>JAZARR010000167.1:1240000-2662500 GCA_037389465.1 Baylisascaris procyonis | reverse complement strand
TTTTCAAAGAAAGAAAAGCAATGCACAAATTCATTACGGTCAATGGAAGAAAAACTCTTGGGATCAATGTCGTTCGATGTCGAAAGATCAGTTGCGGTCTGCGACATCAAGCCTATAATTCTTAGATTTACTTCTGAAATATCGTAAAATCTCCAATAATACCCCCATTTTTTACGCTCATCCTTCTTCCTTAAGCAACTCTCATTGAGCGCAATTAGTAATTTCCTCTTCCTTAAAGAAACTCAAATAGAATATTGAATAATAAAATAATTCTGCCCAATAAAAATTCTTCCAAAAATAGTATTGAGCAAAATTAGAGTGGCCTAAGGAGGTCATTCAAGGTAAGTACTAAACTACTGTAACCACTAAACTAATTTAAAGACTCCTTACTGAGATCAATCGAGTTTTCGTAACTTTCTATAATAGATTAAAGATTAATCATGGTTCATACAGCAAAAGCACGCCCAAACAATTATTAGATGGAAATCATTTCTAAATGGGACATTCCTCAAATCTGAACCAATATTTTGGCCATCGTTGCAAGAAAAAAAGCTCTTGAAATGCAAAATTATTGTGCTAAATTTCACTATAGAGTCGTAATGGAAATTAAGAATTTGAAGATTTTATAGAAATTCCCAGAAAGCAGCTGGGGACAATTTATGACGCTTCCTTGATTAGTAGCGATGCCATAGTAGGAGGCACTAGATTTATATCAGCATTGAATTCACTTAAATATTTTATAGCATTCTCTGAAATCAACAATCTTACCATTTGCGCCCTCCATATAGGCCATACTCATAGAAACGACTAGATCACCGCCGCCCTCCGACTTCGCCGTCTTCAGAGATACCTCTTCGTTCTGCACTTTATCTGTAATCATTAAATTAAAGCATTTGATTAATCAAATATTATAAAAACAATCAAATCGCGTTATTCAAATTTCAAAGCTTCCGCTCTGAAAGCAATGTGCTTCTAGACTAGTGAAATAACGGTAACAAGGGTAGCTTATGAGCGTCTTAATGAAAGAATTTACACCATTGCAATTGAAAGATCAATCTGCGTTTCTATTTATCCTTTCTAATGAAACTGATTCGCCTAGTCAGTGTAAATTACACTCGTAAACATATTTGAATATATTTCAACGTGAAGTTTGTTAATCGCAACGTCAGCAATGAGTTCTTAAAATGAATCGCTGATCTCGGCTCAATTCTAAGTGAAGTTTAGATCACTCGCTGCCATAAAGATGTTAATGACGTTCACATGTGCAAGTTCGGTTAAAGCACAGGTGGTAAGATATCATGGTAATCGAAATAACGTGACGGCAATTACCACTGATAAAAATTACCTCGATAAGAGATTGCGGTATCTACAGACGAGTCGGTGGAAATATTCGAAAATGAGTACGACGGGTTCGATGAAGAATCCACTATAAAAAATTTTTAAAAAACATTTTCAACTTTTTGCATCGATGAACAATATCGAATCATTAAAAAGTATAAAATTTGTTGTCAATCCTTCTGTGATGAGTAAGGAAAACAATTTCGAGTCAAATGACTGGAAACCTGCACTAGAAATATTCCACGAAAATTTTCGATAGCCCCATAAATATAAACAAAGCAGACGAAAGGATTTGTATCCCTTTATGTAGTTCATTCTCTCTCCTCCTTCACTCCCTCTCACATAAAAGAATTGTTGTGTCCTATATGTCTGCATGTGTCTGTGTGTCCGCAGACCAAGTAATTGCATGCCGAATTCATAGTTACCCGGTCGGCTCCTTCACTTTGCTACTGAGGCAGGTGAATTTGCATAGCTAAGCAAATTTTAAATAAGTGATTGATCATTAAGTAATCTGACTAAGCACATTCAGCAAATTTACATATCTGAATGCTTAGGTTAAGCTTTTGTCGGCAGCCGCCACTTGTGTGGGGTCCTCCATAATCCGTTAAGGGTACCCTATTCAAGATTATATACATTAATAAATTCCGATGCAACCTGGAAAGGAAACAAATGCTGGCTAGGAAGGCGGGGTGGAGAGGGAATGAAGGGAGGCGGAGAACAAGCGCAGCTATTATAGCCAGTTCTGTGAAACTATAACCAGAATTTTTATCACTATCAACGGGAACGAAGATCGCTCTTCGTCGGCGGTGCTGAAACCCACTGCTTCTAACTTTTTTATTCTTCAGTAACTTCTATACTGTCTTCATCTCAACTCGTTCCTCTCCGAACATTAGCAGAGACCATGAGTATCATTCGCATAGAAATGCATACACATACCGAAGTAGTCGCTGTACGGATCCGTATCCGAATATCCCGAAATGTTTACGTCACTCATTGAGCTGTTGCCATCCGAATGAAGCGAACTCGACTCAGACGACATTACCGGTCCGAAACAACCACCTTGCAGTCACGTCGCTTATCCAATGACACGGAAGTTGTAGTGGCACTCATCATATCCTTCAAACATTTCTTCATAACTCTAGGCGTATGTTAATTTCAAAATAAAACACGATATTATGATGTTAGCAGCCTATAACAAAACCATTTAAACGATATTTGAGGATTGGAAAGACTGCATAAGGAAAGAACCAGGACTAGAGGGAAAAGGTACCGAGTATGCAGTAATAGCACTGGCCAAAGTGCCACTTTGAATGTAACGCATAAAAACAGAGCAGATCCCTTACATATACTGATACGCTTATAGCAAATGTGAATGCCTTCAAACGAATAAGAGTACGATAACTAAGTGGCTGGCTTTTACAAAACGATAAACGAACAACGTTCTTTCTATCATCAAACATCATTTGCACATAAACTAATTGGTGCCTTTTTCGGCAAAAGGATCGTGGAAACAGGAATTTCGCAGGGTTGGATATTGAACATCCAGCATTAATTACCTTTTACCTCTCTGAATTGAAAAACCTGGAAATATAGGACAAGGTATCGACGGATATCGATGATATTGAAACGGTATATTCAAATCCAGCATCGAAAATCAACCTGTTGCGAGCAAAATTGTGAAAGGATATGCATGCAAGAGGAGCATTTTTGAAGGAACTAAATATGGTGGTAAATTTTTTCAAAAGAGTGCTTAAAAGATATGGCACTCGAATACAGATATCAGTTGCGTAACCTATATGGATCTTCAAAATCCTTGACACCTGGGGATAAGTAATATGGTAAGAAACCTGAAATTGGTATTAGACGAATAAATGTTGTTCAAAGTGTGCTGCTTTCACCGTTACAAAAAAGCTAGGAACTTAAATTGGCGTTGCTTAAAGATGGCTCACCGTTTTCCGCGCTGTCGAATCAAAATTAATAAACATACTCAGAACGGAAAGCTCATATGGCCGCCGAAGTTGTCCGCGTCTCTCTGCTGAATGCCGCTAGTAGTATTGGCTGCGGGTTTCGTAAGCGTGGATTTCGAAGCTTCAAATCTCAGTGCTCCGCAACTGTTGTATGTTCTCACTTATTACATATATTACTCTAAGCTTCTTCTTTCTGGGGCAGTAACTATGGAATAATATAACTTTGTAGCAATACGCCTTCTTCGTCGCTCACTTTGAAACATCAAAAAATAATTGTCAATATTTCGCGATGCATAAAACATTGTTTATAACTTCCGCTCGTTATTTCGGTGTTCTTAAATGCACCAACTTTGTAACATTTACCAATTTGCCATTTACCAATTTGCACACCTTTCCAATTCGTGTTGACATCATTACTTGGTGAATGTGATTCTTTCGTAGCTTCTTTACGCTTTCGATGCACCTTTTCACATGCAGTTTATTATTCTCGGAACAAAATGCAATCATTTGCAAGTATTTTAATGGATTGGAAAAGTGTGTGAGGCAAGCTGAGTCCTATATACTTTAGCGTCATCTTCATTCATGATAGACCAATCATTTATAAGGACGTCAGCGAGAAATAATCTACGAATGCTTAATTGGGCTTAAAATGCAACAACACGCAAAGAGAGCTCATACAGGGGTTGTTGTATTCAGTGCACTAACAGCGCCGTATAAACTTTGTATATATATATATATATATACAAAGTTTATACGGCGCTGTTAGTGCACTGAATACAACAACCCCTGTATGAGCTATATATATATATATATATATATATATATATATATATATATATATATATATATATATATATATATATATATATATTCCACTGCAGACTGGAAAAAAAGTACAATGAATGTAGCGTTATTATTTGCGATGTGTTGCATATACGATGCTCGATTGTAATGAAGAATTAATCTTTCACAAATACCAAATATAATTCTGCAGTTGCAAACAATGAAATTGAGTGTGGTCATATCTCACCTATGTGTCGGCCAAGACGATGACAGTCCCCTTTTCTAGACCGTCAAGGAACCAAGGCATTTTGGATAATAGGGAGTCTAGAGCAACTCATCAGCCCTATGAATCACAAGCGAAAACAGCGATAACAATGAAACTGCTTAAAAGCTGCGATTGAACGAATTGCACTCTGAATCGATGAAAGAAAATCATGACAAAAGAAAAGTCAGTTGCTTTTTTTGGATCTCTTTCTGCCACAAACAAACTTCCCATCATAGCACGACTTTTCCATGCACTTCCCTAATTTTTGAGAAAGAAACGCATTTATGGTTATCACTTCTGTAGATATACGCCGCCGACGTATCTGCCAGCCGAATATTTCCAGCCCGCAAACGTTGGTTATTCGATATGACTTTTCTACCGATGGATCAATTTCACAGATATACGAACACTTGAGGATGACCAACGTTTGCATGTGCGAATTTTGTGGACGTCGAGTGGAAAGTGAATTTCCGATAACTGTTCTAAATACATACCAGTTGGTAGAGTTGAAAAACAAACACATTTCTGAAAAACTTCATTTCTTACGCATTTAGACAGTGGATTGGTATGAGCGGCGGAATTATCGAAAAAAGTGCATTCGTGCCGCATCCCTGGCGCACTTTTCTACCTTCAGTTACTTTTTCTGGCCTAATCATAGCAAAGCAAAGTCTTCATACGACTTGATGGGGCAGTTTCCTTTGCAGTGAAAGACCGCATAGGCAGCTTCTAGAATTGGTGACAATTAAGCAAGATGCTTGAAAACGCCTGAAAAATTGTTTCCACTTCGCAGATCACCAAAGCATCAATCAGTGTAACAAAGGTCATTTCGTACGATATGCTTAATGCATTAGAAATGCTGATTCCCCTCTCGTTTGTCAAAAGATCACACCATCTTCAAGTAACGTCGAAATTGAGCGCTAAATACCTTTAGTAAATTTTTCTTGTCCATCGTCAATGTAAAGTAGTCCCGAAGTCTCATCGAATGATAAAACCAGTAATGTTCACTATATACATCTATCGTGTCAGTGATCTGTTCATACCTCATCGAATGAAGGTTCACCGAAAAAGCCATCAGAACATCCATGTTCTCTAAATTTCTTGGACAACAGCATTTTTTGGCAGACCGCACTCGTAGGTCACTTCAAACGTTCCCGTTACACAAGCGATGTTCTGTGTCGTACTAAGAGTAGCATATCGAACATCTAAACAAACGCGTTTCAAAGAAGCGAAGTTCCGCTTTCAAGCTCTTAATCAAGCATTGATAAAAACATAAAACCTCTCAACACAAAGGAATTTGAGGATGATAACAACTTTTCCAGTTGCATGAGATAAATGAACGAAGATGAGCCGAAATTTCGACAAGTTCCCATTTGTACGTTGACGAGTTTGCCAAAACATTAGCTTATGATGGAGTGCAAGATTTCCTGCTCCAAACTAAACCAAGATTCTAGCCTGTATACCCTCACAGCTCCATAATGAATGTCAGGGGAAGCATGTGACAAGTCGCTTGTTTCATGCATACAGTGCAAGAAAAACTATGCAAGTCGATGTGCAACGAAAGACCTATGAGTTACTTGTTCCCACCCTCCTCTCCTTCCGAGACTGATCCTCTGCTTTGATGAAGTCAAGATCTGTAACATTGTCTCACAGCAACCAACCCCATCGAGTACGATCTGTTTTCTCTGTGTCACGCGGAGCTCAAACTCTGTCGTCCAGTTAAGAGCCTCACGTTTAAATCGTATAAGAAGTACGCACCTCCCCCCTCCCCTCCCATTCCTAGAAGATGGGGAATTCGCTTATCATGCGTCCCCTTCAGGAGAGCAGGATTGCAGTCGCTCACTCAGAATGACCTCAGATGCTCGAAATGTTCTTCATGAATAGCATAATATTAGAAAACGTGAACCGCAGCATCAATCACCTGAATAAGGGAATCGCCAAGAAAATGATCGAAATGGAGAAATTCAAGCCTTAGAAGAATCTAGGAAGGCTGTTCGAATGCAATAGTCGACTGCGCAAGAAAGCTTAAGAATAAAAACTCACAAGTGCGATGACCAACGAAAGAAGCAGAACGACCGTGAAGCAAGCTGACATTTCACAGTGTGCCATGAAGAGTGGCAGTATAAATGAGACAGCTTCAACGACTTGGACGCTAGGCGAATATGGGCGTGGCCTTGGTGCTTGACTGGTTCAAATGCAAAAACACTTTTGGCTGAATAAAGTGATGAAAACGGACGCAAATAACGAACAGATTGTTTTATAGGGAGACGAAAACACACCATACTAGATTTAAATAAATACACAACGAGGTGGAGAATCAATCACGTAGAGCGAGAATGAATTGTTATAAATGAGGCATTGTAAAGAGGCGAAGTTATTGCATTACTTTCACTCCCCTCGCCTCTTATGTGTGCAATTTCTTTGTCCTCCCTATTTATCGTATACAAAAGGGACAGAAAGAATCTTGCTCATATTGAAATCGCACCTGCCGACTTCCAACGGCTATTGCATTGTGAGATGACTGAGCGGCTGATTACATACATTTCCTTCCCTTTTCTTCAACGAACTTAAGCATACAAGAAATGGAAGAGACGCTAAGGATGAAAGCCGATTAAAAAAATTCCTTTATTATACGATCATATCACGAATCAATCCACACTGTTCCAAAATTCTGTTGAAACGACGAAGGCACATTCTTGGAAGAGTGATCCTCACCATATATAGAAGGACAAAACATTCTCTACCCAATATTCGCAATGGAATCCTCTCAAACAACGTGCTTTCAGCGGGCCTCGAGAGAGTGAATTCAACTCAACTCAATTCGAAAAAACTCCTTCCATATTATCCTTAAGGGTCCACTTGTTTCATCATATAATTCAATTCAACAGTTTATCGATGGTTATTCTTGCGTGAGAAAAGACTTTAAATATGCATTCTCAATGCGGCTATTATTTGTTAAAGCTAATGATACGAATTCGAATGGAAAGTCAACAAGAAAACGATGACACTCGTCGTATGAAAATCATGAAAATTGAAAATTGCCGCGTTTATTTTCACTCAGTGGCGGAAGTTCGTAAAAATATTCATTCCTTATGGTCGCAATTCCCTAGAGGGGTCACAGTTTATCACAGTGGTCACAGTTTTATCTCAGCATTCACGCGATGCGTCACTGTGTCGACTGTTTCCAATTGCTGGCGAAGAATTTCTTCCAGGTCTTTATGTGAATATCATAGCCGCTTGTCGTTAGCGCATAATCCAGCACCTCGATGCGATCCACTACCGCCAACTCTGCATTCTCCTCGAACGGACCGTTCCAAACGTCTACGACGTCTGCTTTTTGCACCTGAAACCGTTTTAATGGAATCTACTAGGTGAAAAATGGTTAAACTAGAAAAGTTAGTCCTCGCTCTTCCGCACTGCTTACACATACCCTTCAATACAACCTGTCTCCAGTAACACTCCTTTTCAAACTTGCGAATATTTAACTCTTGCCCTTGCTTTCGAATTTTTGCAATGCATCGTCCTAAACGTTGCAAACACAAAGCATGACAACTCAATGCACAAAAGGATAGCAACGATCGCAAAACTATGCCAAAATGAAATGGATGAGAATTATCAAAAGCAAGGAATGCCCAAAGCAACTGCCCACAAAACAAACGAAAACGTTAAAAAGTCGATTCCGTTCAACACAATTTCGAACGTTTCCTTTGGTAAGGGTGAAGAAAAGTTACACTTGTGCGCATCTGTAGGCGAAAAGTGCAGAACAATATTAAGAATGGATTTTTTTTTTCATCAAAGTATAGTAAAATAGTATCATAATTTCGATAATGAAAACACTATTGACAGCACCTAACTCAACGCATATAAGAACGGCAGGGAATATTCGCGATTCCTTTCCAGCTCAAAAATACCGAAGCACAATTCTTCGCCTCCGCCACCTGTGGCACTAATAGTGTTCGATCAAATCACTAAAGCAATGTCAGAAACCTAGTGAAACACTGACCACCCACGAAGTTCAACTCGCCATCATTGCATCGTCTGCAAGGCTGTTCCACATGGTCAACTTACATGATCGTGGAATAAGCAACAATTGGTCACAAATCGAAACAAATGGGGAAGCATGCTAGAAAAGTTGGCACGATATGAATTTTCACAGTTTCATTCATCAAAATGACCATGTACTGTCATTTGATGAGATATATCAGAGTATTAACAAAAGGAAAGAGACTCTTTTATGCGCAAGAAATGGTGATAGAGAAAAACATCGTCGGCACTGTTTTTCGTCACTTTTTCTGAGGCATAGGTCTCCCTCCCTCCGCCAATTGTATAATGCAAAAAAGCATATTACATTGCATTCCTATGTGCTTAAAACTATAAGATGCCCACAATAACGCACCAATGTTTTAAACTACCCAACTCCTTACTAAATAATATTTGCTTTCTGCCCTCCGATCGGTGTAAAATGAAAATTCGATTCCTTGCAAAATTTCTATGCACTTTAAAAGAACAGACTTCATTCGAACTTGATGGAGGAGCTTGAAGACGGGTAAATGAGGCGCTCATCCTACGTTAAATGCAAGCTGAATTACCAAAATTTGCACCCTAAAATTACTTTGTCGTATCAACTCTTGAATATTTCAGTCTCGGGCGTTTTCATATAATACAGGATCCTTTGGACTTACTTGTTCCAACCAACAGCTTTACACAGTCGAAATACAACTATTCATCACACACTCATAAAGAAAACTGGGAGACGGAACTGTCGGGGGCATAGCTCAGTGGCAGAGCATTCGACTGCAGATCGAGAGGTCCCCGGTTCAAATCCGGGTGCTCCCTTGTTTTCTCAATCACCATTACGCTTCCATCACTTCACGACAAACAGAGAGCAGCTTTACGATGCTACCGTCATGCGCGTCTATTGCAGAAAACGGTATCTCTACTGATAAAACCTGCAACCGCAAGACTATGGCAAAAACCGTGGCAAACATCGCCGCATATGCAGTGCAAATGGAAAGTAAACCTTCGAAAACGAAATGTCTCAACCAAACAACCTTTTCTCAGAATTGCCTATATTGCATCGTCATGGGAAAATGATTAGGTTAGAGAGGCTAGTTTATACTAGTAACGACTGCACAATCGGCCGTAGTATGTTGCATTCAATTCCTTCAATCACCCCACATCTTTCCCATTTATGTTCATGTTCGGCCAATCGCACTGACGCATTTTTTTAATGCGCTATAGAGAGTTTCAGAAGTTGAAGAATACGTTATCGTCGCCATTGCGTTATGAGGTGGTGAAATCATCACCGACGAATGTTCCTCGTTATGCAAGCACAGCGCCTGGTTATGTATTATTACCGCAGGCTCCACTCGCTGAGCCGGAAACATATAACGATGTATGTTTGAAATATGAAATTAAACAGGAAAAGAAACAAATTCTCGAATATGAAGGAGAAATTAATGACACTATCGTATTTTATGCTGACTTTACAGCGATTTGTTCATAATGACCTTGCTAGTTGCATATAATTTTATGATTTTGATATAAGAAACTCTCATGTGGTGCATTGATCATCCAATATTTTATGCCGTTATATAAGTGAACTGATTGAATTAGTGGAATTAGGAATTGACGTCTGCATTAATTAGAATTATTGGAGGGGACTAAAACACCAGAAAACAGTATACATTTATTCAGTGTTTTATTTATCTTTCTTTCAAAATATATAGTCCGGATAAAGATTGAATCCTCATAATTTTCAGAGTCGAAATTAATCACTATGCGAAACGTCGAGTAAACTTCTCCGAACTGCCAAAGCGTGATTCGTTTATTTGCTATATGATCAGAGTAATGCTTCAAAATACTCGATGGCTTGGTTTGTGGTTCGGTAGCAAGGTACCGTCCTCACTTGGGTATTTTATTCGTAATAGATCAGCAAGCACGCAGCTCACGATGAGCAACACAATGAGTCCACAACTCACTCTAGTTTCAACCGCACTATAGACAGCAAGTATACAACTCGCTGTGAACTCGCGACTCATTCCACTGGCACGCAGCCACGGCCAAATCGGCGGGTAGTACGCAGTCCGTAGTGATCTCGCAGCTCAATCAAGTGGTAGCCGAGTACAATTATTAGCAGTAAGCAACTGCAGTACGTGGTTACTCTCCTCCAGCCTGTGAGCCCCATGTAAGGGTGTTGGGATTCCCCTTGAGACTTTTACCAGGTACTGCGTGAAGCCGGCACAGTAATGGGGTTGAGGTTTTACTCAAACTTAAAAGAAATTGACATAAAACCGCATACAAATAGGGAGATCGCGAGAGGACGAATGCTTGCTTAAATGGGCCTCGGCACTATCCGCAATGCTCCTGCGCCACACTGACGACCACAGCATGCCGCTCCGACCCTGGCGCACCCGCTGCTGCTCGAACACGTGGAAACACCGAAGCTAACAACGACTACAAGCAAATACACTCCCCTTTCATAAGTCAGTGATGCCTCAAGGCATTCATAGACAGTTTGTTCAAGCTTGAGATCGTTAAGGCATTGGTAGACAGTTTGGTCTCTCCTGTGATCATCCTTTCCCCTGCTCTGCACGAAACCGGTCGATCTGGACTTTGCTGATCTCCTTTACATTTCGTCAAAAATATGAAACGTTAGTTGGTCAATTGTTGGTGTTCTTCTGATGTATTTCTGAACGATGATATAAAAGCCTGCTTCATTCGTTTAATCTGTCTGCATAGACATTATGACCCTCATAACCCAACTTGACTTGTGGAATAAAACGACCGAAATTTTTTGATGTTTCCGTAAATCAGTTCACGAAATGCGATCGTTAGGCTGAAATGAACCTTTACCTCTCAGAGAACTTCAGTCCTTTCTAGATCAATCGACAGCTGATTAACCGAGCGATACAAAGCACTGTTTTATTTTTTTATGACCATGAAAAACAAATTTCAAGTTCAACAACAAATTCCTCTCAATAACGAATAGAATCAACAAAAGATATCTTAGTAACACATAAAGTCCAAAGCTCAAAATATGTCCAGTAAGGAACACGAACAAAACAACCGCTGAAAGTCGTAACGATCAACATTGAGGCAAAATTGCTAAAATGTCGCGATCCTACGAACAATACTCTTGGGATCTTATTGCTCGAAAATAATTCCCACTTAAAAACCATAGGATAGATGCATATAAATTTTGAATTCATACAGTATGAGTTGGTATATTCCCGTTCCATACTTTGCTAAAGTGCTTCCTTCTGCATTCTCCGCTCCACATGCCTAGAGATCCTGGACATCTGTGGCTAGAAAATATCTAAAATTAGACCGTCATGATTCTAGCTAGCTGGACACCAATATAATCGACACTTTACAACGTAATGCGCAAGTATTTGCGATCGCATAATATCACAACTAAATATTCCCTTCATAAATAAAATCTGCATAAAAAAACCTCCTCCTGTCCATTTTCGATCTCGCAAGCTTACTCCTTTCAAGCCATAATACGTTCTTTCAAGTAAAAAATAACTCTTTAGAATTCCCAAGGAAAGAGATACTTCATAAATGCTGCAATTACCTTCCTATGTTCATCAAAGTTCATAAGCATTAATTACCGTTTTACCTCTGCCTACATTTTTTCGTATAATTACATCGCAACAGAATATTTCAAACTCAAAAGAATCTAAATTTCATTTGAAATGCTATAAAGCACTTCAATTAAACAGTCAACATTATAAGCACAAGATAGAAACAACATATCCCACTAAGATCAAAATGAATAAAATGTCTCTCTTTCATTGCCGCTATGAGCTCGAAGAAATGACGTTTTTATCTGGATTAAATTACTGTGGCAATACTATCCATTAAATGGTGCAACGCTTCACGTAATACAAAATAGATAAGCACTATCCATAGCTCTGCTCTAGAATTTGTTGATATGACCTTCAACAGTCCTACTCTCTCTCATCAGTCGACCATCTATTCTTCTTCCCTGCTACCTGTCATTTACCTGTTAGTCATCACATCTCTTATTACACCAAAACAATCAAAGTCATCAATCTTAGAACCTTTCGTAAAGGTGCATTTGCCCGCTTAATCCCATCTTCACCCCCTCCAAATTTTTTTTAACTTTTACTCGTTTGGATTACATTGTTACCCTCATTCCTCTTCTTCTTCAATCGTTTTCCATCACGCTTTCCGCTAAAAGCAACCTTCCTCTTCTTCTTTTGCTCAGAAATCTGTGTCTGTTGTTGGTTAGAGGATGTATTTTCGCTACCTGTCCGTTCGATTGATTCGTGGTTCACAAATCTTTTTTTAACCACACCGATATTCTTCCGTTTTGGTGGGTGCCGCACAAATCCTCTTCGTTCCCTTCTGTCGAAAAAATATTCCACATTAATAAAATCAAATATTCTATCGCATTTCAACGAGCAATTCGGTTAAAACGACTGAATATAGCCAAGAAAAACTGTTTCAATATTCGCTATTTCAACAGTTTTTACTGTTGCACTTTCGTAATTTGTTCCAACCTGTCAAAACGTCCATAAACTTCATCGAAGCCGATTTCAAACTCATCAGAAAATCCATTGAAGACCATCTTTTAAAGGGAAACAATCGCACTGATAACAAAATATGGACCTAAGAAACTGAAAGAAAAAATGTAAGTCAGCTAGCTAAAACAAAGAAAAGATCTACACCATAGACCTGCCCCCCCCCTCCACACTTTTATGTTGATGAATTGTGCCTTACAGGTGTTCATATTCCTAATGAATGTTCTACTTATGTTACCTAGCCTCACTTCATATCCACAAATAAATTCTCTCCTAAGATGAATTACATCTGCTGAACGCAAACACCGATAGATTTTCAAACGGTCGATTTTTTAAGCATTACAAAGCTGGAACCGGAAAAAAAGATGAGCCGAGCCGAAAATCAAAATATACAGCCACTTCGGCTCATATTGTGCAAAAGTTTGCAACGCATGCGGTGGAAAATTTTCATTAATAATTAACAGAAAATTGAACTGTATAAAGTAGTTTTTAGACCTCCACTGATTTCATAGACCAAATTTTCGATCAACGGCTTCTAAATTTACACCGAAGATTATTTACCTAGTTAGCTTCCGCATTCTCAATGTATATTCGGGCACCGGAAATCCTGCTTGACTGATCACGGTAGCTATTGGTCTGATCACGTCCATATCTCTCTCTGTAAAGTAGGTTACTGCACGTCCACGACGACCTGCACGTCCTGTTCGACCTATGCAAAAAAAAGTATTTTGAATGTCAAGATCCAGTGAATAGTCAATAAGAAAAATATGAGGAATCAATCAGCGACCATAAGAATACGTCTACTGGTAACAAATAGTGAATGATGTGAACGATACAACGAGAAAGACTTTTGAGTAAAAAGCGGTAAGCAGTTAGGCTAAGCCGATCGCATACCTGGTCGATACAGTCACTTTTGGACTACGAGAATATCGTCAAGATGTGTGAAATAAACTTACCAATTCTATGGATATAACTGACAACTGAAGTCGGTAAGTCAAAGTTGACAACCATATTCACTCCTCTGAAATCAAGTCCTCTGCCGAGCAGTTCTGTACAAATCAACACCCATACAGAACCCTCACGGAATTTTGCTATCGCATTGTCACGCTGTAAAAATCATGATTAAATACATTCATCTGCTAGCAGCATAGGAACTGAAATCTTAAAACCTTAGAGAAATATCGCAACCGCCTTACGTTGTCACTTTCTGAACTTTTCTTTCTACCTGTCCTCGACGACCAATTTTTCTATCTCTTTTCTATCAACCTATACCACTTCACTTAGCGATTCTTCCTTAGCTCCTAATCCTCCTATGAAGTTTCCCTTTCGGAAACAGTGTTGCGGATTTCATAACAGTTACTTTTCACTAATAAACTTAGCTGCCCATTATTTATTGTAGTGAATTTTCCTTTTATAAGACTTCTGCATAATAAAGGATGCTCTCTAGCGGGTCGAATGTAGGCCACTTTTAGTAAATTGCAAACGCTATGAGCCCTTAATTCGAAAATAAAAACCTACATAAAATTAGCACACAATAAACATTTGCTGATACAGTCGCCAGCTCAGTATTAAGCGGCAGAAAATTTGAGATGTAAAAACACGGTGAAAACAGACGACTGGAGACTTCCTCGAATATAAGCTATCTTACCAATTTTCTTAGAATATGCGATTTCTCCCATCTCTTTAATGTATGTCCGAGTGAAAGATTTGGATCCTCTCTCTCGCCCACTTCCCTCCTCCCATGGAATACATTAAAGAGATCACTTTTAGAAGTGCAATTTGATAACCACTTCCTGAAGCTTATTGGATATTATGTGTTGCACTATTGGATTAAGAATGAATAAAAAGCAATTTTGAGGATTCTTCAACGTAATCCTACCTCTTTTTCACTTTTCTCACTCGAAATCAGTGCAACTGGAATAGGCGGCTCGAATGCACTCACTTCCGAGAATAACTGTCGTGCGCGATCTTTGCTCTGAAACAGGTAGTGCGTAGTTCAGAGCAGTTCAACAGCAAAATAGTCACAGTTAGTAGATGAATGTGGCGACCTCCTCACATTCTCTCAAAACTTCTGCGTCATGACTCATAATCATTTTCAAAAACTCCAGAATGTCTTCCCTCCCCCTCTCTCCACCAACCTTCTTTATTCTCCAACGACTGCTTCGTCTGGTGCCACATATTCCCAATTACTGATTACTAATGATTTTGCAATTATGGATTTCCAGCCTCAGCAATCCCACATTTTCTTCACAACCTTTTTGAAAATTAGGATGACGCAAAAGGAACTGCTACTTTGCACGGAGGAGGGCGCGAGATGGGGCGGGGGGGGCAGAGTAAAGAAAAGGCGAAAGAGACCTAGGGGAAAAACGCGGAGATTTAGACGGCTAGGCAATACCAATTCCTGAGGACCTGCTCCAAAATTATGCTTTCAAGGAACGACGAACGTTTGGGAGAAGGAAGCGGGTAGGATTGGGGGAAAGCTCTGGCAATGTAGCTGGAGGAGGGGGTGGAGAAAATCCTAAGGATCTACAGCATCCAGTCCCCACATCGTATATCCATAATGATAAATTTTTCTCCTCAAGAAACAATCCTCACGGTATGTGGAAGAAGTTCAACCTATTTCGCAAACGTTCCAGAAAAATATGGCACTTGAAGGATCTGGGAAACAAAACACACCCAAAAGGTACAACTAACCTGAACAAATATGAGTGCTGGGGGCTCGAAACCCTCTTGAAAAAGCGATCGAATCGCAACCACTTTGCCATGTTCTGAACCAGCAAATATTAAATGCTGTTCTACGGAATCCACTGCCGAGTTTCTGAAAGTCAGTTTTCGATTAAATCAAATGTGCATGGGAAATACATCGTTTTTTGAGACACAGCAGATAGAAAATTGAAATAGTCTGCGTTCACGAAATGCTGAATAAATTTTCTTTATTATGAGAATACTACAAAGAATATGGTGAATTATTAAAAGATGAATAATTAGTAAAGAAACACGCCAGAGAAATGGACATGAAATGTGTGATAAAACAGTGAGAGTGTGTTTTGATATTTTAAATGGTCGAGTGATTTCGTAAACCTTCTATAAATAAAATTCGTCTTCTTATTATCCGATCGAGGGCAACTAAAAATCTGATCGTTGCAATGATGACAAACCAATTTTCTTAGTTCTTGTATCAGTAGTTTCCCAACTGAAATTATCAGAAAAACACAAGGACAGACAAATATGGATATATGCATAAACACATACAAAAACGACCTCCTTTTAAAGCTTTGCAAATGCTGATTTGTAAAAAAAAATGCAAATTAAACAGCAAAAAACTTTTTACTATACTACTTTTTACTTTTTACTTTTTACTTCTCCAAAATCATTCGAAAAAAATAGACCGCCTTTCTTTCGACTTCGCTAAAAATCCATTTATAATTAACAAATTTTACGACGGACTCCCCGTTGACTATGGCATGAAACACAGTTACGACGAAACAATGGCTATCACGCTGCTACTTCCGCATGAAGATGTCATCAAAAATATAAGAGCAGCGATCGTTCGCCATTCAAAGTATAGCAGTGGTGATCCTTCCTCTAGACGTAACAACTTTTTCGAAAAGGTGAAATAAAATAAATGCAGGAAATGAAAAACTTACCTGGCACCCACGCAAACCATTGCAACGTTATGCAAATTAGTCTTGCACCACTCCTCCACTTCGTATGAAAATGTCGCACTAAAGAAGCCGCGATGCGTATATTTTCCATTACACGCCTGATACACTTTTGCAAGCTGCAATGAAGGGCTTTCTTAAAGAATAATGAAGGACCAACGACTGAATTAATCACAAACGAGAAGATAAAGAAATAAGATGAAGCTCGAAAAAGGATCCATTTGAAGGTTTCGAAAGTAAGGGTCGATAAAATTCCTTTCATTCAGTTGTGAGACTATAGGTGAAGAGAATTGCAGTCTGATAACAAAAACACCCCATACGACCTGAAATTAGACGAAAACAACAGCGTAGTTGGAGAAAAAGAACGATGATTAAATTAACAGAACTGGAGACAGCAGTAAAGATACGTACATAGATCTTAACAAGTATATATATATATATATATATATATATATATATATATATATATATATATATATATATATATCTGCTTAGCGCGTGCAGTTCCTTCGCTCAGAACCACCTGCTTCGCTCAATCACCTGTTCACAAATTACCTGTTTCGCCAAAATTCGCTGAAAATAAACATGAACCCACAAAAAAAGATCTATCACTCAGAAGTCATGAATAGAAGTAACCTGAGTCCGGAAGCATCTCGAATCACCTTCAGTCGTTTCGAACAATCGGTCGCTTTCATCAACAATTAGCCAACGTAACCACTTAAAAGTGCAGTCGGAAGGATTATTTTCGATAAAGAATGCCACTCTCTTCGGCGTTGATACAATTATCTCCGCTGCAAAAATATACTCTAGCGTTCAACAATACAGATAAGTGACGGAAACGATCACTGAGAAATGTGAATGAGGATTTTAAAGGCTGCTACCCTTTCCTCCTTTTCAAATAAGGAGAGGCTCGAGAACCCTCTGCTGATTAGGAGTGCCGACTTCTCGAAGTGTGAGGCCAAATGAAGAAAAGTTGGAGCTGCAACGGAATGATTCCTCAATTTCTCAACAAAGGATTCATTAAATCGGACGAAGGGACGGAAATGGCGTAGGTAAACCATTCAAGTTTAGGATTTTTGAGAAGAACCGAAGCAGGACTTCCTACACAAACAATCAGGCACTTGAACCGTTTCGTCATGTGTACGCATCGTCAGCTGTGCCCCTCTCTTTCCTTCAAGGCCGTCTTAACCGGGGAGGGGGGAGGGGTAGGTACATTCAACTGTTTATGGAGACACTCCCTGGACTAGACGGGATGACCAATTATCGACTGCTCATGTATTTAGAGAGCGCAGGAAGCGGTAGGGAAGAAAGCCGAGAAAAACTTCTGCCGTAGAGAGCAAGAAAATAATATTCCTTTTTCGAAAACTTAGATGATGAGTTTCCTTTCCGTGAACATAACCGATGTTCGTAATCATTATCAACAAACTTTCTTCAGAATGCATTCTGAATTAGAGCAGAAGTGATATGCGGGGATCATCTGCACTCCCCCCCCTCCCCCCCTTTCACCTCAACGAAACAATCGAAGAGGGGAAAAAATCTGAAGCTTTCTTGGATGACGAAATTAGTGAATTCAAGGTAACCTGCCTAGATGCTCAAGTAGAGATTTGCAATTGGGAGGTTTCTTTTCGAAATTATTACTTTGAGGATTGAAATGATTTTAGCTATTCGCTTGATTGAAAACGCTAATCACGGCAACTTGACTACAAACCATCGCTACTTAATAAAAAGAACCAAAAAAATCAGAATAGAAACCAAAAAAGAAGAGTGAAAACAACTCACAGGAAAAGAAAAAAATTCCAAAATATTAAAAAAAAGTACAATATGAAACCTATCAAAATCTGACTTACCATCATTAGGGAGTTCTTGTTCTTGCATTAGAGCACATGATAGTGGCAAATTTTGTCCAAATTTCAGAAATTGCATATAAGTCTAAAAGTAATCGATAATCATTCGTTCATATTTTTATATATGACCTAAGAAGTGGAATAATTGTCAAGCGAAAAAATAAATAAAAGGAAAAGTTCCGTGAAAAAAAGTTCGGAAACGCGGAAATATTTTAGATACTTTACATCTCGAGTCTAAGAAGAAAAATTCTCTTGCACTGCCCATAAACATGAATTATTCATACCCCTAAAATGAAAAAAGAAGCCGTACATCCTGTATCATTTCTTTTTTCTTCTAAGCGCTTTGATGCCCAAAAATAATCGAAATAAAATAAACTCCTATCAACATAATTTTCTATTTAAAATAATAAAGTTGCAAAATATATAATGGAAGATAAATCAAATAAGTGGTAAACAGTTACTATTAAGCACAAATATATTGTTGAACTACCTCGAAATTTAAAAAAAAAAAAAAAAACTCGATAAGCACTGTGCAAGAGAGAAACAACAACTACAGGAGAAAAAAATCTCCTTTATGAAGCGATGGTTAAGCTATACGGAGCAATTGGATACCGTATATTAAAAACTGCTTTCCTCTAGATTTTTCGTTCGTTGCACACCCATTCAATTAAACTTACACTGGAAAGCCCAAACATGTCTATTTTTTGTGCCCCATACAATGTGTTACTGTGGAGACACGACTATCTGAAATTTTATTCCCATCCCTCGAAGTAAAATCCAGGTTGCATCCGAGTTAAATGTGCTTCAGGTGGGGATAAAGATCGCATTAAACTCAGATTCCGTTTGATCATGGTACTGCTTTAGCGTGTTTTATTGCTAACATTTCCCCTCAAACGTGCAAAAGGATAAAGTATTTCGAAGGTAACGGGTTAGAAGTCGACGTAAGCAAACCTTTGTAAAGATTCTAATAAGAGAAGAGGAAGTCTTCAGAACTGTCTCCTGATATAAAGAGTTTTAGGGAGAAGTAAAGAAAACGATGGGTTCAACTCGTGGTAGTGCTCTCGCCTTTCTTTAGGAACTTTAATAAACCTAAGGAGATGATTATATAAGTTTTCTAAATTACGCCCCCCCCCCCAATTATTCGCTCATGCCTTCAAATATTTTAGTACCGAAGAATTTCCAACCTGTCGACATGGATATAAGACACTGCTTACCTGCTTCGAAAGTTCTTTTGTTGGTTCCAAAATGAGCGCGATAAGCTTCTTTTTTTGCTGATATTTGGGCAATTTTTTGAGTCGCATAACATCCAAAATAATCGGAATTGCAAACGCCAACGTTTTTCCTGACCCTTAAATGTAATTCACATCAATAGATTAAATCCACATAAATATAATCATAGAATGATTAAAGAAAATCGATGACTTTATAGTTATAACACCTCTAATAAACGTTTATTCCTTTCCAAGTCGTATATCAATACAATAAAGTTTTGAGGTTCCATAAAGAACAACAAGGTATGAGGATTCACTTGATCTTTTTCCCTTATTATATTATAAACATTGAATGACAAACTTTCAACAAAAAAAACATACCAGTTGGTGCACTAGCTAGAAGATCTCTCCTTTCACGCATAATTGGCATTGCTTGCATTTGAATTGGACTTGGCTCATTTATTCCAAATTCGTTTAAATTCTTTAATAACTCCTTTGGAATTCCTTTCATATCGGCGAAATTAATGCACGGATCGGGAATATTATCACCCCATGTATATATACGATTGAGTTTACGTAAACGATTCACCTGAAATATATTACGATATATTCATGATTACCTCGAAAAAGGCTTGCTCATATCAACAGTAACGTTTAATTACCTATTGTAGTATCTACCCCCCTTATCCACCGCCCCCCCTTCACCACCTCCTTCCGTTGTCCTGAAAAATTTTAAAGGTGAGCTAAGTAACCTAAAAGATGTGAACCATATGCACAAGAATAAAGCAACATGGAATGTTCAACTAGCAAAAGGATTCTTTCCATGCAACAAATCTCTTTTCTACGTTCCGCTTAATAATATCTAATTTCAGGTACTGCAAGACTTTTAGGTGCACAAGAACGATGAGCTTATTAAAAGAAGTTAAGACTATTATGCAAGTTATTTATGCAAAGATTCCATAATCTCAAATGATATGATACAATAAATTGCAACAGCAATATATTTAATATAATACTTTAGCATTTTATAGAAAAGAATGAGGCTCTTACCTTTTCTGAGTGAATAATCCGTTTGTGATCTTCAAGTTTTATCTTCTTTTTTCCATGTTTTAAAGATAAACTCGATCCGCTTAACAATTCCGGTTCTGCAAAAACGTAATACCTTTGATAAACAATTATTCTTGCTCTTTTATTTTTACAGAGGAATGTTTTGATTTGAAGATTTATTAGCAAGATATAAGTGCATAACATAAAGACATATAAATGAAGAGGAACAAGAAGAAATGAAAAAAGCTAAAGGAGGTATGAAGGAGAATGGAGAGGGGGGAGTGGTAAAAAGAATCTTAAAACTCATCGCAGCACAAGTTCAGCAACTTTTGAATTCTATAATACCTTCCAGTTTAATGCGAACCTCGCAAAACTTACCTGTAAGTATCCTTGGTCACATCCATCACTTCCGAGTTTTCATGGCTCCGATATTTTTAATACTTAGCCGGCCGCTTTTGATGGATGTGATAAAAATTTGTAAAGTGGGGAAAGGGATCAGACAGGATGATAAGGATCTATCTACCTTTCCTTTCTATTCCAAGGCGGGGTGGATTTTGTGGCAAGCATTTTTTAATTTTCCCACTTTTTGTATTCTTCGCTTCATCTTAAAGTCATTTCTAAGCAGCAGAAGAAGAAAACGACAATCTAATATTATTTAGCAATGCACAAACCTTCAATGGTATCGCTTTCCACGTCTTCGTTTTTATAATAATCCTTAGTGATGCCATTTGCGTCAGCATTATGCTCGTCGGGGAGTACACGAATTCGCAGCCTCTTACAGTCATTTTCTGCAAATATCAGCTAAAGGACAAGTCACATTAACAGAACCGCTAGCTCCTCTTCCCCCCCACCCCTTCCTCCCCATCCAAACTCATAATGGAAGATTTTAAGATTACCTGCGACCTTTCTTGATAAATGTTGTCGTAGACATCAATCTCAGAAGAAAACGCTTACTGACCATACTCTGAGATGTATATAAAATGTTGGCTATATAGCACTGTGGCTATGTTTTAGTAATGCATGAATTCAGCATGTCAGGTATAGCCTTGTGATTTAAGCATCACCATTATAAAATACGAAGCAGGTGTCCTATGCACCTAAAGATTTCAGTTACACATTGATTAGCACTGCTAGATGTTCATGCGCCAAGAGGAGCTATACACAGTATGCACTTATTTAAACACAAAATTGCACAAGAAATGCTTAAAGTGATGCTACGATTGCTGTGCTCTTATTAAATTTATGACGCACATATACCTCGGCTTACGCCTTACGCTAGTAAGAAAAGGTAAGGTGCTTTAAGGAATACGACCATTGAGTACCCTGGCACACCTGTGAGAAGCAATGACCAATATCAATCTACGCATCTTTTCTAATAGAACTTATATGCAATATTCGGCATGACGATAATACAACAGTTATTTGATGCGGATCCGAACATCAAGTTCCCTCACTTTTTTCTTTCATATTCCCATTTCAATTCATTCAGTGCACAACTTTTCCACTGTAGATATATTTAAAATTCTTCAATAAAAATTCTAAAATATATAAAAAAAAAAGGAAATAACCAACCTTTATTTGTGTCGATTTTCTTGAAGTGTTTTGTCCTTTTTATGCCAAAAGTGAGTTTTTTGAATATTTCTTCATGCGAATTGTGATTCAACATAATCCAACTTAGAATATTGACGAGAACAACGCCTTAATCTAATATTTTAAACACTGAGAAAATCTCTCAATGCAACAATTTCATAGAATTTAATTGAAATTTTGAAATCAGGATCCCATGCAAAAAAAATTTCGGCCAATTTCGGCCAATCCCGGTTCACCTCCGGGCTCTAAACGTTTCCTCGGGGTAGTCTTTGATTTCGACCTTTATTGTTTGGCTCACTGAACGTCACGAAAAAGCAAAATATTTTAAAATTTTTGAAACTGAATCAGGGGATTTGGATTGGTTTTGAACTCCATTTGTGAAGAACGAACTCCGAGGAGCGAATAGAGTGAAGGGAGAGCGTGGGATGAGGCTCTGCGGGTACAGCGAGTGTGATAGATGAATCTAGTGGTTTCTTGCAGTAGAAATTCTCTTCCTTCTACCGCTATAGAAATGATACGAGGATAACGTCGAATCTAACGATTCACATGGTTTAGTGCAGTTTAAAGTGGTAGAATTTTGAAGTCATCTGGTGCAATAGAACTCGAGTTCAGGAGGATGTGTTTCTATAAACAGTGGAAATAATAGGATAAACAATCTGGAGAAGCAAGAACACCTTAAATAAAAGCGGTACAGTTGCAGGGAAGTTGGGCACATTGGCTGTAAACAGCGAACGAGCAACGCTCATCTTGCACGTGAATACGCGGCACTACCACAACCTGCACTATGGACGAGGGATTGCTAACGATACAATAGTGTATCATAGAAACCCCCCCAAACTTGCAATTTGATCATATAAACTTTTTTCAGTCATTCATCTCAGAATGCCGAGATATGCCGCTATGCAAATTTTCAACTCAATCGGAGAGGTGGGGGAGGGGGGGGTGAAGGGGAGGGAGGAGCAGCGGAAGTACTTCTCCTCTATTTGCCCAAGTTTCCTGCATTCATGCAGTATTACATCATCAAAACCCTCAAAATTACTAAATAAATATACATGGGAATTCTCGAGCTGCATTAATGAATGACTATTGATACAAAAAGTTTATATTTGCATTAGTTTTTGCCGGCCTTTGAAGGCAATGGCATAATCAACGAAATGAAGCTGGCTCCTAACTTTTAAATTCTCTTTGTCGATAGCGTCATTGTGTTTCGATGGGTTCTGTCTAGCTAAACGTTTGTTTCTATTCATACTCTTCTAGCCCATTAAATGTATATACTACGTATAGAAACTGGAAGTGTTTAATAAAAGCACTAATGTGTGAAGCGTATTGCCAATAGAAATGATTGGATTCGTTGTGAATTCTAGTATTGTAATTTGCTCTACATTGGCCTTTTGAAATAATATTTTTATATGGGCACTGTGTTCGTTCAGATTTCCTCGCAGTTCGTTTTAGTGGTCAAGAAAACCTTCAGAAGATATGATAGAAGTTTGTTTTATTCGACTCAGTGCACACTAATCGAGACGCTCAAAGAAAATGACTTCTGCCCATATATGAGAGCACACTAAAACAATTTCTTGCAACGTTTTCATTCCACCTGCAAAAATAGCATCTTGTCGTAATGGGTGGTCTAAAATATAGCGGTTTCCTCACTTCATATTTTCCACTTCGGTTAGTTTCCATAGCATTTCTAGATTAGCTTCATGTCATGCTGCTTCAGGTCTTTCTATCGTGCCTCTATCTTCTTGTACTAGATTCATCCATTCTCGAATCAGTATTAAGTGCTTGAACTAACTCCTTTGTCGCTGTCAGCACCAAACCATCCTACTCTTTCAAATACATTGATTGACGAAGAAGATTGCAGGTGCACACAAATATATAAACCTATTTTACCGTGGAAGGATAATGCCAGTGGGATGCTACAGTGAATAGATGAAGCGTTTGTTGAAAGTGAATAGCACACTCTATGAGCCATTTAATATTATTGTTGGAAGACGATTGACGGTGGTCGTTGCTTCAAAAAGATTCGCACGAAATGCACTTCAAATAGTTTTTCATCAATCTGCTCGCCATCTTCGATGTTCATTTCCCACTGGACTTTCAGAAACGAATTCTTTCGCTCTCACTCAACAAACTCTCAAAATTGCCCGAATTTGACAGATAGCTACGATTGAATTGAATTCACGCCTGAGAGGGTGGGTGTACGTTGTGAAATTTACATCGGAAGCGTTTTTAGAGGGTCATTTTATGGCCGAATGGAACAAAATGCTTAGTGAGTCTACTTCGAAGGATTTTCAATAAATCGCTATTTGAAAGCATATTCAATGTTTCAACTATCGATCGTTCTTTCCGATTTAAATTGCTTTGAATTGTTTGCTAAGTTCAAAATGAAATCCGTATAATTTCCGCTGACAATGATAAAATCTTATTTAAGTTCGGAGTTTTATCCAAATTTTTGCCGATAACTTTGTCGTACTTTTTGCATCTGTATTAATGCTCGAAGTTTGGTGGCAGAAGAATTTCTCTGCTGAATCTTTGAAGCTGTGATAGTATGTTTATTCATCTCAAATGGAGTTCAAATTCCTGCCCAACGTTAATGCTCAAGTTCAATCTAACTCGAAAAAAACGTTCAGCATGAATGTCGAAATAAGTCAACACAATTGCGTTTTCATCTCTGAATACCCCCTTTCGATAGAGCCTTATTGCAGCTTTGATGACCTAATGAGCATCATTAACAGCATATTGAGATGACTGCAATATAACCACTAATGAAATATGCAAAACTTTTTTCCTATGTATATCGTTATTTGCTGTGATAAACGAAATTCGAGAGAGGGAGAGAGAGAGAGGGAGGGAGAGAGACAGAGAGAGGAAGAGAGAGAATATTTGGCAAATTTGCATTCCACAAAAAGGAGTGGCTCGTTGAATGTGCCTTTCTTGTGGTGAACGTGTTCCACGTTTGTTACTGCTTTTAAGTCATATCGGACGGTTGTCAAGGACATTGTAAAGCATATTTATCCGTCACGTGTCCATTAATATCTCCCCTATTTCCTCTGCTCAGTTTTTATCCGTCTTTATAGGTTTATCCTTTCAGGAAGATTTTTTAAAGTAAAGGCTAGGGAAAACTTCAAGGCATGCCACAATGCCAAATTGGTGAACAATTTTGCATCATTATTAGCACATTCAAGATGATACTTATTTTCAGAGATGTCCTATTCGTTTACAGCAATGAGCTGATTCACTCTGAAGTGACCGAAGTTTGTGTAAAATCTCGCTTAAATTTATTTCGATGCAATTGTGCAAATTCCCCTTTCCGAGGTATATTACTGCAGTGTCATATCCCCACCTTTGTGTGTCTGTGCCTGTCTGTCTTTCTTATAGTGTCAACTCGAAAACAGCTGAAACTAGAGTGGCAAAACTTTGCAGACGTATTGTACCCGAAAGCTCAATATCCTATGGAATATTTCATCTGCCAACTTCAAAAAAAAAGCTGTTGGCATTTAAAAGGTGTAGAAAATTTCTCTGTCTTGTTCACTGAATGGTTTTTCACTCTACTCCTATAGAACCACGAAGCCGACTGGTCAGCTCAATTAAAACATAAAAGAATTATTCAGCGTTGTTTGTTATTTTTAGATAATTCAAGAAACCGGTTGGTCGAGTGGGTGAACTGCAAAAAACTGCGTCATGCCGACTTCATTGCTTCATCCACAGTTGCAAATACACTTGGAATCCAACATCTGCTAAATCCATGTTTCATATGCAAATGGGTTTTTTTAAACAGCAATTCGCACTCACCACTTCGGCTGTAAATGCACAAATATACATGCGAGCAGTGGCAGCCTATTATATAAAAAAAAAGTGCCTGCGCTCTTCGGCGCACTTATATATCGCTTTGCTCGTTTTTGTGCACTTTCAGCTAGCATTCAGACTATTGAATTTTCTTGATAGCTCTTTAAACTAGAGTTGTTCATTCAGTTTCACTCATTCAAAAGAGTTCTGATTCTAGAGCATTATTCAGCACAGAAGTTCGCATATTTTTTAGGATGCAAATCGTTCAATCAAATGCTAGGCATTTTGCACTGGTCTCTGCTAGGTATATATGTTGCATTTTCAACTCAGTGCACTAATTTTGCAATCGGCATTTCGTAATAGGCAGTCATCTGGAGAATTAATAGCACATTATCGAACCTAATGAGTACTTTTATATTTCATTAGCTATTAGGCTAGTAAATAGCAATTGAGTTATGTTGTAGAAATCAGAAGAAAAATGAAAGGTTGTTGCAAATAAAGCACTCATCAGAAAAAATTATTCATGATGGCATTCCAGCCACCTGGCAAACTGCTTTCATAAATCACAAGTACCTGAAGAAGTGTGGCGGATTTATCTCCGTATTTAACTTAGCGAATATGTCAAAAAATCTTTAAAATATTTGTTGAATTGCGATCCAATCAGGATGAGATGCATGTGAACTCTTCAGCACTTTTAATTATCTTCGATCCCATTCGAAAACGATCATCTTTCATTATCGATCAAACTAGGTGATATTGAAATTTTTGAAGATTTTATAAACGAAAAATGATCCGTATATCGAAGGCTGTAAAAATTTGAGAATCATTCTATGATATGTTGCATATAGCTAAATGTTGTAATTATAACTTTAGTGGCTTCCGAATTGAAGCTATGGAACATATTAATAGCCGTGCGGACGCTATTTCAGTGCGACTTATAAAAGCAATTTTGCAAAAACGGATACTAAGAAGTAAATTAAAAAGTTCTGTCTCAAATTTTTCGGCATCTATCCATTTTTTTATATCTTGCATTTGTATTCAAACTATCTCACTGTTGAAATATGCAAATGATAGGTTCACACGTAACTTTTATTTATACAATTGAAATTCATAGTCGCAGACATCATTATTGGTCATTTTGAGGTGATGCACGGTCGTGTTTATTATTCGTCGTGAACCTTCAGGTTTTTTTGTTGTAAATTGAACTTATCACTCGTATTATAATCTAATAGGTGTATATAGGTAACTGGTTTAGAAAGTTGTATATTATTACATCGTTCTAGTATAGCTTCAGAGAATTTTACAGACAATTGCAGAGGGTTTGGCTGAGGACCCACAATTGGACGAATGAATGAATTTACTGACATAGAGTGGCGCTTTTATACGTTTTTACAAAGACAAACATTCTGACAAATGATTCACATTTTTGTTTTCGAAGAATTCATAGATATGAGAAATAAACATTTTTAAGTCAAAACAATTTGAGAAAGAGAAGAGTTTTGGATCGTATGAATGATTGTTTTGAGAATTGTTAGCCGACAACGGCATTTTCGGTATGTTCAGTGTTCGCTTCTTCTCGACAGAGGGCTTCAGACATTGTGTATTATTTTGTAACGGCATAATTAATTGCAATTTTGCGGTATAAGTGCACGGAATACAATGCATTAAAAATCCGTTAGTTATCTATGCAATTCTAATTAATAGCAGTGAAGTATAGTTATTACGGCGATAAATTGTCATGGTAATTACTGTTATTATGATAGGTTATTATGATTTTTAAATTTCCGGAGACCTTTAATTACTCAGGATTTCTACACTAATAACGATGGGAAAGGTTCACGTTAAATTATTGGAATAAATGAATGAGGCTATAAGAAATTTGGCCAAAAATGTGACTTTTTTTGGCCATAGTAAACCTTTTCCGCGTATGATGTGTATCAAAATAGTCTCATGTAATATAAGCAATCAATAAGCGTAGATATGGAGTATTTTTTAATGTAAATTATATCGCTGCAATTTTTTGCATTTCCGAAATCTTGCCTTTATTCATATGTTAACCGTATAACAACAATATGAAGTTTTATTATTTAGATTTTGCAATCATTTAGGCAACTGGTTGTGTTACATTGTTGGAAAAACGTTTATCAATTTATTTACATATTTATTAATTTTGGGGATAGTATTTTCGAAAAGAAATTTGTGTATGTGTTAGATCTATATTAGACTTTCAAAAATAAACGCTATTAATTCGCTTACGTAACTGAAATTCTTATCGATTTTTCTACTCGCATAAAATTTCAGCCAAAGAATAAACTTCTAAAATCGTCAGAATTTGAGATTTCTGCTTTTTTTTTTTAAATCTTCTCATAGATTAAATCACCGATAGTTTTTTAAATGATAATGCTGTGGTAAATATTATATCAAATATCCATCAACTATATAACGCAATGGTCATTCGTCATTTACTACTAAGACTCCTTTAAGCGGGCAATACTCGTCACTACTCCAGCGAGCGACTAGTGGGAATCAATAAACCCCAGAAGTTGACCCAGAAGGCTTTACGCTCATTCCTTTTTTTTTCTTTCATGCTGTCACACATCACTGCTTTTGGAATTACTTCATAAAAATCTGTGAAGTGGTGCACTATGGAAAAGCAAGTCTATTTATAGAACTATATAACTCCATGATACTTTATTTACCTTTACATCAGGTATTAGAATATTGTAGAACAACATTCTAACACCTAATGAGGAGTCTCACCTTAAAATATTCCCTTTTCAGGGATGAAGTTTATGTGTTATGCTTTGATTGCTGACATGAATCTTTTGCAGAGTACGCAATATGATTGATCGACTATTTTATTTCGAGAACAAATCATCGCTTGAAGTCGATTTCGAGGTAATGCTGTAGAGGTTTTTTGAAATAGACAATTTTTTGACATATTTGAACAAGACGGCTGATGGACCATATTTACTTCCTTTTACAAAATGGAAACGATTATATGAACTCCCCAAAGATACTATTACTTCGTTTCCTCCCAGTGTCCACCCCCCCCCCCCCTCTTCGTTCTTTGCTCTTAAACCTTTCAATGTATCAAATTACCACTAATTACCACTCCTCTTCCCCATCCCGGCATTTAGCAACTTCTCAGTCACTATCGCTCTTCTTTTGCGAACACTATCTCCACTCTGGTCGCATGCAACAACCAGACCTATAATGATTAAAAAAACGGAAGGAGCCCATAACACTGATTAAGAGAGTACCATTGAGTCTATATACCACATACCTAGGTAATCTTCTGATTTCGATTGCAGGACGGCCACATTTTCGCGTTCGAGAGGATTAAGCCACCAGACGCAAAAATTATAGCATTTTTACGGCACACATGGTGGTATGCTATTGTATTATCGGCTTCGTAAGTGATCCATTGATTTTTCCCTCATTTGAACAAATATGCAGATAAAATAGCGTGAAATTCCTTCGATGTTGGCACACAACCGGCGATTCGCCATTCTTGGGCCTAGCCTTTCAGTCCTTCTCCCCTTTTTTTCTTCCCTCTCGGGCCTGGTTGAATGCAATCAACGATAGTTGACTGCGAAAATTCCGTCAGAAATTATTAGCTGTTAAAATTGAGCACTTCAAACATTGCTATTGCGAAATTGTTTACTGCACATGTGACCTAAAAAAAATCTTCACATAAGTCATTTCTCATGTGAAAACTTTTATGAATCAAGAGATGCAAAAAATTTCAATAATTAGAGAGAGAAAGAGAAGAGGAAAATAGAAGGCGAATGAAGAGTGGTGGTGAGAAACAGTACTCACAGCATTGTTGATGTCGAAAGCGCTCTTGTACAGTATTTATTCATGCATCAAATCTCTATATCAGATTTCAGTATCATCGCAATTTGATTATTTAATTCCTCTAAATATATCATATTGAATTCAAGAAGAGTAAGAATAGGCACATAAAATTACAATTAAATACAAGTAATCTGTGAGAGTAACGAAGGAATTTTTGTTTATAAAACATCTTCGAGGAATATTTTTTTTCTGCAGTCTTTATAAAGAAATCCAAAGTAATATTTATAGATATCTAATGGTGATTGCTGTAATTGCTGCAATTATGAGAGATCGAGTAGCGTTTGATTTGAGGCGACCGTTGCTGTGTTGGAATTTGACACTATCCGTATTTAGCCTACTTGGATTCATACGCATTAGCGATGAATTTTTCAACGTTTTGTTGAAATATGGCTACTATCGGTGGGTTTATGTTGTAATTGTTGCTTTGCATATTTCATCATAAAATATGGAACCCGTTTACCATAAATAAAGACCACAGGTGCCAGATTCCCGAATCAAGAAGTGAAAACACTCGAAGGTAACCTCAAAAGACCAGGATGGGCGAAAGAGGAGAGGAAGAGCAAGGAGGACACGAAAATGGGAATAAGATTTCACTAAAATCTATCAACCTGATCACGTTGGCTACACGATTTGCTTATTCGTTCTTTCTATTTTTGCTGGCCGCTTCGTCATCTTCTGTGAGAAGATTATTATATTTTTAGTGCTTTCAATAAACCCTAAAAAACAGCTGCTTTTTCACCTTTGCAAATGTCCATAAATTCCAATAATAAATGAATGTTGCAGTATAAATAGATTTGAGGTGTGATATTATGGTTCAGTTGCAGATCAGTTTGTTATTCATATAAAGCGGATCGAGTTACATCGTATTGGTCGTTGATGTTTTTGATCTCAAAAGTGATCGAACTTGGCGATACGATATTTATTGTTCTCAGAAAACGTCCACTTATGTTTCTGCATTACTATCATCATATTGCTGTTCTTATTTATACAGCGCATTCAGGTTTGTTCAACTATTTCACCTCTTTTTGCTTTGTATAGTTTATTGTGTTTTTATTGTTTATAAAAAAGGGAAGTGATTTTTTTTTTTTGCGAAGGAAATATGTATAGATGATTTGTGATGTTTTTTAAGTAAATTTTAAGGAAATTTTTGAAGTATGATATTTGTGAAAAATATGAATATATTTTTAGTAAGTGGTAATGTTATATATGGGATCCACTCAATGAATGGAAGAGTTCACTGATTTGTGACGACTATAGAGATGACTTACTTGTAATAGATAATTTGAAGTTATGTTGATAATTGACTATCCAACAGTAATGCCAAATTGCTTTTAATATCGCTTATAGAAACTAAATGCTAAATTGCTTTTAATATCGCTTATAGAAACTATGCTCTCGATGGACTAAATCTAGGTGAAAATAAATTAAAAGAAAATCCTTCAAAAGGACCCCGCTTCGTGGTCGGGATTTCCTTCACTACCGTACTTTGTGACCATTCCTAACTTTCTCCTCGCATATAAATCATACTGTCGTCTTTTAAACATAAAAATGTGATAGTGAGAGCATCGCTGTCTACATTTTCCCCACATCATAATTCCACTTGGGAACATTTTCATCCGATATTCGATTGATCATGTCTGCTGGTAACTCAAAGATAACTGAAACAAGTAATCTCTCGCAGGTAGCTAACTATATGAAAATTTAGTTAAGTTTCTTAACGATTAGATTTGTGTGTTGTTTGATGACATAGACGATAAAATCATTGCCGAGCATACCGGTTCAGGTGCTGAGCATACCGGTTCAGGTCGTTGGTTCATTTGGATGAATTATCTTGTTCATTTTATTATGTACTCGTATTATGCGATGGTAGCATCTGGCAGGTAAATTTAATCAAATTTTCGCAATCTGTAGAGCCAACACCTCTTACTCTACAACCTCTGCCTCTTGCTTTGTTATGCTCTTTGTACTTAAATTAATAACAGAAATATGTGTGATTAAAAAATCACATATCACTTCATGGAAGGTAACTAGGCAGCTACTCTTTAGCTAGATAGCTAGTTAGTTAAAATCACATATCCAACGAGGTAGCTAACATATTGCTCGCAAGGAGGGCTACCTTGTTGAATACGATGGACTAAGGTAGTGGCATTCATCGGCGCCGATTGAATACAATATAGTAGAAGAATTGAGGTGAACATATTTGCAGACCACCTCCAAGACGATTCGCAGTCACAGTGACGAGTATTCAGATTGCCCAAATGCTTGGTGGTATTATTGTATGCGTATCGGTGATTTTCTACAAACGACGAAATGAATGCCAACAGAGTTATGCAAATCTTATTTTATGTTTATTGATTTATATTAGTTTTGCAATTCTTTTTATTCGTTTCTTTCATGCTACTTATCTTCATCGTCATGCAAAAAAGAGGATTTAAACATTCATAATTCTGTTTTCTAAAGGATAACATTGTTTAATGCTAATATTATTATTAATGTTTTTGTTTGTTTTCAATTGTGTTCCATTTCGAGACGTGTTGTTATGTATAAATTGTTTATTTTGTTTCTGCTTGTATTTAATAAAATGTGCACTGGTTTATAAACCAATTAAAATCAACAATTTGCTTTTGTAAAAGGCATTAGAGCAATATGGATTTTAGCAATTGGGGAAGAGGGCATTATAATATGTCTAGTCTCGATAATTTTAAGTGATTCAGCTGTTGCAAAGTAGTCAACAAATGAGTTCCCAATTATCATCCGAATGGTAATACATGAAAAGCGCTCTCTCTCTCTCTCTCTCTATATATATATATATATATATATATATATATATATATATATATATACTTCCAGCTATATGTTACCTCAGAGATTAAAAACTTGAGTACCGCTATGAGCTTTTACGCTGTCACCGCTCCCTCTCCCTCCCTCCCCCCCAACCGGTTCGACGATCATTCTACCGGACTCACTCTATGAATTATAAGTTTTTGAAATTTAAGTAGCAGGATATTTTAACTAATTTTTGATGACTTCATTAAAGGAAGAGTATTCCGTCTTTATCTTAACCTCAAGTGCCCTTTCTGCTGATATCTGAGGAATGATGCATCCGTTGACGTTCTTGCCAGCATTCTTCGTTCCAACCTTTTCTTGAATGTTTCAGTCGATTAATATGTAATCAAATCACTTGTAGGTTACTCGAATTTCATATTTTTAGCTAACTTTGCGTCATAATAAAATATAAATGAGGGAAAATAACCATGTTTTATTCTGTATTACTCCGCAACTCCAATTTAGCTCTCGTTGATAACTCATCGATGTTTTTAACGCTTTTATTACATTGACGCATTCTTGACATCATCGCTGTTTTGACCGCAAATGAATAGCACAGCGTGGATCGAGTTTTCGCTATTGAACGAGAGATTTCTTTCCCAAATATGTATTTTTTTTCGATTCTATTTGGACCAGAAACCTTTCCCCAGAGCAAACTTTTTCGTTTGGGACTACATCGTCGGGGAATCATTTATAGCTCCTATAAGCAAAACTCTATTGCTGGTGCATTTCATTCACTTGTGCCTTCACTTACTAAAGAAACCATCAGCTTTCCATTTGCATTTAAGTGGCTTTTGATCGAAGACTCAAACACCTAAAATCTTCCGCAGAGCCTATATTGCTTATCGTCATATCTGTACTGGTCATGATAACTGTAGAAGTGCATGAATAAATTACGGAACTAAATCAACCTGCTAATAAAATGCTGATTTTTTAAATGTGCCGTAAGAATTTTACCTAAGAGTAGATACGCGTTGTCTTTAGGGCGTTCGTTCTACGCCTTCCCTCTTCGGCCCCATTCACCTCCCCAATTTTGTACCAATATTCTCATTTTTGGAATATTCACAAAATGATGATATGACCGAAAATAAAAATATTCTAATGGCCACTGCTCACTAGTATTTCAAATGATCTTTTCTTAACTGCCTCCAATTATTCTTATGCTGTTATCTATGCTCCTATCCTATCAAAATGCCCGGCTGCGAATCCCTTCACCCGCAACGGCATATATCAGTCTCAAAACAAGTAAATTTGACCATTGTTGATAGCTCATTTCGAACAACACTTCTATAACAAAGGTCTTGTGATTGCGTTGCTTTTAAAGTGTGCAGGTGTGTGAACTATTGAGTGCTTATGACATCGAAAGAATTGTATATTCAACGCAATTTCTATTGTGGCATTTTCTGAAGTGAGACGTTTATTAATTTGTATTAACGATAAAAAAGAAATCAAATGAATAAACTGGTGCACCTTAAGATTTTCACGAACAATTGAAATTGAAATTTTGTTGAAGAGAAATTTTTGAAAAAAAAAATTGTATGGATTATTTCTTCGTGCGAAAAAAAAATTCTGACTTAGTTTTCAATAATTTTGCCTAAAGAAAAACTCTTTTTTATTTAATTAAATCAGCGTATTTTCACATTTAACATGTGAAATGTTTACATATTTGAATTGGATATTTTCGCTTTTTTTTTGCAATCAGCTTTTGCAGTTCTGATTGTAGTAAATATATAATTCATCTCATTTTTTTTTTAGAATTTATATCGGTTTCAATTTTCATCATTGTGTGATAGTGGGTTTTCCATCTGAGTTTTTTAATTAAAATGCAGACATGCGGATCATGGATCACTACCTTGTAATTCTTCAACAACTTTTCATGTTTTAAAAACGATTCCCATATTATTGCCATCTTTCAGAATGTTCGCCACTAAATTTGTTCTCTTTCCAGTAGTGAGTAATCGTTTTCAATCAAATACCTCTTGCAAAAATATATTAAAGTGAATTTTATTTCTTTTTTTTTTGTTATCTTAAAAATTTCTTTGGCAATAAACCATTACCATTTTGTTAAATGTGCAATGACAATGCGCCGATTCTTCATGGCGATAGCTGTCTTATTGAATTGTTCACTCATTTAAATAGATAACATATTTAGCAGCTGCTGAGAACGGATCTATTTTACCAAAAAAGAAAGCTATACAGCAATATCAATTAGTTAGTTATATTATTAGTTAAAAATAATATCATTTTTTTTTTCATTTCTTTTTAATTTGAATTAATCGATTTTAGTAATTTGAATTAATAAAAAATTTATTATCACTGTTCAAGTGCGAAAATCAAACGTCAAAATTTCGAGGTTTACGTTGAAGAAATTGCGATTCAATGCGTTAGAGAAAAAAAATGATTTCTTGCTAAGACTATAGATATCCTAAAGATAAACCTTGTCGATAGTTCATTTTGAAGTGGAATTTTGAACTAATCCAGTCTATTAAGTTTAATTACTAGCAATTACGATCTATCGTTGGTACTTTCTACGATGTATTTTGTAGTTTGTGAGAAAATTTTTTTTTTTTTTGCAATTAACATGTAATCTCAAGTCTCTGCCCATTTAAAAAAAGGATATGAGAGAATGGTTGAGGGTTATTTCGTAGATTTTAGCACCTCACTGAATTTATCGACTATACTAGCATGAAAAGGAATTATTGTGATCTCTGGTTACGGTTAAGACGGTAGGTGTATAAGTCTGCCTTTTGTGCCTATTTCTGCTGTGATCAGTTCGTGCTGTAAGTTCATCAACAGTTTACTGATCAACTTTAAAACATTTTAAGGAATTAAGTTTGCTAATCTCAAAGTTTGCAGTAATATTTATCAAACAATGTATTAAAGAATGCTGTTTCGTGCCACCCTCTTAATAGGCCTCTTAATTTAGCTTATTCAGCTTAAACAGTTTTTTTTTTTTGAATTACCTCATGAAGCATGCGATTTCTCACTACAAATCACGTTGATGTGGTCTCAGCAGTCTTCATGGGAAATTTCTCTCTCTCTCTCTCGATCGAATACATCTTATATCGTTTCAGTGCTTCATTGGTATCACCTTGAATAGACTTCGGTTTCACCTATCTAAGCACTCGGGAATATAATGAATTTCTCAACAGGAAATGCAACTTTTCATCGACATCAACCGCTATGTTCTTATGAAAAGGATGGAATAATTTGTGGTATTTTTTTCATGAAATTACTTCACTTTTCCTCATTAATGGAATTATTCAAAACATGAATTTCACAAAATTTACATTTGGAAGGTATTAAATCGTTTTGGATATACGTATTGACCACCCGGGATTGAGATATACATATTGGTCACTGTATTATGATCTTATGACCGTCATTCAACAGAGGAATTGCTATTTTTCATTGCTCGCTCGCATCACTTCTATCTCGACATGCCTTCATGTACTCCGAAAAAAAGAAAATTGGATCGTTAGTGGGATGATTGTTTTGGCGTCTGTCTGTCCGTCTGTTTGGGATTGACATCCCCCTCATTCATGATTGTAAACGCATCAAAGTCTATCATTTCATTTTGAGATATTCAATTGCAGGTGCATATTTCGCAGGTCCCGACAAGGTGATCACTGCTATATCAGTACTACCATCGTTTATCCTCACCACATTTGTTCTTTATCTTTCGATTGCTCGTATGGAACGTAGCGATATTACTAATCTTTGCACATTGCATATATTTGTTCCATTACAATTATTGAATATTGCACAATGTGTACAAATGGCGTTAACATATTTCGATTGCTATGGACGACACCTCAAAATTGCGCTGTGAGTGTTTTTAAGGTTTTTCTTTTCTTAAATTAACATCGTGATGTGCTTTGCAAATTTGGCAAAATAATTGTATCAATCCTTTTCCGTTTTTTTCAAAGAATATTTTTGTTTTTGTTAAATGTTTTGCATTTTGCATTAAACCGTAGGAGTGGAAAATATTAAATGACAGCAATAAAATTCTACAGGCAAGTTTTTCATAAAAAATTTTCCTTTAGGAAAACCTAAGAGAAAATAAATTCATGCACATCTTCATAAATATTTAAAATTTAAAGATATGTGCTTACAATGGTTGCAGTATTATTTTATGTTTATTTTTGGAAAGGTTGTTTTCCGTTGAATATCACTTACGATTAAAATGAGTGTCCAGGGAGGTTATTTATTCCAACATTGCTTTGCTACTTTCTTTAGAGCTTTCTATCAACTACAATTTAAAAAATCTGAAAAGCAGGTGTGGACTTTAATGTAAAGTTGTATTTTCGAATGAACACAACGTTATGCGTTATTTGCAGGGGTTTTGCTGATGCGACATCGATGTTTTTTGGTACTCTCAACTTACTTACCTTTAGAGTTCTATCGGTTGCATTGCTGTTCTCGACATATTGTTCTTGTAGATATCCGATCATGCAGAAACGCTTTTTTGGACTCGAGTGAGTAAATCCTTTTTTGTAGCCGTAAATTTCAGTCATCGAACTTTAGTTTCATTGATGTCATTAAGAAATTCCATATGAAGTAAACAGTTTATGGCTGATACCAACATTGAATGATGCCGGCCTACCAAAACACTCGTCGGAAAACTCTTATTCCCTCAGCCCGCTTTCCCTTTTTTTGCTTCACTTCTTCTCCTGTTCCCCTCAACCCCCTCCACCTCCACAAATATCACTTTTACAACTAGTCATAACACTACAAATGTTTACTGGATCTGCAAGGATTATTTCTGCTTACGATGTCTTGTATTTTTCGGGGGGGAAGGGAGGAGGGGGAGGAAGAAAGGAAGGGAAAAATGAGACTTTTCCTTTATAACTGATTATAAAAATATTATTAATTAAGTAGGAAAATATTATAAAATATTAGAATTGGGTACTAGAATGGATTTCTATCTTTTCCAATCTGAGAGAAGCATTCACTTATCTCTGCAAGATATTGATCATTACGATTTCAATGAATATAAGCTATAATATTCTAGCAATTGGTCAAAATTTCTTGTGATTTTCGATGCGATAGCAGTGATATTTGCCACATTTACTGTAATCGAATCTGCTCTACTCACTACGTCGTTTATAGTCGCAACGCTTCATTTAATTTTATATATTACAATTATAGCCGTTACAATCGCAGTGAGTTATTTATTTTGTGGTTTATTTTTTAAAGTTTGTTGTTTGCTGGTTTTTCATAATTCGTTGATTTTAATTATTATATTTTCTATTTATAAGTTGTTTACTATTGCACTAATGTATAGCAATTTCTCTATGAAGGCTTTGTTCAAATGCTGCACATAGAGGTAAACTATCGTGGAGTAGAAAAATATTGGTCACTGTATTTCCATACGTCCAATTAGTGTTCGCTCCAACGTTTTATTACAGCATAGGAAGTTGCCGAAGGACATGAAAGCTTCTAGCTTATACTGCATTGCTAATGTAATTATGCCACAGGTTTAGCTATATAGCAAGTATAAATCGAAGAAAGTAATGAGATTACAACTAGGACTTAAACAAGAGGTGCAAAACATCTCATATATTGAAGGGATCGGAAAACGGAAAACTGGAATATTGCGACTAATCCTTAATATAAAATTCATCAAATTCAGCAACAAGATATGCCAAATTTCAAAACAAACATAATCCCCATCTTTTTAGTCAACTTAACATAAGTAATATAATGAGAATTTATATCCTATTGGTGATAGTTAATAATGAATCTACAATCTAAGGCCATTCACGCCGTTGCTGTCTATTTTGGTCGTAAGCGACATATGAAAAGTAATAAATCCAATCAACTCCAATTACTTCTGTCGACAATGCTCTATGCAATTCCACCGAATATTGTAGGTCTACCAAGTCTTGGTGAGTATGTTTGTTACAGTCATCTATCTCTTTTATTGCTACGATTCCTTATGGTAATAGAGCACTGTAAATATTCATCAATAACATTATAAGTAAATTATAGAAAAATTGTGATGAGTTTACAAAATTGTTCAAATGCTCATAACATGCATAAATGGAAATTTCATGGAATAAAATGCGCTCATATAGCCGCTCTTATTTATTCTATTTTATTTTTTCGCAGTTTCATGAAGGTTTTAAAAGAATGTTGAATATGTTTGTTGAAATAATAAGAAATCAGTGCTCAAGAAAACATAAGGAAAGAAGTTTAATAGTTAGTAAGCATAATTACCATTTTTGCAACGACGACAGTGCCCAAATTACTGTACCAAAATTACCGTAGATTCTCTTATCAAGTCCATACTGAACAAGCATCTTTCAGCGTTATAACCAATTTATTCCACTAGATTTGAAAACGAATGAATATTATTGATTATCCACTGAGAGTTATACTTTCATTTCATCATTCGGGTGTCTCGTCAATGTATGGAGCGCAAAAATTTAATCAAATTTTCAAGCAATGAATCTTAGTGCGATCATATTCCATTGCTCTAATTTGCATAGAAATTTTTATGCAGTATTTTTTAATTTATTGCAAATTTTCGAATTGCCTTCATAAGTCACAGTAGATTTTATTTTTTATTAAAGTAACTCTACAAGATCGTTCACTAAATGTTCTGGTATTCTGATCAATTTCCTCAGAAAAGAAGAAAGGATTGAAAAATTGCTACGAAATGTGATTCAAACGATGCGGCAAACTTTTATTTCTATTTCTTTTTTTCAGCGATCTCAATAAGTTTCATATTCATGTGTACAGATCCGTCTGATAAAGCTGCCTTTGAGATTTACAGAAAGGCAAATCTAGCGCAAGTAAGTTTAAATAATATTTCATTTATTCATGGAGGTTTCATCCGCGATAATATTCGATCATCATTCCCCATAAAGAAGACCTTCCGCTGCTTTTAAATATTGCAGCTGAAATCCAATAGTCATTACAGTGCATAGGAAAGTTGAAAATTTAGCTACAATACAGAAATGTTAGTTCTAGAGAATTCTGTCCTTTATATATAGTATAGTGTTTCGCATTTATTATTTCAAAGAAGGAATTTGATGAATTTAATATGTATTTTATAAGCCATCGAAAATTCACATCTGCAACGTGGGCATTCGGTTTGACGTTACGATACTTCTATATTTCCGGTCATTTTCCTTCCCTGATAGCAAGGTGGAATTACAGATCTAGCTTTCAGAAGTATTGGCATAGAAAAATCGCTTCACAGCTTCTTGTTAGTAATGACGCTGAAGTAAGGCGTGTATTCATATGTACTAAATAAGAAACGTTCTGCTTGCTATGCACACAATTGTTTCATTAAAATCTTTGACTAAATTTTATGCAAATTGTCATCATAGGTGAAATGTTTATGGTAAATCGCACATCTTTGCAAGTTCTATCATAACGGTTGCATATTATTTAAATAGTCTAAAATGTGCGGTGCTTAGTGATGAATTTTTATATGATTTTTGCTTGAGTTATTTTATTATTGGATAGATTTTTAATTTGCAAACATCTCATTATATTAACGAATCATAATTTATTGAAATCGATGTAAACTTAGAGAGCTGATGAATATTCAGCAAAGAAAAATTTTCAATGAATTTGAAAATTTTTTAGTGGAAGACAATATAGCGAGAATGTATATCGTTGATAAAACGAGCGACAAAATTATAGCATATTGTGAGTGAAATTGATTTATTGATAAGGTCGATCAGAATGAACATTTCAGGATATTTTGGTTCAATTACGACCTATTATTCTCTCACTATCAACAATTATCGCTCTACCATCGTATCGCAAAGCTTCATTGAAGCTATTCGCATCGAAACGGCAAGTTTCCACTGTGAAGCGAATAACCGTCACCACTGCTGACAGCAAAATTTAATTTATAAGCCGAAATTTGCATATATTCAGTATTCAAATGCAACTTATATTGAAGTCCAGTAACTTATCATGATGTGATATGATATGTAAAATGTATGGAGCTCCACCTGGAGTCGACTATGAATCCGATAGATGCGATGAGTGTTTATAAAAATATGGAAATATGAAAATTGGCTCCAAAAATTAATTTCGTTCAACCGGCTTCTCAACCGCTTCGACAAATAAAGTAAAAGTAATGAAGTGTTGCTGGCAATATTTTGCTCATAACCACAATAAATTCTTATCGATGTATATCAGAAATGTATTTCTTCGTGAAATTGGGTCTCATATTTGCACAGACTCATATAGCACACTTTGCTCTTTGAATGTTTTTTTAGACATTAAAGACGCCATAAACTCTTTCCTGGAAATCTGCACCCAGAAGAATCAATTGCGGCGCAGTTGTCCAAAACACTTATATGCCCATCTATTCCGGATGTATGCATACTAAATACTGTGGCTGTTTTCATTACGTGCTCACTAAAGTATTTCACATTGTTTCGCCTCATTAACAATCTGTAAATTGGGCTCATTGATGCGACAGCATATTTCCTTTGCGATATGAAATTGAGCTTGGGCAAGGTTGCATATTTTTCCACCTTGGGCAACCTTGAGTAAGTCTTGGGCAAGGGACGAGAAAAAATAGTTGGTTACGACACATGAAAAATAATATATTTGAGTACATTTAGCGTCGAAACGTCTGTAAACTCGTCACAGCGTTGCACAGTATTTTGAAAATTCGCGAATTTCAAGTGTGAATTCAAAAAGCATAAAATGTCATGGTAACTTCAATTGCTGGTATTAAATTCAGGTGCTAACCGGATTTTTTAAATTGTCGCGATATGCGTATTTCCTGCTACTTCCAAAGTTTTCAGACGGCTTTTTTAGATAAATATTTGCGCAGGTAACGTACATGCCCCTTATGGCAACGTGATAGACGCGGTAAATACCGATCGTTTCTCATTCCAGAATGCTTGTTATCGAAAATATTCGTAGTTCATTAAAAATTGTAATACATCATCCAAACGCTAAAGTATTAGAGGAATTTATGATGTATAAAACGAATTAATATTCACTATTTTGACTATTTAAACGATTCATAATGGGGATGATGGGGAGGATATGATGCAGAAATGAAAGGAGTGAAGTGTTGGTCCTCTTAATTAGAAGTTTGTGCCTTAATCTTTGAGAGCATTCCAAAACAGCTGTCGAAGTTAAAAGTTAAAAGGAGAGAGGAGAGAGGGAGAGGGTGTGGTAAGTCAAAGCCCACTTCTATCAGCAAAATTCTGAATTTTAAAAAATAAGACGAGTTAATAATTGGTCTTCGCCAAGGATGCGGCAAAAATTTCATGTTATTGTGCTTTTCATGAATTGATCTCGTTAACTTTACATTTGCTTCACTATATGAGTCTTTGTGCAACGTGCATTCTGATCTGAGGGTCTTCCAAACCTAAACTATGGTAGCTTTTATACTATGTTCCTCAGATTCCCTCTAAGCAAAGCACTTCTCTCCCCTTTCTGCACGCCGACCCTTCCGAAACTTGTCAAGGTCCAATATCCGAACATAGTTCGAGATTACTTAAAGATATAAAATCGCCGGATTCATTGTGCAAGCATAATTGCGTGCACTGTATAGTAGACTTTATAGAGAAGCAATCTCGATGAAGATCAAAATTTGTGGGGGAAAGTTCTCTATAAAAGAGCGATTTCGGTAAATGCAAATCAACGTTGCAACGGATTTCCCTATGTAAAGGTACCTCAACAGAACATCGTAGGGAGGTACGAAAGAGTTGCAAGAAAACTTATCATGGTCAATGAACAAGTAGGGCAGAGGGCCAAACAAGATAATATGCATTCACATTCACATTTTTGCAAATTTAGTTGGCAGAGCCACATTATATCTGTGCGTACGCGTCTAGGTCCAGTAGTTCCAGCCCATGAAAAACTTTGAAGCTGTAATTGTAAATATAAAGTACATTAATACCATTCCTAGTGTTGGCCTATCGATGTGGGAGGGAACCACATAATTAAAGGCTCCGGAAATATTTTCCTGCATTTACAGAATCTCTGCAGGCTTTTCGTAGACGCTCTTAAATTTTACATAATGCTCCATTTACTTAAAACTGACTATTATAAATTAAGTACTAGCTTGCTGAATTTGGCAAAAGATGTCAAGTTGGACAGCACAATGAATCTGCTGAAAAATTTTATGTGTTGAACACTAAAATCGTGCTCGTTCATGGAGTACTATTTCCTCTTCCTATTAATATTCAGCAGTTGGGAAATATTGATCGTAATTCAGTCGTTAACATGTCTAGAACCGGAAGTGACTAATTTTATCGTACTTTGCCTTAAAGACTAATGCTAGTTGTTCCAGCAATACCCATTCAAAAACTTACATACACTGATGTTGGCGAAAAATGAGAGGATTATAATCTGCGAAACGAATGTTGATATCTTTCATCTATTTGATAGTTGTATCCCTTGACAAAGATTGGCTATAGTTTTATTGGAGCATAATACAGATCTACTAATTGAATCTTTCCTCGCATCGAGAAGTTAAAAGATCGTGTGTGAAAACGTTTCAAAGGAAAAAGTCGCAACAATTCGTCCACAACCAACATTTGTACTATAATTTCGTTGCTGTGTTTAAGACGTTCAACCATTCTACAATCAAGAGGCACAACCATTTTTATGGATTTTCTAAATCACCATAATTTACAGCATACTACGAAATATTGTGCTGCTAGCATGCCTCAGCAGTATTTCACGACCACTTTTTCTATATCCTATACTTTCACGACGTATAAGTCACCTTGTTATATTGCTGAATAGTTATCACTTGTTTGCTAGAATAGGCAGTGCTGTTGTCAAAATGCTATGAGCTTTTTTTTAAACAATTGCTGAGTTTTAAATGCATTTCTTCAACTAATACACTTCTTCAGCTCACACACAGTGCCTTTTATAATATTTTTTATAACACAGTTGTCGGATTATTAACTGTCAAGAAAGACTTTACAAAAAATCTTTTTGTTTAAGTAGCTGTTATATTAGCCCGAAAGCTAATCTCACAGCAGATTTTGTATCAGCTCTTATAACACTACCTACAACCACCTTTTATCACACTCTTCACGTACTTCATATAATGAGCCTCTTTGTTATAGCACTTCTTATGTAGTACTTACCCTAATACTGATCAAATACCAGCTCCAACAGCATATTTAAAATTCCTAATTGACGATTCTATAGTATTTGATGGTTCAACTCTTTTAAGTAGCTCTTGTATAGCATCTGTGTTATCCCGAATATTGGCTGTCATAGAAGCGCAATTGCAGCTCTTATTGTAGCGTTTATAATAGCTGCTTAGTAGACATTGTATGTGCTCCTTCATTTGCTCTCTATAGCAGCTTTTATAGTATCATTTATAGCAAATATTGTTTTGCGCATTAGGAACAACTGTTTTTGTACTCAGTCCTTTGTAAACGCTCCCATAGTAAGTACTATAGCACCTGATGTAGACAATTCCCTAAACACGGAGTTTTTTTTTTAAATTTTATTATAACAATCTTTGTAATATTTCTTTAGCATCTATAATATCTTTGCTTAATATGTGCAGAGTCATTAAATCAGCAAATTTGTAGGCTCATTTAAAGATCAAATCTCATAATCTACCGGAATATTCAGGAGACTTGTAAAGATCCTTTAAGATTCCAAAGCTTATTGATCACGAGTTGCTCCTTTTTTTGAAGGAAATTATGTTTTCACCTTTTTGAGTGCATCGCGCCGCTCGTGAATTATTTATTAAAGGCGCAAATCCTTCATAATCCACAGCTGTCCACTCGTCTTGGCCCGAAATCGAATTGTAGACCAAACAAAGCCAACCACTATTCCACTCTTCGGCTCTTGAATATAATTGCGCCGCTGCCTCTTCATCCTCTTCCGCTCTTTTCACTTCACTCACAGTTTTCTAAGCAACGATGTTTATTTAACCTATAGCGCTAACGACGGTATCAAAAATTTGATTTTTTATATAAACAGTTGAATCATAAAGTTAGATAGCTCATTATAAGTTCACAAATCTCTTCAATATCACAGGACTAGTGTAATTTTTGACTAAGAGATTTTATTTTTTCCACCTACGGTTGACTGCATGTGCGTCTAATTTATTGCTTATTTCGCAGAACTACAAATTTCTATTCCAATTTTCAGATGGATGGTAGTATGCTGCACTGAACAGAACATGCGAGCCCACATTTTAGAAATGCAGATTTTAGTAGTGTTAACGAATGATTTATTGTGATCAAATGAATTCTGTGATCGCAGTGATCGTGGTGATCTTCATTTGTGCAACAGGCTGTGCGCTCACACTTGTTTGATCACCTTTCCATGCCTTCGGGGCCGTAGCCGAAAATGTAAGTAGGCTGCGGTCTTGCTTGCTAATCAGTGTATGTTTATTACTGATCGAACTTAGTGCGGACTCGGTCGCAGTTGGAACAGTGAGTAGGGCACTAGGGCAGCTGCAACTTCAAACTCCGTATGGTGCCTATGTTATTTAATTCTTTTCGTTATTATTGTTTCCAAAATATATGGGCTATGATAACATTTTATATGTGGATTATAATATCTACGGATAAAGATTATATCAGATTCATGGAAAAACTGCGCTTCCATGTAGAGCAATCCTGCATTAGAGCGAATTACAATAAGAAATACTCAATGAATTTTTCTATATTAACCTACTTAGCATTGCAACGCTAGAGGAAGTTGTGAATTATTTGAGGAATGAAAATCAACTAAACAAGGATAATGTTTAGTCACCGATTTGCATAACGAGCGATCTAGATGCGGGTATGTCGGCATACATCGAAACGATCAACGTTACATAAAACGGCATTAATGGCTTGTCGCAACATTTCCGCCCTATATTACGATCGTTTTTAGTGCAGCAGTTGTCTTTTCAATCCTCGGTCAAACCAATTCTTCTAAATCTCTCAGTGAAACACGCAGATTTCCCGAATAGATCATATTTCGTTTCTTCACAGTTTGCTACTATTCCCTGAATACTGTACAATCTATTGTCATGTGCCACAAAGTATTCAGGAGAGACTTGTCATACTTGAGCGAAATTCGCATAATTGTTTGATAAAATAAGTTCTATTTATTAAGAGTTTTTTTGATTTAAATTTCTTCTAAATTTTATTTTTTCCAACTCTTATATGTTATCAACGTTGAGCTATTTATGTGATTTGCACATAGGCAATTTGTTTGTTGCATATCATCTTATTTCTTGTTCTTAATGATCGTTGCTACTGGTGGATGTAATCAATGTTTTTGTGTGCCTCCTTGCCTACCACTTATCCCGAAAGCTCATATTGCGCCCAGATGTGATACATCATAAGGACTCGTTACATTGGGAGGATTGCTATCATCTCCATATGCTATGCCTATTTCCTCTGCACCTAAGGTCATTCTGATCTAGCGTTCTTTATTCGCCTACATTTTCTAATTCTAATACTCTAACGCTTCAAAATCTTATTGTGTTATGATATAAAAGGTACAGACACATGCGTGCGTAAAGAATTGTGTTGCGATAACACATTTATTCGTTAAGTTTAACACACGTGATTGGCCTATATTCAGCACTAATAATGGAAGTGTTTCCACCACAAATGGGTTTTTTCATATATTCTATGCAGTAGGAGTTTTACATGCGCTCTTTCTATTCCGTATTTGCATTAAATATTCAAGTTTAGCATATCTTTTGTATTGGATTTTAAAATCACTCAGTGTTTTTTACGCATACTTACTTTTTGGATACGTTAACTTTTGTATATGAAACAACAAAGTTAGGTAATTCAGCATTGAGTCCTCTTATTGCTCTCTTCTATTGAAGAAATAAAAAATGCATTCAATTTCGCTTCGAAACTTCTGAAATGAGCAATTTTCAACGGAAGATTCACGCATTAAAAGCACGATTGATATGGTACATTTGAAGAGAGTGTCTCAGCAATGAATTCTATTTTGCTAAATTCAATACTCGCTAAAGCTCTACGAAGATAAATTCTTTTCTATCATTCTATAGACGACAAAATTTTTTTCTGTTTATCGACAATAAATCTTTTACTTTATATCATTTTTTCTTTCATATTTTTTAATTATTAAAGATAGATAATTTTTTATAATATTTTATTCAATTAAAAAACTAGAATTTCCAAATGTTTATCAGTCATTCACAGTGTTAATTTTTCTTACATCGACATCCTTGCTTCCATTACTATTTCGTCACACTAATGAGAGATAAAAATTTTCGATTAAAACTCGTTTTTTTCCTCTTTTTTCTATTCGAAAGTTTTTCTCACATGCTATATTCAGTGAACCGGGAAATATTTCGATGAGTTCAAGGGAGGAGGCAATGTGAAAAAATTGCCATGTGCAGTGGTCGTAAGCGCGTATGTTTTTATGCGTTAAAGCAGTATCGTCCTCTGCCCTCAATGAATCAGCAACCTCATGTGGTCTTAACACCTGTCCTTTCTGCAAACACTCCACAATCCGTTTCTCCGTTTGCTTTGTTGAATTATAAAAATTCAAAATAAACTAAACAAAAAGGCGTCTTTTTAGCCACTTCTGAACCGCTAAGCTGATTTGCTGTGAAGGCTAATGAATTGAATCAGAGGCCAAACAAGTGCACATAGTACAACAATATCAACTACTTTCTGCAATATTTCATCGCTTAGAGTACGAGATTATATGGAATTTTCTTGAGTTTTGCCCTTTGGCAATTCGTTTGTAGATCAAAGAAGACTGAAACACTAGGAAAGATTCGATCTCGAATTGCATTGCCGGCAGATCGGTTATTAGTTGAATATTTCGCATACTGTACATGTTCGATAGTCACTGAAGAACTACTTTTTGCATTTCTGTTCTTTTGTATTCTCATTTACGATTTAGTTCATCCTCACTCTGGTCTTTCATATTTTCTTTTTATTTTTGGATATACGAGTGAACAGGTAACTATACAATTTCCGCTCATTTTCTTATCACTCCTTTGCACTTAGTATTTTAACAATTAAAAAAACATTTATACTGCACTATTCTCAGTCAAGGCGTGCAATTTTGCATTTTAAAGCCAAATTATGTATATGGTCTATCCGTGCAACCACTCATACCTCTTCACTCGAGGAATACTAAAGGAATACTAAAGAAAGAGACAGGAAATTTGGTTACTATAATGCCGCTTCCATCGTTATCCTGGGTAAGACGTCTTGAACAAACATCCTACGTGCATTCATGACCGTCACTGCTTTTGTGCTTCCTTAGCAACGGCTGTGGATAAACATAATAGCTGACTGATAATGTGCGTGGTCGTTTCGGGTAAGTGCGCTTGTGAATTGAAATCATTTCTGCTGTGCATATTCCTGGACGCTCGAATAAGTCGACCATCCTGTCAGCCTGAATTCTATTGAAATTTCTATATGGATTGATGCCTCATTATTTGTTTCAACATTCGAAATATATCTCATTTCTTATTCCTCAATGTTAAATGCTTCCTTAGGGTCAATCGACTATTCCCAAAGAAACATTAAAATTCCTTTCTACTATAATTTTCTCGTGTGAAATTAAGCAGTTCGGAGAAATCGTTTGCAGAGTGTCAGTTTCTCATAATATCATAGGACTTGAGTCTATCGGCTTTAATATGCACTTCGTTTTTTTTTTATTTTTTTCAATTTTTTAAATGCATTTCTTACGAATTATTTCTAACCTGCACTTAAAATTCAACTAGTTAGTTCAGCATTCACTTCAGTAGCGCATCTGGTGTTTTCGCTCTCTTTCTATCCATTTCACATTTGACGCATTTACATGTGAAAATTTGCATTTGAATGTTAGCGAGTGATGTGCAAATTAATTGACACGTGTTTCAGAGTTCATTTATTCCTGATTGCAAATTTTTGCAGTGCTCTCAATTTCTCTCTTTCATGCGATATTTGTGTTGCATAGCCGACCATTGAATGAGTAGGTCGCCATTCACATTAGCCACATCATTGTATCTATTTGATTTCAACGATTCCTATAAATTTGCATAAAATTACCTCTTAGAATAGTGGTGTTCATTATGCACTTGCAATGTTGGAAAACTTGCAAAATTCAACTCATAGGAATTGAATAAAATCAGCATCAGCATATGATTTAGATGCTGCAATAATCGAAACTATAAAAAAAATAAAACGGTGCTTTGTCAATGATATATTTGTCTGAAATATAGATAAGGCAAATATTGGCAGATTGGCAAATTGATAAAATGAAGAATTTCGTGATACGGCAGATATTTGGCAAGTATTGAAAAATGATATGAAAAATGATCCTTCACGAGACCTTATTCGATTTGTAACTGCGCATTGGCAAAATTTTCTACGATTTAAGCGTTGGTATAATCATATGACGTGAAGTATTGTCAAGCAATCACATTCTTAAATAATCTTAGATGAGAAAGTTGGAAAAGATATTTTTCTAATATCTTCAAAAATTGATAATTTATTAGTTGGCGAAAATTTTTTTCGACTATAAAATTTGAGGAGATAAAATAATTTCAGAAATATACTTTGTAGAAATTTTTTATGAAATTAAAAAGAATATTGCACTATATATGAGTTTTCATTGTCGTACTTTTTTAAATATATTTCGTAATTCACTTGTTCTTCATTAATAGATGAAATGTTATCTCTCAAAAAGGGTTTTTTTTTTTCGAAACGAGAGGAAGTGGGCGGTCTTTTATTTATAGATCAACATTGTGCTCGAGCAATCATATGATATGGGTTTTTGCAGTTGTCTTTAATAAGAGTTCTATCATTTTTTATTCGACATGTTAGAATTGGTTGGCCATCAATTTTATGAACTCGGCACGTGACTTTTCCTTACTAGAGAAGTTGTTCAATAAAATCGTTTGGATTAGGACAGGTTATGTTGTCACTCTTGTAGTTGAATAATTTGGAGGTCGAAGGTCACACGCTGCTGTTAAGCTTTCTTCTGTAAACAATTCCAGTCTATGGTCACGTTGAAGTGAATCATCATATTTTTACTAAATCTTACATTTGCTTTATCATTTGCAACTTTCCAAGGTGGTCCTCTATTTTACGATGTGATTTTCGAAAAAAAAGGAGACACAAAATTAAGGGCTCATGAAAACATGCATATCGGAGAAGGTGTTGTACAACCAAATTTTGCTAGACCATTCTACTTCTTTTTAAAGTTACAGGTGTTTAAGTGCTTTATGACCGGAAAAACGCGTTAATTGGTATTTATGCGCTAATTTTGGAATCATTTTCCTTGTTGAAGATTACTTTTTGGAAAAAAGTTTAATGGAAAGTTGGCTGATTTTCAACTTCGACAAGTTGGTGCAAAAATGAGCAAAATGTTTGAAAATCGATTGATGATTTGTTTACTCAGCCGTTTTTTTTTGTTTCGTTTTCATTTATTTTTCTATCTAAAGAGTGCCACATCATCAGTGCTTGTCGATGAGGTGCGAGTTGCGCTAACACTACAATAATGCTCAGTTTTGGTCTACTTTATTTCACATTCGCTCCGCTTCCGCTCTTTATTCCGCTCGCAGTGCATTGAAATAACTGCATTGAGCTGTGATCCAGAAAATAAATTTCTGGATAAAAGAACAATGTTTATAAAAGTATACTCTGGCTGAAATAATAACTTGAAAAATCTTTTTGATTTAGATGGCATAACAAACCAAAGTACATAACCGGAACTTGAAACTGAAGAACGGAAAATATACCTTTAACGAAATAAAAAGAGAGACAACCGCGTATGCGCCGAATTATAAGACCGAGTTGTTAAATGTGCAACCCCTCCCACCTCTCCTCACCTTCCCACCATCCCTCTCTTGTCATGTACGTGACCTTTCTCCGATGAGATGGAAGCCGGCTTAGAAAATTAAAAGATTTTTCAAGTGTTAGCGGTCTTATACTTAGAGGTTTGTGAGCTTAGAGGTTTTTCTTCCATGAAACATTGCCTCTTATAATTTTCTTCCATGAAACATTTCAATATTGTCATCTGAGAACGTTTGCAAAATAATCTCGTTGTTAACTTTGTGTGTTTACATTGAAATTTATTCTAAGTTGCGGCTTAGGTTGCAAACGTGTCAGCAAGAAAGCTTTTCTCTTAGCGCTCTCATGCTTGCTGCTTCACCTCTTATTCACTAAGGTATGTCTCATGTCTCTCTACTTCGCATCAACTACGTACGGCACTCAATCTCATAGTATCGGTTTGCTCTATCTCCGCTTTGCTTCATAAGCGAGCATAATAGGATAATGTTTGTCTTTCTGTCGCTCTCGATGTCTGCCTAATTGTTTCAGTGCGCGAATTAAGGTTAGTGGTACGAAATGTGATGTCTATCATGTTTGCTATGAACTGACGTCATGTCTCATGCTTCACATTGTCCCACAATTTCGAATAAAAAGAGAAGTATTTAAAAGTGCTGAAAATTTGAATGCATTCACTATCTGGTTTCTAATTTATTCCTGTTGGACCATATGAAAGCGATTTTCTGCAGAAAAGTTAGTTGTATGGGCGACCCGGTCAGTGGGAAACCGTTATTCTGCCAAGTTTAGTTTTTATTGTCAACTTGTGAGGCTGATTGATAAGATAAACGATATGCTGAAATTCTTATCGTGCCACTGATCAGGCACACTTCTCTATTTTTTCACTCTCATGCATTCATTTCAAATTTCTTTGGAGCAACGTCTGTAGAAAGAAAGATCGTCTCTCATGTATTAAGGATTTACTCAAATTTCCCCGGAAGTTACCGTTTTAAAGCTCCAATGGATTGCTCATATTTAAGCGAAAATAACATCAATAACTTGAAATATCTGAGCAGTGCAAAGGGAAGCGGGGAGAGAGGAAAGGGGATCGCAGTTAACTGACATCGACAACTCAGAGAGGACTTTTGTTATGCAAAAATAGAATTTAGAGAAGCATGGAATATTCCTACCAACAATAGGAAAACATAAAAAATTTGTTGGTGGCTGATAATTTGCGGCGCAAATGGAATAGAATGGGAAGGGAGGGGAAGGAGCTTCAATTCGTCCAATTAAGCATCGTTTCATTTGCAACAGTTTTTGCAAATTTCTTAAGAATATATGTAAATATGCAAAGTTGCAATTAAGAAAATTAGATAATAATATTTCCATACTCCTTTTTTCTAAATTTTCTTTAAGTTATAGTAGAGGTTTTTCTCCCATGAAGCATTGCCTCTTATATTTCTATCTTTATCATCCTTTCTCTTGTGCACTCCCATTAATTTGCATTTACGGAGTACATTACGGCGATGATTGCTTTGCACATACCTGTCTACCTGTCTATTCCGCTTGTTTCAAATCGAATGCCGTCGAAGCTAGAGCCACCTGAGTTGTCGATTATAAATATATACATCGTGTACTAACATTCCATCATCTCTTAAGAGGGTTATAATCTCTTTAAAGTAACTGAAAGACTGAAAGGCCTTTTCTAATCAACTGATTGCATTTTATATTGATTCGGCTAAAATTTTTTTCGAAAAGTTCATACGAATGATTTGATCAGTTAAGTTTTGGGTGCATTATTGCAGATATTTATCTTCACTTGTTGGAAATTCAGGAAATTAGTTGGTGTCATGGTCAAAAATGCAAAAAGCACTTTCGTGACATACTGTTGCATTTACTACAATTAAAGTTCTCGAATGTGTTGTTCATGGTTTAAAAAAAAAAAACTGTGATGTTTTCGGATCTTCAAATAATGCCTGTAGTGACCATTAGTGACCACTGCGCAACCAGTCTGACGAAAATAAATTGTCCCATAGTGTTTAATTTTAACATGACCTTTATAAGTCAAGCATTATTCGAGAATAGTGTATTCAATATGCAGTGCATGATGTGTAAAAAAAAGCCTCATAGAATTTAAAAAGTTCTGCGACAGGAGGAAGGGGGATGTTAGAAGTGGGGGTGGGGGATGGGGAAGGGAAAAATTAAACGCAAATAACAAGTTGGATTTTTATTGATAGTGCCAAGTTCGTTGAGATGTTTCACATTGCGAAGATAAGCGCTGCAATATATTGCATCAATGTTGCTTATCAAAAGCTTTGATCTCTCGATTTAGGCTAAATAGTCGGTTGTCACAATAGAAAAACGATGTGCATTAATCTATGCAAAATCAAGCTAGCGATTTCCCTCGAGGAAACATTTACGTACACCATTCCTTTAGTATTTAAAAACCTTTTCATACTACTACCAACACACTTCACCTTTTGATCTTTGAAGTTGACTTCACGTTTCTTGGCCCCTGATGTGACCATCCTTTTTTAGCAATCATCGAACATCGAATTCTTCAATATTCAACTTTCATGCCAATGGCTTGAATCACTAGAAAGGTTTCAACGGTTCTAAGAACTTTATAAGGTGGGAATTCTATTTTTGGCTCGTTTTTGCAATCGCGCTCCACACACCAGTCGGATTCCTAAACGTAGTATTATGAGATAAATCAGCTGCCTCATATCGGCTGCAATAACAAACAAAACCGAAAAGATCGTCGGGATGGATAGGCAGCCAAACAAATTCGGCAATCTGTAAATGGAATATATAATATCGATGTAGAAAGTCTAATGGATATATTATACATTGCAAGATGCTTTCCTTTAGTACATCTCAGACTGATACAAAAAAGCTTCCGGGCATTTAAAGGACTTCAAAAATGCATTTATTTTGCGCTGGTCGGATTTGTGCTTTAGATCGATGGAACTGCTAAACTAGTCGCTATGCAGAGAAACGAATCTTTAGCAAAAAAAAAAAAATTGTGGACGTGATTAGATTAGTCACAAAATGAAGGCACTTTTTTGTATGTTTCATTCCTTATTGGAAACTTTTCAAAGTGACCGATGAGATAAGCGGATGCAAACGCGCATATCGTGGTAGCACAGCTGGCATGGACTTTTCAAGCGCATTCAATTGACTATAACTTTTATATACCTCAAGAATTCAGCTTGAAGGTGGATAAGAGCAGTCATTTTATAGGCTATATCCACTAAATTTCATTGCTTTGCAATGCAAATTCGCAAAAGTGAATGAAATGCAATACAGAGTATCTCAATTTTATAAAAGCAAAATTATTTTTAGTGATTCCTGCACGCATGCTTCCGTTTGTGTTGCATGATTTGATGATTATTGAATTCCCATATTATTGTACTTTACGAACGAGTTCCTACTTTTTTATGTCCTTTCCCAAATTTGCATTTACGTTTGCAAAGCGCATTATGTTCACGTGATGCATGTGCGCATGCATGCGTATGTTTCTGCCTATCTCGTAGTTTTAACATGATGAGCGCCTGAAATTCGAGAACGAGCTGAGGTGGGAGGAGGCAGGGGGGGGGGGTCGGCAATGGTGTTCCCCATGGTAGTGTACCTCTTTATGCCACTTCTAGCTTGATTTATCAACATCGAAGTTGCACATGAAGGGCTGTGTTTGCAACATTTCAATCATGCCTTGTATTCGATCAGACTGAAATCAACGGACGGGTATAGCAGAGAAATTGGGATGATTATAGGTCTATATTCTCTGTTCTGGCTGGCCAGTTTCGTAGTTTACAAACAAATAGCGAAGTGCAAGAAATGACGTCATCACATTTCGTTTCGTCGAACAGCGCCTGTAAATCTCTGTCGAAATTTCCATCCTTCTGCTATTCAGTCGGTGCAAATAAAAACTGATAGGTGTGAAATGCATGCAACTTTTTAGCTCCTTAAAGTCTTTATAATCCTTTTTTGATCATCGTGAAAAATGCTTCATTTGATTATCTTTTGATTTATGTTATGGTAATCAAATTTCATAACCGCAGTAGTTTCAACAGTTCTCGACGCGAAATTGCTGGAGAGTGAGATAAACAAAGATGTACGTACCTATACACGCATGTGGCGTTGCTGCAATGCGCTTAGTGGACGCAGCTTGACAAATTGTCTATAAAAAATTAGTCTTTCGCTGAAGAATTAAAGAATTATATAGAATTGGTTGGTTCGGTTCAGATAGCAGTGCATTCTAATTTAGGTACCATGCAGAGGTGTTTCTGAAATAATTTTGTGTTTACTTGTTTGCGTCATCACCTGAGTGAAGGGGGGAATCGAGATTTTTGTTTAATAGAGTGAATGACGCATCTTTATGTTTGCTTAGTGGTGCCGTCAATGATTGTTCACACAATATGGCGCTGAAATTTTAGCTGATTTTCAAATAAAACAAAAAAAAAAACTGAAATAAAACTTTGCTCAGGAATTGCAATTAAATTTGCTTTTTTTCTATTGGCTTGCAAAAATTTCTTCTGATTGACAACCGTTTGTCTCTGTCACTCTTCACTAGTGAAAAATTCATCTATAGGCGTTCGAATTTTTGATGGCGATGAAATATTCGCTCAAAAGTTTCCCCTTGAGGGTTGTTGTGGGGAAGGCGGAAAGCAAATATTTTTTATATTTGCAGGCAAACTTAGGCTGCATGCTCAATGAAATTAGGAACCAGATAGTATCTCCGACTTCCTGTTTTTTTCGATTTCCGGTTTTTCCGGTTTTCCGACTAATAAACCTCGAACTGGGATCGCCGACTGTGCCAAATAGAAACCTCTATTAGGAACTATTGATCGGCCTACATATAAATTGTTGAAAATAAAATCCAACAGAAAGTTAATGCTAAATTATTACTCCAAAAATTGAGCATTGCTTCAATTTCTTATATTTTACGTAATGAAACTTCACAGTTGTTATACAAACCATTTTTGCGGCCGGAAATGCTTCTGAAAAGGTGAAGAAAAAATTTCATGGATATTTTAAAATACATTCGTCCAAGAAAGCAAGTGAAGTCCGAAACAATTACAGACCAGGAGTTTTTTTTAAATAATCCCATGATAAAATAGCAGTTTTATCCTTCTATATGGTACCAAATATTGGAAGGATGCCAAGTCGTAAAATTCCACACGATTGTGACGACATTCACATAGAAGAATGCCATTCACGCAAAGCACATCGTAAAGCGGCATTCACACGTTTCAACGTTTTATGTGTTTTATTCAATTGTGCACACAAATCGATTGATCCTTTGGTACCGCCGAAACGTACCTTCAAATGTATGGAATTTTTTTTTTGTGGGTTTTTTTTAAATTTTTCGAATGCAAAGTTAGTCTGGATTCTAGAGAGCGGCTAAAATTAAAGCATTCTGTAAGCTCAATGCTGAGCGATAAATGGAAACCGAAATTGGGGTCGAATAAGCGGAAGTGTTTTTTTTTGCTAAATTTTTGTTGAATGAATACTGATTATTCCCCAAAAGAACATCTAGAGGGTTTCATATTGCCATTTGAAAGATACTGGTCAAATTTATTTGCCCGAGGGGTTTCTTGTTGAGAACTTCACTAACAATCATAGATAACTAAATATAGGGCATTCAAGTGATTCATATTTGATTGTGTTAACTTCTACATATTGTCTCTTAGGAGGTGAAACGTTGCCAGTTGGCTTAAAACACCTACGCGTATGACTGTCCATAAATTGATATACTGTTTTGAATATTTTCAATATCTAAGTTTATTTTATGCTCCTCTTCCAATTCAGACGTTTCCAAAAATTATCACTACAAGCTGCAGTCACTACCAAGTGGATTTACATCTGAAAGGTGGAAAGTGAGAGAGGATTAACAAGGCGAATATAGTTAGGGCTTAATTATTGCTGATGTCGCATGCTCGTTTTATTCGCTTAATTATGTTGCATTTTTATTTCTTTATGCTCAATCGTTCCTTGCTGCAATTTTCTCATTTCTTCTCTTATGTTATGAATTTTGCTTAATTGAACTTCTCCTCTGTCTGTCCTAAGTTTGCCTTTCCATTCACATGATTTGATTTATTCCTACTGTGCTACATCACTTCCACTCTTCTCTCTCTTTGGTCGAGCCCCTCCTCTCATACCTCATATCAAATCCACTTACCTTCCGTTCCTTTTTTTGCTCATTTGTTTCCTTGTTGCCATCTCTAAATTCTCGTCACTATTATTTCCTTATACATAAAACTATCTTTTTTCTTCTTTTTTTATTTTCTTTCTGTAATAGAACAAATATGCATATTATATCGCCAATCAGTACGCTTAAAAGAGATTTATTATCACTTCACAAAATTCTTTTTCCCTCTTTTCCTTTAAAAGACGTTCATAGCAAATAGTCAGAGTAGATCACAACTATAGAAATTTAAAATGCAATTTTATCACCTTTCTTTTTACACAATAATATTTGCATTGCTTCATTGTCATCAATGTATTCTGTTTTTCGGGATTCGTATAATAACATTTGCTAGATAGGTTCTTATCTTAATTTTGAATTTATTTCTAGATATGAGAGTTCCTCTTCTGGATTTGACTTCTTCATACCATTCCTTATCACTTGCAGATTTAACTTTTTTGATATTCTTGCGAAAAAGAGCGAAATTTTTAATTGATATGTATCATTCAATCAGTGTGCACTATACATTCCGTTTTATTTTATCGATTTTTTCACACCTAAGTTTTGTGCAATTTGACGTTTCATTATGGTGTCTTCTTTATTCGGCATTAGCTTATGATGTCCGGATCACGATAACAGTGATATAAACCGTGTCATGCTAGCTAAACCGATCTTGAAACACTGAAAAAAGTTTCCATTGAATGCAAAAAAAAAATGAAAATTCAATACGACAATATTTAGCGAAAATCATTAAAATGCCTGCTTCAGAGATTTGAAACTGCTGAATATGTGAATTCTGAATCTTTGATGCTGATATCGATAAGTTGTTGATTCAACCTGCTAGAAATGAAATGAGAATTTTGAGTAGTCGAAAGAATGTGTTTAGTTCCATAGAGAAAGAACGTTTAATTTTGACTTACAGGTCGCAGCACGTTTAATTGTCGTCCACGCCGTTGTTTCTGCTAAGCTTTCGTTAGCCAAATATTCATTGAATTGTGAAAAAATATTTTTTAAGCTCCATATAAGGTTTAATCAATCATAAGCTTCATTGTACAGTGAATGTAAACGTCTATTTGCCACAGTACTGGAAATTAAGTAAGGTATAACAGTATGTGCATTTCGCCGAGAAATCAGCTGGTAGGTGATTATTTAAACGACTGTCCGAAAGCATACTATAGTGAGTTTTAGAATATGCTAATGCAAAAAGTTGATTTAAAATACAACTGAAGACAATACCACTGACTATTGGTGATAGTCGTTGTACTGGATTATGAATTACTTTTTATCTTTAATAATTACTTATATTCTTTAACTCGTCATTTATTCATTTAATTTAATATTTATCCACAAAAATTAATGGAGAGCTGTTCACTTTTGCTGCTATACTATGATACGCGGAAGTTATCAATTTTTGTGAAATTCTTTTATAAAATTTTATAAAATTCACTCGTCAAGTTCACTTTTTATAAAATCGCCAGGGCAAACTAGAAGTAACGATTGCGGTAAAGACCTTCTAGCCATTGCTTTAATTATTCTTAAAACTATTTGCACTATTCACTCAATAGGTTTTATCATTTGCGTAATTTTATTGCATATATATATATATATATATATATATATATATATATATATATATATATATATAATGTATATATGTATATCCGTTACTGAATTGAAACTAACAATTACAAAAAAGTTTGTAAAATACCTCACTTAGTATTCTCGACTCTAGTTCGATTAGCACTTTGTAGCTTAACTAAAATTCTAGTCGTATTAAAATAAAATTGGCTCAGTGACGTAATCAAAAATACACCGCATTGAAGGCATATATTCGATGGTGTTCTTCACATGCTAAATCGTCAGGGCAAACTATAAATTGATAAGAACAAAATTTGCGAAGATCAACACAAAAGCAATCATTCGCTTTTTGCACATTGATATTGTGATAAATAAATCGATTTGTTCTTTGATACGTTAAGAGGTGGCAATAATTTATGAATGTTTCAGATTAATATAGCTTGCCATAATCGGTGTAATATAGGCTTTACGCTCACAATAAAATTGTCATTATTTGCTATTTTGCATTTTTTGATTTCTATTTCTCTACTTCAGTGGTATTATTCTTTTTTATTCAGTATTATATTTGTGATTCTTCGAACTCGATCAAAAACAATATTTATTCCCTCTAACAATATCATATTTTTAGTTGACCTCTAGAAATTGGCTTTTTACTTAAAGAAAACATGTAATGGAATCGATAGTAGATAAATACTATTAAAACTTAGTGATGCTTCTTCAGAAACTTCTTGTTAACTGCTCAGAAAATTTATAGGAGAGGAGGATTGCTCAAGTTCAAGAAATGTTTAGTGATGTGACTTAGAAGGCGAAAGAAAGTTTGCTGCTATTGGCGAATCCTTAAGAAAAATTAGCATAATCGGGCTCTTAGAGGATTTTTTTTTTCTCTCCTCCATCCCTACTCATTATTCACCCTTTCATCCTCGTAAGCAATGCCTTCAAAATCGACATTTTTGCTGTTCTAAAAATAATATAAAACAATTCCATCAGAACTAGTTTTGCATTACGAGCGATACATCATGCAGGTTACCACCTTTACATTTTATAAACACGTAAAAAATATATATTGCTATAGTTCTAATGAAATTCGCTTTGTTTAAATCATTTTCACCGCGATTTCTTCACCGATCGTTTCTGTCGATTTCGATTCGTTCACCGATGTTTGTGTCAGCCGAGTTGGCCTTTGGAAAAGTGAATGATTAAAAAACATCTTCGTAATGAAATTTGTGAATCAAATGGTAAGTCTGCTAGAGTTAAGACCTCTAAGATATGTTTGTTGTGGATTCGTTTCCTAGTAGCTGTTATGACCGCTCGAGTTGCGGTGCTAATGGTTGCACCTATATTTTGCATATCCTACTATGCAAACTTTTTGCGGCCGATGACGTAATCTGTATTGCATATATCTAAATAATTTTTGCTGATAGTCAAATTTGTCCACATGCTCTCTTCTTGCACCTCTTGTAAAAGAAATGGTTTTCGATCGTCTCTTCTCGTGTCTGCCTCCCGCTTAGGGTTCTAACATAATAGTGGTGTCATTTCTGCACATGAACATATTTTGTATGCGGTTTTTTCAGTAAATCAAAAATACACCTGCAATACCTATGCTTATGATATTATTTAAAATTATTTAATTATTTGAAACCATGAATGCACCATAAATTAAAAACATGAGATTATTTAAAACTGTAAATGCAAAATGAAATAAAATAAATGAACAAGAAAGTAGTGAAATCGATCGTATTTGTAAAAAAGATATCCTGGGAAAAGAACAAAGACTTGAAAGGTGTACACGTTTCGGCCCTTATTCGTTTACGTGTGCACCTGAGTTATGCGCGGGCCATCATCAGAACGATACGCATAATCCTGTTAGTTAAATGATGAAAAGTTGTAATGTTAGTGAAACAGAACAATGTAAAAGGCAGCTTAATAAGGAGACAGATAGAAGTAGAAAAGAAGACCTGGAAACGCAAAAGACGAGGAATAGAATGAAGAAAGTCAAGATTATTCTATGATGTAGTTATCGAAAAGCTACTAGAATATGATGCCAACTTTTTAGGCGGTATTGGCTTGTGGCTAGAAGGTCAGTGCTAAAAGATCGATATGCAGTACTGTCGCTAGCGTGGCTATCTTATGTTATCTTTTTTCCTCGCAGGTATATGCTAATAGTTGGCAGCATTTTGCTTACTGTTTAGTAGTTTTTGTATAATTCTTTATCAGTTAATTCTTGGTTTCAAAATACAGTGATTAGTACGCCGAGAAATGCAGTACTAATTTGTTCTCAAGGTTGTATGCGTCTTTAGAATTCAAAAAAAGGAGAGAAAAATTCACGTTCATTGCTAATATTTTAATCGAATAAAAAAGTTTTTTTTTGGTGAAATTTTATCTTAGAGCTCATGAATGAGAATAACAGTTAAAAATTCTTCTCTTCAACTCGTATTTCAAAGCGCTTGCTAACATTTTGGTACTCATTGAAAATATTTTCATTTTATTGATTTTTCCTGTTTTTTTTTACAAGTTGTTGAAATATTTTTTCATCGTGATAGCAATGACTGTCATTTTTGTCGGCAATTGTTCTTGATCCTTCACTCTTGCCTATGTGAATAGAATCTTCTATAATGGTGAATTATTTTAGCGATTTGTAGATTTTCGAATTTTTTGCGCGTTCAATTCGTCATTGATTCTCCTTTACGTTTCTGCCCTTCACCCTCATCCCTCCCCTTCCCCCTCACTCCTTGATATTTGTGAATAAACATTCCGAATGATTTTTCACACCCATAGGCTTCAAACTATGTCAGGTGCATGTTTACGTCGGACAGCCTTTACTAACGTAAAGCAATTTTTATGGGAATATTTTTTTAAACATTAGAACGATGTTTAACATTTTTCTATCTTGATGAAATGTCACATGCCTATAAATGATCGTTTTTGATTTTTTTCAACTTTGATATCAAATGATATTTTATATTATTAAGGTGTTTCATCTAAAACCTCAAATGTTTTCACTGATTCGATAAGAATCCCTCGAGGGCTGGAATTGGATTCTGGAGCTGACAGCCGCATTTGAAGATGCAACCACCTGATGTCGATATTACGAAGCAAACACTTGCACGGGAGGTCGGTTCTTATTATTCCATTTTTATTTATGTTACTATTTTTTCTATTCATGACTTGAAGCTCTTTGAGTCATTACTTAATATCAAGAAGAGTTGTTATTGTTCGTATGATAACATTGTTGTCTCTTTCATTGTTGAGCGTAAGTATACGTATGATACAAAGTTCTACTGAACATTGAGCGTAAGTTGAGCATAAGTTTAGCACTTCGATTGTCTTATTATGCAGCATTTAACTTCCTGTAAAAAAGAATTCTTTTGTATGTCTAAATTACATTTTAACAGTGAGATAATTGCTCATCGTTACGTGAATACCTCTAAAAAATCTTAAAAACTGACCGTACAGGATAATATTTCCACTTCAAAGAGAGTAAGAGCAATGTATAGTTCCTCACTTAGCAAAAGTCTGATGAAAAGCGCTTTCTATTAACGACAATAGATATACTTAAATATTAAAATAGTATTTTCTACGATTATTGGGCTGAACGTATTGTCCTGCCAGTTGTATTTTTCCTCTCTAAATGTAATTTTTTCATTCAAAATTCTTTGGAGTGTACTGTCGCAAATAAAATGTTGACGAAATGCTTATTTTATTGACTGCTGCTCTTTATTTATGTTTATACAATGAACTAAAAACATTTGCCATCGTACATACGGCAAATAGGAATATTCCAACTGAATTCTTCGGTTAAGTTGAATGACTCATTTGTTGCTTCATTTAGAGCGTTGAATATTTTCAGTCGCCTTCGATAACTTTATTTTCACTTCCGATAACCTTGTTTTACCTTCGATTAATTTGTTTCACCTTCGATACTTCGTTTCACCTTCGAGAACCTTCTATCTTTACGCAGTATATTTCTTCAGTCAACTCTGTTATACTATTTCAGATACTATACACTAATAAAGAGCAGCTTATTTATTGAACTTACATTGATAGTTTAAACATCTAGAAGAATCTGATTTAGCTTTAAAGAGCGATTTGTCAAATCGAAACGAAAACAAATTGCGAGGATGTATAGCACAATAGCCATCATCTAGTAGAGTGTTGTTTTGTCTGCTGAATTCAACAAACCACAAATTGATTTAAAATCTTACAACAGCTGTCACTCACTAATATTGTCTTCTCTTACAACATCCAATCCGTGCTATCTTTTACTTTGTATACGCTAAGAGATTCGTCTAACCCAACTGTCGCAATTATTTCTTCACTCTTCATTGCAACATTGCAGGGGATTGCTTACCTCTTCGCAATATTTTTGATATTTCTATTTTCCAATATATATTTTTATAGTTTGCTGAAGATAATTTCTAGAATTTCTAAAAGGATATGAAGATTTCCCACAGTTTATTATGAATGTTCCCGTCTTCTTTAAGAAAATTTTTCGTAAAATTTGGATTTGCTTCAACCAATTCGAAAGATGAAATTTTTAGATTTTAGCACGATTTTTTAATGGATGTGAAATAATATTGAATTCAAGGTAACTTGATCAATCGTAGAGTATAGAGCATGTGTTTTTTGAGGCTATCAATGATGTAATGCTAAAATCACTCAGTCTTTGGTCTACCTTTCCACATGAATATAGAGCATTACTGTTAGGTCCACCCATCTAATCTCTGATGAGGTCTCCCAAATAAAACACTTTTTTCTCGGAGGAAAAAAGCAGATTGATTAAATTTGCCTATAAACGAGAGTTTAAAGCAAGAGTGGTTGAGGGGCTGCTTCTTGAAAATAACATTTCATCTAGCAGCGAAAGCAAATTTGTAATGGAGGAAAACTTGCAAACGTCTGATATGTATTTTTTCCGGATAAAGTCAGATATGCACTTTTTCTGAATAAAGGCGGGGCTTTATTGAACGTCAGCAATTTCTATTTCAAATCGGACAATGAACTACGAGCAGTTTTACTACAAAGGAAGGTTATAGTAACTCAAATTTAAAAACTCGACTTCCGTTGCGTAGAAGCAATTTTATTATCAGTTATGGTCGTATATTCATTGAGCACCATTTCTAGCCGTTTACTTTACAGAAAATTTTGCGAAATATTTTTTCAAACAATATTTTGACTTGTTTTGCACCCTTTTGAAATATTTTCACTATTGTGAGTCTCATTTGCGCGCTATATTTTCAAATTTCATCAAATTTCTCATACTGAATTTGCGGTTTTGAATATTTCTTGAGAGAAAAATTCTTGATCAACGATTATAACCATCAATTTTACTTGAAAAATTGCGTTGTAACATTTTCTTGGTGTGAAAATTGCAACATTCTACTATTTTTTTCCTTTCATATGCACAGTTTCTTAACTTTTAACTTCATACGCTTATGTATGAATGTCGAATTACTGTGACATTGCGACTTAGATAGATTTAATCACATTATCCATTGCATTTGAGAGTTTCTTCCTTTCTTTCACTCTCTGTTTCACTCTATTGTAATTGTATGTAGCTCACGCCAATGGAATGTTTGATATTAAAGATGCGAAATAGATGCAGTGATTTTTGAGTGTTCAGAACTTTGCTGTCTGTTATTGTTGGACAGTCAACAATGTCTGTTACTGTTGTAGTCTGTAGTCTGTCCGATTTTCTAATGAGTTTGGCAGCACAGTGAAGAGTAAGCGTTTTCCGACAGTGTAAGGTGGGGCCAAGCCCCTATGCAGCAGAAGGAGGGAGTGAGGATGGAGGGTGATTCTGGTCCAGGACAACACCTCGAATAAAGAGCAGAGAAAATATTTCAATCAATTATTCAAATAAGAAGGCCCTAGCACCAGAGAAGAAGCTGGACTACTGTTCATGAAAGATTTTTTCAGCCTTCCATTAGATGTCCATTTATTCTTTCTAGTTCGACTACATGCTTTACCTGGTCGGCGAAGTCTACTCATTGTTTCTGGTGTTCCTCTCCTACAATTTTTCTTGTCACATGTTCTGTGGTTTCCACTGATTTACCACTCTTAAAATTGTCAATGTTTTTTCCTCTTTTTTTCCAAAAAATTCAAATTCAAAAATTCATCCGAATGCTCACTAACATTTTTCTCAAATTGGCGGAATATCGATTTGAATTTCCGAACGAAAAGTGCAGTTTTGAAAATCACTAATCGTTATGGGGAACATTTTTACAGGAAATTCCATGAAAATTTCCCGGCTGATTTAACTGCATTTTTCTTCTTCAAGTTCTAAGAATACACAATTGTTAAATTTCGCACACTTAAAATTTTAAACTTTGGTGTTTCATTCCAAATATGTTCGATTGTTAGGCTTACTTTCGAATGTCTAGAATGGTCACCACATGTTCTTATTTTCTAAATTAAATCCCATCTCCAACCTGAGGTAATATATCGATTGAAGCAGTTTTCTTTTTCATTTCATTTCATTTATAAAAGAATGATATGGAATAGAAGTGAAAAAAAAAGGAATAAACTTGAGCAATCGTGCTCTTCCCTTGTCGCATTTCTTTGGCATCTTTTCCATAGAAAGGAGTTCTTGAGGGAGAACTCCTTTTGATTGCAATATTCGACTTTGGCAAAATATGAGGTTCTGATTTTCTATCCATTAAATTAAGATCTTTTGCGTATTAAACGATGAATACCTGCTAATATGAAGAGGAATCGATTCGGTTATTTGAATTGAGATGTTGATTTATTATTATTGCCCTAAATCAGTTTATTTAGATCAGCAAATTTACTCGTAGTAGTAGTAATTAATTGCTGATTGATAATGGAATAGATGAAAATTTCAGTAATAGAACTCTTTATAAGATGATGAGATTTCGTTCACGTTGCTTTACCCTCCATTTGATATTGCCTTTTTTCATAGATTGTTGTTATTTTATAAACTCGTTCTTCCCTGTATAGTTTTTTAAGTCGTAAAAGTTGCTAGATTAAAGAATGCTAATTTTTGTTTCCATTACCGCGAATTAATGAGTCAGCTCCGGAGCCATTTTGTGATTTATCGTCACATATTTCTCAGTATTTTTTTTTTCCAATTTCTAAACATGGTGTATTGATATCTCTAGAAGAACATTAATAATCTTCAAAAGCAGTTTAATGTAGAAATTCCTGAGGGGCAAAAGAAATCGCGCTCCCTACATTATTATGACATTCAAAACGTTCCTAGAAACTCCACGTTTTACATGCAAATGATTTTTTTCGGGATCGAGAATATCTTTTGCAAAATTTTCAAGTTTTTCGGTAAAAAAAACAATAGCGAAAATAGCTTCTTTCAGAAAGAAATAGAAACCGTCAGGGAGAATTTCCTCTGGTCCATTGTCAATGATGATTTCCTTCTCATCGAAAATGGTCTTTCTTACGGAGATATGTAATTTTATTAAAATTTGCCCGTTGAGGTTACCCGTCCGGCTTCCCTATAATTAACGATGTTTACATGTAACCTTGCTAAAACGCATTCAAACAAAGTTCGGCGAGCCTGGATCGCCTTTTCGGGTGCAAAAAAATAATTTTGAGTAATTTTTTATTATTAACAAGGGGGAAATTGCTCTCCTTTTTTAAATTTTGAATAAAATAGTGATTAAGAAACCTTCAGTGACCCATTGTCATCGACATAAAGAAAACGCTAATTTCAGTGATTTTTCTTCTGTTCTTAGCGAGAAGATTCCTCTATAGTTTAATTTTAGATATGTTGAAAATTCTTAACGGTCACATTGCGTCTTTTCCACTGAAAAGAAAGAAATGTCGATTCGAAATGAATTTCAAACTAAACGAATTCTATATTTCGTTTTGTTCGCCATGAGTGAAACATTTGTTTTTAATAAAGTTTCACTGGAAAAATTATATTCACTGAAGTGAAAAAATTTTTGAACTGAAAATTTTTTCCACCAATGATCAAAATCATGAAAAATATTTTTTTTAGAGTCGTTTTTTGAAATCCTCTAGTTAAAGGATGATAGATAAAAGCATGCATATCATACGCATTCTTGGGCCTCTTTGACATGAAAGGACTGCAAGTTGTGCAATAATTTGTCGTACAAATCCTAGAAGTTCGTCAAAGAAGGATTTTATGGATTTGTGAAAGCTTTTGATACCTAATGAAAGTTGCCAAGTGGATTTTCAAATTTTATTTTGCGAATCTATCATTTAAAATCAGTAATTTTAAGCGTTCTGCATAAATATTCACACTATAAAACTTTTATACAGAAATGAAAAAAAAAACTCATTTTTATATTAGAAAGGTCGTATTTTTTATTAGCCAATTGCCCTGCTAGAATAAAACGTTAGACTGGGAAAGACAAAGAAACAAAACAGTGGATGGGAAAGTGCAGGTTCCGGCTAAAAGATGATTTTAGTGCTGTAAAGAGCCCACCTCGGTACTGCACAATTATTGTTGCTCACCAGATCTCTATGAAATTTGGATAGTATCGCAGAGCAAATATTGCAGTCTAATTTGCGAATAGTTGAAAAATGTCGACAAATCTCACTACGTTTATTGTATGAGTACGTCTGTTTCTAGATTAGTCTAAGCACTTTCTGGTTTTCTGCATTTTATTCCACAAGCCATCAATAGTTCCGAGTTTACCTTCTATTTGAATAAATAAATGAATTTTTGTGCATGAACAAATAAGTAAATAAACATTACAATCAGCATTTACACGCTTCGTGTTGATTCCTCAGCTTCCTCAGATATTGTCAGCACTTAAATTGGTTGAAATTTGCATAACGCAGGGTTCGAAGAAACACTTTGAATCTCGTCATGAGTCAAAAGAAAATTTATTTGATGCCGCAGCATTCATAGAATCGGATGATCAAATTGAAAAACGAATTCACTGTCAAAATTTTTCCCATTGGCTGTTCTGATTGGTTGAACAAAAATTTTGCTTTGTGGAACAAGAGAAACAAACCAGAGAAGTTGGCATGACTTGCGTTTTGGCATTTAGCTCATCTGAGAGGTAATTCCATAACTCCCCAAAGATTTCCCAAGATCAGGTGATTTCTCATTTACATCGACTGCAATATGTAAAATGATAGCCTTATATTTTAGGCAGCCCGACTATCATCCCATTTTCCATGAAATTTTCAGTCCTCTTTAATCAGATCAATGTAAATGAGAGATAGAGGGCCCAGGCAAAATTACATGCAAATTTTCTCACTTGCAAGTGCTCTAGCTTCTAGGGTGATTATGAATCATTACGATAATCACCGTACTATATATTATATACCCTATTTCGTTATCCACCAAATTTCGCAACTGGAACTTCAATTATCGCCGAGCTGAAACTACTGTAGTAGAAACAGACAGACAGATACATGCATACGCGCAGGCATAACGTAGCAATAATGCGCTTGCCGAAACCAGCTTTGCATGAGTGTGAAAATGATGCAAATCAGTTTGCTTGCCGCGTTTTTCTGTTTGCTGATATAGCATGAGAACTGCAAATTCGTAACTATTACTTCCATTCGGCGGCTTGTTTAAGCACCTCTACATAGGTAGATCCGTTGCGACGTTGATTTGCATTTATCGAAATCTACTCTACTGAGTCGCAGATTTTACCTTAATCGAGACTGCTTCTCTATAAATTCTATATAGCGCACGCAGTTCTACCTGCACAATGAATGCGGCCATTTTCTGTCTTTAGATATTGGTCCTTGACGAGTTTCGGAAGACACGGAGTGCGAGAGGAAGAGAGCTGTTTTGCTGAGAGGGAATCTGAAGAACTGCTATCGAAACTACCATAGTTTAGGTTGAGAAGACCTTTGCATGAGAATCCACGCTGGATACGGACACATCTAGTGAGGCATATGTGTCATTAGTGAAATCAATTCATGAAAAGAAAATAATGTGAAATTTTTGCCGCCTCCATGAAGAAGACCAGTAGTTAACCCACCGTATTTTTTTGATTCAAAGCAATGTTGATGGGAGCGGGCACCCCCCTACCTATCCCTCCTTACTTCGTACTTTTAATTTCAAAGGCTGTTTTGGAATGCTTCCAAGGGTTAACGCACAAACGCTTCTAATCAAGAGGACCAACATTTCAGTCGCTTCATTTCTGCGTCATATCCTTTACTTTTATGAAATGAATAAACTATTCGAAAGCAGTGTTTATGGGATGCTCCTCGTCCCACCATCTCCCATTATGAGTCGTTTAAATATGCAAAGTAGTGAATATTAATTCATTCTGAGCATCATAGATTCTTATAAAATCTGAGCATTTCGATGCTATTTTGCACCTTCCAAGGAACTATGAATCTTTTTGATAACAAGAATTCTTAAATGAGAAACGATCGCGACACATATCGTACATAGTTGCGGCTCTCATTGACGAATATTCTTGCATCATAGAAATGCATAGTTGAGCGCAATGATAAAAGATGTTTGCATTGCCATTGAAAAGCCGGTTTTTTGAAGCAACACCAATCATACATGTATATAAGCAAGGTGAATTCAATTCGTTTATTTACGCCTCTGTATAACCTGCTTATTTGACTTATAACTAACTGTTTGTTCAGCATCCCACCACCTAATCATGTTATAATAGAGGCGTGACATCAAATTAGCCCATTTATTGTTATGTTAAAAGCCTCTTATTTGTCAACTTTATTTTCAAGGCTTCTATCTTCAAGACTTACCGACTCAAACAAAAAAAGGAGAGGCCGAACACTCGTGAAGCCGGGAGATTTTATCTTTACAATATTCATAAAGTAAAATACCAATATTTATTATTTCTAATTCAAATGTTTTTGAAGTATTAAGATTGCTCTCGGCTCATTTTCGTATGTATAAAGCGATTAGTACATGATTTTCGTTTAAATAAATGCACGCAATCCACAAGTTGCCATGCTGCTGAAGTTTTCTGGATATTCCTCTATTGTCATGAGATGAATATTTCATAACGAAAAATCAGACTAACCGAGCATACCTGCGAAATCTCTTGCAAGCTAATCGGAGTTTTAAAAGTCTTATTGCTGTCAGCAAAATAATTCCTTTAGTAGGTGCCACTATTTCCTAAAAAGCAATTTTGGGAAAGTAGATTGAGCATACCTATGAAGTCCGGTGGTTTATGCAAGCGTAAATAGAAATAAATCATGTTACGCTGTCTCTTCAGGACTCGTTCATATAACTGAAACTGGTCGAATACTTCTACTGTAAAACTTGGGTGAATTTGGCCAAAGGTTGGCATAGTTTACCAAAGAAATAAAGCAAACCAAAAACTTGGCTAAGGTGTTCTCAAGATGAAGCTCACTTCGTGTTATTCTTACAGGTGTTCACGATTTTGAAACAATTAATTAAATTTTTTTTAACTTTTACTATTGCAACCCGCGAATTTCAACAAATCGGTAGTGGTATCACTCTATAGTGATATCACCGAGCATATAATTAGTCAAGGGACATAAATTTATCGTTGTTGCTCAATTTCCTCTATTTCCCAAGCATATTTTAGACAGATGTTTGGTAATTATTTACTTGGCTTTCCGTATGCATAATTTTTGCTGACAGATGAAATCAAGAAAAAAGAGATTTCACGGTTGGAAGAACGGAGTGAAGAATATCTCGATAGCAGTCGAACTTGGGCAGTGGAATTTTTAATCGCGAGATTCCTCAACTCCTTCCAGCGAGCTCTTCTAACCTTCCTTCCCTCATCCGTCTATCGGTCTACTTCGATAATGCGATCTTTCACCATTTATATTGTGGATGTTTACTTCTGTGCAGTGGCGATAAATCAATTAAAAGAGAAGCAATAGCTTCCCAGGTGGTTGCTTTGTAGACCGGATGATATGTCCATGGATATGAATCAATAAAGGAAGAAGCATTATTTCTTTATTTTTCCCACTCTTTTTTTCTTTGAAATTCAAGCTCGATATGTACGATTGGTTTTAGACTTATGTTTTTGCCTCTTTGGTCTTATTTCTGAAAATCAGCCTTTATTTAATATTTAAATTTCTAAAGAGTCGAAATTGTAGTGGTCGAGATTCTTTTAAAAAAATATTTGTGTATGATTATGGAGGCAAAGTTTTTATTGTTCAAACGAATAGTTGTTTTAGTCCAATATCGTATTTATTGTTCCTTTTATATCTGCTTTTCTAGAGTTGACTTTGGCGCAGGTACGAAAGGATGAGAGGAGGGATTTACAACAACTTCCTGAATATGCCAGTTTAGCTTATATGCTTCCCCGCTTTTTTTCACATTCGTTTGTAGAAGTAATTCAGAATCACTTTGATAGCTGATCACTTCCTGCTTATCTCATAATGACGTCATTCATGAAGATGTAACCTTGAGAAGTTTACTACGTTGTCACAACCGTTTTCTGCCTTACACATGACTTTAACACTACCTCAAATAACCTAATATCATCTATCACATTGTTGCTCCTTATGCACTTAGTCATATAAAAATATCCTTTGGTTAAAGCAGACAACAACAACATGCATCGAATGGGAAGATGACAAGGATTTTAATGCTGATGTTTGGGCCATATTCATAGAAATTGCGCAATTAAATCCTCGGTTGAGGCTATTTTACTGCTTCTATTGTTTATTTACCCAAGTTTTTGGCCATTTCATTGTGATTATGGTTTGGAAGCCCGTAGTGTCGTCCATAAATTGCTCTACCGTTCTCTTGTTCGACGCACTATCAACATATTTCGCAAAAAAAGAATTGTTTTTTTCTTCGTTATGAGATTTTTCGTCATTGTTGTCTTTCACATATTCTTCACTATAAGAGCCAATGAGGATTAAGAGATGAGTCTTTCTATTTAAGGAGATCTAGAGTGGAAAAATGAAGCAGCAAAATACACAGAACGAGTGGTATCAAGTCACGACTGCAGCTCTATGAGAAGCATTATGTCATCAAATGTTCATTGTTCACTCATCTATAATCGCCCAATTTTTCAGCGTTTTCATCTATTCCATTTCCTTATTATTTTAAAATAATCAGGATAGTCCTCTCATCTCGTTTTAATAAAGGATCGAAGCTTATTGCAAGTTGAGGGGGTCTTTTAAAAACTAGCAGTTCCTGTCCTGGAAGAAAAGGATAGACGGTTGAAGCATGCTGCACGTTGGAGGGGGTCCTATAAAAATATGAGTTCCTTCTTAAAACAATAGGACAGAATGACGCATAAAGTGCAAATGAATGCTTCAATCATCTATAAGAGTATAAAATGCTGAGCACTTGCGTCAAAACTGAACTGTGTGTAGGCAAGAGCGATCGACGATAAATGAACATTATGAGCGCCTGTTCGATAGCTATGTTGTGGGCGGTGTTGCTCTTCTCAGTCATCATTTCCGATTGCTGTTTTGTTTCCTCAGCATTGATCCTTTCTCAGTCTTGATCATTTCATTTTCATATTAAACATTCGTCGCTTTCACTAACAATATAAATTCTGATCAGATTTCCGGTTGCCTGAAAAAGTGACGTCATTAGCCATCTGAATATCAGCGAAAATTTTGCATAAAAATGTGAGATAGTTCATCTTATTTCAGATAGTGTGCTTAAGTTCAAAAGCAGTTATCTGTTAATTGTCATATCTATAAAAAACATTGACTTGCAGATCTTTCATCCATTACAGTTAATAATTCAGTATTTATGCAATTGTTCTCGTTATTACAGTATATTATTCGGCTAAAACTCCCTTAATAACCATAAATCCAACCTTTTGATCGCCACTGAATTTTCCATTAGTATACGTTTCAGTTCAGCCAAGTACCATGCGCAGTTTTTGTTAGCCCTTCGTTTTAATTCTATATTTGGCTAAACTTTTTCGTTTCTCATTGTTCTTCTTTTTGTGTCACTATGATTTCCCTTTTTATCGAAATATTGATGCTTCGTATATTACATAGGAATAACAACGATACATTGGCATATATTCCTAGTAGAGGGAATATTTAACAACAGTGTTGTTCATTCATAGAATTATTATTGATGTTTAATTCACCTGATTCTCCTGACGATCCGTCCATTCGCCAAGGGTCGCACGGACCTGACGAGTCCATTCGCATTTCTACTCGACTTTTTAGCAGTTAAGGTCAGCGGCAGTGACGTTCGGGTTACTAGCCCCATAGCTGCGGTTTGTCTTTGCATACTTAGCCGTAATGGTCACTGAAGATTAGACGTGCAGTCGTCACCCCTTGACCTACTGGGAATCTTTCCAGTATGGTAGGACTTTACAGTGCATAACGCTCCGCTGGTATAGCCCCTCAGAGACTGTTGGTAAAAATTATTATAGCCGTTTTAACTATTCCAATATAATTCATTGAAAAGCAGACAATCTTTATTGGCTATTTGCTATTGCGCTAATCGTACATATAGAAATATTTGTAGGGTTACATATAGAAATATCCGTAGGGTTTTTTGTTGTAAAGGAAACAACATATTTAACTGAAAGATTTAATGCATCAAAGATCGAAACCGGTTTTCAAGATCGGTTTGTCGAAATGATTCGTATAGTTCGTTGAGTTCAGTGGATCTCTATTAGGTGTTGCTCGCTAATACTATAGTCACCATTGGTCGTGATATTCTTCATCAGTTGACTTTCTCTACAGCTCGTACAGCAACTCTTTATGGGCAATTTTTTAATGGTCTGGTTTATCGGTGTTCATTTATTTATTTATTTATTTTTATTTCAATCAGCGGAGCATTCATTACGAATAAATGTATCTCGATATCGCTTCCATCGGCCCCGACTCAATGCTTCTCTCATCCACTTGGCTGCAGCGATGCTTAGGACTTCCTCGTCGGTTGCATGAAGGTTTATTGGTATAGACAGGTTTATTAACACAGCAACAATCCCTCACAGAGTTCCATGTTCTTTGAAGCTCTTTGGATTTGAAACAATTTACTAGGCAACAGGCAGTTCAGTCATTCTTTGAATTTATGCAACCATTTTGAAGAAATTGGTCTTCATAATGTTGTCGTTTTGTTTTATTGATGGTTGAAATATTAACGTCACAATTGCAAGTCGCTTTGTACATATTCTCATTTTCTCATGCATCATACACTTCACGTTCTCGTATTTTGATTAATGATTTTTCTTATATTTCATATGCACTGAGAATACGGCACTTTTTATTACTTTCATTCACTACTTCTATAGTTTTCTCTATTTCATGTGGATAACGATTTTTACTACTATGACTAGGTTCTCACGCCTGAAAAAATTTTTTGAGGGACGGTGCATAAACTGACGAAATGCATTATATATATATATATATATATATATATATATATATATAATCAGCAATATTTCATGTTGCTTTCGACCACATTGACCTCGCTGTCATTTAGTCGCTACTGCCTTGTTTTAACATTTCTAGCCTTCTTTATGAAAATTTCGACTGACCACCCACGGAGCAATATTTTTTCATTCGCCTCTATAAAAGAAAAAATGCAAAATTCTGGCCAGGTTGAAGCCAAATCAAAAATGGCCCCTACATATGTAACATAAGCGAATTTAGTAACTGTTAAATGATGCATATCAATATGTTTGCATAATCAAATTGTTAGTTCGTATAGTGAGCGAACAACCGGACGTATGTAGTGAATGTATCGCGACGACAAACGTGATCTGCATTCACAGCAGATCAAATCAAGAGTATCCAAGTGATTGTGGCCGATCGAGACTCTCCTAATATAATATAGACCAGAAAAGAGCGAAGGGGAAGTGGAGGATAGTGACCACTAGAATGAGCGAGAGAAAAGAGTGGCCAATAAGTGAGTGGTCACAGCGTTTAGGCGCATTGTAATATTTTTCTAATGTCCCGCCGATTGACCGTTGCTGCTAAAGTCCTTATTGGTAAGTAGGTCGCATAGAGGAGTTCCTAGTTGTTGAGGTAATCTTTTCACTACAGCAAACATTCACTCATAACGCTTCGGTTGATGGTATATGTGTAGCTGTATCCGTTGATGAGGTTCATAAACATCGAGGCCTATGCTTAGGAATAAAAAATTTCAATTCTCAGCTCTATTTATGATTTCCTCCCAATTCTCAACTCTGTTTATGATTTCTAATTTAAAATTTTATTATAATTTAGTGCCGTTGTAAAATGGCAGTATGCTATTGCTGAGAGAAGAAATTCAACAAAGAAATGGAATGACCGCCTGTTATTGATTTCTTTTGATGACGGGAGAGAAGGAAAAGGGGGAAAAGTAGGGGAGACGGAAGAAGGAGCATAGAGGAGTATAAAGAGGTAGAAGGTTTCATGGAAGAAACCATCGCTGGTTATCTGTACATTTTGACGAATTTCTTCTATTTTAGAGTTAAATTTTTTTAAATCGCTTACAATAACACAGTCATTTGTTAAGTTTAGCAAACAGTTGTGTTATTGCAAGCAATTTTTTAAATTATCTGCCAGCATGAAGGCATATAGATAAAAGTAAAAAGGAATCTAAATGTTTACTATTTGCTTGGATATTTATGGTCCATGGACACTAATGTTTATGTTGCTGAAATTGAATATTTATTTATTTCTATAATATGTTATGCAGCGATCATTAAACACAAATGTAATACATTGAAATGTTTGCTAGATACATTTAATAAAAATTTCCAGTTTTTCCTCACTTTTTCGTTCCATTTTTGATGGAGAGATTTCTTTTGAAATATGGTGCTAAGAACGTAGATTTAGTTCTATTTCTTTATCACTTTTGTTTCAATAAATATTCCAGTTTGAAAGCGATGAAATAATAATATCAAAAGGTTTGAATTATGAAATAAGTAAAAAACACTAAAATAATTTTCAATGATTTCTTTATCAGTTTTTTCTCAAGCGAAGTGAAAAGATATTGAATAAAAAATAATATAGATTTTGCAATGATCGAATGTAATAGTGTAATATCTATTTGAAATATTTGAGCGTCTCTTCTAAGCACAGAAAAAAAAATCGTTGCGTTCTTGTATGAATCATCATTTTTCATAAGCATTTTCCAAGCGCTGCCGCGTCCATTCTTCTCTTCGTAAGTGATGGGAATTCAGTATAAGTTGATTTTCTTGGCTATCGACACAATGTCCTCTTTGAATGCAATCTGAACTCTATACTTCTCGTTCTTTTCTATTAAAGTTCTTCTATCATAGAATAAGCGGAAGTAAACCTTTTATAGTGTCTAAAAACGCATTGCTGCTACATTCCTAAATAATGCTAATTGACAGAGGAAGGCGATTTAGAATCTGCTGCTTGTTACCACTTTTTGCTCCTCCACCTCTACAGAGTTTTTCTACGCGTACTTTATTATGCATGTTTGTATAAGTGACATTGATGGAAAGCTTTATAATACAGGGATTGCATACGCATAGAAATACATGTCGCACTGATAATTCAGTGTGCTGTGTGGTGAGAGAACAACGACAGTCTATTTTTTTTTGCGAAAGAGAAAATGAAAGAGAGAGGAAGAAACGGCAAGATTTAAACCATATTAGAATCCTTTATCGATATTTTACCCGTACTGCGACTGTTGAATATTTTGCTTTTTAAAGTTTTTATTTCATGGAACTGCTTTTTTGTTGAATAACACCGTTGAATAACACCATTTTGCTTTCGCCATTCATGCATAGTGCGATGGTTTCTCATAACTTTGCATGTATTAGTAAAGTTTATTTTCGAGACATATGGATTGCTTATATGATCACATTTCATCTTCCTCATGGAACTGCTTTTATTTCAGATCTATCACTTTTATTGGCGAAATATAAATTTTCTTTCTACGAGTTAGACTCGAAAGCAATGACATAAGCAATTCGAGCTAAAATGAGCATCAGTAGAGATTTGCAAAATCCAATAAACACGGCGGTCAGTAAATTTTTAATGTGTTCGGTTGTTTATGGACACATTTTTACGCGCAATCTTTTCCAGGTAGCATTGAAGCATAAACCAGCGAAAATAATCTTCCGTTAGAGCTTCCTTTCGATTAATTCAGCTCTTTTCCCTCATTTCTTGGGACATTTCGTTCATCCCCGCCCCTCTCTTCTTCATGCCCAACTTCCTTTTCTGAAATTTATTCATCATATTCTGCGAGTAAAATCGTTGTAATTCTCTAGTATTGACTGCTAAAATATGTTTCGTACTTAAAATATTGCTACCTACATCATTCTAGAATGAACGATATCAGCTTCTTTATCAGAATTGGTACACATTTACTTTTGAAACAGGTTGATATATCTTTTTTAAAATAAAACTCCTCAATACGTTAAGACGCATTATCATCAAGAAGCCTGTAGTATAATATAAATTATAACCTCACCAGAAGAGATTGCGCAATATGCACTTCTGCACTTCGCTTACTTGACCAACTACTTTCAGAATTATTTGTCGACAAATAAGCGCACTGGATAGTATATTCATTATGTTTCCTGGCTCAATCATCCCTCCGAATCTACAAAAGACTCGTTTTTTTTTTTTTTTGCAATCTGAGAAGCGCGAAATGAAAACTGGTTGTTGCGATATGTATGCAGTTTTTTTAGTTTTGAGTATCTACAACTTTTGCTGACGAATCCAGTTAGATTATAACACAAAATGTCAATTGTGGTAAATATTGAACGAATCAAATTTCACGACTTTATTTCCAACAAGCGGGCAGACATACACATACACACAGATATGCCATTTCCAACAGACGGACAGACAAACACGTACACAGCAACATGCCATACCATCAAGAAAATTTGCAAAGATACATAATAAGTGCGTGAAACGTTTTCAGTTTGGTTGCATAATTAGCATTTCCATTCTATCACCTATGATTTGCAGTCTTCAATTAAATTAAAGTGCTGATATTTGGTAATTAGCATATTGTACCGGCTTTCTACATAAGCCATCGAACTTATTGGATTTCGAATGAGCCAGATCGAAGCAGTCATTGTTTCAGGTTTGTTATTACATTTTTACCACTATCAATAAAATGGCTATCAGTAATAAGGATATTCCATTAAGGGCCATCTTAGTATGAGTGCATTGCTGAAGCTTTTTAATTATTTATTGACGATTTGTTAAGTTGATAGTTTGGAGTATGTGATTTCTAAAAAGCACGCATCGTAATGACCATCCCTTCTGATGCGCTTTTCCATTTTTGTCATATGAATATTATAGCACGAAGAATAGATACTCGATCATAAGTAGGGTAAGATTATTGAAATGTTTTGGTGCTAAAAAAAATTATTAGGAACATCCAAAAGCGGTAAATGAATGTTGTCGAAAGTACAAGTTGCATAAGAAGAATCTTCTTCTAGTGAAAAGGAACATTGTTAGGAAATTGGGAGAATTATGGGCAGCCGGGTGCCAATTTTCCTGCATCGGTAAAGGTGTAAAAACATTAGCGAGGTTCCTTCTTAGCGATTTTGCCCCTAAAGCGCTATCAGATTCATTCTTTCCTGTTGGAAGACATCAGTGGTTCGCTTCCGACTGCCCTTTATTTGTGGAACGGCTAGGTTCATTTGGAGATTTCACTATAGGTCATTATTGCACCTTTACTGAGTCTATAAAAAACAGTAATGTATATAATTATTTATGTTGATTTGTAACTAGATGGTTCTATATGGTAATTTATTAAGTTTGAAGTTTAGATTTATATATTTATGCAAATTACAATTTTATATGAATTTATAATTTAAACTAAATTCATAAATTTTAGTTTGTAACGCCTCACTTCAATTTAAAACTTAGAATGCTTAATTCGTGTAGCGGATGCTCAGTCGTTATTAGCTAATGGTATATGGCTGCTCGATTTGGAAAGAATGCGCTTTTGGATCAATCATAGCAGTGTAATGTGCAAGCAGTTGTTACAAGAGAGCGATAAAGCTTGCTTTTGACGGGGGGTGGATTCTTTTGCTGCGTTGCTTTGTTGATTAGAGTTCAATTATCGATTGATCGGACGAGAGAAGAAACGTCTGAATGCAACAATAGATTTTGAGGTATCATTATTCACACAGACTAACAGACACAGACATACGCACATGACATCGCTCAATGCACAATCAGCAGCAATTCTCAACTCGTAGTATTTTAACGGGTGAACTAAACGAAATCTTTGAGCATTGAATAAACTATCAACTTTTATTGCTCATATTCTTCGTACTTGAAATCTTTCAGTGAGCAAAAGTCTTATCGAATCAGTTCACCAATGAACTAAGATTCGATCACCATAGGTGGTTTTACTCATGATATGCTATAAATGAAAGCATCTAGGTGAAGCATCGAAAAATTGCCCTCATGATAGGTAATCTTTATTAACGACAGCTAATGATAGATAAAATCCTTCGGTCGCATTCTTTAGAACGGTTGAGTAGCTTAGCCTCATGGTAAGCCACATGTTAAGATAAGCGCATTTTTTACATTCAGTTGTACAAGTTAACTGCAATTGTCACTAGGCGTAATATTTTTGGGCTACGAATATTATTGGTTAAACTACTAGAGGTAGAAAATTTTCTGTCTGCACTAAAATTTGGAAATAGTCCTTATAGGAAAATCATTTTTTATACATCAATTATGCTCCCTCATATTTCAAGACTAAAGCATATCATACATTTGAATAATGCTTTTCTTATTAATCCCTTGATCTCATCTCGCAGTTTTCATGGCATTTAACCTTTCCATTTGCTTCACAAAAGTTGGAAAGGAAGTAGAATATTTCAATATTATTGTTGATATTATTGATCAGTTTTGTGAAGAAATACATAGGAAAGTTTCGATGAGCCGAAAGATATCGTCAATCACCAAGGAAGAATTTGCCTAACAGCTGGTTCCCTTGCTTTTTTTCCTCGATTTTTCGGCTATATTGAGAAACATTAGGTGCGTTACTGGATACTGGCGATAGTTGCACTGCGATTTGAAATATATATTCGAGAAAAAGTTTTGAATGATCGCTAAGAGAAATTCAATTGTCGACTTTTATTTCCTAAAAGATTTGTTTTCAATATTTCATTTATCGAATTGTAAATACTGCACAATGGGAGAGGAAAAGAAATTTTTTAAAATTGATTTCAAATGAAAAATATTCGTCACTAATTTCACAAATCATTTAAATTATTTTTTCGTTTTTCAACAGCTCTCTATTTATTTGTTCATTTTGCATTTCACGTTTAGTTATCCCGTAAAATGTTTGCTTTGGTAGGCATGCGGTAGGCTCAGCTTTGCGGCTGTTGAAAGCTCAACGAAGGAGGTGCTCAAGGAAGGTGCCTTGGTAGATTGTTGAGCGTCTTACGCAACAATATTTAGAGCTCTCTTCTATAATCATTATTAGGCAAGAAACAGAAACCTTTGCAAAGATTGCTTTCGTGCAAGGAATCAAAGTACCGTTTAACTTCATGTGGGCAGACTGTTTTTGATGGGGAAAGGGGAGACGGGAGGGTAGGAGGGAGGGAGACCTTGAAAAAATTTGGCTAGATCCATCTACAAGGAGAAGTTGAGTTGATTTACTCGACGAGCTTATATAGGCCGCAAACCAGTGATCATCACGCTGCATCGCCCGCGACAAAATTGATCGAGAACGATGGATGACGTTGTTAGGGAAAAATGCAGACGACTGCTCCTTAGCGGGGTTCAGTAATGAACATCACGAACAAGTGAGAGTCCCGCGAGGTCAGGCAAGAGGGCTGTAACCTTTTTTTTAATCTGTTAGAGTCATCTAGTTTCCGAGATCAGGCTATTCTCCTCAGGCTGTCTTCTTCTCAGGTTATGCTTAGCTCTACATTGAATTCTTCGATAAAGACAATGAAAATACAAAATGGTTTTCTTAGTAGCATCGCCGCTTTGAATGTAATTCTGTTTCATCGCTCATTCTCTGGGATAGTCGTTAGAAGCGATACTGATTCTTTCTAACATACATCACCCTCAACATAAATTATAAATCTCTGCCTAGCCATTGAATCCATCTCATAGAGAATAACCGTTTGATGACAACTACCAATTGGTCGGCAAAACGTTCTTTCGTATTTTAAACTTTCCTTATTAGTGGGAACAGATTCTCTTCCAATTCCTCGAATGTCGATTACTTTTCTTTTTCTGGAAGTCTTATTGTTTTTATTCGGGATGACAGTTACAATTTTGTTTGATGAAGGCAGTAAGCGACTATGGGTAGTCAGCAGATTTGACTACTTAGGCCTTTGAAACATTCTGATTTTTATTTTCTCATGTCGATGCCTTGATTTTGGCTTGAATAGATTCTTTTCTTGATTCTAATAATTCTTCAGAACGATAAATTCATGACCTGTTCGTTTCTTTGAATGAATTTGGTGGTATTGAATTGTTGGTAAGGTTCACATTCAATTATGGATATGTTTTTCAAATATTTGCTGTTTTTATTCGCAGGCTGAATTATTATATCGTAAAAGTATGAAGAGATGTTTTCGGCTGCAACACTTATAGGTCGGTGTCATCGAAGATGCCATCTTTGATTGACACTATTATTCTTTTAATGACTATCCATCATCGTTCGACTATATGTGCCGTTCGGTTGAATGAAGCGGGTGTCAGTTACAGTTTTTTACCTTTACATGTGTTGCTCACCGTTGATTCTCCATTTTCTCAGGCGCTCTTCTCTGCTATCACTTCCGAATGCAGTGTTTCCTGTTTACAGCTCGTTTGATGACACCTTTCGTTCTCATTCACACTGAAAGTTGAAATTGTTTATATGATTTTTCAACGAAAATGAAGTATTATACAATATTTGGGAAGCTGTGGTGCGACTGTCATGTTTTTTTAAACTTCATCAATATGTTTGATGCATTTAATTATGTACATCGGTTATAAGACGGCTGCGGGCGAAATCGCCTTGCATTGATTGAATGGCCCATAGCCAACTGTTATTGGACGTGCATCGTTATCTTAAGCATATTTTCCTACTTATCATCTCAATTTTTTCAGGAAATTTTCAAGAGGTTTTATGGGAACTTGTGGGCAAAATATTTCAAAGCTTCCCTAAGAATTGGAGAATGTTTTTCCGAAAATACTTGGGTATTTTTAGGGGGTTGTTCGTAAAATCCTCGATTTGATATGTGCCGCAATGAACTAACTAATCTGAGAGGTTTGATCTGTTTAGTTTTCCATGTTCGGCAATTTTTAGATTATATGTATTTGCGCCTCATGTTGGAACCAGAAATGATTTTCCACGTCACATCTGAAGAACTTTCGATTCTTCAGTGCTCGCTTCTTAAGTTTGATGTAGTAACTTTTTTAAAAGACACTTTTTGTGCAAACCTATCCTCTTTTGAAGTAAACAAATGTTCATCTGTAATATTTGCTTCCGTTTATCGACTTAAATTTCACCTTAACACACTTAACTCTCTCCACTCTCAAAACCCTAGAAAAAAAAATGGAGAGGATGAAGTGTACGAAATCCTTGCATGTAATAATCGACAGATATTTATTTCTTTTCTTTCTCTTTGTTACAATGGCGCACTTTTCAACTATGGGCATCAAAAAATCCAGTAAGATCGAACAAGGAGAAAGCATTTAGACGTGTAAAAAAAAATTCTTGTTCTTTTGAGTGGTTTCCATTAATAGTAGTTTTTGAAAAATTTTTCACTTTTATGCCGAAGATCTACAAAAGTGCATTTTCGGTTCATTTTCATAAAAATACATCTTAGGTCTTTTTGGGAAGATTTTTGCATATTTAGCTATAATTTCTGCCTTAATTAGAAAGATTTATCGCTCAGTTTGGAATAAAATTGTGTTCGCTTACCCGACTTTTACGGTTCGTAATTACAATAAATGGCTGCTTCATAAATTCCATCCTCCCTTCACCTCTCATTCGGTATCCCTCTTTAAAGCGGATGCTATTGAAAAAATGACCACGTTTTCACCTCTGCCTTTATTCATACTTCTCATGTTTATTTGTGAATTTTTTGCTGTACTTTCCTGAAAATCTTTCAATTGGAGCGATTGTCGAAACTTTTCAATAAAAATTCGTCAAAAATTAGCGGAATTGAAAATTTATCAAATAAATTCGCAAAACTTGATAGTTGTGTAGGATAAATAAAATATTCACCTTGTATAATTTGCATACAGCGATCAAAAATCTTGTCTAGCAATCAAAAAAGCACAGACCGTTAATGCGTAATAAATGCATAGACCAAATTGATGTGGCTTTCGCAAACTGTTAGTTAATGTACACGAACTGCACAAACTGTTAGTGCACACGACTGCACAGACTGTTAGTGCACACGGATTGCACAGACTGTTAATGTAAACGATTGCACAATGTCGCTGTGCAATTGTATGGATAGTAGTGTTTTCTTTGGAATATTGCAGTAAATGTTATGAAATTAAAATTTGTTACGGTACATTCGCCTTTTATCGTTACCACTTATATACCTTGTTGTTGTTGGCATTCACACTTAGTAGCACTGTAGATTGTATCGTCTCTTTTCACTTTCATCTATGTTTTCTCGTCCTTTTTGTTGGCAACTGAATGCATCTTTCATAATTAAATTGCTTCGCTCTCAGGTTGTTGTGTTTACCGAAAATTCCTAAAATATTTTTTCCCATTCGAGCGAAAAATGTTACAATTTTTACATCGGTAATACCATTCGAAAAATGTTGTCATTCTCAAAATGCAGTCTTATTTGAATTAATTCTCTATTGAATTATTCTTAGTTTTTAAGAACAAAAATTCCTCCACAAAATATTTTTCTCCCTTCTGTCAGTTTTCTCTTCCCGAATAGTAAAATTTAAAAAACCGAACGAAGATATACGGTGTTAAGTTCGTTTAAACAGATCGGAAAGGGTTCGTTTTTTAAATGCCTCATCGTCATGTGGTATCTTGCTTAGTCATCACATCATCGCGATCTTTAGTGCTGTATTCACTGATTAGATTACTTTCAAAAAAAGGGCTGCATCGAACTACTAGCTCATCTGTCATTTTATTTTTATAGGATTCTCTGGAATTTCTCAAACATTCTATTGTTTAATGCTGCTTATAGTGCATCAAAATGCTATTAGTCAGTTAGTAAAGTTTCGCAGTTCTCCCTGGTTACCTCCAATTTTAGTACTTTTTTCTTCGTTTTTTCTTGCAAATTTGCGTTCACATGCACATAATGCAAGGCTGCGTTCTTACATATCTGCATGCATGTTTGTATGTTTATCTATTCGATGATTTCACCTGGAAAACCAACGAAGCTAAAATTCTGGAGTTCTGTCGGCATAGGGCGAGTAGCACACACCATAGGCTGACTGCGTACACCAGTTTTCAAGTTGTATCATCAAGTTCGAAAATTTTTAGCTTCATCTAAGTCAGCGCAAGGTTTCCATAAATCCCGCAGCCGGTTCAGTAGCATTTTACTATCCATCGAGTTGCAACACAGCGAGAAAACGACGCTTTTTTTCGCGCAAATAGTGTGGATATTGCCAGTTTGTTTTTCTTTTGTTTACAGTTTACAATGCTGGTTAAGCCGATGAGCGGCACCAGAAAAGTGCATGCCGCGCCTACTCTTCTGATGTGTTTTACCTTTTACTTCCTTTTTGGTATTCGGTGGACTGAGCAAGCCGAAAAGTAGACATTATCGGTTGTGTTCATGAAATGAGGTTTTGCTAAATTACGATTTGTTGATTTGCTGCTGGCCTCAAGTACGACAGTCATTTATTAAAGATTGCCAATGATGCTGTTATCTTCGTATTTTCAGTCTTTGCCTTACACCTTCCAGCCGTTATCCAACACTTTACTTCCAGGTGTTATCTTACACCTTATTTCCAGCCGTTGTCTTACACCTTGCTTCCAGCCTTTGTCTTACACCTCACCTTCCGCCAGTGCGTTCTGAATGCTTACTGTTCATTTTTCCTAGTCTCAGACCTTCCAGTTCTCCCATACTTTATTCAATCCAATGTTACAGTGCCTCTTAACTAGACTTTGGTCTTTGTTTAACCACTGACAGCTTTCGATTTTCTCCAGTGATTTTTTTTCGAATATTTTCCTTCTATTCTTCATCTTTATAGAGCCGATTTCTTACAATTAGATGACTTCAAACCGCAATAATATCCAGAAATGGTTTGATGGAGAATGTAGTATTTTGTGAAGTTACACGAAGCACATATTGCTAAAGTTACATTTGATATGGTTCTCTAATATTTTTTTAATTCGATCTTTCAAATATACTCAAATATTTCTTAAATAAATCGTTGTTTCTTTTTTGCTTGAAGTAGCCATCGTTGCATTTAAAGCAGTGTTATCCTTTTTTATAAAGAAATCCATTTTCACACTAAATAAATTTCTGTCGTTTATAACAATTATTCGGCACAATTTTATTTGTACGATTTATGTATGCGTTGTGTTTATCCGTTTTTAATTGCGCTCTACATTTTATATAGTCGAAAATTGCGATGCCACTTTCCTTGACGATCCTTTTACTTCCGGATGATAGTGAATAGAAGTGAATTTCTTTCTTTTTTTTTTTTTTTTGCTTTGTAAGGGTAATTTTGAAGAGTACATGATTGAGCGATGCGTTGATTGATGTCGATCGGTGTGTTCATTGAGAGCACAACGTCTTGACGATCGCATCTATCGCATTTACTGCAATTTTGGTAAATGTGTCCCCTCTAAGTGACATTCCGACTTCCTTTGTCATTTTTTTCGACGTTTCTAGATCGATGTTTGTATATTTGATAGTGGTGAGCACCAACTCCTAACTTTATTAGTTGTCATGTCGAGTAGAATTGAATATCGCATCAACCGCTATCTCTTCGTCATAAATAAGCTCTTTGGTATTGTTCATAAAAAGTTTGTTCCTAAAAATTGAGTCGAAGATTCGGTCACAATAAAGGATTTGATCTTTATTTAATCCGATAAGTATGTGATACTTTCGGTCATTGGGAAATAACAAAGAGGGGTCGGGTCGCATTCTACTTTCCCCTTTTCTTCTTCTCCGCGTTTACAGTCATTGCATTTTAAAATGCTCAATTTTTACTGAATCTAAATAGTTGCCCTATTTTTTAGTTGTCAAAATTCAAACTCGATCCTGTTATGTCTCATTCGCATTATCGAATTTTTCCTTGAAACTCTGAATTTTCCACTAATCCTATTTTCCACCAATTTTTTTCTACCATATTTTCGCTGTGAGTAATGAACGAGTTCTCGCACCACCTCGGAGGCGATACTTTTTTATGATGCGTTTGCTGAAAAAATGTCGGCATTTTTACTTTATATTTACGAACTGAAATGTTTTGAAATATTTATGCAATAAAATTCTTTAGGAGAAAACCCTCTCCACTTTTATTTCACTATTTCTTCTGCTTTTAGTGGAATGAATTTTCCAGAGATTCGCATGCATTTTTACTATCGTTTTTTTCCGTCACATTGAGTGTTTTTTTTACAAAGTTATTACTGCAGATATTATGAGGAGATGAGTTGAAATTCCGTCGTATACTCGAACTTCCCTTTCAAGCGTCTCAAATAGCAAGAGCAGCAAATTGAACCGATACACTTTCTATGGTAAATACTATATGAAGTGAAAAATGGAAACTATACTATACTTTGTTTATTATACTATTCGATTATGTAGTGCATATATGCGATGCTATACTGCATATATGCAATGCTAGCAAGTACAGTATAGTATACTATATGCGATACTTGCTACTATTTGCTCATCTGTTCTTACGTGCATTGATTATAAGTTTTTAAAAGGCTGCTAGATTTGAAGATCTTTTTCTATATGAGGTTTGCCTCCTAATTCAAAATATTTTCACTTAGTCTCATGGCATGAATTTCGATGTAGTATTTAAAAATGAGATGGAAATTATTTGCCGATGGCATAAAAATCACGAAATTTTCATATCAAAGGGAATAATTGTGTAAGTTATCCTTGTGGTTGTTTGCTGTTCAAATGCAAATTTTATGAACAAGCGATAGCAATTTTCTAAACTTCTCAGCAGTTAACTAATTGCTTTTTGAATGAATTTGATTCATATATAACCACCTGATAAGATGCAAATTTCCGCTTCAAAAGCTCGACCATAAGCAATTCAACGAGCAATAAAAATAGTGACCAAAAATTCTAATTTGCTCACATTGAGCAAGGTTATCTTGAAGAGCCAGTGGAACTTTTTTTAAAATATATTTCGAGATTTGCCTACTTAAGCAAACTGTCCAGCTGGTAGAAGGTTGTCGTATTGTTGTGTAATAGTGATTCACCTATAGGTAGATTTAACGGTTTAGAGGGGATCTGTGACATTTTTTTCTCAATTTTTTCAACAGCCACGATTATGACATTCCTCCACCCTCGTCAAAATATACATAAAACTACGAATGGTTGCATCTGTTTCACTACTGCAAGCAAATTAACCGAACCACTTTTTCCGTTTTTTGCCTCTTTAGGAAAAATGAAAATAAAATTTTCAAACTTTTTTCGCTACCGTATAAAATAAAGTGGATAAACGTATCAGATTAGTTGATATTGTTGAGCCGCTGTTATATTTCGTTCATTACAAGTACCATTTTACTAGCTATCAGTAAATAATAAACTAGATGAATAATGCGTATTCTTAAGTTACTCGACATAATCGTTCGTACAATTGTCTTTCATAACGGAATCGTTATTTGTTCGCCAATCGGTATATACTACGACTAGATCGCTTCTAGAGGGTATGCAAAACTTTTGATATGCAAATGTGACTTCATCTGATATTAATCGATCAACTTGAATGCAGATATAAGCGATCATTAATGCAAATACTAGAATTTTGTAGTTCCAACTTCAAGCTTTCCCAAGTTGAAATTGCTGATTAGAAATGCGGATATGGGCGTTTTATTTTGAACGGATAAGACGATGTGGTAATAAACTTTACAAATACAAATTTATTATTGCATATTAAAAGCTACAGTAATTTAGCGAAAATATCGAAGAAAAATAGCCACGAAAAAGGCCTGCGTTTGTAATTTTCTTATAATTTCGTTCATAAATGCATCGTTTTTTTTCTGAACTTTTTACAGTTTTTTTTTCATTTACTCATTCATTTTCAACTTATTCAAACAATCTTTGTGCATAATCAATTTACATATGATAGCCGGTATGAGCTCGTTAACACGATACCTAATTTGCATATTATCAAATCTCTATGGGTATGATTTTTAAGATTGGAGTGGCACGTGCTGTTTATGACAACGAAGCAGAGTGGCCAGACGAGCTTGCTTTCGAACGGGGCGAGATATTGCGTGTACTCGACGAGAGACCCTGTAAGCTTTATTGGCTCGGATTGAAAATAAACATAGACAAGCGCATAGTTTCTTGATTTATTAATTTGAACACAACGATCATTAATCCTCAGGACTTATACTTCGACAAGTATAGATCAATATAGACCAGTTACCTTAATCTAGCAAACAAATACCGGGATCTTGTTTGTTTTTTGTTTTTTTTTTTTTTTTGAGTTTGCTTCCGCATAGGGCTAATTGGCGAAGGTACATCGTGGATGTCCCTTCGTGATTGATGATTTTATAAAAGTTATTGCTATGCAAATATCTCCAAATTTCCAACGAATTATTTGCATATTGATTAGACATCTTCATTGTGAATATGAAATGTGAATCGTTGAAAAGGGTTGAAAGATTTAAAAATCCTCTTGCTTGGTACTCTCACTGAATTTCATGAGAAAATTTTGATGAAAATATTCTCGAAAAATGCGGCCAATCGTTAAAGACTCTTTAAATATATCTTTAAAAGATCTTACTGTGAAATATTCGTGAAATTGAATAGTTTTAGGTGCATTTATTTGGCTGTCACTCCTCGATTAAATTAAGATGAAAGCTTTAAAATTCTTGTTCATTTTCGTTTTATCTACCAATTTGTAAAAATTTTTTACAACACTTTTGAAAATACGAGTTCATTCTGTTTAAATTCCTATGACATTAGGAACCAATTCAAGATGAGGAAGTGGGAAAAAAAGGAGAAAATAATTGGCTCCTAGTTTAGCTTACCTCTTGATATTCTCTCTCCCTCATATCCGTTTACTTTCTGGGTATGTCTTGCCCATAAAGAGAAAGTTTCATAAAAATTTATTTGTCGGATTTCCTACAATATATCTCAAATTTGTGCAACATTATTACCTTTCTCTGAGGGAAGAGGAGGAGGAGGTTGGGGAGAGGGGTGGGGGTTATATAAGGAGGACCTGGGCATGGCAGTCGTTTGACTTTTATGTTACCTTTCTGCGAACTACATTTTGCATGTGTGTACGCCATCCGCATTCAATAAAAATTTCGAAATTCTAAAAACTTGCGCGGAAATGATTCGTTCAATTTTCTGCACAACGAGCGATCTATTTAATGCGTTTGACTCGCTATTTCTTCGTATAGAAATGTGTGGTGGTGATAAATTCAAATATATTCTTTATAGTCGATTGCCCGATTGGGTATTTATTAGAAGAAAATTTCGTGAAAAATCCATGCAATTTTTTATGTGTTCACGCGTTGTGTATCTTTACATATTTAAAAAAATTTTTACTTTTTTCAAGGTAAGGCAGCGACACTCTTACCTTATTTATAATCATTAAAGCTTATTTTCCATTCGGTCCGTTTTGAGAAATTTACTGTTTCAGTTTTTGGAAATCTTTTCTTTTTGAATTTCCTGGAAGAATTTCTATGGAATTTTTTAAAACCGGCAGCGTATTTTTTATGCAAATGCAAATTTTTTGCATTTGTTTCTATGCAAAAAATTTTACGAATTCTATGTAAATATTAAATTTTCTAAAAAAAGCTTTCACAAGAGCTGTAGAAAGAGTGTTGTCATTTGTACGTATAACAAAAGACAACGAATGCACATACTTTGCGTCATCAAGTGTGTAATATGATACGACGATTTTATGGAATGACTCACAAAACGCCCTCATAGGTATGGTAATGCAGTGGTTTGTTTTCGACGATAATGGTGGAAAAATGAATCGAAACGTCCTGATTTCATTTATCTATCAGTCCTTTAAATCTTTTTTTTTTATAACTAATTTTATTCATTTAATCCGATGTATTCAGAACACTTTCATATGTGCAGCTTTTTTGCATCTGCATTTATGCAAAAAGACGCTTTATTTGCATGGCGTTATAAAATTTGAATATTAGAAATTTCCAACGGAAGAAGGAAAGTCTTAACCGAATTCCACAAAATTTTAGAGGGGGGGGGGTGCGTGCATTATCCTTCATACGTTTTTATCGAGCCATTGGTTCTCAAATACTTGCTTTATGTTTTAATGATAATTTAACCAGTGATAGTGACAACGGTTTTCATTTTGCCTATATTAATATACAATGGTTCCCTCTTTGATGAGGACTGAGGAATAATTACACCGGTCCATCTCGCCTTCTTGAATCTTTTTTTTTCATTTTAGGAGTTCTCCTAAGTGTTTTTTTTTTTTTGCTAACAGTCTTTTTTCTTTTTCTCTTTCTGTCTCTCTCTCTCTCTCTAAAAAAAAAATGGCGAGCACCTCTTCTCATCTTCTGGATCCATGATCCTTATTTGCCTCCTGAATATCCTATTTGAAAGAATGTACCAAAGCAGCATATGATCTAATTGTGTGCAAATATTTCCTCATAACGACGTAGATTAATCGATTGAAAGGTCATATTGCCTTAGTATTACACCGTATTCGGGAGATGCATATGTGAGCGTTTCATTAAGTTCAAATCAACAATCTGTTATGCATATTCACACTGCAATGTAAAAGCTTTATTGCTTCGGTGTTGATATCGACTAATGACATTTTTATCTGTACTACGTTGAGAGGTGAAATTTGGTTGATGCAATTCTTAGTTGCCGAATCTTTGCACTTGGTTGCTGCCACTACTATCTCCGCAGCTGGTTCCTGCCTTCAGAAACCTAGTTACACCTTTCCAACGCAAAGATCCTGTTGGATATATCAAGATTTCTATTTGTTGCTGATATATTTCGATGGTCCTTCATGCTTCAATAATTACAACCTTATGAATAAAAAAACCCCGTCGGATAATTCAGTGGTCATTTCTGTAGTTATTTCTTGATGAGTTTCCCTTTTATTTCGTCCATCTTTTCGTCAGCATTTTTTTAAGGATCACCAAATTGACCCTACTTTGGCAGAACAATATCCATAAACCATAGCAAGATGTGATAATGTTTTAAGTATTTTGGGGGGAGAGGATGGGGGGCTGCTGAGAAAATGTTTCAATAACGTTCATAAAATGCTGCTATCTCATAGCTCAACAATGGGATGTTTAATGGCCGTAGACGTCACATATTATGCGTCATGCATACCTTGTTCACGCTTCTCTCAATCTTTCAAGCATCACTAATGTACAACGCATTCGAAGCGCCGCTTTTGCATTGTCGTCTTTTTTTGTCACTTCAATTCACTTTTGCTCATAACATTTTCATTCACTGATTTTATTGCTTCTCAGATCATCTAAATAAAACTATGTTATTCGTTTACATGAATTTCATTGGATTTGCTATATAGATGCATTCAGATATCTATCAATTTTTGATTATCTGAAATTTATTGTCAAATTAGCTGCTATATTTATATGTATTGATCTATTCTATAGTTTCTGCTTATTAATTTCATATCGCTTTAAAAGATTAATATTTTTCTCATCTTCAAAAGCCATCTCATAACGGGTGATTGTCATATTAGTTTCAAAAATTTATTGTAAACGGAAATATCCATCGTCGCCATTTCTGCTTTATACAATTTTACATTCAAGCTGCTTTGTTCACTTCATTCATCGAAATACTTTGTAATTATTTTCGATAGGATCATCTGATCTCTTAACGCATACAATTTGAAATAACGTCTAATAATACGTGTAAATTTAATGATTTATTATTTGTTTCTTTTTTTTTTTTTATAAAACTAGTAGTTTAAATACTAATAGGCAATATGCAAATTTAAGGTGCGAGCGGAAACGAGTCCCATTCGGGTTGGTGGTATTGCGTAAATAAAGACGGACAACGTGGACTTGTACCATCGAATCGACTCCGCATGATGCATCGCTTCGATAATGGTAATACCTACAAGGTAAGCTGGATGATTCGTTTCTTTGAGATAGTTTCCACTTCCCTTTCTTAGGTGTTGTTGGATATATGCAAATATTATTTCCGAGGTAATTAGGTTTTATTGTCTTCGATCTTGTTGTCTGGTTTTAAGGCTATTGAAGCACCCTTCCGGAATGCCTTATAGTAACGTTGCCATTCACGCTACTTTACCCTGTTTGGCAAGCTGCTTTCAAATTCCTATCTCATGCAATATTAACGTCATATATAACCAGTATTTTCTCTTGTCAGTATTTGCATTGATGATAATCCGACTGGGAAGAACATTAATTACATAAAGGTGTGTGATATGAAGGATTCTTCTATCGTGAATCATTTTATGATTCGTTGTTCATTGCGATGAAGGTGATACGAAGAGTGAGAGGAATTTCTGCGTTTGATTAATACAGCTTTTAGTTTAAAAAAAAGAAGAGGGGATTCCAGTGTTTGAATCCTTCATCTCTTTTGTATAGGTTTAATTGCTGAAAAAAAAAATTTTTAAATTTCACATATTTTTATGGGAAATTTTAAAAAATTCTGCGATATATAGAGCCGAAAAAATTCAAAATATCTTCCGCATATTTTTACTAAAATTTTTGAAAATTTTTAGGAAATAAACAGAAAAAATTCTCAACTTTAATTGTCAGCATGCAATAAAAAATATTAAGAGGGTGATTCGAGATTGGAAGCAATGTGAGAGAGATGAGGTAAATCGTGCAGCGATGCCAGCTCTAAACTCATTTTTCATACTTGGAAAAAACATTGATTATTGTCACGATGATTGCCATCGACATATGTTCGCAGTTTAATTTTTATGTTATTATTCCACTGCTTGAAAGTTTTGCTTGCTGAACCAACCAGCTGGAAGCAATGCATCTTTTTCATTAGAGAATTTCTGGGTTGTTTTTAAAAATTTGCCAATTCGACAAGGTGAGGAGACATTTCAAAAAATTCATTTTAAAAGAAAAGTTTAATATGGCCTCTAACCAGGTGAGCTAATTCTCCAAATTCTTTGTAGTAATCACCGTCCTGATCAAGTGATTATCAACGAGGTTTCTCCGTGCAAAAGTTGTCTTCTGGCAACATACCTGTAATGAGTGACCCTCTCGGAATTAAATAAATGACTGATATAAATGTAGTAAAAGTGGAAGATTAAAAAATATGTAAACTACTGTGTTCATTTCAGCACTTAAATCAGTTGGTTTATATTTCTTGCGCGTCAATGAAAATTTCCTTCGACGACTTTGCTCTCATGAATGTTTTCAAAGTATTACTGTGAAACAATGAAAGTATAATCAAGAATGCCTGGATAAGCGGTTCCTTTCCTAAAAGTAGTGAATTCTTACTAAGGAACAGGTAATTACTGTAAAATTTCGTTAAAATTTTTACAAAATTTTACAGTAATGAAATATTTCCGATGGGAAATCGCATTAAAAATCGGAAAATTTTCCCATTTGTCTCTTGTAGCATGCATAAAATTTGCATTCGGTGTAGAATGGCCCTTTCAAAGAAGATTAATTGCTCGGTCATTGCATTGCATGAACAGTGATGAAAGGGTGAATGTCAGACGCAATCTCCTACATATGTTTTTGCTATTTTTCATGCTATAGTATCGTCAAATCATTATTTGCAATGAGGACACCTCTATTGACAGAATCATCTTGGATCATTGAACTGAATAAATAATTGAGGTAAATGAAATATTCGAACTTTTTGCCACTAAAAATGTTGATTTTAAAATTATATTAAAATATAAAATATGGAAAGATTAGATGGGGGCACCGATAAAGTATTTGATTAATCTAGACCTTTTGATAGTTCTTTGTTGTATTCTTCGTTTACTCGATTTTTAATAGTTCCTTTATTATCAAGATTGTTGTATAGGTGGAAAGAATATAAGAAGGAAGAAAATATATGACAGAAAATAAGGATCAGGACTTAGCGGTTTCCACTGCTGGATTATTTGTTTTTAAAGAATATCTTCTAGGTATTGCAGCTGAGAAAAAGCTTTCCATTTTTACCATCCCTTACATAAAAATATCCATTTCTTTAAAACCCTTTTGTCGAAACAAATGTAAAAGTATGCCAGAGGATGTGTGCTTTTGCATTTTGCTTATAAAACCAGCATGTTTCACAAACTACCAGCCAAAAAAATACCTGCAGAACAATAGCTGCATATACTAAATGGCCATTTTTTCTGCAAAAAATTTGTTTTTCTTCTGTTATTTGGTGTAAAATCCTGGTACCGGTGTAAAACGCAGTTAAGTTTCTAGCACATTTAAATACCTACGATTATTTCCGCGGATTCATAAGAAAAACGAGGACAATCTGGCGAAATATACCCGTCAGGAATCGTTTCAGGAGCAGATAGTCTCGACTAAAAAGTGGGAAATTCGTCGCAGTGGAATAATCTTACACATTGCACAATACCCATATCATATCAACTTAACTCATGCTTTCCAAATTTCATGCGGTAATTTTACCCAATCTGCAGTGAAATACTCTTGTTTGTTACTGTGATTCGTTGGGGTTCTCTCAAACTGTTTTAAATCATTTGCGCTCATAAAGGTAACGTTGTGAAAGGAGCCGGCTCCAGTTTTGCCATATGACTTAGGCATCAGACCTAATTTTTTGGCTTTCTTCGATCATTTTTCTCAATTTCTCTAAAGAAAGCATAAAATATATTATAACTAATGGAGCATTACACCATAATTACTTTCTAATTATTTTACAGCATAATGACCAGATTTGCTCTCAATAGCTCACATTAAGTGGACGGTACACAATGTTTGTTTTTTCCGTCCATTCATACTTTTAAAAGTTACAATAAATGGCGAAAAGTCTAATAAGAGCTTTTCCGCATTAACTTTGAAACATATGCTTGCGTAATCGGAAGTCATAAACTTGTATTGCTACTAGGTGCGTCGTTAATAAAGGCAACATCCTTAATTAAGAGAACGTCGAGCAAATTCCCATCACTGGCTGGTATCATCATTGAGCACACGCTTGTCTGACTAATTTTTCTAAAAAATGTCTGAAGTAATTTTTTTGAATTTGCATTCCAATCCGAATATGAAAAAGAAAACTTGAAATCGCCAATGATAATAAATATATTCGAATGAACATAAATCGACAACGGATATGGTGGACAATTAAAAAGATCGTGCAATTTAGCACAGTAAAACTTGTTTTTTTTGTGTTTGTTGACTCTCAGTCCATCGGGATTCTTTCTTTTTCATTGTTAAATTTTGATTATTTAGTTCATCTTTAGTGAATTCATCGAAAAGTTCATGCGTTGTGCTCTTTTTTCACGCATTATTCTCTTCTATAGTAGCCTTTATATTTGAATCGATGCTCCACTAACGCTTATAACGTTGCTTTTGGGTTTTTGATCAACTTTATACCGCCTTATTAAAATCACTTAATTTTTCACATTGATCGGTCTAAGGTGATAGTGCTATAGTAATTATTCTCAGGTATTCTCATTTATTCTCAGGGATCCAGGTAGGAAGATAAGGATATAGAGTAGGGTATTCTCGGGTATTTTCAAGTAACCAGGTAAAAAGATAAAGAATAGTGAAAATGAATGATGCGAACTTACATCGATAAATATTGCCATTTCTTTTCTAGACGAACTCTTTTCGTTTTGTTGAAGCATTCTAGCATCTCCGACCGAAAATGATGAGAAAAAGCGCCTCGACGGAATTTCTTTCGATCAGATGCATCCGTTCTCTTATCGCTTCTTGTTTGTAATGGCATCCTTCCACTCTTATTCTCTTTGATGTTTGCGTTTATTAGTATTGTTGTTATTATTGCCATTATTTATATTTATATTTTTGTTTTTATTTTTTCAACATTATTTGCTTATGATGATCACTTTTCTGCTGAAAATGTTTTACAATTTGTGCTCTCTTGAAGTTGTTCTTCAGCGTCAAAATAGTCGTCTTGAATAGTCCCTGAACGATGCATTCCTCTGTTTCTTCCCTTCTTCATAGAGAGGACTCGACGAAGGGGAAGTGTGCATGTTGCGAAAACTTCAAGAAATTTGAGAAAGGGGGAAAGGATAGGAAATGATTACAATGCGGAATGTGATTTCGCCTCGAAGATATAATGCTCAGTATAAATAAGCTTAGGAGCCTGATTACCTTTTAAAATCTAGAAAAGTTTTTCTCCATCTTTTTTTTTCTTTGTTTTCTTCTACGGGCGCTTTGCCTTCCTTCTGCAGTTTGCCGCTTATCTCCACTAATACTTTCCCATTTTTTCTTCCTTGGGAAGGGAATAGAATGTGACAAATACATCTATGGTACAAAGCATTATTCTTTCAGCATAAAACTCGCAATGTTTGCATAACATTTTGCAATTTTCGCAATGAGAATTGAGAATAGCATTGCATCGTAGATAATATAATGCACATATGTTGATGAAAGACTATATTCAAGCATATTGTTGCAATTTGTTCCTTTATGAAATGAGTACAATATTCGCCGTCAATTTTACTATATCGATATCTCTGTGTTAATTTATAAACACTTAGAAAATATTACTTCAATAATGAATGAGTGCTGCTTTTCATATTTAGATTTTAAGGATTTATGCTAAGTCTCATTCAAATATATAAATGGAGAATGATTGAACTTGGGACAAAAGAAAAAGGAAAAAGAGAGAAGTTCATATGTAGCAACTGGAGTAATTTTTGTTATTGATCATATAAGTATCGTATTAGCAATATTATAAACCCTCCAACACGCGTAACCTCTTCGCCATTTTATTCTTTTTTCTATGACTATTAATGCAAAAATTGTTGAGAGCGTTCAAAGTGGTACTATATTGGAAGCGAATGTCATATGATGAGGCTATTGCTGCTATTTCTATATTCTTTATTATAAAAGCTAAATTTGGATATTTCAGGCTGAATTTGCATGTTTCATATTATTTTTATCGCTTATGATTAGATCAACTATTGTGGAGTATAATTCGTAGAGAAAGAATGTCGAAACATCGAAAAGCGCTTTGGAAAATGCTATTTGCTGACCAGCAGATATTTTCTCATTTACATAAGGACACATGTACGAACGAATTGATTACGGCTCGCTCATACAAATCGGCAAACATTAAATCTTGAACACAAACATAAGCGTAGCTATAAATTGTCGTCATGCGATTGCATTCTGCTAATGTTTGATCGATTTATCGATTTTTTCGATCAGTACTTTTTTAACTAGATAGTTAACTAAAGGGCGACTAAATTTTTAGGAAATAGTAATTTAGCTGTTTATTTAGCCAATGGAAGCGATACTTTATATTGAAACAAAAAGAAATATTTTTATGAAACTTTCCGCTTTTTGCAGTAATTTGCAAATATAACCCAGCAACATTTTATTGATTGTGATTTGATTGTTTTACTATAAAATCCACCTGAAATTATTGTGAAAAGAACTTTCACTATTGTCATTCGAGCGATCATAGCTTATCACTGCCTCCAATATGTGGCACGTCCACACATAATATTATTGCTAAAGGATTCTTAATCGTTGGAAGGCGGTTATCGATTACTGTTTAAGTTTTTTAAAATCTTTTATCTGGAGGGGGGGGGGGGGGAGGATTGTTTAAGGAGCCAGCTATAAGTATATCGTTCAGGTGATAGCTGATTAGACTATTAAAAGATTATATATTTATTCTGCATATTTGATGTTTGACCTACTCGTTGGTCGCGATACTTGAAGGATTTCATGGTTCATGGTTTAATGATCAGCCGGTCGATCGATGCACTTAATCTACGGCATCATGCAAGCAATTATTTCTTCATAGTTGTTTTTTTTTTTTGATTTTTTTCGGTGATTTTCACATATTTCTGTATCAATAATTTTTTTTCTTATGCAAAAAGCATTTCCAAAACTTCCCTGAAAGGAAAGTGCTCATTCCTCTCCCCCATCTTTACTTCCTTCTTAGAGCAGCTAATTTATCGAATTCTGGAACATGGTTTGCTTTTTCTATAAATTTTTCATTATTAGGTGACTATAGGCTTGTGAGTCCTTCCTGTTGCGTTTAATTTTGATACGTAGAGAGTGGTCGAAAAGTATTCATAATCTATTGTTGTGATTACGATGTTTCTGTTTTATTTTCACTCTTCTTGATTATTTTATTTCAATTTCATTTTTATTTCATTTTTCGCTTTTTCGTAACTTAAACGTAATGCGCAAATTGGTGGTGCCACAATTCGCAAGTAGGGATGATTTTGCCGACTTTTAACGTCATCTTTCAAGTGATGGTGCGCCTGCTCATTTTCGCTTGACGGCACTTACCCTTCACGACAAAACCTTCATGCAGCAGATAGAATATTAGCATTAATTAGCCTCGTTGTTGCTCAATCTATAACAATATTCATTAAAATATAATTATATTATCACATTGTTAGGGAGTCTATTTTTTACCTTAAAACTTTCTTCCGTCTTTTACGGAGGCGCCTAATAGAAAAATTAAATAGCTGTGAGTGTGCTGACTCGCTGCTTTTATCGTCGTAATAGGCTGCTTTCTGTTAATGTCACCATTTCATGGACTGTCCGTCTTTGTCCGTCCTTCCTGAGAAGAACAGAGATTGGAGATTAAGGAGATATTCGGAAAGTAGACTTTCCTGCAACACCAATATTTAGTAAACCTACGCGCAAATAGCGAAACGAATATATTAGTTGTAAGTGTAAACGTACAGAATTTGCATCTTAAGGGTTTGCATTTGAACCGTTCAAAGCAAAGCGTTTCACATCGTTGTATGGATGATCTTTGCATTACATGATAATGCACCAAGTTTATAAATGGCTTAATCTCATCATACAAATTTTTATGTCTTTTATGGATATTCACCAACCACTGTGACTAAATTTAAATTTTTCAATAAGATTCTATGCAAATTAGTAAAAAGAATTTATTGTTGCAATAATAAAAGATGTTTTTTTCATTTTGGGATTTTTTTTTGCTAAAATTTTTTCCACTTTGCGAGGTTTACAAGCTGTCACTACATGTTAGTGAAGACGACTAAGTTTATAGGGGTAACTTTTATGTTGTTCGTTATGACACTTTTTTTTTCAAATTGGGGGTAATATATTCGCGGAAAAATCTAATCTTGATAAAACATAAGTCCGACATGCCTGCCATCGCTACAATGTATTATTGCAATCAAATGAGAAGCTTTATATAACAAAAAATTCCATCATCTTTGTAAATTAATCAATAATGCTTTTTTTTTCATCTCACCAAAACCATCTCAGCCATCCAGTTAGGCTTAATTAACTTTACAAATTAATCTAATCTTATCGATGAGGAAGAGATATGTGTTATATTTGTTTTCATCTTTGTAGCGAACCAGTAGCATCAATAATATAATTTTACATCGGGAATATACAATTTAAAAAATGAATAAATACTATGTATGCAGATTTCCTCTTCGCTAATTCTTCAACGAAAACAAAGATATTGATGCGGAAAACAGTGGTGCTAGAAAAAGTCATACAACTATCCCTTATATTCTCTTTAACGTTGCCATTGTCTTCTCTATCTCTTTTTTAAAGTTTTTTTTTTCACGTGTTTTATATGCCTCTTCGTTTCATTTTGTTTCATTTTTCCGCTTGTTTATGAGGTTTTTTTGGGCGAATTTATCATATCTGTTTCTTTTTCTTTCTCCTCCATTATCTTCCTTTGAAGATCTTTTTTTCTTGAATTTTCCTGTTTGAAAAGCAAGAATTTCATTTCAAAAACTGAAAGATTATCTTCTACAATTGAAAAATTTTTTTCTCAAAAAATTTCGTGGCATATCAAATAATCGCAATGCATTGCTGCGAAATTATAGTGAGACGATTTATAGAAAAAGATGAGCGGATTTATTAGGTCATCGTATGACGACTGACTGCAAAGTGAACAATTGTTGTTACGTTCATGCACATTCCATTACGCTTATTCACCTCAGTATAAGTTTATCATTTATTAATTTTTTAAAATTCCTTATCCTTCCTTTTTTATGGGGTTATTTATTGAGGGTTATGGCTCATGGTAAATGGGGCTAATTTATATATTTATAAGTGAAAGTTCGATTCTAGCTAAAGGAAGTATTGAAGTAGTTCTGTTCGAGTTACTGTGTGGTTACTTTCAAGAACTAAGGAGATGTAAAGTAGTTTTTAGGATAGAATCCACAGTTGAACTCCCCTAATACACCACTAAAGTCATCGTTTAGGTGAATGATTTATAGTGTCACATGAAAATGCTGAAGCAATTTTCTCGCTTATTGCCATCGTCCTTGTGCCATTTCATTTTCCGTCATCACGATATCGAAATTACACTCGCGACACATCAGCATGTGAGGAAAAAATGAGATATTTTCTTAGAAAATTTTCATATTTTCTTCATAATTATGCAGATTGTTTTTTCGTCATATCCATATATTTTCGAACTTTTTTCTTTCAATTCTTTTATGAATTTTTCATATATTCTTCGTAATTAAGCAGATTGTTTTTTCCACACCGATATATTTTCGAATTTCTTTGTTTAAATATCTAGGTGTGGCAATAAAATGGTATTGAAACCAAAGAAATTACACTGATAAGTATTTGTTTGGAGTAAAGCATAGAGTGCTCTATCACAGTGATTAGAAAGTTGATCGTATTTGAAAGTTATAAAACATCAAAGAGCTATATGAATATCAACGTCAATTATGATCTCGGAATTTCCATCGCCTATACTATTACTATATTGATTTGTTCGAATGTTAGTTTTCCTTCTAACTTTTCCATCGAATTTTTGCTTAATATTATATACCGCTAAAAATTGTTTAAAAGTGAGGTTCTACATAGAAATGGTGTAAGAATCGTTAACATGGAGGGAATCTTTCAATAAATTTTTAATATTAGCTGCATACTGATGCTGAAAGGAGGCCAACAGTATTGTTTACTTCTTTGATTGTTTATTTTTATTTCAGTTTTGCATAAAATAATGCGAAATTCAAATTTTCAGTATGTTGAAAAAGATCGAAACTTTAGAAAATGGAGAAATATTTTTTATCAAATTTTAGATTAAAAAGAAAAGTACGGCAACGAATTCAATTCACATATTATTTCCTTTAGACATTCTTCGTCTAATATTATACGATTGGAACCCTTCCTCTGTGCCATCCACTTCCCCATTCAGTATCTCTTTTGTCTTTCTTGACGTTTTTGAGAGGTTGACTGAATCGATTTCAGTTCTTTCTATCCGCTTTCTACCACCCACCAACTACCGCTGATTCAAGTTTTTTTTTTTTTTTTTTTTTAAATAAAATTCTTTTTCATAGCACATGTGACGCCGCACACGCATATCTCCCTCCTTGGTAGTCCAACTATAATTCCTTTTTTGCTGTACTACATTGTGTTCATAGAACCCGCCAAGGAAATATTAACCTACCTATATCAGAGTTGACACCTTCAGATTTAGGCAGATGCTATACATTATAAAAAACATAAACGAGACTACCTATGTAGGTGGTTTTTCTACGATTAGAGAACGAAATAAAAGTAAGATCCAAATAGCTGCTCTGTATAATGAAATCACTCTTCAGATTCCTTCATCGCACTAATTTGTGCATTACTATGTGAATTGACGGTGTAATTTGTTTGTAATAGGAGTGCAAAGCACTTTTAAAATAATGAAATATGCTATTATAGAAGGTTTTTTTGCTATTTGATATTGTGATGGACGGATGACAATATGCAAATTTGTAATGTTAGCAGAAAACTTTGTTAAATCTAACACTTTCTATAGGTATCGATCTCATTTGATTGTAGCTACGTGGTCATATTCACCCTCTCTTGGCAGCCACTTGTTGAAGTTGGCAAGTTTGGTACACATGTTTACATCCATAATAATGCAGCAAGCACAACCGTCTGAACTGTAGCGTATTGTATTGTTGTATCGTTCACCTGCACGATAGCTCAGCGCTTTCTTCTCTTGCTTCTTAGTTCACCTTCCCTCCTCTAATATCCTGTTGTCTCTCGATTTTCACCTATGCATCCCTTGCGACGAAGAGACATCCGCATTCGCATCGATTTGAACGAGAAGCTTTCTTCTTATAATTTGTTCTAAAGTCTGACGACATTCCCAACGTATAGATTTTTGTTCCCATGTTTGACGACATTCTCAACAATTAGGCTATGTTCGAAAAATTTTTTTAGTATAAATTTCGATGTTCCCTTCCAACTTTTCTGAGCCTCGATCTAATTGTATATTGATCTAGATGTGTTTTGATATTGATCTAACATTATCAACATTATTTAATCTAATTCTACGTAAGCTTCAATAGGTTTGCAATATATAGTCGTTCAGTTGCATTATTCTTACAGGCGAGAAGAATTTCAGGCGATCAATAAAAGGAATGCACCCAGGAGGATAACATGATTTTTATTTTGTTTAAGTTTTTGCAATAATGCTTCATGACGTCATTTTTTTCGTCATGACGTCATTTTTTCTATGTTTATTTATAAGCGCATTTCCGTTTAATTTTTGATCTCAACCAGTGAAATCAGAAATCTAAGAGGCTGAAATTTAATGGTTGTAATTTTTTGAACTCAGTTTCACCATAGGTGGTCGGTCACCTTAGTAGATTAGAAATTTGAAAGTGCGATAATATATGCTAAGTATGAATCATTCAAAGCATTAAGATAATGCTAAGAAATACGTATTTTCTGTTTATTACTTGCACAAATGGGTAAATGCTCAGGAAGCACATTAAAGCATTTGTCTACTAAGCTCTACTACTGATGCGATCGATCAATTGCATTGTCTGTATTTAAAAAAAAAAAAAAAAAACCGTGCCGGCATCTCTGACACGTTTTCAAACCTGTTCGAATTCACTCAACCCAGTGAGTTTTCAGCAACTATGCGCAACGCATTTTTCTTAGCAATCGATTGACTAGATATTTCGTCAACAGGAAAATCGTTTTTTTCTTGTTATAGCGACCAGCTGGCTGTCCAATAGAAAATCGATCGATAAATTGGCTCATATGATCACCACGAACTGTATCAAAAGCGATTGATCATTACAAAATAAAAAGCATTCGGAGGTGGCTCAATATTGAGAAATAGATACATCGTCATTGACTCGCCGATTGAAACTACAGGATGCACTATTTGTATATGCATAGGTACGGGTTGTGTATTGAAATAAATTGAGTGAATATTAAGTAAAATCATTTTAATCTGACAGTCACGATGAATCTGACGACGCATTAAAATGGGCCTTATTAATGGAGAAGTTAAATAGCAAAAAACAGCTGTCATGACGTTCAGCATCAAACCAGCCTGATGAAGTAAAAGAAGCAAATTTTTGTTGCTATCAATTTGGAATTCGACTCCACATGAGCACAAAACTTCACTTAATTCGAATTTGAAAATTTGTTGGGATTGTTGTTTAAAGATTCCTTAACATATCAGTATTCATGCGTGAAGAAATATGAAACGTAGAGAAGGATATTGGAATGTAAATGAGAATAAATGAAATCTCATTAATATTATACAAGTACTTGTATTGTATTAATAATCAACTTCTGGCTGAATGCCTTCTTTCATTGAGTATCTTTTTCATAGAAGCAAAGAAATGTGGCCAACGAAGCCTAGAAACTAGAAAGACTAGAAGACGCTAAGACATGAAGTCAAGTTCGACTCCATTCACTTCTTTGCAGGCGACTCAAATTTTTGTGAATTTCAACTAATAGTTTCCCAATGAAAATTTGCACTCGTTCATGGTCGATGATAAGTAAGAGGGAAGAGAGAAACCCATCTAACCACTTAACTCTTAAACCTGTTCTAACGACTATATTTCTTTGCACTTTCTCTATGAATTCTAATTCCTTTACTTCAAATCTATATGGTTTATTAACGCTACATAGTCCACTGCTGAATATTCTAAAGCATATAGGTGTTGATGTGACTATCATACTGCGCAAATAAATCAATTCGGCTGATAAATCAACGCGAATTCTGTAGATCCATAGGTAACAATTAGTCTATTTTTTCATTTCTACAGTAACTATTGAAATGTTTCACAGTAACTGTTAAAAAGTAGAGATATGCCTATCGTAACTTCTCTATTTTTTGTTTGTGCCGGGAAAGCAGCTATTGCTAGTAGAAAATTTTATTCTCACTTTATTCTCGCAATATAATAATTTATGTCAAACTTTGCGGAAAGTATAGTGTAAAAGCTGATGATTTCTTTATTCGATGAACTCACTAATAAAACTTCCGGATTTGTCTTTTCATTAGCCGTGAGATGAAAAATTTACTGAAAGAAATGCCTATAGGCACAAATAGCAGATTGATTGAAGGATAATAAAAGCATGAAGAGTAGGCAGAAGAAGAGTAGATTTTTAGACTTGCTTACTTATTGGCTCTCAATCATTGATGCATATAAGCCATATGGGGATCCATTACTAAAGTGGTATATAGCCTTTTCAAAATTTGATACGTTATAATCGAGAAAAACGGGAAAGAAAAAGATTCTCCGTAAATAAGCATGAAGCGTTTTCTTCATATGCTTCATAGTATATATAATCACAATGCACCGGAAGTACACATGGATTTTATTTTTTTACTCTAAGTCGTTGTACTACTCGTTTTTGTTTTTATTTTCTTGCTGAACCGAAACACTGTTTCGCTTTGTGATGAGCGGTTTTTTTGCCGTTTTTGGAACAACGATTTGTTGTGAGATGAATCTCGCTTGCGATGAAATGAAAAAAATAAATTTAAATTTTAGAAAACATCATAAATCGAGATGGTAAGATCATAATATAATTGCAATCTTAGTGCGAAGAGAAAAATCCGACTGTGTTATATCGGAAAATATTTTTCACATATTTCAATTTTTTTTTTCGATATTCTATCACGTAAATTGTTTTGGTTCATATTGGCATTTTCTATATAAGGTTGACAGAATTGTTATTATCGAATTTTTCTAAAATTCACCTATATTATAGGGGTAACATAATTAAATTTTGTATAATTCGCGATAAATTTTCTATGTATTAAAATAAAGTTGAGTTCATAAAATTTCGATGAGTTAGCAACACGAGTGACTCGTTGTCAGAGAAAAAAGCCTTGAGATATATAAAAAGCAATTTTTCTTCTTTTACACTTTTTTTTTTCAAAGTCTATGATGAAGTTGTATTACAGTTGGCAAGTGGAACGGTTGTATTGAATGCTGTTTTTTTTTTTTTTTTTTTTTGCTGCGAATTCTCAAATTAGATATGATTGTTGTCTATAAATGCTTCACAATAGAAAACTTCAAAAGTAAGCCATTTTCACGTTGTTGTATCCAGATAAATCTTTCGATTTCCATTTACTTTGATTATTAATCAGTTTCTTTTTTTTTTCAAAAGTTATACGCATTTATTATATCGTCATTACTATCGATTTCGCAACAAAAAATAAAACAAACAAAGAATTTATCTTCTAAAAACTTTTTTTTTTGTTAATTTGTTTCATTCCATTTTCAGGTGATAACACCACAACGTTTTGGTGATCTCTTCATGTTCGACGAAGATGAGAAATCAACACATTTCGGTGGTTTTGATGATTCGTTTTTGAATTATGGTAGCAGTTCATTTATGCGTGATCCATTGCCATCGCTTTCTTTTGATACAGGTGATTAATTCGGTGATTAATTCCTTTCTTTTTAAGTGTGGCTGGCCTCTTTCGGATATTTAAAATATATTTGACTCGGCATACTTGTTTCATGTAAAAACTGTTTGATGTTTTGGATGTACCGGACGAATATAAAATGTACTCATTTGAATGTATATTTTTGTAAAACTGTAAGAAATGTAAAACAAAATAATGTAAAATGTTTTTCATAAATGAGGAATCTATTTCAAATTTTAAGTGTTTTTGAAGTGAAAAACGCTGAATTCTAAATTTTTTTCCCTTGAGTAACCAATATTTTTTCACTATCGATGAATTCGTTCTTTTCTCTTTGATTATGGTACCAGTATTCAAGTTATGGATTTTAGGAAACAGCTAAAAATTGTCCTCTTTAATATTTACTGTTACTATATTTCAGGAAGCATATTTGACCGCATTTTCCCATTGTCACCAGTGGAACGTTTCAATAACACATCTTTGCGGAAGATGTCTTGCGGCGATATTGGTGGTACACCAGGAATCGTAAGGAATATACCAATTAAAATTGAAGGCGTATGTTTCTTTTCAAATCATTCATCTATATATTTAATAAATTTATTGAAAAATTGTATGAATGTAAAAATCTTTCCTCCTTAATATCGAAGTTTTTGTTTATTAGCCCAGGAGTTATGAAATTTTCTGCCTGAAAAAAGAATCGCTCTTAACAGTTTTGAGAAAAAAACGTAAACGATCCAACGTTTGTGCCGATAAACAGCCAAAGAATGAGCGCATAAGAAGCAATAAGTAATTTCCATGTGTAGATGATGAAGTTGGTAAGTGAAGCGAAAAATGAAAGCCTAATTTCTTAGCGCACTCCTTTGGAATTTATCCGTGAATGCGAGATTATGAGATTTTATTAACCTTAGCTTTGACTTGTGCTGTCGATTATCTGACCTGAATTTTTGCGCAAATAACGTTAGATCGGAGCTTATCTAGATCGGAGCCTGACTCTAGATTACCTGGTTTAAATTATTCATTTCAACTCACAGTACGAAAATTTTTTTTTTCAAATTTAACCAACTTTCATTGCAAAGATTCAATTTTCAGACGGGAAATATTGTGCAGCGACGAGATGAGAACGATGAGAGAGGATCATTTCCATTCTCTACTAGTCGAACTGTACGGCAGAGTAGTGCTCCACCGCCATCTCTTTCTTCCTATCCAGGTTCGAAAAGGTAATACTTTCATCGAAAATTTCAGTAATTTGGGCGAAAATCCAAATGTCAATCTGAAACTGTTCAGAGGAGGTGCACTGGATAGGAATTAAGAGGTGAGGGGGGGGGGTAAGGGAGAGAGCTTGTCTAGAGATCGTCACTCAAGATTGCATGTTGATTGAATTTGCTCTCATTATTGCGGTGAGGCATTTTTATGTTAAACCATTTGTGATTCGTCGCAAAATTGATTTTAATATTATGCTCAGCACTCAGTTCAACTGCTTTTTCCCTCCCCCTTCCCCCCTTCACCCTTGGCCCCATCTAATGGACAGCGTAAAGACATCGCGTCTATCACTTAGAGAAAACCAGCACACTTCATATTCCACTATGCCGCTGCATGATTATTATATGCTTGTCAGCAGAATACTTTCGTATGTTGTTTTGTTTGCTTGTGGACATTCAATCTTTTTTTCATCTCTTTATTTCATTTCCAATAATTCCTGTAAGACTTTATGGTGTTGATTTGTTTCGCAAACGTGAATTGCAAAGTTCAAGAAAGCCCAATTTGTTCAAGTTACATTAGCTTGGATTCCATTTCTGTTATTAAAGCTTAGGTCTTGTGTTTCTCTTCCCGGAACACTACACTTATTTCCTTAACTTACCACAACGTTATGAATCCAGTCACCCGAGGTCTATAACGTTTTAGCTCGCCAAGGAGATGGCTGTAGACTAAATTTGAGGCGTAATTATATTTGAAATGTAGCATATGCGAAGTCTTTTTTCCGGAATTTCTACAAAACTTCTCGAAATTGTGAATTAAGCTGCAAAGACGGCTGCTTATGCGATTGTTCATCTTCAAAGGTGGAGAGGTGGGGAGAGTAGTTGAAGAGGCTTTATTCAGGGTTTATTTTAGATGGACGACTTTGTTGTTGCGATCTTTTTTATTTACGTAAGCATTTGAATCTATACTTTATTCGCATTACTTTTCTTAACGATTATTCATATTTGCTTCATAATTCATCCGTTTTTCTTCTTATTAACCGAACTTTTATAAATAATCCCATACGTATTGTATAATAAATTAAATAAATATAATAAATGATTCAGATGAATACCTATAATTAGATTCATATCATGCAATAAAAATTACTAATAAATATGCACTCGAAATTTTATAAATTTGAAGTTAGTTGTGCATAAATTCTTGACATTACTCAATAATTTGATCATGCGAATTGGATTGAAAGCGATTTCGTTTAATAGATCATTCAACAAGTTTCATGCACTAATATTCGAACGCATTTTGCAAATATTTTATGCCACTTTTGTGAAGATGTGATATTCATTTCCCATCTCTATGTGATGTTTGTGTCATTTATTTGATTTTAATTTATCGAAGTTTTTGGGATCAATTTTTTGGGTGATTAGAATGATTTAATTAAAGTAAGGATGACCGAGTCATCCTTCCTGCTCCGCTTATTTTTTTGAATATGATTAGATGTTGCACCTTTATAGATATGAAGAACGTATAACGTAGGTGTAATGAAATATGCCGAATATGCTACATCTAGTGTTCATGATTTTACTTCATTTTAAGAAACAATTAAGTCATCTGTCACGAAGGCATGCGACATCTCAACGTTTCGTTAAATTCATTGACTATTTTATACACTGCTCGTAGGCTATTATTTCGCAGCAGTACACTTGGAAAAGATGGCTGAAAGCCACTTTGAGATAGTTTTTCCCGAATTTTTTGATATTTATCAAGATGACGGTGATTATTGCTAATGCAGTAAAGGTAGAAGTATTGCAGTAGACCTAAGGCAGCTATAGGTTTAAGAATTAATTCGGCAAGATACAGTATAACTGTAGAAAAAAGGCATGATATTATCTGATATTTACTTGTTTCTTTACTTGTTATTAGGAAATTATTGAAAGTTCGACCTAGTCGAATTTTGCCACTCAGCAATGTTCACTTTTGGTGTCCTAATTCCTTTATTCATTCCGGATTTCTAGTTTTTCAAGCTAATAAAAAAAGTTCTAAGTGATTTTCCCTCTAATTTTTACACATTGTTTTTTAGTTGATTCGTTGCAAAAAATTCAACTTATACTGAGGCATCTAACGAGTATTTTTAGCTTTTTTTTCTCGAGCGTTGTTACGTTTGCAGTTCCGTTCAATGCAATCACTCAAAAAGAAAATGTGGTTTGCTTTTCGCATCTTTCTTTGGCAAACAAAAGACGAATTTAAACTGTGTACATTCCCTCTCTCTCTTGCTTTCTCTCTCTCTGTCTCAAAAAAAAAGAAAGATGAATGTGTGTATGTATGAAGGTGCGCCGATTGTTAGCTACACTTTTTGGCCTCTTGCCATCGTATATATAACGCGTTAAAAATTTTTGATACTAATCCTCGATGATAAATTTCAAAAAAAAATTTTTTTGCGATCTATTGGTCGACATTTTTCAGAGTATTTTTTTAGAATTTTTCGACATTTGTATGATTTTATCCACCATAATTGTTGAAAAATTTCAGTGATTTTATCTAAAAAATTGTTTCCCACATCAATAGCAACAAATAACATTTTCACATAATAAGTAAGAAAATTTCATTGTGACAAATAGCAGCTGTAAATACTTCAAAATACATTTTCAAGGGATCACGCTCTGTGTTTCTGGTATCACTTTATTGACAACCCTCTGTCAATAACATCCTTAAGCAGTTTCTACTTAAGAGCTCTATTGATTGCTCAACTAAACGTTTAACAAAATTCCGTTTCCTATTGGCAAAGCACAGAATGAGTCCTGCTCGATGTACCAAAATGTCGTGTGTTCGAGCCTGGTGAAGCGTTGAATAGCGGATGCAAGTATGAGGTTTTCGTAGCTTCTTCCTTATATATTCGGTGACACTTATTTTGATGCAAGAGACAATCGACCATGACTCAAGCTGTAATATAATTCGCTGTCCCTAGTTTTTTTTATTATGTAGTCATTTTTTCTAAAGTATAGCATTACCATCTATATCTTAATTTTCTTTTACTGAAAAGAATTATCGTCTAAGAATAGACATTATCGTGTCGCCTATAATAGACGTATAATAGGTGAGTGAATCGTTGTAGTTGCCTAAAGAATTTCGAGTTGTTTGTTCTCAAGTCTTATGTGATGCGTACGTTGGTTGACCTTTCATCATTACACCTTTGCCGCAATCTTACAGTGCATTTTGTTATTGAGTCCTTCACTTCAAACACAATAGTCGTTTTTTTCTTTTATTTTCTCTCTATGACTTCTTTCTATTCGAAAATTTTTTATGTGCTTTCTATTCCTTTGTTCCTATTTTGGAAATATTTCGGAAACATTGAGCCTTGTTTTCTTTCTAAATTTGGAAATATTTGCTATCACTTCAAGCACAATCTGTTTGGAAGTACTTCCCATAAGCTATCATTTTTCCCTCATTTTATTTGAAAAAAAATTTTTAAATTTTTATCAAAGTTCATTTGCTTTGTTTGATTTTTTTTTTTTTTTTTTTTTTTTAGCAGCAGTTTTCTTATCGTTGCTCTCCATTCGTTCTTCTCGACGATTTAGAGGGAAAGAGAGAGAAAGAAAGAGAGAATAATCTTTATTCATAGAGGTCTTTATTCATCCATATTTTGTTACTGTTTACTTTGTTTCCGTTTACGGCAGTGGTTGTTTATCTCTAGTTCTCTGCTTTTTTCTATATTTCGTCCTATTTTCGCTCTTTACAACTTCATTATAACGAAATTCATAAAATTCTGCAGAAATATAGTTCCATATTTACTGTATGTTTATTATTTGTAATATGTTGCCTAAATGAATTCCATTTTTTTACCACCTATTTAAAATCTATTTTCATCCAAACTAGACATACATTGGAAATCTGGCGTTTTTTTACTTTCAAATTCTGCTATAGTAGTAAGAGCATGCGTAAAGACTTCAAAATTTCAATTCGAAATTTTCTGGAAACTAAGATTTTTATGACATCCCACACGATTTTTCTGAAATCCTCCTCTAGTGCGAACGGACATATGCGCCATTGTTCTGAGTCGAACTGGTAGTTCAGTTTATATCAAAACCGATAAAATCGATGCATATTTTTCTTCGAGCATTTTTCATTTCATTTTTTCTTGCCTTCCACTTCATTTTTAGATCATTAATTTGCTCTTAGTTCAACTGGTTTCAACGCACGTCTACTATTAATTAACTTGCTTGAAAATTGCAGTAATAAAGGATATTTACATAGTATATGTATGTCTAATATTAACTTATAATTGCAAATGTAGCAATAAAAAATTATTGCGCTTAATTTCATTTAAATGCATATATGCAAGTTCGATTCGTATTTTTTGGGAACTTCTTTGAATGCAACTCTTTTAATTTTATACTCCATTGTGAAAAAAGCCGTAAAATATGCATTTATTTTTTCGCAAGAAAAAGATTCACAGGTAAACTTGTCTGTACCTGCATTGCTATGAAACTAGAAATGTAATCAATTTGTTGCTGACACAAAGAATTACCATCTCAGTGGTATCTTATTTTACGCGTTCCACTTTAGCCTTGCTCATTCACGTTCCTCTCCTATAGCGAGCGACTAATCGATGTTTTTTTCATTGCTCCTTCTTAGACGACAGGTAGCAGGTAGCACCACTTACTTGAAATGTATGCGCAGTGGACTCTCAATTACGTTGAAGATGTTTGAATTAATATTTAAAAGCATTTTCGTTTAGAATCCAAGAGGAGGAGAGGGAGGAAGAAATTGGAGGATAGAATTTTAATGATTTTTTTACGCTTAGATAAGGTAACGATGTCATGCATATTATTCATATATGCACAATTTTCGATTATCTGCACAAGAATAATCTAGAAAATATAATTGTCGCCTATGTGGGAAACCAATGAATATATTAGTTGTGTTGTCGAATTTCATTGGCATTTCCCATCTGTGGGTGGTACTTCAACGTGAGCACCTCACAAAAAGCCGAACGTTCAGCGATGCCGATTGCATATTCACCACCGACAACGCATTTAATTCACTTTCCGCCGCGTTGAATTTGATATATTCACCTGACTGGCCTATTTTACGCTTTGATTCTTAATAAATACTGCGAGATCGTTTTATAACAAATCAATTTTTGTTACCTTTTTTTCGGTTTTGATGTAGGAGAGTGAATAAGTGAACATTCAAATAATTGAGCTCACCGTTGTTGAGATATATAACAATAATGTTTATTATTCAAGTTTTATTAAGTTTTTAAATTGGATTATTATATCAGTTTTTTAAGTATTTCGCTATCTAAAATCATTTCGATGTGATTGAGTTAGATACTCGATAAAATTCACCTCTTTCGTAATTTCTTTTTTATGAATAACGCCGTTAAAGATTGATTTGCTTCAATCGTCTTTATTATTGTTTTTTGTCATCGAAAATTTTTATTAAGATGGCATCATACGAAAAATTATATTCAATCATTTCTAACTTCGTTTCGTTATGCTCACCTTAGAAAAGTGTTTCGCTTCGGCGCTCATTACATTTCACTCGATTTTTAATTGGAAATTTCAGTTTTACATTGAATTGAAATTTGGCAAACCTCAAAATTTTTTGCTGCCGGAGTCAAAAGGAATCGACTCTTTCTTAGAGAAATTTGTTTCTTACAACTATACTTGTTAAAAATTTCGGAGTCAAAATTTCACCTTTGTCTATATTGATCAAAATTTCCCATTTATTTTCTTCATTGTTATCTTGCAATGAAAGAGTCGTTTAATTGTTACGATAATGAGGATTTTATAATACAATGAAATATTCTAGTTTTTAGTTAATCTTTCTTTTTTCACTGATTTTTTATAAAATATTTCAATTACAATTCTAATGCCGTAATGAGAAGGAGTAACCACTGTAGAGTTTTTTTGCTGAGGAAAAATATATTCTTTCGCAAAAAAGTTGTTGATTTGGGTGAGCCAAGCGGATTTTACTTTCGCTTGACCTGTTTTTCGTAGAGTGCAAACATTTTCAGCACGATGTTTGTGGCCTATGATCTATTGTAACGATTTTTTGTTGCCCGATGCCCTTTCCTCATCCATCTTATGTTCATATCATCTTGTGAAGATGACCACTTTTGTTAGTGTCCTTTATATGACAGCCGGTTTCCTTACCGTTTTTTCAGAATTTATTTTCAAAAAAAGCATATTAATACATGGATATTTTCAGTTTCTATTTGTGACGCAGTTATTAATTTCGATTCTTTTGAAAAAGTTTCCAAGTTGAGTAAATTTCGCATCGGAATTAATAAAGCTATAGTCGTTATGCCAAATTTGATTTGATTTTTTGTGTTCGAAAAAATATGATGAAATTTTTCAACTCTGCTTATGGTTATTCCGATAATCTCCGCTTAGAGGTGACAATTAAACTGCAAAATATTTTGAACGAGTTATCGGCTTCATATTGCGATGAGACGTTATGTTAGGGCAAATTGCGCTGATTTGTTGTGAACTCAATTTACTGGCTGAACAATGAATTTCGATCTGAAGGGAATGTTGTTAAGGCTTTCGGAGGAAATTTTGGGAAGTTTTTTTTCGATAAATTTTGAGAGTATTTTAAAAGAATTTTGCAAATTTTCGAAAAAAGATATACTAAGCCACTTGTTCAATAAAACCGATTATAACAAATCAGCGCGATATATCTGTGTTAGCTATTTTCGATGAGTCTTTTATTTTATCTTTTCTTGATTTATTCTTTCTCTTTTTTTCGCCTCTTTGAATTCTTCTTTTTTTCGGTTTTTTTGCTACATTTTAATAGAATTCATAATTCTCAAGTCGCTGAAGTTATGGGCATCCCAGTCGCTTCGATATGGCGACAGGTGAATCACTATCATTTTACTTTTTTAAGTAGGCTTTTTTTTTTGAAAAATTTTTGTGGGCATAGAGATTTATGAAAATAGCAATTAATGGAGATAAGTTGTGTGGTCGTCTGCAAACAGATGGATGCGGATACTTAAAATGAGAAAATGCATTTTTTAAAACGTAAAAATGCATTTTTTGGAACACAAAAATGCATTTTTGAAGCAATTTTCATGTATTTGAAAAGTACGAGAAGTGAATATATTTTACGATATTTCCGCGTAAAACTGTAATGTCTCGCCGATTATCTTTTTTTTTTATTTCAGATAATAACGTTGAGATGGAAGGTTTAATAAGTTTTACCGAATAGTTTGACTCCTATTCAATTTATCCTCGTCTTTTTCTCTTACATCGTCTTTTCCTCTTTGAATATTTCACTGTTTATCGCATCGTTTAGCTTTTCCCTATTATTCTAATCAATTGCGCTCTTTCACTCACCCCATTCTTTTAACAAGGAGTTATTATCATATTTTCCTCCAGTACTATTTTATCACTTGAAAGGCAAATATCTTTTTTGGGATTTGCTTCTATCGCTTAGAGTGCTTGTGCTTCGATTCTGTCCCTTGCTACATTGCTGCACTAAAATACATAACGTCAACTTTCCTATCTCTACATAAAAATTTGTTTTTCATTTTATACGTGAGCCGAATTTTTGGCAAATTGACAAATTTAAAATGCTTCGTATTTATTTTTCTGTTCCTGTGAGGTTTTCTTCTAATTGAACGATGAATGATTCCTCGAATACACGAGAAAGAACAACTTGCTTAATTGATCTCTACATCCCTCTTGTAGTAAGTGCATGGCTATATTATCATTTTCAAGGTTATCTAGATGCTATGACAGTTGCGCCCTGGTACATTTGCGCCTCATACTGCTAAAGTAGGAAGGCTTGCAACTTTTATTTTCATTTATAGCAAGGATATTTCAATTTTAGATATTTTTGCGATTCAAAAAACATGAAAATGGTTATCAAGAGGCGCAAGTTTCCCATGATGTTAGTGTCTAAACGTGAGTTGCTATGACTGCCGATTATAAACCGAATAGGCGATGGTAGTGTACCCTACTCACTCCCAATACATCTAAATACCACCATCATATTACTTAATCACTGATAACCGCTTGTGTGCAGTTGTTATAGAGGTGTTTATTACGAGTATACAACATATGTGTAACATATGCACAAAGTATAGTAATCCGTCAAATATAAGCCGTTATTGGGCATTATTTCTTATATCATGATTAGGGTGGAATCTGTATTCGTCAGCAGTATTGTTAATTATTGTCTATCATGATGAAATAGAATGATGTTAGTACAGATGCTCACCATTGGGAGCATTTTAGAGCTACCCATCGGTATATTCAAAGTACACTTGCATTTATAACTTTTTTTATATCTTTAGCCCACACCATTCATAACATTTATTCATCACCCCAGCCTATAAATATCTTTTACGGTCAGGGGAGAACAATATTTCAAAATAAATAAATAAACAAATAAAACTCTACGCAAAATATTTATCAAAAGAAAAGTATTCAAGACTGATTCAATTTCTTATCACCCAATTTTATAAAATCCCATAATTTTTGCCTTCTTCTTCTTATTTTACTCCAACTGAGGGCCATTCAGTAATATATAATCATACATCAAATAATAATTATATTTTGTCATTTATTTTTTGATAGGCAGCTAAGTTTTTTCTAATAATGTTTTAAGACCGTGATAATAATTCTAGTATGTGTTTACTGGTGAGGAAGGGGGTTGGGGGAGGGAATAGGAAAGCGAGCGGAAGGCAAAAAATATTAAGAACTAAGATTTTATTTGTTTTATCATTCATCAGAACAAGCAATTGAATGCGATCACCATCTCATAAATTGCAAGCGTTATTACTGCTATCGAATAGCGAAATGTATTTCTCTTATTGCTTTCTTTATTGTCCATTCAAGGATTGTCGTAAAATTCGTCCATATCTTAAAGGTTGCCGTTTTTCGTACTTATAAACCCCGGGGTTCATAGCGTTTTTAATTTTTTTCGAACTCATTTATACTGATTCGAAGAGTCGATACTCGTTTCATTTCGTGGAGTAGGCTAAAGTATTTTAGCACGGTTTAGTTTGGTAAAATTTTATTACAATTTGGTACAATTTAGTACTAACTTGTAAAAAACTTGTTGCAAAAAAACGTTGCAGTAATATTTTATAAGATCGTTCATTAGTGCTGTAAGAAGTGCTGATGAACGAACAATACTCGTCAAATCTACCTTCAAGGGGGCGCGATATGCGTTCATGTGAAATCTACTGGAAAGATATAGTTGTCTTCATCATTCTTGGGGGAGGGAAGGGAGGTAATTTTATTATTTATTTTTATTTATTTATCTATTTACTTTAATTAATAGAGCATTCATTACGAATAAATATCTATTAATATCCACCTAAATGAAATTTTAAGGTTATTGAAATATAAGACTTAAATGAAATGAAGTTTAGCGTTATTAACTGCTTGTTGGCACATATCACAGTAGGTGGCAACGAAAGGTTCGACGTGGAATGTAATACTCTCAGAGTATCGTCCTCTACGAATCTCTCATTCTTCTCGGTACCGTTTCTCATTGTAGCAATTCTTCTATTTCTTCTCCCCACTGTCATTTCATTCTCTATCCGACCATATTGGTTGTTCTTCATTTCATATAATGCACTTTTAGATTAGTTCCAAAGAACTCTGGAAATTTTTTTAAAATTCGATGTTTTTTGGTAAATAGCAGCGACGCTTCCGGAATTTTGTTTCCTGATACAATCATTCACCGTAATTGTTGTTTTATCATACGAGCGCTTTTCATACGTAACATTTCCATATTGTTATTAGCGACCGATTTGATAGCGCAATATAATTTAAATATTTTTCGCTCTTCAGACTACGTTGTCTTAGGGAACGCTAATTGCTAGAACTAATGTGAATTTTGCTTAGTAGAGAAAAATTCCCGACATGGTACAAATAGGGATTTTTTTTATTTCAGCCGAAATTTCTCAGCCCATTTTGATAGAGGAAAGACAGCCAAAAGCCCTTAGGTAGAATTTCCGCTGTTTGAGCATAGACATGAGTCGATCTATCCGGCCTATTTTTCTAATGTGTATGCGCGATGCATTTTCATTATTAGTCCATTGTTCAACATCATTATAGAATGTTTAAGATTTTTTTCAATGTTTGCACTTTGAAAAGTTTTCATGCGGGAAATGGCTGCTTCATTTTTTTTCCATTCATTGAAAAATATTTTTAATGCTATTTAGTTTCGAATTTTCGAGTATTTTATTTACTTTTTAAGTGTTTAGACCACACAGTTTTACTAATCATTATGTTACTGTCACAGATACTAAAAATGGCAATTTTTTGCTTACCTTCACAGTTATTACACGTATTTCGGCTAAATATTTAGAAATTTAAGTCACATTTTTCCCATTGATGAATTATACCTAAATGTTTCATGCAGTTGGTAGTATTTTGCTGATCACAGAAATTTGCATAAATTATTTAAAATTTTCACAGTGGAGTATCGAAAGGTTTGAAGTGAATGCGCATAAGCAGAGTGGTGCTATCGTGGCATGTTGTCTATTTTTTTAAAGGTTTTATAAAGGAAAAACAAATGTAAATGTAGACTGTAATTGAAATTTATAGTTTTGTAGAAGACAAGACAAATTTGCAAGCAGACTTTTTATAAAATGCTTGAAGTTCTGCCTTCAAGGTAGAATGCGAAATACCCCTCATTTGCAGATGTGTGTACATCACCGTTTCCAAACTTGAAACTTTTGCGCTTTAGCAAGCTTATTGGCTGAAAAGCTAACATGTCGATTTATTATGCATATTTTAAGGTTTAAAAAACGGGTGAAGATTAAAGTATGCTAAATTCTTGTCTGAATAAAATTAAAAACAACATTATTGTCATGATATAATACAGCAGATTGCACTAAGTTTTCAATAGCTATCAACCTAGTATTGGAATATTATTGGCTATAACTCTTTTGCACTTACAAAATGCTTTAATGTCTTGATAGCGAACACTTTTTGAACTACTTCGCATAATAACTGTATGGTTATAAAGCTAATTGAAAACTAAGTTAAGGTATTTGATTACATTTGAAAATACAAAACAAGCAAACAAGTATTGTCTGGCACTGTTTTCTTGTATAATTTTATATATAGACTTTTCTGGAATTAGTGTATAGACTTTTCTGGAAGTTATATCATAGACTTTTCTCCAGAAAACGTTTTTTTTTTTGCAATTTTGTACTTTTTTTCCCTAGAAAATCAAATTTTTTGCTAGTGATGAGCGTTAAAAAATATGCTGAGTTTAAATTGCACCACAAACCATTTGATATTATTGTGTTATATATGGCGTTCTTGCCTTGTGACTATTCACTATTTATAGTTACTTCTGTCGATGTTACGGTGATGCTGTCTTCAGAGTTGCTGTCGGCAAGCTCATTGATACAAGATCGCTGTTTTATGCTCTTTTATAGATTAGCATTCGCAAAGTATACTATACCAGTGTCGTGTCTATGTGTGCATATTTTATCGTGCAGTCATGTCCGTCTGCCTATCTCTCTGTCTGTCGAGTAGTTTCAACTGAAAGACTGTTAAAGCTAGAACAACGATTCCTTGCTGCTTATTTGATAAGAGACATGCGAAAGCGCGTATCGTGCAACCTGCTTTGGCGCGCTTTGCAGCTTTTCGATCTCTAAAAATTGTCCTCTAAACTCTTTATTAAATATTTTGATAGTTGCACAGGAAAACCGCCAGTGCAACGATTTACTTTGTTTTTATTGTATGAGAAGTGAGTCCATAGACTGACCCCTCATGTTGGCATGTGGGAAGTGATAACGACGCGAGAAATCTGGTGCAAAGGGGAGGGGATGGTAGGAGGGGGAGGATGTGATTATCTCAAAATCCTTGTTCTACTTTTTCTAGGCATCATAATGGTTAGAAGCCATAATAGACTAGCTTGCGAAAATTGAGAGGTTTATAGACATAGACCTTTACGCTATGTTATTGGTCATATGCCTTATGGTTACGCCAAGGTATACCTGTTTTTTTATTGATTTGTGTACTGTTGTCTAGTGAATCCTCTCTAGCGACGAAATTCTCAGGTGTTGATTCATGCTGATATCGTAGATATAGTATCATTCCCGCAGAGCGTACAACTTGTTTGTAGAATCGTATGAGAGCCGAATAAGACATATCCGGCCGCGCATATGTATATCGTAGTTGAGTTGCGTTCATCTAAGGAGCTGTCTATTATATGTGGTTTTTTTTCTTCGGGAGTGCATTTGGAAGATATACATGAATGTGATGTTGAGTTAATTCAAGCGAGATGCATTGTGTTCTTCACTGGTGATACATTCAGCCATCTTTTTTAGAGTATCAAATTTATTGCGTTTATGGTTGATTTCATAGACACCTTTACGCTTCAATGAAATTTTCAACGAATACGTATGTGAATATTGTGTTCGTCCAGCGAGAGAAACCACTTTTTGCAGCGCTATCGATTGATAAATAATATCTTTCGAAGGCTATAACGACTTATCGAGTGGCGATTTAGATGCATTGCACTGTTCGTTAAGTACAATAAAAAATTAGGGAATTTGTGCGCGGAACAAATTACTTTGTTAAAATTTTACATAAAAAATTTTTTATACTGAAAAATCTAAAAAAACGGAAAATTCTCTACAAGTCTACAAAATTCTCCCTCATTTTTTGTTTCATATCCTCCGCTTCCTATTAATTTAGAGCCATAAGTATTCGATTTTCTCACTCCTGGTCCAAAAAATCAAAATCCTGCCCACTTCGACGATTTCTATTGTTCGATTGTTTTTTGTTTTTTGTTTTTTTGGCTTTTTTGAACATGTGTTTTAGTTTTCTGCCAAAAATCACCTCTGTTCAAAAGCTAGGCAAGGATTCACCTAACTTTTACTCTTTTATAAGTTGCATTAGGAATTATGAATTAGGTTTTAAAATTTGCTACAGAGGCGGATATTATAGTGCACTATCTTAATAGTTGGTAATGAATATACCTTTAGAGTTATTCCGCCTTCATACAACTTGTCGCCGAACTTCGTGTTTTTTGGTTGCTGAATCCGGTGTGTGCTATGTCAGTCGTAAACGACGCACAACGAACTTGTTGTAGAGACCATTGTTTTGTCGGTTTTTCAGCATATATCCTCATCGCAACACGTCATCTACACGCGTGATACACGAGACGCCTCGTTGGGCTCTTTTACATGTGCCCATCGGCGGGCGAATCGTAGCAAATATATGACCTATTGAATGCCTTGAGCTATATTAATTGTTTATCTATCGATAGCACGATCCATCTTCTGCAATGTTCCACACAAGATGCAGTGATTCGTAGCAATCTCGACCGGATTGGCCGCATTACAAGAAAATATTTGCCATCCTGTCACAGTTTCCGAAAAGGTGCTGAAGCTGGATCCGGCAACCTATCATTTGAATAGCCTTTCCGGAAAAATAGACAGATTCAATAAACTGTCTTTGCCAATCCTGAGTACCTCTCGAGAAGTGGTGTGATTGAGAGAGAATCTCTTTGGTGTATGTGCAGAATGCGTTGGTGTTTTAGTGGTGGTCATCTTTCACCACCTCCACCGCCGAGGCGTAGATATCTGAATTCACCACTTTCGCCATCTGAAACGAGCAATAACGACGAGCAAAAACGAAACAGGTCTGTCTAACTTCATCATCTACTCATCACTGCTTCCTACTTAATTGATTCATGCGTGCTGCTGCTTCAAACTATACTCATAATATGCACAATGTGCATGGATGATTTTCAAATAAACATGATAACATGTTTCTGCTGTTGTAGGTTGCATAAATTATGTAAACTTCCGGCTCATAAATTATGCAGATTTCTGATGAAGCGTGCGAGAAGAATTCATGGGTTTTTCTGAGTTAATGGGAGATTATGGCATCCTAGAAAGATTAAAAAGAATTGCCAAGGTTGTTTTTTTTTTTTTTGGAAGTTTGTAATAGTCAAGGCATATTAAAACGGCATTACCATTCTAATTTCCTTGTTTTTGACTTCGAAGAATATAAAGGTTGGTAGGTCCTCATCTTTCCCCTCGACCGGCCATGTAACCGACAGTATAGAGTGTACTTCCTAAAAATGTATAACTCAACATCATTAGCTGTACACTGATTGCTGTTTGTAACGGTTAAATTTTACCGTCATTCGGCGTATTCTTGAAGTGCAAGGTAAAATTGTTGCATGCAGTATTAAAAATTAACAACGTAATTCTTTGTCAGGATTGCCGGCGAAATGAGATTGCTTTTTTTGTTCTTCTTGTTCTCTATTCTTTGTACTGTGTTTATATTCTCTCATTCTTTTCTGTAGCGATTTTTTTCTATACGATTTTCTTTGCGAGGCTATTATTCCTCTTTTTTGCCATCCGTCGACTGATTATACAGCAAATGCCTCTATACCGATACTAAATCTACAGCGTAGCGCAGACCGGATATCCGGATGTACTACCAGAATGTGTGCTATCCGTTTTGGTTCTGATGGAAATGGGAAATGAAGAAGGTTTCGAAGTTATTTCGTCTCCTAATGCCTCCTCAAACAAAACCGTTTACGAAACGATTTCCACAAGCATAATGTTTGAGACACTCAGAAAAAAATCGGAAAAGAAGTAGGAGGAAACAAATGCGCCGCATAGGGGTTATTTGGTCAAGGAAATGAAAAATTTTAGATAGTAATGACTCACTACTCCGTCGTTATGCAGCGAAAGTAGGGGTATTTTTGAAATTTTCAATGCGGACCGGATCGAGTAGGCTTAGGTTTCTATGCGAAGCCTTCAAGTTACGAAAATCGCCACCACTGGCTTTCTAGAGGCGTTTGAATTGCACCGATTTCTGAATGGTGCTCGGTATTATCACCTCGGGGTATGCGCGACTGTGTAAATGATGCCTGAGTCTTTGCCTTCCGGCGCTATATGACCGCATGTTTCAGCAGCAGGGATCTTCTCATCCTGACCCCTCCGCACAGTCATGGTAATGGCGGAAGTGGCAGACTGCTTCCATCTATTTGCATTGTTGTTGTAGAATGTTTGAATCATTCTCTCCCCATGAAAGCAAATATTGTTCAGTGGTACTGTGTATCTAAGCATTCGTTTCAGGAGGTGAGATGGTTGTTATGAAGGAAGAATGGCTCTTTTATGTTTTATTCCATGAGCTGATGACAATGCTTTCAAAAAATTACACCATATCGCAAAATATGTTCGCAGTAATCAAGCAAACCTAATTCTCAACTCCTTTAATTGAGCATTTTCCTCACATTGCTATCTTCGAAGCAGTTTAACGTCCGTTTATCTAATTCAGAGATCAGAGACCGCAAGTTTTTTCTGGAAAAGAATCCTTATTAAATGAGGTGCCTTTATTTTTATGGTTTCATGAAGTTCCTAACTAATATTTATTGCAATGTTCTGTACTGATCTGCGTAACATTTTTACGTTTATAACAGTTTGTCCCTAATATTTTTTTTCTCAAAGATTAAAGGATAATTTATTAATTATGTTGGTGGATGCTTCTACTCATTGAGATGCCTGTTGAACTATCCTATAATCTAATAGAATGGATATGAAATTGTAAAAATGTACTTATTTCAAGTGATGTAATGATAATTTCTTGCAGTTGCTTCTTCCTTGTTTTAGGCAATGTTTTTCATTGCTACCCTCACATAGAATACAAGCAAAATCGAAGGGTTGTAGTGTGATATGCTCACAAGTATGATAGTAGCACTAATGAGTAATAATAATAGTAGCAATGGCAGTAGTGATAACAACCTTACCTCCACTTATATCCATGTAGATGATAAGATTATTGTCATGCTAGCCACATTAAAAAACCTTTTCACATTTGGTTAGACTTTAACACCATCCGCTAGGTTGTTATAAGAAAAAAGTTCTAACTAGCATATACAGGTATGAGTTGCTATAACGACAGGTATCAATTTATGTAACTGTTATTGCGTCTTGTTGTATTTGCAGGGATCCAGGAAGATCGACAGAAGTACCGATCGCCATCAATGCTTCTTGTAGTAATCGTCCATTTGCTGCACTAAAACCTAGACTTGGTGGTATGTGCGATAATGGTGAACGGCGGCCAAATATCAAAGATGTCGGCGAATCCGACTATGATAAACCAAGGAAAGATATCGATGATGTTGCGGAAGTTTCCTGGCGTCTGGGAAAAATTGGTTGGTTAATTCTTTCACTTTTATGTGTTTCTTTTCTATCGCATAACGTTGAATTGCGATACTGACTTGCAATTGTGAGGCCTACTATGGTATTTCACTTTTAGATTTGACCTGAACAGTTAGAATTGTGTATTATTATACTTAAACTTAGAGTTAACTTGAAAACAAATACTTGTTGCATGAAAACACTTGGTTGATAAATACTTACTTAGAAATAAATATTTGAAATTGTTGAATGCTCTTTTTTTAAGTTATAAAACTTGATTTAGCCTCATTGCTTGGCCATCAATCGAATTACATTTTGAAAAATTTTGCAAAATTAGCTTCTTGTTTTGCGCAAACGTTTTAACAGTCATAATTCAAATCCTAAGCAGGAAATATTTGTAAAAATGATATCTAATTGACGTTCATACCAACCATCATTGAGAAAGGTTCCATCTAGTGGGATATTACTTTGAACAGCATAGTTTTTCGCTCATATAAGCATTTGTTTGTCTATATCTATGTCTCTTTGCTGACCAATTATATCTGTAATAAATTGGCATCTGTCGACTTTTTCATAAATGTTTTCATCCTTAATTTCCTTGTTAGCTGCATTTGCATATCTGTCGGAATCGTTCCTAGCGATCGTTGACTTAATCCACCAAGCCCATAAGACACATTAGCATATTTAGATAGATATTAGCGAAGCGATCATTCGCTTACCTTGTCGTTACTGACGTGCCCCTACAGTGGTCTTAAAAATTACATAAATGCAGTTCACTTAATCACCACGTTCCAGCGTATCAAGTTTAATACACCGTTATGTAGGTTCACTTCCGCAGCTGCCAATAAATCCCCATCAATTTAATTCGGCTGTCAGCTTGTCCATAAGAAGAAGAGGGGATCGAACTGATAAGCTTGTGCATGTTAATCCTATTCTCTGCTATGCGCTTCGCCCTACGCATTTCGAAGATTAGTTTTTGAAGCTGTATTATAGAACAGTGATACTTAATGCATTAAATAGCATTCTTTTGCTTTCTTTAGCAGTCTCTAACTGAAGCAAAAACTAATATAGCGTCTATTTTTTTTTGAGTAAACTCTCACCAATTTACTCTTTACGATAGCATTTATTAATTTAATTTCACTCTTTACGACAGTATTTATCACATCATTCCTTTTTTTCAATTTAAGTATTTTTTTCTATTATTTTCGTTTTCATCTATATCAAGAAAATATGATGCGTTTACTTGGGATAGTTGAAGAAATAATACAACTCAATTATAGCATTACGTTTTTTGAAACTTTAATATTGTTCTATCGGCACATTTACATGAGCATTCCCTTCTGAAAGCTTCTAAGATGTTTATAAAACTATGATTGTAAACGTGGTCATGATAGTCCGGTCATGATGAAAGAGTTTTAAAGTTTAACTTTTATTACTAGCAGCTATCCAACATATGGCAACATTTTCAAATTCCGCGGGAATTTTCTTATAAAAGAAATTATGGCTGATTTTAGGTAAGCCTTCAAGAAGCATGGCCGGACCTTCTTCAAGAATCTCCCCGATGGCGCTAAGCGGTCTTCATTTATCGTTACCGTCGAAAACAAATGGCCTACACATCAATGCAGCGTCAGAAGCGAATCCATCTCATGATTCTGATGTTGTCTGCGGGCATGTTAATACGCTCGCTGTTGATGATATTGCTTCACCATCACCGTCCTCGTCAGGCATTGTCGCTGACATCAATGATTCTCACGCAGACAGCAATCAGGTTCAGTTAGTTCTCCTTTTTTTTTGCTGTAAGAGTTGCAGTAATGAAGTTATTCCAAGGGCCTTATCCTCACTTTTAGACCGCATTAAAATTCAGAACACGTCTGTGCTAGCCGACCCAGAAAGGTGGATATCAGGTGCATCCATCTCAAAGACTCAATCGTTCCTTTCTCATCTTAAGCAGGTCATATCATCATCTATATGCTCGGTGTTCTTCGGCCGATGCAATGTTGCTTCAAAGGGTGAAATCATCAAGATCACTCAGAGGATATTACTCCTTCTATTGATTCTAGCAGAAAGTTGATGCAATCCTCGAAGCTTGAGGTAATTGGCTTTAAGAAATAGCCTCATACTGAGTGAGTGCTGCGCAAATCACTCGCCGTTTGCTGGAGACGGGGAAACTTTTGTGATGATCCACCTTTTTTAGTATACTTCTTATTTCATCGCTGATACCTTGTATGTATCTTCCAATCGCTCGCGACAGCGCTCTTGGTTTGCGCAGTTTATCTTCTACTGTGCAATAAGATAAAACTTCTTTCTTTCTTAGCTGATGTACGAATTGTTTGAGATCTTATTTGAAATGGACGAGAAAGATGAATATCTGGGCTGTAGTATTTTTGAAGTGCATCAGAAACTTTGCTTTACGGCTAGGTTTTTAAGTTTTTGCAACCTTTAGGGTCCTTATCCTAAAACTTTATAGCTTTTAGGCTCTAAGACTTTAAGCGCTCAACACAATTATTCATTTTTGTGACGATTTTATGTAATTTCTCCGACCATAAAATGCTCTAACTTAATGGGCTTTTATAAAAAGCACCATACAATTCAGTAGTCTAAAATCGAACGCTTTATACCTATTGTTCAATCGCTTGCAATAGCGCTCTCAGCTTTCTTAGTTAATTTTTTTGTTGTGCAATAAGACAAGCTTCTTTTTTTCTTAAGAATTTTCTTACCCAAAAAGTAGGTTCAAATCCAGGTTAACATATTTTTAGGCGATACGGTTTGCACAAGAGCATCATTGTGAATTTCCGGTAATTTTTTAGTGAAACGCGACACGGTAAAAGTTTTGTTATTTATAAAATGACGTCATTTGAGCTAAAAATTAAGATCACTTGTAGAGGTTAAACGTAATCATATCACATAGAAATTCATAGATTGTAAGATGAAAAATATGAGAGAAAAGAGAAAAGATGAAAATGAAACGACAATTTTGGGCACATTCAACGGTGAATCTTTGGAGGTCGATTAGTTAATCAACGACAAATTACTAACGCATATCGGATCGACTCAATAATTTGCCACATTGGAAGGAGGGCGCAGCTGTTCGTTTCGTTCAGTGATAGGCAATCGTTTTTTTTTTTCGCTCCTCGAACGGAAAAAAAAAGCGCAGATTCTTTTCACAATCTTTCAAATATTTCCCACTTTCATCCAGCGTTTCTCTTGATCACGGATGATTATCGTTGAATCCGTAACGCTAAACGAGTAGGCCAATTTCGGACTATGCTGTATTTTGCCTACTCCGAAAATTTTCTCCACGTCCGCTTCTTTTTTCTGCAATTTAATTGTTTTATTGTGGTATTATTGACCGTAATTTTGGCCACTTCGCTGGGAAATGCGTCTTTGTTGTTTCCGCTCTCAGGTTTGACACTGTTAGTTATTTTTTCTCATCAGTTCTATCGTATAGTTTGATCATGACCACCTAAATCCGGTATTAAGGTCGGGTGCTAAGCTTAGTTCCGATGTTGCTATGTGGTTGAGTAATTATTGCCTAGGTAAACTATTGATACGAATTAATATAAAGGAAGTAGGTTGATGATGAGGTTCTTCTGAGTTGATCTGTTGATTTGGTCAGAAACGTTATAAGCTGAACCAGCAAAATTGAAAAAAAAAAAGAACGTTGAGGAGATGTAAAATTAAATGAGCTTTTTCTTTTAAAAGGTAGGGAATGATTCGTAGATGCTCTTTTATAGTTTCGCAGCTGTATTTGAATTTTTTAAGTATTTTATTCTCTTGGAACTACAGAAATATCGCTAGAAGGCTGTAACTTCTATTAAAGTCCGAATAATATCTGTTGCTTAAAAATAAGGGAACGACATCATCGGGGAGGGAGGGGGTTATATTTTCGCCTCAAATAACTAAAAAATAATTAGTAAGTAACATACCACTTTCAATTTCAGGTTATCTGATCAAACAAGGTCGTATTGCATTTTTGTGGGTCTTTTAACCTGGATTGGATTTCAGTAAATTACAACAATTCAAATCTAGCGCTATTTTTCGATTTTCCAATTAAATGACCACCAGATAAATTTTTGTCCAGTATTACTCTATTTAATATTATTACATAGCCAAGAAATCTCAGAATAGTCCTGGCCAGAATAATGATTTCTTGTTTATGCATATTTTACTTTTCATTTAGAATATCCCTTCTAAATCATTCGGAGGTGCTTTTTGTCGATTTTATTTTCTTTGCTTTAGCTTGGTTAATAGCTGAAGGGTATGCTTTAGAGGTATTTAGAGTGGGAAAGGTCCAAACTCCGATGTTTTCATGCGATGCTTCATTTACCGTTTAAAAAAATCCCGTCGTGGATGGATTCATATGATGAGAGGACTCACCTTCATCCGTATTCGACGCTTACTGTACGTGGAGCAGACAATACGCATTGGATATGGATAGGGCAAGGAACTGAGTCGCATTTATAACTGCATCACCTTTAGCTTTTTACCATTGAGCTAGCATTTAGCTTCATAACATAAATGTTGAAAAAAAGAATCCCATAGATGCTTGCCGTCGATAATTCAGCCAAAATTCAGCATTATTTCATACGCATCGTGCAATTGAATTTCATCAACAACGAAAATTATCTTGAAAATAATGGAAATTTTAGAAACAAAATTGAAAAAGATTTCATGCTAATACTTTCTACAGATATCATCGCTCAAAGGCGTTCGTTGAACCTGTTACCAAAGTTCGTAGAGAGAATTTTTTTTAAATTACTGAAAACATCGAAACATTTTTTTTTTGCTGGGCATCGGAAACGCCATCTTTGAAAATCGACCATTCTAAACCTTACTTTCCCACCCCCCCCTCCTATGGTCAGTTTGGCAATATGCAAACCTTCCTTCCCGATTCTCCTCTACTATGGTGTGTTTTGGTATTATCAAACCTACTTCTTTCTTCATAACAAATTGGCAGTGTTTAATCCGTCCCTCTTTCATTCCCGTGGCCAGGATAGTAGTGTCGAGACCTTCTTCTCATATCGATGTCCAATCTTTCAACAACGCCAGATCGTTATCAAAATCTTTATGGGCATGCCCTGGAATTTACTAACTTCAAAGAGGTCATTTTTCGTAAAAGCAGAAGATTTACCCCTGACGATTCGTCTCACTTACCACCTCTGTACGGCAATTTCGCAGCAAGAGGCCCCTATCCTTCAGAATCGTAGTCCTCAATTTTGACACAACTGCACTTGGAACAAACAAACTTCAAGACATGCATCTTTGAGATTTGGGGATGATTTGAAAAATTTGCAGCGTGAGCACTATACAAGTCAGCGTGTGTGCTTCCATTCAGGAAAAAGGTCAACAAAAAAGCTCACTCAAGCTTGAAAGATTTTATCCCAAGTCCTAATGCATCTTCGATGATCTTATATGAAAATAAAAGGACTTTTTAGCGAACCTCGGCTACCTCATCGCTATCGGCTGGCTCGTCGTCTGATCACTCATCCGATCATAATGATTACGATCGCCCGCGTCCTCATGTCGATGTTGGAACGACGCTTCAACCACCTGCTACGGTAAGGACCACTCCACCAGGTCGACAGCCTCAGCCTCAGGTTCGTTAATATTCCCAGATTATGTTGCACAAAATGTAATCCTCAAATTTAGTTGCTGCATATGTCTGCTTCATCTTTAATTGCTGATATCGGCGTAGATTATTTCCCTTTGCAAAAACAGCGTGATATTGACATCATTGTTTACTTCAGAGAAGCGCTTTCGATCAGTGGTTTTTCGATATTGCCTATAATTAAAACATTCCCAATGATCCGCCTGTTGCATCAAGTGCTTTTGCCGGATCCCTCTGCTGTTGTTCTCCTATGGGAGAAAGATTATAGTACCCAGTCTTCCCATTTGGGGGTATGTAATACTTCATTTGCTTAGAAAAACAGCTAATTGAACAACAAAGTAATGGCAACAAAATACACAGGTGATTCAGTTGAGGCCAGCCCAACTAATGCAGCGTTCAGTCCTTTCGACTGGCGAGAAGAACGAGTTGGGAAGCACTTCGGTACTGCAGAACGTTTTCGAGGGTTTAGGAGTTGAGCGCAATAGAGCAGTGGATGAGGACGATTCTCGATTCAGTCGCTCGCTCAACCTGGATAGTCACCTTTCTTCTAATCCAAAGTTTAATAGGTATCGAAGGTTACTTTTATAGTGATAAAATGAAGTAAGTAGTAATGATGTTATTAGTGGCCATAATGATAGTTAGCAGCTGCCTTTACGTAACAGTGCGTGAAGGGACTGACGAAGGAGGTATGTTCCACTTCGTTCATCAGTGAAGTACATTCAAGAGCTTTATATTAAATTGCCGACCTCGTAGACTTTACTGTCTTGAAAGTAGCCATGCTGAAATTTCTTTGCTAAACGGTCGCTTGCTTACCCTCTTTCTCTCCACCCCCTCCTTTCCTCCTCTATTTTCACCTTCGCCTTAGCGAAAGTGAAAAGCACCTGACTTCCGATGCAACACGCAGGTGTCGCGGCAGAAAGTAAATCGGGTCAAAAAAAGAGAAGAAAGGAAGAAAGAAAAGAAGATAACTGGTTTTTATGTTAGAAAGAAAAAGCCTGTGCTATAAAAATTATTGAGAATTTATTGGGCGGAATTTGAGCTGACACATCCAAAACATATCCGTTATCGCTGCAAGATGCATCATCGATGCGATGTAACTGTTTGAAGGTCTTTAATCACAAACCTCGCGTAGGACTCCGAGAAGTGGGGAGAAGGGTTGTAAACCCGTCAATTTCCCAGAAGATTGTCGAATCATAGAATCGCCTTTCATATCATATAAGTTAGTTAACTGAACGAGATATTCCTTTCAAATCAACAGAGGTTTTCACTGTTTGCTTTCTTTCCACTTGGCAAATGAACCACCATTTTGGCCTTTAATACGAACCTTTTGAGTCGTTTAAAAGTGTGCTTATAATTGAATAGTAAAATTTGTAAACTTTATTCTCTTTAATTTTAAAAACTTTTGAAAACTTATTATAGTCCTTCGTAACTTAGTAACAGAATTATATGTTGTCAACAATACGCATGTATCATTTTAAAGGATTGTGCTTTATGCAGTGAGTAAAATATTGCGAATATTTTAGTTTATTAATGTTATCCTGAGAAGTCATCGTTACTTCGACGTGAATCCTCAACCCATTGATGAATAAAGAAGAAGTGCTGAAGTTGTGAACAATTGATCGCAAATGCATTTGCATGTGCAAAGATAAAAGAATTTTTTAACAAATTTCATCTTGGTTGAGTGGAAATTACTCAAAATAATGAAAATACAGGATAGTGAAAACGCTACGTATAATAGAATGATATGACTCCACCTTTAAAAAGCATATTATGAGTTACAGGTGATATAGTTCGCAATATTTGCAGAAGTCCTTCAATACCACCGGAAACTATGTATGGGATTCGTGCATTAAATGATGATAGGCAAAGAGGAGTGACAGGCGTGGCACCTGAACTTATATCAGCTGAGAGAACCAACGAAAGGTAACATCTTTTTGTTGAAGAATTTGATAATTTGGCAGGATTATTTAGGATCATATTATTTTAATTACCTATGTGATATATGTTGAGAATTTCGATTTCGTTTTTTCTTGCAGTTTATAAAATTCAATGCGGCAAATCTATTGAATTATAAATATATAACACATAATGAGTTGAGATAATCCCTTGAATAGTATGTAATACACTTGAGAATGGATATTGTTTGTAGCATTATCCTTAATATCTAGCAGTTAGCTGATTGATCGGATGTAGCATGCTTACGTTTAGAAAACTTGTTGGGTTGTAAATTGTTTTTGATGATATGCATTTCGTAGCTTCTTGTATAGCATTTATCTTTTTGTAAAACCTTAGCGTTATTTGGTTGTGATTTTCTCTGCAGAAATGGTGTTATGGTGGTGTTTGCAGTTATTACTTTAGCGTTCGATTGTTCTAATCCCAAAGACGCGCTCAAGAGTTGCATTTGATTATTTAGTGGACCAAATGAGCTAATGAGCTCGGAAACTAGTAAAATCATCACCATAGGGGTTACTTATACAGCAACATCTACGAACTGTATTTCGCACACATATTCTTCAATTTTGCCTATATCATATATGGTCGGCATATTATATTATTATTGCTACTTTTGATTATTTTTTTATTATTTTTTATTACTATTATCATCATTTATCGCTTTTGTTATTATGACTATCACCGTTTTTATATTATTGTTATTATTATTTTTATTATTATCACTGCTGTTATTATTACCCCTACTTTTACAGTATACGAAATATTTGAACCCAGTGAAAGCTGCCGCAAACTTTGATTCTTTATTCCATAATGGTGTTTTCCGTTGTTTTGAATTTTAAAATTGTCGTAGCGAGCCGTAAAATGTATCTTTCTGTGATTTCTTTATCACATTCGACAGTTCATTTATTCACGTGCTCATCGATTATATTTAATGGCAAAAGTCTCTCAGGTAGTCAACAAATCTGCCAGCTGTCGATAATAGCTAAGCTGTAAAAGCAGCTGACTGGAACGTAGTTAGGGCTGGCTGTAGAAAAAATTTTACTTGGCAATCCTTGAAGTTTGGGGGCACTAGACTTATTTTGGGTATTTCCACATTCAAAGTGTTTGAGCTGGTTCCAAAAGTTAAGAATTCCGTGATTTAATGCTCCCGAATGACAACCTTATTTATAACGGTTGCATTTGGAAATGAGCTAATATCCAACATATGAATTGCCTATGTGAAGTCAGTCAGTTTCGTATCATGATGTCAAAAGAGAAAATGAAGACTACAGATCACTTATATGTCGGAAAAAACTACTTCAAGTTCTATTTGATTAGATAGAAAGCTGAAAATAATTTTCGCTGGGAGCTGAGTGGCAATGGGCATTCTAATATTTCTTTATTTGGAATGACCAAGTGACAAAGCTACTCGTAACGATTCGAACTAAGAAGGAAACTAATTTCGCGAACCTTAATAAGCTCTTGCACTCGTTGTTTAAACGCATTGGGAGAGAATGAATCCATGGAAGGTTCGTGCAGTCTTTTCCTTCTTCCCCCCTCCTCCCTTAAGCCTTATTCAAAGTTTCTAATTTTTGAAGCACTAAAAGTAATTTTCTTTGCAGCCATAATGTCGCTGTTTCTCCCTCTCCATTGTAGTGGCTTGTTAACTTTCTGCATAATTCATATTGCACCACAATTCCGGTCGGCTCCGGAGTTTTTCTTTATGAAAGACCTAAGCGATAGAGCCCAAACTCATAGTCTTAATCTATGTCACTTTAATATCTCCCTTTTTTCAAAGAGTGCTACTTTTTAAATAACATTTTCAGTGAAGATTGCTCTTTCTTTTGGTTGCATTTCTTTTAATCCGTTCTATATATGTCTTAAGGGTTTATATTAAGATCGCCTCATCTATAATCAAAAGTTGTGTTACATCTTTTCTATGGCCCCAAGGGGATTGTCTTATCGCATCAAACATTACTTTCGTCTCTAAACATTAATTTCTTTTGTTATATAAATTTTTTAACATGACATTACATGACATTATACATGACATTATACCCAATATATGGGAGTTGGGGGGGAGGGGGAGACAGAGCCACTTTCCTTTCTGAAACTACTCGTTCGCTACCGAATTTCGTATATGAAGCGTGGCGCCAACGATTCGATTCGTTCTTTAGGGCATGCAATAGTTCTGCTATTAAATCACATATGCAAATCAATAAAAGTATGCAAATTTTTGGGGCGTACGAACATCCGACCATATTCGATTTCATCTGTAATGCAGTCATCGAAGATATTATAAACCTATTGGTAACTAAATTCGGAATTTATTAATTTGCAAACATAAGAGGCCATCTTTGTTGGAGAGTATTATTAATTTGTAAACATAAGAGATGATCTTTGTTGGAGAGTATCTTCACATAGAGAGTAAATTCATCTTCATTGTTTTATTCTTCATTGCATTCTTAGATGGGAAAAATCATCAAGTTTCATTGAACTCCTTTGCGATTTCGCTTTGTTATATTTGAATTGCGAAGCCACTAGCGCAATTAAATACATAAGATATTTCGACGTTTTTTTCCATGTGGAAAGATATTTCGCTGTTTTTTTCTATGGATTTTAATGTCGGTGCTAATGATGATGAATTTATACCAATATAAATTGGAATAGACAAAGGGAGAGGATTATAAGCTGCTGCTGATGACACCGAATGAGCATTATAAAGGGGATAATAATAGTAAGACATATTTTTCCCAATAATTTCAGCAGATTGCACCATTATTACATAAAATTCAGAATTTGAAGAATATCATATTCTTAATTCCAGACTAGAAGGTCGTAGGGGGATAGGTGTTGCTAAGAAAAAAGATTATTGTTGAGAAATAAGATATATATATATATATATATATATATATATATATATATATATATATATATATATATATATATATATATATATATATATATATATATATATATATATATATATATATATATTCTATTACAGTCCATGATATGATCATTGATATAAGCCGCAAATGGATTACTTTTTCAGTAGTGCAATCAACTCAGTCGACGAGGATGCATCGTTGAGGAAACGTGCAGTATGCGCTAAACTTTCTGAGAATTACAGACTAATTGAGATGAGCGCTAAGAAGATGGCTGAGGTAAGGCTTTCAGTTAATTATTAATTCGTTGGATGTGTTCAACAATATTTCACTTCTATAGGTCGTTCTACCTGTACGTAACGTTCAATTTGGATAATAAGGTTATGTGCATTAACCTGAGAGGTATGATGCATACCTTGACTTGGAGATACGGTATTCGGTAGAGTTTAATTCAGGTTGGTTTCCGAAAATCTTGCCTATGAAACTTGGAAAATGTCGAGAGGATTCGCATCACCATATTAAAAGAGTAGCCAGGTTGTATTTGCATAAAATCTTCTAAAGTCAGCATATTTTTGATCTTCGATTACAAATGAATCGATGATAATACAGCCAAGCATAAACGTTTCTCGTCGATATCTAATCTTTGTTTCATGAGCATAGCTTTTTTTCATAACAATTATAACGGAGTGAAGAATGATTACATATGTGCAATTGATAAAAAAATTGCTCCTTGGGGAAGAAATTTTTTTTCATCTATTCATAGACTCAGGGAATTTTCATAGAAAAAATTCATAGAAATGAATTCATCGGGAAGGAGTCATAAAATTCATAGATTCTTCCCAAGTGCTCATTTATTTTGAGCAATTACCATTTATTTCTCGCCTATTTTAATTATTGAATGAATTTTTAAATATTTGCATAAGCGATATTTTTATGCAAAATTGGGAATTGTTTTAGCGAATTGTTTTTTTTTTTTTCATTGTTTTATGTTTTATTCAGATTAAACTTGTTTTCTTTCAGCTGTTTATGAATTGGACAGGTGTTTTTTCCATCATTATTTTCCTCAAAGATTGTGATTTTTTAGCTCTTACCATTCCAGGCATCTAACCTTTAAACATGCTTGAACCTTTCTCGCATTCTAAATTGTAAGCGCTCCGCTTATTGATTTATTGATTTTTTAATGTTCTTTTTCGACGTTTGAAGAAGTTTGATTTTTGTCACAGAGTTCGCGATCCAATTCACGTTCTCATGCTTTTTCATCGTCAACTACCTAAAAGCACAAAATGCTCATATGAATTAATATCTACACGATTGAGAGGCTCCTCCACTGATATCTCTGTTCTATGTTTTTGAAGGTTTTCTTTAATAGTTCCATATTTTATTGGATTGAATATGAAGAGAGAGCTTTTCTTCATTCAAAGATCTGAAATGCATCTAGTCGCGACCCCATCTCCATTTCATCGTGGAATTAGTCCAATCCTGAATCTGCGATCGAACTTGTCTCAGCAAAACCGATCGTCATATAAGAATCGGATCAAACCTGTCTCCACGGTCATAGGCTAAACTCAGTCTCACTCTTAAAGAGGATGAAATTTAATTGTAATCGAACAATGAATAGCTTGTTTCAATTGTTTTTATATTTCTTTAGTGCACAGCTCCACGCGCTTGGCGTCAACCACATGTTCTACAACAGCATCTTTCCGATATAAAAGAGGCCGTCACCACTATTGCAGATGCTTTAGATAATTTCTTGGATGCTGCTGGACGAATCGCAGTTGTTGCTAGCAGTCCAAAAGCAGAAGGTAATCTCTCAATCCAAAAAAACAATCATTAGACATAAACAACTTGGGGAATATTTCTTTGAAAATTTCAACAATTTGTGGATATAGCAACTAATGGTGGATATGGTTTTATCGAATTTTGGTCTGCTGCTAATCTTAGTCGTATCTAATATGGGACATCTAAGACGAGGGGGAGGAGATCTGAATCTTAAGTGATATGCTCGAAAGAGTCTAAGTGATGCACTCACTGTGATATTTTTATGAATTAAACTACTGTTTATAAATAATTCTTAGCATCGAAGGCAGTTGTTGTGATGCTGTGGAATCTGTTTTTAATTGTGCTATTTAGTGTCATTCTGATGCTCTTTTTTTTTGTTTATTTGCAAATATTCAGTAATTTATATATGGTTTTTGTTGATTTTTTGGGGCGAAGAAATTCTGTGGCGAAGAAAATGTTCACTTATGCTAGAGTGGAGTGGAAAGGGTATTCAACTGTATCGGGCAGGTGTGATATATCTGCTCGAAAATCATTGATAATGAATGAACGTTTGAAAAGGCAAAAGAATTTCGCAACCTGATCAGAGGTTATTTTTTCTTATTGTCTTTGCAGATATGAGGCATTTACTAGTACCGCTTCGAAATTCACATTCGTTGATCACACAATTGAAACAAAACATCGACTATACTGGTTGGACACTTGCTGCACTTTCACGGCCTAGAACCAATAACGGATCGGCAGCTGGCAATGATGCACTTGATCAATTTGCAGCTGTCACTAAGCAGGTCATATTTTTTGCCTCTCTTCAACTTCATTCTTTAGCTGCAACGAATCATACTAATTGTTGTTACTGTAATTGTTATCACTATTGTTATTATAAACTTATAAACTATTAGTAGTATTGTTATTGTTGATGTTACTGCCACTACTATGTTATTTTATAATTATATTACCCCCTGTTTCCATCTCTATAATTCTTTTCTTTCCAATAACGCAGCCTCAAATATATGTCCATTCTGGAAGAATGCGTACGCCATAAGCCATACAGGAACGATAGTATGTTATAGCATGCTACATTCAATATGTTATATTAACCGTACTAAATTATGTAGGAAATCGTTTATTTGAATCGACAGTTGTTCTGTACTAACCTGAAAGCTGCGATTATATTACGCAGTTCATAGATTCCGTACTGCGCGAGCTTGCTCTTTTTGCTTTTGATTAATATCTCGTGAATGGGCATGAATTTGTGATCCATACTTCCGGCAGCCTTATCAGGATCCCTTCGTCGATATCAGTTATTAAATTTCAGTTGCCTATCGACTGCCATAAGTTGGTACAATGGGCCTTAACAGTGACACCATCATCTGCGGTTCGTTTTCTAACCACTTCTCAAAGGGACGTCGCGGATAGCTCTATCGACTCATCCGGCTATGTATCCTATGGCACTGATTTTCTGGGGTAATTGAAATTTTTGCTCCCTTAAAAATATTATCTTTCTTATTGGAAAATAATCTTTACTTTATCGAAAAAATATTTCATTCAGTTGAAAATTGCCGTCAGAAATACTTTTTATTTATTCGTAAAAAATGACTGTTTCAACGAAAAAATTTTTATATCGGAAAATTAAATGAGATTGAACTTCATGAAAAATTGATAGTTGAAATCACGTGATTAATTTTAACGAAAAAATTTCAGCATTAATTTTCAGATTTTTAAGCACCCTTTTTCTTCAATTAATTTTAAGCGCTCTTAAAATTCTGGCAAGAAGCATTTCTTCAACAAATAAAACAATCAGATCATCAGAGAACATTGAGGCATTTAACCATACAATTCATATGGTGTTTATCATAATGAATCGGGTATTGTTCTAATAATACTGCATGAAAGTTATTCAGGTTTTTGAATCTAACAAAACAAATGATCCACAAAAGAGTATAAAGCAGAAATTTGGTAGCTGTGAAGAAGGGGAAGACTTGGGAAAACGCGCCTTATTTGCAACTGTGAAGTTAACACTTCATTTCAATGAATCTTTGCAAATTTTGCTGTATATATATATATATATATATATATATATATATATATATATATATATATATATATATATATATATATATATATATATATATATATATATATATATATATAGTTTATTTATTTACTTATTTTTATTATATATAGCAACCACTTAAAATCAAATGCTTCAGGTTACCATCAGTGGACAGCTCCGACGAATCGAAGCGTCATTCAACTACATCAACATTGTCGACGGCCACTGCAACAAGTTCAAATGATTTCCAAGCAGCACCCTCTATTCTGCTTGCAAAGGCTCCTTCAGATGCGACGTTGAATGGAGCCGTTAACGGTGGCATGGAAAGACCGGCAAATAGCCGACAAACCTTCAACGACAAACCCAACAGGACTCTATTTTCTGACGCACAATCGTTGATGTCACGATCAATGAGTTCTGCTGGAGAGGGTCGAGTTATGGAGGAGGACGACCTCGAATCGGTGATAAGTGACCGTGATAGCTTATATCAGGTAAGAAAGTACTTTACTGTTTGAGCTCTTAAAGTTGAATTTTCCTTAAGAAAAGTCTTGTTGATTTGGATCTCTCCTATTTTATTGCTCTGGACCGTTTGGTCAGCATTCCGAATGCTTTCTTTTGGCGGTTTTTTTCTGCTATTCAGGTGTCTTTTTGGCGAACTGAACAACTTACTATTTTTTTCTGAGAAAATATCATAAAATGTAGTTGCCAACATTAGCCATTTCTTACATGACCGTCATCGTATATTTACCACCTCCAGTGTTATGAGCACTTTTTGCTCATTGGGTAAAGCTTCTGACCGTTTTTATGCACTTCCTCGAAATTTGCATACAACACCTCATATAATTATACATATATATGCGTTGTATTTTTCCACTGTTTTTGTTTGTTAAGTTTCGAAGCAAAATGTGTCGAAATTAGTCGATATGGCCAACACTCTCCGCTGAGTTGCTTATACCTACTTCCAAGCTTGTCGATAATTTCGAAAGAAATTACAAACATTTATAAGCGCTAGAAATTTGCTGATGTTTTGGCTGATCGGATGGCAATTTACAATCGGAGGATGATTTTTTTTTTTGCGAAATAGATTTTGGGCGATTGATACGGCAAAAATATAAGTGTACTACTGCGTGCATTTTAATACTTGTGGACTATTACGAAGATAAGAGTTTCGTAAAAAAATAATATGTCATAAAGGTTGGCAGTGTATATTCAAAAAACATACCGCCAGGCGTTTTTTTGTGAAGGGAAAATGGGTTGGAACGGAGCATTTACGTAAATCCTTAATCATCACTTTTAGCAATGAATAACTTGCTTGTTTTGTGGAGCAAATATATGTATGCAAATTCTTCAACACGTTTAAACATCCTCAATTCACATAGAAGACCACTGGAACGAATTGGGGAGGAGGGTCATTTTATATTTTCCTGGCTGCTGTGGATAGTGACTTGAAACTGCGGGTCAGCATGAGTGGACACACAAGTGATAAACGCATGCATCCCCGTATACCTATGTCTTACATCTCGCGGATACTTGCATATTTTTGTAACTTTCAACTCTTGCATTTTGCTAGACATTTTCAACATTATTTAAAATATTTGCATTTCATAAAACAGGCCTTAAGTTGAGCAAAATTATTTCTGCAGGATTATGCGCTAGCTGGTGAAGAGTCGAGCACAATGCCGCGAAGGAGACTTATGACAAGTGTGCCTCCGACTCCACAACTCAGCTCCGAGGTCTGTTTCTGCTCTTAATGATGGCTTCCTTTTTGAATCTCAAACGGCTGCAAATTTTTATTATTTCTTTGAATAGAGTCAATCATCAATCCAATATGTGGCACTCGAACGTGATATATTCTTTGCTGTTTATTCGGTGCTACTTTGAACGACTCTCTTTATAAAAGTGTGCGATGCCGTAAACGTGTTCTGATGTTCAGTTAACAAAACTCTGAACCATTTTACCGCTAAAGCAGCATTCTGTACAGGAGAATTCACAACTGAGCGCGACCTTTAATGCGGATCCGATTACAAATAATTGAAACTGTAGGAACAGGTTAGCAAGAGAGAGAGAGAGAGACATCGCCATGGTAGAGGAAGAAAGGAAGAGAGAGGTAGAAGATGATAGATATCGCCACCTGATCAGCTTATTTTGTTCTCCTCTCACTCGACATTCTTCCTTAAGCTCCCAACCATTTCTAACCTGATTCCCGCAAGACCTCACATCCAATATTATATTCCTTCGTCCGGTCGCTGATAATGTGCCATTGAACGGTAGAACATTCTAGATGTTGCTTGCATCCCGAACATAAACATACTCTGCGCAAAACAATGCTTTTAAAAAAGTCGTAGTATTGTAAAGCGCATTTAAATAAGGCTTGAACTTCAAATGAAGCTTTGCTTGTCAGCCGGATTATTTCGCTGTTGTTGCGTTTGGAAGACTATGCACTTGAATAAATCTTAAAGTAGGCAACCAATGTATAAATGCATAGAGTTGGTCGATAAATCTGCAAACCTTCAACAAGTTTTGATAGCCAAACTGATTACCAATAAATCGGCAGAATATGTTATGCTCGAGGTCGAAAGAAAGGTGCGCGGTTATTCTTTTACATCTCTTCCTTCAATTACATGCTAAACGGCTGGAGTCCTACTAAAGTTCTTCTATTTTTGGCTTCTATAAGTCCGTCTAAAGAATTGGTCAGTCCATCATTCCTGATTACATTCAGCGACCTGCGCAATCCTCCCACAGCATCGAATATATCGACTTAGTATAAAACTCACATCAAGTAATATTGTGGATAAATTTAGGTTGTAAATGCTTTATCGGAGGAAGATCGGCAACTGTTGCGATTTTATTCGCCACAGTTGGATACGCACACTGAATTCCTCTCGAAGGCAATCGAGGAATTCCTTACTGTCGTTGAGGAACAGCTCCCGCCCAGAGAATTTGTTCAGAAAGGCAAATTGGTAAGCAGTGATTTGATTTATTTTATGACTTATCGATTTATTGATTTTTTATGTAACTTTTGACTCGTCTCGTTTCTGCTTGAACAAAAAGAATTGATCAATCGATCGATTAGTGGACCTAGATCTGGTTTACTAGTTGCAGCTTTCAAAGATGCCTTATGTTCTTCTCGAGTGAAAAGTGAATTTTGAACTCATTTTCCAGTTTTTTTTCTTTTTAAATCCCAAATATCTTCGCCTTTAGTTTAAACTTCGAACGTTACGTAACTGTGATTAAATATCCCGGTGCTATTAACTCCAAGTGTCATTGAAATATTAGTCGTAATGACTTCTAAGTTTTGACAGCAAAGAAAATGCAGGTAAGCTGCACATACAGCTGAAAAGTGCGCTCTTAGATGTCAGTTGTTTTAGTGCATCAGTTCGTAGATCAGTCGGGCAAGTTCTGTGCTGTTCCGTATGCGGACCTTCTTTATTGCTTTGATTGCGATAAATTTCGCTACCTAAATAGTGAATGGAGATGGTGGTCAGTCAGAATTCCGTTTGGTCCGGAACCAACCGAAGATTTTCGTTTGCAACTAAAAAGTGACTAACCGATATTTCCGGATCGGTAAAAAGTTTCGTTTCCTAGCCGAAGTTCTATTTTCTCACAAGAAAAGCATGGAAGCCTCCTTAATCATTACAGTAAAGCTTCATGTTGGTTTATTTCAACGATAACAGCAGATGAATACTGAACTAGGGACAATTAAGGTGGATACAAATTGAATTAGTTAGACAGCGGTACAAGGATCATGACTAAATGAGGTTTTGGTGGAGTGGGAGACAAGGACCTTCTTTGAAAAAATCTGGAACTTGAGACTTGAAGTTTGAAAATTAAACTTAGGTAAGAGTGTAGCATAAAGGATGAACTCCTTGGGTGAACAGTACCACATAAGTCCGAACACAGTTCTGTGCTATTGTGAAATCTCAGCATCAGCGCAACGACCGAATGCGCAGACATGAAGTTTCCTTTTCTTGATAGTTAATTGTTGGCTATGAATTTGTCGCTATGGCGCATCATTTATTAAAAGCTCGTCGAGCCATTTATCCGAACTCATATTTTGTTCTCCCTTGCTTCAGATAACCTATCTGATCCGAGAGAGTCGTTTTCTGAGCACAAATCTGTTTTAAGTGTTCAGGCGGAAGTAGTGATTTCGAGATCTTGGCATTAAGAAATTTCATTTGCTTTTTTTCTGCGTTCAAGATGCACTAACCTCTTTGATCGTTCCGCATGAATCACGAATTTTGTTCAATATTTGACGATGCAGCCTAAAAGAATCCACCGGCACCCAAATATACGGCATATTCTGACGGATTCTACGGCACCGATGGATTCCAAACTTGGGTACGGCACTAGCAGATCCATGATGGTGGTTCCATTTCACTCCTAAATGCCTTATTTTTCTGGTTTTTATTCTGTTGATTACTAGGGATCTGCTTCCGCTTGCATCCATGTTCGCTCACTTAGCATACTCGACTTCGAAATGCATTAATCACCAATAACGCACTCAGAGGAAAGGCGAAGAAGGCTTATCCTTCACTAGCTTTATGTTTTTTACAATATTACGAGCAAAAATTTTCAAAAAAAAAAAATTTCTGACACTCTCTCTGATGACTGTCTGTTGCTACCGCAATTTCAAGTGAAAATTACTTACCTTAAAAATTTTCATGCGTTGAAATCTGCCTGCCTTGATACGCTTCATTTTTTTCATCTAAGAGTTGATGATTCATGAGAAATTCATGCTCAAGTATGCACCTCTTCTAGATTTCAATTTCAATTTTCAACAAATTTCAAAATTTATAAAAGTACTCGGGCGTCAATGCTTACTACATCCGTAATCCCACATTACTTCGATTCGAACAACGCTATACAGCAAGCAACTAGTAATAATGCACCAGCAAAAGCCTATAAAAACTCCTTCTCTCATTGCTAAGAAGGGATTGTGACAAAAAAGTACTAGAAAGATATGAGACCCTTTCATTAGCAATCTCTATTATAACTGCAACTGCATGCATTGATTAGGTTTTGCGAATTCGAGAGCCAAGTTGTAACACCTTAGTGAATCTACAACTGTCCACATAGTAATGAGCTGTGGACATTTTCCCATCGATTTGGCTAAACTAGCACTATGCAAAGAAAGAAAAGAAACAAAGAAAAATCTTGAAGTGAATGTTTCTTCATTCTTCTTATATGTACTTCCGCTCAGGTTTACATCTCTTAAATGCACTCTTCAAAGTTGGCTATTCATCCAGCTCATTGATCGTGAACCTGCTCACGAACTCCATTTCTTCACCTTATGTCTCCTTACATCGACCTATGACTTTTTCCTTCATAATTGTAGGCTAGCCGCTCATTTGCCGTGTAACCTTTGAGAAAACCGCGCATGTCACTTCTTTTATCATTGCACCTCACTCTGTCAAGAAAAGCTGCTAGTCGTATTTCGTAGTTTGCTGTTATTCGAATTTTGAGGCATATTGAAGTCTACCTGATCGCTTAGTGAACTCTCTTCCTGTTGTACGCCATCATCATTGACATTGCTGCTATCACTAGTTTCTCTATCTGGGCATTTCTATGGAATCCTCAGTAGTTTCATCTCCTTCAAGAATGATTTCTTAGTGAGAATCGGAATTGATGAAGATTATGCGCATTTTCGAGACGCAACTATCCATCAAGCAATCAGTCTAACATGAACTGAAAAACAAGAAATAGGTTATTTCACTCTTAACTCATGTCATGAAAAATTGGCTCAACACCAGCCTTAGGAGAAGATTGATAACAACAATTTCAGCATCAGAACGTAAGAAGCATATTTGAGAAGTTCCGGTCATTAACCAACCAAAGCTATTCGGCAAAAAAAAAATCTCAATTGCGATCGAAAAACAGCTAAAAAAGTTGAAATCAGAATTCAATTGATCGGCTAGAAAAAAAGACGCTAAATTGCTTCTCCAGGAAAAAAAACCTGGTTAAAAGATTTACATAAAGGTGTTGCTGTTGCATAAATTACTTAGGGAATTTTAGACGGCTATATTTATTTTTATTATGTTCATATAATTATTTCATTAAAATTGAAAATCTTTGGTAAGAAAAGATGCAATTTTTCATAATTGATTTTAATTCTGCAGATAATCCTTGCTGCACATAAATTGATCTATATTGGTGATAGTATCGCACAATGTGTTACGGCGCAAACTCTAAGTGTCGAAGTGCGACGTGCAGCTGATCGGCTTTGTTGTGTGCTCAAAAACTGTGTGCAAGCCACAAAGCTTGCAGCAGATCAGGTACATTTTTTCTTATTACCTCTTTAGTATCAATTATAAGTATTAGGAGCATTTGAAGAAATAATATAGTGTAAATAAAGCAAATCGATGATGACAGCCGCTTCATGAGCTTTCATAGATCGTTTATCATTTCACCTTCTTTCGGTCTGCCCGGAAAAGTGGAGCGGTGAGCTGAAACCATGCTGCTTCATTCATGGTGAGCACAACTGTTCCTTAAATAAATATATGTCCTAGAATACTATACGCATTTATTCGTAGCACCCTAAATCTGTGGAATTTCATGTCAAAATTTCTATAAACATTTCTTATACTTCTTTTCTGTTTCCTTTTCTCTCTCTCACCTTCCGTTTTTGTTCACAGATTACTTTTGCTGATCTTAATGGATATTATTTATTGTATTTTAGTATCCATTGGTTTCCGCTGTACAGTCAATGGTCGATTCGATAGTGACGGTTTCGCATGCTGCTCACGATTTGAAATTACTGGTTAAACAATGTTGCTAAATATATGATATTGTATAAGTTTCGTATGAAAATATATCACATTTCTATCCGTAGAGCGATGCTAAGCATTATTTTTCTGTCCTTTAAAAAAAAAAACCAATTAATTTCTCTCTGAGTTGCTTCTCCACATTTTACGACATTTTTTTTATTTTTTCCTTCTCGGCGAAAAATTCAGAATTATTCGTTATTAACATGAAATTATTTCGTTTTTCTTTCGTAATCCACTAAATAATCTACGAAATTTTTCCCCAAATATTTTTTAACTCAAAGTTTCGATATTATATCAATCGAGTGGAACTCTAACATAAGATGAACGATCTAGCCACTAGTATTTTATTTCGAGTAGCATTTCACTGTGGAATTCCATTCTCTTTTCGTCACATTAAATTGTATAGTTTGGAGACCTCTTATTTCTTAATATATTCTCCATAAACATGGCAATTGTTCGAGTCCTTAATCAATTATCGTAATCTTGAAGGGCACATGCTTACACCCTCTAAAGTTTTCATGGCTTAAAAGATTTTGTTTATCGATTACAGCCGTACTCGGTTTTGAGTTTTTTTTTTCCAGCTGTCAATAACAAATAAATTATTCGCAAATTTTCTATATTATTTATTTGCATATGCAATGATATTTGTGTATTTGATTTATGCAGCGAACGTTCGTTTATATTTGAAACTTCATAAGAAATTTGACCTTTTTTCATTGAATGGTGTGCATTCTGCGTGATTGAGTGAACATTTTGTTCGTTTTTGAAATTTGCATAGAACGTTATTAGTGCCTCATTCTTGCATTGATGTCACATCGATTATATGATCAACTTTTTTTTTCCATATTTTTTCATTTATTTTTAAATTTGTGATGCGTAAAAATAATAAATAAACATTGATTAATTAAAATTGACCATTACCTAGAACTTAGCATAACAATTCGAATTTTTGAAATGTATATGTAGAATTCAATTAAAATTCACGTTTTGTAGAGGAAAAAACAAATTTGCAAGCAGATATTGTATAACATGTTTGAAAGTTTTATGAAGGTAAAAAATTTTTATGAAGGTAAAACAAGTGTATAGATAGGCTTTGTTAAGGATTACAGTATTATAAAAACAAATGTATAGGTAGACTTTTAGCAATTCTGAAAGTTGATCTAGTAGAAAAACGAATACAAAGATGTGCCTTGAATTTAAGATATTTGTAAAATACTTTTAAAAAGAATAAGTAAAATCGAGTAGACTTCATAAAATTAAAAAAAATAGAATAACGAATAAGCTAGTAAAGGTGTAGTTAGGTAAAGGTGTAGACGACTGTTAGGTGACTCGATAGATGTTAAGAATGCAGGAAGTAAGACGAGAATAGATTCCTTATGAGAACAAAAGGTGACCACGTTTCGGCCCTTATCCGTTGATGTGTGCATCTGAGTTATGCGCGGGCCATCGCCAGAACGATGCGCATAGCCCTGTTACTATAGGAAGCTGTATAGACAACTTGATTGCGAGTAGAGAGAGAGAAGTAGAAAAAAAGGAAATGGAAAGAGAAATCTAAAGCGAAAATGTATATTAAGAAAAATGCGTAGTAAATACAAGAGTTGGACACAATAACATTAATCTCATCGCCGTAGTCCGCTTTCTTCCTTTTTTCCAAAACAGCTGTTTCAGAGGTTGAACTCAAGCTCTTTTTACCATTGTACTCCATTTGCTAGTTCTACAAATAGAGCTTGTAGCCAAAGAGCCAGGGAAATGAGTTACGCGAGAAAAACAATAATATGGCATTAAGCGCTAATGTGCGATAAAGATGTTTCCAACGACTAATAAAACCTCCACTGCAAACACACCGTTAGTCTAACACATACGTAATACTACAAACACATACGTACTTAGTTGCTGAGATATAGCTACAATAAAGTTTGGGGTATTATATGAAACTGAATTAAAATACCTTGAGAGACAAATAATAGTATGCGCAACGATAACTGTCATCAAAAGGTGATATAAAATCTAGTGCCAAATAGTGGAATCCAAAGGCAATGTATTAAAGTAGCCTTAATCAAATGAATTGAAAATGAAATAAAAGAAGTTAAAGATTTTATGTAACATAAACATGTTGGTGATGCTCTTGAAAAATCGTCGGTGAGTTGAAACAAGGGAAGTTAAAAGGTTCTGAGCCAAATATGCTAATGGTACTGGGGAAAATCATGTTGAAGGCTATATTGAAATGCAGAAGTGGAGAGTTATACAAAAAATTGGAGAACAGGTAATAATGATAGAAAATCGAAGCTTAAGAATGGCTTAATAGAAAAACGAGTAGGAGAACTGAAGTATATTTAGCATATAGTTAGAAAGCTAGGTATATAAAAACACTAAGCTAAAAATCTTTATGTTTTAAATTATAAAGCAAAAACAAGCGTTATCGACACGATGGGTGATGGTGATTAGCGATCGACAAACCGAAGTGTTAATGTTGACGGCATCGACCTAACAGTAATAACCCGGGTAGATCAATACTAATGCACAGACATATGACAATATAAAGGTGTAAAATTATGCAAATAAATGCTAGTTTAAAATGTTGTTGTATAGAATATGTAAAAAGCAATGTTGCATCATTGCTAATGCAGTATTGGATAGCGCTAATCAATAAATCTTTGTATAAATGGTCAAAACGATCATACTATGAAGTGGTAGAACCTGTATAAATCACTCCTCTATGCCTGCATAGGTGGTCTCATTCAATAAAGAATTTCCTTTCAAAACGTGGAAAAAGCGGAACATTAATTACACATGGAAAATTTCTTTAATAAGGTCCCCTACTTATAAATTTGATGCGGCATTCATTAAAAGCGAAATATCGCTTAAAAAAGAATATTGTTGCTAAAGATATAGTGAAGAAATATGTTTGAATGGATCGATCGCAAATATTCTAGGAACGAGCACACATTCTGGATTTCAATGATCAATTCCTTTTGTTGCTCTCTACTTTTCTGCAAATTCTGGATAAGTTTCTATATCATTTAAATAGTGCTATAAAAGATGGATGTCATCATTGATTGCCTTATGGTCCCATTTTTTTGCAACTGAAAAGAGTGAATAAATCGAAGAGACATTTGAATGAAAGGAGCCAAGTGAAAAATTCCACACTTATTTTATTGTATTGCATTGTTGGATTAAATGCCACATATCAAAACGATTATAGAGTGTTTGTTTAATTGAAGGTAAATCCTTTGATACAAAAAACTATTTACTTGATTCTTTCGTTTACCTTATATCGAATAAAAAGTAATTCCAAATGGAAAATACTTTGATTTACTATTCTGTCAATGTCTCGAAGAACTTTTAAGAGTTTATTTGATTTATTCGATGCCCGATATAGGGAAAACGCATAAGTATATGTAAAATACCAGAACGATCATTAAGGGGTATTATATACACACTGGAAGAGGAAACGATGGAAAATGCATAAAAGTAATGCAAGGGCAAAAAATGTAAAAATATATCGCAAAACGACCATTGAATTAAAAAACATAAAAAGTTAAAGTAGAATGATTTAAGTATCTCACAAAAATTTTCAATATTATTTGCTTTACGATATTCATAGGAAGAGATTACAAATACTTGTCGCCTTTATTTACCTGTCTCTCTCAGGTAGCCCACCTCCTTTAATTGCTACACTTTTCTCTTTCTCTGAATTCATCGCCTATTCCAAATAATTTGTCGTCTGTTTTACTTCTCATCTTCTCTTGCTTAAAATACACCGAATTTTATTAACTATGCATATCACTGTTGTGATGACCTAAGTATGGCCGACATCTTCCTCTCAGTGACTAATGCCTAAAATATAGACCTATCCAAAGCTTTCATTTCTTTAATGATTGACTTTTTGCTTCTAACTCAGTTTATTTCTGCTAAGCATCTTCATTACAACTCCTCTCTCATTGCTGCTTTATTATAACATAAATTTTAATCAATAAATTAGATCTTTGCACTAATTATATGATAAAAACACTTCATAGTGTTAAGCACTAAATACGATACGTTAATAAGTAATTTTTTCTTTGATTTTTCCTATCACTCGTAAGAACTGAGCTTCATATCAGAATACGTTATATCATGTATCAGATTTTCCTTGATGCTCCGGAGCCGACTCCAATATTTAATCCTTTTATCGCATCCTTTCGATTATTGATTCGTGGTAGTGACCTTTGTTAAAGTTAGTTTCATATATATATATATATATATATATATATATATATATATATATATATATATATATATATTCATATATATTCATATATATTCATATATATTTATATTATTTATATAAGTCCTTCATTTGGGGTAATGCTTTGCACTTTATATGGGTGCAATTATTAAACAATATCTTATCGATTAGTTTCCCAATGTGTTCAAGGTCTCTTCTACCTAACCTCTTGTCAGAGACTTTGACAGAAATGATGATATACCTTTGCTTGTTATTAATTAAAATTGCTCGATTGGTTGAAAAATGACAGTTTACCTTAGACAAAATGACAAAATGCAATATAGAATGAGTAAGATATGGATAACCAATATAGCAACGCGGTGTAAAATATTGCTCAAGCTTTTGAGTATGTGGCTGTGAAGTGAAGTATGCATTCTACAGGGCTATTTAGGTTGTTTACGGGGCATTGCTGTAGCGTGCGTCGTTGCGCAATTGAAGGATATCTGTTGCTCTGAGTCGTTGCGTTGCGTACGATCGTCGTTATGAAATGGTGGATTCCTCACCAACGAACTAACCAACAGTTGCAGTCTTTCGTGAGATTACGAGAGACAGACAAACAGACAGACAGCTCTCTCTCTCATCACAAGGCGGCAAAGTTGGCCAAGGCGGCCATGACGATTGCGTCTTTGTCGTTGAAAAAAACCTTCGATGTTTTTGTCTACGCTGCAAACAATCAGCACATTGGACCACACCCATCGACGCTTCAGTTGACGGTCTATGTTTAGGATGACTGTATCGCTCGTTCACGAATGTTACGGTGTTTTCTATACTTAAGTGGTTTGTATTCATTATCTACTTTTTAAATTTTTGCAGATTTTATTACATAATGTTGCAAAATATAGAAACGAATTTATTCATTTATTAGACATAACAGAAAATGAAGCTGCTTAACTTATTTGTTTTGTGCGTCGAAGAGCGTTATCTTTTACGGCTGTTCATTGAAAAGTTGACTACTTTGAGATAAACCGTTTTTAGTTGCCGTGCTTGTTCGATTTCTTTGTTCATTTCCATACTTCTCGGCTGTCCTCTGTTTGATTTCTTGATCACAGTCTTAACAAAACAGCCACCCCTTTAAGCTACATTTCTACATCATAAAATATGAAAAACAGTGTTTTAGAGATTAGATTATTTGATGTGTAGCTATGAAGCAAACAGGTACGTAAGCATTTCTGCAATTTCATGATAAAATCATCGGAAATATTTTTTGTTATCACAAAATTGATTCGATCTTTTCATATGATTAAATTTATTTTATTAGTGATTATCTGGATAGTATCTGATCAGTGCTTTTAGCCGAATACAATTCATATTGCTCTGATGAGTTGGTAAACATCTGATGAAAGGAGCCGCGAATCGGATATAATAGCAAGAGCAACAATGAAGGACCTCTTCGTACATCTTCCACTCTCAATTCTTCAAAGGATTTGCTTTTGCCTTGAGGATGTAACCGATATTCTAAATTTTCAGGTTATTTCGTTTTCTTTCACATCATTTTTTGATTCAAAAAACCAATTTCTCGTTTTCTAATGAATTGACGTTCTAACGTAAAATTTTGAACTCAACTTTTTCTACACAACAGCCATAGAAGACTGTTTTATGTCTTGTAAAAATATGCGATGCCTTAAATTTCAAAATGCATCTACTATGCATTATCTTCCCGCAATTTTTGTGCTTGTTTTTTGCACCTGTTATAAATGGTGTCGAATTTTTTCGGAAAAATTTCCACTCGTCGATCGCATGGGTGGCCATTTTGAAAAATTCATTTAAGTGAAAGTAAATGAAATGTAAGCCATTTTCTGAATTTGCTTCTTATCTATGTAAAATCGCTGAACGCATGCCTTTCTATAGCCCATCTCAGAGCAAGTTAGCTGAGATGGCTGAAGTCTTAAAAGGCGAATGTTTCATGTACTAAAAAACATCAAATGCAGCAATTGATACTGCACTTCAAAAAAAAAAAATCAACAAAAATTTAAATTATGAATCTTTGTTAAAAGTACAATTAACTCTTTTCATTTAAATTTGCAACATTTCAGAAAGCTGAACCGGCGGTCGAAGCCGATATCGATAAATCGTTTTGGGAGCATCAGCATACATTATTCCTCGGTTCGAAAGACCTCCGTACTGAATGGCGTTCGGTGGAAACTATAGATGGCCGTTCATTCTCAATACCGTGCGATATTGACGTTTTGAGAATAATCATTACGAAGATGAAAAATATGAAGCAATTAGAAATGCGTCGTAATTCTGGATTTGATGAACATGAGGAAACGATCGCTATTGATGCTATTCTCAACTCAGGTAACTGGGCTTGATATTTGAGAGATTCCATTAATAGAGTATATGAGATTCACCTATGATGAGAGTATAAGCAGAGTGGACAGAACAGGGTGGACAGGACTGGTAATGAAGGATGAGGACGGGACAAGAATAATGAAGGAAATGTGGAACTTTTTGAGATGAAGCAAAGAAATCATCTAGCCATGTGAAGACAGTAAAACCACTCATCGCTTTTTCTTACTAAGAGAGCGATTTGCACTTCGCCGTGCGCATGTTCCGAGGAAAGGATTTGGTGCCCTGATCTCTTGCAGATAAAATGACTTGTTTCGTTTTTAAATACAATATTAAAAAGCACAATTAGCAGTGGGAAATTTTGTTTCACTTTTTTGAATTGCTGCCGAATGAAAAGTTTATCCATTTCCCAGAAAAGTTGCACACCTGCTTTCACTCGGAGATGGTGGAAAACTTTTGAAAGTAGCGTCGAAATTAAGTTTTTCTAAACAGATGCATTCGATGAAACTATAAGCGGCAACTATTATTTTCATTTCCCTTAGTGCCTGTGGAAATACCTCAAACAGTAAAGTATTGAAATTTTGAGGTTAGACAACAGTTTGATGGCCCTTTTTCTAGATATGCAATTGTCAAGTATCACTCTGAAGTTCTGGAATTTCCAGTACTTACAGTATCGAAAGAATCGCGACTTCTACTGGCCAACAAAAGCGCTGAGTCAGGTTGTTTCCTATATTTAGCTGGAGCGAAAAGTTTCTTAGCAATCCCCGTAAGAAAATGAAGTTACTCAACCATATATTCTGAAGGTTTTTTGTATTTTTAGAACAGCGTAGAAAGTCAAATTTTTCATTTTTTTGAAGCCATAGTATTTGAATTCTCAATTTTTTTTCGTTTATACGAAAGGAAGCCTTCTTCGATATTCTTGTGCTGGAATATGGCAACTAGAGATTCTAATGATCTGATACCTTTTGTAATGTTTTATGCATATATTTGATTTCCGAATCAAATGAAGAGTATTTATTACATGAATTTTATGAAACATATGCAGCTTTGAATAGATCTTATTGCATATCAACTTTATTTCCTGCGGAACAGTTTTTTCAGCTTTCTTGAAATTTGTGAGATCATTTTTGATACGTGGTTGATAGTGTGGTTGCGGAATGCAAATTCTTTAGCAAATATTCATAAGATTACATTAAGAAACATTTACTTTCAGGTCTTTTACTTTTTCAACAAATTCACTTTTCAGCGTCTTATTCAGCTGATACATCGAAATACCGATACACTTCTTCATGTGAGCATTGGTTCATTACAATCGTTCCAATTAGAGTTTTGGAAACATTTTGACATATCGGGTCTAGTGATTCGCCTCGACGCAACAGGCAATTGTGATTCACAGACGTTCGCAATGGTCTTCTATCCATTTCTTCAGGCATTCACAAAACGTAACAAATCCTTTTTCCGTGAAAATTTTTTCTCTAGATTTTGGGGTAAATTTTTAATGAATAAAAAGCATTGAATCCAAGTCTTTTTTTTCTTTTTTCAGAGAATTTAGCGCATTATCTATTCAAATAGGCGATAACTACAAAGAAGTTGGACACTAGAGTGACGTTCAAATGAGTCGTTTTTTGCGAAATTCGTTCTACCTATGATAAAGAATCTTATCAGTGATATAATAGGCGGCCATTTAAATAATCGTCATTATGCTTTAGCCTATAAGGTTACTATAAAAGTGTAGATATTTCTTTTATTATCAGTTGTTTTCAAGGAGATAAAAGCTATAATCAGATCGATACTATCATATCATTGATTCCATTGCAATGCGGATTTGTCTCTAAATTAAGAGTGACAATATATTGAATTTTCCAAAAATTCTACTTCCTTTACTAATGTTATATATATCACATAGATTATTGGTTGATTTGATTCGTTTATACATTGTTGAACGTTTATTGCTGTCGATGATAATATCAACTTAGTAAATTTCTTATTTAAAAAACGAACGTGTGGAGAAGCGCCTCAAAAGAGTTTTGCCATTTTATGCGCTACTGCATTTCGCTAATTTGGCCATTTAATTTTCATAAGATAAATCAATATCAGCCAATAATGAAATGTGTTGAATACTGGCCAAAATTTGGCTTCACCTGGCCAAAATATAGAATATTTAATATCACTTCCATATTCCAACTGATACGATAGCTCATAACAGCCATGAGTTGTTTTTGCGCTCTGGAAGATTTGTTTTTTTGCAAACTTTATAGTGCAAAATGCAATCCGTCAGTTGCAAAATTCATGCAGCTTTTTTATCGGTCCGAATATCTATATCTGTTATTGAAAATAATTTATCAACATCAAAGTCGTTTGAGATTCTCTGGCATGTATTATGCCCACCAAGATTTGTAAACCTATCTTAATTCTTTCCCTGGTCGAAACTGTCAGGCTATCAAACAGACGGATACATGCACACATCACAGATACGATCCTGCCGTAATATGTTTTACAAATGCTAATTTTGCAATGCTCACGTAAACGTAAACGAATAAGGGCGGAAACGTGTACACCTCTCAGGTCTTTGTTCTTTTCTTAGGATATCCTTTTTACAAATACGATCTATTTTCACTATCTTCTTGTTCATTTTTATATTTTATTTTGCATTCATAGTTCTTAAATAATCTCATGTTTTTAATTAATAGTGCATTTATGGGTTTAAATAACCTCATAAAACGAAAATCAGGCACTCAAATTTTGATTTGTGCTACCCAATTGTTGGGATTTCCGCATACGACAATATCGTGTAACGCATTTTTAGAGCTTAATCGGTGAAATGAAGCAAAATACGCGTGCACGTATATCTGCGTGTACACATGTTTAAAGAGTCGACTTTGTAGGCGAGAGCATCCCGTATTGCGTGAATTTAAATGTGAAGTTCACTCATCGAAATCATGCGAAATGTGCATTGCAACGTGCTTATCAATCGGCGTTGATCAATTTCACACATCGCAGAAATGTGCGCAGGTAAATGCTTTTTCACTCATTTGTTTATCACCATTGTCTCTTTGATTTTTATCTATTATCCATATTTCGGATATTTCGAACTTTATTCGCCTTATTTTTGGATTAAGACTTCAATTCCTTCCTAGATTTTTTCTCTTGATTTCTATAGACTTTTCCTTGAGTTTAAGCTGTAATTTCATTTCTTTGAAGCAATGAAACTGTGGGCATTTAATGAGAAATTTTGCTCAAGATGCCTACGTGGAGATATTTTACGAAGTTCAGACGTTGAACGCTGTGTAATCAAGGAGGGTTAGATTTGTTTTGTTAGAATTCATTCAAAACAGTCTTAACATTTCCAGTTATTACTGAATGCTCGTTATTTGAACATCATGCGGCGCTGCGAGGAGAGGGGGAGAGGGAGAACGATGTACAACCATGCCACTAGAACATTAGTATTCGTGAGTAGGATACAAGTTCGACCAATTTGCAACCTCTGTGAGAATGAAAAATCTCTACTGCGGAGTTGTTGCTAGTCGTGACTTATATTTAAATCTCTGACTGTGATAGCAATTTGTTATCTCTTATGAATAGGACAGAATGACTTTAGGGCATCGGACCCGGCCTAGATACAGGATTTTACTTGTTTCTCCTTCCACATATTCGTTTCTTTCCTGCCAAATCCCCACTCTTTTCCCTCCCTCCCTTTCCTTTCTTTCCCACTCCTCTGCCCGGCTTCTGCCCTCTCTTCTCCTCGCATTCCCCACCTGATCTTCCTCCACCCTCGCGTACAGGTAAATGCCCCTTGATAAAGCTTTCATACACGTGAAAGGTTTGAATGATCAAAGTGCGCATTCCAAGTAGCAATAAACGTATAATGCATTCAGAATGGAAATAACTCTGCATGGTATCGCATCGGTGGGGATGAGTGACGTCACTGAACTGATTGGCTCGATGACAACCTACCTCTTCAATATGAAGCAATTACGAATGATTTCATGGAAGTTTTCCAATGTTCAGGTAACAATATTCCCTTTTATTTATTTGATCAGAGAATTATTTTCTATTTGCGAGCCTGAGAATAATATTTCGTTTTGTTCATATATTTGGAGATATCTTTTTTATTCATTAACCTAAAGCCCTTTTTTATTACACATCTGTACATCGGCAAGTAGCATTTCTAAACTCTTCCTTTTTCAAATATCGTCTAGGATGATAGATAATATGATGAAACGCTTGAGTGACATGTTCCTGTCATTGGCGACTATTCAAGGATTGTTCTTAGCGAACTTGCTACATCGAACTGACCCTAAGCAGAATTGTGAATGATTAGCTTGTTATAGCAGGTAGAGAGAGAAGAAATCCTATAAACGCTTATGGATGAAAAGGTGCACAGTTGCAGTCACTGAATAAGGATGCCATTGAAATATCCGACTAAGGTGCTCACACCTGTTGTGATGGTACTCTATCATCACCATCGATAGTGCATTACAGTATGCAATTATACTAAGCTGCTATCTTGAATATTGTAGTTACTGTAACTGCAGTAGCTCCAGTTACTGTAGCTGTCTATAATTATTGTAGCTGTGACAGTTGCAGTCTGCTGCTTCCGTCTATTATTGTATGTAGTATGTTGCAGTTTGATGTCATGATGATGCTTCCGTATTTTGAATCAATTCGTATGGAGAAAGGACTTAATTTTGATAGAGTTGTGATCGACAATAAGGACTCTATACGTTACGAAAATGTGGCAGAACAACTAGAAGTCAACGCAGTCTTTCTATCGGCGTTGTTGGGCACTCACCTTGGCATTACCTGTACATAATTTCAATATACAGCCTGCACGTACAATGTATATAATGTGATGTATGTGGAGTTGAATGATGCCAGGTGATTGTAGGAGTGTTCGAATCGGGATCGACACAGGCACTAAATAGAAGGAAAACGTCCATGCTTTCTCGTGCCAGAAAATTTTCCACTGTGGCAATGTAATTTTTTTAGAACTCATTTTCACGAGAACGAAGCAGCAATGAATTTGATATGTCTTTTAATGGTTCATATCCACACCTTAATATTCGGGTTCGGTATGCGATGAAAGTGATGTCTTATAGTAGCCACTGATGTAGAAGAAGAGAGGAAATTGACTTTTATTAGAGAAAGAATAGTTATACTTGCGGTTTTATGGGACACTAGACTAGCCTTGCAAATTCGACGGTCGATTTATAATTATGGTAGTGTTGATACTCAAGAGAGCTTAAAAATGAACTTATAATTGCTTCAGTTTTGTTTGAAAAGTTAGCCACCTTATGGAAAGTTTTGAAAATATGGGTGATAGAAGGCTTTTCGAGTCTGAATAGTGAAAAGGCCGTTTTTTTGGCTGTTGGCCTGAAAGTAGTCCATCGAGAATATTTTAAACTCCAAAAAAAAAAAAACTGTGCCACTCGTTTTTTTTTTTCATTTTATGTTGCTGTACTTTTATACGCGTCAACGTGTTCGTCCTCTGAGAATGACCCATGCCAGTTCATAAGTTAAATGCGCTTTTAATAGGAATCTTTGTTGAGACTTCAGTGAGGCTTCCCAGAAAAGCGTTTCGTTCACCGCAGCTCACTTGCTTCACAAATGTGGTCAATGCTGTTTTAGTGAATCCTTGATGTCAGCGCAGTAATATTGGTGCCTAAGACCGACAATACTCTCGTACTTCTATTACGAATTATTTGCAAGCAATGGTTAATTATTTTTTAAGCGATCGTAAGATCTTCCTTGCTTGCCTTCAATCATTAGTGAAGGAAATAGTCTTATCTTTGGTAAAACGAGAGTATTTAAAAAGAGGTTCTCTTTGCTTTGAAGTTATGAAATTCTTTATGGGGACGACGCGTGGTATAAGGCGGTAGAGCACCGTTGAGAGGTTTTGCTCTGACTGTGATGGAAGAAAAGACTATATTAAGATAAAGGCGAAGATTTATTGTTAAGGATTCAACGTTGACTGTGGTATTATCTGGCTCAAAAATTTTCAGTTGCGACTGATAGTTAGAAAGACTTTTGAAACTCGAAAAAGTTGGGAAATGTTGGAAATTACGCACCACCATAGATATCTCCAATGAATATGGAAAACATTTCCCAACTTTTTTATATTAAGTTCTTTGTATTAAGTTTTCCATTGACGCAAAAACATCCTCGTATCACCTATAGTAGCCTTAAAGCAAAATAAACATAAAATTAACAAACTTCTTATAATTCAGATTCTTGGCATTGCAATAATCGCAAGCTCCTTCTTATCCTCAAGAATGTATCGCTACCTTTAATCCTTATAAGTATAGGTAGAAGTGATTCCTATCTCAACTGACTCGAATGCTGTAGAAAAAATCACATAATTATCTTCGGTATATTTCTTCATGTCGGGAATTAAAAAAAAAAATTCAACAACAAATTTTCAAAAATTTCTAAAAGTCCACAGCTTAGATGAATGATTCAATGATATTTTCCAGCAGTTCGCTTAGTAGAACATCCTACCAAATAGGCTGCGATTAGCGCTGAATGCCAAATGAGGAGGATTTTTTATCGCCAACATTTCGCATGATTTGCTAGTCGTCTACTTAAGCATACCTTGCTCTCTGTTCCGACGACATGCTTCTTAGTTGTACTCAAGTCCTTCCCAACCGTAAAACGAGGATTCACTAAGGTGGCATAGAGCTTTAGAGATCTTGATTCTCTCTCACGCTTTATTGCTCAAGTAAAGACTTACCTATATTGGGTGGAGGTCAGCGGCTGCCTTTCTGCAGGTTCTTCCCGATCCTTTTAATCCATTTCGGCTTCTACTTATCTTCGATCGAGCATTTTACTTACAATAATGTGTATCTTTTTTTTTTCCTTTTGCTAATTTCCTCATGCAGTCCACAGTTTAATTGAAGGATGTTTCCTTTGATGAGAGTATGGCAAGAATTTTCTATTCACATTTAGACGTTGCTTTTCTTCAGGGAGATCTTTGGTTTGGATGTCAAGAGAGGTTCTTTTTCGAGTTCAATTCACTTAAAGTTTGTCGTTTTCAAATCTTGCCCAACTCATTTGGGATAACAGAGATTGCTCACACGAACCAATTCCTTGTATTAACCATTCAAGAGAAAACACTAGGCATCGCAAGCAAGAATTTGCTTGTAAGCTCTTAAGTTAGAATCTCAGTATGCGTTGAGAGGATATAGGAAGGGATCCTCGAAATGCTTTCATTTTATTTCATAAGCTTACGCTTTAAAGCGTATTCCCTCTTGGAATTTTTATTTTCTCTTATGGGGAATTGTACTCTCTTTTATCTTATTCTGCTGTCTATGGATAGAAATCTCTGTTGTTTATGCTTAAAACTTTTTATTTCTCGTTGTGAACTATTTTCTTTGTTTTATCTTATCAAAATTCATAAGCAAATAAATAAATTAGCTATCCAGCATCGTTCTCTAAGCTTAGCTTATGAAACGGTTGGTTACCAGAGCACCAGTGAGAGTATGCAGAGCGCAGCTACAGTCTTAATATAACTTGAGACGATCTTGAGGGTGGGAGGGCATGGGAAAGGGGAGGGAGGGGGATTCGGGGAAATTCTTTGATCTCTACATAGAAGTAATCTACGTTGCTATTTCTGTTTTCACAAATAGCTACCGAAAATTGTTTTTACAAATTCGCAACTGTGCACTTCATCATAAGAAATTTTTCTGAAGGTACACAATTTTTTCGCCATTTACGTCGACAGTTTTTGCGTCAAATTCGCTCTTAAACTGAGCGAACGCAGATTGTGAAGTGATTTTCGCGAACAAAGGTTGATAGCAATATTTCAGGTTTCTTTTGTTCGTATAGTAAAGGCTGCGGAAATTATAACCGGAGATTTGTACTGATGGGAGATCACTTGTAACAATAAAAACGCCACACCTAAGCTAACTGCCAAGGACAAGGTTTTATTTGAACGAACCTATGAATGCTTTCTATAGGAAAGTGTTGCCGAATGTCTCCCCCTGTCGTCTCCCACTCTCCCCGGTTGCTTTAGATCACGGGTTTTAAAAATTCATTATATTGGGTGATGGATTCGTCGCATTTAATCTTTGAGAAAACTGACAATAGTTTTTCTTATCGTTTTGTCGAGAATGAACTCCGGCGAAAGAATGCTTTCTACTTGATCGATTGGTAATGTTCAACTGGAATTTTATTTAATTTTCCATTATTTCTGCAGCATTTGAAGTTCATTAAACTGTGATTAAAGACCGAAGCAATAAATAGCAACGAAGGTGAAGGAACTGGAAGGGGCTGTCCTTCCCCTCTCTCCCACCTTCCCCTCCTCTCCTCTCCTCCACTCTCATGGTCACAAAACGTTTGGGATTTGAGGAGAATTCTTAAGGCAGCTATTTAATCGAATTTCATTTCTTCCAAACGTAATTAAAAATCCACTAGTTTATGTTATACCGCCTTCAATTCATGAACTGCCTCTAGTTGAAGGGTCGTTTCCTTTCAAAGTGGATTCGTTAGGCAGAGGCCTGGTATTCTTTGGCCATATCGTTGTTGAAGCTTTACATAAATCAGGTGGAGTTTCGTCGTTTTTTTCGTTGCCTTTGGCAGTTCATATTCAAAATGCATAATTAAAAGCACCTTCCTCTTTTTCCACCGCAGTTTAAATTAGTAAAATTAGCTACGAGTAGAATTTTGACAAAGATAACTGTCCACTAATTATAATTGTTATTTATAATGAGGAATAGTAACAAAACGAAACAAACCACTCCATAGTGGTGGAAGTTGAACGCATACTCCGCCAAATTTCTTTGCTCAAGATTTATAAGTTATAAACAAATGACATATCGAAAATCGTGCTCCAATAAACTCTCTAATAAATAAGGATTGCTGAAGATAGTGCAATTACAAATGCTGCACATTTCAACTTAATCCCTACGGGTTGTAAAGTAGTGAAGCGAATATAGGTGTCGCCAGTGTTCAAATATTGACATGAATTAGGTAGCTCCTTCCAACCTGAATTGGACAGCTGCTTCCAACCTGAATTAGATAGCTGCTTCTAACCTGAATTGGACAGCTGCTTCCGACCTGAATTAGATAGCTGCCTCCAACCTGAATTAGATAACTGTTTCCAACCTGAATTCGATAGCTGCTTCGAACCTGAATTAGATAGTTGCTTCCAACCTTAATTAGATAGCTGCCTCCAACCTGAATTGGATAGCTGCTTCCAACCTTGATTAGATAGCTGCTTCCAACCTGAATTATATAGCTGCTTCCAACCTGAATTAGATAGCTGCTTCCTCTTGATGCAAATGCAGTCATCACTGCATATAGCTTGTCTGTTGTATGTAGAATGTGGCGAAATGGCATTGTCTCTTAAAAAAACAAACTTCTAAAAAAGGTAAATAGGTATGCGGAATTAAAGAAATGTGTCGCTTTGAAGAGAGTGCTAGTAACCGGTTTGCGATGTGCACTTAGCCATCTTGCTGTGATCATCTATCAATTGCTGTTTTTCTCTTCCATATTAAAAAATACTTCCTAAGAATTATTGCGTTTAGGAAGAAAATTTTTTCAATGATTATATATCGTTAGTTATATGTATTCCTGTTTCTAATGGTGTACAAGTGGTCAGTACAGGAAGAAAGAGAGGGAGCTTCCTCTTCCGACTGACTATCCTTCAAACATATCCTATTATTGTTTGATTATTTTTCTTCTACTTTCTCGGTATTTGCTCTCTTGACCTATTCATCGCTTTCCCTATAGATAATAGCCTTTATCTAGTGATTGTTTTTCTTGCAAAGGTGTTTGTTTCAAAAGTCATCTTCATACGAATGTTTTTTCAAAGATCCGTTTAACTTGATCTCCGGTTGTAGCGTTCACTTGATTGCGAATTGATTTATGAGACTTGGAAGAGGAGGGTGGAGAGGGGAAGGGAGCGTGGGATGGGGTGGTAGTTGTAGCAGAAGCGAGCTTCCAGCATGATAATGAGGTTAAAGTTTGGGTCCCTTATATTTTTTAAAACTTTTCTCCACTTTTTTTTTTTCTAGCAGCTTGTTTGTATTTTCATTAATCAAATCTAATCGAGCTTAAAATATTTTCTCATTCAATTCTTCCGTTTTTTTCCCTTCTTTTCTTTTTTCATTTCACAAAATGAGTAAACAATTTCATTTATTGTTCTCAACATTAATTATTGAAGGCGAGAAAAATGTAATACCATGTTGAAAATTTTCCACTTTCATTTTCATATTCTTCATCAAAAATTATCTATAAATTTTCTACTTATCAATAATATTTTTGGCAATTCCATCAAAATTTCATAAAAATTGCATGGTCCTAGTCAAAAAAAAAAGAAATGCAGAAAGTTTACTTCCGCTGATTAATCTTCACTTTTTTTCGCAAATAATATTTAATCTTTTTTATTAAAATTTCTTTTATTTCTTGGTTATGCGTCCATGTAATTTTATTCAAAGAGATGTTGCTATCACATCAGGAAAATGCAGCGGTTCGCTAGAAATATTGTCATAAAATGATGCAACATTTCGGTTAAGAACCTGCCACCTGTGGATTCCAAATGCATCCTTCACGAAGATCTAGAATTTCGTTGCAGATTTTTTGATGATTTTTCTGTGCTCATCGAAATCTTGTTCTGATTTACTGGTTTTGAACCTATCAAGTTTTTTTGTTACATCTCACACAGGCATCATTTCTAGGTGTGCGAAATTCATTTTTGCATGTACTATTCTTTTCAGAGATTATTATTATCCTTTGGGAGTTCGTTTCATGCTATAATTAGCAACTCCTCAACTTTTACTATACTCAAGTTGAAGGCTTGGAAAGATTTCATTCTCGCCTTATGCAGTGAATCTATGCAAATTTCGTTTGATTAAATTTACATATCAATTCGTTCAATTTTAAATGTTGTATGCATCATTTTTTAATATTTTCTGTTTCGTTTTTGGTAAGTAGTTGCTGATTATATTAGTAATTTTCATCCTCTCTCAATTGTATCAATTTTCTCATCTCTTCCCGCTATCTGAGAAAATTTATCTAAATTAATAACTTCTAAATTCACCTAAATTTTTATTCAATTCTTCTTAGTCTTCAGGCATTAATTACTTTTTGCATTAAGAAGGTATAAAAAAATCAATGGATGAGGAATATTGAATTTTGAAATAAGTTTTCAGAAATATATACTTATTTCAGCGAATAAAAATAGGGCGTCGAATCTTGGGCAATTTTAATGTAACAAAAAAATTTTCTCTTTTTTGGATAGAGCGCATCGGTCGAACTGTAAAGTGTTGGTATGTGGAACGAGAGTGACACCATGAGAAAAGAATAATGAAAACGGTGAATGCAGTGGAACGACTCCAAGAATTTCTTTTTCCACCCTTACAATGAATAGATGAATAGCAGCCCACTTGTCAAAGTGAAATTATGAACATATCAACGATATGTTTTGCATCCGTATTGAATTGTTGTAATGTCGGATCTCTTTTTCTTTGTCTGACAACACCTCTCAATTTTTTATCTGACAACAACTCTCAACCCACCAACAGGTGTTAATCTTCACCTGGTTATTGAATCGATTAGGCTATCCGTAATAATAAATCCGGAAAATTCTTTCTACATCTACATTGATTGAAAAAATATTTTAATAAATTTGTTTGGATAACTTTCCAGTTTAATAATATTAAAAATCAGTTTTTATGCATACAATTAGTGAGTATCATTGTTGGGAATATTTACATTGATGCTTACTGTTTATTCCACAAGACTAATTTTTAGTGCAGTGAACTTTGCAATGCGAAAGCGAATATGCAAAAAAACCCATTAAACCATTGCGGAGGATCAAGGTCACAAGTTTGATAAAATATGCCAAATGTCAAAAAAAAGAAGGAAAATAAGACTGTGATGTTGTCTGGCGATGTTGTTGCAGTTGTTTGTTTGTTTTGTTTGTTTGTTTTTTTTTTAATTTCACATCAGCTGGAACTAGATATTCTGAAAATTGGAAAGAGTTCATTGTCAACAGAAATTATGCTTTATTAAGTTTTCAAATAGCTCCTAAAATCAATCTCATGATTGACATTTTGATGATGAACTATGAGATGACATCCTTTATAATATGGTTGATGCGATTTTCCGTTTTTTTTCCATTCACCAGTTTCTTCAACCGATGGATGATTGTTGCTGCTGAATGGCGTAAAATTTTATAAATGCATCGACGGAAGAAGCTTGACTATCAAAAAATGAGTAAAAATAAAGTCGTCCTAGCTGTCGTATTTCATAGAGCACCCAGTAGAATGGTCGTAATGAATGATTGAAATATACTAAGTACTGAAAATCCTTCTTTAGTAACAACAAATATTGGTAGGATCGAAGAAATGTTTCGCTAAAATTTTGTTAAATGTAACAAATTTAAACCGTTAAAAATTCCTTACAAGTTGCAGTCTCCTTTAGAAATTTTTTCCTTCGATGTTCTTTAGTAAACATCTATAAACAGGCCAAAGCAGTGTTTCAGCAACTCTCAAAATCACCATAGAATACAAATGTTTGGTTCTAAAAGTCAATAACAATGAAGTGTATCTGAATGAGCGATCTATGTTGGTTGCCTTCGAAAGAACTAAAAACTGACAGTACGGTCGATAGCATTTGAAGTATGTGACGAGGGAATAGTTGAGAGATTTTATTTGCATCTGTTTGGCCGTTTAATTTTCGCAATGAGTTGTAAGGCAGTATAATCAAATAGAAAGACAAGCTTTGCAGCTGCTTCAATGAGATGTTGCTTAACGGCGAGTTCCGTCCTCGAAGAACACTCCTCCATCGATGGAACAGTATTTCGGGCAAACACCCCTCTCTCCAGGTTTGCCTGGCGGTCCCTGAGGTCCCGGTGCTCCGGGCTGTCCGTCCACTCCATTCGTTCCATCGGGGCCTTTCTCGCCAGGCGGTCCCATTGGTCCTGGGGCACCATCTTGGCCAGGCTGTCCAGGTCGTCCTTGTGGTCCAGGTGGTCCCATGTCTCCTACAAATTGCCACTGTGTAGTTTATAAGGTATCTGACAATGGCTTGAAAAAAATGGTTCATCTGCATCCGGTAAGAAAATCTGTGGGCTATAGAATGCGAGTTTTTGGATGCGTCCCTTCGGAGCAAAGGAATTCGCGAATCTAGTTTGAAAAAGAAATGCTAGCTTTGGAAGAGTTGTTGCAAAGACTGCCATAATCATTAAAATCATTTGAAACAAATTTTCGTGTTTAAGGCAGGAGTAATGTATTGCTCAAAAAGTAACACTGCTTACCCTGTTCTCCAGGATCTCCCGGTTCGAGTGGCTCGTCGGGTGCGTTTTCGCCTTGGGGTCCGTTGGGTCCAGGAGGTCCCATGTCTCCAGGTGCTCCGGCTGGTCCCTTCGGTCCTGGCTCCCCTGGTGGTCCGTCCAATCCTGGGCTACCTGGTGCTCCGTCTGGTCCTGGCTCTCCTGGGGGTCCTGGTGGGCCAGGTGGGCCGGGTGGTCCAGCTGGGCAAGGCCTGCATGGCGGCGGAGTAATCGGTTCGCAGGGTTGTGGTGGGGGTCTTCCTGGGTTACCGGGCAGGCCAGGTGCTCCTGGCTTTCCTGGTTTTCCTGGTCGTCCCTTAGGTCCCTTTGGTCCTGGCGGGCCCCGTATGCAGCAACCAGCGCACTGGTCGTTGGTCTGACGGGCTGTCCTGTTGTGTGCGGGAACAGGGTTCTGCCCCAAGAGGTCAACATCGGTCCATGTTTGCTTTGCCGATTGCTGAAAATGTTGCATAAATTATAAATGACAGAGATCGTACAATTTCTCAAACACCTTCCGCTGTTGTCGTTTATAAAATAAATAGTATGTCGTGGTGAGAGTGCCAACGTAGACCCAACCCGTGTGCTTATCGTGCACAGCGACCTTATAATTCATCTCACAGAAGTTGCCAAGTAAATGAAAGAACCTGCCAAAGAGGATAGCACGATGTGTACGTTCCCCCACATCAATCATCTACCCAACTATGCAAAAATGGTGATATAACGCCTAGTAACAAGTTCTTTTATGGAATTGTTTGCCTTTTCAATTCAAAAGTTCTTTATTGACCTATAGTATGGAAAATACAGCAAACATGTCCTTGCAAATCATTCCGAAAGCATAATGAGTGGTTTCCTCATCAGTTTAATCGCTCGTATGAGCGGTGATCGGCGGGAACAAAACGAAGTTTGTTGTGGCTCACGAAATCAAACTATCAGGCATGTATCTATACGCCGTACACAGAAACAGATAAACAGATACACACACATGCATGACTTCATAACAAGTTTTAATAAGCTTTAATAAAAATATGTTGTATGCATGCATAAGAACGAAGTTAGCGGTCCGTTAGTAGTTTTTGAATGGCATCGTGAAAAAAAACCGGAACGGAACCAGAAAGGATTTCATGAGAAGGTAATAAGGACGCTGGAATACACTTCAGTCTTTTTTTTCGATTTCACATTATTTCAAACAAAAATTTCTTTTCACAACTATATTGAGCATCAAATAAAGAGAATTTTCGTTTTTATTTCTCTCATAAAAGGGGGAAGGACAACCTGAATTGATTGTTTTAATGCAAAGCGTTTGAAATATGCATAATGGCCGATGTTGCCAAAAAACGCTAAAGTAAATTTAAGTAACTCAACAGTAACATTGCCCCATATCAGAATTATTGATATTCGTCTTATCGCCGCTCATTTACATATTTAATTAGCATTTGGATAACCGGTCAATTTTTCAGCTTTATAATGTAACAGATTTTTGCATATTCTAATTAGCCTTGGCTTCAGCGCATTTATTTTAGACTACTTTTAGCTCCAACTTTTCATTGTTTTTTGAGCAATTTCCGTTATGTTTTAAAATATTACCGCATAATTCGATTTCAGTGAGGTAAATAATTGAATCTCATAGAATGAGTGAATGATATGATAAAAGATATTGAAAAACGATCAAAATTTGCATATGATGAAGGCATTTGTACCTTGCAGAAGGCGATCTCGTTGTGCATTTGCCGCCTCACATGATGAATGTAGTTATAGACCATCGGTAAGGTGATGCATACCGAGAGGACGGCTACCACCGAAAAGGTGATTGCCGCATAGGCGACAAACTTATAGGCTTTTATCCTACTCTGCACGTCCATCTCTATCGGAGCACTATTGCAGAGGTAAGTGATGGCTGTGAAGACTCTATCAGCGTTCTTAAATACGCCTTAATGATGCGCGTTTCACGTATGTGTGCACCCTTAATTTTTCTCGTTTCAATCGGGCACTTTTTTGTTTTGCGTTTTAGTGTTGCTTATTGCTGTACATGCATACAAATCTATAACGTAGATAGTTCGATACTCAACTAGAAATATACAAAGAAAGAAAAATCAGTGTAAAAGTACACTTGCATACATATTAGCAGAAAGAGCAACATTATTGAAAATATTGTGTTCGTGTCGCACTTCGATGTTGTGTAGTGCTGTTTATCGTCTGGCTGTCAATAAATGCGCATGAAAAAAGAAGAAGAGAAATGCAAACACTAATTCCACAAAGAAGCGTGTTTTGCTCAGTGAATTTAGACGTATTGCTTCAGTAACGCTAGAACGATGGTGTGCACACCCATTTTGTATCCTTTCGATAGCGATCATCAATGCTGCAATATAGCGATACGTCCTTGAAATGCCCTTTTGCATTGCGGACTTATGTTCTATACACAAATACCGAAACAATTTGTGTAGTTGCATATATATGCAAATCGGAACAATTTGTGCAATTGCATATATATGCAATTGCAATTGCAATATAATATATGCAATTGCAATACAATCCGATAGCATTACGCAGTTAGCCTGACTCTTTGCTGACATTTCTTATTTAAAGCTTCACCAATAATAACAGCAAACTGCAACATACTTTTTGTAAATCAGCTCCTTTTCAGCGGAAAAAACTACAACCTTATTCCATTTGGCTTAAATAAACTCGAATCCAATCGTTCGTGATTTTAGTGCTTATTCTCTTCTTTCTTCATTTTTGGCTTGATTTCCATTCATATCATTATCAAGAATTTTTTGTTCACTTTTCACTTCGTTTTTACGAATAAATTTCCGTCTCCTTTTCAACATTTCATCGCTGTTCCCGAGAACTTAAAAAAGACGATTTTAATTATTTGGTTATCTTAGTGAATATCCAAGGGGTTTCTTCAAAACTGCGATGAATTTAGTATTTTAGACAAACGAATGATTACTGAATGGTTCAGGCAAAACATCTGAAAAACATCAAGATTGCCTTTTTACCTTTTTGCATTAATTAAGAGAGAAATAAATACACATGAGATCGATGTACCGTGCGATGATGAAAGATTCAATGCAGAAAGTTTTTTTTATCGTTAGGCGAAGTTTTTTTGAGCATGTATCATTTTCTAAGAAAAGAAAAATTCGAGGTAGCTATCCTTAGTGCATTTTGTGGCTCTAAATTGTAGGGTATACTCGCTGAGCGGTCACAAATTAGTCAACTTCTGTTGTTCGACCGGTCGAGTATGTTCGACGCTCAATGAATTTGGCGTATTTGCGACAAAAAGATTAAATTTTCCGATTTTTCTATTTTTAGGTGCGGAAATTGGCCGCCATATCTTCACTTATAGATTATGAAAAAGTTTGCATAATTGATGTCGCATTACACGCTGAATGCAAATGCATCAACTGTGCATACTTGATCGATTGAATATAAGGACTACTTTTCTCGATTACCTGAATTACCTGCAGCGTAAGGAATACCTCCTTGTTTTCGAGAAAATTTTGTATGAAGTTGGAAATTACAAAATTGGCGTTCTTGTCAGAGATCATTCTCAACATAGTAAATTTAAAATTTCAAGGGAATATTGATAAATTTCGGCGGTAGTTTCATAACAGCCATCGATGAAGAAAATACATCGAATTTACTGAAAATTTTGTATTTTAACATCTTTTGAAGATTTTTGGATTTTTTTTTTTTTTTTTGAAATTTTCAGTTCCTTCCAACGCTGTTCCACTGCCTTAATTGGGAGCTGTCTTTTCGATATCCCAAAATTGACGCCTAATCCTTCCCCCAATCACGAAGCAAGTATCCATACGTAATCCCGTTGATCTTTTTCATTGGGGACATGGAGCGATGTCATAAAAAATCAAAATCCGATTAAAACAAAAACGATCGATTCTTGATCAGTTCTGATATGTAGTTGCATAACGATAATTCATTAAAGTCTTTCCACTGAAGTCGTAACAAATAAACTGAAAGAAAAATAGGGGATGCTGTAGTAACAGTGTAGTAAATGTTGTAGGATAGTAGTAATTAGTAAATAATTGCAAAAACCGAAATCACATGAGAGCAGACCGTTACTTCTCCTTTCTACTTTATCGAACGGTAATATTCGGATTTCTCTCATCTTCGTTTTACATGCTGTACTATTATGTGCAGTAAAGTGGGGGATCTCGAAAATACCACCGTCTTTCTGCCTCCCCTCCTTCTTATTCCCCACTCCTCCCCCTCCCCACCTCCTCTTATTTCCCCTCCACCCGCTCCTCCCCCTCCACCTCATTTTCTTTCCTTCAACTCTCTCAAAATCCTCTGTGCCGTTTAGTTTAAGTCAATCGCTTTTTCCGATTGTTTTCTTCGTATTTTGGAAATGTCACTAGCAGTTAATGTACAGCTCAATGAGAAACTGAATAGTAGACCAGACGACTAAACTTTTTGCAAATCTTCTTTTTTTGAGAAGCAACTTTTTCTTAAATATCCCCTTGCTTTATATCTCTTCGTTTCTGTTTCTTTATTCTCTCATCCCTTCGCTGCTTTTGTCCGCACGGCCGAGAAGCTCTTGGGAAATATCGTGTAGCCTAGAATATAACTCTGCAGGCTATAAGTACCCCGACATTTCCAGTAAATTATTGAAGAGGAAATAATTGAACGGGAACTATTCGTTACCCGAAAGTTTTGGGAATATTTAGGGATTATATTGTAAAGTTTCAGTGCTGCGAAATACGGTCATTTTTGGGGTTTTCATGATGACTGCGAAGGGATGAGTAATTAGGGCAAGGGCAATTTACCCCTCGAGGAATTGGAAGAATTTTGCCGATGGGAAGTTTTATTCGAGGCTAGCACATAGCTTACTGTAGGATGGATTGAATGAAACAAGTTAAAAATGATCTTTTTAGTTAGCTGATTTAAAAAAAAAAAAGAAAAAGAAAATTCTAATGTTTTGAATCTTCTTTTCATAACAAAAATTTGTCGCTTGAGTTTGTGTTGATTGCATTTTATTGCAATAATTACTGTACTTCTTTCTATGTTATCGTACCGTATTTCCGTGAATATGACCCTTCTTGAAGACACGATTCTTTAATGGAAGATCACTCTTGAAGTGAAGATTCTTTTGAATAGATGAAGAAGCTTCGGAAAAATGAGAAAAATATAAGGTAGATTATTGATGGAAAAGCACTTTCGAAAGTGAAGGTCACTCTCTTTGAAAAACTGCCAAAAAAATATTGAAATTCTTTTCAAATTAAAACGATATATTCTCGTTGCTCATATTTTTAGTTTATTTTACATAAAATGATGTCTCATTAGTGGACTAATATGCAAAATAATGTGCTCTAATATGCAAATTTATTTCGTTATCAAAGTAGCAAATGAGAGAGTAATATATCGGCTGCATTTATTACAACAAACAATTTCCATCTATAATTTCAGTAATAAGAATGACATTTCTATCCGAATTACGGCCGTTTTTAAATAAAAGGATCTGGCTTTATTTGCAAAATCTTTCTTACCTACGAGCCAAAATGTTTGATTTGTTTGTGGGAAGAAATTGCTAATATTGTGAAAGTAAAAAAAAAAGCAATCAAGAACAAATTTACAAAAATTCTAACTGAAAATAGGTGAGTCGTTATGCAAGAGTGTAACCAAAAGAGTGGAAAAAAACTTTAGAAAATTTATAGCAAAGGAGTATTTGTTTTTTTTACGAAAGATAAATTTTCCTAACCGGTTTCTATGCGCCATTTACACTTTCATCAAACTTTGTGTAGCGAATTACGAACGATTTTATTAAGATGACTATTCGAAAAAAAAATTCCCCAAACGATGTTAATTTTTAATAAATTTTTATGTTTTTTTCCCGTAAAAGTTTCTGCCACTAAACCTAATTTTGTTTGCAATCGTTTTTTTTTTTAATGAAACTATTTTAAAGAGAATAATCTACTATGCGGCTGTATTATGATGCAAGAGAAGAAATTTTTGAAGAAAATTCTTCTCAAACTTCGATATTTTCATATTTGTGTGTTCATTCCTCTAAGTCGTTGATGAGTAGAGTAAAAACGAACGAACGTTGATTTATTGACAGTTAGAAAAGATTACAAAATACAACAATTTTTAAAGCAAGTATCGTGAACTCATTAATTAAATGAGTGGAAAAGCGTGCCATCAATACCGAAAAAAATTGAGGTTCTGCATTTGAGACTGATTAAACCAACTGCGTGTTTAATAGAGAAAAATATCGGCCGAATTCATAATATTCGTATGATCGAGGCGCATAAACAAGTAGCACTATTTCTTTAGTTTATTTCAGTTTAATCAACAAAGCATTCTTCACGAAGAGAGCTCTCTTCATATTGCTCCCACTTCCACTTAGGAGCAGACAGTGTAAAGCCACCTAAAGGTTAGGGTTTAGGTTTGTCTCCTATCTGTCGGATGCTGACGAGCCGATTCACCGTTGTTGCGCTTTGTAGTAGGATCAGGACTTACTCAAACACAGTCGTCTAGATGAAGATAGTGGAAGGTGTAGCTGGGAAGGATGGAGCTAAGGACACGGGTAGGAGCTCACTTACAATTGACCGTGCAGTAACCAATATGAAACGATGAAAGTGTTATCCAACCATTAATCAATACAAAAAATATATCAACTAAACGAACAGCCCTAATAATATATAACTTAGGAAGTTGTCGGGTAATAGGTCCTAGTAGGTGCCGAATGCTTTTTTTGAAAAAGGTGAAATTCAACCATGCAAAATTTGCTTCCATTTCAGAGCTATATGAAAAATTCCGCAAGCCCTCAGTTTACCGTTGAACTTTTCAAAATCAAGATTCTTGAATCGCCGAAGATACTATTTTTGAAATATCTCCCCATCCACTCAAAAGAATTCAAGTCTAAATTTTCACTTCTTCAAAACGAGCATTTCTTAGTACCATCGTCCTTGAAAAACTCATTGCTGAAATTTAATGGCGACTTCAAAATTTCCAAATTTTTATACTTTGGTCGATCCTAAAATTATACCAAAATTGGGTTCGATAAAAATGCTGTCAAAATCAGATCCCATACAAGTCCAGACGGTTTTATAAATCCACGAAGATGATCCGGTTTTTTTTTGCCGCGCCCAGTCATTAATGTCTAAAAACTTATGACACTTTTCAATGCCAATAATTCATGCAAAACATTATGAATCATAATGAAATAAGGAATATAGACCTATCTTTGGCGAACGTTCTACCAGGAAAATTTCTTCACAGTGATGTTTTCGTTTTCATGATTTGAGATATGAAACAGGTACACAAACATTTGAAACACCCTAATTTCATCGGCCCTCTTTCTTATCCTTTTTATTCGAAGAATATCAATCTAGCGAGGGAAATTATATAAAAATTGGTGAATCAGATGAACAAAGAATTTTACATCTAAGCAAAACAATGAACCACACCCATAGCAACGAAACTCTCTTTAAAAATTATATAAATTAATATAAAATTGTATAAATTACATAATATTCATATCAATGTCAATGACTTCTCAACTTCTACACTTTATAGCACGTAAGGCTTACAGTCAGTTATATTCTACTTGTGTACTTTGACCAAATAAATCTCAATTTGATGTGCTAAATTATAGTAAAGTGCATCAATTCAGCGAATATCAATAGCATATCATTTAATGTCAAAAATGTATTCATATTATGTATTCTTTTATTTAATATTTAAAAGAATGAGAAGATACTTTTTTTTTGTTTAGGTTTAGATAAAGAAGTTGGTGAATTGCGAAAAAAATTTTCATCCTCTATCAAGCTATTTCAAAATAGACGAATGCATATGACTGCGCTTTTCATTTTAGCATTGTAAAACGGGTTCATTTATTTGTTATCAGTTTGCTTGTTGTTTGTTTAAAAAAAAAATCGAATTTTTCAACAAACTCCCTTCATTTCAACGAAATAAAATTTCACCTTTTTAGTCGTCATATTTTCGATTTCAAAGTGAAATAATAATGACATTCTCAGGCAAACAACTGAGAATATCCTCACGAAGAGAACAATTCGTGTTGATAAGAAATATTAACAGCTTTATCGCTATTCCTAAATCTATGTGGATCGGTCGCCTTGGCTTATAGCTCCTCTGGATAGGAGAAATGGACATAAATTCATTGGCTTATAAGATAGTGGCTAGGTTGTTGCCAGCTTGGGTGTCAACAATTTCCTATAAGTTGCAAGTGGTGATGCAATTTATAGTGGGCAAAGCTCGACAACCTCGTAAAACTTTTGTCGACAAACCATCTATTCACGGACGACCGAAAGCTGTCTTACGCTGTAGGTGTGTTCTTTGCTAATAAAGGTGACGCATAGGGACCGGAATGTGTTAGACGTGAAAAACATAAGGGTAGTACTCTAAGGAATCCACTCACACAACAACTGAAGGTGCTATCAGACTCCAAGAGGACTAGATGTTAGGCGTGGCTATCACGATATTTGAAAGCCAACAGCCAGCGGAATTCTGTGCAAAAGAGCATGTCACGGTAAAACGTTTATCACGGTTTGCAGTAGGGATCAAATGGATTACGATGACCTCAGGTCACACTTTAATCACTGCGATATCTTCTCCAGGTCATAAAATGATTAGCCTCAGTAAAATGCAATTATTCCACACGCCTATATGCCACCACTATTGTGAACGCAAATGCAGCGAATAACTCGATCGGCTTACCTTGGAATACAGACATCTCGAGGCCAAAAAAATGGCAAAGGTAACAATTACGGAAAAAAGTGAGGCTTACGACCTCAAAGCTGTCAATAGGGAATATATGAGGATGCGTTAACTACAGCGTAGAAAATGCTCATAAATATAAGATTACCTATAATTTATAGAGATCTGTAAAATAATGCGAGAAAAGGAAGTGAATATTTTTTGTCATATGTGAAAAATGGTTTCATTAAAAAAATCTCATTACATCTCTTCAATGTGAAAGGCTCTGACATGTTCACTGACTGCCAGAAAAAAATGCTTCGGGCACCAATATCGGTTCAACAGAGATATCGAGCAATACAGCTTGACAACAACGTGAGCGCTGTAAGCTCTTCACATAAGTAATAAAAAGTAACCTTACTAACTAAAAAGTAATAAAAACCTCAGAATTTATTCTAGTGATAGTCCACTCTTCATCCTTTTCCCCTTCCCTCTCCATCATTCACTTGAGGATATGTTATCAAAATAGAGCAAAATCCTTGAAAATGAATGGTCACTTAAAATCGTCTCGGTATTCATGCGCGATCGAATTACAATTTCGAAATAGGGGACCACCTGATCAGTGAAGTAAAAAAAAAATCCACTTAGCAAAACACGTTACGGTAATCTGCTGGATATATCCAATGAATTCAAAGATCACTCCCATCACAGCAACATACCGGTGACATTGTAAACTCTTTTCTAACTATGTATTAGTCTATCCATCAAAATCCTTTTCGAATGCAAATTACCAGGGCTTATCCTACTACGGGTACTGTAGAAATGGGCGGAACTTCAATTCGAAAGCATATAATAGTCAGTTTGCAACCAGAAATTGGTAGCAACCCCAACAGATATTGTTGTGGAGCTGGCAGCAACCAGCAGACATTGTTGTGAAGCTGCCAGCAACCAGCAGACATTATTATGAAGCTGCAGCAACCAACAGACATTGTTATGAAACTCCAGAGACCAATGGAGGCAACATGCAAGGCTTCCACTCCGATATAGATTCACAACTGCACACGCATCAGTGATTTGTTGCCGGTTATGTTTGATAAGGTGATTTGCTTATTTTTCTCTAGAAACTAAGTTCAGCACAATATTCATGCTGGGCCCTACAAAAACATGACTGTACTCTACTTTCTTTTGCCAAAAAAGTTGTACTTGAAGTTGCAGCAACAGCAGTCCCTCTAAAACATTAGAGTATAGAAATAACAAGAACGAAAACACTCATAACTGTCTCCTTATTACTTTTACTTAGTTCCACTGAACTATTGTCGTCGAAATGGAGGGGTTTTTAGTTTATGTGATTCAGAGTGGTTTTAGTCGGGAAGAAATTCGAAAACCGAGATGAGAGCAAAAAGAAAATGAAAAGAAAATTCAATATCCCTTTTCTAACAAACAGCCTCCTATCAGGCAACTTTATAATTTATGAACTAATCAACACCATCTCCACGTCCTTTCAGCCAAACACTTCCATAGCACAAAGTTTATAACTCGTAAAGCTTTATATAGAGAAATCAGGTTTGAATTTCATTCGCTGGTGCTATACCATGACTAAACAACCCAAGAACGATCCGCTATACAACTCGCAACCGACCATATTTAGCGCTTTACTAGCAAGCGGTTACGAGCCAAAAATTCGATCGCCATCCTATCCATGATCGTTTACGGATAGCTTATGTTTCACCTTCATAATTATCGGTCTATCTGACATATTTCCAGTATTTATTTTGAAAGATTTTTAAATTTTATTTCAGTTATTTCGAGAGGAACGTCTAAATTTAGGATAATGAGAGAATCTGGCGGCTAGATAACCGTATGTACCAACCGCAACCTATTTCTTAGATTAAAAGAAGCGTTTAAATGTAAGTACTTTAAAATTTGAATATTTCACTGGAACCTATAGGTCTGAAAATATTGCTCTAAAAATTTCTCATAAATTTAAGCTCGATTTGCCATGAAACATATAACATCATTGGTTTGAATAAACCAGTTACTTACCAGCAAATAGAAGTATTCACACTTCTAATGATATTTTCTTTACTTACTTTAAATTATTATATACTCCCGTAGCTTGCTAATAAATAGGTGTCTTTGCTCATGGGTAATTGTAGAAATGGAAATCAAAATTGGTAAATCAATAAGTGAAAATCAAAAAAACTTTTAAAGTGGAAGGAAATTAGAGTTTTTTTCATAAAATTTGAATTTCTTCCGAAAATACTCTTTAAAAAAAAACAATTAAATTATATTCATAGCGTTGAAACTTTCCATGGAATTTAATTTATAATAAAAATTTTCATAAAAACGGATTTCGCTTGTTTATCAACAAGTTTACAGCATTTTATATCAATATCGGAATGGTGAGCGGTGCGATATCCATAATTGTCTCGTATATTCGGCTAGTGATTATCGTTTTCTCACCACTTTCGCTGTTGTTCTGCTGGAAGAAGAAAGATGATCAAGCAGGAAAAGAACACAGTACATCTGTTGATAGTGTGAAAGCTGTGCCTCGACCGGTTGGCCATCGATTATAAATTTTACTTGCTTACTTATTTACTTATTTCCTTCAGTCAGCAATGCATTCATTAGGAATAAAGGTCTCTTCAAATCGCTTCCATTTCCGCTTAGGTAAAGCTGTAGGCTCGCGTAGAAGTTAAGGCTTAGATTCGCCTCATGCTCATCGGATGCTGACGAGTTCATAGCGTCATTCCACTGAAGATGGAAGTCCGGACTTGCTCATTCGCTTTCGTCCCGATGAGCCTGCTGGTCGGAGTGGCTCAGTAGAACGAAGTCAAAGAGTCTGGTCGGAGCCCTCTTAATGTCGATCGAGCCGTAATCAATACTGAACGGTGAATGTTATCGATAAATATCATATAAATTATCTCATTATACTGCAGTAATATATACTCCACACAAATACGAAACATACTACAGTAGTATACTACAGTAATCTACGGGAATTCGTTCTTTATCCGTATCTTATAGAAAATTACTTAAAGGAAACCCAATTGTATTGGTTTCTCTAATATGGAATATTCTCGAAATATAACGTCTTATTGTAGAACTACTTGTACTTACATTAGCTTATAATTGTTTCAGAATTTGCATTCAAATGCAATCACACCACCGGCTAAACAAACATCCAACTCATTAAATCACAGAAGAACTGATGTAAATTCAATTTTGGTAGCAGGAAATGTAAGTTTCATTGAATGGCTTGTCAATAATAATTGAGAATCTTTTTTTTGCGCTAGAAGAAGAATTTAAGGAGTTTTTCCTACCGAATTATGCGATGAACAATATTGTCACCTTCGTCAACCAACTTCATTATGTCTCTCAAAGTATAGATACCTGTTGTGCCTCCATATAGCTACCTGCTGCACCTTCGTATAGCTACCTGTTATACTTTCAAACATTCCCTCTATCTAGATTTTATCCTTCCAAATATATTTATGTTTTTTAATGTCTAGCACTTTCGCCTCAAACAGAAAACAAGCTGGCACAATTAAATTTAATAGATACAATCATAGTCTTGGGATGGTTTCTAAAGAAATACTTTTTTTTTTCCATTTTCAGCAAAGAATGGCAATAGTTCAGGTGAATCTATTAGACTTATTTTAAGTTCTTAAATAAGTATAAATCATGAATGGAAGCAATTGCATATAGCCGAATGGAAAACCTAAGAGGGCAATGAAAACATACTAATGAGTACAATTAAGCTATATTAGCTAATAGGTAAAGCTGGAAATGACAGCACTCCAAATATAATATATCAATGCTAAATACAACAAATGTAACTACATAAAGCTTCTGTTAAGTGGGCAAATATATGAAAGTAAGTCTAGGCTAATATTTATTGTGTGGAGCAAGCACTACATACAGTAAGCATAATTAAGACGGTAGAAGCCAACTGATACTGTACAGGATGAATCCACAAACAAAAATGTCATATAAGTCGCTACTAAGTAGAATAGATTAAAATACAGTGATCCATACAAGAGCAGACAAAATGCGAGGAAATTTTTTTTTTTTAACGGGCCTGCAAAAGTGTAAACCTATTGAAGCGTACGTTAAACAGGATAACTTCGTACAGATCAGACATAGTAAAGTCCATATTGACTGGAAATCATATTGGTTAGACTTGTACAAGTTCAAGAAGTCTCGTAAGAAGTAGGACTACTTATAGAATTAGCAACAGAATAAGCTTTAAAGGCTTATACTAAGTGCAGCATCATTACAATAGAACAAATCTATGGAAGTGTACGCAGATTTCATTAAACCAGCATGAAATTGGCCTATGGATGAATAAATAAGCTTGAATAAATAAAAATAAAATTTCCTTATAAAAATTTATCATGTGGAAGAAATCCATCCATATGGCGTGTTGCGAACGATCCATACTAGATAGAGTGTATCTCCCGAAGATCAAGCCTATATAAGCTTGTATTCGATGAGTAAAATAGATATAGAATTAAGCTAATGCACATACCTTTGCTGAGTACGCAAACAACAAGCTTATATATGTTTGCACTGAATCGAATAGAACTGCACAGAGGAAATTCGTGTGAGCACGTTGTTGGGCATAACAGATTTAAACAGGCCAACGTGGAAAATATAGCCCATACCAAATGGAGTATATCCCGTTTGAGTAAGTCTTAGGTAAATCACTGCAGATAGGGATGGTCAGAAAAGCCCATTAGATAACATCCGACTCATTATGAATTGTAATAAATAAAGAGTAGGCTTATGTGAGCCTCAACTACTTAGCACAGGTCCACGCAGTATGCTTACATATTGTGGATTACAGATATATTATGTGAAGTAGCCTATACAAAGAGCAAGCCTTCATAAGCCTAAGTAAACTTGCACTATTTGAAGAATGTTTGTGAGTGAGACTCTATGCGCTAGTATAATAAACGTAAGCTACCTTGCAGGTGCAGGAAGGAAAGGCTTCTTATTCGTGAAATGAGACTAGGCCAGGTTACTCTTGAGATAAAAATAAGCCTGGTAGGATAAGAATATTACTTGGCTTTGATATACCCTCTCCCCCCGCCACGCTCAAATCCTCCCCCCACCGTGCTCAAAGAAACATGTTATAGGAGAAAGCAGCAAAATCGTGCGGAGGTGAAAAGCCTACTAATGTCGGGTTGCATAAACGTGAAATGGCACCTCAGAGATGCTCGAATGTAAATCATGAACCTTCATTGATGGCAACTCAGGATAGTGTCGAACAAGTCAAACAATCTGCTTCACTCAAAAAAGATGACGATAATGAAGGTTTTTTCAACTTCCTCTTTTTTATCTTACTAATGATACCTGTTGCGCCCCCTATCTTGTAAGCAATTAGTCTATTAGGTATTCCTCTGCATTTGGTATAAGTTTGTGGTAGAGTTTAATGTAAATGGTAGCGTGATAGAAAAATACACTAATTAAGGTCCGTAGTATAGTTGTTTGGTTTGATATGACAAAGGGGGCTTACAGCGGGCGTAGTAAAATACAGTAAACTAGCCACTTATATCGCTTAACTACATAGCAATCGAACATTTTAAGAAATGATAATTTTTAATAGGTTTTCACCTGTACGATTGTATGGTATAGGTCAAAATTTATCGAGCTGTAAAATAACCGATACAGTACAGCATAGCACATTTATCATGTTAAGGTAAGCATAGCGACGAAGATGCGGCACCGTAGCCTAGTGGGAAATGCTCTATGGTACACGTTCGGAGTACAACAATACGCCTCCTAGGTGGCACAGTAAGCAACGGCCAACTCTCCTTCGAAGGTGATGTATGGGAGAGAGTGAGGTATTTCGTAATGCTTTCAGAGCAGTGCCGATCCCGTAAACGACGGCAAAGTAGCGAAAGCAAGAAGAAAGGATTGAAGCAAAATTTCGTCCAGAGTGTACTTCGAAAGGTTTGCTTATCGAGACTTAAACATCAAGGTTATGACCTTGGAACAAATCCTCTCCTCTCTCCCCTTCCAGTTGGTCCGCTGCCTGCTCAAGTTCTTATTGAAGGAAGAAAGAAGGGATCAGGCAGATTCTTCAAAAGAAAACACCAGTAAATCGTTTCATAATGTTCGTTTCACCTCCACCCTTTCAATGGCTTTTGTGTAAAAACTTTGAGCCTTTGCTATTGAATAATTTTGGCAATGAATATTCATAGGTGAGCTATAATATGAAACCATATAAGGTAAGAATCTTTCATAAAAGCTGAAAAGATATTGATTTAAAAAACGCAAAAATGTGCTTTTTGGATAGAAAGTTTCTTCGAGATAAAGTTATTCTCCTTCTTTAAGTTCAACCAAAAATACCAATTATCGCTTTAAAATATAAAGCGAATGTGAAAAATTCGGTTTTCAATATATTTTTTGAAAATTTTCTGATTTTTTAGTACAATAAAAAATATTTTATTACAAAAAATTTCAGTATAAAAAAAGAAAATTTTCATAGCCTTTTTCAATATTTTCAAACATTTTCTTAGAAAAAAAAAGCTTATCGATTTTTCATTCCACAAAGCAATAATAACTAATCTTATAAAAAAAAAGTAACATTAATATTTCTTCAGTTAAAATTATTCCACTCAATTGTAATATTCAAGCAGTTCATATTCATACGCTTAAAAAACGCGTCTCTTATGAATTTTGGTTTAGCAATAGAATTGGCAATTCATGATTTAGTTTATATAATATAGAAATAACTTCGGCCTCTGATTTAATTTATTTCCTCAGTTGTACACTTATATTGTAAAGCTATTGCTTATTATTGACACTGCAACTGGACAAAAGCGACGCGAAAAAATACATATGATGATGAAGCCTTCATAAATATCGCTAAGCCATATTTTGCTGCTATCCAGCTGGCCACCTCGCTATGGAACTTCGTAATAAATATAATTTGCTTATGAGATGGTAATAGAGAAGTTTGACTAAAAGAATAGAGTGTGTAAACATGAGACAAATCCATAAAGTGCATAAGAGTGCAGCATCCCACTTTGAACTGGACACCTACTAAACCATTATCGAAGATTTTCAATAAATGCTTAAAACCACAGTTGATGACTTTGGTTGTTATGCTTTCAGTACGAAAGAAGTTTGATTGCACAACTCAAGTTCTTCCGTATTGCTGAGATAGGCTTAGGTCGGCAACTACGCAATGTTGCATAGCGCTGGACTTTATCTAATGATTTCTTCTTTTTTTTTGAGAAAAAAAAAATAAAAATAGAGCTGATAGATGCAGCGCTATTTCCGTTGTGACTTTTGTTAGTGAGCATCTTTTGCATGTCTTTCTTTATTTATTTATTGAAAAATAACCTCATTAATATTAGCGAATCGGCTTTCTCATAGATATGATTGTCATTCATTTTATTTACGTTTTAATATCTCACTTAAATAAACATTGAATTATTTTAGTTTAATATGAGGCAGACAAACAATTTCAGGTGGAAACAAAACGTAATTCTAAAGAAGGCAGTTACAACTGCAAACCTATAACCGAAGCCACTCAAGATGAAAGTCCAAATTCTGTTACTAGCTCAAATATCAAAAAAGCACGGGTCTGCGCTTTCTTAAAACTATCATTCGAATGCGTTTTAGTGATTAGCAAAATGAGGCAATCAGATGATGATTGAGATTATCGAAAAATCAAATGCATTATTTTCTCATATTTAATGAATTTTTGCTGAAATTAACTCATAAATTTAATCGGGAAAATTTCAATGGAAATTATTAATAAACAAACTTAGAGCGTTTTTAAAAGATATTTTTATTTCTTAATAAACTTAATATAAACATAATAAAGAATATTTTAAACAAAATCCCTCTCTTCCATGCTCAGTAAATATGATAAGGATATACTCGTTAGACGTTGCATTGCGTTAAATAGATTTTCATAGAATTTTATTGTTAAGCAATATTTTTATTGGGTCATTATAAAACAACTCCGAAATATGGGAGCATTTCCGCCATCATATTACAAAAATTCGCGATAAGGCGACATTACAATCGAATTTGATCTGCTTTATTTTTCGATTACTCTTGAAAACTTTGTTTGCGTTTACAATTTAATTGACTTAAAATCTACCAGAGAGCTTTAATTATCCTTTTTCATTTGCAATTGCAGTTTATCACAACAATTATCACCTTTTTATTGCAACTGCATTATTTATCACAACGATTATCACCTTTTTACTGCAAATTATAAAGAATTTTCATTTAGAGGGCGAAACGTTTATCACGAATATGTCCAGTAACAAGTAATAATATCTCACAGAATCGACCAGTATCAAAGCAATCACGAATTGCATGTGTCTCAACACAATCGGATATAACTGCTGGCATTTCACAACTCCTCGAACAGAGAGGCATCGATAATGGTGGCAAAGAAGATGAAGAGTTGAACAACGATCTTGACACTATGGCCGGTGTACGTTCTATCGAAAGGGAAGAAACTCCATCTCCACAATAATGTGCTACTCATCGATTGGCAACGGAATTCCACTCCTCCCATCCACCCTTGCCCTCTCTCAGCCTCCCATTCCTCTCCCCCCTCCAACCTCAAAATCCAAAAAATTTGATTTTTTTCGACTTCGAATTTCTTCATTCCAAAAAAAAAAAAATCTTAAGTGGAATCCTAATTTCGACATCTTCATCGTTCCTTCTCTCTTTAACATATTAACTTCTTCATTGTCGCTCGTTGGTTTATTGCTGCGTAGAATGAAAATTTGCGAATAAAATATTCATATGTGGAGTTTTTTTTTTTTTATTTCAGTGCTATTCCAACTCTTCTAATAATAAACCTATAATTAGAGCTATAATATCGATGCTATCATGAAGCATCGCTTGAAAGACGAATCAATAAATCGTCATCATCAAGTTTTATAGTTCGTTGACGATTTCAATACAATAAAGAGCCAGTCTAATAGAGATTATTCCCTTTCTCTATTTTCTCAGAAATAGAGGTCTTCATATATTTCAACAGTTCAAGAAAATTTACATATACGGCATTGATGTTATGCGTTTCTCAAAGTAAATACTACTATATGTTTGCTCTCTAAGTAAGCTTAATTTGCATATTTGATGGGGTGGAACCGATCACGGGAGTTCGATGAGTCATGAAATGTGGACTTAAGACAGTAGTTTAGATAATGAGCTTAGATGCCTGTTAAAATGTGCTATTTTAATGACTGTGTTGGCTTTTATGAAGGAAGACGACCTCGAAATGGTACCCTCAATTTTTGAAATCAGTCTTGCCTTACCAACCATAGAAGAGCGGACGGCGAAGAGTGAGATGGAGCTGAAGGGGGAGGAGGAGGGGAGAAGTGGGGTGGGGTTGGGGCTGGGGGAGAGAGCGATGGAATTGCTCAGTATCATCAACTGCCTTATTTCCTTTTGATTAGTTCATTTCCGTTGGCTTTATGTGTTGGTTTCAATTGTTTCCTCTTCGAGTCTTACGAGTGTCTTTATAAGCGCAGACCACCTGACATAAAATACCCTTGCAATCGGTACCAGGTGAACTTTATCTTGTTACCTTTAAAGGTGATTGAATAATATCTGGGAGGATGACCTCAGCTACCCTAATGCACTCTTCCAGGGAATGCAGCCAGATGCATTTACTAAGATAGCATCAAACGGTAGCAAAAAAAAAAAACCGTCATATTTGTGTCATCAGTCCATCCCGCAACGAATATCGAAGAGTAGCATGCTGCAATAGTAGGAACGACTCTGAAACTCGAATCTGACATCGGTAATATGGTTTCAAAAATCATCTTTTTCATCGCACTGATTTTGCGGCATCTCGTTTAAGTTCAACTTTCTCGGTAATTTGCATAAAATAGTTTCAAGTTGCATTGTTAAGTGAGTGTGTGCAAGTTTTTTTTGTTACTGTTGGGTTTTCATATCTAGTTGGCTTGTTTCATAAAAAAGTTTAGCGATGCACGGACTTTTTTATTTTTAATTTTTTTTTTTAATTTTTAAGATCATCCTTTATTGTATATTCAGGTTTAAAGCATAAAATACAAGTATGTATAATTAATTAGTCGAAAGTCCTGCCCAAGAACTTCTTCAAGCCTCGTTCATTTGGTTGATACTTACTAGATCAAATCTCACTAAGCTTTCAATTATTGTTTGAATTCATTATTGTGCTAAGTGTTTAAAATAGGTGTTTATCAAATCTCACTAAGTGTTTATGGGCATTAGTTTATATGTTATTCATTTGCATATTCATGTAATAAACTCTTGTGTTTCAGTTGGATAGTTTAAATAAGTAGCATCTCTTGTTCAAAATTTCGAAACATTTGCATGTATCGAGTCCAAATATTTGCATGTCAAGTCAAATCGATAACTGAATCCTAATCTCTCGACTTTCCACTCTCAGATATCTCAGTAATTGGGGCATCGTTGTTTCACCCAAAATTTCTTGTAGCACGGGCAATAATTGCGGCATCTATCTTTTTAGCTTTGATGAATAAAGTAGCTGTGGTTTGTTTCATTAGTGTGTTTGGAATTGCGAAATATTCTTTATAGATCTGATTTCACATCGAACCCTACATCTGCACTATGAATTCAAATGCTTATTGAATGCCACCTTCAGAGTCTGATTTACTCTCTATCTCGGCCTCTTGCAGGTCATTTCCTGAAGTCCTTCTAATGCTTGTTTTCCGTCCTTGTTCACTTCGGACATCTTGTGGTCAGATTTTAGAAAGACGTTATTTTTGGCATTTCTGATGTTGAACGCGCCTGGGCGTAAAGTTTATTGGTGGTCTGAAGTCTTGGAAATCGATGATTTCACGTTGATAATTAGCGCAATCCAAGTATTCAAGGGCCATATTCTGTTCGCTTCACGTCCGAGCTCATAAAATAGGTCTCATATTTAGCAATATCATTCCAGTTTAACCATCTGTTGGTCATATTCGTCGAGGAAAGAGTGAAGATGGCAGGCGGAGTGCACTTTCTACTAGGTATTTGCACCAAGGATTATGTGCTTCTGGCCGCTGATCGGTCATGCTTCGCTTATGGTGCTATCGTCGTCACTGATGGTATCCAACGTTTTTCGTTCATTTTATTCTTTCCCATTCTATAGTAGTAATATTTGCACAGACTGGCAACCTGATGAGTTAGAGTGAAAGCACGAAAAAGAAGGGAAAATGAAGCATGTCACAGACTTTGCGAAGGGAATTGTCATGGAGTGTCGCAAAATGACCTGCGAAATTCGTCGAAGGGAGGAAGGAGTTTCTCCCTATCAATTTGGATCCTTCGTCCACATCACTATGCATCTTATATCGTCTGTTTTCATCGATTCTTTGTTTCAGAACAGGACAAGAAATTCGATTTGGGCAACAAGCTCGTCATGTTATGTATCGGCGAAGACGGCGATGTAGCACAATTTGGCGATTGGAGCAAAAGAAATATTCAACTCTACAAACTCAGATATGGTCACTTAAATCTTATTCATCAGAACATTTGAAAACATATAATCTACAAAAGTTTTTATAATGAAAGGTTTGCTGCCATTTTATATTCAATGCGTAGGGAGAAAGGGATAAGGAGATGCCTGCGCCGTTAACTGAAAAGTGGTAGCGAGGCAGGTCTTAGGTTTGGCTTCTTTGCGTTAATGAAACCAACGTGATGCTCACTTGTCCCAAACATGACTCCCTCTTCGCAAACATATCCCGTATCGTCAGGTAGTAATTTACGAGGACCCAATGAATAATCCACGCAGCATTTCTTTCTTACCTCTTCATATCATTAACTGTAGTCCACTTTTTCGTATAGTGGACTTGAAAATACGAAATGGACACCATACTGAGAAGGCGCAGCTCTAGAAAGTTGAGATCAGAAAAGAGAAAAACGGAAGGACGGATTAGGAAGACATGTTTCCTCCACCATGTCGGGAACACTTTTTGTTGTCGAGTTTCAGTGGCTCTCACCTCATTCGCCTTCTCTATCGTCGAAAATTCTTGTCCACTGCGACCTTCTTTTTGCAGATGCGGAAAAACGCTTGGAAAACTTTTTCAAGTTACATATATTACTTGAAAAAGTATGTATATACATATACATATATATATATATATGTATATATATATATATATATATATATATGTATATATATATATATGTATATATATATTGTTTATTTATTTATTTATTTATTTGTCTATTTATTTATATTTATATTTATATAACCTTTTGGGATGTAGGCTATGAGATGAGTCCGCGTTCATGCCATCACTGGATTAGAAGAAGTATAGCTGAATCGTTGAGGACTGAGGACTACTATATAGTGGACACTCTAATTGGTGGATACGATGAATTCGAAAAGAAAGCTTTTCTCGGTTCTGTCGATTACCTTGGTAATGGACTCGCTGATCAGGTACACTTTTTTGTTTCATTTCTTACTCCTATGATATTCCTTGTCCCCCCCCCCCCTTCCGAGAGAGGGGGAGAGGGATGGGAAGGGGAGGACGATAGCTGTTGTGCAAAAGACCTGTGTGAGGTATAGTTTCTGCATAGGTCAGTGCGTTCATGCCGTGACAAAATTGTCTCTAAACTCCTTATAATTTACCCTTTATTGATCCCTCGGCATGACTTTCATTTCCCTTTTCAAAGAGCTCTGACGGCTTACTTTGCAGCCTTATCTGTTCCGAGGATTCAGTGGGCGATTCTGCTACGCCATTCTCGACAGACTCTATCGAAGCGGTGATCTGTGCTCTTTGTTTCTCTTTGCATATGTGAAGTAAATCATAGAAATGTCATAGTGTAACGTTTATTGCTTTTGTTCAGATATCTTATATCGAGCAGAAGTGGCACCAGAGATGGGTAGAATATCACTGTAATGTCCATAAATGCGCGAAATTAATCTTAGATTCCTTCAGGCAACATTGCTAGCTTTGCAGTTACTTTTCGATTCGTAATAAGCATAAGACTTTATTAGCGTGAATGCTAGTGTCCGTCATAGTGAGACTCCTTCCTTCGTGTTTCCTGCATCCTTAGTTTTCCTTTGTGGTTTTTCCCGATTTTATATAAGACGCTAAATTTGTTTGCACTTTATTGTTGTATTTTGCAGATATGAATGAAGCGGAAGGATTAAACGTGCTGAAGAAATGTTTGATGGAAGCGAAACGTCGATTCGTCGCTAATTTGCCGAATTTTCAGGTTCGATTTCATAGAGATAATTGAGTCTTTTTATAATTTCGAAGCTATGATGGCAAATATTGAGTTCGTCTTCGGATTCGTTTGCAAATTTTCCAATAGTATGAGGAATTATTTCGTGAACGCGAAATTCGCACTTGTAAATTGCATTATGGGCTTTATTTGAAATGTTTTAAAACGGTTTTTTTCCGTTTTGGTTTTTTTCGTGGTTTTCTTTTTTGAGGGATTGGTTGATTGATCGAATTTAATTTTAGGTTATGATTATCGATAAGAATGGTTTTCGACAGCTCGATGACGTGAAAGTGTGATTGCTGATTGTATTTTTTGATATTTATGTTGTCTTTATTGATTTTTTGGGCATAAATATTAATGCTAAAAACGCAGCCATATGTGAAGACGGATGGAAAGTTTGGACGAAATATGGGACATCAGTAGTGGGCTACAAATGGTGATATGATAGGTCTGAAGTCCTACCAGCATGCCGATTACGAGATCTTAACTTCTTGAGTATTGTTAGAGGGAGGATTCAATCGGCCAGGTAACACATGTTAATCCTAACTTGAACATTGGCCTTTTTATATGCCTCAATTTTACCCAAGGATGTAATTGGCGTCGAGCGGAACTTACAGGGACATAATCGATTTCCAAAAGGTCAATGATTTCCCCGGGGAAGTGAGGGTAAAAAATCTTATTTCTCGAGTGGTCTGATGCAAATTTCTGCTAGTACTTCACTACTGAGGTAGTGATACGAAGGGTATTTCGCTGTGAACCAAATAAAAAGAGACCCACCACCCTCGTCCATTTTGCCTCGCATCCCCTTTCCAGAGCACTGCGACAGAATACCCGGTTCCGGTGTTCACTTCTCATCCTGCCGTCCTCTCCACCCGGTTGAACTCTCATAATGTTCTTCCATAATATAATACAAGAGATACGGATATTAACATACATTATGCATATCGGAACATTAATCAAGAATTCTGCCAAAATTTATATGCAAAGTAGAAATGAGAATAGAGAAGCGATATTTTTAAGCGCAATATCTGAATATCTCTGACAAACTGAGCAAGTTGACATATAAGCAGAATGAAAGTCTAAGATAATGAGAAAGGATATAGCTAACCTGCACAATAATAACTGAGAGCATTATGAACAACTATCACTCCATTTAATTTGCATTATATTCTTTGTTTTAGCTAGCCACACTTACTTAACATCCCACCACATTGTTGTCGGTAGATTCCTCCTCCCTCCCACTCAAAAAGGGAACCACATCATAGAAGAGAAAGCGATTGATGATCAAAGCTTTTGAACGAAACCTTTTTTGCAAACAACCAGTTTTTAAAAAAAGCAAAAAACGAAATGGAAATGTATGATCAATCGATGGATGCCATGGCTAAGTAGGCAAACTCTCTATAGCAAACTTTAAGTATAAACTTCAGAAATTTCCTTGAACACGTTGGATTCTTGAATTCCTTATACGCAAAATTGTTGCTCCTATTAAATGTAATTCAACTTTCGGCGCAACCAACTGATTTCAAGCGCTGATGTTCTAAACCGGAGGGCGAAATAATTGCAAGCTACTGGTTGCTTGAATTCTTCCTCTTTCATCTTTACAAGGCTCATTTCAAAGGCGCAATATTAATCGAATAAAACAAACCTATTTTAAAATGAAGACAAATGCTCTACGAGAAAAACACCTTCATGGAAAAATCCTCAAAATAAAAATATAAGACGCGAATAAAAACATATATATCCAATATATAAGAGGCAATGGCTTCATAGTCAAGCAGTCAACTCGTTTCGACGATTATACGAATCTTGCTCCAATCCCTTCCCGAAACCAGTTCCCCCCAGGTGTCTCACTCAACAGGTACGCTCAGTCAGGCAAACAAGGTAAGGTGGTTTGAATTATGCGAAAAGGATCATCTACTTGAACAATATTCCAAACTTATAACTTCATTTTTCCTCTATGATTCCATGCCACAATATTAATTATCAATCCTTTCCCTTCCTTATCAGTAAAATCCCTGGTCCTTCTGTCTTCTTTCCCCACACTTCACAGCCCCCCTCTCCCCTCCCCTCCCCCCCCCCCACATCTCCCTATCAAACATGATAGAGTTAATAATCCACTAAGCAACTTCTTTAAGTAGGTCAACCCGTCGAGATTCGATTAATTCGATGCCTCGACTTTCCATCGTCCTCTTCATAGACAGCAATGTGGCACGTGTATGCATAGCCTCGTCTTGACTTTTCAATTCACTCGACGACTTTTTATTGTATCTCGCATAAACCTAAACAATGTGCAAAAATAAGTCCACTAACAATCAGTCTTATTTCGTTAAAGAGATACTGCCCACAGATACTAGCACAAACAGCACTTCCGACTGGGAGAAAGCGGGGAGGGGAGGGGGGGGGGAGGAAATGGGATGAGTCAAAAGCGGTATAAATAGAAAACTTTTCCCTTCTGTCAAGCCCGAATACAGGTGTTATAACACCTCGCACCCTTCTCGTTTTCCTTTCACTTAAATTGCATCATTGACTAAATTAGCTACCCTTACCATTTCAATAAAGCTGCAAACAGATATGAGCATCAAATAGTTGCAATCAAATTGTCTTATTTTCAGTGTGAAGCACTAGGAAATAATGCAGTAAGTAGGAATTCCAAAGTCAGCAAAATATAATTCACAACACAATTCATTTCATAAGATACTCTCAACATCCTTGCATGCTTCTTTCTAAGGTCTTTCTACAAAAGAATGCTTTCTGTTAAATATGGTGGATAGGGCTGCATCACTACCTGACCAACATCCTAACAGGTGTACATGACGTAGAAAGGTAAGAGATATTCTGCTCAGTCCAATGCCCCTAAAGACTAGACAAGATTTTTTGCATGCATATGAAGAAAAACATTATGAAAGAAAAAGGCAATAGACGTGGCATGATTGCCCGTATGATGCGTGATTCAGAAATGTGCAGATCTTATAAACCCTCGTCGACTGTTCTGTATTAGTGCATCAGGCTCGTCAGGAAAGAGAAAAAGAGACCACACAGAATCAACCCCATAGTCGCTTCTGTTCCTACACATGATTTTGGGTCGATTATCTCGAAAGCACGTGCCAAAGGTAACTCCAAAATTATAAACGCAGCAATACTCATAGCAACAAAGTAATATATTTCATATCATTACAATACACGTTGATGCCGAACATAGTTGTCTCTAAAGTGTGGCCAGTAAAAAAGTGGACATCAGATGACCACTTTATCGACCGGCTTCACCAAAACTGAAGCTTTTTTTCATCGACTGTTGCCGCTAACACAATCGAGATGAGGCGAAAAAAGACGACCATTTTAAATTCTTAGCGCAACCTCTTTTCCCAAAGGAAACGTATTAGAATATTTCATAGCAATTATTAATAATATCATTCAAGAAAGGATTACCTCGTTAAGTGCTTCTTTATAGTCATTGAACATCTTCGCTTTCGCCGTAGTGGCGAGATGTTCCCTACGTTCACGGGTCATCCTTGGCACAGGAATATATAGTGCAACACCCTCCTGCTGTGGGTTCACATTCAGATTCGACTTCTGTAATGCTAACTTAGCCGCCTTGATTGCCGTCGGATTGTCGCCAAAATTGATCACTACCATCTGAGGTGATTTCATTGTCACCCGTCCCAGTCGATTCATTTTATGCTCCTACAACGAAACATCCCGACTATAATAAGTCTAATGCAGATAAATAAAACTGCTCATATGCAAAGATCAGCAATATCGGCAGTGATCTGGTTCGGGATAGGTGCCTCACAACAGCATTTAATGGAGGAAGCTGTAAGTACGAACCTTCTCATACTTTCCGACTTGGCTTCAATTTCTGTTAAGGATAAGGTATGAACTAGAGATCTCGTCCTTCTGTTCTCATCCTCATCCTTCTTCTCGTTTCCTGCCTTCCCCCTTCCTAGGCTATGCTCAAAGCCAGCTGTATAACAGCCCGGTCATTGATTCTAGATCTTACAAACAACATCAATATGTGGCCCGCCAGAAACATAGGAAAAATCAATTCGTTTTGATTATTCCGTTGTCACACAGACAAGTTGTATAGTTTAAGAGACGATTATACAGCTTAGCGCCTAACTTTTATTCAAAAATTCGCTGTCGTCGTATCTGAAGACAAAGATAAAAACTACGGCTGATGCATTGAGACAACGTTACGTATCGGTGCTCAAGTTGGCGGATGATGGAACTACCGGGGTTCACGCGGATCGATGAGAGTATTACTGAACAGCGGTATTCCACTGTGAGGATTTATTTCGGATTAGGTTAACAGATGAGGAGAATCTGTTGTCCTCACCGGTCATCAACATCAAGGTTTTTGTAGTCGAAAGACTGCAAAAAAACCCTGTTGTAAACCTCGATAAAATGACACATCTAGTGATTGTAATGCAGAGCGACCTTATCCTTTTTGGGGAATAACAAGAGGTATAGTAGAAAAAAACGAGCATATAGACAGACGCAGGGTGCTAGCATGAATATGTGCGCGAAAACACGTCTCCACCAGGGTTCCTGCGTCCCGATGACCTGCTCTATAAGCATCAACATCTCCCTGTTTAGGATTCGTAGAATCAACTTGATCACATCACCGCGATCCGTGTTCAAGTTGAAAAAACAGTCAAACCAGCCTCGGGAAGGAAGTTCCTGTTCCGTAAGACCCACACCGAAAATCTTTCGTGGCCAGGATTTGTCAGTGCCCAGTTGGATGCACATCGGTTACAATGAGGGAAAACAAACGATAGAAAACGCCGAGGTAGACGGAAGAAAAGACCTCGCCATTGCCAAGCTTCACAACGATCTCTTCATAGGCCCTTAAATCGACCTGCAGCGAGAAATGTTTGGCCAATTCATCGTTTAGGATCGCTTCTAATTGCTTCATCTCTTTTAATGCACCTTGTACGAATATATTGTCTGCATCATTCTTTGTTTCGTGGATTTCCTTTGACGCCTTGAAAAAACTATTTTTCAATTATCATATTTTTATGCCTCTATAAGCAGTAGTGACAATTAGAAAATTTATATGCAAATTACAATAATATGCAAACAACAATCTTTGAGGATTGAATTTTTCGGTTATCACTCAAATAACAAATCATTTCCAGCCTCTACCCCTCCCCTTTCCTAGCCCTCCCGTCCCCTTGTTCATATCTCCTAAGTGTAGTATTTTTTAAAAGTCTGGTGCCGTTGTTGGTGTTCTATTTTAGCGATTTCCAAAAAAAAAAAAAAAAAAAAAAAAAAAACGATAAATCTAAGAGACATTAAAGTGGCTTCTAGAATCCAGATGATAAAAAAGTTAGCACTGATAAAAATTCGTATCAAAATCAATGCAACAATGTTATTAAGAAAGAATATGGAAGAAATACGCAGAAGAAATTAAGCCTAAATGGAAATAAAACATTTAACAAATTGAAGTGACGTTGTTTTTAGAAATTAAATTTTATCCTGAAATCCGCTCCAAAATGTGGTCACTATAAAGGTCAAAAATGTAGACACTAGGATGATCATAGCTCAACATACTACATCAATTTAAATCTTCCACTTCTTTCTTGTTTGCCTTATTTTTCATTCATTGTTTGAAAATTGGGAAATTTTCAGTTACTTGAAGATAATAAAGTAAAAAAACAACAAAAAATCTCAACGTTACCTTAACTTTTTTCTCATTTTTTCGTACTTTCCATAGTGACGGACTTGAATGTATACCTTCTGCTTTAAAGAAGAACGGTGACGACGATACAGGAAATGAAGCATCCAGCACATTTAATTTGCATAAAAAACCCCCTAAATCAACGCTGCAACACGGCCGACGACTACTTCGATAGATTCGTACCGTTTGACGGCCCAAGTGCTTTAACATACTGAAATAGATTGCGGTTTAATAAAACATCTAAGTGACACACGTCTGGATCTAACAGTTGCACATAGGTAAGCAGAACTGGAACCTACTTACGAACACTGGCACAGCTAGTAACGAAGATATTAGGGAGGCACCCTTCGTCGACCCCCCCCCCCCTTCGAACAATTCAGCTCCGATGACAAAGTATGGCTTAAAAGATTTCCGATGGTACCACACTTTTTTTACTGTTTATGAAGCACTGCCCCCAATACTTCCGATTGGGCCAGGATCCTACAATAATGTGGTTTGATCAAAGATTATGTTGCTTAATTCCATCAAATTCAAAACAGACAAGGTTTTCACGTCGAAGAAATCCCACTTGAAAACTTATTAGATCAAAGATCATATTCTTTCGATCGCTACCACCCACGAAACTATGCGAATTGAACGCTGCGAAATTCGACTGTCGGCATCGGCTCATTTTGCCACAGAGGCACGCGCCCAGAAAAGAGAGATAGAGAGAGCGCGCGCGCGTTATTGCCATATGACGTCACTTTATTCGTTGACCGATAAAAACATCGGAACATAATTAAAAGCACATTTTACAGAAATATAGACAGAAAGTTTCCTGTTACTGTAGGTTCTCATATAACGGTCAGCAGACGTATACCGCAAGGATCACCAATACAAAATGGAATCGGAAACTCTTGAGCTTAGACGATGACATCATGCCAATTGAGCTTCTGAGCATAATTGCCTTTAGAAGTATGATGTGGTATAGCCTGAGGTCATTTTTTAGCTTGCCACTTGGTTTCAGAATCCAGTGAAATTTTGGGAAAGTGCCTAACAATTATCCCATTTCCGGAGAAAAAAACTATGGGAAGCTAGCATTATCAGTGGAATTTCGAAGAAGATGGCGTCTCAAATATCAAAAATTTCGTTGGAATATGCTTCACCCTTCTTCGTGTCCTCTACTTATGCCAGCAATGCGAGTTGATGCATAGTGTTTCGATTACCACCCTTTGCAACTGCTCTTGGTGCTCGAGGATTCGTAAAGGGCCTAGGTTAAACCCGCCTCTGGTTTTGCTGCAGGTCGCAGTCGGAATCCGGAGCAAGGCTTGACCTGGACCCTTCATCTGTTCTTTTTTGGAGCTAACACTAGTTACAGCCATTTTGATACGTCTTCGTATATTCTTACTTAAATTCGAAAACTACGATACGATGGCTACTAAACCAAAGTTATCGGAGCCGCATTATTCATGCATTCATACCGCGATAGAAACGCTCTAGCAGTAGAACAACGTTCGGAAGGAAACCTTATTTTCCACTCTGATTGTAGCCTCATATGTGAGGGTTTTTATTCCGCAAGACCAAATAAGGTAGGTGGATGCAAAAAAAGTTGCTCTACTACAAAGCATTCGCACCTTCTTTACTGTAGTCCACGTTCGAATTGCAAATTGCCAAATTTACCTGGAACTTAGACGATTGCAATGAGCAACGTGCACTTGAATTAATTCCGCAAATTGCGCTACTCGCGCGCCGAACCTATAAAAGCACATAATGTGCCGACTCATCCGAATGGCTTTCCTACCTTTTGTGGCCTTTTATTTGGTATACTAAGTAATAACTTGCGGTGTCGGTTCAAATGTATGTGCGTTGTGTGTCTGTCGGCTTGTCGGTGTTCAAATCACGATTTTCTGGAAATTACCTTTAAAGAGTAGTGACAAAATTAGTAGTTTATGCAAATTGAAATTTTCTAGATATGGAACTCTTTTTTTTTCACTATCGCTTCTGCATTTCATTTATCGATCACGGCAGTTATTCGGCGGCCGATAGTTTAACGACGAATTCGCCAGATACTTCACTTTTAGGTGCATCTGGTGCGAAACAACTCGTATAGTCGTTGTTTCCCGGTGCAATCGCTTCAAATAGAATCACAAGTTTATCAGCCTTCGGTTTACCATTCTGAAATTATTTCCATCAATTTCCATTTATATATGGAGTACCACATATGTTATTCGTTGTTCTCTATTATGGCGTTATTGCAGCTTAACAGCTATGTAGCTTATCGTCAAAAAATTTCCATTATAAGTCGAGAGTCTTAAGGAATTTGCATACGAAGCACGAATACGGAACTGGAATGTGCATGAGTAAACTCGCACGTGAATCTTCCCCTGGAAAGGTGAGAGAGCAAGATGAAGAAAGCGCAAACGGGGTGTTAATTTCAGATTTTTCGGTGACCACCATAAACGGATTGAAAACACCCACTGCAAAGCTGAACACTCAAAAACTTCCTCGTAGATAATTGATGGTCTAGGTTGCGTTGTAATAGTTTATCTAAATAATCTAACATATTCACTTTCAGGGAAAATGTTTTTTCCTTCTTTCTTCCTGTCCTTCTAGGTAGGTGGAAATAATTGAAGTTGTATTAGTTACCTAAGGAAGTCTTGCTCTAATATCAAGGAGTGCACTTATTGTGTTGATTGTTGCCCCTCTGAAAGTTGATATAAAATAGGAAACAAGAAGGAATGGAAGAGATTTACCGATCTGGTGATTTCCAATGGAACTTCGGCCCCAACTTCCACAATGCCCATATTTGGCGTTACTGTATAATTCGAGTTATTCGATGATTTCACCTGAAATCAACTCATTTTAGCAATAACAAAGTTACCGGTTAACCAACTTGCGAGAGGATGATGACAATTAGGGTTAGGACTAGTTGCTTCAGTCTTGAGCAAGCTGTTATGGAACAAATCCCATTTGGCTCTTGGCTAACTGTTCCGGAATAACTCCCCTTTGCCTCGATTGTCGAATCCGTCGTCGATCAGCTTGAAATTAAGGACGGTATGCTGACCCTTAACCAATTGGCGACTAGGGTTTTGTTGTGTGCTGGCTCATTTTGAAGAACGCTATGATATCTTCTTATGATGTATTGATAAAAGGCTACCTTTTGTTATTTACCGATATAGGTGTTTAAGGTGGTGAATGGAACTCTGCCTCATGGCAAGGTTTGTCAAGGTGTGCCTTCACCGACTCAGGTATTACGAGGTGAACCGACAAAATGCCCGAGGCACTCAAGTACCATACATTGCAAGTGATCAAATCTGATTGGTTAGATACGGTAGCACTCAGGTGTAGTATGGTCAACTGACCAAACTTTCCAGGTGGTTTAATGCAATAGTTTTTGAAATATTTTCGTTTAGTAAAACCTGACCGATTTAAACTTTCAAATAGCAGAGAGCACTCCCAATTCTTGCCTTGAAAAATAATCAAGCAGGAAATCTTCGCAAAAAATTTTTCGCACCTTTTAAATTTCAGTGGGGTGAAATTTCATCGAAGCGTGAATAGCGCTAAACTTTACAACTTGACAGAATCTTAGCTTGAGCTCCTTTCATGGCCATTTTTCGACTTCAATTTCAAGGATGCATTCTCATTCCATTCTCATTCCAATACTGAAAATCTTTGAGTTTATATGAGAGAAAATATTCAAATCTTCTGTGCTATAAATTCTGTTCTGTAAATTCTTTCAAATGAACGTCTAATTAGGCTTGAATCATCCTCTCTCAAATACAAATTAAATTTACAAGTCAAACTTGCACCTTAAACGCCAAGCGAAGTGCGCATTGATTGACAAGTTTATGTTGCGACTTGCCACCTGCAGCCGATATTGGGCAAGTCGGCGGTACAACGGCCAAAGCTTTAGTCGACATAATCGCACCGATCACGACCTTAAAATGATACAATGTCATCCCATCAACGCTTTTGTACTATTTTTTCTTTCATGCAAATATTACATTTTGAATTTCAATGAATTCGGCTGATTATGAGATTGTAAATTTTTTTTGTTGATTTATGCAAATTTCTTCATCTATTAAAATTTTGATTGATGTATTGAATTATGGTCATATTTGTTTACTAATATTTGCGTTTGTCTGTGTTTGTCTGTGTTTGTCTGCCTCCGGCGTACCTTTGCCACCAATGATGCAATTATAATGAGTGTGGCATTTAAGCTTTAAGAATGAAGAGAATATCAATAGAGAGGTTTCCCTATCACATGAAGCCCTCCTGTGCCAGCTTGTTCATCGTTCTCCTTCAGCTCTTACTAACTATAGTATTTCGCTGTCTATACCTTTCACAACTTCTTGAAATCACCGTGTGTTGTATTGAAATTCAAAAATATGGGCACTGAGGGGAATGGGGAGGAGGGAAGGGGAGGGGGAGGAATGGCAAGCGAAAATTTAAAAACAGGTCTTCTTTCGAGGAAACTGTGGAAAGCGAATCGGTTATACTCAACACGACAGGTTTGCAAATGAAGTTCTAAATGAGTATATATTAAACGTGAAATTTATGGAAGAAAGGTGATTTTGTTTCGTTTTTTCTTATCATTGCTTACAGCCTTCATTTGGGAAGTTGTTCTCAGTGTACACATTCATGACTGTTCCATATAGCAGTGGCGAGAGCAATGAGAGAATGACGAGAGAGCGCAGTTGTCTGTTTCCCTGGCTGGCCAGTCGCAAACCTGCTCGGCATTAACAAATCTCTGAGTGTACCATCCAAACGACAAATACGCCACGCTCGATATCCTTCCAGGATTCAAAGGGGACATGATGAACGGTTGTTAGCCGATGTGGCATAACGTGCTCCGTACGCGCGAGTTACAGTCTGATCCCCTTATGACGGAATGGGGGAACGGAAAGGACGTCAGACGTTATGTGAAGTGGAATATTTGAGGGACGACAAAGTTTCCAGCTTTCAAGTCCTTGTTCAAAATACGTTTAATTGTTCTCCGTTCGCGTGATCCACTTTGGTACGGTGGGGACAGTCTTACAGACCAAAGTTTTCATCGTCTCCTTATGAATCCTCGCGGGTATAGCTACTTTCTAATGCCCAAGCACTGAAACATGCACATGCCTGCACGCATACCCGTAAAGAATAAACTTTTAGATGAGACAATCGCATAAATATAAAAACTTGGAAAACATCTCCGTAGGCCATTCCAAATTGATGATAGTCTGATACAGATATCGAAAAGCATACTTTGTCTTGGCTATGAATTTTGTGACCCTTTCACTCTTTATAACTATGTGATCAAGGTGCAATTTCACCTTGTCACACTAAACAAGCAATTTTCACCTTGCATTATATTATTGAATTTCCGATGTCTCTCAGAATGTACTCCACAGTAACGAAAAAAATTATTTGTAGGTGATAATGGAGTTCAATTTTTCATGTCGTATTTATTTAATAACAAACATTGTTTAGGGAGAAATAAACAAATGCTCAACGTGTTGTTTTCTTATTGCTTTAGGGTCTTTATTTCACAGGCAAAATAAACAATTTTTGCAAACACGAGGAAAGAATTAAAGCATTCGGTTGTGATAGTCAAAAAGCGATGTAAACTAGACAGAAAACTTATAGGTTTCCCTCAGATCGAAATGCTTTAGGCAACTCATGAATGCAAAGGCATTAGACGGCTGGACAATAATGAAGGTTGATTGTTTAATGTTTCTTGTCTGGCCTCGACATCGTTATCAAGGTCGCCAACTACACCTGATGGATCTGCACTCAAGAATATTTGCACCTAGCAATGGTATCCAAGCTTAAAAAGCAATATACTAAAACACACTGAAGGCTCCAATTTTTATGCTTTATTCAGTTTGCACCTTTATGTCACCGAGACAGCAATACGTTTGCCCACAGTTGCCACCCATTCCTTTAATTGGAATTCTCAATCGCTGCACTGTTCTCCGTACATGCATCGAGTCGGTGTTTTTCAGCCATGCGTTTTGTGCTGTTGTTTTTTGCAGAACTCGCTCTCAGAACGAAAGTACATATTTAACTTTTGGTTGCGGTACTCGGTAGTCAAAAATTTTTTAGTGGAAAATTTCGACCGCATTGTATTGTTTCTTCACTCTGCAAGGTTAAATGTTTTTACATAGCTTCAATTTTGCAGGTGTTTGTACAGATACGGGCACTAGCTAGATATTCTTCCAAACTGTTTTATTCATCAGGAGGTTAGTCCATATTTATTGTTAGTTTTGGGGAATAGACGATGACGGAGATTCGAGGCATGAGTGACGGGCTATCTACTGTTTGTGCTAGTTTAGGCCTTGTCTCTAACCATGTATGATGAAGTGGCATGAAGTGCCGAGGTTTTCACTAACGGCTAATATCTTAGGAAATTCAAAAAAGCGTCATTTCCGCCATTTTCACAAAGGGAGTTGTGATTTTTCAAACATGTTTGGTTACCACCAGATTTTTTCGAAACGTCGGGACTGTAATGGTCATTTTTGGGAAATATATGCTATTTTGATCCCATGTTTCTCACATCATTGTCCTTTTTCCTTCTCACCTAGTCCGTACCATTCTCTCCTTCCGCTTATTTACGTCCATGCTCGGCATGAATTGCTTTACTTGCAATCCTGGTTGTCCACTGTTTTCGACAATTCTCAAAACCTTTAAAAAAACATATTCTAATAATTTCATTGTCTCATTGTCGGGATAATCTTTCTTCTGATCATCATCTGTGCAGAGAAAAAATGAGATTTTTGACAGTGTTAGAAATAATTGACAATCACCTGGTTACCTCACGTTCATCCTACAAATTTTGCGTATATTTCACCTCATCAAGGCAAATGCATATTTCGATTGGCATTGTTGCTCCTTTTTTCTAATATAATTTTGCGTAAGTTGATTGTTTTTATTAGTGAATTGAAATATTTCTTTTATTCAAAAATTAGTCTCATTACAAAATAAATTTCGCTATAAAACTTGAAATGCTCAGGAAGTTAATGTAGCCAAAATGGAAGATTTCAAAAAACGTTTTTAGATTATCGCTTAATATCAATAATGGGAAATTTTAGCATCAGTAATGGCAGCAATGAAGTGTGGGGAAGTTTTCTTCTGATTTCATCCCTTCCTGGGTGATCATAATTTTCGATATTTCAATGATGGTATGTCCTGTGTCTGCATGCTGGAAACCCTCTCCCTTCCCCCTTCCCCACTATTACTCCCGCCGCTAACGGGAAATAAACTGTTAAAGCGCTACCCGTTTTTTTTCGGAACTAGTGTATTCTATATTATCAAGGCAGAAATTCCCCTTCCTTTCCCCATCATTAGTGCGGCATAATGGTTACTTGTGCACTTCTGGTTGTTGTATTAGCTGGGTTGACCATTTGAGGAAGTCACGGATAATGCTGCCTATTAAATCGTGCGTTGTTGTGTTTTTTGCGGGGGAGCAACCTGTGGACGAATATTTTCAGGGAGAAAATGCCACAGAGGCTTACCTATAGGCGTCGTCTATGCTACAACACAAGATCAAATAAAACAAGGGTGAGAATAATCTTATTGTTCACAAAACTCCATGTCGTTCTCTTGCTATGAATTTGTTTCTTTTATTTTGCCGGAAGTTACCTTGCTAGTTTTTTTTCTGAAGTTTCTTTGTGAGTAAAAACAAGGTCATTGATCATCTAGGAATGTACTTCTGATTGGGCGGAAATACTTCCATCATAAAATAATAGAAAAGACCTGTTGAAAACGAGGGAAGAGCGGTCGGATGATTAGAATTTAGCTTTTAATTTATTTTGTTTGCGATTAAATAGTTTAAATAATTTACTTTGTTTATGTGTTTTATTACTAAATCGGATGACAGCTTTAAAAGAGAATGTTATCACTTTTAGGTATCAAAAACACCTGGAGGCCGTCTCGTGTTTTTATATCGAAAGAAGCTCGGATCAATCCCACGATGTGGTGATACTGGGGTGAAGCTCAAAGGAGTATGTTTATTGCTCTATTTACTCGTTTTATGAGTTCAGTAACTCGTCCGTTGATTGGAGGAGATGGCTTCCAAGTAGACTATTTGTTGAACGAATAGAAACCTTTAAAATTGTTTCGGAAATATAAAATTGAGTTTTTTTTTTAAGTATATTCAAAAAGTCTCCTCGAGGTGGAAGTTATATACTGATCATCTGTAGTGAAGGAATACAGTCGTTTTTATATAAAAAGGAAAAAGAGAGTGTGAAATGAAATCTTTGGCGGGTGTTTTCCACTGGCGAATGATTGGGGGGGGGGGGGAGGCGAGAAGGAAGTGGTGGGAGGGTGTGAGTGTCTGTTTTCTCTTTAAATTCTCGCGATGTCTTCTGCTGTGATTTTTACTTATATGTAGCACTTCTTGATGCTAAATTTACTTATTCAATTTTTATTGTCTGTGAAACATTCTAAATGGTGGCATGATAAAGGTGATGAAGCAAATTTCCTATGGAAGTAATTTTTTTGCTGTAAAACATTCTCGGGAAGCTGAAATACGGGAAGGGACTCCAGAAAATGCGGAATTTGAAAGAAATTTTCGGGGCAGAGACGATATCCTCTACGAATTATTTTCGAACATCCCGGAAGTTGTTTAAATTTTTCCCATATAAAGTTAAAGACAGGTTTTTTGGAAGAAGGGAAGGAATAATTTTCATATTCACCTATAGTTTTAAAAAGGTCAAAGCAGGATGAAAAATGCTCTTCATTTTCTATATCGGGATTTTTTTGCTTCATATACGGCGAATTTCCACTTTATCTGCGGCCAGTATTGGGATTCCGACCTTAATCTGTACCATCTGGTACGGTCGATGGCTGCTAAGGCATTCATGGAAGCTAAACCGATAACTCTTAAAGATATTTTAATGTGTAACTTGTGGTCATCCCTTTGGTCACTTTCATGTTTTTTCAATGATTTGTTGCGTAATAACTAGCTGTATTTGAATGCATAATAACAGTAGCATTCCATGTGGTCATTGATGTGACCAATACACTCAGAAAACATTGAGACGCTTCGTTGAGGTGATCGACTTTATTTGGGTTCTTTTCGTATGCGAGATGATCCATATCCGTGAATAGTGGCTGCTGTGGGAGGGGAGAGGGGTCTCTGGTATATTCATAGGGATGGTGTCTAAGTTGACGGCATATCGTCCAAATTCGACAAATTCATTAACAAAGCTGAATTATTGATAGCTTTCCTTCGCTTGGGAGTTGAGTTACGCTTATCCTCTTCAACGAGTAGTATTTTAGCCCACGTTGTAGCACTAGCACATATGTATTTTAGGGCAGTAGTTCAATATTGGGTTGTTTCGTTTCAAAAAATTATTCAGAAAGGTAAGGGGGACTAACATCCGGCCATCCCGCACCTCATTTATCTGAAGTGAAGAAGCGGCAAGGTTGTTGAGTTGTGTAACTGTAGATATATATTAAGCCAGTTTAATTTCTCAGCTCTAATGTAACGAAGATATTGCATCTTCGTACATTTAATTGCCTCTTTTTATGGAATATGGAGAGCGGATCTTAGCAAGATGTATAGATATGTCGCTGACTTTTTCTTTTTGATTTGGGATGTGCAAGTAGATGGCAGACTCTACGGACACTGCATTTGTTACTTTAAAGTAAAGGATCGAGCTTTTGTCTTTTAGGGGTATCATAAATTTTCCGTTCTTGTGGTGTGGTCTTGGAAAATGTTCCGATATTTAGCGTTTGCTGAGGAGAGGGGGAGGGGGGGTGCAAGGAGCAGTATTTGAATGGAGATCCACGGAAGTACTTTGCTGCTTGATTTGTGCCCGGTTTGTTACTGTTGGGAGAGAGTTGCCGCTTCTTTGACCTTTCGACCTTCAATATTAACAGGATGTTTTGGTAGTCGATGCGGTTTTTAGATCAAGCCAGCACGTCCACGTCAATTGTCTAAGATGACGAAGAGACTGAAGAAGGTATCACGCACCTATGGAGGTTGTCTATCGGCGGCTGCAGTGAGAGAACGCATTATAAGGGCGTTCCTAATTGAGGAGCAGAAGATAGTGGCACGTGTGTTGAAGGCAAAGAAGAACGCCGAAAAGAAGTGATGATCAAATTGGGGCAAATTGTTGTTGTTTTGTTATTGATCGTGGAATCAGTAAAAATGCTTCAATGTTTTCTGATTGATTTTATGTATATCTCGCCAGCTGACATTCGAAAAAACAATTCTAAATATTTTAAAATTTTATTTACAAATATCTTGTAAACGGTATTAGGGCAACAACTTTGATGAAATTCTCGTATTCATTCGAAAAATCCGATCGGGAGGGGAGAGGGGAGGAGTAGGAGAAACCGGTGTAGTCCATGGAGTTCCGTGCTTGTGCATAGACGAGTTTGTCCTGTAGCTGTTAATGGATAGTAATTCGTTTATCAGGTTTTACAGTTTCGGTTGGGAAAAGGGTGGTGAAAGAAGAGAAAGCTAGCTGAAAGAAAGTTGGAAAAGGCTTTAAAGGTGGGCGCAGTACTGAGATGGTAAAGTTCTATAGCTGAATCAGCTAACATTTACTTCTCCAGGTTCTATAAATCGACATGCTTTTTTATATTCCGCATATGCTGCAGCTCTGCAAAATATACATGTAGAAGTCACTTTACATTTAGATTATGTAACAGAGACACGATGAGGATATTATAAAGGTGACGTTTGAACTATAGGTTCGGTGTGAGAGGGGTTTTGCAACTTCAGGGGAAGACGTCTGAGTGAGGATACGTGAGAAGCGCCGAACGGATACAGATGAGTAAAGCAGGTTACCACATTGAAACCCCATAATATATGTATAAGCGGTGTGTTGTGAAAATAGCGATATGTTCGTATTCATGGACTGTTGTCTTTATATGATTCAAGGTTGGTGTTTATCATCCCGGGGCGTCACTTTCCCTCGATAAGTCCAGAAAGGACGAAGAGTTCATCGAATAGAAGATTTACCTATGAAGTAATATCCTATAGAACGGCGGCGCAACTAGCAAAGCCCAAGAACGCAGCGTTGGCCAAGTGAGGGATCATTAACAACCATGGTATTACATGGTATCAAATGAAGCTGTAGTGACCAAGGTGTTGAGCGGATTTGAAGTTTCATTTAATGATGTCTACATTAAATTTTACGCAAGCGATCTTTGAGAGGTATGGATGTATTATTGGAAAGGATTTGAAAATAGTATAGAGAAAATACTCGGAATGTTTTTTAAAAAAAGTCCATTTTATAGTAAGAAAAATGGCCATTTTATGTCATAAAATGGTCTGTTTTGTGGATCATAAAGTAATAATATGCGTCGAAGTGAAATCTTCACTCAACTGCCGAACTTATGGCCGTCGATGCAAACTTTTCATGGAATATTCCCTCTTCGAAGCGGTTCGATTATAGAAAACAGGGTCCTATCGGAAAAAAATTTTATTCGTATTTCAATATAAATAATTCGTTTAGAACGTAATGCCTCAATTGGAAAACTATCATAGGGATTCATTATATCATTCAAATTATATATCTGCCTTATTTGGTAATTTAGGTTCAGTCTGTGTCGCGGAATCAAATTAATATGAAAAGAACATGCAAAAATAAAGTTTATAAAGAGAGGTTGAAATAAAATTCAAATGTGATGCTTGATGACGTATCTAAAAATACATTACATATATATTTTTTGCTGCGTGTAATATAAACTTATTAAAATCTCACCACGCATCCTTATCTTTATGAATTCACTTTATATTGAAATATTTAAATATTCCAATCAAAATGAGTGAGGGAAGCGATGAAAAATAACGGTAATTTTATTATTGGGTTGAAGAAATAAAATGGAAAAGGAAAAACGGAAATTTATATAAAAACGGGAAAAACGGAAGTTACTTAATAATAGCTTAAACATATGGAATCGACTCTGATAAATACACAAAAAAATTTAATGAAACGTTTAGTGAGCTTGAGAATATTTCATTGGCCAAGTTGGCCATATAAAATCAAGGATAGAATTCACTTCTACTTGAGCACGAAAATACATAAATTTAATCCATTATATGACGTATCCGTGCGCTGAGTTCTCAAAATAAGCAGCAAAATTGATATACGAAAAATCGTAATCGTAAGAATATCAGATCATAATCGTAAGAATTCGTATTTGATATTTAAAATAAAAAATCCCATGTAACGTTCAGTCGCGGCTATTGAAGAGTATTTATATAGCGAGATAAATAGTTAGAAAATGTTTTAAAACGTATCAATTAGTTCGTAGTTGTTTTTATTTAATGACTGCTTCGGAACACCTGTTCAATGGAGTATTTACTATATGTTACTCCTTTATAAAGGTAAGCCATAGAAAATGAGCCAAATAAAATAAAATCACTGAAACGTTATCCTTATCAGGCATGTGTGTTTATCTGCGGTACATACGTCTATAGGAGAATATGGACAATCGTGCTCAATGATATAAGTTTTTTGGAGCAAGTTGGAGTTGAGCTGATTGAAGATAATGAACGTCAAAAAAAATAGAGGAAATGAGATGATCAGCATCTACGTAGTGTTTCAATGCGACAATAACATTTGCTTTTGATTGTTGACATGGATTCAATTACAATTTTCGGACAATAATTTTAAAGTTGTAACAGGTATTGTTCTGCCCCTTTAAAGTGGACCAATATGATGTCTGCATCTCTACTATGATATGCTCTTTCCAGCATTCTTCGTTATGAAAATGCTTGAATATGCTTACTCTATTTACATTAAAATCAACTGTAGTTGCAAAGAAAGAGTTCTTGAAAGCAACAGTATCCTTCCTATGCACTCAAGTGTTCACGATGCACAATCGCTCGTTTTGGTCTTTGTTGAGGCTTATATTTTTTTCCTATTTTTGTTGAACACATGTCATTGCAATTGTTCGTCTAAATAACACTGAGAGATCTATCGACTTGCTATGGAATATTAATGCTGGGCATCTTTAAAATATTAAAGAAAGTCGTTATATGCGGAAAATACAGATCGCATTTTTTGTTACTTTATAAAATATTTTTTGAAAAAATCAAATCTCAATAGTTTGTTGCGAAATTAATTGGAGTGTCACGATCCAAAAGGTTCTCTCCTATTTTATTTAAATCTCCTATAATTTGTAGCTTCTTTTAGTGGATGAAATATCCTTGACCTTAGCCTTGTACATATTCCACTCTGTAGTGATTTCAATATGTTCGAATATTCGATAACTTGAAAGGTAAATGTAAATAGTATTTTGTAAATGAAACGGAAAATCTTTGCTTCTGTTCCACTTTATAGATAGTTTTTCGTTTTTCTCATGCTTTCAATGAGATTTTCTTAGAAAAAAAGTGTTGAAATTTCTCTTGTCACCTCAAGCATTATCGAAAAATCACTTTTTGTGCTGTGAATCTAATTACGACGATGCCTCTATATGAACTGATGTAGTAGGAATGTAGGAAAACTGGCGATGAAGAAAGTGAAACAGGCATGAAATTTCACACATATTTGCATAGGTAGCAATGGATCTAGCTCTAAGTTCCACGCTTTCTATGATCTTTGATCTTTCATTGCCAATGGTTTCTTGATGCGATATTATTGAAATTGTTGTGAATGACATTATAGAAATAAAGCCGCTTCAAAGAGATAATCTTAATGAAGAAATGCTTCCAACAACAGGTTATTGGTCTTTCATCGACGATCTAATACGCGTAAAAACATTCTCAGGTTATCTTAACATAAGACGGAAGGTACTACTGCCTTTGTCGTTGATTTGAGTGGAGAAATTTATCTGGTAAGATAATGTGCTCTGCCATATACGTTTCGATCCTTAATAGTAGTGCAAGACATCAGAAGCTGAAGGAATAGACCTTTATGTGTTGTGCGTTAAGCGAAACAAATTTTGTCATTCGAAGACAGAAATCCAATCTCTGCTGCTGCATTTTCTTGGAACCTTCAACTTCACTGAGATCCTCTTTTTTTGCTTCCAATAAATTCCCAACTCCCCTTCCCGCGCCCAAAAAATTCACCTTGGATGAACGAATGAAAGAAATAAAAACGTTACCACTTATTTAAATCTATATCAAAACATTCTGTGACTATTTTGTGGTCCACATATGTGCATTCGTTGTGCTGCTAATTAGGTTGATTAGTGATAGTGGATGCATCAATCGGCGTCTATTTCAGCGTGAATTCGGAGCTCACTATCGTTAGTGACAGCCACTCAACGCTGCCTACAAACGATAAGCCTATATAATATTTTCACTAATTGTTTTGTCCTATTTCTAGTGAATAACATGTTTGAATAACAAAAAAAAACCTATGATGATACATAGGCTTTTAAATATCAATTTTTTTCTAGATGTACGATGTAATCCTTCGGTAGTTTCTTGCCATAAAACTTTTCTCGCCGAATTTGCTTTATTTCGCCAGATTCTCGCCGTTTTTCCTCGAATTTGTTTATTTTGCCTTTCGAAATAAACCGAATTCTTTGTGTTCTACATTATCATTGTTGTTTCTGCGAGTAAATTTTTATGTCATTTCAACGGGGAAAACGAAGACTTCGTTCGATTGTTTGATATCCCTTTTAACAGTAATTAATTTTGACTGTTTTGAAAATTATTTAAAATGATGAAAGAGGATTACATCGCACAACGACTGATTACTTTGTGATGTCTCAATATTCGGATTTCCTTTCAATAGTACAAACTTTATGTTTTTAAGCTAAATGTCCATAGTAATTTTGAACAAATTACTTCCTCAAGTACCGAATGCATCAGTAACAGCTCTCAAAATTTCGGCCTTATTACATGGCGCCTTCGAGAATATTGACTATTGTATCTGTCAAGTGTGATATTTAGCAGTTCGCCTGGATCGTATTTTGGCATACGTGCGGATATATTTTCCTTCTGGTCGTTTAAGTTGGCTTGTCGGAAAGTGATTCCATCCTTCCAAATTACATATTTCGGAATTTTTAATTTGACTTTGTTAATCAATAATTGATGTGTTTTGAATTTCTGAATATTTTTTCTTCAGCTACGATTCGAATTCTTCGGCAAAGCAAAGACAAAGCTCTAAATGTGCATATAGAAAAGGCAAAGAATAAAAATACAGCGGAAATGCGATTAGTAGAGAGGCTTGAAGAGCTTGATGAAAGTCACACATATTTCACAGTGTTTTTTCTTCGCATCGTACATCAGTCTGCAGAAAAACTTCGGACTGCTGCAAAAAGATTCCTACGAACATTATTCACTGAAATTTAGCTTATAATGGCCCAGGAGATGGGCAAAAAAACATCTACCACTAAGCGTCCTTTTGCAGCTTTCTCACTTATTCTTGACCCGAACGATAAAAATATTTGTAAAATAATAACACAATAGAAACCTGTCATCATTGACAAGCGGCCGACCGTTTAGAGAAATAAGCAATCGATATGCAAATGAGTAATGAATGCACAAACGCCGAATTTGCACATCAAATGTGTAGATTAAAAATATATATTAGTTTATCACCGCTTACATATCTTGAGATTATGAGCCATTAAACAAATGCATAATGCGGCATTTATTACGCTGAAAGCTGAATGATGCCACATTACAGATAAATTTGCATAATACATTTCTTTGTTATAAATATGTATCTACTATAGGTTCTGAAGACATTTGCAAACATTTTACGTCCACCTCTACGTCGGCAATATGCAATAGGTGACACAAAGATTTACTTAAATTAGCATCCGCAGTTCGCCACGCTCTGGTACGAAATTATTTATTCATCACGTTAGCTGTATGTTAGGGTTTGAAGGCTAGTTTAAGCATAGTGCATAATTTCAGCGTCTTAGTTGCTCGCATTGTTAGCGTTGGCATTTTTGTCGTTGAAATAAAGCACTTCATGTCCCGACGTTTCGTCATTCTTTAATGACTCAGTTCCTTTTTTTGGTGTTTAAGAAAAATTTCGAGACCGTGTTAAGCATCCATCCGTTTCGAACCCTATATTCAACGAATCTATTCTACTCGTGGTTCAAAACATCCCATCTAAAACTAGGGCTATTTCAAAATCTCTAGCACGAATCTCTATCTAATGGCATCTTTGCCTTTTAGTTGCTAGAGAGTCAATCGTTTAGAAATTTCCCTACCCCACTCATTCCTCCCTCACGACAATTAGTAGCCACCATTAGAGGTAACCATGGAGAGACCTAATAGAGAATATAAGTAATCTATGATCATATAAGTAATGATCTATGAGAATATAAGTAATCATTTTTAATCAACGAAAAAATCCTTTATTGGTTTCATTTTTTCTGGCGAGGTGGGGAGGGTTGCAGAAAAAGCCACGCTGTGCTCCTTGACATGCACTCATTTATGACAAACGCTACTTCTGCTATGCAGAAATTTGAGAGCGTTTCTGCGGTCGTTACTGATGTGTTATTTATGCTGTGGTATTTCGATGAAGAAGACATAAAGTTTTCAATAGTAAAATTCTTTTTGCACTCACAAAGCAATATATGTGAGAAAGATTTGAGTAATTATAGTCTGCTTGAGAATGAAAACATTAGACTCGCTTATTTTTGTATAGCTCATTATTTCAGCTATCGCATTTAAGACTCCATGCAGTTGTTTTCCACTCGTTTCATCAAGCGAACATAAATTCTAAGCTTAGTCAGCAAAATTTACTAGAATTCATTAAGCATCTCTCCATGATCATCCCTCTCCATCTGTGGATGCGAAGCAGTTTAATAGGACTCCTCAGTTTTGGACACCGACACGGAAATGAAGAATACCTGCGAACGTTTCTACATTTTCAACCGCAGTAATAGTCAATCCCATTTAGATTTCATTCTTGCGTGAAAGTTTGCTGAAGTGAAGTGCGTTTATCCACCTCCTATTCGTTCACTAGATGCGACATATTTATCAGGGCTTGAAGGCATTAGTGCGACTTATAGCAAATTTCATAGCAACATCCTATAAATGTCGGGGGTTTTTTTTTTAAATGCGGCCTGCTCAGGCGTTTGTCATCTCAGTGGATCCTACTGAGCCGGCTGCAATTCATCTAGAAGCTATATTCAGAATAAGAAAAACTTCTGGCATCTTCAGTCCAGTGTAGTTGGGATGAAGTTTGCTACATACTTAAATGTTGTACTATCGAAGGTTGACAAAATAAAATCACTTTTTTTTTTGTCATCCTTATATCATCTAAGCTACTTTTTTATTCAAAAAAGATTATTGAAAATTACGAGAATGAAAGAATTGCATTTGTATTCCTCATCCTTCAGTGAGGAAATAATTGCACAAAATATCTTTGAAAGAGTTTTTTGCAAAAAAGAGCTTTTTTTAAAGTTTTTTTTTTTCACGAGTGGGTCAATGTCAAATATTTGAGAAATGTGAACGCAACACGCAACAAATATTTTAGTAGGATAACGAAAATGAGCCAAACTTGTGGAGCGGAATGTAATGCAATTTGCGCAGAGAGATAAACCATCGAAGTGAGCTGTGTGAATTGAATTTCTAATTGACCCGCTGTTGCACGCACACATACACACAAATATTTACAAACATAAAATGAACAAGTACGCACACTTACATCAATATACACATAGAGACATACGTATACATACACATATCACATACATCTACACACATACGTATAAATCAAGAAAAGCGTGAAAGATAGTTCAATTGGACGATTTCACATCGCATTTCATGTATTGCATTCTGCATACCCGATGACTCAATTTGTTGCATTCACAACTCCAAGGAAGGCAGGATGAACTGAATGGGGGAGCGGGAGGTAAGGCAGATGAGGCCGAGGAACGGTCAGTGTAATTTTGGCGCTTAGAGAAATGTTCACACTATGAGATTATGTTATTTCTCCATTTTTTAAAACTGTAAGCACTGTACCGTTATTCAGATTCTGTTGTTCACTATATGCCGCAAACCCCATTATAGACACCCTTCAATTATCTGCTCTCTCATGAGCACACGTTCCTCCACTCGGCTGGGGGCAACATACTTCATGGTAGCACTTCCTATTCCTTTCTCTTCTATACGTGCCATTCAGTGTCTATACAATATTATATGCATCCACTCTCGACCTACTTGTATATCACAACGCATTGTGGGAAGGCCTAGGAAGTTTTGCATTCGATTATAAAGAAAACAAAAAAAAAACAATTCTGGAAAATTTGACATCAGAAAATTCCTACTAGAAAATGAAAAAATCTTAATTTCATCTGAATTACTTACTCTTCCCTCATATTTGCTAGGAAGAATTTGAGAAACCTATTGGTCCTTAGACATATAGAGGCAATTTGTGGAAGCTACTTTTTACTATTATTGCTGAAAGATATCGGCTTGAAATTGCAAACGGATTATTGAATTTGCTGTAGGATACTTGCAATGGCTCTTGAATGGAATTTTTTCGAAAGTATTTGAAAAAGTAGATCTGTTTACTGTGAAATTGCTTATCATTTATTCTTGCTAAATATCGCCTCGTTAGTTATAGAGGAGTGAAATTAGAAAAAATGAAATTTAAAGTTCAAAATTCACATTCCTGACATCGTTTTCCGAGAGCTTTTATGCTCATAGAAGAAGTTTATTATTGCTTAAAAATCAATCGTCGAAGATTCTCTGAAAGCATTTTTAAACAAGAATAGCATTGGGAAAAATCATTGCTGTTTCAAAAAATTGTACTTTTGTTTACTTTTTATCCATGAAAACATCATGTATTTATCATTTGCAAAAAAAAAAAAATACTGCGTTCTTTTCTATGAAATTACGTAGTCACAAATGATCAAATCAGCAACGAAAACAAGTAGGATGGAATAATCGAAAGTTGAATAAAGCTCAGTAGAAAGTCAAAGAAATTGACCAGCTTTCATGTGCCTTACAAGGTGATTGGACTGATGGTATGAGCATCGCTCCTTCTTGGCATCCCCCTCCCGCCACCCTCAAATGGAGATTGATCGGTTTTATGTGCGGAGCAATGCGATTCCTGTACTGTAATGGAGTAAGTGGTAACTGTTAAATAACGGCTTGATAGTATGCAGTAACTCTGAAAAATGCTTTTCCTGACAGAGTTGGTCGCGAAGGACACCAGTTCTTTTGTTTCTTTGAAATATTTATTCAACTCACTTTTTTTGAAATTTCTAAAGTGAGAAAATATTGAAAGGTCTATAAAATATTACTTGACTTTATAAACAATAAAATAATAGGATATATGAGGAATTGCAACCTAATAGATATGTTTTCTTGATGAGCTATTTCAACATATTTTCCACATTCAAGAAGCTATTTTCGTTTGGTGGAATAAGGCGTGTATAAGTCAAAATTGCTAGGCGGAGTGTCGCACAAGTATGGCCGGAAGTGAAGAGACACGAAATAGAACGAGACGGCAACTAGCTAGCATGGAGCTAAGTGTGTTGATTTCACTCATCGAATTTACGCTTGTTTTAATTTGCCTCTTCTGCTCTATTCCAATATTTCATCCTTCCCAAAAGAATGGCTCATTAATTCCTTAATGATTATATATAGATATTGTCATAGTGATTATTATATATAGATATTCCACGTTAGTAGATTTGCTAATAAGATTAGTTACTTCAATTTACTTGTTTTATTGTAAATCAGTGCATATTTTGTTCCTTCTGATAAAAAAACTTTTTTCTCATCAGTGTGAACAATTTTCTAGGCGCTTGCAACATTTAATGACATGAAAAGTTAATTGCACCATTATTCTGTGTTTGTAGTGATAATTGATAGCAACTATTTTGAGTATAATAGAGAAGATTTTAGTCAGCAAATGCCAATAATAAATATTCTGATGGCTAGCATAGGCAGCTGTCGTAGAATCACAAAGAATCGCCTTTAATTTCATTGTAATGACAAGTATTCAGGGCATTGAAGAGTTCACGAATGCTTCACTTCTTACGATTGATATTCGGGATATTATTCGGTGCTACGCAGAGAATTTTAATTTTATTTGAAGGTTTTGATTTGTGTGTTCTTTTGCATGCATCATTTGGCAAATTGCGTATATGGTAATTGGTCCAGTTGTGGAAATATATTCGTGCATATATATTTGTAAGTTTGTTCTTCTACCTGACCGGTTGTTTCAACTCAAAGAACAGCGGAGCAAACCCAGGCAAAGTGGAGCTTACATTTCGTATCTTCCGAGTTGAAAAATAATCCATTTATGAGTGACATAGAGTTTATGCAATACAATTCGAAATTGTTACATTTATCGTCAAATTTATGTACTGAGTTGCTCATTCATGCTGTTGTGTTGAAACTTCAATAACTGCCATCAATCGATCAAATCCATATGATGGTGTTTTGAGATTTATTGCATATTTAGATGATGGAACTCTTCAATAAAGCATTATGAGTATTACTTACCGATCGTTTTGAGATTAGTGAAAGAAGTCCGGCTTCGCTTCATTTTTTTTTTACTTCTGCAAATGTATTTCGAAATATAATTGTCTAAATGTCATACTAAAAAAAATTGCACCTATTTGTGCACTTTATTAGTATGACATCCGTGATTACGTTCAAATTTCTATTAATAAAAAAAAAACTCGTCTAAAAACCCTCGAACACAAATGGCACAAATAATTTCGAAAGGAAAATTAAGAGGCTATAGCGATTAGAAGAATAGTACAAAACAATTGTTTCAGTACTGATACTGATATCTCAACCATCATTAGAGATTAAAGTGATTTTATCGAAAATGCGGAAATCTTTGCGCTCAAGGCAAACGAGCACTTGCGTGGAACAAGATTACTGAATTTAGCAGCTTTAAACTTTTTTTTTTTTTAAGGTGAAGTTTATTGAGCTCTTTTCACAACATCTTTTTGCGTATTCTGCTTCGCTTGAAATTTGCAAAACTCATAAAACTTAGATAGATTCCAAAGATCATTGCCCATTTCTTTTTCTTTAATCTAATTTTTCTTCTTTCTTGCATAACAACGGCACTTCATATGCAGATATTCGTGGATGAAAAGGAGAAGGGAGGAAGAGCAAGAAAGGAGAAGGAATCTTTGGATGCAGCTATGCAAAGCTCGTACACGCTTTTTTCCAGAATTCCAGACTTTTCCCGAACTGTCGCTCGAATTGTGCCCAACACTGCATGAAAAACTAAGTCCTCATGCTAGAACTTCTACCATTAACACTTTTTGAAACGTTTTTTGATTATTTTCTTGGTGAATAGTGGCAATATTTACGAGATCAGGAGATTTCTTTATTGCTGCGTAATCCTTTCTCACTTTTTAAACATGTTAACTTAGAAACGTAAGTCCCCAAACACGAATTGTTGACGTTTTCGTTGAGTATCCATTCAAAAAGCAATGCTTGTTTATTTGCGCTTTTTAAGCCGCTAAAGAAATGTGAACCTAAAAGTTCGAATATCCCAATGGGCTTCCATATTTGTTTCACAATTTCTTCGTAAAAGGACATTCTTCAAACTTCTCTGCACTTTCGGTTCATCTCTAGAAACCACTCATCGAGCAATTCAATGATATTCAATGGTTCGATTTACGCATAGTATCATTTCACCATTTAAAATGTTTGTGTGCAATATTTTTAATGAACTTTCAGTCGTATTAGTAAGGATTTTGCTCCTTTCAGATTCATATGTAGGAGTGTTAGAAATGCGAGATTTGTTGCCTTTTCAATCGGTATGACATATTTGGCCTCAGTCAACGTTTGATGGCACTAATTTTCAGTAGCACTAATTTTCTACCCTCTCCTATTTGTTGTTTTGTAAAATGTAGAAAAGCAGTCTACGAAACTGAAATTTATACATTTAGAGCGGTAAGCATCGTGAGTTCTGTGAGCCTATTTGCAAAAACAGAAATTTTTAATCGTTTTGCTTGGATTCACAAAAATTTTACAAACATGAATTGGATACAATCGATTGACCGAGCAATAAAGATTAGCTGTGGGTTGCAAATAAATTTTCTAGTTCTAAAAGACTAATCGAAATTTATGACAAAATGATATATCGACCTTGAACGGTTACTAGGCTTTCTAATGACCTGAAAATAACTCCTTTACATCAAATGAAAGAGAAAAAATAGTCGGAAAAGATAGGTGATAGTAAAATTGTGGCGTCGTATTAGGTAACATGACAATTGGCAAAAACTTGTTAATATGACACATAGATTATTTTTTGTGAATATATATTTCCCGCTATTTCTGGATAGTAATATTACAGAACGTTCGGTCCTTCTCTATCAATTACAAACGATTACCAAACAAATCGCTCTTAGAATAGATCGCTTTCTGTCACCAATTCAACTCATGCATCTCCTCCACGGAAATAACATTGCTAGTTCAAAGATCCTGTTGTTGTTTTAGTGCTTAAATCATAATTTTGCTATTATTTCACCAGTGTTGACACTTCACTGAAAATTTCGGTCATCACTTAACTTTTTTAAAATTATTTAAAAGGCGTAGTTCACAGTTGGCATGCTCCAAGAAGTACAAGGAAGTATAGCTGATTTCATTATATTATTCGCTTCTTAATCAAGCCAGTATCACAACGACGGTTCAGTTATTCTCAATCAGTGCAAAGAATTGGATTAAAATTTCAATGGTACTTTTCTCTCTTTTCATCATCTTGCTCTTCTCGAATGCGATTTTTAGCTCCTTGTATTTACCACTGGACGAGAAGGAGTTGTTGATAGGTTCATTAATTCAAGCGTAAGCGCATTTTATATAATCTCGACTGGAAAACAATTAATATTAGCCTTAATATTAGCCTTATGTTAGCTTTTGAAACAACCAGCTCCAAGCGAACTCCAGAATCAACTCCAAAATGAAAGAGTCCACTAATGGTGTATCGCATCGATATATGAAGGTACCATCGGGTCGTAATTCATAAAAAAGGTTACCAGTCGATATGATAGCATGTTTGCTTCATGTTTTTTCGAAAGATTTAACGACCAAACGCATTCATAAAACGTATTGTTGCAAAGAAGATCCATCCATCAAAACAACGTTCCCCTTCTACTTTGGCGCAACTTGCGATCGATGTTGTTATTTCCTTTGCAAAAATTCTCTCACCTATCTATTATTGCATATTAAATATTGCTTTTGCCAATATCCGATGCTTATAAGTGATGCAGGTGAAACCTTCGATATTTATACCTGCAATAACCTATAGCAACGCGAGATTTCCGTTAAGATTGTGTTTCGATGAGATATTTGGTTTCTATAATGAGCTGAAGAAACTGCATGCTTTTAAAAGTAGCTTAAATCGCTATGAGGGAATTCTCGTCATTTGAAAACAAATTTTTGTGGAATAAATCCTATAGAAAAAATTTCTTCAAAGACCTATTGATGAAGAATTGATCTTATTCTATGATAGATAGAAGGCTGCATTTGCATCTGCTAAAAAAAGTGACTCAAGCGGCCTTTCCGACTAATTTTTGCATCAAACTGCTTTTCGAAAAATTCTTGAAATGATTCACTGCCGTTGACGGTAGTCTTCAATGATGAACACTTATGGACATCAGACTCTCAGTAATCGACCATGATTAAAGATCACTTACAATTTTCAAATGCAATCAGTTCGAGGACATTGCAATAGGTATTGCATCTCAACCATATTATGCAAAAAAACTATGTCTTCTATCGGTCAATTATGAGAATCTATCATAAGATCTATGATTTTCAAGTTTCTCATATATATTCAGCTTTAAATGTGACTTTATTTAAAGGAAATTAATGCTTGTCATTTCCATGGTCAGAATTAATAAAACGATTAGCCACAGTAACGGCTATTGTCTTGATTCTATCTATATTTGATTCGTGTTGTCTTGATTCTATCTGTATGTCATTCCTATTGTTTCGATTCTCTATGTATGTTTTTCTTTTGAGTATTTTTATTTGAGCGTCTTTATAATTAGTCAAGCAAAATGATTCACTCAAAGTAGTCAGCAATTCATAGGAGATCTTTTATTGTCGCTGCTAGAGTGCATTAGATTTAAACCGATAGCTGGAACCAATATGAGCAATATGGAATGGTTGTTGGATTGACTCCGTAGAGAGTTCCCTAAAGAGCCAAAAATGTGCATATTTGTTAGCTAACATATGCAATGATATTGGCTGAAATAAACTGCATTCCTCTATACTCTATCAGTGGCTCGATGTCAAGTGAGCAGCTAGTGAAAGATCATTGAGCTGATATAGTCAGCGTAGAAAACCTTTTATTGTTCATATAAACTTTTGAAGTGGTAAATTTCTGGACCTTACAATCTAAGGCAATTTGTCTGAGAGAACAATTTTCTCTTCAGCTTAAATATTTCAGATTTGCATCTGGATGATTGGAAAACTTTAAAAAAAACTTATTTTAATATGAGGTCGCATGGAACGTTAAAGAGATCGCTTTTTGCACTCCCAATATCCAAGTCAAGAACAATTGCGCTGCTCCATTGCAACGAGTTTTCCTATGAAATTATCCGTTTTTCAAAAATTTGCATCGACATTTCAACCTTCCTCTGATTTATTATGTAACATAACTTGAAGATTGTTTTTGGGAAAACTGAAATCCACGTAGAAGCGATTTTCAATCCCTTCCTAAGACATTGGAAAAAATTGCGCACGCTAGTCGAATATTACGTTCGATGTTTGTCGGACACTGATAAATCGACTGCTTAGATGAGTTTGCTTCGCAGCGCATCTTTAAATGCTGCAACTCTTGAAAAAACTATGAAAATCTTTATTGAAATATTCCAAGTTTCCATTCATAGAATTGCAATGATTTCGAAAACACTCGAAACAAGAAAAGTGGAAAATATGTACTTTATTTAGCTTTTTAGCTCAAAATTTTTGAAGATGAGTGTTCCACCCTTCATGGCTTATCCTGTCAAATTTTTCAATAATGTCTTAAATCCACTAAAGTAAGTGCCGTTAAAACGATTCGTTAAGTGCCTTCTTCTGCTATATACTTTGCCAATCGTATGCCCCTTCTTTTACTTTCATTATGCGAACTCGCAACTCGAAGCACGCACTAGGCCAAAAGTATACAACAGTTTACAACTCATTTCATCAACGAAATTCAAGCCATTCTCACCTATTTTACGCTTGTTTAGAAAAATTTTCATAAAGGTCCAGTGTGTAAATACGTACACCTGTGAAAATTATTTGTAAATACGTACACCTGCAAACATCTAAGGGGTTTATGAACCTATTAACATATATCTGCTTGCTGAGTTACCCCTTTAAAGAATGTCAAAAATTGCAGCAATTATTGTCAGAGAGATATCAGGTGCAATGTTGAGCACAAATGCACACACGTATTTTTTAGCGCAAACCTTAAAAACGAACCTGTAAGGTAACTCTTACTTCGGTTGTTTACGAATGCCTTGCTTGCATTTGCAATCTGAATGGAGAATGTTCATCCGCCGAATGCAGATGAGTTAATTTGTTAATTATACTTGTAAACAAATATTACTGCACTAGTTGCCCTATATGTGTCTTATGCTAAGTAAGCTGGGAACATATTCTGCAGGAGTTTGCTACCAAAAATTTCCATCATTTTCTGTTTCATTTCTATACGCAATTACAAAACTAGCTTCCCATAAGCGCTTGTGACAAAGATGTTTGCGTATGTATGTGTCGGTTCATTCGTTGGATAGTTGCACTTAGCCGGAAAGCACAGCTACGAATGCATCTCTTAGGATGACTCTTGACACCATATTTCACTCTGGCCTATCGTATTCGGACAAGCTATCAGCAAGTATAGGTGTCAAAAAGTTTATTTGTATTTTCTACCAGGGAAGTACAGAAAAACTAACATTTGCTATATATTTGTGCGAATGGTGGACCAACTGAAACATAAAGGTATATCACTGAAAATTTTGTTTTTTGTTAGTGGTCTCATGATTAGATGGACGTTGTACAAAAGCGTATGCTTGAGCATTCTTTTAGTACACCTTTTTAGTCGTTTTATGCTAAAATTTTCTTGCTGCTTTTTCCTAATTTGTTTTCTTCGAAAGGATCTTTGAGGTCATTTTTTCTGCTTTTAGTAAAACGCTGATCGGTTTCTATGCGCAATGTAAACTAATATCTTTAAGATAAATGTTGCTCGTCATAATAAATATTCCTTAAATTACCTTTGAAATTGGGCTTTGCATTCATAAAATTATTCATTTATTCAAAAAGTTCTATAAGAGTTGCACTCATCAACGAATAATGAAGAGCGCGTTTGATTGTTTGAAGAGCGCATTCGTTTCGCTCAACCTTTCAATTAAATCGATTCATTAATTCCAACTTCGAATTGTAAATACCTTCACTTATTCGTCACTCATATCATTAATTCATCTATATGAGAAGTATAAAATTCTATAGCAAATAATAATTCCTTTAATATTTGAATTATGCAATCGTTTAATAATTCCTTTAATATTTGAATTATGCAATCGTTTAATAATTCCTTTAATATTTGAATTATGCAATCGTTTTCAAAGTGGTCGAAAAATCGAAACTTGGCCATCCATCTCTTACAGCGAATATTTCGATGTATTTCCATTCTTTTTTTTTTTTTTGAAATTTTCAGCCAAAAAATTAACGGTAGTTATGAAACGTTGTGATTAGCCCACAATTAATGGTTTGCATTATGGGGAAGTATATATTATTCGGCAAAAACTATGAACAGCATATGTTGATAAATATTTAATCAATTTTTTCTCTTTTCCATCAATAGAATCCACTTAAGACATCTCCAAAAGAATAGAAATCATATTATATAAGGCAACGATAAAGAACTACCATATCATTACTCAATTATTGTTTACTTCTCATTCCAATCATTTTATACTCTTTCGATGGAATTCTTTCATTGCCGACGTAGTAATCAACTGTTTACAAATATGGAAACACTCAAAAAACATTATATATATATATATATATATATATATATATATATATATATATATATATATATATATATATATATATATATATATATATATATATATATGGATATATGGAAACTTTTTATTATGGAAATTATATAAATGGATATATGGAAATAAACAATATATATGGAAACTTTTTATTGCATCCGATATATATATATATATATATATATATATATATATATCGTTATAATATTGCAATAATTATGCAAATATGATGTTGAACAACGCCGAAAAAACTACTTTTTATTCAGTAATGCATTTATTTACGTGATAATGACTCAATGCTAGTCTTTTGACACTAAATGATCAAATTTTATTCACAAAACGCTTTTTCTTTTTATTCACAAAAAAGATTTCGCGTTTAGCGCATGTGGTCCTTTAGTTTTTCTTTCTAAAGTTTTATCGGATGCAATAAAAAGGCGAAGTGTTGATTTTTCAAATAGAAATAAACGTAACACTATAAGTTTGCGAAATTCAGTTACTAAATTATTTGTTGCAAATAGAATTACATAGAAATAAAATTGGAATTTTGAGAAAGAAGTGAAAGTTCAGGCCAATATTTTTTACAACAAAAAAATATTGTCACAATTAATGTCTTACTGAAGCTTAATATTAGCTGTATTATCAATAAGAGATGTCACAGTGATTCAACGAGTACAATTAAATTCACATCCGTTGAACCTATTCGTAATTGATGTGAGTGGGCATGGCAATGCTGAGCATTATGGGGTGGAGTCGGTCATATAAGCCTTCATAGAATTACTGCCCGACGCGTCCGTTCTGAGCAAGCATGCTGGAATTTGGCCTCTGAAAGCTTGCTTCGTCCTTCTTTCACTGCTGAGCGCTTGCATATGCTATAGCCATCACAATTGGATGGTTTCGTGTTGATTTATTTATGTGCACTCTTTTTTGCCACTCGTGAGGGGCACAAGTAACCCTTATGATAAGTCGCATTAGAGATGGCTCCTATCACCGGTGAAAAACGCTTGTGCTCTCTACAAATTCTTCCTCATCGCTGGAAATTCTATGTCCTAGGAATTTTTAAGCATGAACTGTGTGAACTAAAAAAATATTTATAATATATTCGAGAACTCAATTCCCTGTGGTGATTATGACATTTCATACTTCCGCAGTAGGGAATTAAATTCGATACCACATTAGAAGGGGGATTTGTATAAAGTGAGTCTCCATGAAGGTAGGGGATAATTCGGGCGAAGGGAAGGATAATAAATCTGGGATAATTTCTGTAAAAATGCACCTTCAATAGATAGACTGTATCTGACGGTGAATGATCTTGAAATATGAATGGATAAGAGGAACCTTACTGGAACTTTATTCGTCATGTGGAAAAGGGGAAACAAAACGTATGCAAAAAGGGGGTATATTGATTGGCCTTTGTTGAAAAACTTCAATATATTTCGCCTATGTTAATTATGAGATTATCCAACGATGGCAGGCCGTAGTACTCCTCACGCGCGTTTCAGTTATTTGCATATTCATTGTTTCTGGAGTTCAGGTTCTCCATAGATTGCTCCACTGGAGTTCTAAGTTCAGTTTGTTGTTCTTAGCCGTTTCACTATGTTCTCTCAGACTGCAAAAGTTTATAACACAAAAAAAAAGACAAGAAATTCTTTTCGTTTGAATTATGCTTAGCAACGAGATGGACATGAAAGATGATTGTTGCCTATTTCGTATCAAACAATGCCAATAATTATTGGTGATGCGCTCACCAGTATCATCTATGGACTTTAGCTCGCTCTTTAATAGTTGATCTCGTTGAACAATACTGGCAAAAGTACAATTTTGTGCAAAAAAAATACAAGTTTCTGATCAGTCGAATGAAATATTCCCCATGGGATTCTCTATTTGATCATTTTCAACACTGTTTTTTTTTGTTTGTCGTATCCATATGTGATCTGATAGAGTGAGACATCAGTATTTATTTATTTTTATTTATTTATTCCGACGTCTGAAAGTGATAAATATAAAAAAGTGCTTCAACATGAACAATAAAGAAGAGCACAGCAATGAACGTATTCAATGCTCAATTTACTTAATCACTATTACGAACCTTAGCGTATTTGCGTCTGCAACATTGTGCGTCGCTTGTCTGTCTGTCCAAATTTAACAGCATTGATGAATGATATATTTCATAGTATATCCTATATTAACGGAGTGGATATGTGCACTTCGAAACGAGCTAATCATTAAGACACGCGAAAAATTCACATAAATGTTGTATTCATTCGCATTTTAGACAGGTCAAGTAGCAAAAAAGTAAGCATTTGTAGAGAAATTCATGTGAACGTTGAGGTGAACTTAGATATGGATGCATTATGTGCCGGTTTAAATTTTTTTTTTGGAAATTCAAAAACTGGCTGACCTATTGAGCACTTGTAGATATGCAAATCTATTCTAAGTGATCTGGTAAGGCAATACATGCTATCGATAAAGGCTATATCTCATAATTCAGTAATTTCTTGGGTTAATTTTTTTCAAATATATAGAACACGTTCTGGTGTTAAATGAAATTATGAAACGATGATAGTTTACCAGTGCTATTCGTGTTGCTTATCGTCCTTTTATCGCAACAATGCATTAGGTGATAAAAGAGCCCTGAAATTTACTCCATATTAAAGGATGTCTTAATAATTAAACTCTTTGAAAAACTCAAGCTATTTTTTCGAGAGAATTCAGATGTGTTTAAAATATTATATCAGAACCAAAGCTGTTAATCATAAATTTTACCAAATCTATCACATAGTTGAACAAAAATGTGATATTTTTTCTTCTTTTGCTTGCACGAAAAATTTCTAAAAAGAACTGATGGAGTATTGATAGTTCATTTTTTCAATCACTTTTTACTTATGTATAAATGATTTTGTGTTCTCGATATGAAACATGTTTTTTAACGTTTAGGCAAGGTGAACGTATTCGTTGTGCAATTGTCATTATACATTGAGGTAATTTTGTTAACTTTATTAAGGATTAATCAAAGTTATCGTTATTGATAGAAGTTTTGAAACGAATTTACGACATTGTTGCAAATCGTCACATCAAAGATGACCAGCTGTATGGGTCTAAACGAATCGGCTATAGAAGAGCAAAAAGTTTATTATGCAAAGGTAAGATTCTGATTTTTTTTTAGGAAATAGACTATATATATATATATATATATATATATATATATAGAATTGCAATTGCATACAGGTAATATATAGTTATTGTTTATATTTATAGTTATTGATTTATAATCTGCTCAAGTTAATATATAAAGAGTTATTGTTGATCATCTAGAGCAACTGAGTAATCTATTTTTGGAAATTAATATGATCGAAATAAACATTAACTCGTTTTTATAGGTAATGGAATAAATATGACTTAAAGTAATTGAGTTTTAAGGTTTTTGTTCAGCTGCTTCTTCGAGAACGAATATTCACAATTATCAACATAGCTTAAACCTTCTGCGAATGCAAAATAAGGATGGATTTATTTTGTATGAAAGTAAACGCAATTTCTACACAATCTCTGTAATATTTCGGCTATGAAATAGATGACTCCATTTCGTTGAGCTGATTTCTGTGTATAAATGCAGTAAAAAAGATATGCGTTTTTATCGTTTTTCTAATAGCAATGAAGTAAAGATAACACACCTTTTTTAAAGCAGTAGCATACGCTTTTGGTTATAATAACTAGCACTCATAAAGTCCATCAAATGCAACATTTATCAAATGTTATTGCTGGTCGTTACGTTTGTTATTGCGATGCAAGTTCAATATTGCGTTTTGCACTGCGTTTATTGCTGCTAAAAGAATGTTCTACTCGTAAGATGTTCTGTAATGTCTCAGTTGCTATTCACTTCCGTTACGTTTTACAGGTCTAATTTTTTTGAGGAAAACCATTGAAATTAAAATTGAACAACAGATATTTTATATTTATATGAGCAACATTTTATCACTGGTCCTTCCACTATGCTTTTAGCATTAATTGAAATTATGGAGATGATGCAGCAATACATCCTCTTTAAGGAACGCGCCCTATTTTACTTTCTTATGGAGAAGGAAGATTTGTCCGTTAAACTACATTTCCATTGTAAAAATAATAATTCGAGCAGAAAGCATTTCCTCTATTAGTTCTCTTAAGCCTAGGAGATGAAGTAAATGATTTTCGATAGCGCCATATATCTTAAAAGCCTAACCGAAACCCATTGAAACTTGATGCCACTCGAACATTTTGAGCTTTTTTCTATTTGAAGCTCATAATTACAATTTTTTTGAAGGAGCAAGTTCCTTTGTATTGAGTAGTGTTATCACTCAATATCATGCTGCCTGCTGTCGAATTATGCTTATCATATATGAACTTCACTGCAATTTTATTCTCTAATTTCCGTTTTATATTTTGTTAAGTTAACATTTTTATTGAATGAGAATTTCAAATATGCGTCTATTACTTTCTTTTCACATAAGTTATGACCATTTTTTCTTCATCGAGTTATTTTCCTCAGTAATAAAAGAGAGGAACATAGATAGATAGAGTATATAACAATTCTCTAGAAATAATTACCAAAGGGAATTGAAAAATTAAAAAAAAACGAGTGATTCTGCACATGCAAATGAGCGCAATGAAATGCGTTATGTGTTTGTATTTTGCAAATATATAGCCAAATTGAATTCACATAATCTATTCAGATACATCTTTTAAGAGTTCTTCATTTGTGTCTGATTGAAATTCTGAGAGCTTAATAGTTAATGCATCCATAAATTAACATGCCCTGAAGGAAGAACAATCCAGAAATATGCTTTGGAAATTATTGCTATCAAGTAATGTGACCATCATTCATTTTCGATAAATTTCCTGTGCCAAAAGAGCATTAAAACAAGATCATATTTCCGCCTATCAGTCTACGCATTAGCTTCAAGTTGCAAACCATTGATGCTAGATTCACGAAATTGCGTGACTGTGATATACCTTATGCATTAGCCCTCCGCTAGCACATTTCACTTCGATTCATTAAAAAAAAATGCAAAATGAAATTTACGTTGTGTCGATCGCATTTTTATTCGACCTGATTTGAGTTACAGAAAATATGAATTTTTTTCTGAAGAATTTAGGCGAGTGGGTAATAAATTGAAAGCATCATCCTTTATGCATTAACTTTCTCCAGTTATCGGTAAAAATACTTTTTCAGATGAGCTGAATGTAGAAGCATATCTCTTCCCAGCTTATCCAGCATGACTTCCACTTGTTCATCTTGCATTCGTTACTTATCTTTATAATTGCTCCACTTGAGAGGTTAATGAGTGAAAGATATACCTGAGGTTAAACACCTTTAAATTCTAATAGAGATGCCTGCTCCATATATTATCAGCAAATAATAAAACATATGCACTAATACCTCTGAATGTTGACCAGGCCGACCGACGGCTGATGCAAATCAGCTACAAAAAGTTTATGCTTTCCGTCTTAGCAAACTGCGAAATGTGCTCTCGGTTTTTAATTTCTTTGGGGCTCACGCTTGATCTAATAAATTTCACATTACCAGCTTCATCTTTTTACCATGCAAAAGACAGATACATACACACATACGTTCACAAAAGCATAGTCTTTGCAAATACAAATTTGCAACTAGTATACGGCTGATGATTAGCATCAATGAGCACCATAACTAAAATGGATGGAATTATTAGCATCTTCTGCGATATACAGTCGAACTAAAAGGAAACTATTCGATGATGGGAAATAAGTTGGGAAGCATACAGGAGGAAGTGAGAAAATGCGCGTTCTCGCCATTCCGCTCAGTTGGCAAATTGCTACCACAAATCGTCAGCAAATAGCGAAATATGCGAATTAGGCGCCCATATTATAATCGAATTGAGCGTCCTTGCAGATAATTTGCAATAAATCCATCATTGCAATCGAATCTGCTATTTTTGCAAGTAAATTTTCCGGCATTTAAATATTTTTGAAAGTTGATAAATCAAGTTGAGAGTTCAAATGTAACTTTATAGCATAGATTAAATTTTGCCACTTTTTCTTCAGTGCTTCTACGTGATTGATGAAAAAAGAAAGAACATGAATGCATACCCTCAAATATAAATTAACCTTTTCAACTATGCAAAAATTTGCAAGTAAAGTTCAACAATCTCATAAATTCATAATTTTTGTCGTCTCAATATACAAATAGCGCAACTGCACTTGAAACTGACATTTTTTGACAAGCAATTCTACACTCAGCAATGTAGAAGAAAATTCTAGAAAAAATCCCATGAGAATAGCTTTCATTATGCAAAGGAGTGGAATATGCTACATATATAAGCATATTGCTTTACTGGAGCGAAATACAAGAGTCAACACTGATGCCCTTGTCATAGGGGAGGCTCACATTTTCCTCAAACTCTCATCACCCCTTAATATCAGTCTTTTCATATATTTGTTTATCTGACATTTCTTATGACATTCACAGGTTTATTGTAAAAGAACAATCCTTTGGCAAATAAGCCAATGTGATTCTGTTTCCAATACTTAGCTTTAATACTGTGCTTTTATCATTTATCATTTGTCAAGGATATGAAGGCTCTCATACAACTCATTGAAGTCTCACCAGTAATATTCCTACTGTTTCTCTCTCCTTTGGAATTCATTCATGTGGACTTCCGTGGCTATGGAGATGATTAACTTCAAGGCAATAAGCAGCCTTCTTCTAAGTAAATGTTATCTATATATTTAACAGTTAGCACGGCCAAGGGCCGATAGAAGCTAATCAAATCTTTGTAAACAATAATGTCTGGCAGCGTAGTGGTTAAACTGTAGTGTATTCTCCCAGCAATCGAAAGAGTAAGGGTTAGCAGCTTTCTGTAGGCAATGTTTTCATCGTTCATCCAATATTACATAAACTATCTTTGCCGTTCTTGGCCCACGATTGCCTCTGGCTTAGAAAAGTGTTGCTAATAGACCAAATTTTTCTTTTATTTTCAACAACCAAAGGCATTTTCATGCAAAAAAATCATTTGAAGCTGAATGCATTTCAAATATGTTGACCCACTACCAACAGCGAGGATTCTTCGGGAAGCCGAATTTCTGTTGTGACGAAAATATTTACTGACTAATATCTGTCGGTTGTTGAGAACAAGACAAAACTTCGGTCTATGAACGAAGTTTTGGTCACAGATACTTCTCGCAAGGTTAGCGCGTAATCTTAGTGCAACCGACTTCTCATAATTTTATCGGAGTAACAATTGTATGCATCCAAATAAAATGAATGACGTCGCCGTCATAGTCGAATGGCTCCTTGGCAGACGCTCGCAAGACAAGAAGGTTCCTCGGAAAAGCAGACTGAGAGGAAAACCTTAGAATATAGGGAAGCAGAAAGTGTGAAGTCGAGAAGTTGCGGATTGTTTTGCTTAGCGAATACTTCGACTAAGAGCGAATATAGTCGAACAGCTATTAAACAATGCTAAGAAGATACAGAGCATGCAACTAGTTTGAAATCCAAGAGAGGAATATAGCAAGAAAAGGGTATCGTGATGAATAGAAGTAGCGATCAGTAGCCTCGTCGTTACGTCAAAATTCTTCAAAAAATATGGATAGTTCCCTCACATGTATCTCAACAAGCAAAGATTTGATTAATATTGCCCATATGGCTGAACAGTGCGGGAGGACAGTGCTAAATTCAGCAGATTGCGAACGTCCATATTCGTTGCTCCAAATTGCCAAATTCGGAGAATTCTCAGACTCAGTTAAATATGGCTATCCCAAAATTATAACACCGGATGACCGTTGCATGTGGCATGGCTGCATAAAACGGTGTCAGAAGAGCTTCTGAACAAAAATGGTCTCCAACTTCCTTAGTGAACTCGAAGACTTCGCTTATATGAATACTAAAAAAAGGCAGGAGTCTTGCTTCCGCGTTGCAATAATGAGCAGCAAGCAGGCAGCGAATGCAGAAAGAAAAAAAAACAACCTTGCCATGAATGGTAATTTGCCATATTCGTGCCGCTTCATTCCTTGAAATTCACGTCTTTCGCGTGAGCCACTTAAAGATTCTGCGTGGAATATTTCGCATGACGGCTCAGGTAGCAAGCGCTAACGTCCTTCCATAACCACCTGTAATGCAACGCATAATATTCACCTCTCTACTACCAGCTGATTATCCACATGCTACACCAACTTCGAAATGATGCCGTAGTTTTTATCTTGCCGCTCTAGGAGCTTTTCTTTTCTTTTTGTTACGCATCGCTGCCATCGATAATTCGTCCATCTGGTAAGCCTGTGGAATGCCAAATATTCTCGTTTTCATCGAAGATGATCTCAAGGCGACAATCGGATTCCACCAACATCCTTGACATTTAGGAGGCATCATTGCCATCCAGCATCAGCATTTAGCTCTTTGCCGTAATTTTCGACAGTTGGCATTTCTAATTTCGACCTATATCACCTCTTCGTTACTTCCCAATTTCCGCGTGCACCTTTTTCGCACCGTTTAGAATGCATTCAAACCTTTTTTGCTTTCTAAGGAAAGGAGGCTTGTCTCGTTGAACACTTTTGTAGGCTTTCTACAGGATATTATGGTCACTTCGTGTAATATTTTAAGACCGAGCTTGCCTCATCCGACGCCTATGAGAATGTTTTCAAAGGTGATTCATCCCATTTCCTCAAAAGCTCATTGTGGTCGAATCTTCATTGCAAATCCGGTTCAGTTGTAAATAATTTGTTATTTGGTTAGCAAAGCAAAGTTCATAGCGCGAGGTTTTAGATTTCTATGAGTTATGCAACACCGATTGTCCCAACAGCCTTGCTGACATTTTCTAAATCTATAACCTCTTGGAAGACAAATATTTGTGAAGCGATGATCCTCTTAATCTCAGCATTAATGCCGCCGATGAAAAGAATGTATCTTGAAGTTTGAACATCAGTTAATGAGGGCATCCTTGCAATGCTATTGTAGTGCAATTATGTCTGATTGCTCAGCTGTAGAATGAATATATTACTGCAGAAATCTCTCTTAAACAGATGCTTATAGTGGGATCGTAGTATTTCAACGGCGTAATAAAAAAATTTTGATTCTTCCGCATTTCAATATCACGGCGACATCTGTGTCATCAAAACTACCTCTATCCGAATAGGTAGGAGGGACAGTTCGCGCTCAACCACATCTCGCAGATTCCAAAAGCGTATAATTTCTTGTCTAGTGCAACGTTCTTTACCTCGCTAAATTGTTCATCGATTAGAGGACTAGGATTGGAAAATATGTGAGGAGCAGATAGGCACAATCCCTCCATCCTATTCACTTGCTTCCTGCAATCTTTTCTACTTCCTTGGTTGTTTCTTCTTGATAACCTCGAGGGTACCAGTGTCATGGCATATCTATTACCCTTCCCCTCCGTTTATTAGATATCGTCCTAATCCCTATTCGCTTGAAACTCATCGTGGTATAAGTGGTACAAACTTTCGTATATGCTGTGGGCAACGTGGTGAAGTGTCAATCTTTGTTCATCTTCAAACTCACCTTGCTTGGGAGTTGACCGTCGTTGAAGCGTAGCTTGAACGCTTAGGTCTTTTTATAGCGACAGTGTTGATGACGCGCAGTTCGTCAGTGATTGTCTCTGAGACGCCGCTTGTTTTGCACAATTCAACAGCTCTACTGTTATTCTTCCTCGTTGTTATGTCCTCCACAGATTGTTTAAAGGCATCGAATATAATGAATTTGAATTATCTCTATCTCTCGAGGTCTACATCTCGGAGCGCGCGGTTCTTTTTAAGAGATTCACATTTATTTGACTATCAGCTGATCAATTAGAATCATATTTTCACATTCTTCCTCTTCACTATTATGCGTTCCATACACCTGTCAACAAATTTCCAGCTTTCTCAGGTCTATACGCAACATTGGGAAATTGTTCTTATTGCTACTGAAATCGGCCAATTTCAATAAGCTGATCTTCACTATTGAATCCATCGTTGTCGTCAACAACACAATGTTGCCCACTCTCCATACTTGAATTTTTCGTCCACTTTTTCGATTTCATCTTTCATTTTTGCATTTGCCTAATGCTTCAGTGACTTTTTCACTTCAACAATGGTATTCTTTATCAATTTAGACTTTACTCTTTTTTCTTTTAATTAGTTTTTAAGTTGCAAATTTCCGTGACGCTAAGAAGAGTTCAAGAATTTGAGGTGGTTAATATATTTTCTTTTTATCTCTTCCTGTCTTATCATGAACACTTTCCGAGTCTAATAAGTAAACAAGTGAACACAATTGAACGTATGCCTCAAATTCTGTAGATCTCTGAAAATGGGGTATGGATATGCGTACGAGTGAGACTGTCATTTCGAATGAGTAGATTCACGTATGAATGTGTGTGCAGGCATTTACGCTTGCTTAGCTTTTAGGCATCACAAAATTACATTAAATGCTGACTGAGATCACATGTCATTCTTCATGTTCGAACTCTCGTTCACAACCTTTCAAGCAGCCACTGCTGAATAAACTCTATTCATTCAACGACTCCCAAAATTTGCATAATTATATATTTATCTAGATGGTTTAATGAATTTTTATGAACATAAAAGACGTCAAATAAAACAAACTTTATGAATTCTAGCTTAATGTTGAGCTGTATCTAAAAACTCCACATATATCCACATTTCTTTTCGTCTGATGAGTTCGCTCGCATCCGAAAGCATTACTTAATATTAACGTCGGTACTTTTCTATCTTTTGACTTAGATGAGCGCTGAATATTCTATCTAACCGCAGCTATAATTTCTATCGTCAAACAAGTTGGTCTTTTTGGTTAGCTATTAAACTTGTGGAGCTGAAGTAATTCGACATGCTCACGAAAGAAAAATTCTGAAGAAGAAAATTCTAATTGAACGCTGTACTATAGAGTTGATAGATTCATAGTATAAATTGTGATCACCCCTATTGAGCATTTAATGCATTAATCGATATTTGCTATAAACGACGTTAGGTTAATCCATTTTTTAGATGCCTTTTATCGGCCTTTGGCGAAAATTACTCTTGTTGTAGAATATAAATAATATTTGACTAAAAAATTAGCAACGAATTTCTTCGAGTAATCAGTAAAGAATGAAAGGACAAAAAAATCGACAGAAGAAAGTACTCAGTTTTTCCCTCTGAAAATCTCCCTCATTTGATAAATAATAAGTGAGTGAAATCAAATTCGAAGAAATTTTTTCATAATTCCTTCTGAGATGCATTTCCAATGATAGGTCATACCTTTGTAGAAAAGTTCCAAACATTAAAAAAAAACCACTTTGATGATTTTAGCAATTTTTTGATAAAGGTGATAAAATTCTTGCGTTGTCTTTCGCACATTTGCATTGTCAATTTTCAAGTTAAGCTCTTCTACCAACTTGTATAAATATTTTAGCGTCAGCGAAGTTACGCTGAAATATAAGTTATTAACGATCAATCAGAAAATATTTTCGTTTGGCTGAGTGAAAATCCCGGTAGAAAACACCGGTACAATTGATCCGAGTGGGATATGATTGCCTTATATCAAACACTCGTAATTATTTGTCCGATAAATTATGCACCATGTCTTCAGGTAGACGAGTATCATAAATGGGCACATTGTCTTACATTTATCGGTACACTCCTCCAAATATTTTCATGCACTTTTGCGAATTTTCTTTCACAAAAACTCAAAACTTACCTTTCTGCCAACTGTGCATGTATGTATGTGCACATGCCGCATATGGCATAGACCCGTTTGTTATAATGCGCATCATAAGACGAGTTCATTTTCTATATTCCACTTTGATTCATCAATTTTAGAAGAAGCTGAATGCATTTCAGGTGTCAAAAAACTTTTGAACGCACTTCATGCTTGGTGAACTATAGGAAAACACTTCTTTGTTCGACGATAACGTATAGATTAATTTAGGCATTGACTTGGTATTATATATAATTCATTTTTTGTTGTAAATGCGAAAGTGATCGCTGGGATTTCAGCAGATTTCTTCACTCATTCTTTTAAGCTAAATTTTCACATTAACTTAGAGTAGGCTTTGGGGATTTCAAAAGTACCTATGCGAGCGTCAGTGATGACAAGAATGCTGCATCAAGCATTACAAAAAAATCTTCACGTTAAAGTGCATTGAAATAAATAAAACAAAGACTTTAAAAGAAGAGCAATAATGAAAAATGGATTTGTTCTTGTACTATTTTAAGTTCAGTTTTAAGTGAAGTCGAATTGCACAGTTTTTCAGCTAGGATGAAAAGATTTTCGTGCTTTCGGAACAGGTCCATCCTTTTAAATAATGAAAAAAAACCACACTCAAAAGACGCATCACTTGGCTCAGAAGGCTATAAAAATCAGCCATTTTCTTAAGTAGGACCGTCAGCAGAAATCAGCAAAATCGGGTTTTCCCTTCAGCTAAATAAGGTGAAGTCACTAAAGTATATTCGATGAATTCTTAACACTGTCCAGAAAAAACTTCTGCCTCCGCTTTCCCAATATTTTAATCTTATCTGTCAAATTTAAGCATTCATTAAATCCCTCTCTAGTGTACGTTTTTTTCGAAGACGATAGGTCTCATAAGAGATGACGAACAGCATATCACGAGACGTTCTATAAAACAAGCGCAAACGTTTAAAAAAAAAAGCGACGAGCGCAACGAATAAGCTCAATACTATTTGCTTGTCGCTACTCAAATGCGCACATTTGGAAATCCGATACACCTGAGAATCGAATTCCATATTTCATGCACGAGTGCAATTTATTATTGAATTGCATCCTAGTTACATGGTATGAGGTTGTTCAAATATTTGTGAACACAATGCACATAGCCTAAACTTGTAAGTTTAGATCAACCGCTTGCAATAATCATAATCGATCAATGCCAAATGATAGCAGTAATGTGCGCTTATTGATTGAAGCGAGCTTGTTATAAGTTCCTATATGCAGCAAGAATGTACACAAATAATTTTCAAAACAGCATCAATCAAAAATTTATGTGCAAAAATGATGCAAAAGAAATGAAACGTTATCTGAGTTGTCTAATTACTTAGATCTGTAGCGAACAATGGGAAAGAGTCTTTAGAGAGGGATTGCGATGAAACTCTTGGCACTCCGATTGTGGCTAAAACTGCCACTGTATTTTTTTTTATTCGACAGTTGCTTACAGTTAATTTAGATAGAAAAAAATTTTTGTGCCGTTTGAGATCCTGACGTATGCCAGGATCTCTCAGCTCATTCTACCACGCGCTAATCTCTCGAAATCTCACAGCCTAATATCCTAGTTATTTTGTTATTCGTCTTTTTTCTTCTCTTTTCCTCTTTGAACATGAATTGAAATTTGATGGACGGTGTACATCGCTCTAATGTTCTCTCACTCGTGGAGGATGACCTCTCAGTGACCAAAGGCCGAAAAATGAAAATATCCAATGGTCTCGTTCCTCCCTATATTTTATTTTATCACAGCTATATCTCATCTCCATATCGCATCCTTCGCCTACCTTATTCGTTCCTATCCGGTCTTCTTTGCCTTCCTCTAGGAAGTTTTTTTAGCACAACTCTTTCCGTTGCAGCTATTTGTCCATTATCATATTTTTAATTTTTTTAAAGTGATGATCGAAAACAGTTCAATTAAAAGTCATTTAGAATTTACCGGCAATATTCTGAATGCGTTGCTTCGCATCCTGCAGTCAAATATTTTTCGCTATAACCGATGATATGACGTGACAGTGATCGTATATCATCAATCATCTTTCCTCTTGGTGCTTAGTCGGTGCGAATAAGCAAACAAGCCGTCGAGAAAAAAAAAATGCTGCAAGAGAAAAAATTTTTTGAAACGAAATTCTAGAATATTATTTCAAGCAGTCATTCAAAAAAACGCTAAATAACATTGAATCAAATTTATTCTCTACTCTTCACCAACTGCAAAATGAAGCTGTCGATGAGAGTAGCCGTAACATGAAAAAATAGCAATTAACAAGCCTAACGCTACTTTTTATTAAATTAAATTAGTAGTTAGTTGTCAAAACAAATTTTATATTATGAGTGACATTTGCATGTTCACTAATGTTTGTACGACCATGAAATTAAAGCTACGTATATAATGCTATCGGGGAGTGAGATAATTAGAGTGGAAAAATTATGCGTATACGATGTTTTCACCTTTTCATATCTGGCATGAAAATTCTTGACAACCGGGATGATTGTGGCAAGTGTGAATAAGATGAGTGAAACAATGCGAGATGGATTGATTGGTTAAATAAAAAAATTTTTTGAAAAAATTATGATATTCATTGAAGTTCAACGTTCAACTGTAGGGGGAGTGGCATTACCTCAGCGTTGCATCGCATAGCATATAGCAAGATGTTGAGCTTTAAGTTTCATTCAAAAATCGATTCGCATATTGATTATGATTTTCTAGCTAGGTATTATGTGTCTATAAGGGTGAGATCGACATTTATAGCACATAATATTGGAAGGAATTGAAAATGAACTTGTTCTCTTAAGTTTTCACTCATAATTCACCAAATTTTTCCACAAAATTATTCATGCAAATTTATATTAGGAAACAATTTTTACAATTTATATTGTGATGTTATCGTGCATCATGAAATTTTTAACAAGCTTTTGCTCAGTTATCTGAAAATTAACTCGAAAAGTATTTTTATTTCATTTTCGAAATCGTATTCAAGTGGAAACTATAATTTTTTGAATGTTTTTTTTTACATTTTTTTGATCATTAATAGATGGAAAAAACGTCATATATGTTTTTAAATGAAATTTTAACATTTCTTTTTCGAAAATATTGCCGATCAAATCAGGGGATATTCCACTTTCCTTCTACACTGTTTTTTCTTTGATGAAAATGTTTGCTGAGGTTTTATCAATCCTTAGGGAGCAATTCGATTAAGCAACTTTCATCAATAGACAACTATTTGTGTTTATCGATTCTGACGTTCTCATCTTCTGAAAGCTATTTTATACGTAAATTGGTATCTATAAGAGTTGATCAGCAGCAATAAAAATAATATTACATTTATGCAGACAGCAATAGTCCATAAACTTTCTACTCCATGTAGAATATAACTGCTGGAGAACGAAAGTGTTTTATTCAAAATAAAACATCTTAATTCTTATTGATGAGTTTATTTCTCATTATGATGGCTCAAAAAAATTTGAACCCATTTTTGTAGCCATTTCTTAACCCAATTTACCTAACGTAATATTATGAAGCCATTGTTTAGCTTTTCACTTGGAAAATCTCCTAATTACAGGAGTTTTTGAAAATCGAAGTGAAAAATGAAAAAGGGAGTAAATGAAGCAAAACAGATTGCCGCTGAATTAAGCATATTTTTGCACTGCATGAATTGAGTCGTTACCAAAAACTTGCTATCCACTTAACAATAGGGTGTTGTTCTCGTTGAACTTAGAACACTTTTCTCTATTGGGAAATCCTTTCTGCATTTCTAACTCACAATTTCTGCCGGAACAATTTCAATCAATGTGTTTTGCCTACTATAAATTGAAATATTATAGGCAATTTTTAAAAAAATGTTTATACTGATAACCTAAGACCGCATTTAGAATTTCCTAAATTTTTTCGATCCATTCTCTGCTAAGAAAAGTGCTCGTCTTTGATTTATTGCACGATAAAAATTGTTGCAAAGAACGCTCCCTTATGTACATTCCAATCTTGGCCACCATGACGTTAACAGAATTGTTCATGCATAAAGACGAATGAGAGATAAACCCTCCGGGAATCTTCGGGGACCGCTTTTTCCGCTGAATGAGTCTCTTCAATATGCACTCATGCCATTTTTTTCAGAATCATCACAACGAACATCAGAACATACAATTGCACATTCATATCGTTCATCCTATAAAAGTGTGACCTATTTCGCTAACATGGTAAATATGTTTAGCTGGTTAGCTAAGCAATTGCTTACATTGGCCATATGATTTCTTCACTTTAAACGTTAGATGGCTTTGGGCTAATACTCTTCACGATATATAAAACTGTTTAGAATACATGAGAAAGTACAATGAAGACCTGGGGAGAGAGGATAAGGGGAACTTAAATCTCCACCTTTCGCTGTTAGATCGAGTGCCCTCCGCTCTCCCCTCCCTTTTCCCAGCGTTGCTCCACATTTTGCCATGAGTTCGAAAAAATTTGTCAAAAAACTGCTTAAGATAAGAATGTTGATGGTGGTATTGCTTCACATTTCACAATCCACAATACATATCCGTCAGAAGAAGTTAGAAAAACCAATACGCACATTGAGCAATCAATCCATCCGAATTGTGCTGCAACCGATAAATCAGTTATTGTGACTGCTGTGGAGCTGTGACAAGCTTTCTTGAATCAAAACTCGACGTACTTTTACTGTGCACTTTATTGTAGTTTCGGTGAGAGGTATCATTATCTATTTTCCTTAACCTAATGAGCTTTTTTTTGCAAGCGCAGCCAGAGTTCACTCGTTTTCTCTCCTGCATCGTCGAACGATCAGGTGCTGCATTTGATGGCAATCAACGAGGCCATTTCCTCAGTCGAAATGTGACTCGGATAACTTGAGCGCGAGATCTTTATTTTTGGCGAGAAATGCTGAAATTTTTCAACACGAGAGAAAATGACCATCGCAAGTAATACTGTGCTAAAAACTCTAAAAGCCATACCGGATACCGCACTTGCAATAAAGTGTATTGTGCTTTTATAGATTGTGATATGGGTTGTGCCTCTTTTCCAAATGAATAGTGAACTCCTGCAACTATTACGAATAGTTGATGCCATTTTAACTTATTCTGGCACTGTTATATTAGTGAGCAAGAGATGGAATCTCCATTAGCGCTAATTGAATATTCCGGGCACGATGTGAATTTTGAATGTTTACTGAAGAACTCATTCACTCTTGATGGCAATTGATATCATGCTGACAATTGCACACTGAAATTTCTAGGCTCGTTACAGTCGCTATACCACCTTTAGCAATTCATAGTCAGCTTGATGGTTGGTACTATAGTTAGAAAATTATGTAGCTTAGATCTTCCAAGTTCGTATTTTTGTATTCAGCGACTTCCTTAGTGAAACTGCGAGAAATACATATGCAGACATTTCCCCACATAGGGACACGGTGTCTCCACAATGCGCTTCGCAGAAAAGGAAAGTACAAAAATGAAGGTAGATGATTTGATGATTTCATTGATGCTTTTTATTGGCTTATTCAGTGGACGAAAATCTAATATTGATGCTATCTTTGAGCGATATTTAAATCTTTCGAATAATTGTGTCGAAGATATTTCATTAAATAGTTGAAAAAATTTCTGAAACGTATATTCGAAATCAGAATGCCTGAAATACTTTTTTCATATAACATATGAAATATTAATTTCTAGTCAAGTTGGATGTTGAAATATGACATTTTTAAAAAGTATTCAAATAAAGAAGTCTATTTCCTTGTTTCTAGGCACTCAAATGTTACAGATGAATGATTTTTTTTTGTGCTCAATGATGTGTATTAATCAATGCTATTCACGATGTTAGATCACGTTCACGTCATTAAGGCATTCTCATATAAGAGTGCATCAACCTTTGTATTAAAAGAAAAAATGACATCACCCTCCGTACTCCCCTCTTTCCCTCCTCACCTCTCGTTCTTCAGTTTAGACATCTAAAAAGAGGCAAAAGTAAAGTGAACGGAATCCATTAGCATATTTATTAACGCTACATTAAGCACAATCAAGCAAAAACAATAAGAGACATTTATGGTCGTGAAACATCAATTCTTATTATTTCGTTTACAAGAACAACGCCATTAAGTCGAATATTCTTACCAGAAATTGCTTGCAATGAATGAATTCAATGAAGATAGTTTATTATCAATAAACGCTTAATATGCAACATCGAATACAGAATAAATCGAAGAGAATTTGGGTCATTTTTTTTCAAGTATTTTATAAGATATAATAAATCGATAAACTTAAAATCAATGAATATGCTTGGTCGCATGAAAATGCGCAACGTAATATTCTTTTTTTTGCTCTTTGAAACTGATAAATGGCCTAGATCAGCAGAAAATCTGGCCGTCTCATAAATTTTGAGAGCATTTGTTGGAATAAGTTGTCCTATTGCATGAAAGTGCTCAACGCTTTTTCTTCCTGTATTCGACTGCTTAAGAAATAAATCTGAGCAAGAGAAAGAAGAAAACATAGAAGAATTTTCCAGAAGGAGCTCATAAAATATAGTATATGAACGTTCAAAACTTATTCAATCGAAAATGTTCATAGGGTGAAAAATATTTCATTTACATCGAACATAAGAAATAAGTGGCTAGCAAATCTGCTTTTTTATATATTCCTTAAACATAATTATTTACATTTCTTTCTCTAAAGCTCAATTTAAAGCACTTTTCTTTATTCGAGCTAGAGAAGCAGTAAATAGTATAAGCGGTAGAATTAAATATAGGCATCCAAATAGACTGGTAAGATGCCGCTGCCATGCCTTTTTACAAATTTCTGCTGCCACAGCGGAATAGGATACGCTGCATATACAAAAGCGCTTCAATGTATTCGGCTTTAGGTTTCATAGAAACAAATATTCATCTCAACATTACGTATTCATCGATTAAATGGCAAATAAAAACTTGCATAAAATCCCTTTGAGTATTATGCAAACTCCCAGATTATGCAAATTCTGGATTATGCAAATAAAAAAACAGTACTATATGATCACTGTTCGCCCAGTTGTTTATTCAGTCAATAGCTATTTAGATTGATAAACGTAAAATGCATTCGAATATTAAGTTTTCCTTTCATTGATAACGATCATTCTGGCATTGACAGTGGTCACAGAGATTACCACTTGAGATTAATCCAGAATTTTCTGAGTAATATTTTGGATAGTAACCAAGTGAGAGCGAGAAGAGGTGGAAATAAAAAGGGAAGAAGGTTGAAGAATGAGTGAACAAATAAAGAAATTCATTGGCATCTAAACTTCTTCGCCATTAATTTCAATCGCTTGTTGCAACATATGCATATATAATTTATGCATGTAACAGGAAATGACGATTACTGATCATTTATGTTGACATTTATAGCGCCAAATGTTGACTTACTTGATATCAATATTGCACTATTTTGACATTTGAAGGTCTTTTATTAGTATTAGTTTGAATCTTTTTATGCAAATTACATCCAGTGAAGCAAATAAAATATTTAAAAAAATTTACTCATTGTGCTAAAATATCGCTTTTAAAAATATTCCTTTCTTTTCAGTCAACAAAGCAAAGCCTTTTGAATTAAAGTGCGGCCTTTGTTGGAACGTATGCTGCCACCTCCAACTTCTCCCTCCCTATCCCTCCATATTCCCTCTTCTTTCTACCTCTGCATATCCCGTCTTCTCTCAACGGTCTTAGCTGGACGAATGGGATCAGCTGCATCCCGCCGGCGCTGCTGTAGGTCAGAGGCAGTTTGTGATGGCAGTTGAATAAACGCATCTTAATTGGACGACTCTTAGTGCTCTCGGATCTATTGAAATGTTGATGCGAAAAGTGCAGCAGAAGTTCTGCTGTAGTTTAGTGCAAATCAGCACACTTAGGGACATATCATTAACTGAAGCAGTACACTAAATTTTATTAAATAACACCTCTTTCCTGCTCTTCCTACCGATTGTTGAAAATCAGCTTCACTTGTGTTTCTCTAGAGATATATCCATAAGCGATTATAGAACTGCACAGTCAGGACCGGAAACGCAACGACTATCAGAATTCTTTAACTGCACCGTTTGGCAGCATTTCTTGGCATTTAGAGATTCTATGATGCGAGATAACCGAGATCACTTTCGTTGCGGCCAATCGTTAACTATCGCTGCTAAAAGGAACACCACAGTCGAAAGTAGAGAAACTACATCGATGCTTGAAAAGTTGCATATCGATGATTGCCAAGCAACTGAAAATAAATGAAAGATCTACCTGTCGAATAAAGCTAAAAAAAGAAAAAAATTGATATTCTGGGCATATTGTATGCACCATTTCACGTATCATATCTAAGAGGAAGGAACAAAACAAAACCACTCTACTGAAGCGGCTTAATGCAAAACATTCCAATGAGAATATTTTGTTGCATTCGAAGATCTAATTTTAAAAGATATTTCCGTTGTGTGAAAAATTCATTCAAATATAATTTGTTTATTATGATTAAACAACTTTAAGCAACTATATTTTCTTCGCTCACAATGAATGTATTCACTCGAATTGAGTAAGGCGGCTTTTGAAAGGCGCCTCATGATGAAGCCTCCTCTGTGAGTTATATTTGGGTGTCTCTGTCCACATGTCTGCCAATTTCGACTTAGGATTACCTGAAGTTAGAGTTGAGAGACTTGGTCGACATAACGTAAACTGCAGGAAGGCTTCATGTTCCAGCATTTGAATTGACCGACTGGCTCAAAAGGATCTACAATAGACATAACGATTGGAGATTTCAGTGCATTCTACAACTGGTCGGATTTTCGTGATGAGCTATTCAATTTATGCAAAAGTGAATTTACGCAAACGCGGGTCAACCAGTTTTGAATCCACTATTGCGTATATTTTAAAATTTGGTGGCTGTTCAAAAAAGAGATTAGCCTGAAGAGAAGAATCGCAAAAGCACATATTGTGCCAGCAGTTCATGCGGCGCGCTTTCCCAGTAAGTGAGGGTAATTGTTTCTGTGATTTAAATAAGCCGAAGCATCGGATGAAATTTTTTGAACTTACAGCTGCTATCATCGGCGGTTCAAGCGTATATGCCCATACATGTGTTCGTCTATCAATTCCTCTGCATAACAGGTGTATTCGCTAATATTTCGATTATTGTCGTTCTTTTACGGCCTGCAATGCGGAAAAATCCATTTAACGCATTTCTTATTGCTATCGCCATCTGTGATATGACCCTTATGGCCTTCTATTTCGTCTATAAACAGGTAAGTCCTTTTTTTGGATATTCATAAACCTTTAATTTTTATTTCATCATTTAAATTTTATCAAATTACATAGTATATCATCATCTTATCATAAACTTTGAAATGTATTCACTTAAATAGGAAAAGATCATCAAGATTAGTTACTTCTAATGATTTAACTAAAATATATATTGCTAATGATAAAGTTTTTCGTTATTTAACGTGGATGTCAGCAAGGATTATTACGCAAGTCATCTAATATCTTCCTCTTTTAGACCAAATATTCTCTTTTTAATGTGATAAATTGTTGTGAAACTGAGGCAACGTCTCGATTTCTCCGTCGGTAAATGTAGAGTATATAGTGACTCATATGAAAAGTAAACAATCCATGGTCATGGAGAGGCATTGTAATGATGAATAGCGATGGAACAGGGAATGATTGTGAAAAAGGACAAAGACGTGGGGAGGGGGGAATGAGGAAGTGTTGGATGGTGAGGTGGAAGCCTTTTCTTCATTTATCGTTTGGCAGAGGGCTAATTTCAATTCGCCCACTTGTCATCCTTCTCTTGAAGAAAATGTATAAAATGCAAAATTGGAACTTGATGGATACAAGAAAACGGTTTTTATCAGTCAACAGTTTTTATCAGTCAGAATGTTATTCACCATTGCAGTGGGAGCCATGTCACTGTTTCTAAAAAATTTTGAGACAATGTTTTACAGATTGGTGAAAACCGAATGCAACTGCCTTTGCTTCCCTTCTGCTTCCATTTCAAAAACTGCTAGCGTTTTTAAGGTGAAGAGAGGGCTCCGAGGTTTTGGAGTGTGAAAAAGCTTTTTGGTGACGGAAAAACCACAATATGATAGAGATAGAAGAGCCTATTCCATTACCTTAGGGCCAACAATGAGTGAAGGAGGGTCTTAGAGGTGAGGGAGGTTCATCTGTGTGGTAGCTTGACCGAATATTTTCTTATCGTACCCTTCATTTTCTAAGTACGTTAATTGGAAAAAGTGTGGTTGAAGTCCATTCTAATCTACATATTTCTTATCACTTGATCACAGTTCCAATGAAATGAGCCTCGCTTTAATAGGACCTGTTCTTCAATCTTAATGTTCTTTTGTAAAATCGGTGTTCATAGAACACATTACGTATCTGTTTGTGTGTGCGTTTATTTGACTGTCCGGTTGCCTATGAATTTGAGACATAACCCACAAAAGTCCGCTTTTAAGGTGATCCACCGATGTCAAAGGCGCTCATAAAAGCTGAAATGTGCCCAAAAATCTGCATATTTTTATGCAGCCAGTTTGCATTTTATGACTCAATGAGTTGGATAAGCAAAATATTTGTAGAAAAAATTGATTAACCGAATTTCTGTCGGATACTAGAATTTCGGTCAGTTTTATCGGTCGAAATTCGGTCTCGATTTGCTCTCATTTTTCTTCTGTTGCGGCCGACACCCAACGCCTCCGGCTGATAATTTGAACCACATGTTGAAGCACAGTCCATTTCAGCAGAATTTGGGTTGCGACGAACGCTTCCCTAGTTACGACTATTATCCTTCCATCAGAAGAGACCTTTTCAGCAAAGCACCGGAAGTCTAGATAATTGCATGTATGTCAAAACCCTTCCCATGGCAGTAGGGTTGGCGCAAGAGGCATGATGCTGCAACATCCGCAATTCATATCGGCGGAAGTCAATACTATCTTTTGGAGTGCAAAAGAACGGTGCGCATGGAAAGATCACGTAGGAATGAATGGTCAGGGGGTAGGGGGAGCAACGACCGATGGGGGGGGGGGATATGCATTTAATAACACACTTCAAATATGTTCACCGCATCGAATGATTAGATGTAATATTTTTGGATATCGTGATTACGCGTTGGAAACTTATCGTGCAGAAATATACCTTTTTGATTAGCATAAAAATTTAACACTTTTTTGGCGCAACATTTGCGTAATATCTTCATAACAAAAAATGTTTTTCACATTTTCACCATTCGTCAAACCAATTTTCCATTTGTATATCCTGAACGATGTAGATGATGAGTCTCTTTCATTGTACAATTTATAGATGAAATTTGCTAGTTTTTTTCACTGGTGGACAAAACAGTCTTTTGTTTTGTTTTTTCCTATTTACATCATTATTTGCGGCACAAATGGTGTAATTCCGCATTTTCATTCGTGTGAAAAATATAATAGCATATGTTTTTTCTCAGCTGCGAGACTCTATGTGGTCCCGATAGTCCACGCTCCGTGCTATATCAAGTGTGGTGCAATTTTTATATTGAAGTCACGTAAGATAGGCCACTTTTCCCCTCTTGAACGGTTTGTTTGTTCCGCCAGTGAGCGGCCTTATTCAATTTCCGTTTCTGCCTGCAAAGCCCCTTTTTGTTCCTTCAGCAAGTTGTCTTCAGTGTTTCGTTGTGAAAGTCAAGCCGAAACTTCGGCATAGCGAAGCAAAACCAAATTATGCAGGTTCGTTTCATGGCTGCTCTTCTGGGAGAACGTTTTGTTTCCAAGAACAGGATACCCGTTTCCTTTCAAAGACCTTTGCAATGCCCAACCCAGCACTCGCTCTAATAGGATAAGTGGGTCAGCTCACTGTCAGAATAAGCCCGCATAATCTCTCAAAAAGAACCGCGCGCTCCGAGATGTAGACCTCAAGAGATAGAGATAATTCAAATTCATTATATTCGATGCTTTTAAACAATCTGTGGAGGACATAACAACGAGGAAGAATAACAGTAGAGCTGTTGAATTGTGCAAAACAAGCGGCGTCTCAGAGACAATCACTGACGAACTGCGCGTCATCAACACTGTCGCTATAAAAAGACCTAAGCGTTCAAGCTACGCTTCAACGACGGTCAACTCCCAAGCAAGGTGAGTTTGAAGATGAACAAAGATTGACACTTCACCACGTTGCCCACAGCATATACGAAAGTTTGTACCACTTATACCACGATGAGTTTCAAGCGAATAGGGATTAGGACGATATCTAATAAACGGAGGGGAAGGGTAATAGATATGCCATGACACTGGTACCCTCGAGGTTATCAAGAAGAAACAACCAAGGAAGTAGAAAAGATTGCAAGAAGCAAGTGAATAGGATGGAGGGATTGTGCCTATCTGCTCCTCACATATTTTCCAATCCTAGTCTTCTAATCGATGAACAATTTAGCGAGGTAAAGAACGTTGCACTAGACAAGAAATTATACGCTTTTGGAATCTGCGAGATGTGGTTGAGCGCGAACTGTCCCTCCTACCTATTCGGATAGAGGTAGTTTTGATGACACAGATGTCGCCGTGATATTGAAATGCGGAAGAATCAAAATTTTTTTATTACGCCGTTGAAATACTACGATCCCACTATAAGCATCTGTTTAAGAGAGATTTCTGCAGTAATATATTCATTCTACAGCTGAGCAATCAGACATAATTGCACTACAATAACATTGCAAGGATGCCCTCATTAACTGATGTTCAAACTTCAAGATACATTCTTTTCATCGGCGGCATTAATGCTGAGATTAAGAGGTTCATCGCTTCACAAATATTTGTCTTCCAAGAGGTTATAGATTTAGAAAATGTCAGCAAGGCTGTTGGGACAATCGGTGTTGCATAACTCATAGAAATCTAAAACCTCGCGCTATGAACTTTGCTTTGCTAACCAAATAACAAATTATTTACAACTGAACCGGATTTGCAATGAAGATTCGACCATAATGAGCTTTTGAGGAAATGGGAAGAATCACCTTTGAAAACATTCTCATAGGCGTCGGATGAGGCAAGCTCGGTCTTAAAATATTACACGAAGTGACCATAATATCCTGTAGAAAGCCTACAAAAGTGTTCAACGAGACAAGCCTCCTTTCCTTAGAAAGCAAAAAAGGTTTGAATGCATTCTAAACGGTGCGAAAAAGGTGCACGCGGAAATTGGGAAGTAACGAAGAGGTGATATAGGTCGAAATTAGAAATGCCAACTGTCGAAAATTTCGGCAAAGAGCTAAATGCTGATGCTGGATGGCAATGATGCCTCCTAAATGTCAAGGATGTTGGTGGAATCCGATTGTCGCCTTGAGATCATCTTCGATGAAAACGAGAATATTTGGCATTCCACAGGCTAACCAGATGGACGAATTATCGATGGCAGCGATGCGTAACAAAAAGAAAAGAAAAGCTCCTAGAGCGGCAAGATAAAAACTACGACATCATTTCGAAGTTGGTGTAGCATGTGGATAATCAGCTGGTAGTAGAGAGGTGAATATTATGCGTTGCATTATGGGCTCTGTAGAACGTAGCCAAGGAGTGTGGTTCCTGCGGATCTCAGGTACAATGGACCGCGAAGTAACCGATGCAAAACAAAGAGTAGACGGGTAATAGAGGATAGGGTGTTGAAGAGATGATGCTTATAGGTAGTTTGGTTTTCTGTGCTGGATGATGTTTGAGTGTTGCTGATTCCAGCAGAACCAAAATAAAATTCATAACATCTTTCGTTACACCTATAAGTGCGGCCTTCGACTCAGCAGAGAATTCACATGACATTTGACTGTTGTATGTGCTGAAATCGTTTCCTGCACGAGTGTTACATATAATAGAGTCGTTGCGTTTTTATACTGGGATAACATTCGTAACTCGCTGAACAGTTTCCTCGATTTAATTGAATCGGCTATCGATCCTGCAAATTTCATATATTCTACTAAAGTGATCTCGCCTACTTTCCACCACCCGTACTGTCTAGTGATATCAACAGCATTGTCAAATCTTTGCTGGTTGTGGTAACTGTGAGACAATCTTCGTTTTTTTTTTTTTCAAAGAATCCTGTCGAACTTGTCTGATTATGGCAAGCATAGCGAAATGTGATAGTAGGAAGGCTTAAAAATATCTCTTAGACATCAACCATCCGTCTTTTCTGAGGCCACGACTTCTTTTTTCCTGTGGCACTTTCTCTAGAATTTTAGATTAACTTCCGGGATGGATCTTTTCCCAGTTACATGCTTGTTTTGTAACTACTTAGCATTGTTTCATACATGGGAAAAAGCAAATTAGTTATGAACATTATCTCTTCAACAGTCAGTTGCCACAGTACTGCAGGAAAAGAAAGGTGCGAGGAAGTTTGAGAAGTGGTATCACCTGATTATGAACATTGTGCTTCAATATTGTGAGCAGTACAAATTTCAGTAAGCACTGTGCAGATTAAAAATTTCACTTCCATTAGCCAAACTACGTGAATTAGCGAATATAGTATTCAGAGATATTCAGTTGCATTTGCGCCTCTTTGACCTCGTCGAATCTATTCCCGCGCATATTGCTATAATCTAATAGTATTTTTGATGTAGAGCAGATTGCTGAGCTAAGCAAATTCACGGCTTGCCACTCCACACTTCCTCCTCATTCCATTTCTTAGGCTTCCTTTTCAGTGTTTTTCTAACGAACGTGCTCACCTCCCAATGAATTAGGGATCTGCCATTATTCTATTCGACCAGTGATGTGGTGTTGTTTAATTTCCTTTCCTTGCTGTGAATTTAAACGTTGTGAACTGTTCACCACCGTGGTGTAATTGTTAAAACTATGTTTTACTATGTCAGTTGAACACCGTTGCATGCTTTCCTTTTTTCCAAAAATCCTTCAGCATGATTTCAATTTGTGGCTGAAAGTTCGGTCGATTTTTGCCCACCGAAAAATATTTGTCACTAAACGGAAATTTCGGCCGCAGCGGAAATTCGGTTTTTACTGAATGCCTTCTGTCGGTTGAGGTGTTTGGAATGCATTCCGGCTATAGCCAACTTTTAGTTACAAGTCATCGCCTTCATTTGGCTACAAGTTGAAACAATTTTGAGCTGCGATTGTCGCTTAAATATAAATGCGCGTCTTTTTTAGTTCAATAGGGGGCCGTTTTTTTCGTGGTAGTAGAACCGTCGGCTTATGTGGGTGTGTTAAAAACGTCGAATTCGTCGGAATTCGCGGAGATGTTGGAAAATATCAGATTGTTTTGAACTTAATGCTAGATCCTGAGCTCGAAAAAGCTTTTTACTCTTTGCAGCTATCGGCAAAGTTTTTTATTAGCGTGTGAAGTACTGAACTCTTGAACGTTTAGAGATTTTGGAAGATTCATTGCATCGCTATGTGAAAGCACAGCTCTATCGATATTTGCTAGAGATTTCGTCCGGCGGGGATTTAAAGCTTATTGCACACTACGCAAATAAATGTTCGGTTTAAAAAAGTTGTCTGATATTTTCAAGGAAGGGGTTTAGCGGGAAGTTTAAAACCACTTGATGTTTTGCCGGATTTCCTGAATTCGAACCGTCTGAGAGCTCCGAGATTCATAAAATATCATCGACTGAAAATTCGAAGAGAAATTTGCATGTAGCAATTCGGCGCCTTCTTTTGATGCGCATGTTCGCCTTGAGTGTTTATGTAATTTGCATATTTATGTAATTTGCATACCTAGTGAGAGGTGAAATTTCTGGTTCGACAATAATTGTTGAGATTTTGCAGAAGTGGAAAGACTAATGAATCGGATTCGCTAATGCATAAATTCTAAAGCGTACTGGCGTCTTTTCCCATGTATAATATTTAAAAGTTTGAAATGTTCGTTAAGTGAGCAATAACGTAATGTTTGTGAAATCATGTGATGCATGATATATATCCACATATTCCGATTAAGTGAGCTTCCTTTGAAAAAGCTGAATGGCTTAATTGCTTTGCCTTTCCAGTTGCCTCTTATGCTCGCATGACCACATGCTGTTCATGACTGGCCACCCACATAGTGGAACCCATAAGGTGGCTGGCATAAAGCAAAGGTCGATGCTGAATTCGTATTGAAAAGAATCAATTATAACACAATTTTCTCAACGAAAATGCTTCCGGTTTTCATCTTTCTCACTTCCACAAAATAATGTTTTCTCAGCCCTGATTTTATTATTTCTTGTATTCGTTGTATCACAATTGCATTTTTTTGAAATTATGACGTCACCCTTCGAAGACAAATTATGATGTCATCTTTCGAGAATGATGTATTTCAGTGGGGCTTTTTTTGGGAGCACTCCTCGTTCATTATGTTGACCAACCATGATCTTCATCATTTATATAAATGCGAATTCTTCTGTTTTTTCGGCTTCGTATGTATCACTCGTCTGTTGTTTCCTGCAATTTGAACAAAGTGCAAATATGTTCTATAAGAATATCAACAAGCTTCATAGGTCACCAACATAAAGCATAACATGCGGCATGTGGCATTCACATTTCAATTGCTCGCCTTCGTGCCAACCTTTAAAAAAAAAACTCATCTTTTTGTGACCCAACTGACGTAAAATGCAGCTCTGCCTATAACTCTTCTTGCCATATGGTGCATAATATTACACCTACCAAGTTTCATATCTCTGGAATCGGCGATTCTCGAGTTGCGACTATCCAACATACAGACACATACGGTCAAACACACGATGGGACGTTGCTGTGATGTGATTTGTGAATATTAACGTCTAGAAGCGTAGAAAAGCTTGTGCGAATATTGATAAAAATCCTCGGGGAGAATCCTTACAGCACAGCCCAAACGCGTGAGTGTCTGTGATAACTGTATACAATTAAAAAGTTGATACATTGACTTAGGTTCGAAAAACTTATACCTTCAATTCAGCAGCGAACGTTTGCACAACACTACATTCTACTACACAGTTAAAATACCGGCCGTATAACCTTGATATATTCCTTGACATAGCGTTGCTTAAATGAACAACGTGATTATATATCTGTTGATTATATATCTGTTCATAGATACGAGAAAAATAGCAATCCAGAAAATTGCGCCGATTGAACGAAATGTGATTGGAATCAGCAATAATTTCGACTTTTCTTTCCTGCTTTTTTCCGATAAAAATTTTTCTGTAAGAAAATTATTTGCTTCGAGCATTTTAAATCTATAGAGAATGTTCGTCAACACTTAGCTATTCTAGTCTAGTTGACTGTTTTCGTCAAGAATCTAGTATTGAAAAACTTCTGACGACTACTGAAAGTGCTCTTTTCATTTTCTTAAATGTCTACTGAAAATTTTCGTCATTTTTATAGTGTTGTAAAATCTGCAATTATTTTCATTAAGGTTAGATAACTAAATGCTCTCCAAATATGTAAAATTTCATAAGAACGTTTTTCTGATTAAGTGAAGAAGTGCACTAGCGAGTCTTTCATAAATTATTAACAAAAAAATTCACAAACAATTTGATGCCTTTAGGTTTAAACTGGCAAGATCACTAAAATTAACTTTTCTTTCTGCCGCTCGGCTGGTGTGTAACGGTATGATTTTTATGTAGATTTTTGCGTCTTCAAATATTTATGAAAGTCTATAACTTCTTTCGAGTTTGATGAACAAACGTGAAATGTGGTATAGGAGTTCATCTTTTGTTGTCTACTGAATTCGTGAGCTTCTTAGCTCCAGCTTCAAGTTGAAACAATATAACAGGAAGATAAACGCACCTACATGTATGCAGACAAACATGCACACATGCGTATACATAAAGCACGGACAAAAAGTTGGAATGGTGCATCTTTGCATTCTGTTCGCAAGATTATAGCATTGCTCGCCATATATGGAACCTGGATTATTGCGTCGCTTCTAGGGAAGAAAATACACGAAAATGCATGTCAACCTTCCATATAAGTATGCTTCTCCTCAATGTGCAATTTTCAGGGCTCTTTCAGGCTTGCCAATTTGGGGTAAATTTTTCCACCCACTATTTTAGTTAACAATATGTAATTAACTCTTTTGAGAGTATAACTCAATTTGTTGGACAAAATTTACAGCGCGCTAATTGGCTAGTCACAATGGATCATTTTGAATATTTAAATTGAGATTTAAGCAATGAATTGGCACGATTCTTTTTATTTTACTGGCCAGCGAATGATAAGCTTCAGCAACTCGTCAGCTTGAATACGTGTATTTCGAGAGGGATTTTTAAAGGAAATGCTGAAAAATTTAATTTATTCCTATACTCGTTGATTGTCTGATTGTGACTCACTTCCCAAAATATCATAAAATTTTTGGCTGACCCCTAATATGAGAGAAGGGAATAGGAAGCAGTTGCTTATGTGCACTCGGCTGGAAGTAGTAATTGATTTAGGTCATCGTAGCGAACGTGCAGTTTTCATCGTGTGTTGTGGAAATTTTATGCTATGTGAGTATTTCTTCTCTACGGTTATTCGGGTGTAAGCTAAGCTTCATTCAATCAGGTAGCCAGAGAAATCTTTGGAAAAAAAATCGAATTTTCGTAAATTCACGTATTTAGGTGTCGAAAACTACGAAAATTGAACGAATCTTATCTTTTTAATTAAGAATTTGTAATAGCCATCACGAATAGGATAATAGGGAGCCTTTCTTTGATTACACTTTTACCGTTTTTTCTTATTATTGTGTGGCGCAAATTTTTCTTTACGCCTTTAAAAAAAAAAAACAAAAAAACTCATCGAACAATTGAATTTACTTTTTTTTCAACCCATCATTAAAATAATATAAATGCACAGCTGTCCTGATGATCTACATAGTGTTGCACGATACTAACTTGAATGAATGCAACTCACTTGAGTGATATTTGCATGTTGCTCATATATATTTGATGCGTCATTCCACATTTTTACATAATTGGTCAGAGAAATTTTGAAAATTTATTGGGTGGTTAACGTAGAGATTTGAATATTTTCTACCTTAGGGCAAAAATTTACCATCACACAATTTCTTCGGAATTGGCTCCAAAAAAGGGATATTTGATAATATTGTATTTCAAGACTGTCCCATGTTTACGTCAGGCTATAAAGTAACGATTGTTTTCACTTCCCTTCAGTCCGCTCAACGGAATAAATAGGTGACGAGTAGAGGTTACAATGGAGCATATTCAGATTTTGTCAATAATTGTTGTGAATTCGTCTTAAGAAACTTAAATTTTAGATGAAAAAGCAAAGCATAATCAGGATAAGTTATTTGCAACATTTCAGATACAATATATGTAGTAGAATGTTGCTAACGAGAGTTGAATTATTAGATTTCACGGCTCGAGCATACGTTCAATGGAAAATACCGAAGAAATATTTTCCATCTTGATAGTGTTGTGCGCATTTAAAACGATCTCGGTTATAATCTACTTTAGTGCTGGAAAAATTCAAATTCTTTGTGTTATATAGTTCACGAAGATGCATTTCAGTTGAGCGAAGGCATCTCTTATAACACAATGACAAAAAATGTTGTTTTTGTCATACTATAATATGGCAACCATTGACCACTTGGCATAAATTGTTGACCAGTTGAATAATATGTCAAGGCTTGGAAGTAAAAAGTTTCACTGCCTCATGAGTCGTAGCCGTTGGCCGTTTTGTTGGCTGGTCAAAACTTCAACGGGCCGGTCATGTATATGCTACGCTCAATGAATGTTACAGATTGATCTTGTTTGTTTAAAAGTCAACAAGTAGGTTGCATTCATTTTTCATAGTAATGAAAATAACAAAAAAAAAAACTTCACTATAGTTCAAGAATGAAGGAATGCGAGCAATGTGTGCTGAAATCGTTTCTACTCACCTTTTCTTGTTGTTGAAAAAGCATTGATCTCTTCAATGGTACTATGATAGCGTTACATTATAAAATTATGAAAATTACTTCCACATTAGAAAACATCAACACCCCTACCATAAAGTGATCATAAATTTCAGGTAGAAATCTGCCACCCAACATATTTCTCCTATTTCTGGATAGTATTTACATATATGTATGCAATTCTCTCGGTATTTGTGCATTCGGTTTCACTCTGGTTTACTGTAAATATGGCAATATTACGCTATTTGGTGCTGAAAAGAAGTTCAAGCTCACGTTCATCGTTACCAAATGTGAATAGTTTCTCGGCGGCTTTTGTTGCGATCGTACTCGCTATTTTGATATCTTTCCTTGGATCAGCGCCGAATATGCTCAGATATGAGGTTATTTTTCTTTTTCTTTTTTTTAGTGAACTTCATCCAAAAAACATAATACATTGAAGGAAGTCGTCTACATATGAAATGAGGTGAATTGCTGAAGTCATTGCTCACCTCATAAATTTTTTTTTAACTTCTGCAACAATGGAAATAAGCAAATTGCTTCCAAATTAAATGCAAAACTTTGTTGTTTTTTTTTTTCGTGATACCTCTACCACTTCAGTACCCTCTTCCAAATTTTATGATATCTTAATACTCGAAGCTTTATGGAGAGGTGAAATGCAAAATCCAAGAGATCTAAGGGGAATCTCTTTCGTGCCGATATGCGTAATTGATTAGCGTTGCTCTCTGCAACAACACAGAAGCATTGTTTTTCAGCGATACGACGCCAAAGAGAGCAAAATAAAAGTGCAAAATGCACACCTTAAAGTGCATTCATTGCGGATATTAGAGGAGAGTGACATTAGCATGACCATTAAAACATTACGTTTAATGTGAAATGTGCGCATCTCATAGTGCTATCCGAAGTCAATAAAAAAACTGTGAATTTGTGAGGGGAAATTCGATGCCTCGAGTCTATATGACCAATTAAGTTGCCCCGAGAAATATCAACGAATATATTTCCGATCAGTAAAATAGCGAAAAAAAATTCCCTCATTTCATCACTTCTGCATGCTTTATGTTAATTAGCATTTTTTTAATATGCATATTGCTAACTAATATGCGCAATCAGTGCATATTAATTGGCATATGTTAATTAATTTGTATATAATCGCTTTCACTCAATGGAATTAGGATAAAATACTCGACAAAATCTTACAGCGTAATGTGTGCTATATTCGTGCCCAATGGAGATCCTATTTCATGTTATTTTAAGGAACTGTTTATTATATTAAATACTTTTTATATGAGGAAATTTAAAAATTTATGAACATAATGTATTTTCACATTTAATATATTTTCGCATTATTTTTCGACCAGCGGTAGCTATTTACATGATGCTGAAGTTTTTCCGCTGGAACAAATGTATTACTGTAAAATGATCAAGTTTAGCAATCCGCTAAGAGAAACAGAAATTTCAACTTGCCAACGCACGGCTTTTTACTTTGGACTATCCTACTTTCTGCATAAGAATTTCAAACCTTTATCAGGTTGAATATTGGCCGACTGCCAAAAAACTCCACTCTTCGTTAAGATTCAACAGATTCCGGAGAGTACTTGCAATATCCATGCAAACGGTTTTGTTTCAGAGTGCGTTTTAAGAATGTGTTTCATGAATTTTTTGACAATTTTTGTTTCCTATGAAATCAAAAGTGCCACATTCCCGAAATACGTCGTTGATTTAATCCGGCTAGTGTTCGATAACAGAACGATAGGTGCATTGAAGACGTTTGATTGAAAGTTTTAGATTCGAGATAATGGGTTCCTTGATGTGCCAACATATTGTACTGCTAATGGTTCCACATATGCTCATCATTATGCAGAGAATTCAAAAGTTCATGCTTACAATATTGGACAACCACTATGGTGGAATTGCCGATGGGAGCGATTTAATTTTTGGGCCGCAGGTAAAAGAAATTGCTATATTATGGAGTAGCATATTGATGTGATTACCTTAGCACATCTATATCGCATAAATTTAATGAGCGATGGCTATGTTCTAGAAATTACTGTTATGTTTTCACCATTTACTGTCAGCATTCCGACATAAATCCAACACGACTTTTCTATGATGTTTCTTGCACATATAAATGTCTTCTTTCTAACAACGCGTCAATGGAGTTCGAAGCTGCTGAACGTATCTTCACTCTTATTGCCTTCATTCTAAGACCATCCACAATTCGCCACCGTTTTCCTATGAATTTCCCTACCCTGCTTTCCAATCGACCTAGAGTAAATAATTGGTGATCCAATCTTCATGCATAGTACTTCTTATCTTCTGTGGTATCTTCGCATTGACTTATACAGTTCACTCATTTTGCGTCTATACAATTGTCGGGACATGCCCATCTCACTGGCGATCTCGCAGACCTTTTTTCTTTGCAATGTCATGATGCTTTTTTTTTCAATCCGAACTACACAGTTTGTCTGTCCTTTTCTGAAAGCAGCCGAAGATTTCTAAAAAGTTGTCTTACTATGAAAAGCAGCGCAAAAAGAATGCTGATTCGAAATGGTCCTATTTATACGGCTGCTCCAAGTTGAGCCTTTCGACTGGTCACATATAGTTTCCTAGCTTGAATTATTTCAGCATCCCACTCCTGGTAGAGCGAGAGAAGCCATCAACATTTCAAACACAATGCAAGCTGAATTGCCATTGTATCACTTCCTCTACTCTAGCGTGCCAAAGTGTTAGAACTTAGATGGCACTATATGTATTATCAGCTATCTGAATTTCTTTGATATGTTATTGAGATCCGACTATCCGCAATATCCGCTCTGCTTAGGAGAAAAGAAGGAAATTAACAGAAAGTGTTTAAGCTTCCACTTCGACTTTGTTCACTTTATTAATTTCATTGTACACTATGCAGTAATGCGTTTATTATTTCTCTCTCGTCCTGCTCATCAACAAAATCCACAGATAGCGCTATGACCAAACGTTCTTTGTCCCCCAGTTTTATGATGCCACATTCCTATTTTAATCTTTGAATACTTTCCTCACTCCACTAATTCAACCATTATATCCTTTACGTGTGTCATATTTCGAGTGGCATTGAGCCGATACTTCATGCAAAGATTACCCCTACAACTCCTCCTGGTGGATCGTTCCTGCGTTTTTTTTTTTTTTCAACAAAAATTCGTGAAAAGATCTCATTTGTTCGTGGGTGCGAAAAACTTTTCATGAAGGAGACTGTTTTTTCTAAATATCGGAATTTTATTCAATACATACGATAGCGCACAGAATTATAGTTTACTGCAATAATTTATTGCCAAATTTCTTCCTACATATTCATATAATCTTGCGCAAACGATGAGTGGTGAAGTTTAACTTTCAGGTCTGGTATTGAAATTGATACCGTGCATAATGTTGACAATCTTTATGACGCTACTTGTTCGTATGCTTATGGAGGCACGTGAAAGGCGTACACGTTTGTGTGGTGGAACAGCATCTGGTAAATCACAAGCCGAACGAACCACGTCAATGCTGACGGCAATTGTGGCCGTTTTTCTAATCACCGAACTCCCACAAGGGCTTCTTGTTTTTGCCACAGGTGTGCACACAGTTTATCGAACTTTTAGCTAGAAATGAAATTAAGAGCGGAAAACAATATGGGGAATTTTCTCGAATGGCTGACAATTCTTAGAATTATTTCCCGCAAATTTATATTTGTATTAATTAGACTACATTCATACTGCATTCAAATATAATGTTATTTTGTTTTTGCTTATGATGTATTGCTTATTGATGGAAAGTGCTTCAGAGAAAAGCACAAAGTCCACAAATGACAACATCGTCTCCAAAATGCTTCAAATGTTTAGTGACATATATAGTGGTAAAAAAATATCTTTTAAATTTCCAATGACAATATTATTATGAAAGATGAATGCTAGAGTGATGGATTAGGAAATATGGTAATTTGTCAGTCGGTATGAATCCCATAATGAAATCAATAAACGAATCAGTTAAAATTGTTTAAGCATGAGCGAATAGCTTTGAAAGCCATAAGCAGGGAAAACATCTATGAAGAGGGTTTTTTTGTTCGATATTTCTAACCATACAACGATAAAAGTATTCATTTTCTAGCATATAGGACACAAAATATAGACTTTGTGCGAGTGACTGCGTGAGAGAGCAAAGAGGAAAAGTTTGATTTGCATTCGGATAAATAAACTGGAGTTGTAAGGAATATTGGTGGGATACGTTTAGTAGGAATCGTAGCTAGATGCGAAGTAATAGTACGCTAGATTGATTTTTTGAAAAATTCTTTGCAAATTTGCTGCACCCCGCAGTAATGACGCTAGGTTATGCTACTTCTTATCTAATTTTCTGATCTAAATAGCTCAACGCTCATACATTTGTTTTTCTTCTTTCAGTAGTCCTACCAAACAATACAGTCTGAGAGTATGCAAATGATTCCAGTTATAAAAGTGAACTGCACGAATCATTCGCAAGTTTTCACGCTATAACGGATGCTTTTGAGGATTTTATAAAAGTTTTGAATCAAATTAGCCTTTTTTTTTCAGTAAGGAAAAGGAGAGTAGAAATTAATGGTGAAAGAAATCTAACTCCCTAACGATGATCATCATCGCACTAGACTAACCCACTGAGTTATCATTGCAATTCGCCGCAGTGAAACCAAATAGACTTTCTCTCTGTTTCACTAATCTAATTGCATGGGATTTATGGATGCTCTCAAGAACGGAAACACCAATATCACGAAGAGGCTCGATATTCAGACATCTAGCAGCCATCATTTTTACTGCTTCCCCTCATATCAACGCCATGAGATAGATTATTTTCCTTCTCCACTCACTTAGGAAATTTAAACTTTTTGCTAGCATCAACATAAAATATTATGCTAGGGAGCGACATCAACATATATCCCTGAAACAATCGAGAACCTACTCTGCAAATTTTTCCACCTCTCTCGTCATCGTGTACCTAAGGAACTACCTGGAAACAGAACAGCAGGAACAAAATAGGGAACCGAAACCAGTTAAATAAGACAATTTCAGCTTATGCGTTGATGCAGCTTCAATTGTGATAGAGCAAGAAACGATTAATAAATATACAAAATGTACCCTCATACTTCTACCACAGAGCGAAACCTTTTTTGAAGGGAACCGTCCGGCAGGAGAGAAGGCAAGGGAGGAGGAGATTTATATTTCCACTGCAATAGCCAAGTTTAGAAGACATAGTACTATTAAGAAGATTTCCTAACTAGAATCAAACCACAGCACTTCCACTTCACTATTTTCTTTTGTGTTATATAATTTAATGTTATATTTTGTAACAAAAAGTGTTGATTTTAGGCATAAAGCCAGGGGTGCGATATGCAATGCAATATCTTGGCGACTTTATCGATCTCTTATCGCTCATCAATAGTAGTTTCAATTTCATTCTATGTGCTTTGATGAGTCATGTGTTCAGGTAAACCTTTTTTAATTGTTGCGAATCTTTGGGAACAATGCGAGCTCGAACTCCTGCATTTTTCTCTCCAAATGAGGTAATTTACCCACTGCGCCGCAGCTGCCCACCACCCCATCTCTATTTTCAACCCTGTCATAACAGTGAGTCTAGCAGTCTAGGGCATTTCATGTTGCAGAAAATGTGCACTAGTGTGCGACATGCCTAGTTTTTTTTTTCCATTCTTTTGATATAAAAACAACTTTTGTGGATTCACATTAATACCTCCCGCTCATTATTTTGGTGTCATTCTCTTTTTCTCAGCACCTAAGCTGTTTGAAAGCGATATCCAGCAAATTTCAGCTGAAAAAAGACAAAAGTGGTAGCTTCAAGTGACGACTGATTGCAGTTGTGAATGCGATTTTGAGATGCTCTGTTAGCTGGCTTATAAAAAAGTATTCCGAAACTGAAGCTGAGACCTACGTCTTTGAGTGTTTCAAAGTTATGAGGGGTTTCTATGAATTCTGATTGATTCACAAGGCCACGTTCATAGAAATTCCCAAAGTTAAGAATCCATGCTCAGCATTTTATTGCATAAAACCTTTTCAGAAACCACTCCTACCTGTAATAGTTGGTGTCGTTTTACTTGTGCATATTATTATGGATTAATATAAAATAATAGTTCCACATTTGCAGGCGGGAATTTCTCTTAACATTTGGTTCATGTTGCCCGAAATCAAGTGAAGACGTAAGTGGAACAAAATCGGAGGCTATCAGAGCGATTCCATCAAAACGCAACGGTTTTATGCCATTGCGATCCTCTTGTCCAGATGGCACCAACGGCAACACATTCGTATGAAATGCTCGAAAGAAACTTTAGCTGCAATGTGCCACAAACGAAAGTTTTTACCTTCCGAAGAGATATTTTTTGGTAGAGCTATTCTAACTAGAAAGAATTTGATGGTACTGATCGGTTGCACGGGTCACTGCATCAATGCTTACAACTAACACATAACGCGGTCATTGCAGGAAAAAACCGATGCTTCATATACGTTTTGCACACAAATTTTTATCTTTGGATTATTGAATGACTGACTCAGTCAAACTTATATGAGGCCCTATGGCGCTTTCTATTGCTCACGCTTATTTGTAAAGAGGAAATCAGCGGTCCGGCCAAAAGAGTGGCAAATATGGCTGACAATTTTGGCCACCTATTCTTTCAAAGGGGCGGACATTGCATTCTAGTGATTTTCAGCAGACTTTTGGACATGAACGGGTTTTACGGTTATTTTTATGGCTCTATTCAGTGCTAACGATTTCCATGCGTATTTGCTCTTTGCCGTTACTCAAGTATCATATATTGAAGAGCAGTGAAAATTTGCTGTTGTAACTGTTAGTGAACCTCTTCTGGTTCAATGTAATAAAAATGAAAATAAAACAATCGTTAACTTCAAGTGCTCAGTATTGCTGGATGTCTAAAATGGCATTACACAGTATGTCAGCGAACGAAGCAAATGTGTCTGCATGGCAAGGTGCTCCCTTTAGAACATCAAATACATGCATAATAAGCGACAACATTTTATAACTCTCGCTGTCACTGCCACTCCTAATTTGCAATCGGCGCGGCGGAAGGGGAGAGATCCGGGTATCTTTCGCCTACTGTACGACTGCCTCACCTCTGAGCTAACAGCGAATGTTTTCAAATCCCATCATCTGATTCTCACTCAGGCAACAGAAGTGACTTTAGCACAAGACATCAATGATTTGCACTGTAGTTTAGCTTTGAGCTCTAAAGTGCACACATGGAAATTATTGGGATCTTAAAAGAACAGAAATTCTGCTGAAAACTCAAAAAATTGTCTTGTAAAACAATTATATTTGAATGCGATCATTTTTTATTCCATCCAGTTATACCAACAATTTTATCTTTATAACTTGCTCGCATTTATAGTGCCGCTTCTTTTAATTTTTCGTCGTTCTGTTCATTCATATGTTTGTTGCCGTAAAGTTCAGTGGGCATGAGAGTTTTTTTGTTCTGAAATTCACTGCAATAAAATACGCATAATTCTTTGAAATGGATACATATGAATTGAAATAGTTCAACAACGAAATCCTTTAGAAAAATGCTTGCAATAAAGTAATTGCTAGGTTCGATTATGCGATAAACTTGGTTTAGTTGGCATCTATAAAGTAATGCTTGTGTATTTTTTTTAAATATTCTTTATTAACTTAGTGTATGTTCATTTGAATGCCGTTAAAAGCTGAAATTTAAAGAATAAATGCTCTAATTGTTGAATAGCTTTCAAACATGGGGAATAATGCTTATAAGATGAATATGGAAGACTTATTTCATCTCCTTAGTGAAGTTTACTTTACAAGAGAATGACAAATTTTCTAAGGGAATTGAGTAACTTCCTGTACCACCGAATTGAATAACTTCTTTCGAAATTAGGAAAGTATTGCTTATTTAGAAATTTTCCTCATTAATTTTTATTGGATTTATTCAGCAAAGAAAACATTCGGCTCCTTTCCATATGCTTTTGGAGGTTTTCTTCTTGAAATGTTTCAGCTGTGTTGATTACATTCAAACAAAATTAATACTCTGCTTGATTAATCGTACATAACACAATATATATTCACTGCAGCAGTATGTTGATGACAGAAAAATGTCACTAAAAACGAACTTTTGCAATGGATGAGATATTCGAGTGCTTGCAATAATGAATCACGCATCTCGAGCTCAATTTTCCTCTGTTTTGATGAGCAGTTTCTCTCACTAACAGAAATTCCAAGTGGAATTTTTTAGGTACATATTTCTATTATTGTCCAATAAGTCGTTGCAGACGCACGAAATATTGGCTGAAAGTACAAGTCTAAGTACAAAGACCATAATTACTATTATATTGCAGAATAGATCAGAATACTTTGGAAAGGAATTAGGTATAATTGTTTCATACACGAGCGTTAGATCTTGCAACGCAGGAGGCAATCTCTTTTTAGGATTTTTCATCGTTTCGCTCATCAAATTCAAATAATTTGCACCTCGGTTTTATTTCTCAACCGTCATGTATTCGTTCCAATACTCATTCGGCTAAAGCATTGCATAACCAGTACATGTTATTACGTTCGCTAAATATGAACGCATATCGTTCTAACGAAATTTTCATTCGTCAAAACCATATGAATATATTTTTAGCACATGTTTATAGCCTAAATAACAACTTGTTTATTCACAAGTCACTGAGAGCAAGCTCATTACAAAGGGAACGAATTTTCCCACGCAAATCTTATTTCCTCGGCTTAGTTTATTTCGAAAAATAAGAGCAAATCGAGTTTGAACCATGCAATATCGAAAATAAATTCAATGGGACGTCATTTTATTGCATACTCATTGCATATCTACTTGTCAACAGCTTGATTTTACTCATCGATCAAACAGTGCGTGGTGTTAAGCTTGTTTTTTTTGGCGAGACAATGACAAGCAAAAAATTGATTTTTTCAACAGTGTCAGTGAGATCAATTGGAATATTAAATGAAGAATATTTTCTGGGTTTCTTTTGTGACTAATAAATTCCTTCAAAAAGTGACTGAAAATATTTAATGAAAGTAAAGAGTGAGTTTTATGCAATATGGTCAATAAAAAAGAGCAAAATAAGAAAAAGAGTGAATTTTTGCAATCAATTGATGTGGTATGCAAATATCTTAAAATATGCGTAGCGGTTTGCCCATCGTCGTTCATTTTGTCACCTCTTCTACGGTTATTAATTAAACGTATTAACTAAGAGCACATGAAAGTTATTTCTCTTGAGCCGAATCGAAATGCTCTTTAAAGCGAAAGTACATCGGAGAAAATACAAGATTATTCAAAAGCGTTGGTTTTCATTGCCCATTGAATACTTGAATATAATCCTTAAGTAATTGCGTAGTCCTTGAGTGGAACAATGAAATCCTTTAGTATCCAGCATGATATCTCTCAACCTTGACATAATTGTCGGAAACATTCTTCAAACTTTTGAATTCACTCAAAAAGAGATTTTTGCTAGATGATTCAAAACAATTTTCAACGGTTAACCGCAGCGCACTTTTATTCTTGAAAAATACCATCGAAATATGCCGCCCGAAATTTCTTTTTAAAAATCATCGTTGGGTAGCGATATCAGAATAAAACATTAGTAAGGTGGATGCTCCAACAAAACGAATCTATAGCTAAGGGTAACGGCAACTATAAGTGTTGACTTTTAATTGATACTCTGCCATGCAGAAGCAGTTTTCCACAAGTCGCCTTTTGTTTTTACTGATCACTTCTTGAAATCGACCACTCAAGTCAGCATAATGCTTGCTGACGCTTGTAGTGATTTGCTTCAAAAAGTCAATAACTCTTTCTTCGTCTCAGAAAATTGGACTCAAAACTATTTCATCCTGACATTTCATTTGCGAATTTTCCGGATCTTGAAGAACCTGGATGCTTCCGCTGTCCGCTTTATTTTTGAAACTCCGGTTGGCAAAGTTATAATGCATGACAGAAAGCCTCCTTCCAATACCAATAACAGTTGCAAATTTTCCTCTAATACTCAACATGAAGCTTCATCTCCTGCGGTGAGTGAGTTTTGGGGACCCAAATGCAATGACTTTTGACATTTTCAGATGCTGGCTTAGGCTCCTTCAAACTGCATCGAAGACATCATAAACTCTTGCATGTATTGTCGAGTCAAAACCTTTACATCTTGCCAAACCCTCTCCGCCGCAACAATTTCTGGCGAGGTCGTCCTAGATTGCCGAAGAGATTTTTCTCGCTCTCTAATCGATTATTCACCACACCGAAATTCGGCAACCCAAATTTCATTACGTTTCCTACTAGCAAATACGATGTGAAGTTCACTTGTGCGAAATTTCTTCATGAAACAAAAAGTGTGACTGAAACGCACTTCCTGGATTTTTTCCATAGTCCATCGTCTATTACTGGATTGCTCAATCCAATTTCACAAAAACTTGCATAAGAATATGAGAGAAGTCAGAGTGAAGCAATTCGATAAATCAAATGATGCAAACGACGGACTGAAACTTGAGCTTTCCTTACATATTGACATGAGCAATATGAACGATCTAGTGAGAAGGGCTCTCAATGTTCCGAAAACGAAAAGAGAATATGATCCATAACTTTGATAATCCTAAGCGCTGCATTGTGCTTTTGTTGGCAGGATCTGTTGGCATAAATTTAACATTGGCACAAACATTAGCGAACAGCCACAAAGAAAGTCGCTCTCACTGGTTCGATTTTCACTGATTAGTGTATTTTTCTGAATATAAAAAAAAAGTGGATCTGTTGTTTTCGAGCTCTTGTGATGAAAGCATTCTCTTTGGACCATTTCATTTCGAAAAGTTTTCCACTCCTCCCAAGTTCGGAAAGGTAATTTTTGACTAAGGGATTTTGCATCCATAACGGAGTTTTCCGCCTTTTCCAAGCTCCATGAGCGGAGCCTCAGTTCCAACAGAGGCGCCATACTTTATATCGAGGAAGCGAAGGCCTATATAGATATCCACAGCACGTCACGCTATGCAATTATAACTGGTAGTTCACCATACCTTTATAACAGGCAAAATACGCAACTATTTGTACAGAACTATTTGAAAACATTTACAATGGTCAAAATATAAGTCAATGTATGACTGGTTATTCGGTGAAGCATCACTTTGTGTGGCTCTATTAGTGTTATGGGAAAATTTTGTTGCACTGCTAGTAAATAGTATGATGCGGTACTTAGCGAAGAGTACTTATTACGATGAACCATTATCAAATCATTGGTTTGGTGGCATTTCATGGTTATTAATCCAAGAAGCGGAGCGTTCGAATGATACGTAAAACTTGTTCTCATCGTCTCGAACGCCGTTCATAATGCAGGTGAGTTTAAGAATTTAAAAAAAAGATTTTTTGAAAGCATCCTCTAGCAAGATCATGCATGTCAATAAAATTTAAGAACTAATATCAACTCTTAATTTGGAAATGTACGGGGCACAAAGAGCTGACAGCACCACTAAAACGTCCAAAATGTAGCAAAGAAGTTGCACCAAATCAAAAATCAAACCATTTATAAACGTTGTCATGGAGATAAGCAAAAGGTGAAGTGCAGGTAATTACACGAGAACCATAACATTTTCAAATTACCATTGCCCTTCCTCTTTTGAGGATGCCATCTTTGAGAGTCCTGTTCATCTCCGTTCAGTAATTCAAAAACAGTTAAGGTGGTGATACGTCCATTCATGCTTTCTGTAGTTCATTCAACTTCGGTGCTTCCGCTTCAAATTCAGAAAACAACACAAGTATACTGGTATTAAATTCCTCACAGAATTACGTACAATTTCAGTTTATTACTATCAGTTATATTTGTTGTTCACTGGTGAATAAAGCGAATAACTTATAACATTGCATCTTATGTTCACCTACCCACGAGAGTTCCGATATTTGATCAAATAGTACAAATTCAACGGGAATGTCTGAAACAAAATACGATATTTTGCCGTCAGCGATGAGATCAGTGATAAAGCAAGTATCATCAATATTCATGATTAGCGAGATTAATGTTCATTTTTTTGCAAAAAAAAGATACCTAACTTTTCCGTAAGAATTTTCAACTTTAGTCCTTCTTTGGAAAATGTGAATTTCATCCACCTTGCAAGTCTTTTCCATCTTTTCTTGATTTCTTGTTCTTATAACCATAATCACCGAAAAACTTTAGTCAAATACGAAACACTCTCAGCGCAAAACAAGCATTCACTCAAGAGCAACCAGATTGTAAAATTTCAAAATTCCAAAAAAAAAGATGCGTTCATATGCTAAATACAAGCAAATACATCGCATTACTTTAAAAAAGTCCTGCTGCAATATAATGTACATTGTCATGATTTTCTAGCAGAATTTGCATGAAATCTTTACGAATCCTTTCATATTCATCAAACACATATTTATTTTATATCAAATTTTATAACAGCCATCATGCCTTATGCACGTTAAACGTTGAGCACTTTTATTTAACCAAACCATCGCCACTAATCTACTCACACAATCAGTTATTTGTATTGCTTCTTTCACAAAAATGCACTAACTGCAACACGCCTCCATAATTGACAAATAGGGTGATGCATTGGCTTTCTACAATATCCGCACTGCTCGTTCTACCAAATACTCAAGGATGGGCATAAAGAAGTCAGAATATAGTGGATGAACGATTGAGTGAATAGATGAATCAATCAATCGATAACAGAAATAAGTACCAGCTGAAAAATGAAAACGAGAAAGCAGGATTAGAATAGAATTTTAGAGATTAGAAGAAATGAATGAATCCTGAGTGTAGGAAAAAATATTGGGATATAGAACGAGTAGAAAGGTGAAAAATTATTTAATATACAGTTATGAGTGAGTAAATTGGAGCACAGAGGAACGAATATGGAATATGCAAATGTGATAAATAAACTGAAACAACATCAAAAGTGATCACCTTTCGAACCGTATCTATTGATGTGAACACTCGAGTTATGCCTCAGGTCAGAATGAAACGCCATAACGATTTCAGTTTTGATATAGGTATGACTAGAAGTGTAATAGAGATTGCGTAAAACAATATGATAAAGTGAATGGAATACAACGGGGAAAAGGATGCAGCGGAAAATGATGAAGCTGTGCAATAATAGTGTAGATAGCCGAAATTCTATTCAAACTGCAAAAATAAAACCTTACCCTATAATCAAATGTAATGAGCATTCATAGCAATAATAATTTAGTTATCTCACTTCATATTAACAAATTTTATCGAAGAAAATTTGCATCAAAATTTTGTCGAAATCAAATCAAAATTGATTCTGCTAAAAAGAGTTCATGATTTTGCTAACAAATACTGTAATTTGCCAGCATACTTCCAATGAACCGCAAAAGGAATCTGGAAATAAGATGAGCGCGTCAAATATATTTTACTGCGCTTCAGTTAAGTTCTACAGTAAGCACAAAAGTGACGTCATTTCCGAGCGCATGCATGTGTGTAAGTATTTGTGTGTGTGTATGTGTGTGTATTTGTGTGTTTATGTGTTTGTGTGCATGTGTGCATATGAGTGTGTATGTTTATGTGTGCGTTTGTGTGTGTGTATTTGTGTGTGTGCCTTTATATAAGTGTTGTTTCAACTTGTAAACAATAGAGGCTGCGAGTGACGAAATACGTCGAGCATAAAGTTGAAAAAATTGGCGAAAGTTGTAGTCAGAAGAATGGATGAGCCGCTTTGTTCAAAATGTCCATGGATTGAATTATTCGTGAGGGAAAGAAGTCGTGGCTAAGCTGGTTGAAAATTAGATGACCATTCTTTACAACTTTTTGAAGACTCTTAAAGATGTTGATTTTCGTTAAAGAGTGTTGATTTGTGTGGCTAAAATGTCGCACAATAGAAAACAAACTTCCGAAAAATAACTCTATTTGAATATGTAAATATACTGGAATAAATTAACGCGTGAACCAAGTTTAAAATTCAGTGGAATGCTCAAGTTTATTTTCCATCATCTACATAAATTACAAATGGATTAGTTCCTCTAATGTGAAGAATTTTTTCCGTCTCAGCAACATCTTTTTTGACTGGCCTCTCAGTCGTCTTCATTCTGCTACTAGATGTCAAAAGAACAAGCTGTCTTCATTTGCGGATGTGAAACGTTGCACATATATATCTCGTAAAAATATTGGGAAGAGTCATTCCCTCCATTTCAGCCCAACAATTTGAAGTTTTGTTAAGTTAGGAACGTAAAAGTTTTGTTCAATATATTACTTTGTTCTTCGAAAATATAATCGAATAACCAGTGGAAAGCGGAATTGATTATTTGAGAAGATGTTTATAGAGCAGGAAAAAAATTCGTTAGTCACAATTTCACAGGTGGATGAAAATTTTCATATATATATATATATATATATATATATATATATATATAGAGAGAGAGAGAGAGAGAGAGAGGGAGGGAGAGAGAGAGTATATATATATATGCTCTATATATATATATGCTCTATATATATATATATATATATATATATATATATATATATATATATCTTGAATGTTCAAGTTTCTCAGGAACTTTCCGCAGCTACAAAATTGCCGTAATCGTCTCAACTGTTTACTTTTCGAAGCTTATATCGTCACCTTGTATCAAGGACGTGTGCATAAGATCGTGTTTCTATTTGATCTGCCAAAACAAATTTTCCAAGCTTTTGGCAATATAAAAATGGAAAAAGCACAAGAAGTGTGTTTCGAGTACTATGGTAGCATTCAATTTTTAGTGAGTAAAGGAGATCGGCGAAAAGAGATTTGCTAACGACTGCAGTTTTTTCATTATGAAAATGTTCTTCTCGAAATCATGCCCGCATTTTAGAATCAGAGTTTTAACGAAGTGGGAAATCGATTCAAAATGAATGCCGCCAAGATAGCATGCTGAAATGATTACTCCTGAAACAATTGCTCTTATTGAAGGAAGGAGAAGTCGCAGCCGACAAATTTTTGCTGCTCAATGAAGAAAGAAGCAAAACTATCACTTGGCTCAATCGATGCGATTACTTACACCTCAGTGAAATACATTGAAAACTGCTGCCGAAAAATCTTTCAAAACTTCGGAGACATAATCAAATAATCCACATCAAATGTTACTGAAGCTAGTTGAAAGGCTCAGGAAAGTTTGTATGAAGGATTTTTCGAATAAAGTTGTAACTAATGATGTGCACTATATCGAACAGTGGAAGCTGAACTCAGGGGCAGCTTGCAAGAAATGAACACATGCTGTTCATCAGAAAAAAGGCCGAACCTCATTCGGAGCTCACAACTGCGAGGGTGCTGTAGGCGGTTTTTGAGTCATGTTGACCAACAGTTCAGAAGGAAGAAGACAATCCCTGATCCACATTACTCCCATTCGCTTCGAAGAATTTCCTGGAAAAATCAAGGAAAAAAGGAACAGATCTGCTGACTTAAGAAGTTTCGTTTTTGCACGATCGCGGTTCTGCCCACACCTCTCAAATTTCGATCACCGCACCTCAAAAGTCAGCTTCGCTTAACTTCACCACCCACCGTACAATCCGGACCTTGCTCACACCGACAATTTTTTTGAGCTTTGAAGCAGCATCTTCCGGGAACCGGTGAGGAAGTGAAGGAGAAGTAAATTGGGTTGTATATGTCTATTTTAAGGAATGAGCTAACTGCTCTTTTCAAGTCCTTAGAAATGTTGAATGATGGATGTCTGAAGTGCACTGACGTTTTTTGAGAGCGCTCTATAAACATATATATATATATATATATATATATATATATATATATATATATATATATATATATATATATATATATATATATATATATATATATATATATATATATATATATATATATATATATGAGGTTGAAGTTAAGTTTAAACAGAAAACGGAGCGCAAAGAATCGGAAAAATTATTTATCTGTTTCTCGTTTTACAAGTAGTAAGTCGAAATGAAAAATGACCTAGTTAATTGAATGGAAGCGAAATTCTCGGAGAAACTATGGAGTATTGTAGTATTTGGAGTATTAAAAAAAGGAAAAAAATATCTCCGGAGTATTCTCTGGCTCATTCTAAAGGCATTTTTCTTGTTACACGTTTGCAAATGTTTTGAAGTCATATTGCTGCTTGCATAACTCCACACTTATTCAACTTTCAGTCGTGCAATTAACATTGCTTCAATTAATTATTCTCACTGTATTAAATTATCTTAGTTTGACCAGCTCATCCTTTAGGGCTGCAAAAGGAAGCAAGTAGAAGTGTCGTTGTGATGGAATCGTAATATCATCGGATTTATTAACGTTAGGCCTATAATTTTGAATCCCTTTGAATTTTTGAAGATCTGACGTCACTCAAAGCTTCCACAATATATTTGCTTAACATTTATGATCGAAATGTCGTCATTACGCAGTTTATTCATTTTCAAAAGGTTTCTTAGCTCAGCTTCTTCTTGCTGAAATGTCAATAATTTGGGCTTCAAATCTGCGCACATGGTTCTATGCATCCACCCGTTCTAGGTTAGGCTTCAAAAAAAGTTCCAGGGTTTACCGCATAACCTTTTCTTACATGCAACAAAAAGTATTTACAAAGGTCTTCATGCACCTATATAACTGCTCGTCTGCGTTGTGTGCACACCATATTAACTCACACTTGAAAAAGAATTTTTAATATGAGTGCTAATATGCGTTGGAGGATATCTTTCTCAGCGGTATTGTTCAGCTCCTGATTTATGCAATTAAACGAAGTTATTGTTATTAGCTATCAATATTGGAGCGTCAATGATCTCATATTATTGCGTCGGTCAGCTCAATAGAATGCCTGACATCACTCTTTGCCATTTCCATCTATAATATTTACGTTAATTGCTGTTTCCTTTTATATTTCGTTTTATTATATTGCAGAGGTGCTGTTTAGTTAATGAAAACAAAAGACTAACTTCTACTGATGTTGTATGCGTACCGTACATACTCAAGCATAAATATACAAACATGCATATAAACACACAGTTCGCATGATATTTCATGCTCTTTGTGTTGAGAACTTTGATGTTGAAATGCTTATCAATTTCATTTTGAAAATACCCATAGAGAGAGCCATTTTTCAAAATATTTGTAAAAGGTTCCAATGAAACGGCTTTCATCTTTATTCACTTTAATCACCTTATCTACTATAATCTACTTAATCTACTAACGTACATCTTACCTACTTAATTATCTGCTATAATCACAGGAGTTACTAAATGATTATAACATCGAAATTGAAATCAACATTGACCGCCGACTAAATACATTGATAGAACAGAACTTGATAAGAAAGACTAAGTGAAAATTACTTGCGATTTTTGTTGTTTTCAGAAAAGCATTTCTCTGAGAGTTCACTTTCATTCATTGTTGCATTGTTTTCACTTTTTGCTTCCTTCGTTGATTTCATTTTTTATATGTTTACTGCACGTTTTTGTTGAAAATCGATGAGAAAAAGATTGTATATATATATATATATATATATATATATATATATATATATATATATATATATATATATATATATATATATATATATATAGGTGGCTATATTACTTGCCTCTTGAAACGTTCCCCTAAATCCATTCAAGTTCGGTCTGCTCATATCTTTCACGAACCATCATCTCCTTTGCGAATCATGCGCAACTCGAATTACTTCAGTAAAGACAGAAATTAAAACCAGCGATCAGTCACATAGGAATGACAATGTTGCTGATGAGTATGCTATATTGAGACAAACAATGCAAAACAAAACAATCACACTCAGCAAATGAAGAAAGGCACCAAAATTATGCGCTTCCATCCTCTGCCTCAGAAATGTTGATCACCAATTTATCTCTCCCCTCTTCTTCCTAAGCAAAGCTGAACCTTACCTTCTGAGGTTTCCCCCAAACGGCAGAGTTGTTCGGTATGTGAACATAGTAAAATCATAACTTCAAACATTTCTTATGCATTCGTTTGGATAAAGCTCTCTCCGTTTTTGTGTGCTTAAAAATAAGAAATTTCCCAGTTGTTATTTCGATTGCCAATTCCAACAGGACAACGTCGTTGTCTGATGCTTGAAAATTGCATGCAAAAATTACGCAGAATGCGTGAACACAACATGAGAAGCATGAAAGCAGAGCAACACAACGCTAAGTAATGCATTTAATCTGGAGAATTTTTTTTTCCTCAATGATTCCGCGTTGAAAGTCAAAGTCCTCAATGACTCTTCAGCATCAATTTTTCAACTGCCTCACCCTTCTTTCCCTCGCCTTCTGATGATGTTTTGCTTTCAATGCCTCCCGAGTTATCTTCTCACCATGCATACAATAGCGACTTTTTTGACAACCGCGAAACTATACAAATTTATTAGAACTATCTACTTCAGGTTTTGCAAATATCACATCTAGCTGTTGTTCGGCACTTTCTTTCATATTTCATTTCTAATTCTTAATATTTTTTTAAACTCTCTTCTTCATTTCGAGTTTTTTTCTCGTTTCGTTCGGTTTATGACAGCTATCATAAAGTTCTAGTCAAAACTTAGTGGATTTGCTCTGAACAGTTTTTTTTTTTTCATTCGCTAATGACAGATGCCATAAAAGTTTGCTTATGGCTGAAATTCACTAAACTTTGGCTTTTGTTCTGTTATTGCCATACAGAGCAAATGCTTATTAAAGACGAACTCATGTATCCATTTATCACCCTTAAGGTACTCTATGCTGAAATATGGTTCATTACTTCATAGATGCCTTCTTCTGTTCATACTTTAAAAGCTCGCTTCTCCTCACTCTTTTTTTGATTTTTCAGTCATCTGATCGTTGACTCATTTACTGATAGGTATGTGATTATCAATGATAATGGCATAGTTTCTCTACTTCTATACAGTCATGATTAACGTAGTTCATTCTTAAATATTTTACAAGTTGTTTATTTAGCCGAATATTAAGTTTTGGATGCTGCCTGATCCGACAGGTTTCCAGCTTTGAACGTTATGAAAGCTTGATTTATGATCATCGAGAAAAACGTCGATTCTCACTTTTCGATGTGTATCGGATGAGATGACATTCATATTCGTTGATCTGATGCAATATAGATAATCGGAATTAATTCTTTCAGGAACGGCTCATTTGATAAACTTTATCTTCGGCAACAATATCGTTCAGCAAAATTACCCATAAAATTTACGATTCATTTTGCTAAATATAAGTTTACTTTCTCATGTCTATCGTTCTCATTTTCTTTCTCTAGAAGGTGAAAAAAAAAATTACACGATAGGAAACGTATGCAAGCGCTCAATAGATTTTGTGGAGATGAGACAATTTCATAATGAGCTTCAGGATAATTCGAGCCAATGAGATGAAAAAAAAAATTTAATGAGAAAAATTTTTAAAAAAAAGTAAGTTGCCTTCTCGATTGCAATTTTTTTCCATTAGTAAATGTGTCAATAATATTTCGAACTTGCAGTAACAATGCCATTCGAATGCACCCTGTAATGCGTGAAAAAAAAAAAAGAGTTCGCTATCGATAATTTCCTCCCTTGAGGCTTCTAGATGCCGTTAGAATTTTTGCTGAAATGGGGATGAATCGACTCATTAGCTTGTAGAAACGAGATGCACTTTAGATGGGAGAATGAAAACTCATTTTTACAAACTCCCTTATTCACTTTACATGTCCATCAATCACAGGAAAGAGGAATAGCTATGTATCAATTTTCCTAAAACCCTATTGAATATTGTGCATGAGTCTCAATAAATCGATCAGTCAGTCGACTGCCTGCTATCCGGAAATTTATCGACGATTTGTTTTTGACAATCTCATTTTCCTTTATACCACAAATCATCATGTAAATTAGCAACGCTGATTCATTTTGCATATGGAAATGATGCTTTATGTATTTAAGACACGAAAATAGGATGCATTCAATTGGGCATTTTATGTGCGAATATAATTCTGAATTTGCAAAAAGCACATGGCAAAATTGTATCTGTATGCGCGCATGTTTGCGGACATCTTTTTCTACGCGATGCTTCCAACTTGATAGGTACTATTGATCGAGTAGGTATATTACGCGTCTAGTCTCCATCAAACAACGTCACTTTGAGAGGATTTTTCAGTAGGAATAATGCTGGAAAAATTCGCATTTATCGACATAAACTTCGTCTACGGTTCCATTTTATACCCATCATAGATAGAAGTTAGCTTTTTGTCAAGGATTTTTTCAAGAAGAGGAAACAGCTGAAATATGAATGCATTTTTTGACATATTTAAGAGTCGCTTAAAATTTGTAAAGCCGGTTGTCAGCTAAACTGAATGCAAGAGCTTATATTGTGCCAACTTTTCTTATAAGCATCTGCACCTGTTGGAATTTCCAAAATTTAATATTTTTTAATTAAGTTGGTGCAATATTCTATTGCCATTTTCTGCAGAAATAAAAAAAAAAAAATTGATTAATTTTATGTGGTTATTTATATGAAGACATGATCAATAATTGCCTTAAAGGTCGAAAATCATCTTCATAGATATGATTATTAAACTCGGAAGATCAAAAATCATTTTTGTATTCAGCGATTTGCTTTCTCACATTTGTGAATGTTTTGGTTTTTCGTTCCCCATTATCTCATTACTGAACGATTATATTGACGATTTATTTATGCTATAAAATTTGAAGTAATCAATGATTGTTCAATTTTTGTATTAGCAATTCAGTAGAGAGAATTTCTACTTTCTTATTTGCATTCTAAAAAATTTCAGAGTTTATATGCGTTGAATTATTTGTATTTATACTTAATTCACCGAAAAAAGGCCTGTGAAATTTTCTTTCATTCATTTCCGATTAGTTTTTCCCCGTCTCCTTCCATCTTCCTCCTCTTCCTACTGATACAAAATATGACAAACAAATTCTGGTAAGGGCTCCTGGGACACACTGAAATATAGGGAGGGAAATATCTATCCGTCCGTGGATTGCTGAAGTTGCGCCTATACCCGAGAATTCATATGTACGTTTCCTTTGGTGAATTCAGGTTATTCAGTATTTCTGGTTTGTCATTTCGAAATTCTTCCATCTTTCTAATGGCCGTTCCGATTTTCGACCTTAAAGATCCGAATGGCATTAGTACGAACCACCTTTATTCATTGACCTTTGCATTTGAATTTGGTGTGTTCAGTAAAATGGCCTAAATTTTCTTCTCTTACGATCGCATTCTGCAAAATTCGAGTTAAGATCGCAAAGTCTGTTCAAGGTTTGAGTGAACGATTTGGAAAGTTCAGATCACTTTGTCAGACGTCTTTAATTCAAATGTGGAGGCTGAACATAATCGTTTGGTTGAACAGTGAAGGTTGTATCAGTAATGAGCATTTGGCTTTGTTCAAAGATTTTTAAGTTACAGGTCGATATACCGCTTTCAGCAAACTCGGCTATTTGTTCCTCAGTACGTATAGATAAACAGGCCAAGGCGCTTTCACCCACTTATGATAGAAATCTTGCACCTTTTTAAAACGACGACTTGAAGAACAAAAATGTTCAAATGCACTTCTTCTGACCGTAAGAGGAAGTGTTCTTGTGGGATTCCATAATATCAAGAATCGCTTCTTATAATAACTTGCGTCGAAGGGATCTGCACATGACCTCTTCTGCCCCCTATTTCGTCTTACCCGATCGCATTCCTTATACGTTATTGAAATTGAAAATTCTCGCATTTTCTAGTTTGTTCTGAAATAGGCAAGGCACAAGGATTGTAAATTCTACTTTAGGTTATAAAGGGTGCAACCGCTGTGTATAATGGAAAACGCCACAGAACTTTCAAGTTCATGATTGGAATTTCAACTAGGCCTCATTAATATTCAATGTTCCTTCATTCTGTTCGGGATATAGAGCCACGACCACCTAGTCTTGATGACATCATCAAGAAAGTACGTCTGTCATTGAGCGAGATCCCTATTCATGGGGTAGCAGAAACGCGATGTTTAGCTAATCGAGTCGGAAGCATGATCTTCGTGAAGTGACAACGCTAATGCCTCACGCTTCTGCCCGCTCCTCATCTCATTTCTTCAAGTGTCGATCCCATCAAGCGGTACATCGGTCATTCATCCTAAGAAATCCTTAAAAACGGACGAGAAGTGGTTGTAGTTTTTGTCTCATTCTCCTCAGTCCTGTTCACTTATATTTTTCAGCAGATTATGCTTCATTTTGCATATCTTAAACTTGATATGACACACTGTTTTGTTACTTCATCACAGAGCCTTAATTGTTGAAAATTGTAAAACTTTCGTAGACATCTTCAAACAACCTCTCATATAATTCAGAAGGAGTTGACAGGTACTTTGCTGCGTTGTGTGTATTCGTTTAGATTTCTATGGATCACCATTCTATATTATACTGTTTTCATTCAATCAAAAGTAGTATAGCATATTCAATGAAGTTCTCAAAAGCGATATCGCACAGTCAACTTGATGAAAAAACTTGATAATGACTTGGTCGGCATGCTCTTAATGATGAATTATTCTCACGCAACAAAGGAATTTCTTACTCTTCAAACTGTTGTCTTCTCCACCTATTTTGTGCCCATTTTATGCAAGGTGCTACATTCGTTCATTTTTATACTTAGCGGCGAAGTGATTAATTTCTTCGTTTCTTATTGCTGAGGATATGCATGAAACGTTATTAACAATTCTGTCACCGCTCTCCCTCCCTTTCTTCCTGGAATTTTGTGACGACCAGCCAGGTCACAGAACCTGGATGCTTTCCGTCGATTCGTAACGAGTATTTGGTGACAAGTTTGCGGTATTATGAAGTGCAAGTGGGGCGTCCGAAATGCTACTCACTTTGGAATGGACTGCTCCTAAAAATATTCAGCGGTTTCATGAGCATATTTAATGGTATTCCCTATGATAAAATGAGCAGTTACGTACGATATCTACCATTATAAAAGTTGCATTTTTTCATGCTCCAATGAATATGCTTAAGGCTGATCTTGATATTTTTGCCTCACGTAACTTCAAACTTTCTCCATTTTATGAAGCACAATTAAACAACATACTGGAGCTCTCAACTTTTGTTTGTAAATTAATTGATCCCTTTTTGCCCGTTAAGCAATAACATTATGGATGAAAATATTCTTGATGTATGAAATTCGACTGAAGATTTCCTTTATGAACGCATGAAAGGGTATATTGGATTTTTTTTCCAATTTTTCGGCAAAAAAAAATTTTTTTTTCTGTGAAGAGATGCAATGTTGATTGATAAAGAAAACGCCTAATGTATGTGTGTATGTGTGTGGGGGGGAAGGGGTGGGGATGGGGATGGAGGGAGGACGGAAGGCGGGAATGGGTAGGATGGGAATATATTTGCAGCAACTTCGAATTACTGCTTTCAAATCTGATTGTTGCATCTATGTTCCAATTTGGCCCGCCTATGAAATTCGATTGCGTCGATGAGTTTCTCACATGTATGTGCGTATCTTAATTCGCTTGATTAAGACATATGATTGCTGTGCACTTAAACTTACACGATTGGTCGACATTAATTGTGCGGAAGTGCATTTAATATCGCATTTATCGAGTGTTCGAATTGCAACTGTCGTCTCAGACCTGAAATTAATTTTTTCATGATGTGATCTTGAAATTCGATTGCTTTTAGCGATAGGCAATCTTAAAATATTTTAACGTCAGCGATTCATAAGATTGCTATGAGACCCCGTTTATCCAGTTCGTTTCATTACTGAAAAAAATGTTGTGCCAAGGAAACTTATGTCAACATCTCTCTTTGATTAGTTTTATCTGCCTGAGATGGGACGGGGAGGGTAGGTCATATGGAGTTTATCCGACATGTATCGCGGCTTTATGCTTAAGTGAAAATTGAAATCACGGCCAAGTCACGCTGCATGCTTGCCATTTCCCATCTGGCTTTTTCTTTGCAGTTCTGCGCGAATGCCCTGATGCTGTGCTCAGTGCAGAATCGTTTCTAATTCCACCGTTCCTTTAAAAAATGAAAAATTTTATTTTCAATTTCCTCATGCTCAATTTCTCAAATCCTTAAATCCTTAAATTTCCATGCTTTAAATAGCATCCTAAAAGAACGTCTGCATTTTCATATACGCAAATAATCGTATAATTATTTCTATTTGGCACTTGCGGGTTTATGACTCAAATAGTCCGTTTTTTTTATTCACTCTTGAGTGGAAAGTGACCGCCGAGCAACAAAATATACCAGGTTCACGCAAATTGCGATTGTCAGAGACGACAAATGTAAATGCAACACCATTTAAATTATGCTAAACGGTACATTAATCCCTTAGAAGCATCTCCAAACAGCTAAAATAAAATGTTAATAAATTGCCCCTTGCTTAGCGGTTGCATATCGTCCAACAACCCCATTTTCCATTAAAGAGTACTACTTTGGGGCTTATTAATGGAATTTGGAGCTGCTGGATTGTAGGTTGTACATGGAAAATCCACGACGAAAGTTGTATCTGAATGCTAAACCGAAGCTTGCTTTCTTTCTCAACCTGGCTGAAATCTATTCCTTTTCCCAATTTAATTTTCGGTTTTCTTCCTATGAGGCTTTCTTGCAATCAAAAGCTGGCTTATCTATTGGCAATATAACACAGTTCCAAACGGAAGTAGATCGCCGCCGTTGATATCTCTCACTAAGATATGCGCGCTCATATTTCTGGCATTCACCGTATCATTGCATTTTTTGCTGTACGATAATCAGAATTCACGAGTGATCCTGATTTGGTTTCAACAAATTGTGAGTACATTTTTCGTTTGTTTTGGCTTACCTTTTTTGCAATTCTAATGCATATTTGATATCTCAGGTGTACACAGAATTAGGGCTTCAGCCTGACATGGGAGTTTTATTCAAGAAATTTTTTTGAATATCGCAGCTTGTGCATAATTTAACAACCAAAATGTCAACCTCAATATGAATGTTTCTTGCAAATCACTTTTTTCGGCTTAAAATTTTATTCGGCGGATGGATTGCTATTAGAGTTTTTCCTTCAGAACTTGATTTGGTAATATAAGAATGAATTATTATAATATGTTTTGCAAATGATTTACTTCGGATGATAGAATTTCGAAACTCAAACGAACAAAATTGACAGGGATAATCCTGCTTCACTAATGCGCTAGACTGGTAAGAAAAAGTGTTAAACATCAATGCTTCACGTTCCTGAATGATTTTTCCTTCGAATTTTTTGGCATGTTCAGTTCTTAAGGGCATTTGTTTGCAAAATTTTCAAGTTTTTCACTGTCTCATTGCACCTGACTCCCTTAAAATCTTGAAAGTGCTGCCACCCATCTCCCAATCGAAAGAGGGAAGGAATAGGGAGGAGTCGAAATCGCAGTATGGACACTTTAAGGCATGTACGCGAACAGTTTGTGTGCATTCGTTCATGACATATTACCAGACCGGGCCATTAAATGATAAACAGACCGGGTCAATAAATGCATCTTTGCAATGCAAATCACGCACTCGTAGATAGAGCTTTGATTTGATAGGATAAACCATCGTGATCTGTGCATCACACTGGAGCCACTTAGTTTGCCTGATCTGTGTTCCATGCAGTGTGAATATATCTTTTTGGAATGGACCATATTTTAGCCGTTTTTGTGCATTTGTCGATATATTTTTTTGTTTGCATACGATAATTGTCTATTGTCTTCATGTAAATGCAATAGTCGAATCGACGGGCGTTTGTTCTAATCGATTTAAGAATGAATCTCAAGATACCTCCCGACCTCCGTTGATATCCCTTCCTTTTATCATCACCCTTGAGGAAATATTGCACAATAATGTCTAGGGAATAAGCTGCAAGAAGTCATTGCACTGCTTAGATATACATAGATATAAAGTTGCTAGAGAAAATCGATGAAAGAGTTGAAAAGGACTGCATAAACTGCAATAAATGTAATTTATTTCAATTTTATCTTTGATATATATAGGAATAAAATGATAAAGAATAAAATGATTACCATTTTTACTCTCTCCTTTTTCCCTCTTTTGTTGTGGTTTATCGGCCGCTCACCATCATCGCTATTCGTCTTTATCATATACTAAAATATTGGCAACGAATTATTCATTAACTGTTTTCACAGCTATTTTATACGGTGGAAATTTGCTTATTTCATTGTTCATTTTCGATTGCAGTATTGATAATTTCATTCAGCTAATAAAACATTTTTGATATTAACGAAACAATTTTCTCGATAATAATTTTTTGTTGCGTCGTTAATGACATTATGCCAGGATATTTCAAAATTAAACAGAGCAATTTTGCGTTATTGTAAAGAGAGGAAATTCTTTTTTTTTTTTGGAATCTTCTCAAAATCAAGAGTCATACGTGTAATATTCGAAACGCGCGCGAATTCTATGTTCTCTGCATTTTTCTTCGAAGGATGGACAATCGAAAGAGAATAACGAAATGAAATGATTTTTTCAGATGCTCCACTACTCATTTTGCAAGCCTAACGACGGTATTGAAAAGACGAAGAAGGAGGGTGACAAAATTAACAGCGCTCCTGGGAGCTTTGTTTTGTGGGCTAGATTCTTCGATACAATCACTATTGAATGCCCAAATTAACGCAAATGACATGATGATGAAGTAATTACCCATCGTACAACACCTGAAATGCTTTTTCTTATACGAGCTCTACAATTTTTGTTCTCTAGGAAATAACATGAAGCTCCGACACAGCCATAATTTGTTTGCAGTCAGGTGAAAAACGTCAGTTCTTAAAAAGCGAAAGATTTTTTTTCAACCAATAAACGACTCTCACGGTTCCTCTCAATGACTCCTATAGCTCCACGCAATCGTCACATCATTTTTTTCCAAAATATTTTTCTTATCACTCTTTTCCTTTGTTTTTGTTTTCACTGTTCTTATGCTCGCTTTGCACACTGCATGCTACAAACATAGTTTTTGTATATGAGCATATTTCAGTGCAAGACCGACGTGCAATTGTTTGATTTCTTAAATCCAATGAATCTCTGCGCTATGGTGCTGTTGGGCTTAAAGGAGCAGGAGTAATATGCATATGTGGCCAGCATATGTCGTATGCATATAAGTTGGCATTAATGCCAGCGCTTATGCATGTTTCTTCTAGTCTCCCATTCCATCCGGCACTTGAGCATTACCTTTCCACGCTGACTGCCATACAGCATAGTATTACTTCTGAACATTGGATTCACAGCATGAAGATAAGCGGGCATTCTTATTATCAACACTTTCGACTAGGATATTTCCATAGAACTTGGAGTGAAGACGAGCCTAAGAAGGTCGTAGTATGGGACAGTAAACTACTGTCGTACTGGACAGTAGTGAAGATATGAACGCATATAACCCCCTCCTCACTCTTCATTAATCTTAAAATGTCTACAAATTGCAAATGTTGAGGTGAGCACAAATCGCGTGGTGTTACTTAGTTCTTAAAAAAAAAAAATCCTTTTAGTGTATTGCCTTCTTTTAAGAGACTTGCTCGCTTGTTCTTTCTCTAATAACATATGCACACATATGTCATTGCGTTACCTTGTCATTTAAAACATCGTTACATTAGTGTTGCTTTTTCTTATGTAACAAGAGCTTTCATTAGACCTCTGAGAGATTTTACTACAGTCCATCTAAGAAGTGAAAAATTCATCAGAAAAATCCACCATAAAAGCACTTTTATATAACAATCCCACCTAAAAGAATAACAATTTGCATAATTTACTAGTAAATAATAAAAAATATGAGGGAAGTGCTTTCGTGCTTCAATTGATACGACTGCTTATTTCAATCTTTAGCAATTTACTGCTCGCAAGTTATGAATCGACTTCTAAAGTATCGAAAACAGTGAAATCCGGTTGAAGTGATGCAAACAATTTGCAGTCAAGAAGGTCGCAAAAAAAAAAAGTCTTATGAAAAGCAACAAGTAGTCACATTGTCTACAATATGGAAAGGAGCTTATGCTCGGTACTTGTGATAATTCGAGTTCCTTGGTCTCATATTCCGAACTGTTCGACCGACATACACAACCATACAGACACATGTACATGAGGGATGTGTTTTGCGAAGCGCAAATTTGCAGTTACAAATGAAAGCTTATGCTCCACCTGCATACATTATAACACTTTCAGTTACCTGCATTTTTCGACTGTCTGACTTGATCCGTTTTTTTTTCCATTTTTTATGATGCCTTTGTTCATAAAGGAACAGAGGAACTGCAATATAGAAGTCGGAAAATTAGCAGAAGAAAGAGGATGTATGTATAAATGCAGCAGCAAACAAAAGCAGAAGGAATGCCAAAGCACACGAATAGAAAGCAATCACCATACGAGATCGAAAGTGCATGCCAGCGGCAAATGAAATGTGAATCAAAGACGCATGATGTTTCATGGAAGTAGATAACTGCTCATCCTGAACGAACCTTCCAGGTAGTTGATTCCGAATTTCTTTTCACTCTGAATTGAAATCTTTTGAAAAAAAAAAACTGATCAGAACAAATGAGGACGAGTAGGTAAGAAGAAAGAGTGCACATAGTGCTCAGTAGACAAAATCAGAAAGGGCTGTCAAGCGGAATTAATTAAGGCGACTCTCAAATATCGAAATGCTGTATGTTTCAGTAGCGCTATAAGGGAGCCCGTTGCGAATGCAAACAAGGCTGAGCTGAAAGCTATGGAAGACACCCTTTGTGTAATACATTTTACGCTTCACTTGAAAACTATGGGATCTACATTCGCGTTCTTTTGAATTTGCCATGCTGAACGCAATAGCTGAGATCTTTCTCTTCTCCACGTCAATCTATAAATGTTGGCGATTAATTTCGAGACTGACACATGGGAATGCAAAGGAAAGAGAAACCTCGGACGTTTTCTAAATGCGCCAAATCCAAGCAAATACCCCGAATAAGGTCGGGTTTTCGAGCTCTTTTTCTGTGATTCCATAAGTGAATATTTATCGTTTCGTATCAGTTCCTGCGTGGTGGGTTGTAAGACCGCTAAGACCAGACCCTTTGCTCCATCCTGCCGAGCCACTTCGACCAGATTCTTCAGTTCTCTCATCTATATAAGGGCAGTGCAGCACGTTCCAACTCACCTTTTAAAAAGAATATATGTGATACAGCTCATCAGCATCCAAGAGGCAGGAGATGAACCAAAGCCCTAACTTTTGCGCGACCCTACAACTTCACCTAAGCGAAACTGGAAGTGATATGAAGAAATACTTGTTTATGATGTTCATTAAAGTTCACTGAGGCGCTTGTTCATTAAAGTGAAATTAAACCTTTTGTTTGTTCACTAAAGTAAAAGTGAATGAAAAACCCCTAAGTAAAAAAAAAAAGTTTTATGCACACTGCAAATGGCAGTATTATTGCATCTGAGTGTGCATATGTCTATATGTGTATCTGTCTATCCGGTTGTTTCATTTCAGGATTGCACTGTATGGTGAGCATAAGGCGCACCTTAGCTTGGTGTCCTCTTATAACACTTGGAAGTCGATAATCAGCGTGCTATTCTTGTTTCAGTAGACAACTCCGCGACATTTCGCGCGATATTCTGCATAACGACCTATCTATCCCCTGCTGTCGTTCTCCTTGTTGTTCCAGCGCTCTTTTGAGGAAATATTCCCATCTGGGAGGCGCTGTTCCCCTGGATCTTTTGCACTCTCTTGGATACTAGTCCAATATTCTGGCGCTCCACCATTGTCAACTGTGCTTGCAACATGACCGACCCATGTTCGGTATTCAGTCACTACGTCTTTTAGCAATGATCTTCGCATCACATCTTCAATTTTCACTTTCTTGCGGAGTGATATTCCGAGCATTGATCTTTCTATTGCTTGTTGTGTTATTTGCAGTCGTTTTTCCTCTGCTGCTGTTAAGCCCACGTTTCTCTGCAATGCGTCATTGCTTTCAAGGCTGTAGAATTGAACAACTTCGCTTTTGTTTTTCACTTAAGTTAAAATTTAATTTATCAGACATTTCTTTAAATCTACCCCAAGCGGCTCTCTGTCTTCTAGAGACTTCCGCCTTCAGATCGTTATCCATCCTGACTGCCCGTCCCAAGTAAACATAGCTTTCCACTTCTTCTATGAATCCTTCGCCAAATTTTATTCTATTGCAGGCAAGTCTTCTGATTTTATAAACTTGGTTTTAGTTTTGTTGACCCTCAGATGAATTTTTGGGCCTTCCCTGTCCAACCCCGTCAGCGTTCTTTGTATCTCCTCTGTGGAACCGCCTATCAGGACAAATGTCATCGGCGAACATCAAGTGGTTTAATTTCTCGCCATCAGTTTTGATGCCCTCTGTCCATTTCAATTTCCGCATAACCATTTCGAGGCAAGTAAAAAATGGCTTCTAAGATATTGTATTTTCTTGCTTGACACCTTTGCTGACTGGAATTTGCAAGTCATTATCGAAAAGGGTAATGCAAGTAAAATTATCCTTTAGCGCTGCTTGTAGTAATTTGATGTTACCTGAGTGGATTCCTTGATCTTTAAAGCTCCTAGTACTACATTGACCTCCACATTGTCGAACATCCTTTCTAAGTTCACAAACACTATTGCATACGGAATATTGTATTCGCGGCTGCGTTCGAGTAGCTCGGTTAAGGCGAAGATGAGATCACCCTCTTCTGAAACCGGCCTGTTCACATGGTTGTTGTTCATCTCTGGAGTGCAGCTGACAGTAAGCAATTTGCGAGCCCACCTTTTCCGAACGATGAAGCCGACTCCCCTCCGATGCTTCTTCTTCACCTCGGTCCAGAAATATCGCATCGCCGTTCTTCCACTTTGCTCCTAGATCCCCCCTTCTTCTTACTTCACAAAGTCCCAGTACGTCGCAGCTTATTTTCTCCTTTTCTTCGAACAGAAGAGTCTTCCCTTGTATGCCCCTACAGTTGTAGGTGCATAGCGAGAGGTCAAGTCATTATGGTACACCAGCTGTGGCACCTGGGATCCTTGTGAGCCTCTCACCAACCGCCAGCCGATCTGCGAACGTACTTGATTAGGTTAGTTGGTGTGCGAGGTGCTAAGGCCCATTTACTTTTACATTTTTCATGCGGTTGTAGACTAAGGATTATATGTCACTCGCTGGCTGCACGGACCATGATGTCTGCTTCCCGTTTTCATCTGGCCCAAGGGATGCGTCGAAGGGGTGCTTTTCTGAGGTTCAGTCTTAACCTGACATCGCTGGCGAGAGATGGGCAACATCGCCTGGTTAGACTGCTTCAAGCCCCACCCCACGACAAGGCACTCATTTAGCGGGGCGACATCCTCTATCATACTTAATTTCGTAATGGGTCTGTGGACGCTTCAAGGTGCCGAAGATTCGCATGCATTCAGTATGGGTCGCGTTCTCGTTTTAGGCAAGAAGACTCACAAAAAGGAAAATCACCTTTAGAAGATTTGTGTTGGTGATCGCACGAGTTAAACCACGATGCTTCATCATTGCGCGATCTTGTTAATTGTTAATTAACACAGCGCTAATCACGCGGCTTGTCAACATGTGAATATATTGGTATATCCCATTGTCGTAAAGTGTTTCCTCCTCTTAATCTTTTTTATATTGCTTTAGGGATTCTTACACCACACCGTTTAGAAATGCTTAAATTGCATATTCGATTTGAAATTACATATTCTGTACGCTTTTCAGGAAATTGCTGAAAAATATTTCTCTTCAGTAAATATTGAACGTGCATAACAATGAACGCGTTCTTAGTCGTGCTTATGCTCGTGAATGTTTTGATCGGCTCCTTCTGTACTTTTAATTCGGATAGGTAGATCATATATACGTTTGCAAAGGCAATGCAATGCATTGACACAATGCATTTTGCTTTGGAAAGAATTACAAAAAGCACATATCGCTCCAAACACAATGCTCCATCAATGCAATCAGATAATGAATTTAATATTTCCAGTGGGATGATGGTCTTCAAAATTAAACGATGAATAATTCACATTTAATTGTGTCATTCTATTATTCAGCTCATTTTTCTGCAAACATTCGAGCCTAATAAAAAGGAATTTTTTTGAGAGTCCCGGCAGCTGGTCCGTCGTTTAGGTGAAGGAATTTGGGGCCTTACTATTTAACTGATATGACCAACTGCAGTCTTCCATGTCTTCCTGAGCGAAGATTCACTAAATTGCTTAGCTCTTGAGGAGTGACTCCTGTCTTCAGGACCTCAGGTGCCCTGTCCTGGAACATGCTCCTAGTATAGATCACGTCAATCAGACATCTTTGTAGCGGTTTTCCACTTCTGAGAGTCGAGACTATGGAAAGATCAAATCCAAACGAAAATTCAAGAGAATAACCGTGAATCTGCTGCAAAATGGCAGGAATTTAAATGTTTTGCCAATCGTCATAAGGGGGTTTAGTTATCGCCAATTTGCAGATAGCTTTAGATTCATTGCGCTTTTTGGTAATCATTTCCTCTTCTTGATGGCATCTTATCAGCAAATCAGCAGCACTGATGCCGCTATTCATGCCCTGCTCGCTTTCAGTTTCAATTCATTCCGGATTATAGGATCTACTAATATCGCATACGATGATTAGGAATTGCGTTCAGGTTCACAAGTCAAGAATCGCCTCTAAACGTTTATAGAAGAAATCGATTAACTGGCAAATAAGATGACCGTTGATCAGTGACTTCTTGAGACTTACTTAACTTGCTCTTTTCGGGATTCTTCAATTTAATCATAGGATATAAAAGTTATGCTGCAATAATTATTTAATTATATTGATCTCATGGTTTTTCTCGATCGATCGCTTCATCAGTGGACTACTTAAGGAAAATAGTTGCTGTGGTAATCACTGAAATCGTGCCACCTATCTTCTCTGTAACCCTAGAGCAACTGCGCACACACTTCTTTAATGGAGCTTCCTTCCAACATTGCCTGATTAGCCTTTAATATTGGAAGAGCTAACCACCAACACCCTTGTCAGAAATCTCCGGTGATGAAATTCCGAGCCTGTATCGAAAGGAGCAAGAGAGTACTGCAACAGTCTGGAACTTTGAAGGTATAGTGATGATTTATGGAAGTGCCTATGGGCTTGTGGCGAACACCTAGCTATTCGATGTTTAGAGCAAAATCTAGTGCGCGGAATTAATTTGTATACAGAATGTACAGGTGAAAAGCGAAAAAATGGTATAAGGCCTTGGGCTGCGCGTCATATAGGAGGTATTGGCAGGCCACCTTGCCTCTGCGCACGTGATACAAGATGGAACAGATTGTTTTACCTTATATGCGAATGAATCAAATGCTTCATCGACATATTTTATTATTTGTCAGTACTGCTACTTTGAGTATTTTTGTTGGCAAAATTCTGTGATGTTTATAGAAATGTAAATATCGAATTGCCACTCCTTATTACATATCATCTCTTTATTTTTACGTCTGTAGGCACTGATAGAAATTTAGGTGACTAACAGCTAGGGTTAATCCAGATGGTCCAGGGTAAAACCTTTGTTTTTCCTTAGATTACCTTCCTGTGTCTTATTATTCATTCTGATTTTATGGACAAATTCGATGTTCGATTTGAAATGTAATTGCAGAAGAAGTGGTGAAAAAATGTTGCGTGATAATTGCACTATGCCTGGACATTTAGAAGGGGATGGCATATAAGCGAAGTGGAGCGATTTTCTTTTCATATTATCTGTTCCATTGTAGTGTGCTATGAAAATTAATTATTTTTGTGCACGCAAAAGGCCATCCATTTTTTTTTTCGGTTTTCCTCATCCTCTTTTGACCTTTTGAAGAGAGGTTCCCGTATATCTTCACATTACTATTCCATATAGCTCCGTTCTTTCATTCTGCGTTTTTACTAACATTTGTTCTAAACAAACATTGAAATTTATTTATTTATTTGTCCATTCGTTTATACATTTATTTACTTATTGAGTTACCTGCTCGTTTATTAATAAATTTATTCATGTATTTCTTCATTTATTAATTAGTTTAATTTTTTCGTTTATTTGTCTTTCTTCACTTGTTCATATGCAGTGCACACACATATATCAGATATATAGTACGATTTTGAGCCATATTCGTGTTTTTTGTGTGATTCATGTTAGTATCAATACAGCATAGATGAGAGCAAGAAGCGAAAAGTGCAGGAAGCAGATGAGGATCAAATTTTCGAACTCCGTTTTTTCTGCAAGAGAACTAGCCCTTAAACGCTAGTCATGCTTTCGCCTATTAGATCTGCTAGCATGGAGGGTGAAAGTGAGAATGGACATGTAAGGTAGTAGCTTAATGAATAAATAAACAAAAGATCGCCGTTTGAATTCCGGTGGCTCGCTGCACTTTCCTGTCTTACACATCAGAGAGTGGAAGAAAGCTATACATAAAGTGCTCTAGGGAATCATGCATTGCGCGAACATTTAAAAGCACTCTTGTGGTGGGACACTGAATATAGAAAAATCGAAAGAATATATAAACGTGATTCCTATAGCACCAAGAGAGTAATTTAAAATAAGTCTCAGCGAGCGGGATTCTTATACCAACATTGCTATGCGTTTCGTTCTGACGATGACCCACGCATAACTCAGGTGCACACGTCAACGGATAAGGCCGAAACGTGGTCATCTTTTGTTCTCATAGGGAATCTATTCGCGTCTTACTTCTTGCATTCTTAGCAACTATGTAGTCTCCTAACAGTCGTCTATTGCGTATCTGTTGATACCCGTCCGATGTTTGCTTTTGCCTTAAAAAATTTTGCTTTCTTTTCTAAATTCCGTTTTTCCGGAGCACTATATTCATCTGGGTCTATGCTAACGTTGTGCACATAAAGGATGTATTATTATCTCAGTGTAACACTTTTACCGTTTTTTGATCTATGGATCATATTTCCTTTATAAAACTTTCAAAAATAGGAAACGATGAGATGAGAGCATGTTGAGCTTCCTTTTCAACATTGACATATTAGAGCAACTATTGATTAGAAGCGAATTCGATAAGTTAGTAACCTTTATGGACAAGGAACCCATTGTAGTACTATCAAAACTTATCGTGAGTAATTCTAACGGTGGCTTCGCTTACTTTGCGGAAATGTAACGCTTATGGAGGAATTGATGCAAACATTTCATTATTCGAACAGTAAAAGTTGTACTAATAAGAATTATTTAGTTTTGTTTAAATACTTTGATATAGTAGGTCAATTCACCGTTTACCATAAAATTGGCTATTTGTTCATCAAAACGTATAGACCTTCGTGCGAATGTATTATACGCGATGATTTGAAGTAGGCTCGCATGGTGTTAGAACAAATCGGAGAATGAGGTTGTTCATCATCTGCATTTTTTGACTTTAAAAAAGAGTGGTCTTTTGTGATTCGATCTCTTCAAGGATTGGTTGGTAGAAGAAATTTTCTAATTGTTTTATTTTTAAACCGAATTATTTTTTTATTTTAAATTACTTATTATTTCAAATTATTTTAAATCGATATCCCAAATTTTGATATATTATGTTAGAAGCGCTCAGTTGTTATTACTAATATTTCATGTCCCTCCATTCTCTTCGAAACCATAGGGTCATGGCCGCCAAGTCTCGTTGACATCATCGAAAAAATGCGTCTATCGTTGAATGAAACCCATATTTATGAAATCATTCTTGGAGTAGCAGAAGCGCCATTAATCCCGTAATCGAATCGAAAATATTTCCTTCTTGAGGTGACAACGCTAATGCCTCACGCTTCTGCCCGCTCCTCATCTCATTTCTTCAAGTGTCGATCCCATCAAGCGGTACATCGGTCATTCATCCTAAGAAATCCTTAAAAACGGACGAGAAGTGGTTGTAGTTTTTGTCTCATTCTCCTCAGTCCTGTTCACTTATATTTTTCAGCAGATTATGCTTCATTTTGCATATCTTAAACTTGATATGACACACTGTTTTGTTACTTCATCACAGAGCCTTAATTGTTGAAAATTGTAAAACTTTCGTAGACATCTTCAAACAACCTCTCATATAATTCAGAAGGAGTTGACAGGTACTTTGCTGCGTTGTGTGTATTCGTTTAGATTTCTATGGATCACCATTCTATATTATACTGTTTTCATTCAATCAAAAGTAGTATAGCATATTCAATGAAGTTCTCAAAAGCGATATCGCACAGTCAACTTGATGAAAAAACTTGATAATGACTTGGTCGGCATGCTCTTAATGATGAATTATTCTCACGCAACAAAGGAATTTCTTACTCTTCAAACTGTTGTCTTCTCCACCTATTTTGTGCCCATTTTATGCAAGGTGCTACATTCGTTCATTTTTATACTTAGCGGCGAAGTGATTAATTTCTTCGTTTCTTATTGCTGAGGATATGCATGAAACGTTATTAACAATTCTGTCACCGCTCTCCCTCCCTTTCTTCCTGGAATTTTGTGACGACCAGCCAGGTCACAGAACCTGGATGCTTTCCGTCGATTCGTAACGAGTATTTGGTGACAAGTTTGCGGTATTATGAAGTGCAAGTGGGGCGTCCGAAATGCTACTCACTTTGGAATGGACTGCTCCTAAAAATATTCAGCGGTTTCATGAGCATATTTAATGGTATTCCCTATGATAAAATGAGCAGTTACGTACGATATCTACCATTATAAAAGTTGCATTTTTTCATGCTCCAATGAATATGCTTAAGGCTGATCTTGATATTTTTGCCTCACGTAACTTCAAACTTTCTCCATTTTATGAAGCACAATTAAACAACATACTGGAGCTCTCAACTTTTGTTTGTAAATTAATTGATCCCTTTTTGCCCGTTAAGCAATAACATTATGGATGAAAATATTCTTGATGTATGAAATTCGACTGAAGATTTCCTTTATGAACGCATGAAAGGGTATATTGGATTTTTTTTCCAATTTTTCGGCAAAAAAAAATTTTTTTTTCTGTGAAGAGATGCAATGTTGATTGATAAAGAAAACGCCTAATGTATGTGTGTATGTGTGTGGGGGGGAAGGGGTGGGGATGGGGATGGAGGGAGGACGGAAGGCGGGAATGGGTAGGATGGGAATATATTTGCAGCAACTTCGAATTACTGCTTTCAAATCTGATTGTTGCATCTATGTTCCAATTTGGCCCGCCTATGAAATTCGATTGCGTCGATGAGTTTCTCACATGTATGTGCGTATCTTAATTCGCTTGATTAAGACATATGATTGCTGTGCACTTAAACTTACACGATTGGTCGACATTAATTGTGCGGAAGTGCATTTAATATCGCATTTATCGAGTGTTCGAATTGCAACTGTCGTCTCAGACCTGAAATTAATTTTTTCATGATGTGATCTTGAAATTCGATTGCTTTTAGCGATAGGCAATCTTAAAATATTTTAACGTCAGCGATTCATAAGATTGCTATGAGACCCCGTTTATCCAGTTCGTTTCATTACTGAAAAAAATGTTGTGCCAAGGAAACTTATGTCAACATCTCTCTTTGATTAGTTTTATCTGCCTGAGATGGGACGGGGAGGGTAGGTCATATGGAGTTTATCCGACATGTATCGCGGCTTTATGCTTAAGTGAAAATTGAAATCACGGCCAAGTCACGCTGCATGCTTTCCATTTCCCATCTGGCTTTTTCTTTGCAGTTCTGCGCGAATGCCCTGATGCTGTGCTCAGTGCAGAATCGTTTCTAATTCCACCGTTCCTTTAAAAAATGAAAAATTTTATTTTCAATTTCCTCATGCTCAATTTCTCAAATCCTTAAATCCTTGAATCTGCATACTTTATAAAGCATCCTTTAAAAAACTGTGTTTTCATAGTCTCAAATAATCGCATCGCTGTTTCTAGCGAGATTTGTTTGTTTATGACTCGATAAATAAGTCGTTCTTTTATTCACCGTTGAGTGGAAAATGACCGCTGAGCGACACCGTAGTTCAATATAACTCTTTCCAGAGTGAGGATGGAGTTGAACTGAGATTGTCAGAGATGGCAAATATAGGTAAAGCAATTTTTATGGAAAGCACAAATGGTATGCCGAAATCACTCAAAAGCACCTTCATAAATGTTAATAACATAAGTGAGAGTCGTGAAATTTTATTTGAAAACTTTTTCCCAGCTTTTTCTCATTTCATTTACCTTTGAAGTTGAGCCAAAACGGCCTGAAATGTAGGGTTTTCCATTTCCTCGAGTACGTAGGAATTTCCGTGAATCTTAGCAAAGCGTCTTCACAGTGTGCACATCCCATTGATATACCCTATGTATTGTTTCCCCAAAACACAGAAGTGGTAATTAAGCGTTGGCAATGAATGTCGACTGGGAAATTTCTCCCAGGGAAGAAAATCTAGATCCAATTAAAGATTTAGAAAGGAATAAGAGCACTATCGAGAAGGCCTCAAACGATGTTGAATACTTCTTCTGAAAAATATATCAGCAAAAGCAGTTTGGAGCAAAAATTGCATTATAAAATTTTTGAGCTAGTTTGACGTCGGTGAAATCTGTTGCGCAAAAGGCTTGCAACATAAAAATACCCAAAGTTATTGACCCCCACCCCCCTCCCCACCTCCTCCACGAAACCAGGCAAAAGCGAGGAAAAGAACAACGAATTATGCGCAGGTTATTCAGCACGATCGTGGGGGGTCTTAGATGTTTTCTTGGTTTTATCAACGTAGCGCAAATCTTCTACGTCCAATAAACGTGTTCAACTTTGTGGGTATTTCAAAAACCCGATGCAAAATAATACAAATCGAGACGATGGAAGGGAATATAAATTGTAAGAGAGTTTTTGTGGCATTCAATAGGAAAAACTTCGGAGTTTGTCACAGTTATTTATGTCAAATTGAATGAAAACAAACACAAAGAGTAACATTTACTTGCACTTCGATTCTTTGACATAATAAAAATGTTAACTGAGTATTCATTCTTATGCATATTACAATGGATTACGCGGAAGATGAAGGGAAAAAGCGAACAAAGAGTAGTATGAAAGAACAATATATTACAAACATTTACAAAAGAGGATGAACGATTTTTTGCATGGGATGAAGATGTGTAAATGTGGAAACTCATGTGAAATGATAGGATTGGCTCAATAAGGGATTTAAATTGTATGCCCTTATTTTTGAACATTGTTCATTCGAGTGGAATGGGAACGGAGAAGGTCTCCTTTAGACTTCCACACCTTCGCGATTCTATTCGAAAGAGCAAAGCGCTTGAATTATTTAGCTGATATCTGCTGAAAGCTAATTCAGTTTCATGGATGAAAGTGAGTTTATTCAGTAATATTTGAAACTTCTGATCAATAAGTGCAACAGCTGGATGTCCAGCAATGGCCAGGAAATAAGCAGCAGTGTCCAGCAATTGAAAGAAGATGAAGTATATTCAGAAAAGATACTAATGTAATCTTTCTTTGAAAGATTAAAGAAGAAACCACGAAGCTAAATGGTTTATAAGGAGTGGATCTGGGTATCGTTTAGCTAAATGGAAAAAATAGAAAATTTGACTCTTCCTATGATTCCGAAGGCGAAACGTCTCTCAACTGCTTCGACCAAGTTTACCTAGTGGAACACTCCCCTCGCCCCAATATCAATTGGAAGTTGGTCGTGCAAGAGAAGGCGTACTCGTGTATCAGATGAACTTAAGCATCAGTAGTTGTAAACCTGGCTTCATTATGGTCATTGGTGAGAATAGCCATCTATCATTCAATTACTGGGCATTTCTTCCTATAAACGGGTTCATAAAGAGGCAACTTCTTTGCGCTTATGAGTCTCAATTTGTTGCATTATAATTGAGAATGTCAAAAATCGCTGCAGATGAAAGACGTTGTCAAATAGCTTCATTTGATCAGAGTATTTTATTGGGAGATATGAATTTGGGGATTTCGATACTTTATTGCGCAAACGAGATTATCTAGCACCAAAGGGAACAAAGAAATTATCAGTTAAAGAGATAAGTGGCCGAAAAAATGTGGTAAGCTGAAGTTTATTTTTGGGATGCTCATCCATAACAATAAATTCTCATGAAGCGCGGATTATTTACTCGATTCTCGCAAACTGGACCTTCTTATAAAAATTGCATAAATCCTTATTATAGCTCATCCTGATCAGAGGTCCCGAATTGAGTTTTTGGTTCTCTTCTTGAACAATGTGTTTAGAGTCTTATATTAATATAGTTTCTCGATTTGAATTCTGGCTTTGATAGCCATATATACCTTTAATTTTAACGGATTTAGATTATCCTTTCGGACGAACCTTTAATTTTGCGCAGATAAACATACATTCAATAAAAAGCAATAAAGCGTTGGAAGACTTTCAAGTCATCAGTGAGCAATACGAAGAAATTTGAAGCTATATATGATTTAATCAACTGAACTCCTCATTTCTAACTCATCCATATTGGTGTCTTTTCGCTTTCACTCGGACAAGAATAGAATCTGAACTTAATTCAAAAAATTCAATCATGAAAGCCTACATTAAAGTTCATTTTAGATGGATTTGCACGGAACGTTTTGAAGACTGTTTCATGTTTGCCCTTTATGCATGGTCAATTATAGCTGTGGGAGGCTCTGCATTTCATCTAACGATATCGCACAACTCACTGATGCTTTCGTAATTAGTGAAGCATATTTCATCACTATCGAACTATTGAATCGTGCATAAAACATCGTACGTGTCGAAGTGAATGACATTTTCTCAATCAACTAACTATACGGCAAGCATTTATTAATTGATATGCGCGAATGCAATATTCCTATTAAAATTTCATGCAAAAAATGCAGTATGTAGCGCATTTAATTCTCTTCCTATTTGAAGTGTGAATATCAAATAACTGACGCAAAAAAGGTCACTAGCATATCATGCTTCCATTTCATTTCACTCGAAATAAGCTTTAAAAAACGATTTTTTCGATAAACTTTCAATGTGTGGAACGATGTGCCCAATGCGCTTTTAGCGATTCATTTTGAAATAGTTTGTACAGGATATGTGGTCTTCAATGCTCAGAGTTTGCTTAATTTAACATACGAAGAGGAATAACTGCCGTAGGGACGCCTTATGCCCAAGTCTGTAACGTAACCAAGAAAATTGGAAACATTTAGCGCTGCACTCTTAAGACCTGCTCGCAGAAAATGAAATGCTCGTGATTCTGGAATGCAATTCTAAACACAGAATTATTCATATGCAAACAATTTTATAGTATGACGTATTGCGCTCAAGAATTGGAATTTCTAGTCGCAGAAGGAACAAACGATTTTTGCAGCGATGAAGCTGGAGAAAAATGTTGACGAAAAATGACAAGTAAAAGCTTCTCAATGGGATCCCTGTCGGGCCAGGCACTCTTTATCGCATTAATAACAGCAAACAGCAGACGCAGTAGGCAAAGGTTATGCAGAAGTGTGTTAATTATTATGGATGGGGAAATTTTTACATTAAAATAGCTAGAATTTTCATCTCAACGTCATTTTCAGCATCTAGTTTTGTTCAGGATGAGCTCAGTGCTACCATCCACTCCTCCTCCCCCTCCGGCCAATTCCCAAATTCAAGGTTTTGATAAGGTTTTGACGTCTATCATTGACAAGAACGCTACGTAATATGATAAATCTCAGATGAATTCATAAAGAAAACCAAATTTTGAATTTACCACCTCTTCACAAGTGACTCGATAAATAATCGAGGTGATGAGATAACAATGGACGGATAGCCTTCTGAATTTTATGTGGACTCTGTGTTGGTGTCAATGAATCGTTCTTTTCCGGATCAGTAAACTTTCGCTTCTTTTCGCGCATTCAATTCTCTCATCATGCCGAAAACAAGTTGATGTTTTGAAAACTTGGCTCTGCTCCAAAACGGACTTGAATAGCACCTCGGAAACGGTTTACATTTTTTCAATTTCAATACGAAATTTAAGCGCTATCCAATTTCTTAAAATTGTTTCGATGCAATATTGATTTTTGTGTGTTTGTAAATTCTTGTTACATCATTCCTTGTGCATACACATGTGTGAAAAATTGTCTCCTTAAAATTTTCAGAAATACCGAACCCTCTACAACCTATTCATTCAGACTATTGCTTGCCCAACGTTTTGCTGTTTCTTTTACTCGCGCTAACATGTTGTTCGTTTGTTTTTCCACGTTGGAACGTCGGAACAAATAAATAGATGATTAATTAATTGACTGATTAATTAATTAATTAATCAATTAACTAACTAGTTGATTAATTAACCGATTAACCAACTAATTAATTGATTTAAATAAATTAATAAATAAATCAATAAGCAAGTAAATAAACAATATCAGCTCGTTGAAGATAAAATGAAATAAAATTTGCTGCATGAAATCTGCAAATGAACTTGACCTTCCAAACTCAGTTTTATTCCACTTGATTGTCCGCTGAAAGATTTTATGAAATTTGAATGTGCAAATTCATGGTAGGCAATGCTGAAAGGTGCTGAAAAATGGATTTTTGATTAAAAATTCATGAAATATTTCGACTGCATCAGAAAAACGTTTATAGACATTGCTCCATTAGTTTTTTTTTTTTTTTTTTGAATCCAAATCGATGCGACTTTTTTGAATCGATAGTTAAAACAGAGAAAACGCACAATTTCTTTTCTGCTGTACTTCAGTTGTATTTTAACCATCTGTCTAGGCGAACGGAAATTTTTGAACAGTGGTTGAATAATTAAATTGGAATTTTCATTTAGATGCGAGCAGTTTGCTGTGATAAGGCTTCATCTGAAAGTTTATTGAGTTACGGAAATTAAAAACTTATATTATTTTGCATAAAGGATGTTTCAGGCCCACACCAATCGAAATTTGCGGCCAACGTCGCTTGTTCGATCCATTTTGCACAAAAAAAAACTGCCTAAACTATGTTGACAACAAATCGACCTCACATTCGAATTACTTATTAATGAGCTGATTTGTCTAGCTTTTTTGAGTAATTTTACCTTAATTTTGCCCACAAAGTAACGAATATTTTTCCCACGCAAATAAACTCGCTTATTCTCACAGTGCACCTGCATTTTTTTCACTTGATAAACCAAATAATTTCCACTGAAAAAGGTATTTATTTTGCTTGGGAGTTCCATAAATTGCTATTCACGTTTTTGAGGAGACTAATATTCGTCGTTTTTGAATGTTAACTATCTTCGTTGTGCAACATAAATGTTGCACCGAAAAAAATAGGTTGAAAAACGATTTCAATACTCAGATTATGATGTTGCAATCTAACAACTAGAGGTGTGCAACATTGCCTGAAATCTAACTGTAAGGAAATTGAAACTTTTAAAAACTTGAGCGGACTTATCCATTGAGTCGTAGAACCTCTATTAAAGTGCTCCTACACTTAGGTTATTTTTTATTTTCTGTGAGGTCTTCTTTGCTTAGATTTTTGAATTTTCCATTGCATAGAGACCTTCACATTGATCAGATAGGTGATGCGATCCTTTTTTACTTGAAACCAGGAGGCCGCCTAGTCATTCTTCACTATTTGATGCATAAGTTCTCGTCACTTCACATTATACGCTTTATATGAGCAGTGGGATTTCTCTGTCAAAGAGCTTTTCAATCACCGGCTTTTCGCGTTGATTTGTCACGCAATTGAAGGTGTATTAGCATCTCGTTGTTAAACGAGATAATATGAGGACTGATGTGACTGGTTTGGATTACTTCACATTCTAGTGTGCGTTGAGGAAGTAGTCTATTTCAGGATGAACCTTGCGGCAGAAATACCCATATGGGGAAATCGTTTTTATATTCATCTTCCTTTTATAGGGAATTTTCATAGGCGCTGATATCTAAGGTTCCCGTTTAATGATCATTTCTTGTTGCTGCCCTTTTAGTCCCATCTGACTTTTTTTTTTTCAAAAACTCTTCAAATACCTTCTTGTTGAGCTTGAAGATGTATAAATAAATACTTGTTTATCGTTTGATTATTTAGCATCGAAATTTCACTATCTCAGATGGCATGATGCATTTTTAACCAACATTCACATACTTCAAGTCGATGTGAATGTACAATTATCGATTTGTATTAATTGTTGCATAGTGAATGCGTTTTCAGCACGGGTTTGAGAATAGACGAGCAAAATTTTTTGCTGGTACTTAATAACATTACTCGATTTGCTAAGCAACGGTTCTTTTCTTATCGGTTATTTAAATAAAGATAGCTAACATTATAGTTCTCGATTTACTATATGAATTGTAAGAAGCGCCAAAGTCATATCAACCTTGCTAATGCGCCTTCTTATTCACTAAATTAAGATGCATTTGTTTAGTCGTTTATGTTTATATTTTATGCTTCTCAATGATTTTTTTCGATATTCTACTCATCTCATATTATTGCATCTACTTATAACAATACTGCTTGATATTCGAATTAGAAGTTGTTTCCCAGCGTTACAGCATTCAATCAGCATTGAAAGCTGAAACAATGGCCACGTTTCGTATAAATCGTTGATAATGAATTGAAAGCTGATTGAAAATTCGAAGAATGCATGAATCAAGAGAAAATATGACTGAAATGCAATGAATAAATTTTTTTTTCGCATATTTTTTTAATTTCTACCCCTTCTTCTACTTGCTTATGATTATATTTTCCTCCATTTGAAATTCTCCCAACTTCTCATATGCTTTGAACTGCGTGCTCAAATAGTTTCTAATATTCGAGTAGTAAATTCTATAAAAAATGCGTAGAACTATAGTCGTAAAGAAAAGCCGATGTAATTAACCGCCAATCAAATCGAGTTTCTGTAAAAAATCGTGTTGAAGACGGAGTGGAAAGGTCTCACGTCGGCAGATTCTCTCCACAAATGACTTCTTCATTTTCTATATCTTAATCAGGCAATCATCCTCCTTTAATAAAACCTGAGAAAATGACTTGTTTTGCATAAGTTTAAAACATTATATACGTCTATTTAATTTACTAATATGTTTCGAGTATTCACGCCTAAGAAATTTCTTTCTCAGATTAACCTCACACCATTGAATGTCTTAATCGAAATGATTTGAATGTGGTTGTTGGAAGACGAGATGCAGTTGTCGCTGATAAATTACTTCATTGTCGGAACAATTTGCCTACAAACCGCATAATCACTTATCAGGAATAAGCACAGCAGTAAGCTACCTCATACATTTTATAGAAAAAGCTACATTTGGTGGTTTTCGTCTCTTTTCCATTCTAGGTTGTAAAGACATGTGCAGTTGTTGTCATGACCGATTTGAACTGAGCTGCTCCGATATTTTTACTTTGTGGTTTAGGCAATTGGCCTCCGTGTACCGTGTTATACTGTACTTGTATTTGTTTGGACTGTAAGGACAATTTTACTGTAGTTGTTACTGTATAAATACTCATATTTATATTTATATTTATAGATACTTCCAATAAACCTATCGATTAACCATTTGATCTATTTGGCGAAAACTTGCGCTTCAGCATTTTTGGGAGCTAACACGCACACCTTTTGAATGCGTTTAAAGGAAGCAGAATAAGCTTTCTGAAAAATAAATTTCTAGATCATTATGCAGCAATAGAATCAGAAAATCTCATCTATTGAACCTATTTTGTTATCGATCGTTAAAGACAAAGCTATGCAAATCATTGCTTCCGATTATATGCAATCGGTGTTAGACGCTTTAAAATGTGAAACGGATGCTTTCGTTGTTAAATATCATGTAATGATAAGGACTGACATTACGAGTTCTACAAGAGATTTCTCACAAATCGACTTTTCCAGTTTTTATAATTCGGTTTTTCCAGTAAAGTCAACGGAAATCAAATTCCGGTGATCCACTTCCGTTAAATTTATGGAATCGATTCTTACTGCTCGGCAGATCCAACGCTCTTCGCTTACGCTTTTGAATTTTGTGCGTTCAACGGAAACGTGCAAAACTTTTCGACTTTTTTAACTATGGGACGTACAACTTAACTGCTGTATTTCAAATTTTTCAGGATGCGTTGAAAAAGATGAAAAATTAATATAATTATGAAAATTGCAGCAAATATATGGACATTTAAACAATAAAGATTTTGACATAGATTTCCATTCGACCCCTTCAACTTCTTGTGATACATAAAGAATGTTAACATTCGCTATTGAATATTGATAAGCTTTATTTATATAAATGAAAAAAATTGATCACATTTTGTCTTACGAATATAAATGAGAATTTTTTTCGCGAAAAGTCGTGAGAGATTATCGACTTTATATCAGTGAGGGTGAGTGAAATTTTATTAATTTCGTTTAACAAATGAATTGTTCACTTTATTTTCAGTGCTTAAAAATCACTTTCCATCCCAGTCAATTCGTTGATTTTGGTTTCCGTTTTTATTCAAATAGTGCTCTCGATTAAATGTTATACTTAATGTTACACATCATATTTAAATTTGTCAGACAAGAAGTAGACGTTTACAAATTACTCTCTTTTCCTTTTTCTAATGTCTCAAAATTTGAGCGAATTGTCAATGCCACATTTGTTGCTTTTTTCGTTGTTCAGTTACAAATCATCATCTATCTGTAAAATGTACAGTCTATTAGATGTGCCGCTTGTCTGATTCTCTTTATAATTTAGAATCGTCATATTTTCTTGAATTCGAACGTTATATCTATGATTGACTCCCATTTGTTGTATTTCATTTTTGAGAGGTATGAAGTAGATATATGTGATTTGGACTGGATGTTCATTTTGTTCGGATGGCCGATAAATGAGCGTCGACATCGGAGTAAAAGCCTCACCTTCTCGTAGCCAGAAGACCAACACAAAAGGTGTGTCTAGTATTCATAAGTGAGACAAATGGTTCAGATCTTGAAGCTGCTCTTGATACCTCTATGATTTGTATCCCTCTTCTGTTTCATTTGATTGCTGATTAACTTGTCATAATAACGCAAATGAATATTAACGAGTAAATGAGAAACTGATAGCCACATAGCGTAATGATTTTCCTAATTTGGATTCTCTTCTCAGAATTTCAAAGCGAGATTTAATAGTAAATAATTTTTTATTCATTTTTATGAGCTTTTCATAGTTTCTGTCCACCGTTAAGTCTCAATTTCATTTGCTCAATTTTGCGTCGAAATACATCTAAGTAAATTTGCATAGCTCAACTATCAGCATGTAATGAAATGTATGTAAAATTAGAGTTTTCTGGAAGGTAATATGCGCAAACGTTTTATTTCTAAGGTAAGCGCTAGCTATTCATCAATTGCGAAAATCTAATGAGAGAGTCACTGAAGATGGCCTATATATTGTTGGCTAAAATAACGCAGATGACATGTGTAATGGATCTTCACTATACGGTGAAATATTTATTATTTTGATGCAGGCAACATAACACTGATATGAGAAATTCAGAAAAGAAAAACGTTGGTTTGTCGTGTTAGCTGATGACCTTGAAGTCTTGGAAGCGAGGAAAGCAACTGAGGCTGTCGCTACTAGAAAAGTTTGCATAGAAGGAAGATAAACAGGGCGTTGATAATCAATCACATGAATCTCATCCATATGAAAATTATGCTAAAGTATGATAATAAAACGATATGGTTTATGAATCCCATACCAACATATTGCACTTGAATCTTTTATATGTTAGTTTCTAAAAGACTTCAGCGATGTTTCTATAACACTCTTTCAAAATGTTTGCCCAATGTGGATACATTTTTTTTTTTACATTATGCATATGCAAATGTATATCTGTACTGGAGAATATCAACTAAAAACCTAGCTTCACTTCCGTTCGAACAAATCTGACGATAGCTCTATATATAGGTTATCGTATAAAAAATATGAGACCAATATGCTTGAATATACTTCTCAAATATGATCACATCATGAACAAAACGATGGCATCAGAATAGAAAAAAAAAACAAATAAAAAAACAGTAATTAATTTTCACGATGATTACCTATATAAATGTCCACCATAAAATTTTGTTGTGCGGATCACCTACGATTTATGTAATTTGAAATTCTCAACGTGTACAAAGCTTAAAAAAGACTTTTAGATAATATGCAAGATTATGTTCAATTTAGTGCTGTTCAATGTTTCAAAAAGTTAAGTTGATGTTTTCGATCCTTCAAGTTCTTTAAAGAAAAATTTTTTTTTTGAAGACATTTTAGAGAATTATCTCACAAAACAGATCTGCCAAACTTTTTGCTCGTTATCTTTCGGAACAATAAAGACACTCCTTATGAGTAGTATCTAAGCGAAAGCTAAATATATCACCGCTCTTCCGCTCTTTCAATCGTCTATGATTGATGGTTTCCGCTTTATTAATACCCATCAACGATTGTTGTATTCTATTTGCGTATAATAGTTCATATCAATGTTTCGCTGAATGTTGCTCATAAAAATTACTATGAGAGCAATTTTTATTGAAAATATATGTATGTTTTCAATTTTTTTCTTGTTTTCAATGGCTACATCATTTTGATGCCTCTAATTTCATTGTTCTGTTCGTTCGTTTTTTTTTTTTTCATCGGTGTATGTGGGTGTTTCTTCGAAACCAATCCTATTTATATATCAGTTTACATTATTAAACGCTTCATTCATTGTCTTAAGTATACTAGTATATTCGTCTTTATTATTTAAAAAGCCTTTTTGTTCGGTCGTAAGAAACGTTGATGTAAGATATATCCAGAATATGAGATCCGAAGAACGCGTTCCATGTTCACTCATTCAATCGCTCAATAAGAAATTTTCGAAATCGATGATCAACGTTGTCATCATTTGAAGAATTATCGACTTAGCTCTATCCACTAAAATGAACTAAATAAAGAGACTTATAGGAGTTGCAATTAGGAAGATTATTTTTGAGTAACTAAAGACCACAACTAAACAAGCAAAGGCTACCATTAAAATTCAGAATTTATTTAAGCCAGATTTCAGGAGCGGTCACGTGTGAAAATGTCAGAAGACTGTATCAAATAGAAGGACGAAAAAGCGACAAATTTTGAAGTTTCTGGAGATGAGACTCGAACGAAGAGAGACGGTTTTGTACTTAATTTATGGGGCTTATTTGTATGCAAGTTTTAATAAGCGACATTTCAGTGTAAAGCTTGAGGCAGCCTGTGTAAGACATATTTTCCGTCACCTACGAGTCATTAATTCTTTGAAAATTCCGCCGAAAGGGGGCAGTATGCTACAAGGGTTTGCAAGTTCATATGTAATATGAAGCATTTATAACTAAAGCTGCCCACGACAAATCGAGATTGCATTCTTTTCTGCCCTTTTTTCTTCCTACATTGCTTTTGTGCGTTCGTCATCTATTTACTTCTTTATTCGTCTAACTGTATGTAGGAATCCTGGTTCAGGCTTAAAAATCAACTAAATATTTTCGCTAAAGTAATGGATGCGTTGACTGTATGGAAAGGAAAGGATCATGCACAGTAAAGTATCTATGTTGACTCTTAAACGCATCGGTTGGATCTTTTGCAGCGATTAAAGAGGTATCGTAAAGAATTGCTATCATTTGCTTGCTTAATATTTGCACCTCTTTCAATTGGTCTCCTTATTTTAACCACATTTATCACTCGGAATGAATGCAAAAAATAGTTAGTGGTGAGAATGAATTAAGCTTTTCTAAGTTATTATACTTCTTGGGGTGTTCAAGAGATTGGGGAGGGCTAAGATTCTAGGTGAAGAAATCTTCCTATCTTCTTGCTAGTCGAATGTGTGCAAAAATTCGAGCCCGATCTCTAGAAACTCCAAATTTTTACGCTTTTTTCTTCCCTGCAATCGTTTTTCACTGAAATTTTACTCGTATTTTCCTTCGAATTATTATTTGCATTTCTCGATCTTTTTTTTGCGAAAGAGTGGAGTTTTGCTGTGGTTTGATGTTTTCATATGGAATTTTTGTGGCTGTAAACTGGTGAAAGGACCTCAGTATCTCCCTGTATATATATATATATATATATATATATATATATATATATATATATATATATATATATATATATATATATATATATATATATATATATATATATATATGTACATAAACTTTGGAGCTCATTGTATTAAAATCGCTATTTGTGCTTCATAGTAATTAAGTGATGCTGTTACCTTCAAGAGCGCAAGCCAGCTCTTAAATGACATTTGCGAATATTTATCGAAATGTCAGCAGCAGCTTGAAAGCGTCTAGTGCGCTTGTTGGTGTCATGTTTATGACGATTCGCTGCCAAAGCACGTATTCGGAAATCAAAGATCGCAAACTCGATTTACTAGTCACAATGGTTTTGTAATGTTCATTTCTACAATTCGAATGCCACCTAGCTGCCGTTTATGCCTGATGAACATTTGTATGCTCTATTGTTTCCCTTAGAAGCAAAACAACACCGATTGAAGTTCTTCGATATTGTAGTTTATATATTTGGTTAACGTATTGAGCCAACAAAAAAACTTTCTTTGAATAGAAGTCCCGTGTATTTAGAGAGTTCTCGAATTAGAGATGAGGAATCTTGACTTAATGAGTAAAATTATGTGTATTAAATAGGAGTATTATAGGATTGAAGGAATATTAAATGGGGGGCTTTCAAGAGTGCTTCATTGCCAGTGTTGAAAGATTCGCAATTTTTCACACTATTGCAAATTTTCATTGGTAATGATTCGGTGCTTTGCGTTTACATCTATATAAGTGCGCTTCACTTCTTCAACCAACTAGGCTAGAATTTGAAATATAGAGAACATAAAATGTTGTTCTTTCTCGGCTATTATATTGTCTTGTCAACTCCTTTTGGAGCAATAGGCATTCAGTCGATCAGGTTGGCATTCACTATAGGCATTCACAATAGGCATTCACTCAGTTTGCTCAGTGGCTTCAACAAGAGATTCAGTGATACCAGAGTCACGGTAAATCTCGAATATAATATTTGCCAATTGTTCACCGTATATAGCATAGCACGAATTGATTTTGAAGGGAGTTTTAAACATTTCAATGATTGTATATATTTATATCGATAAGCATTTCAAATTTACACTACCTAACCAGAGAGGAGTGAACTTTTTCTAAAGGTATATACGGCCATTTAATCTATTGAATTTGAGAATTTATGGATTTTCGACCAAATATTTTCAAATATTTTATGAAATGCGATTATTCATTCATAAAAAAAAAGATTGTGTTGTATTGTTACTTATTGCATTAGAACGGGTGATAGGATGATAAGGATATTGCACATTTGGAACTGAATGTATAACTCTAATCTAGGATCTAAATTTCCTTAATTTCAACAATGGATGCAAATTTTCTATACAGAATGCGCTTAGCAGTTTCACGATGATAATGAATTTGATCAATGTTCTCTAAAAAGATTTTACTATTGAAACTTTTTAAATCTATGTAATAATTGTCGATATTTGCTGTTTGGTGCGGTCGCTTTTTTGCACTTTTCATGAGCGTTCACATAGTCGATTAGTGACTGACACAATTTCCAATTAAGCCATAATTCATATCTCATTCGTTGAGAGCAACAGTACGGTCGTTGATGACGTTACAAATTTTCTTCTTTCACTCTATATGATCGTTACCTTCGATACTCTGTGCCCTCGAATTTGTGATTGGTCATTTGATTATGACCAGTGGTCATTTTGATGCAGTTGAATTTAGTTGATTTTTGCACACTTATTGAAGAAAATACCAATTTAAAGATGCAATTATGGCAAGATTTTCCACACGTTTTCCTTTTTCCATGAAAAAATTTCCATAAAAGCGAAATTTTTTGCATTTTTGCTACTGCTGCTTTTTTCTGGTCACATTCACATGTGTGGAAAGTCACATGAGTGAGGTTCATATCAACTGCCCATCGATGTAAGGCTTATGCTTATCACATGAAGCACATTTAGCAATCAGCTACACTTTCTTCAGAGCCTCAAAATCACGCAGCCCATTTTTTTGCATTTTTACACATTAGCTTTGCAAGAATGAATAATGCCGATGTTATGTGTCTGGGAATGTATTTGTGTGTCTTCCAACTTGTCTTTCTGTCTATGCGGAAGTTTCAAATTGATTTTTTCAAGTGAATGGTATGAAATTTGATCGATATTCGCTATTATTACTCACGTAGACTCATCCGTAATTTTGAATGAATGTATAGATTTTGATGGGTACTAGAAAATATGCATATGTCTCACACCGATTGGACTGCATTTCATATCGACGGGTCAAAAAAAAAACGATTTTTTATAGAAGGTTCTTACTGGCGGACCGATTAATTAGAATATGAAGCTACTATCACTTTGTACATTTTTTGTTGTAAATATGTGTAGCCGATCGTTCGCTCACTTGTGGGAATATGGAAAGTACAGATTATGTCAAATCCGTTGGCTTGCTTTTCCACATATTTCATTTTCAGGGCATCGTATTTCCATCAATGCCACATTTAGATAGTATAAAATTTTGATAGTATTTGCAAAGATTTTATATTGGTGAATTTTCATATTGCTTGTTATAGAGCAACTATTTATCGACTATTGTTTTCTCTACGCTCTCATAAGTTTCCATCTATCAATGTGCTATAAAACTATGTCCATTTACTTATGTGGAATAAAACTTTTCTGCAGCACAATTTCACTAAGCTATATGTCTTCACATAAAAATATTCAAACTTTTAGCGCTTTTTTCTTTTGCTGTTTTCTAAGAATATATCCGCCTTCTGCATTCTTAATTGACAAAAAGAGATAGTTAAGCAATATGAAGTTATGTAGAGTGAACTAGCTAAAAGAATGGTATATGACCTTTTAGGTTCTATGAGGTTTTTTCACATGCCATTTGCATCATTAGAAATAATTGAAAAATTTCGCCGTGATTACAAAGTTTTTTTTTTCCTTGAGGTAACAGTTGAATAGCGAGAAATTCAAATATTTTTTATTGGTCGCTAATAATTTTTAAGCTATAAAAATTTTTAATTTTCGAAAGTTCTAATTTGAAGAGATTCTTTGAACGCCGTTCTTTGATTTAATAACTTTTTCTGCAATATCCTAGTAAATCAACTCATTAGATGAATATTTTCTATGTTCTCCCTATGGACCGGAATGCGATGTGAGAAAAAGCATATTAATAGCAAGTTAATTGCCAAAGTTAATCAAATAGGTAATGTGATCTCAACAAGAAGTGTGTGAATGACATAACTTAAATATAATTGAATATTTATCTCCTCCCCTTAGGCAATTGTTGCGTTTCCGATTTCTCTCCATCTTACTATTTAGGAAAAGGATTTTCAAAATATCATATCAATAGAAATATTATGAAAAGAAGGACGCTATAAATTCCTTGTTATTTAAGAAATGCTTCCATTGAACATTTAGCTGGAAGTTGGAGGGAACTTTTTTCCCATAACTCTTTCAACTCACTGCGAAGTTTTATGAAATATCGAAAGAGTGCCACTCGATGAAGGAGTCGACGCAAACATTAAAAAGTTAGTTGTATGCGGAACGATAGAGAAACTCGAACTCATGCTATTATTCAGAACGGTTTGCTGGCGTTTTGTTTGCTTGTCTTCATTCGTTGATTACAGATTGCTTACTCCCCACTCCCTTCAATGGTATGTATTGTCGCATACCACTTAATAAATGTACACAGTTGTCTTATTTTATATTTTGACCTAATGAACGAATGGATAGAAGGTTGGGAGGAAGGGAGGAGGGGAGGATGTGGACATACTCTTATTTGCAATCTTAGTTTAATAGTGAACCTATCGGGAAGTGGAAGAAAATAACAGTATATACTGCCCTATTTTAATTCATGAAATCACTAGGTGGTGGTGGGTGGGACGGGATCCGTGTTGCATATTGGATCGAGTCCTTATGATGTGGACATATTAATATGCAAATGAAGCAAAATAACAAAACCATCAAGCGTAGTGTGTCATTTGTCCAGCCACATCACTCAAAGCCTGTACATTTAAAAGAAGAGAATAGGAAACAATTTAGAACAACTTTTTTTCTTCTTCTTCAAAAAAGAAAAAATCTTCCTCCATCTTAAAAATTTTTTTCTCTTTTTCCGCTCAATAATAGAAAATTTTACAAATAAATGAGATTTTATCCGTTCCCGATATGTTAACAATTTTTCCCCCTTAAAACAGCGATAAATCAATGTTGGAATTTTTTCACTATAATTAACATATTGATAGTTTTTAAACGAAACATTGACAAAGTTTCCTGTAGTTTTTTTTTTACATTGAATGAATTCCATTTATTTTATTGTTAACGATCACAAAAAGGTCATTGAATGAGTGAGTAAATCAATTTGCTATGTTAAGCTTGTCATTATTTGTGATTATAAATCAGCGATAATCTACAAACATCACTGATTACTCTCTAACAAGTTTAGATTTATCGACCTTTCGCATATACTTCAGTCATATTTTAGTTCGTTAACTAATATTTGAATATATTTTCTAAGACTATTTTTTCAAATTTTAATGTAAATAAATTTGTAGATGATATTCGATAAGAATATAAGATTATCCTAATCGCAGAGTGTAATTCCTTTCCTAACATAATACCCCCTCCTCGGTGTTTAGCGATCATTTTCCTGAAAAATCCGGAAAAGCAAGAGAGAATGGATCTACAAAAGTTCACTCCATAGATCCATAGTTCACCTTTCAAATGTAGTCGCTCTTTTGAGACCTTCATTCACATAATTGCTGCATAATTTCTCTTTCTCTTTTTTTGATTCTTATCCCAACTCCTCCTCCTCACACCACTCTTTCAAATTCAGTCTCTCACTCCAATTCAGCTTCCCCTCCCCTTTCTCGAGCCAAAATATGACGACCATGGAAGGTGAATTACGACACTAAATAATCAAATTAGATTGCGGTGGTAGCGCATGCTTATTTACAGTGGCTATTTCCGGTAGCTTTTGTTGTCTTGTCGAGTGACTACCAACCTTTGTAGTCGGATATTATGAAGAGGTCAAGTATTTTTAATTTTGTACCACAGTTGTGGAATCTGAATTCATTCAACTTCCACCTGCCTCTTTAAGGCGGATCGAGTCGTGACGAAAGCTATGAAATGTATGACGATTATTCAGTTTCGATGTAAGATAATTGCTTTCTAGAGTTTTGATTCGCAATTGCACTAGGTGGACTTTTAGTCCGATGCATGTGGGCGTTGAGCAGAACAATTCATGCTGTTTGACCATCTGCGATTCGCAGGTGTCTGCTGCTGTTTTTTCTCTCGATTTCAATCAAGTTTTACCATTTTGAAGTAAAAGTGAAAGGTGAGATATTGCAAGTGGAAAATATGTTTGGTAAACAAATAAATGGACCAAATATTTATCGGAAATAAATTGAGGACATGAGCCTTTATTCTTCCCGGCAGCAGGTAGTAGGAAAGATTCATAGGCAAACAAAAAATCTAACATGGAGATGGAAAAGAAGAAGCTGTTCATTATGAGATTTGTAGGGTTTGATAAAGCATGCAGTACCCTTTTGCTTATATTTTCTAAGGGAGCAGAAATCACTATAATGATATTTTCTGTCATCCAAGGGAGCATTTTTTTAGAATTCATTTTATCATATGAAAGAAATTTTAAAAGCCTACATTATATTGGACAAAGGAATTTTCAAAAAGAAGAGCTTTTATTCGATATGAGATGAATTCTTTTAGCTTTGAGTTGTAATAGTTGGCAAAAAAATTTGAAGTGAAAGCAGTGCACCTACGCGTATGCACCGAGATATATTTAAAGGAAACTTAACAATCTCCCCTTTCAAGTCGATGGAATAATCTCCGTTATGAACGCAGAGGAATATTTTCTTGGAGAATAATTACTATAGAAAGCTGTTTAGTATTATGGGCATTATTATGTAAGTAGGAAGTCGATTTATGACTTTGTTCACTCTGTTCGTTTAGAAACATTCCACTGATTTGAAATTGTTTCTGTGAATAATTATCTGAAGGTGGCTTATCTCAGTTATTCTGCCCGTCATACAAAGGTAAAATTTAAGCGATCATGTGATATCTTTCAAGTAAATTGATTATAGTAAGGTTCTCCTTTATATACACTAATTTGCCATCACGCTGGTACAAGGATGGATGGAAGCACAGTTGAAATTTAAGGAATTATTAATTGCGGAGTTATAATCACGTACGCCATTCATAAGGAGTTTCCATTGCGCTAATCCAGATAAGCACCTGTCTCTAATGTCCTTATGTTTGAGAATACACCTGAGCGTGATAAAGATATAATAAAGGCGTCCTCTAGAAATTAGGTGTATATTAATTATGTGCGCTTTTCCAAGAAGATTTGTCGACAGCATCAAGCATAATGACATTTCAGAAGTCTTCGGTGTTTTTTTTAACAGCTGGATTCTTTTTTTCCGTAATTTGGAAGGTTCTTGATGGAATGTGGTTTTTCCCGTAATTCAATTCTGTCGCTTCATCGAATAAAAAAAATTGAGCCAATTTTCCTTCATAATGTAAAATGAGCGAAATAATTTTTTATTCAAGAGAGCAAACATCTGCTCATCACAGATGTCCATTTTGACATCAGTCATTCCATTTAATCCGCTCGTGCATCAAACCAAACATCCATTTCATGAAAAAGCGTGATGTTCGGTAAGCAAATGTCCGGCGACCAAGTTCCCGAAGAGGCTATCTGGTGAACAATTGTCCGGGACTAAATATTCGGCGATCCTAGGCAACGTGGAGTTATCTATTTCCTGCGTGACGATGTGTTGCAGGAACAACGCTGTTTGCACTGTTTACGTGGAATATGGAATGAACGTTTTCAATGTACCAATATTTCAAAAAAATAGAAATCCTCAAATTAAAGATATGCGCAGAGTTATACATCACAAATTCATAGCGCTATTATTTAGATGTTTGTTACTTCGCATCGATAAATTGTAGTTGTGGAAAGGTTATTTTGAAAACTAAAAATAGTTCCATCGATGTAAAATTTAAACTAAAGTTATTAAATTACAGGTTAAGTTGTTAGCAACATGAACGACGAAGAAATATTCCACTGATTCTGATAGGATTTGTTCATTTCTATTTTGCCTTCGAGAAACAATCCAATAAAACATATGAAACTATCTACTCATATTTTAAATGATATGATCGCTTGCATAAATAATGGAATTTGCACTTTAAAAAATTGTGAGATTTACAAGTTTTTTGTTTAATTTCTTATGAAGTGGAACTTTTTGGTTTATTAATTGGTTTTTAATGAAATTTAATAAAGTTTTCCAATTTTACAAATAAAGTTTGCAATTAATGAATAGGATCACTTTACAAACAGAAGTTGGACTAGTTCTGATTTCGTGACTGAGGTTTAAAAATTTGCAATTTTTCTTCAGCAATTAGAGAACTAGTGTTTTTGGATCGAATAATAAAGGACATGATTTTTTCTAAGTTGGATTATTTTCATTTTTTATTTTTAAGTGTATTTTTGGAAATAATGAAAAATTCTTAGTCGCTTGCGTGTTAAATTTGACGCTCTTAACAAAACATTTGAAATTCCCTTCTATTCCATCTCAAATTTAATCTAAAAACATCACAAATAACTGCCATGTTTTACAAATTATTGTGGAAATAAATTCGAATATTCGACTGATTTCATTACACAAATCATTTTGTTGGATTGTTCTTTGTGTTTTCTCTGATGAACGTGACTTCAACAATAAGATATTCCTCTCTAACAGCCGATATTGACGTCAACACAAAATTCCCATCATTAAATTATGTGCTATTCATAAGAGAGCTATTCTAATCACCTAATATTATGTTTTGCAATGCATCAGTATGATTATTGATTGATTCTATTCATCCTTAGTTCAGCTTCAATAAATGTTTAAGAAATGCCTAATCTTCTTCTATATGAAAGTATTACTGGGTATTAAGAAAACCTGCGTTTTAATGAGTTTTCATGTGCAGTGCAAAATAGACTAACGGAATCTATTTGTTGCCTGTCAACGTGTGTGTCTGTCTGAAGTGCTTTTAATTGAAACTAGATGAAATATAGATATATGAAATTTGATGGATATAATGGATATGCATTTTTGATGGTTTCTCCGGCCCAAATGAGCGCATATGAAAGTCTTGGCATATCAGTTTATAACTTCAAAAGTTATAAATTGAGTTTTTTGGATTATTTTAAAGGTTAGTTCAAAAGTTGTAGGTTATTACCAGTTCTGGCACAGTCAAAATGAGCCGACTATTAGCATCTACGAATTAGCTTTCGGACACCCCTCCCCCAATCCTGGAAACTGACATCTAACCACCCATTCTCTTTGGCTATTTCTAAGCTCAACAGAAATTTTGTGATGCAAATTGTTGACTTTCGCTTTTTTATAGTTCACTATCAGGACTGAATTCAGTAAAAGCAATGCAGACTCGTTGGTGAGTATTCGTTGCCTAGATACTAAACTCTTAAACTCATTTTTTTTCATCAACGTTTCCCACTCATTTGGTCTTGCAGAATATGGTGCCTGCCTGTCTTGATTTATTAATGCATCATCGTTCCTTGATCGCATGATTTCTTTTATTTTGTAACAAAATGCGCGAAATGATTGCTCAGTCGACTGTGACAAATTTGATTACCTCATGAGATTGTCCAATAAAAATCACTATTTCATCGTTTTTGTTGCTTAAGAATTTCATAACTCATTAGAATTGAAGTTATTCATACTAAATGCATTATGATTGAGCATCATTGAGTAATAGATAGTACAACTGTCTCTATAAAGATCAAGAAAATCACCAATATCCGTCTCTCTTTTGAACTTTTCCTTCATTTCCACTTTGAACTTTGAGTAATTTTCTCCATCGAAAAGTGTTTTCCGATGTTGAATTTTACGACACACACATATTAGCATATATTTTTCTATTCGAAACAAACAGCAATCGTTGCTTAATTGAATTGAATGAATAATAATAAAGGGAAAAATTATATAATAACGAGCAATATGCTTTAATCTAAATCGATTGAAATATTGCCAAAATAAATAAGTAGGAATTTTTAAATTGGTCGAGTTATATTTAATCTATTAATTTCAAGCATTACAGAAAGGATTGGAAAATATTAGAAGAATTCAGCACAACTTGACATTCTTCTATTCTGCTTTAATGGATTTAGTCCTCTTTTAGGATATTTAGGATCATTGAGTTATTTAGTAATTGTCAGAATGTTTTCTCTTCTCTTAGTCGTTTAACGCAACCCAACGTGTTCACATATATGTAGTAAACGATCACATAAGATCACATGTTATTTCAACGGCATCAATGAATCAACGAGATTTTTATAAGATTTCAATTCTTGTTTCATTAAATGACTTCTTTCCCCTCTTTCATAAATTCTGATGGATACCAAATGAGGATTACTTCACCGCATGTCGATTCTTAATAAATATCGAACAGAGATTAAAGTGCTCGAGTTCGAATCCTTGGTAAATGTTGACCAAAGAATGTAGCACTGAGAACTTCATCCAAACCTAAACGCCGAAACTAAAAAATATAAAAACTGGCATCGGAACGTTGGAAGTTGGAAGTGAAGTATGCAAATGCAGTTCAATATTAGGTGCTTTCTCATTTTATCAGCAAATGAATTTCATATCTATTAAATCCACATCCTTGAGAACAATTGATGCACTTAAAGTCAAGATTGTTGTAACCGACGAATACACAAAAGAAGAAGAGTGATGTATATCACTATGATACATGTATAACCTGTGCTAGGTGATTCCAGTAAAGTCGCGCTAACCGTTCTCCACTAGTGGTCATAAGTGCTACTATCGTCAGATGCTAGAGTTAACCGCTTCGAATACCTTCCTTGAGCATGTCAAATACATTCACGAAATAATATAATATTCTCGATTTGGTTTTATCGCACAGAGATGTCGTTGTCTCAGATGTGTTTGTTTATGACCGTATTAGTAACCACTGCATCGTCTCATTTTATTTATAATTATGAATGCATCATCTTTTTTACCGCTACGTTTTGAAAACAAGCGAATTGTGGGGAAATAAGTTCCTTCTTATAGTTCTTTTGAATAACTGCAATCGAGCCGTTTTGGAAAATTGCCATCAATGCGTGCATTGCAATGCCTTCGCCCCTAAAAAAATTGCGGTCCAGCAGCCATTATAATAATAACGGCTGCTGGATAATGATAATTTAGGTATTCCATTACAATTTCTGCAAACGCTTCATAAAGGAACTTCGACTATTTCACAAAGAAACTATTTTATCAACTACGGGAATTCGCGGATATGGAATGCAGTTGCAAAGGAATGCCTTCGTCTCAACTAATCACAACTCATTTTCTCGTTTGCAAAAAGCACACAATATCAACAATGTGCTGCAGCAGTGCTTAACTTTGACGAGCAATTGACCATTTGCAATTAACGTAAAGCTGAATTACTATGAACCCATATCAGCATATAAGAATGCGTTTCTATCCTTTTTCAATCATAAGACTAATGTTGATGTGACTTTCAATGCGTATATTGGTTAAGGAATACCTCAAAATTGTCAAGTCAGGTGTCGCGCACATCTGATTAGCATTGTTCCTGGAGAAATATGCAGCCTGCTATCATTGATATTGTCTCATAGATTCCACCTATTTACTGCATTTGTCGCGTTCTCCCACATTTGAAAACAAACGCTAATTGTGTCTCTTTTCAAAGAATCTCTAGGAATTGAGATGTTAATTATCGATCTATCAGTCCAACAAATAATTTAATCAAGACAATGGAGTTCACAATCAGGCACCTATTTGTCAACCATTTCAATTTGTTCTTCCCCTACCAACTTGGTTTCCTATTAAACGCTTGGCAGGGTCGAAACTGCCTACTCAACAATCAGATATCTCCTCCGCTATGAGTGCCAACAGCTGCCTGGGCGCTATATACACAGACTTTGTTAAAGTATATGGTACCTTCTTACCCAAGGTTGCTTCACAAGCCCACTTATTATGGAACAAATCAACTGTTACATTAATGCTGCGAATAGTCCCTCACGAATCGGAAGCAGCCCGTCACTGTGAATAATTCCATCCTCAAGAGTGTTTAACTCATATCTGGGTGTCGCAATATGCGGTACTTGCGCCTTTACTATTCCTAATATGCAATAACAACCTGCCAGAACAACTAGTAAGTGTCAGTTGTTTTTGCGTATGAAACAAGCTTGTGTAGCTGTGACAGGAATGCCGAATCGTTTCGGCCGTCACTGTCTCTCACCAGGTGGTGTGAGTGAGATTGGAGAATGGTAATTCACTCGCTGAATATTGGAATGCTCACTGTGGTTCGCAGAATCTGTAGATGGACCACTTGATTGATGCCACAACCACAAATGCAGTTGGGGTTGTTCGTGAGGTTGTGAAAAAGTTGTGCTACCTTGAGTACTACCTCTCGATTGCTTATAAAATATTCAAAGACTTCTTTAATGTGAACATCTCCATTTCATTTGTTGGAGTTAGCAATGAAAAGAGGGGTCACCGTTTCAAACCAAACGTTTATCCATTCATTGTTCGCTAAATGCGATCGTTATTCATTCTCTTTTCTAATATACAGCGTTTGGAATGTACTGCCAGCCGATATAGTCCTGGTGTTCAGTTGTTGCTTCCAAATCGCTCTTTTATTTACCTCATCCAGCCTTTTCCTAACATCGGCAATTCATCACTTCCGCTATGGTTTGCCTCATACTCTTCAAAACGATATTAGTGCATGTAATGCCTTTGATTTGCTTTTTCAGTAAATAAATAAATAATATAGTGTAACGCTATATTTTATTTGCAAAAGTTCAGCATATCGTTTGTGTTCTTTCGATACGATCGTGATGTTTTGCATTTAATAAATTCTAAAATAATATAAAATTGATTATTATTTCAGCTTAACTTGATGTGCAATTTAATGGTTCATATCGAGCGTGCAGTAGTTGGTGTGCTTCATTTACTGATTGCATACAAACAAATGTGATGCTGCTAATTACTCTTCTATTAACACTCATTGGTGAGTGTATTAACGCAAAAGTGAACCGTAGTCGAGCACTGGAATTGAGGAATTGGGAACCCGACAACTTTATAAGGTATAATATGAAATACACACTTATTCGTCACATATTTTTTAAATAGTTTATTTTGCGTTTATTTTAGTATAATTATAAGCAGTTAGTTTTCTGACTCTATGTAATTTAGTCATGTCTGAATTGATTTCCTTCTTCTATTCCTTAATTCAGTCTTTATTTAAGTTTATACCTCTCACTAATCTTTTTCACTTTTATACAAGCAGACACTTGTTAACGAGTAATAAAGTTTGAGCATGAAGCAAGGGGAATATCTATTGTATAAATTGTATAAATAAAGATCGTGTTTTTTAGAGGTGATTGAAATGAAACGATGTATATTCTAAAAATTATTTCTTTGATGCGTGAAACGTGAAAAGTTTATGAAAAGTCTAGGCTTTTAAATTTTTCGAATATTTTTGTAGTCTAAATGTGAAACTTTTTTTTTATAATTTGAAAAGTTTTGAAAACTTTGTTATCTGCGAGAGAATGCCGAAGGCGGCCGATAATAAAGAAACGCACTATATTAATATGTTTATATGAAATCCGAAATAGATACTATGAAGTTGGAGAATAGTTGAGCCGATGCCGTAGAGTTGGGCTCAGTCGAATTCAGGTGCATATTCTGTTTGGACTACGATGACTATCAGGGTCTTTCGATTTTTGGTTGCAGTGTCGCTACACCATTAACATGTTTCGGCAATTCATGCTATATGAGTAAGTATCTTTTATAATTGCCTTTTTTTGTTTTAAATTTCGAATGTCATTTAATAACATATCAATTTGCCGTTTGAAAAGCATCTTTACGCTTGGCTATCCTTTTATCGTACCGCAAACTTGGTCAATCGATTTTCTACATGCGTGTGTAGGTCTTAGGATTGCACCGCGAATACGGTTCAGGTATCAAGACCTTTGGTTCCTTGCTTTTTTTTTCTGAAGCACTGGTTTATTTGGCTTTTTTAGTTGAAATTCTTGCTGTGCGAGCCTATTTCACGTGCGTGCATGTCTGGTTTTGTTTTGTTTTTTTGTTGTTTTTTTTTTGAGCTAACATCACAAATAATGATGCACTGGATTCGTATTCATCAAAAGAAATGGTCGGTTTTTGTAATTACAATTCGGAAGTGAATCGGAATAGAGCAGGATGAAGAGACAAAATGTTTGAGCCACTATTGTTGGATTTCGCATTTCAGATCTATCAGTCTCTCCTATTTCCTCACTCAATTTCCCGTCCACTTCCTTGCACCCTTCAACGATGCGAAGGATGTGGAAGGAATCTATGAATCGCTATTTAGCTTGTATTCACAGATAAGATGGAACCTGAATAGGGATCTGCAGTCTCGGCTACTCAATAAGCAATGCAATGATATTTTATTCAACGACATAGATTATCTCCTCTCCCTCATCGCAAGAAGTGAATGGCCATTCCACCCTATCACCCAGCTTGTTGATGAGAGAAGACGAAAACCTATGAATGTTCACAACTTTGAACTGAAATATATTAAAATTAGGAAAAGTAATGCCCAATATGAATCAAAAATTTTCTTAGATCTCGCCTTCCTCTCATTTTCTCACCTCGCTGTTCATGTACAAGAGGAAGCAATAAAAGGAAGATAGGCTTATCAGTATCACATCAACAAATCTCATGAGTGGAATTCTGCTGAAATCTGCATATTGTCTAGCTAATTTGAGTCTAAAGTCAGTTCTACTAAAATTTCCATCTTTGCTTTGAAGCAAAGAAAGAAGAATTCCTCAATTTGCTCATAAAAACGGATCACATGGAAGAGGGTGGTCGAATGATAGTGTTATTCCAACACAACATACGACAGTGTTACTCCAGCACACTCTGATTCCACTTCAGGAAGTACAGTATTCCCATTTTATCCAATATTTTCCATGGGATTTTCGAAAATTTCTAGAGATCTGCAAGTTTCGAATTTTTGTGCTTTAAATTTTTTCTAATTCATATCATTTGTTCCCCTTTATTGTTTTTATATTTCATAACTACTCAATAACTAATGTAGTAATATTTTTGAGGGCAACATAAGAAGAACAATTTTTTCCTTTATACAAGTGGGTGCCTTAATTTTACGAGTGACGAATATGAAATATTATCGGAGAGGAGACGTGCCGGCCGTGTTGTTCGAGGTGCCACTGGAAGAGAGACTCAACTATGCGAGGTAAGCTACTCACCTTTAAGCGTTTTACATTTTTTCTCAGTAAAATAAATAAATTACGAGAGATATTTGTAAATCAAACAGATATGAAAAGAAAACTGATAATGAGGCAAGGTGTTAAGCGCAGCTTTGTTGCCATCACTTCCTACATATCGCCGTTATCAATAGAAATTGAGATGATTTCTCCTTCCTACTCTCAAATTTCCTTTTCGGAAACGATGCGAGGATTTAGATTTTGCATGTTAAATTATGCCTTTTTCGCATGTGCTGAGAATTGAATAGGTTATGTTTTGAACTTTTGAAGCAGTTGAAGAGATGCTCAGTACAGTTGAAGAGATGCTCAGTGGCAAACTTTTACCATTCTTCTGTTCAGACGCTGAAGTGATGAAGAGGAAGTAGTGGCGAAATAGTCAATGATCGAGCGTAAGGGGGCCGTCTTATAGATACGGAAATCCAAATGAATGAACGAGAAAGGGTCCTCCCACCTCTAAGGCAAAGATGGGAAGGTTGAAAGGGATGGCCATTCCACAAATTCTGTTCCTGAATCACATTCGCACTGTAGTAAATGATGTCTCATGGCATGAAACTGATTGTTCAGTTCTGCACTTTTTTATTCCATATATCTTGTTCACAATCTTGAGCTTATTACAATTTTTGTTCACCGCAGTTCGATAAGCCATGCAAATAGCGTCGGCAAAGGACACAAACCTATAAGTTGGTCCTTGCAGGGTGAGTACTGTACCATCGAACTACTGTGGACACCTTCACTGGGCATTATTTTTTGCTTGGATCCCAATAAAGCCAATCAAAACGATAGGAATGATGTTAAATGAGATACAAATATTTGGTTGATCTATTTATATAAAAACCAAGTTGGTTGTAAAAAAATGTTAACCATATCTTTTTCTTCCTCGCATAATCCGATGTAGTTCCGTGGGTGTCCATTTCTTTTGCCATCCGACACCGACATCTTTTCCGGATTTTACATATATCTCCAATAGTTTTATGTAGCGATCCCCCTCACTCGGTCTTCGATGTATCAATTCGTATTTATTTTTTTCCATTGAAACAATGACTAAATCAATGAATACAAATAAAAAGTTGTTACGATAATAAGTGTGGGCATTCCGATGATTACTTTATTCAGCGTGAAATAAAAAATCTCTTTGAGAGTCGAATAATATAAACGGTGAAGAATGTGAGGAAATAGCTGTAATTTTGCAAAATATTCACATGATTTGTCAAGCATAAACTTAGACTGATAAAGTTCACGCTTCCCCCACCCTCCCACCCCCCCCCCTCCCTTCCACTATTTTATGAAGTCCTTCTTCGTTAGGAAAGAAGAAAAGGGAAAGGTTGGGCAAATGAAAATTGTATTTTTCTAGCTTAAGTGTACCTATCCTAAGTGAAGTGATGCTAACTGCACGTTTAATAAAGCAGCGTTTCCATAGAAATTTACATGGAATATAAAGAAGCAGCATGAAAATATATAGAAATACTCAAAAGGTGGATATACGAATGCTTTTGTGAAATTCTCAAAAAATTTATGACAAATGTTACAGAAATTATTGGTACTTACGTCATCATAGACCAGTTTTAGGTGAGTTCAATTATGAACACATGTATTTGCAATAACGACGACCAATGTAATAATATTACCTCGTTAGAGCCATTTACCGAGTTAACTACAACTCTGTTTGAAAACATTCAGTTCGATGAATTAGCACATTTCAGGTAAGGCAGTTTTATGTATTTATTTATTTATTTTCTTGTTCATTTATTCACTAATGTTTTATTTGTTCGTCTATAAAACATTTACCTTCTTATTTAATTACCTGTTTGTCTGTTTACTTGCCAATGTTTAGCTCTTTGCAGATTGGTTTATCTGCTTTTGTTTTGCTTTCAGTCTTTTCTCGTCCATTTTTTCATTACCTTTTTCCATTCTTTATCATCATCTGCATTTATCACATATGAGACAGGTGGGATGCCGCCACACATTTCTTGTAAATGGATAGCTTCACGTTCAGTAAAATCAACCAAAATCGCATCAAGATGAAGGTTGGATGAACTCCAACTCCGTCGGATCCTGATCGCAACCGGGGCTTGAAATGTGTTTCTTCCAACGACCATATCCAGGAGTGATGTTAAATCCGGCTGGATTCTGGTTTGATCTGAACGGAAATTGGGGCTGGGTTTAATTAATATTCATATATGGTTAATGGTTAAATCTGATCCCGGTCCTAATCCATTGCTCAATATAACTCGGACCCGCATTACATTTAACTTAGACCCTAGTAAATCTTTCATCGATCTAATTTAGTTTCTTGCACTTTCATTTTTTCTTCGAGAGGAATCTATTTGTAAAGAATAAAAACATAATAACTCTGAAGGGACTAAACTGCTGGTTAAAAATATTACATCAAAAAGTATGATATGACTTCATTAGTTAATTGCTTCCCGGTTTTTCGCATGCTAAAAGGGTTGGTTATACGGCATAGGGCTTCACCAAGGCTATAAAATAACCCGAGACCTTGTTGAATTAATCGAACACCTTATAAATTACTTTATCTAAAATTGTACATTCCCTACTCTAGGTGTTAATAATTGTTATAACGGTGCATCGATCATTGCACTAAAAATTCCGTTGGAAAATGATTTTAAAAAATGATGTTTTAACAAGAATTGCTCAAACACAATCGTATTGGTCGTTAGAATCGAATTAATAAGAATTGAATTCATAGCTCCCAGTTATTTCTTTTATAAATAATTGAACCTCTTCCTTGGTATAGGTAAACATCGCATTCTTGTGTTCACTAAGGCAATCGCTGTCTTCAGTGATGAATGCATGAAGGAGAGGAGATGATCGGATATGCTAAAGCCTCAAATGAAGCACACGGAAAGCTTTTGCAAGATTGGGTACAGTTATAAGGAATTAAAGAATTGCGGCAAAACTCATAATCAGAAGAAGTCGGTATCAAGGCCATTCTCCTAAATTTTTTCTGCATCAGCTAGTGCCTAACATTTCGTGCCCAGGGTTTCAAATAGAGCGAACAATTATCTTAAAGGAAAAAAGGTGCTATTTCCAATGAAACAAAGATAACTTAATGTGGTGGCAAATGAAAATTTTACCAAAATAGGGCACTGGAAACAGATCTTCTGCTTTCTGGTTACATCGCGAGTAATCTTGGTTTGGAGACTCCTCCCTCACCCCCCCCCTCTTCCCCACCTTCCGGTTCCCTGAATGATATTCGGCAGTTTCCACTTTTGGACGTTTGGCAGCGATCTAGTATAGATGGCTTGGTCATGCAAAAAGTTTTTGCTCACTATTCCGAACCACTTATACTAAGGTCATTTCGGCAATTTAAATTTGGCCAAAATGTGAGTTTTTAAGATTTCAATAAACTCTTATTTCCCCCTTTCTCGTATTACGTGAATGCTTCATGATGACCAATTTTTCTGATAGTCTTTCTAAGAGACAATCTTTTTTATTTCCGCAAACTGCCTTAACGTCCTAATAATTAGGGAATTGATTAAAAGTGAGGTTTAACCTTCCGATATCATATGCGTCATTCTTTGCATTGCATATTATGGCCACAATTAAAAGAATAGATGACATCCCTTCGAAATGTCTATGAAGTGTGTCTGAAATGATATCTCAACAAAATTTTATCTTAAGCTTGTTGTACTTTCACTTGGGATTCTGCACAATAATACATTTTCTTCGGCCAATTCTTTCAAGTTTTTTTGAATGATCCACATCTGCACATAACAGTTTCCTGCAAGTTCAGCCTTATGAATTTTGCAGCCATCTTTCTTTCAATTGTTTCCTAGTTCTCTTTGATCCGATGTTTTGCTTCATTCTCAGTATCGATTATAGGTAATAGCTGGACATCATCAACGAACGTCAAAATTTGACCATATGTCGCGAAGATTCGCGAATGAGTTAGCGGGCTGCTGTACACAGTAAATCAAACTGTGTATCAACGCAATAACTCAAAGAACGATCTAAGTTGATCTCTGACTGTAGCGACTATATCGTTCTCTAATGCGGCGTTGCGGTCGTGTGTAAGCGCGTGTCTTCTAATGCGTCGTGTGTAAGCGTGTAAGGGTAGCGCCTTTACTTCATTTGTCAGTACTTTCTTCTTCATTGTTTTTTCTGAATTTAAACTTTATTTTCATGGTTACTTGTGGATTGCCTCAAAGTTCCACGATCTCGTCAGTAGTTTATGACGTTTTTTGCATTCTCCTTGTCATTTGTTTGTACCTTTTCGTTAGCTCATTACCAGAATCATCGCATTTGACTCAGATCATGTTTTATGATGGTTTTGTATTCGTTTTTCGAGTATATCGCGTTTTTACGTTGTTTGTAAAGCATCAGAAGGTTTAATTACCCAAGTTTGAGGTGTCGGGCGATTCGCACGCAAAAAGGTGTCCCCCGAACCGTGTGAACAAACTTGGGACGGACCAATCAGGAGGTTGGTGTAGCCAAGCGCAAAAAGAAGAAAAAGGGCGCAAGCGGACGAGCCCTCATCAAAACAGGCCGGTTTCTTTGTTGAAATCAATTATTACTTTTCGAGTTGTCGAGTACCCACAAACCCGAAGAATCAAGCCCAGTGCGGGAGAAAACAAATTGCGGTGAACGGAATCAACCGCACGAGATAGGCACTGATACCTTGATACGTTGATAACCAGGTGTCGGCACGAAAGCGATCGCCCGACACCTCGTTGCTCTTGTGCTTATATTGCGCTTCATTGTATCTCACCGTGAGACAGTTGACAATAAGTGCCATACTCCAAAGGTGTGTCCCGCTCATTCGGTGTTATATCGCTCAATTCGCTCAACCTGCCCCAAGTCAAAGCCTTGGCCTTCGATTGTCGTTGTTTCGTTGATTGCTTTTATATTGCCGATTAATTTTGACAGGCCTGCGCAGCTTGTTGGTTTTACTTCACGTGCATTGTGACCTTAACTTTGTTGATCTCTTTTCTAATAAACCGTCGATCTCTTCTTTATCTTTTTCTGTCGTCTACATACGACCACCAACTTCGTTTTGTTCACGACAGAAAAAAATTTGGTGCCACGAGCCGGGAGTTAAGCAGTTACAATGTCGGGAGTATATCGGCAGGCTATGGGACCCACAAAGGGTAGGTTGATAGGGTATCTGAAGGAAATCCCGGGGTTAGAAGTCCCAAAAATTGACGACACCCCAGCTAAACAAATTGCTTCTCTCGAAGATCAAGTTGAAGAGTTCGACAGCTACATGCGTAAGCTAAATGCCGCTATCGGTGTGTTAGAAAAATATCACGAACAATGGCTCTCTTTGAGAATCAGTTTAAGAGGAGATGAAGCAAAAGAGGAAGATCGCATGTATCGACAAATGGTAGACGATCCGAATGGAGTGCTCCAAGTTATGGAGGAAGCTCGAGAAACTCTTGAGCTAGTCGAAAGCCGAAAACGAAAAGCAGTAAGACTACTCCACGGATTACAGGATAAAAATAAGGCTGAAGCACAAGAGGTAACTGAACTGCCAAGATCGGCACCGAGAATTAAACTTCCAAAATTGGAGCTAGCTACTTTTTCGGGAGACATACGCAAATGGCCTGAATTTTGGTCTTCATTTGAGGCAGCAGTAGATCAACAGCCAATACCCGACGTCAATAAACTCAACTATTTACTCAGTAGTCTGAAAGGTGCGGCTTATGCAACAGTAGCTGGATACGCAATTACGGCCTCCAATTACAGAGTAGTGGTGGACGTTTTGAAAAGGCGTTATGGAAATGAAGTCCTCATCAAAAAATGCCTTCATGACGAGTTGAGGAGGTTGCCTCAGGCGGATCCTAGAAATCCTAGGGTCGTTCTAGACGAGGTCGAAAGAATTCTCAGACAGCTAAATGTGATGAACGAAGATACGAATCATCCGATAATCGAGCTGATGGTAGAAGAGAAATTGCCGAGGTGGATCTTGTTCGAAGTTTATGAAAAAAAGAGTGAAGACCCGTCTTGGAATGTCGATAAACTTCGTGAGTATGTCGACAAATTGATTGCTCGAAAAGAAACGATAATGCGCGTGACCAGTAGCATGACGGCACAGAGAAGAGATCGTCATGAGGACAGAAAGCCGATAAAGCATGACTCAAAGGAAACGTCTGCATTTTCCTCAGCAGTAAGCAACTACCGGGGGAGGAGAGAAAATCAAGCGCCGAAAAGTAAAAAACAAAGTTGTGCCTTTTGCGGAGGCCCTCACTGGAATAGTGATTGCCATGAGTACGCAACCGTGAAAGAGCGCAGTGGTCGGATAAGAGAGAAAAGGCTTTGCTTCAGGTGTCTCGCAGAGGGACATAGCGCAAAGGATTGCGCAAGGAGAGGAATGTGTTTCTATTGCAGAGAGGAACACAACTCGGCGCTCTGCCCAAAGAGGGAGAATAAAAGTGGTTCCGAGAAAGGAAGTAAACCGAAGGAACCAGAAGACAATAGAGGGAAACAAACAGTCACTTTCAAAAAGGAAGTAAACCGATCACCTGACGAATCGGCGTTGACAGCGGCGGTCACCCAAAAGCGAAGGGAAAAGAAGACCGTTTTGCTTCTTTGTAAGGAGGTGAACGTGTACAATCCGGAGAAACCGGAAATGGGGAAAACTATTTTTGCGTTCTTTGACGCGGGTTGTCAAGGATCATTCATAACAGAAGAACTTTGTGATCAACTGAAGCTGACTACTGGGAAAAGAAGCCAAATATCCATAGCGGGATTCGGCGCTCAGCGACCGAAATGTTATGATACAAAGCAAGTAAACATTACGCTAGAACTGAAAAACGGAAACAAAAAACAGATCAGAGCCAGTACAATGCCCTTTTTGACCAAAGAGCTTCAAAGAATAAATGTTGAATCCAACGAAATTCTCATCCCAAACGCAAAACAAAAGCATTGGCTGTGTATTCCGGAAAAATGGGAACAACCGCAGCTAATAATTGGTGCAGATTACTTCTTCGACCTGATCGAAGGTTCACAGAAATTACCATCCGGGTTCCACCTGGTCAAATCGAAAGTTGGAGATATGCTAGCAGGAAGTGGTTATGCAAAACTAGATACACAAAGAGCCTTTTCATCTGCAGATACGGCGTTAGTAATGACATCTGCTGCAGTTACTAGTGAAGCAGATATTGACCAATTCTGGAGATTGGAAACGCTTGGGATTGACGACCCAATAGACTCAAAAGAGGATGTCGCAGCACTAGAACAATTCAAAGCAACAATAACTAAATCGGAAGATGGTCGATATGTCGTGAACTGGCCGTGGAAATCTGCCACGCCTAAAGTCCCTTATAACTTCGGCCTATGCATTGGCAGACTAAGGTCCACGTTGAAACGCTTAAAGGGAGACGAAGAATTGTTCAAAAGATACGATGATACCTTCCGACAACAGCTAGAATTAGGTATAATTGAGAAAGCGCCCAAGGTCCCAGATGGACCTCTCATTTCGTATATACCACATCAAGCAGTCCTAACCCCCCAAAAATCTACAACTAAATTGCGGGTGGTTTTTGATGCGAGTGCTAAAGACGAGAAAGGTAATTCCCTGAACAGTCAATTGCTCAGAGGCCCAGTGATGTTAAACGACTTAGCAGGCATACTGTTACGGTTTCGAACTTCTAAATACGTTGTTCTTGCTGATGTAGAAAAAGCGTTTCTGCAACTAGAGCTGAATGTGAAGGATCGTGATACGACCCGGTTTTTGTGGGTAAAAGAGAAGGGTCCGGTCGATGAAAACAATATCGAAGTGTATCGATTTTGTAGAGTACCGTTCGGAATGATTTCCAGCCCATTCTTACTTGCTGCAACTTTGACGAAACATTTGACAGAAATTGGATCCACTACAGCTCAAGAAATCTTAAAAAATCTGTACGTAGACAATGTCATGTTGCAGGCAGAAAATTCAGAGACAGCGATACAACTATGTAGTGAAGGAAAAGCAATTTTCGCAGGTGCCGGAATGAACTTGAGATCGTTCGTGTCAAATAACAAAGAAGTGTATGATGCTATTCCTCCGGAAGATCGAGAAGAAGTACAAGAGACCAAAGTGTTAGGAATAACATGGTCGCTAAAAGAGGATAAAATAATGCTAGGTGTAAAAGACAAAATTGGTGCCGCCCAAACCAAGCGACAAGTACTGAGCTTTGTAGCCTCTCACTTTGATCCTCTCGGATTAATGGCTCCGTTGCTTGTCCCATTAAAAGTATTCCTTCAGGAATTATGGAAGAAGAAATACAAATGGGATGACTCATTGAAAGAAGAAGAGAAGTTACTATGGGAAAGATTACAGAAAAGTTGGAATAATACAGTAAACGACATTCCCCGTCAAATATTCTTTCGTTGTGCAAAGGAGAGACAACTGCACGTTTTTGTCGATGCATCGATGCAGGCTTACGCCGCAGCGGTATACAATCGTGAAATAGTAAATGGTGCCGTATTGACGAACTTAATTATGGCCAAAACGCGTCTCTGCCCCGTGAAGGGAGCTTCGGTTCCAAGACTCGAATTGTTAGCAGCCTTCATCGGAGTACGATTACTCGAGTTCGTAAAGAAACAGCTTTCGATGGAGGAAGTGGAGACCCATTACTGGAGCGATAGCAAATGTGTGTTGCACTGGATACGTTCAGATAAAGAGATCAATACGAGGTTCATCGAAAACTGTTTAAAGCAAATGCGCAATACGGCGAAATGGTGGAGTTACGTCCCATCCGATCAAAACCCGAGCGATATTGCGACAAAGGGTGTTGATCCTGACAAGCTTAAGGAAAGTTCCTTGTGGTGGCATGGCCCACCATGGCTCAGACAATCCGAAGAGAATTGGCCGAAATGGGAACTTTCGAATCCGCAGCAGTGTGTAATCAGCGAAGACATCTTTCAAAAGAGCAAAGGGAAGAGAGACCGTAACAAACAACCTACGACAACAGTTACAGCGCTCGAAGTCGGTACAGAAGAAGAAAACGATTGTGCCATAAATCACTGTGTAATCGATGCAAGCAAGTATAACAGTTGGAGGAAAGTGAAGGGAATCACGGCTGCCGTGATAAGATTCGTAAAGAACCTCAAGGAACGGAAAAGAAAGGCAGTAGGAGTGGAGGACCAAATAGAAGCGGAAAAACATCTCATTAGACAGGCTCAAGAAGAAATGATCACGAAAGCGGAGATTGTGCATTGGGAGCTTTTTCGAGGCGATGACAATCTCTGGAGATGTGGAGGACGTCTTGCCTATTCAGACCTCCCACGAGACACCAAGTTTCCGATTTTTCTACCTAAACATCCCATCACGGAAATGCTTATTACTCATCAACACGAAATTTTAATGCATTCGGGGCCAGCCCATACGTTAAACCAACTGCGGTCGAAATACTGGATAGCCAAAGGGAGAGAAACGGTAAAAAAGGTCATAAAGAAAAAGTGCATGAAATGTCGTAGATGGCTCACACATCCGTTCAAGCGTCCAAGAATGCCAGATCTACCATCATGCCGCACAGTTGTAACGCGAGCCTTCGAAAATGTGGGACTGGACTATTTTGGACCGTTCAACTTGAAAGCTATGTTGGGCAATGAAATTAAACTTCAAAAAAGTTGGGTAGCATTGTTTACATGTCTTACGACACGCGCTGTCCATTTGGAAGTGGCAAATGACTTGTCAGCATCTTCGTTCCTCAACTGCTTTCGAAGATATGTGAGTCGACGAGGAAAACCTAAACTTGTATTTAGCGACAACGGGAGCAATTTTACGCTCGCCGCGGAAGTCCTAAGACAAATCAGCAGAGCAGAGGAAATCAAATGGAACTTCATAACACCTTTCGCTCCATGGCAAGGAGGAGTTTATGAAAGAATGATAGGTCTAACCAAAACTTCGCTTCGTAAAGCAGTGGGAAGAAAACGATTAAGCGAAGAAGAGTTTCGAACACTTATTGTAGAAGTAGAAGGAGTAGTCAACAGTAGACCACTCACTTATGTGCATGAAACGTCAGTCGATATTATTCGGCCGATCGATTTTCTGATACCAGCTGCTGAGTTGATCTTCACGGTAAACGAAGAGGGAGAAAAGGAAGATCCAAGCTACCTTCCAAAGGAGGTGATGTCTAGAGAAAAAATGTTAATGAGATGGAAAGCAACACTTAGCACACTCGATCGCTTCTGGAATTACTGGCGGTCAGAGTATCTCACATCGCTGCGAGAGCGAACACAACGAAATCATCGAGCCGTTAGAGGATCAGTAACTAGAGAGCCGCGAATAAACGAGGTGGTTATCATAGAAGAAGAAGGAACCCCCAAAGCAGTGTGGAAATTAGGTCGAATAGTGGAATTAAGAGGGGGAGAAGGTCGATCCATACGTACAGCAAGAGTGAAACTGGGTAATGGAAATGAATGGACCAGACCCATAAGCCAGTTGTACCCGCTCGAAATAGACGATAACGAGGCACCAGCCTAAAAGGGATATTTTCGCTGCGGTCGGAGTGTCGCGAAGATTCGCGAATGAGTTAGCGGGCTGCTGTACACAGTAAATCAAACTGTGTATCAACGCAATAACTCAAAGAACGATCTAAGTTGATCTCTGACTGTAGCGACTATATCGTTCTCTAATGCGGCGTTGCGGTCGTGTGTAAGCGCGTGTCTTCTAATGCGTCGTGTGTAAGCGTGTAAGGGTAGCGCCTTTACTTCATTTGTCAGTACTTTCTTCTTCATTGTTTTTTCTGAATTTAAACTTTATTTTCATGGTTACTTGTGGATTGCCTCAAAGTTCCACGATCTCGTCAGTAGTTTATGACGTTTTTTGCATTCTCCTTGTCATTTGTTTGTACCTTTTCGTTAGCTCATTACCAGAATCATCGCATTTGACTCAGATCATGTTTTATGATGGTTTTGTATTCGTTTTTCGAGTATATCGCGTTTTTACGTTGTTTGTAAAGCATCAGAAGGTTTAATTACCCAAGTTTGAGGTGTCGGGCGATTCGCACGCAAAAAGGTGTCCCCCGAACCGTGTGAACAAACTTGGGACGGACCAATCAGGAGGTTGGTGTAGCCAAGCGCAAAAAGAAGAAAAAGGGCGCAAGCGGACGAGCCCTCATCAAAACAGGCCGGTTTCTTTGTTGAAATCAATTATTACTTTTCGAGTTGTCGAGTACCCACAAACCCGAAGAATCAAGCCCAGTGCGGGAGAAAACAAATTGCGGTGAACGGAATCAACCGCACGAGATAGGCACTGATACCTTGATACGTTGATAACCAGGTGTCGGCACGAAAGCGATCGCCCGACACCTCGTTGCTCTTGTGCTTATATTGCGCTTCATTGTATCTCACCGTGAGACAGTTGACAATAAGTGCCATACTCCAAAGGTGTGTCCCGCTCATTCGGTGTTATATCGCTCAATTCGCTCAACCTGCCCCAAGTCAAAGCCTTGGCCTTCGATTGTCGTTGTTTCGTTGATTGCTTTTATATTGCCGATTAATTTTGACAGGCCTGCGCAGCTTGTTGGTTTTACTTCACGTGCATTGTGACCTTAACTTTGTTGATCTCTTTTCTAATAAACCGTCGATCTCTTCTTTATCTTTTTCTGTCGTCTACATACGACCACCAACTTCGTTTTGTTCACGACACCATATAATGCTAGACTGACTAGATCGGAGGCCATTTGCATGAATTGCTATCACAGAATTACTGTCTTATCTGGAATCACCTTAGAATAATGAGTAAAAGATTATAAGAAATCATTTGTTTATACACAAAACTGCCAAGTTATAGAGACCTTTCAACTTTTTAAGGCTAACTTTAAGACCTCCACTTGCCCCACACATGATTATCACTGAAATTAGAGTTAACTTGAAGTGGCACGTTTCATTGAAATGAGAGATAATTTTATTAATTGGAGTAAAACATGGCTAACGTTATTTCTCATTAATCTTTTACAGCAAAAAAAGTGAATTGCTTCAAAATATATAAAAAAAATTGAATTTTTTCTTACTGGATATCAGTTATTTAACTCACGAGCTCATCTTTTCTCCTTCTCTCCCTCTCTCCCATCCCCCTCCCCAAATTTTTATGCTAGTTTATTTCTCCCAATTCAATAGTTTGTAATAAAAATTTTTTCAGATATTATTTACCCAACGATCCGTTGTTGAAAGAAGTTGAGGCAAGCGATGAGGCAATAACGACGAGCAACGAAGAATACTTTTTAATTCGTGTATACAATAATCGTTACTTACAATTTCCGTCTCGCAGTCATTCACTTCGATATTGTTTTGCAATTCTCATTTCAGCTTTCCTCCTCTCTTTATCAAGGTTCATCATCTGCTGAATAACGCCGATCTTTGATGTTATATAATACCGTAAGAGCTTCACTGTCATATAATACCGTTCGATCCTCAATATCCTACATTACCATAGTCTTAGTCTCAGTTGATTTTTTTTTTGCTTTTTCTTGCTCATTATATCAAAAGATTATCGTTTATTCTCCCAACAAATCCTGCAAATCGATTTCTTCACCTTCATAGTTGAAAATCGCCTTTTTGCTTAGCATAAAATCTGATAGAAGCGAATTTCTTAATGCTAAAGGAGAGGTGGAAGGTGAAAAGGCTAATGAAGATTGTTTATTTCGTTGCTTATTCAGAAGAATGCAATTTCATCGCATTCATTCACAGTCGTTCATCGAAGAAGTGTTTTTAATTAAGGTGGAAAATTACGCATTCTATATTATATATATATATATATATATATATATATATATATATATATATATATATATATATATATATATATATATATTCGTAGCGTCGTGTGTTTTGTGTTTTTGAAAAACTTTTGAACTCTGCCGTTTTTTAAAAAAGTTTGTAGTATAAACAATGGAAGTTGGTGGCAAGAGGAACGTAGGTTTGGCTTCACAAGGATCGGTCACTGAGAAAAGGAGAAAACCGGAATGTGAAGATGAGGTAGGCGAGGTCTTTGTAATCTACTTTTAACCGATAATATTAATTATATTCACATTGCCGCTAGCTATAGTTCGCTTTACGACTTCAGTTGTATTTCTTCATTCTACTCCTCGTCTTTTACGTTTCCAGGTCTTCTTTTCTACTTCTATCTGTCTCCTTATTACGCTGCCCTTTACATTGTTCTGTTTCACTAACATTACAACTTTTCATCATTTAACTAACAGGGTTATGCGTATCGTTCTGATGATGGCCCGCGCATAACTCCGGTGCACACGTAAACGAATAAGGGCCGAAACGTGTACACCTTTCAGGTCTTTGTTCTTTTCTTAGGATATTTTTTACAAATACGATCTATTTTCACTATCTTCTTGTTCATTTTTATATTTTATTTTGCATTCATAGTTCTTAAGTAATCTCATGTTTTCAATTAATGGTGCACTCATGGGTTTATATATATATATATATATATATATATATATATATATATATATATATATATATATATATATATATATATATATATATATAAAATTAGGAAATCAAATATTTTTATTGTACTGAAATCATATCTGAAATTTTGTAAATTTTTTTTTCTATTTTTGAATTATCATTCAATAAAAGTACACCCCCTCCCCTTCATTTTATATTACAGCAATCATAGAATGGAAAACAATTTTTGATCATTTGGTGAATGAATTAGATCTTTGCACTTTTTGCTAAGTGATTTGCCAACATTTCGAATTTCGAAATTCTGCACATACCATTTGTGATAAGAAAACAAACGTATGTAAAAAATTCTTATCAAAATTTTACCTATAGTGATAGTGAATTTTCGATTTATTGATTATGTTATCATTGATATGAAGCAATTAAATTTCGGAATTACTAGTAAAAATTTTATGATTTGTTCACATATACATGAGGCTATTACTACAGTACCTTGCTATAAGTAATTATGATATCAATGAAATTGATTAGCTTATTTAGGTTTTATTTTTCCATACTAATCTGAAAATGAATTCTTAATTTTAAAGTTCTTCTCGCTTTTGGGATATCTCTTCGAGAAAATTAAAATAAGATGAGGTGAGCTATGGAGAGCATATCAGCCTTTTGTTCACCGATTCTGTTATCACTGCTAAATCCAGCATTCCGACGATATCAAAAAAAAAAAAAACTTGCAAAAGTATGAAATAAACTGACACGTTTTTTCTTAATACTCGAAAAAAAAATTTAATCTAATAATGTTCTAATAATTTTTGATCACGATCAAATTCGATCCACTAATGCTCATTTCGTTTCGAGTTCCAAGCAGAATATGTCGGAGATTGTGGATTTGTTGACTTATAAAAACTCGATAGAGTTTACAAATTTCTAACCTAGCCGCTAAAGGCATTAAATGAGTTATCCATTATTTCGATTGTGATCGAATATTTATGATAAGTGTATGTAATGTTGGATATCTACTCTCGGAACGAATATTTTCATAGTTCTATGTGAATATGTGATATGTGTGATAATATTTGTGCTGAATAACCATCCACTTCATATGTATATTCCTCTGTTCTTTACAATCCATCTCACATTGTCGACACTCATCCATTTCTCAAAGATGAGGGATGAGGGGAGGAGGAAGATGGGAACGGGTTAAGAAGGAATGAATTTTGGGGAAGAATTGGAGAATGAAAGAAATAAAGACAAGTAGGGGAACATAACAAAAGAGCATGCAAGCGCACACTGTGACTTCTTTCCACTTTAACAAGTTACCACATAAAAATTAAATATGCTGAATAATGCACCCATATTTAATCAACCCGTCCGCTCACACAATTCTCCCATGAACTGTTCTTTTTTTTGTAATGTAATCAGTGTAAAATGCATGTAAATTTTTAGCATCTTCAAATGTCGACGAAGGTTTAGGGAGTATCAATGTACAGGGCTCCTATCATGAGATTGCCGCACCAGCAAACAGACAGACAGACAGACAGACAGACTGATGCACGTAGAAGTTCATGGACAGAGTGTCGTCACAATGCACTTTTCCAAAGTTGATTTATAAAAGTGCATAGAATCGCAAATTTTGCGCTCGTGTTTGCCTACAAAACTCCGTCGAAACATATCAACTATTATGTTGTATCAATGCAAAATGACTCTATTGATAGAAATGCTCTATTAGATGAATTATTCATAAATTTTTGTGAAGAAAAATTTTCACTGCATTTTTTTACGATAGAAAATATTTCTCGTCGAGTAAAGTCATACAAAACATCGTTTTTAAAATTTCTTTTTCATCAGGAAAAAATTTTATCATCTGTTTCATTTTTCGAAAAAATTTTAATGATTAAGGAGATTCTCAGGGACGAGTTTTCCAAATTTCCATTTATTTTTAACTTTTATTTATATTTACATATGTGTTGAATATCGCTTATTTTTGCTTTTTAATGCTTTAACGTTGTATCTTATCATTATTAACGGGTATTAATAAATTGCATTGTTAAATACTTGTATTGGTATATAGTGATTTTGCTGGAAACTGAGTTGTATATTATTTGCGATGAGCATATAGATATCATTAAAAAATATTTCACCCAAACGGTAGACCTCGTCACGTGGATAATTCACCTCGAAAAATATCGTCCTATATTATGCACTACATTCGTCACAATGAAATGATGAGTACGAGCCATAATTATCTCAGATAAGATGATGGGAAAATATTTTCTCGTTCGTATGATCCAGATGACGCATACACAGGCAATATTTTTGAAACTCAATCGATTCAAGCATCAAGCTGGAATCTTCAGGGTTTCAGGTTCGGACCCTATAGTGGACAAATATTTCCACTTGTTGCCTTATATCTTAAATGACTGTTTCGAATCAGATCAATATACGGTATGGCTCACGAATCTTGGCCACAAATAAAAATATGGGATATTGGCCACAAATAAAAATATGAGATAAAGAGGCCTGAATTTACTATGGTATGCTCTTTCGTGGGAACCAAATAGGAATATGTGTTGTTATTTTTCTTGAGAAGGCGCTCTTGGCCGATTACTCGGAAAATCATAAACGGTTAGTTGATTATATAAGTCGCTTTCCCATCCTTAACTTGGGAATTTTTTATCTGCTAGCAAAGTGGATGCGAAAATTCTCACCTTTTGTGTGATATTATTATTTTACTCAAAAATTTCTATCTCAAAAGAATGTATAAACAAATGCGCAATACAGCTTTATTGGCGAATGGGCATTAATATGAATCAAACAATGCACTAAAGTATCTACAAGCTGTAGAATCCGAAGAAGCCGTCTTTACGGACCTTCGTTCCCGTTCGAGCTGTGAGTGTCCAGAACGCTGGAAGGATGAAGGGAGGAGGAAGAGAATTGGTTTGAGGTATATATAAAATGCCAAAAACATCTCGCAAATTCTACTGTAATAAACTCACATCAAGATACATAACACTTGCGAACTCATCCAACACAATGTATGTGCTTCCTAATATCGATAATAATGAAACAGCTCAATTTCTCTTGGTTTTTGACGCCTTTCTAGCGCTGTCAGCATGCACTTTTAGTGATCAACTTACCAATTCGGCTACGTCAGAATCTTAGAAGCGGCATGGCACTGCTGTCTCGCTTCTCCCGGTTTCGATTTCCTTAAACTAATCATCATCCAGAGGACATCTATATTTACATGGGTGTTAAGGTGCGGCAAGTGTGGAACTATGTGCCGAAGTAGACGGCTGATAGCGGGGTTCCGTGAATATGAGATTATGAAGGCTCAGATGTCAGGAAAATTTTCAGCGAATTTTGCTATTCGAAAATTTTTTTTTTTTCTAGAACTTTTAAAACGTCAGCCTCTGAAGAGAGGGAGGGTTCATATCATGAACAAATCCTATATTTTTGAATTTTTAAATGAACATGAATAGAAAAATTTGATTTAATTCTTTCAAACCAATTTAAGTGAATAAAAATTAAAACTGGGAACACGTTCACTAGTAAAATTAAGCGAAAATTCGATAAAATAGCTACGTCAAATGACGTCGTCGATAGTGCTGTAATCTTAATTGGTTATGCGATATTTTAAAAATGAAAAACAACACTGAAGTAAAATCAATCCAAAAAATGATTTCCCCACAAAAACCATCAACGTAAAAAGGAAAATTTATTTATGCAAAATGATCAATTGAATGAAAGGATATACTTGTAAAATTAAAATAAAAAATTTGAATGCGTAAATGTGCAAATCGAGAGTAGCGACATATTTCTGTCCCATAAAAGGGCATTACAATTTAAAAATTCATTTACTCAAAATGGACATTCGAAATAATGAGCATTTAATTGAAAAAATAAAAAAAAAAAAACATCTAGAACGTATGATATTATCCACTTTTGAATATATATTGAACACTTTTATTTTGAGGGAAAAGAATCAATAATAATTGTGCCATTAATTCTTAGGTGAATATTTAGGCGAAACTTTTACGAAATAAAAATTTAAAAGATGTGTTTAATCGATTTTTGCAAATTTTATATAATGATAAAAAAAACGTTAATGCCACATCGCAAATAAAAATTTATCGAATATTTTTCGAAAAAATCGCAGAAAATAATGAATAAATGAAGTATCATTTTCTATCAATTGAAGCTATCGATGAGTCTCGAAAGAGAATGATGAATGAGAGGAATTATTATAAATTCAATTATGCAAGAATATTTTGAAGAAAGATGAATTGAAAATTGCGAAGAAGTTTCCATGTTTACAGCAGCTGAAAAAAAAAAAGGAAATTTTATAACATTTTATTTAATAAAAGAAATGAAACAAGCAAATAAAAATAAAGTGCTCACTGTTTTCCATATTATTGATCAAACACTCTAATTGAAGATAACTGATTTCAATTACTCTCATTTATTGTTTAGATTCGGATCATATCATAAACTCTGATGATTATTTATGGATTAAGACAACTAGTCAATTATTGTAGGAAATATAATCAACGTCAATTGGCGATCATTGGAATGATATTTTCGGTTGGCAATCTGTCATAAAAAGGCTTTAAATATATTCTAAAAATTCCAAATTTCCTTGGAACTGTTAAATATTAAAGCGATCAACAAACAGTGAAACTATCACCTTCAATTTGATAATTAAAATTTTTATAGACTATCACATTTTCACGACGACGTTTTGAAGTATCCTCATAGATCCGCCGTACGATAGGCGGTACTATCGTCGATGATGCAGCCGCTAAACGTAATTGCTCGAAATAATCCCATTGTGCTTCACCTAAATAGTGAAACATCGAACCATCCATATCACGTGATTCGAGATCTCTAAAATTGTTTTGCATATTATGTAAATATTCAAATAAACGCTAAATGAGCACAGTAAATCGGCAAAGAAAAATTGAGTAATTTTTATGAGTCAAAATTAATCGTTTTTTTTTCTAATGAAAATTTATAAAAAATAAAGAGTCGTAAACAAAAAATCAGTGAAATAGAGGCATTACAAGTTCAGTATATATAGGCAATAAATATAGAGGCAATAAATATAATCCAAATGGAATAATAAAATACTTTACAAAAACAATTCATATATGGGAATGAATAAAGAGGAGAAAGATGAAACTCCAAAATGTGAGAGAGGGTATTGACAAAAATTTTCGCATTATTTCGGTCAGAATTAAATATATACAGGTGGAAATAGAAGGAAACGTTGAGAGCATTTTATTCAAAAGAGAAAACTTTGAAGGGTAAAATGATTCATCAATCTATGACGATTATCTTCTTGCAGCTGTATGTTGCGTTAATTAACACAGACAATATCGCTTCATTTGCATATTTAATACCGAGAGTTCAAATCTTTCATCATTCACTTAGTGTCGCGTTAAACGAACGAAAATAGGCAGTGGTCTTAACATCTTTTCAATACTTACTACTAGTAAACTGCAGTAAAAGTAAACCGCATCAACTGCACTACGACTTAGCATTTCAAGTGAACACTTTTATAGATAAATAAATTCCACCTGTACGAATTATTATTGAAAACAAAAAGGTGCACGATTAATAGAGATGAATATCCACGTAACGATCAATCTCTAGGCAATGATAAGCATAATGACCCCTGACACCCTAATAATGATCTATCTGATGGCTGCATAGACAAACCACTCGAATTATTGGCCATTACCAGCAGAATAATTCACTAAATGAGCCGAAACATCCAAGTTCTTATATAAGTTCACCGATTGCTTTGGAACTTAAGTAAGGAAAAAGGATTCCTATTTCTTGCTAATCCTCTAGCAAAATGGCAGATCCAAATAGACAAGCCATAGTATAGAAGGCGCATTTGGCATGGATGAATTTCTGCTGACTTCATAGGTGAGTATAGGTGAAGGGCAGTAGAACATATATGTGGTAGAGATTGTTGTTTAAATGTTATACAGACAATTTTTTTCATTTGTAGAGAGTGGAAAAATGGAAGTAAAGAAGGGTAAATTAAATAATTAAAAATTTATTCAAAAAGAAGATGCATACAATAGTCGTTGATTTTCCCACTCGTTGATTTGTTGTTGGGTAACTTGAGCATTCCCACTGATCATTGCTAAAGCAAATTTGATTTGATATTCGAATAATGTGAACGGAAGAACGCTTGTATTGAGACCGATAAAGAATAACGAAGTTGGATAGAGAATATGCGAAACATGTAGAAATGTCGGTGACAGCATTTTTCCATTAAATCGTAGTTTTATTAGATCACCGAGAAAGTCACAACTATAGAGATAACCGGTAGAGAAAATAACCGAATCCACCCGAATGATGTTATCGTCTTCCAGATACAATTGATCCATGTTGAAATGTTTAACGGCATTACATTGTATGATATTTGTCGGTAGAACACATCTCAATGGTTCCTTATTACTGAGAAGATAAACCTGAAAATGTTGGTTTTTTTAAATAAACCTAAAAATATTCTAATCTTGAAGGTAATATTCGAAAATGGAATCCCCATAAGATAGAAAGAAATAAAATAAGTGAACCTAATAAATTAACGATAAAATTCTACTCAGAGATTTAAATGACTGGAATGGATGAAAAAAATGAGGTTAAAAATTTTTTGGCTAATAGCCAATATTTCAAGAGTGATTCACATTTCATTTAACTTGAAATAAATTGCAGTGTGACTTAAAAATTAAAATTAATGACATACCCATATAACTCACTAAAATTACTCTTAATTATAGTACGATTGGTGGACTGATCTAATAACAACAATTTTCGAGCGAATATTAGAAACAATTGCACAAAAAAAAACTCCTTTGCTTTTACACTCATAGCAGTCCGGAACGATCTTCCACAATGATTGGTTCTGAACTGATGAACTCATCCCATTCACTAATAACGTTGCGGTCATGAATATCTTAGCAGAACACTTAAGATACTTCAAATTGATCTAGGCCACAGTTTAAGTTGGCCATGACTCTACTTTTAATTGGCCTAGGTCTTAGCTTTATTCATGAATATGCATAGAATGCTTTATTCTTATACTCCAGCTTCCACTGCAATATTTGAACGCCTTCATATTCCTTTCTGTGCCAATATGCATGAAATAAATTGCAGTGCATATTCTCTAGGCTTATCAAATCAACAAAATATAAAAAAATGCAGCAAATATAAATGCTTAAATGCAATAAGTGTTCATAAATTGGCATTCAACTCGCTTATAGCAAAGGTTGGAAACACCAATCATTGTTTCGCTATAAATTTTCTAAAGAATTTCGAAAGGTGATGTGAAGGTAACTTCAGAAGATAACAAAATTTAAAGGTACGATATAACGCCACAGCAATATTTGATTATAAGAAAGGATGCAATACATTTATTCAGAAGTGAATAGCATTGTTGTAAACTTATTCAAAATAAATAAGCATATACCTCAAGAACATGAACATTTGGAAGGAAATTCAACCATGAAAGTGCGATACCTTTTCAGCGACATCGGCAAGTTGCAACGCTATATCGATACCTGATGGTCCTGCACCAATAACGGCTACCGTCTTATCCTTATAAGGTCTTGGATTACGATAGTCATGACTATGTATAAGGGGTCCTTTGAATGAACCACCTACATGAGGGATAAATGGCTTCACATAATGTCCATTGCAAACAAAAACAATGTCGAATATTTCATATTTCGTTAAATTTTCATATGAATAGTCGATTTTCCATTGCTCATAATGGCGAGTTACCTTCTTTACCGTACAATCCAACTGCAATTATGCACTTATATGCAAATAATGCTTAATTTAATTTATTTCAATGAGATGCGAATATTACTATACATAAATATATGCGTATATGCAAAATTACTCATTTATAATCATAAATATGCAAAATTGCTTAGTGGAAAAAAGGCATAATTAATATGCAAAAAACAATTGCCCATATATGCAAATCAAGGAAAAAATTGCACAAATAGTTTTTTTACTGATAATTTTTTATGCGATTTGTGTTATGGGGGGAAACACTTGCTGACAACGTACCAGACTTATATAGAGGCTTCAGATGTGTGTATAGACTATTTCATCATATCGGCTTAAAGCGACGTCCCATTTTGTCCGATGTCTCGTCGTGTAATAGTACAAACTTTTTTTTTATAGTAGAAAAGCATAACCTATATTTGCAAAAGTAAATTTGAGTAACTAAATGCCTCACCTTAATAAACTGCTTTATTGGTTCGGAATATTTGCGAAGGTAATCGAGAACATCGGTATGAGAGAGAAACGAAGGCAGATGAGGTGGAAAATTGAGATCATTAAACGCCATAATTTCTTTTGGAAGATTCGTTCTATAACCAAATAACATTTTATTGCATAAATGTCGTTCTAAATTAATTGATTAATTCATAATTCCAATTACTATAGTCCAAATAATTGATTATAGTCGATTAAAATCTGCCTGGCTGATCCCCTCCCCACTCCCCTCTCCCCAACCGAAAAACGCTTGAAAATTTCAGTTTTTATATAAATTTTATTCTCAAAAATGTTCGAGAAATACAGATTTATATAGAGTTATCCTGAGAAATATTCACGAATATATAACTCCCGATCAATTCTTTCAGTCAAAAAATGTACGCTAATAAACATCTTCAAATATACCTATATGGTTGTTATAAAAATTAAACCATTTTCTCTAAGTATTCAGGTTTCTCGAAGTACTCATTCTTTTATTTCTTTAAACTCATAGGCTCAACGATATTCTGTATGATAAATAGCAAATAGCTGATTTTTAGGATTATATAAAAGCGAAATTCTATACAGAAACTGATGAACAAATAACGAATTTAAAAATATATTTGATATATAAAAAAATTTCTGCGAGATTTTATTTTCCTAATATTTTACCACAGTGATAAAGTAATAGTCTATAAAAAATGTTTGATTTTTACTATTTTAAGAGTGATTATATTTAAATCACCGTTGCAGAACTATAGAGAATGCTCTGTTGATACTTCTTTTTTATATTAGTCCTTTCAGCACCAAATTAAATAGGTGATCGCAAAGTAGGGGAAGGAGGAGGGGGTGAGAAGTATTCATGAGGAAGGAAAGGGGTTTCGCTTCAAATGAGGAGAAAATTTTTGCCAAATTACAATGAATCTTTTATTAAAATCTAAGAAAATTTAATTAAGCTCACTTTTATTTTATTTTATTTTTATTACCAAGCTTTATTTGTTTATCTTTGTCATAATTTCGTTTTCCGCCCACAAGAATCGTCCCATTAACTATGGTCTATGCAACTGCTGCCATCAGGTTCAATCCTATTCCCAAGTTGTGGGTATCTTCATTTTCATGTATATATTCAGCGATGTATTTATGGTTGATATTATAATAAAGGAAACCACTAGGATAAATAGAAAAACGGAAACGAAGATCAAAATGTAGCAATAATAAATGTCCTTCAATATCATATCACATTTTTCCTATCAATGAGCTGTGCCCATTAGAAATGATATGATAACAAATTGTGGGAAATGTTCGGACATTTTGACCGACATAAAAGTTTTTATTTTGATGGTTCAGTGATAATAAAAATTTAATTATGCTAATTGCTCTCTTCTCCTTTTTCTTCCCCCCCCCCACCCCCCACCCACCCACCACTCCCCTCCCATCCCCTCCATCCACAAACTGAGCCTTTAATTTCAACGTTTTCTTGTTTTTTAATCGTTTGCTATGAAATTGAGGTTTTCTTAATCGCTACCTTCTCTCCCCTCCCCTCCCCTCTCTCCAATCTGTCATTACCGAAAGAAAATGTTGGATAATCTCCGCTTAATTATTATTTATATATCAGAAACTTGCCTTAAATTTTCATACATACTAGAGTGGACGTTGACATTTGGATTGAATACCCATGTTCCACCGATCGAATGATTCGCTTCAAAAAGTGTCACACGAAAAGATGCTTCAAGACATTTGCGTGCCGCACATAATCCTGCTGCTCCTCCACCAATAATTGCCACTTTCATATCTTCTTTTCACATCTGAGCACGTCAACTGATCATATAAAAAAATGACGCATCTTCGTTATGCAACTACATGAAACATTAAGAGAAATTCGAGCCAGAATCATAGAACATTTTCAACAATATCAATAGTAACATTTTTGTTTCGTAGATGTCTCATCGATAGATATGATTACATAATAGTTTATAGTTGTGAGCAAGTCGTCTATATTACAATCCTTCTAAATGGTGATTGCTGCAGGAAAAATTGTTTTATTCGCAATCATTGTTGCTACATATAAATCCACACCTATACCGGTGTGAAATAAGTCACTTTTTGCATATGTTAATCATATCCGCACTACTATCTTGGTCATACCCAATGGATAATTTGTTACCGATTGCCACAACCTTCAGGCAAATAATACCCTCGTCGAAATATTTACTCGTGGCAAGGGCACCCTAATCCGCAACATAAGGGAAACTCACCTCATAAACTCTCTAAAACCAACGATTAACGGCTCTGTCGGATTATTCCCCCTTACTAACGTTCCCTCTCGCGATCTATAAATTCATTCCTTTTTTTAATGCGAATGTATCAGATGTGCACCAATTTCCTTCTATAAAGGCACTACTATTTTTCTTTCTGTTCCCTTGCACAAACGTAGCAGTTTTCACAATTTTATGAAATATGTTTTGCGTGATGATTTTCAACTTGGTGTGCTTTTATTATTGGTTTAATTACCCAAGTGAGCTTTGAATGCTATTATCATGGCTCAGAGAGCCGAAACATTAGCATTTCATCTCTGCACAACGCATTATCACAACAACAAACTATCATACAATCATAATTTAAGAAAATTATCAAAATAGGTAATAAACTAGTAGCACATCATATGTAAACTCTTTGTTTAGAAAACTGGACAATGATAGTGAAATCAATAAAAGCAAATTTGTTCAACGAGTAAGTGCTAAGCAGAAAAATGAGCAATAGAGATAAATTGATAACCGAAAGCAACAATTTGTCTATATGCCAGTAAACTCTGGCTCAATACTTCAGAAAGTTTGTCTGATGATTTTGTTTCTAGGGAGTTTGATAGGCATATCTTAGTGAAAAAAAAAGGCTTCTGTCGTGCTTCTGAATTGTAAAAAGTTGTAAAAGTCAACGAATAGGTAAAACAACCTTCAAATAAATTATATGGGAATCAAAAACTTCGATCGAAACGAACCTTTTTCTTCTTTTGAAATTTTCCCCAGCAAAGCTTTTTTTTTCTTAATTTTTGCAACAACTTTTAACTTTCCTCTTTTTTTTATCCTATTCAAAAATTAAATAGCGGATGTACTTTGAACATTTCGATTTGGTTAGACCTTCTCCCTCCCTCCCCCCTCCCGCCTCCCGTATAAAAAGGCGGAAACAGATTGTTAATATGTGTTATCAATCATAGCCTTGCTTCATGAATGTATCATACAATTTTATATTCCTATTTCAAATGCGAATGAAAAAAAAAAATTCTATAGCCGTAATAATATGTTTCTTTCTAAGATAACGTTCAACTCGTTAAGGCGCCTTATCAGTACCTTCAATACAATATTTTCACTCAGCACTACTGATAGTAACTCTAATGTTTTCGATGCTGTTATCAAATGTTATCACTCTGCTTCATTTGGGAATCAGTAAATCAGTGCTGAAATCTACCCTAGCTATACGGCAGCGGTATCTTATATTAAGCCCAAGTGAAACCCGTCAAAATTACGGCTGCCTATGATAAGGGCTGCAGGTGGCTCCTCCACTGGTTCACCGGCTGGTAATTAAGTGAGTGACGAACCACGTAAAAATTCTAACAGAAAGCGGGTACGCATCTGTATGCGCAGATTTATTAGCAACCTCTTAATACGTAAGTCACTCTACTTCTAATCTTTTTATATAATACTTGCAAATATAACATGCGAAGAAACGCTGAAAAACAATGAGATCGACATAAGCGCATCAGCGTGCAGTGAAATCATTCGTCACTAAAATATTGTCCGTCTGATGTGGGATGTCTGTCGTGTCTTGTTGTACGACAAATGTCATTGAATGGTTCGGAGCAGAAGTCAATATATTATTTTCTTGCTGACACGACATCGAACATATACAAGCGCCGCAAACGCATAAGTGTAGATTTTTTTTTTTGCGAATATCTTCGTTTCTATGGACAAGCCAGAGTTCTAATTTTTCTGGCTTGCACTAATTGTTGGTGGCCTAGTTTCCGACCTGGTAGCCTTGGTTATTCACTCCTTTTTAGCTTACCTATATTCTATTCATCTATGGCCTAATTGTTCGTTCCCACTCAGTTATCTTTTTGTTTAATTATCTAAACAAGCTATTGATATTGAGCGATAAACTTTACAATGTGGCTACATAAATATTATACTAATGAAATGTAGATCAATTATCTAATGTGAATGATTTAAATAATGCACGAAATAAAATAAGACCTCAAAAAAAATAACCTAAAGGAAATTTTTTTTTAATATCGCAATCAAACAGACAATATTTTTATGAAGTAAATATCAAAAAATTTTTGCTTTTTTGTATGTTGAAGGAAATCATCCGTTCACTCGCTTCCAGAAACGGGTGGGGGGGGGGTCCTGTTTAGTAGGCATTCTTTATTTCCAGAAACAATCTTCTATCGTTTGCGAAAAATTTCGACAAAACGGCTCTTCAAAAAAATTTACCATTCAACAGTATTGAAAAAAAAATTTTTTTATAAAATATGAGGAATTCTTGTATGAAAATGTAGTTAGTCGATGCAAGGCAAATAATGGAAATGAGATGTGCCGCAAAGACGTCGATCGATAAGACACTAGATGTTGGCATGCCCACAGCTCATCTAAATTCTTGGTGTAAGAAATTCACGTTGAAAGTTCATTGATCAACAATCAGAATAGATCAATCGAAGAAATTTTAGAAAAAAAAAATAGACAGACGACGAGCAAATTTTGTGTATAAAATTTTCTTCAAGAAATTAATGCAGCAAATAAAATTCTCTAATATTTGGCATCTTTTCAAGTTTTTTGGTATTTTTCATGCTGGAATGTTTGATTTTGATTTATAATCTATTTAAATGTATATTTTATTAGATTTCATCGATTGAATAAATAAGAGGCGTGTCCATTAAATCTTCATTTGACTAAATAAACATGGGTTTTAGTCTGTTTGCGAAGTTCTCTCAACGTAAAAATGGGCGCAATCCATGCGGTAACAATTGCCGGTACATCAATAATTTTATCTCTTCTCAACTATTTCAAAGCACTGATAGTAGGGGTCGAGGGCATCTCCAATGGCTCAATGGTAACTTGTTCGATTGGATATTCGAAGATGTGAAGTTCAATTCTGTTTGCAGAAATTTCTTATTTCACTGCAGTATTATTATAGAGACGTAGCATGATTTAAATCTTTTGCAAATCGTCACAATAAACCCATTGATCGAAGCAATATTCAAACGGATAGTCAATATTCCCACATATGGTTTTTCTTATGAGAATGATCAATTCTGCAATTTGATCAATTGAAAATTTAATAATTGTATCCAACCCGTTGCAGAACAAAACTGAGTAGGAAATTTCATATTGCATCAATGCCTATAATGAGGAATCAAAAGAAGATCACCTTTAGAACGATAAATCGTGTTGGTTGTTCTTACTCACCAAGGCTTCAATGCTGATCCACTTGCAATTAATGAGTGCAGCATTCACAGACAAACGAACAGACAAACAGACAAGCACATATATACATGCAGAAATTACGTCATTACATAAAATGGTCTCATCGAAAATTTCCAAATAAAAATTAAGAGGAAAGCATGAATTGTTGGGTGTTGTTTAATCAACGTCAGCATTGTTATGTTGTGATGAATCATCAATACCGCATATTAGCGACCGCAACGGGTTGAAGCGCATTTGAAACAAGTCTGTTATTCTCAGCTACTGCTTTACACCGTATGCGAAGGTTTTCGACTTATTTTCATTTTCTTTAAATGTCCATAGATTCTTTAATATCCGATTTTAAATAGATGTTTCTTTCCCTGGACTTTTTTTTTCGTTTTTTTTTAAGTTTTATTTTTTATACTAGATATTTGATATTATTTGTGATTGGAATGGTAGGGCTTCAATTTTATTAGCTTCATTTTGAATAACGTTTTCGGTGATTTTTTCTTTTGCAATATAATATGATTTTATTACATCTTCAAACAGTGCAATATATTTGTATTATCTGAAATATATTTGTGTTGAAAGCGTCAACTGTTTCAAATTGTGAAAAAAAAAAATTGAACTTTTCACGAAACCTGAAACTTGAATCTGAAACTTGAAAATAAGATTTGAGAATTTGGTTTGTGTTTATTTTGAAAACTGGAATGAAATTTTGCACGTTTCTTGTGTCTTTTTGCAGACTTCAAACTTGCAGAAACTTGCACTATGGGGAAAAGGAGACTTGAGGAAAAAGCTCGAAAAATGAGAAAAATTGCATTTTTTTTTTTTTTTTAGTTTTTTTGCACCGTTTCACCGGATTCATCTTATATTCCCTAAATTCATCTTGTTTAATATATAAAAATTTGGTACTATTTTAACTGAGAAATTTATTTTTTTATATAGGAAACAAATTTTTTCATCTGATAAACATGAACGCAGAGGCACTCAGCGTCTATGTGGAAAATATCCCGGACATAGTTAACCATTCTTAAGAAAGTACCGTAGTTAAATACCGTTTTATAGTGTATGTTTTTGGTGCATATACATGAAAGGTATATACCGAACAGCGATCAACTATCAAAACTTGTAACTGTCCGCAGCTCTGATAAACGATATTTTAGCTGTAACTGCTGCTTAAAGCAATCTAAGTTTATTTTCAAGTTTTTCCATTGTAATTTTGAGCATGTAAGGAGCATCTTATTTATGAAACAAAAAAATTGATCAAGACGATCTGAGTGAAGCGTGTAACAAGGGAAAAGACTACAAAATAGGACATCGCCGAATAATCCGGTTAGAATAATGGGAAAAATGTGGCAGTCTGTTGGATCATTGATGGTCTTTTATTCGGCTTCATTCGCTTTTGCACTCTGTAGAAGTCATAAGCACCAATAAATCGTTGCAATAGTGAGATGGAAACAAACTGTTTAATTTATACGTTTTCGTTTTAAACATTACCTGCTAATTGCAGATATATTAACGAATTTTATCTGCTGAACAAATACCTAACAACTTTCTCGGCCATCTCTTTCGAGAAATTTTCGTCATAATTTTATTCGAAGATTAACGCAGTCTATGCTGACATTCATCGAATCCCCCTCTCCCCCCACCAGTATACATTTTGGGATTGGTTTTCACCCACAATGGTGATCACGTTCCACCCCCTCCCCTCTTTCCTCCATCTCCCCCCCTCCCCCACGCTCCCTTCCCCATTCATTTGCATACTCGAACGCACTTTTAAATTTGAATTTGGAGCGCTCTTTAAAAGATTCGCTATTTCCCTGTTTAAATATGCAACATCTGGTAGTAGATCATATCTCTGTTTCGTTCAGACTGCCTTATCAAATGCGCCAAATTTGAAATAAATATATTGGCGCCAAAAACAGTAGATCAAATGCAAAGTGCATGGTAAATGTCTTAGGTAAATCTATCCGCATATCACATAGTCAGTCGCGTTCGTTGGTCGGTTGTCATGCGGTTGGTTTGGAGCGTTCGCAGTAGGTTGTTGTTGTTTAGGGGTGAGGCGTAATGATCGCATTAGGGATGCTCTAGGATTGTTGTTGCGTTGCTTTAGGAGGTGTTTCCAGAACAGTGATAGTTACCACTATTAATAAAGATATGAGTGCTGAAGTGGTACTTTGTTAGAGAAAGTAATATAAGATCCCACTCATGATTGTGTTCGCGTTCTAGTAAAGGTCGCTAAAGGGTTGATGCTGACCCTTATGATGTAGATATGTTTTATTTATTGTTATGGGGAGGGTGTTTAATTGTCGGCTAAATGATGATGATTCATCGATGGTGCATATAAAGACGATGCTCGCTAATGTGTGCTTTCCATCTTATCTTGCGATGCATCATTTGTAGCATTACCTGTTGTGATCTCACTTGTTAGATCTCTTGTATGACCGATTTTGTGCCGTAATTGTATTCGAAGGAGGTAGTGATGCCTCCTCTTTCTTTTTCCCCCAACCCTCTAGAAATTCCTTGTACTAGTTCGCGATGAAAGAGATAGATGGCTGCGCACCTAAGAGTACCCTCAGGTGCGGCGGAAATAACGGTTGAATCGGCAAAGATGTTTGCTCAGATGTAATAAAATTTCCCTCTACCTTTCTACCAAGAATAACTATGGATATTCAAATGCAACGGTGAAGATTGATAAGATTAGATCTACTTAGATACTGACTTCAAAATTCTTGGATTTTATTAGACTTCAGGTTGGATTTTTAGTTTATTATCACTTCGGAAGTATAAAATTTTCGAAAATTCGGTACGATAAGGTCCATATATCCGAGTGCTTCCTACACTCCTAGCTGGCATGAAATCTTCTAACCGTAATTTTTTAAGTCTCTTACAGTTTTTTCTTTGATTTTTTGTTAGCATTTGGCCAATGTTCATGCAAAAACTGTTAATTGCTATTAAATTCTACTAATTATGCAAAAATTGCTATTGAATACGTATGATGTCGGGATGTTTAAGCGCAGTACCAAGTACTTATAGAAAATTTGGTGATATTTTTTGAGCTGAAGTATTTTGTTGACCCTCCGCTCCCCCGTTTTCCCCTCGCCTGCCCCATTTCTTCCTCCTCCTCCTACCCTATTCCCCCTTCACTCTAGACCATTAGTAACCTTCGCATCACCGTCTACCCGTGGGCACGAGTTAGTCGTCTACATACAGCAAAGACTTCATGATACAGGGCATACGAAGCACAACGTGCGTAAAGCTTCGTTCCCATGCGTCGATGCACAGTGTATTCTCTTCTTTTTCTCTATTAACTATATGGCGCTATCGATCGAAGCGCTCCCTAGAGAAATGCAGTGCTTTCACAGTTTCGCATGAATTCATTTATGCCCCTGGGGGTTTGTTTCGTTTTTCTCTTGCTGTAAGAGATTGTAAACTTTGACGCATGAAAGTATTTAAACAATCACCTTGTAGATGGAAGTATAATTTTTGAACATGCATAACAATTTTATTTACACTTTTTCTTTACTAGGGAGGATACGATAGTGGCTTCGTTTCCGTTTGTAGAAAGCAGTAAGGCGCCTGAAGTTTTTTAGTGATATTTAAGTATAAACGTGAGGGCCGTGGTGGAATTAATGGAATATCCAATGGTTGAAGTGATTGTTCGGTTTTATGTGCGTTAACTCATTAAGTATGTTCTGTGTGGTCTATGACAGACTACCACCGTGGGATTGAAAAAGTTGAAAATTTAAACGTTCATTGCTTGAATTCGCGTTTTTATTATCAATCGTAGAGGCTTGGAAGAATCACACGTGGAAAATTTCATCAACTTCGGCATTACTTTGCCCTGGAATGTTTTCAAATTTCACGACTTCAAAAAAGCACATCACGTGCATTGTTGAGTTGCGTAGCTTGATGAAAGATGTTTATGAAAGAAGTCAGATTGACACTAGATTGGGGAACTACGATTTCTTGAGGGTGGCTGAGATGTTTCTGCGCTAGAACATTTCTGGTCTTGCCTTTTCGTTACTTTTTTTTGCAAATTTGTCCCGCTCAAGCCCAGTATAACGACCTCGTTTTTGTATGTGTATGGTTGTCTGTGTGATAGATTTGACTAGAGAACTGCTAAAGCTGCAGCTACGATAGATGTAATATGCACCTTGGCACGACGTTTTACCTCTCATATTTCAGGTTGTTACATTATTTCGGAGCGGGCTAGATATTAACTGGTGAACGAGTATTTGAAAGAACTGACCTCATTTTGTTTTTAACGGATTGTGTTTAAAAAAATATGTGGATCCCCATAGATGGACGATCATATCATTCGATGTATGATGCGCTATTTTTCGAATATTTTTCATCTTGTTAGTAATATATGGCCAATTAATGGATGCATATTTAAACTTTCTATAACCAATTTCATCGTGTTGACAGCTTGATGTTTGGTTGATCCAGTGAGCAAATGCAAAAAGCGCAAATTGTGCCAACTCGTCGGCTCAATTTTCCATTCATCCAGTACGCGTAGTCATGAGAGGTGATGTATCTGTGTTTCCTAGTCGTCTCCCAACAACTGATGATGCCCTACTTATTTTTTACTGGAAGCCCCTCCGCTTCTCAAAAATTCATTCTCATTTCCATAGATATTATCAGGGACTAACGAACATTCCTTGAGAAGATTATTTGCATATTCAAGCAGAGTAAGTAACGGCACACATTCATATTGCTATCAGTGGTAGGATCTAGCGTTTGTAGCTGTTGTTTGAACGCTCTAAGCGAGATCGAATATGCACAGAGTTTTTATGTTTCCTTGCAGAATATGAAAGCATTTCACATTTCCTTTTTTTTTTTCTGTTCACTCTCCACGCATTCTTTTATTTTCATGTGTTTCATTTCGTTAGTTGTATTGATATTATTCTTTTAGATTAATCGATTGTATGTTTATGGTCGTTTAAACCTCACCAGGATTGATTTTAGACCAGATGTCTTGTTTTTTCCTACAGTTCTTCATTAATTGTGTATCTTCATTACCTTATCTAATATGTATCTTAACATATTAGACATATGTGTGGCATTGGTTCAGTTATTATATATTGATATGTTGATAACACGATTGTTCGATGGGTCTGGATTGAACTTGCCAGGAAACAGGTTTAACCAGAAGCAACTACAGCAGTTTGAGTGTTGTTACTTGAAGGCGAAAGATTTGAATAGTTGCGGAAGAAATAAGAGAGGATGAGCGTTGCATTAAATTCTATCGCACCCAAGCTATCTAGCATCCTTTCATCAAAGAAGTGCCACTATTGAGCGGTCTTAAATGTTTCTAGATCTCTTATTGATTAGGTGCCTAGTAAGGTGCAATTTTAAGTAGGAAAACTTTAGCATAAAACAAAAAAAAGGAAACTTCTTACTATATGAAGATGTAAGTTGATAGGAAATTTTTTGCCGTATGCAAGGGATTTTATAGAAATAATTTGCAGTGGAACTCTCTTCGAAGAATTAAGAAATTCTTCCTTTGGGATTTTGCAAAACGAAACATCAAATCAGGGAAGAGGAGGCTATCGTTTGCTTTCTTTTCACTCTCCTGCCACCCTCCTCCTCCCTCATGCCCCATCACCTACTTCGTGCATTAAAAAAGTTCTGCAAAACATTTGGGAGTTCTTTTGTGAGCAGATTTATTTTCTTCTATCAGGATGTCTATGCTGAATTTGATGTAGTTAGATGGGATTTAGTTTTCGATGTTTTTCGTTACTTATTTAATTTAACAATAATGGCGCTTTTCATAATGCTTGATGCATGATTCGTTAATTAATTCAACACTTCTTTCAGCACTATCAGTTGGACGGTGTGTATAACGTCTGTGATGGCAGCAGGTATGCTTAATAATGTTTGTTCTTTATTAAGTTCTTTATTACCTTTTGAGTTTTATTGATTGATTCGCTATAGAGTGATGCATTTTAATGCTTAAAATTTATATATCAATCGTATATTCCTAAACCAATGAGTATTGAATTTCTGATGAATGAGAAGGGAGATCAATATTATAGTGGACGTTTACCTCTCTCAGAATATGTTCAAAAACGACACGGTGGTTTTTCAATTCGCCGAGAAGTGTTTATGCTAAATTTTATTGAATTCTGCTTTTATTTCAGTGTATGTTTATATGAGGTTTTATTGGCGGTGAATTACAGGTGGGATGAAGAAGAGTGAGGTGGAAGCGCTGGCGGAAAGAGCCGAGCATATAGAGGTTTTTTTCTTTTTCGTTTTAATTTTTTCTCTTAAGGAAGGATGTATTTTTGTTGTTATTTCCTGTTGTATGAAAGTAGAATAACTATGCGTGGATCAGTTCTGCATGCAGGAAATAAAAATATATAAAAGAAATTAGCCTTTAGAGTTTTTTTGATCGCACGAGTGGGGAAATGAAGGGATGTCAAGTATTCAAACTTTATGCGAGCTATGTCATTAGCGATTAAACGATCACTTCTATAATGTTTCGATCGATATAGGGAGAGGTGGGCGTATTGGTGCGGTTAAACGAGCCGAAACTTATAAGGACTTCCCGAACTTCGGAGTTTAGATCGCTCCGAGCCTCCCGGAATGTCAACGGTTGCGCATACGTCAGGGTTAATGCGTGTCATATGCATGTAGGTCGTCGCAGGCAACGGTTATACCCCCCTCCATCCACAATTTTCGTGCCTATAATTATATCTGTTTATAGAATCCAGCCAAATCGTTAACGAATAATTTCTTCTAGGTAGGGTTTAAATGCGGTGGTGAGCTGTAGCAGTTAGAAAGTGTACGGGGACAGCATTTTTAATGCGTTGATTGTCGTTGATTTATTGCACCGTCCTTTTTCTCGAAATCCGGTTGACACGACTATCGATTGGAGTTGTGCTTCGCTTCGTAGAAATCTTGTCAGCAGATGACCCGAGTGGAGCTGCTGCTTACTGTGATAACGATTTGACGGTTTGGTTGGAGGGAGGAGGGAGGGATTAACGTCACTACGGTAGAATAAATGGGGCCTCTTTACTTTATTTATAACTGTTCATGTTGTGAAACGTGGATATTGTAGATAAAAGAAATGCCGGTGAGATTCGCAGAGAAGGTCAGTCCTGGACGACGCTTTGCGGAGACCGTGGACTTGGTGTCAAACGTTTGGGGTGTCATACCGAAGAAGAATATACCTATTTATCGTTATGACGTCCGCATTCTGGAGGAGTTTCCACCGAAGGCGAGTGGAGATGCGTCTTTGAAAGAAGTGACGAAACAATGCCGCGATGAGTAATCCTTTTTTTTTTTTTGTTTGTTTTCGATGAGCTGTTAATAGAACAATACAATTTTTGCCGTAACCTCGAATTGAACGACGGCATCTATGTAGCTATAAAAGGTGATTGATACCAATTATAGGGCTTGAGTACCACAGTATCTAAGTCCCAACTTCAAATGTTGTCGTTCGTTTGAGAAGAAGCACATATGTTTATCCACCCTATGGGGTAACCTTCAGTTGTTGAAGTTCCTTAAATATTACATTCCTTTTCATGCTTCAAAATATGGGCTTCACTACTTTCTATATTTTCACTTATAAAGCATAGAAAAGCGGTGCACTCTTATATGCTGTTATGTGACTAAACGTATATGATTTGTCTTTGTTTTTGGCATTCAGAGTGCCAACTCGATGTGAATCTAACGTGGAAGCGCGGTAGAATATGCAACGATCCTTGATTACGACCAGCTAGCATTAGGAAAGTTAGTGGATTCGGAGTTTGAATCCTTTAATGAGAGGAACGGCGCATTGACAAAACACGTTGACCATGATTGAATCGTTGTATTTCTTGTGGTATGGTGGTTGCTTTACTGATTGCTTTTATGAAAATACGAGGGCAAATTTAGGCTCAAAGGAGAGTGAAGTTTTTGTTTCATATGACAATACCCGAAGTAAAACGATTAAGAATAGAAGAAAGTTTGGTGAGTTGTGAATGGGTAACGGCCAGTGAGATAAAGTGAAGGAAACGAAAATACGTGGTAATCATTCCTGATTATCCAGATTTAAGTAGGTTGTTGACAAGGTTGCTGTTGATTCTCAAAGAAGTTTATTTTAGCTTTCCATCAATCGAACGCAAGAATCGATGCGTGGCAGTGTTTTTGAGACTTATGGACCGCGAGAGGGCATTCTTCGGCAAACGAGAGAGCGTTGTCTATGATCGTGCCTCGATTCTTTACACTCTCGACAAGCTGCAAATCGGGAACGATGAGGTAATATTGCAAGGTTTCTCCTTGGAAAAATAAAATCGCTTCCTTGAAAGAGACTGGACAATTGATTGCTGGAAACCTGAGCTATTTTTCAGTGGAGAAGAAGGGAAAGTTTATTTTATAACACCAAAATAATAAGGAAACCACCCCATATGGTGCTTGAGACATACGGGCGTAAACAGGTGATTGGGTTGTAGTATATAATAAACCAAGATGAACATACTTTATGTAGATGGCGAAGAAAGCGGTGGCAAATCAGAATTGATTTTCCTGGTTTGAATCTAGAGAATTTCTTCGAGCTCACATGAAATGTTTCTTGGCGCTGGTCTAGATTCTGTATCTTCAATGCGACAACTGTAAGTAATAGAATAACTGGCGAAAGTTTTGTTTGACGGTCACTTGGCACTGAAACTTGGTGCAGAGGGAGGGGGGGGGGGGAGGGGAAAGAGGTACATCCCATTCACCTTTCATTGACCACATCGGAGAGGATTTTAGGCGTTGGTTGTTCCGGTATTTCCAAATGAATTCAAGAAGGTTATATAAAAATGGTTGATTTCTCTCACTTATAGCTTGAAATACTTAAACTTATTTGAGCTTCTTATCAGTCTAATTGAGTGAATAACACTCCCTCTGTAAACATCGTTTATAATGAATGCGCTGATCTTTTTTCCCAAGTTTTTGGTGAAAAGATGGAATGATTGTAGGGGAATTGACGTCCGTCTCAAATAGGAAGAATGCTGCCGGATCTCAATTACCTTTTTGAGCAAGTTTTTTATATATTGGCATGGGGATGTTTATTTCAGACGAAAACGTTTGTTGTCACTCCAAGCGAATTGCCTGAGGGCAGCGTTAGTGCCGATTGTGTGCGTGTACTCTTCAACGTGCGTTAATTCTTCTTTTTATTTACTTCCATTTACTATTTGTTATTTTTTCGGCATTTGATGTGGACGTATGGTTGCAAGTTTAGGACGCGTAGTTTGATGCTGTTCTTCTGGATTTATCGTTTATACCTATTCATTATCCTCCTATTTGCTGCGAAGGGAGTGATGATCTCACAAGAAGTGGGAAAGGAGTAGGTGATGGAAGAATTGCGGGTAGAAGTTTGAGGGAAAAATAATATGCAAAGCGAAAAATCTTTGTTGTTCAATTGATTGATCACATCTAATTCGTACGTTTGAACTGCTGCATTTTCTTAAGTTTTCACGTGTAATCACTAGGTTTGGTTTGGGTCGGCCGACTTTTATTGCTTAGACATTAAGAATGGCATGTTAGAGCTGTTGTGTTCAAGATGCCGAACGCATATATGAGCGTTGAGCGTAGCCGCCCTTCCAAGCTGGAAACTGTGCATTAAAACAGTGGAAGATGGTTATGTTAGAATTTGGTCATATAACATCATATATGAAAATATTTTATGGTATAGATTCAGTCTCTGAGCTGTGGCGCTGCATGAAATTTGTAATGGTTCTAAGAAATTCAAAAGTGGAGATGCCTTTGAATCGATGGTGGATAGTTACCATTGAGGTGTGAATAATCTCTACGTATGAATATACTTTTAATGTGTATGTAGTGCTTTTACGAAGGTGACCAAGTGTATTTTGGTGAATATATTTTAATATATTTAAGTTTTAAGTATGGTATTTGCCACCTAGTGACCACCTGTGATGTTGAGTGTAAATGATTTATTCGGTAGTTGGTTATTACTTTTCTTCCCCCCTCCCCCTTCCTCTTATTTTACCGAAGCTATGCTTATGCGTTTACTTTGTTTATTTCAATATCTTTTGAAATTGAAATCTCTCGTTGAGAATGGTTGTGTGATACGATGTTTAAATCTGATGATATCAGATTCGTTGTGGTGTTTTGAACTGTCGGAGAATATGTCAGTGAGATTGACGCTACATACAAAAATTTAGGGGAGGAAATGAAGTTGGAAGTTGATGGGAAGCTAGGTTTGAAGTGAAGGGGTTAGTTTTATTTTATTGCAGATCAAGCAGTGCACCGAAGATTTTCAACTAACGATGAGCGATCTCAGGCAAGGAGTGAGCCTCGATGGAGATCGAATTAACAGAAGCCTGCAGCAATTCTTCGAATTGCTTGCATCGCAGGAAGCCTTCTTCACTGAGTGAGCATCATACAATGAATTTGCTAGAAGTATTAACGTCTATTTTTGTTCTAATCATTTCGATGCATGTGAATTTTAATCAGCATAAATTGTTGTTGAATAATAGGTAGACTGAGTTGAAGTGGCTAGAGGTATTGATTTTTTTTAAAATAGTTTTGTGATGTTTTCGCTGTACAGCTATCAAATTAAACGAATGTAGTGGAGAGATTTTTGTACTGAATATTGGAGATGGTAAAGCCGCGTTAAGTATTTGAATTTGGTTATTATTTGGTTAATGAATTGGTCGAAGATATTCCAGCAGATAATTTGTATTTTCTAATTTCATCAATCTAGATGAATTTTGAGACTTAATAGTTAAGGATATCAATAACTAAAGGTTCATAAGGGGAATTAAATGAAAATTTCATTATTGAATTTATTTTGACTCATAGACAAAAAGTGAATGTTGTTCTGTGTATTAAGGTTCGATTTATTTATTTTACGAGCGAAAGCCGTTTCCTTGCATTTATATTTCTTTGCGACGAATGATATTCATTCATAGGGGGCGCTTTGTTACATATGGAACTGGTCAGAGTTTTCTATTCGATCCACAGGAGTTCGGATTCCGTGATCAAGACATGCCTCCGCTGCCGGATGGCAAGTATATTGGTATAGGTGCATCGAAGGGAGTCAAATTGATCGAGGGTCCTGGCGGTCCTGGAGGTATTCATGCAGCCTTAGTCATGGATGGTATGAATTCCTTTAATTTTCTTGGTTCTTTGCATATCTATTGGCCATTTTTAATGTTGCATTCGGTTTTGCAGGGACTATGTTGTGCGTTTATTTGACCCCTATTCTTCGTTTTTTTTTGGATAGAGAATGGCTTTATGGCCGAACTAATATCTCGTGACGAATAATTAAGGGAAGTCCCTCAGCATATAGATTTTCATGAAGCCTGTTTTGGTGTGTAGGTAGGATTGTTACTTACTGCAGTTTACTAGCGAAAGGTTATCATATTTGGAGGAAAAATTTTTTGATAAACTCTTTGCGGGAATTTTTTTGCTCATAAGAGTTCGCTAAAAAGTGATATATTCTAAAGCAAATTTGAACTGAATAGTTGGAGAAATTTTATTTACGACATGAACCTGAAAATTAAACACAGCATTCAATTACTCCAATTATGAGCACGAAATAATTCAGTCGAGGTTCCCGTGACCGGGGAAAGGATATATGCGTCGAAGTTTGTAAATGGTATGTGGGGTTGATACATAGAACTTCCGGTATGCAGTTCAGCATGTCTTTTCCCAGGTTGATGCATTCGGAAAGCAATGTCAGTCGTGTTTTTAGTGAAAAAAGCGGCATTCCACATTGAACAACAATCGATCGCTGAAAAGGTGGCAATGAATTTCAGTGTCGATTTATCCAGGATGAGCGTAGATCCTCGTCAAATTCCACAGTTGAAGAAATTACTCAGAGGTTACTTTTTAGTTTTTGCTATTGTTCTAGTATCATAGCGCTTTTTTTCCAGTATTGCAAACAATTGATCTGAGTTTTTGGAAAGGAACGATGAGGCACTTTTATTTCTGCAATGAGTTGCCACGTCGTAGGATTGGATCGTACAAGCATTGGGTGGTCGTGCAGTTAGGAGATAGGAGGTGGGGGGTGAAGAGGGGTGGGTGCGACACCAGTTTTGGGTGGTAAAAACTGAGGAAAGGTGGATCGCATTAGACAGCACTGTAATGTATGTTGATGATTTTTGGTACACGCAGGTTCAGTGGTGGGATGATTTTCGCGTAGACATTTTCCCACAAATACTTTAAACTTTTAGTTTTTTTTTTGTTTTGTTTTATTCATTTATTTGTTTCTTTATTTATTATTCTTTATTTTTATCTTTCTTATTGGTAAACTTGTAGAGAGACACTCGAAACGCATAACCATTTGACCACAGGAAGATTCAGTTGCACACTCTTCGTTTTTCTTAAATATTTTTAGCCTTTCATCATATTGAACATCTGTCATAGGTATAACGCCTGGATCTTAGCATAGTCGGCCATCCAATGAAGAGATAAGGAGAGGGAAAAGTTGGGTATACAGTTATGCTGATAAAGCGAATCTCTTGTTTTAGGCGGGCATAACCCCGTGTAAGATGGGCTTTGCTGAAATATTTATGGATTACCATGGCGATTAACAAATTAGCAAATGGCTTGCAATGACGTATCTACATTTGCCAATAGTGGGAAGGACGAGTAACCAGCTTCAGCGATCCAGAAAGATCTTCCGACGAGTCATGTTTGGAGTATTTGAGAAGAGACAAAAACTGAATTTAGTCGATACTCTGTGAACCATGGGGGAAAACCTTTCCTCATTGGTGGCATTTATTTACCTTGCTTTCCTGAATGAAAATATCGATTCCAACCTTTAAATGGTTGGGGCCATGCGGTAACCTTGCTGTTTTCTTCGACCAAAATGTGTTTCCAGGTCCTTTATTGACATTCTCGTTCCCCTCGCTGCAAAGGATAAGCATCGTTTTTCTTCAGTCCAGAAGAGGGTTGCATTTCCTGAGTTTTTATTCATGTCCTCAGTTCGTTCGTTATTTGACAGTTGCCTTAAATCGCATCACATTCCAACAGGACATGTTTGTTTAAGGCTTATATGTCCGTTGCCAGTACGGAAAGGAGAGAGTATTCATGGTCACCAATATCGCAAGTCAAAATGCCCTTCAAATGCGGTGAGTTAATTATTATTTGAATAATTCGCTTGTTTTCTTCTTTATTGTTTCCACTTGAAAACTTTGTAAAACTTTTTCGTTTTAATCGTCAATTCTATTTATTTTAGATATATGTTAGGTTTTGATGGATCTTTTTTACATATGATGGATCGTTGTGTCGAAGTGGTGTTTTAGGTGCTGGATGTGGGGTTTATGAAGAAAGATGTAATATTCAAACTGGCTTTTCAAAGTTTCAAAAAGTCTCGTTTCCTTCAATTTTCAAAATATCTTTTAATCGTTCCAATAAGTTTTCACCAATAAATTATGCGTTTCTTAGGTTGCACAAGAAAATTGGAAATCTGCCTAATTACTACATGTGCACGGATTATTGCTTCTAGTAGTCCAACTTTGTATCTTATTTTAGCATAACGCGGCAAGAGGCTAGGCTGATCCTTTCGTTATAGGCAGAGAAGAATTGATAGATAGGTAGAGGGTCGAGCGAGGCAGTTCCTTTGATCCATGAACTCGCCCGCAATGTTCTGGTCTTTATCATTGCTGAAATACAGCACTTGTGGTACATTGTTGACGCAGTGCAGTTATTGCTGCAGGTGGAGTGTAATATTGAAGCGTATTTATTAAAACATCACGTGTGGTTTCCCCGATCGGTATCCCTGTTTTCACATATGTGTTCACTAGGGGTGAATAGGTAAATATTACAGGCATTTATTTTGCAGATTCAAATGCGACGATAAGATGGTAACTGTAGCCGATTACTTCGTGTCGAAGTATGGCATTCGTCTGAAGTATCCGCAGTTACCATTGGTGGTCGAGAGGCGTCCTAACGGAGAGAGCTACTATCCTATGGAGAAGCTGATAGTCTGTGAAAATCAAAGGGTGACGCAGACGCAGCAATCCTCGGCACAAGTGCAAGCGATGATCAAGGTTAGACAAGCCCAGACACTTCGGTTCCTATCTGAGTATTTGAGAAAGTGGGCCGGGGATAGTGTATTTGTGAGAGAGCCTATTGTATAATGTGCGAAATTAGTAAGGTAAATAGAGTCTGAGTTAACATAGAAGTATTGTTCTGCCAAACTCTTTGTGTGAAACGAAAATCAAGTTTGTTGATGCTAGAAAAATGCTGTAAGTGAGGGGATGGTATGCTGTGATGCTGTTTCGTTGTTGAATTTTTAAAATTATCCAGCCACCGAATGAAAGCTTTGCGCCGATTCTTTTTGCCTCTTTGTATTGACATTAAAGGTGTACCTGCATGTTGATGCTAGTGGGAATTGTTTTTTACTATTTCGTCTGGCACAAATTCAATTGTTATTTTTATTCCTGTTGGATATGTCTCTACACTTAACTTTCAGTTGCGTTGTAGGTTCGATGTGTTAGATAGTACTTTGCATATTGTTTCCCACCGGTAATCTCAGATTGTAATGAATGTTTTACAACATAACTGTTGTTTTTAAGCGCACTTTTCATGTTGCGTTACACCTGCTTGTAATGAACGAGTAGAGGAAATCAGCTGTTTCTGAGATTAATATCAATCATTTTTTTAATGTTTTATGTCCGTAGCTGAATTGCTGCTTTGCCAATATGTATAGCAAAGTTCTAAAGTTTATATATGCTTCACAGTGCTTACACGGTGATACTTAATTGGATCGAAATTCCACTTCGGGTTAGCCGCTTTAGAATCAGTAGTTTCCGGAGCGCTGCTGGGTCGCCAGTAGAGTGAAGAAAAATGTAACTTAAATCGGTGGAGTTCATACAGCCGGTACTTGAAGTGCAACTTAGAAGTGGGTTATATGGTAAAAGTTGGAAAGCTGGAGCATTCTAAATCGATTAAATCGAAAATTTATAGAGAACCTAGACCTCGTATGTGACGAGGTTGGCCTATTGCTCGAAAGAAGAGGGTGGATAGGAAAGCTGCTCGGAAAATTTGGTTCCAATCCTTCATCTTCGGCACAACTCTGACCATGGCAATCACTGTGTTACAGGCTTGTGCAACTTTGCCAAGTCATCGTTTCCGTCAGACGGCAGCGATGACAAAAGCAATGAAACTGGATGGCGCCGAACCGAATCGCTGGATGCGTGAGTACAATGTCAACGTGACAAAGAATCTAACTGTAAGAAATGCAATCATTTTATTGCATCGTTTCATTGAAAAAGCATTTCACCTGTGATGAGAATATATTAGTTTGGTGGACGCATTTAATGATATTCAGTCTCGTTTCGCCTTTGGCCGTCAATGGAGGGTCCGAAGCAGGATATAACAAGGTTCTTTGGGTAGGTGGAGAGGGGGGGAGGAAGATTGGTCATGCTTATAGGTCACTATATCTCGCTCTGCTTTATCAAACGAAGGCGGAAGTTTTCCATCAAACATCTCGATTTGCAGTCATTCGTCGTTAAAACTCACTGAACAGTGGTTGGTATAGGTAATTATGTGATATAAATACAATTGGGGAATTCTCTCTATTTGCATCTTTCTTTATACGCACTTCATTCACACAAATTTTACAAATTAATGCTTTCCTAGAACTGTTTTGTAAGTGAATGGCAAATAGGGCATGCAGCCATTTAGGTTTATTATACGAGCATTGTTTTAGCACGACCTTTTACCTCTCCGTATAGCAATAGCAAATTATTGCAGCTGAAAGGTCGTGTTCTTCCACCGCCGCAAATCGAATATGGACGTAACGAAAGAACTGCAGTGAATCCCGAACGTGTAATAAGTTTTCTTCATTGTTTCAGATGCAACTAAATAGAGGTTTTGCAATTGTATTTGCATAAAATATTCCACTTTGCTTGTAGGCAAAAACGATGTATAGTGAATAGGTTGGTTTTCAAGAAAGCCAACGCTAAAATGCTGCTCATTGTCAAAATCAAAGCTGTGATAAAACTTAAGCAGTTTGTAACGGAAAATATGGGTATCGCATTTCCTTTGCAAATAACAATAAGCCGATGTGAGAACACTTCCTTTGACGTCGAGTTTTAATGTTTCGGTGTTAGGGCAGTTACTCAATCGGCAATCGTTGAATCCAGAAGCGTTTATTAATATTTTATTTTAAATTGTCGAAAGCTTGTTTAATGCTAACTGGATATCAAGCATTGCGACTTTATTTTTTTTTTTTAAATCTTACTGCTGTTATGTAGTGGGGATATGGAATTATCGTTTTGAGGTTTCTGACATTTTCGCTCTGTTTACTACGTTAAATTCGAATTGCTGTCTTAGATAATGAGCATTGCACATTATGTGTTCGCACTGTTATTCATCGATAGCACTTAACTGTCGCTGACCGATGATTTTTTCTTTCAATATTTTAAACTTAAATGTTTGTTTTTTCTGCTTCATCGGGGTTTCTTTACGAAATTTTTTCCCTTGTCTGTCTTCTTTTGCTGTTTGAGTATGGGTTAGAACATCCTAACCACTTTTTTGAATTAGTAATTTCACTGTTCGCCGTCTTTATCTCGGTGATGGATTAGATCAACACTTTGCAAGTGGAAATGAATCGGTTATTGAGTATATCCGAAATTATTAGGTAATCAAATTGGATTTCTGTCCTCTCTTGCAAAGGATATCATGGAAATGGGAATGTGAGAATGAGGCAGCGCGGAAGCATTTGTTGATGCTTCGCTATAACCTGTGTGTTTATTGGTCATTTTGCCATTATTTGCCATTTTCGGAATCTTGGCTTGCCAGCAGAAATCACTTTATATGTTTACTTGCCGTTTTGTCATAATTCGTCATTTTCAGACGTCTTGGCTGGCCAATAGAAATCACTATCTGCTTCCCGCGAAATGTGAGAAGTGGCTTGTGGTTGCACTTGTCGGTGCATCGGAACGTTACTTCAACAATGACAAACTTTAGTGAGCTCTATAAAAATTGCCCTTTTTCTTGTTGTTTCTTTAGTTTCATTTGTTGAAAGTTCGTTACTTCGACATTTCTCATGAAAATTGTCATTGGGAACGCACATTGCGCAGATAAAAAATAGACTTGAGGAAATCTTTGCAACATGTTGCATTTTTGAATGACTGGGTGAAATGTGAAACGGTTTGAGGTGTTTTCGGCAAATTTGTGTCATGCCAGTCTACTACGCTATTGTGAAGTTTCATTCCTAAATCCTCCTCCTATGTTGTCATATCCGATAGCATGTCATCAATCCGACGTCCGGTAAATGGCAAGTATGGCAAGAAGCCGCCTTTTTTATGCCTTGTTGATGCCCACGGCTGTGTGATGAACTTGCTGTTTTCTGTATTGGGAAAGATCAGCAGTCCTGTGAGTCGTCTTTTGCTTTTCGATGTATTTCATATCAGTACAAATCAACAATGAGCCTCGCAAACTTTCTCTTTGAGGGTGAGGCAAGGGAAAAAATTTGGGGACTGCTGGTGTAATAAGCAAGTAGCTTACAGTAGATCTTTTTCCATGGTTGCTTATTCGAGGTATTAGCTAATGTTGTCGAAGACGATAAGTTAATTTATTTAAGTGCGTATGTGCGAGCGTTCATGAATCAATGCCGTCAGCGTGGCATGCGAATGGCTGATCCGATGGGTGTCGATTATGTTCGTGGTGCACGTGAGCAGGATGTCGACGTTCGTATGCAAAAAGCGAAGCAACTGGGTGCAACATTCATTCATTTCATCACAAGCGATATGCTCAAACTCCATGGTAATGAGTTCGTCAATTGATGTCTATAATGGGCGTATCCGGAAAGGAGGGAGCTTGGCAAAGTGGAATATTAAGAAGGTTCAATTTTTGGAGGTGATGGGCTTTCTATCGACTGAAAGTGGCTTATTTGTTGGCTACGAATAAAAAACCTTTGAGAAAGCGGACTTGGTGAAATTTTCGGTGATAAAAAATTTTTTTGATGATGAAAGCTCCGCCATCACTTCTTTTTCGTTAGTTCGTAATCCGTTGTTCGGTCACATTTCGATCAGAAGAATCCGTTTATTTTATTTTATTTTATTTTTTTTTACATATTAAGTTTGACGATGATTGAAGCGAAATTCAGCTGCTATATTCGCAGCCCATTTGCAGGTCATATAAAGCTTGCCGAGATGCAATTCCAAATAGTCACACAAGATCTCACTACGAAAACAGCAAGTCAGGCTCCACAGAAGTGGCAAACGCTTGACAATGTAGTCAACAAGACGAATCTCAAGTTGAGTGGTATCAACTTCGGCTTGATCCTGGAGAGTGAAATGTAGGTTATGCATCTTGTTTAAATATTTGTTATACTGTTGGAAGAATTTGAAGAGCGAGTTCCTTGTCGTTAATAAGGGGACATTCGGGTTCATTACTGATAATTGTAGGGTAGCACGATTTTTTTCTGGTTTCTTTCCCGAATTTATGAAACTGAGTCGCCGAGATTGCTGCAAGATTTAATAGAAAATGACGCGTAGGAATAGCATATTCGTGCGTTGCCCATCAATTACTTTAGGTTTTAATCTTTATTCTTCACTTATACAAAAATTTCTTTTCTTGTTCTCATTTTTTTACGAGAATATATCTTAGCTTTCATTTCAGCGCACAGAAGTGGTTGATGAATGAGGGGCGACTTGTAGTTGGTATCGATGTGGCCCACCCACCTTTGGCTGCGGTGCGTGGAGCAGATAAGACAACGGTGCCATCGGTTGTTGGTGTAAGTCTGAACTCATTTATGCCTATTTGCATCAGTGCTTCCTCGTTTCTAACTGTACTTCGCTGCTGTTCAACCCGCGGGACAATGACGTTGGTGAGGTATGATTGTATCAGGTGAGCAGGTAAAAGTGTTCTTAGGTACCTTGAGCTAAAACATTCAACGTGACTGAGATAGGTAGTGAGAGAAAGGAAACAGTTATTGCTGAAGATACGCAATATATGGGAATATTTTTCATATCATCTGAAAAGAGTGCTTTTCTTTTTGACTGAAAAAGAGTAGAAAGTCACAGATGCTTGAAAATTTTTCCAGGTGGGAAGCCTTATTTGAGACGGGTGTGACAGTTGTGTTAGTGTAATAGTTTTGACGGTTCCTAACAATATCATTTTACAGTATTCATCGAACTGCAAGAAGTTCCCATTGGAGTTTATCGGCGGATATCGTTACGCCACGGCAGATATGGAAGAGGTTAATTAGCTTGGATTTTCTAATACTTTATTGAGGCATTAGTATGCGAGTGGCATTTACTTTTGAAAATAATTACGATAATTTCATCAAAAAGAGGGTTTAAGGACTTATCTAACATTTTCACTAAATGAACAGAGAAATGGCGACTTTCGGTTGTTGGCATAGGGATGGTCGCCCTTAGTTAGCCTGTATTGTTGCATAGGGATGGTTGCCCGTAGTTAGCCTGTATTGTTTCCCTTGCCGTAATTAGTGCGAACATCCATGAGTGTTTCAAACTGGAGGGGTGTGGAAACTATAATACATTGTTGAATGCGACGTTTTGCTATGTTGTAGTTGACAGACAACAGCATCCGCGACGTGGTGGTGGATTCTATCAGGAAATTCCAAGTGAACCGTGGCAAGCTACCTGATCATCTCTTCATCCTTCGTGACGGCATTTCGGAGGGTCAATACAGATACGTATGTTTTCGTTGTTTTGGTTTTTTACAATGCAATTATGGCATTCATCTGGACTCACTTGTTTCGCTGCTCTAAAAATAACCCTCGTTTGTTTAGTGATCCGGGCCAGCTATATGCACCTATTTCTTTGCATTCAATATAGCGAAAAGGAAAGGAAAAGTTGGTGTTTGCGTTGGCTCTGTAGCAGACGTCGGTGCTGAAGGGCTGTTGTACCAGTGACCGGTGCTTTCTTTGAGGCAGGCTTTTGTGATAGCTGTGATGCATAATATCGTTATAGGTGAACGACGTTGGTGTAGCTAAGGGAAAAGAGATTAGATGTGTTCCCTCCGTTTCGACCAATCTAACTTCAACTGACTGCAGTGAAAATTTGTTAGCTTTTACGTGTTCTCCACGGTTGCATCCGATTCCCAGGTGTGGGTGTTTGTAGGGTCTCTTTTTCGAAGTTCTGGAATAGATCCGCTTCCTTTTGGTGATCCTGTGAGCTAAGCTGATGAGGAAAGAAGTGAATTAGATTGATGTCGTCAATAAGCCCTAATTGCAGGTGGTAGTATCTGAGGTGGAAGGAGTGAAGAGGGCGTGTGGCGTTGTTGGCGGTATTAGCTATCGCCCGAATATTACCTACATAATCGCCACAAAGATGCACAATATGCGTCTTTTCAAGAAGGTTCACTTGTGATTGCTTTCTTTTAATATGCGTTGCTGCTGCTAAGTGTTGCTGTGCTGGACGTTTAGGGCGAATTTTGATTTGGCCGTGATGCCATTCTACTGGGATATACTGAACATTACAGTTTTGAAACTCTTTGAGTTACTCTAACGGAGAATCACTCTAAATTGAAAGCTGACGTGAATACTGATACCTGCCGCAGGTATAAAGCGTTGGGGTGATATCGGGTTCTTTTCGCATGAAAATTTTAAACAAAAGGATTAATCTGAGGAAATAGTAGGTTTTTTTTTTTTTTGAGCGTATGTTGTGATGTGCTTAGGCCACACGAAAGGCAACCAAATGCGATGTGTTACTGTGGTGTTCTCGGAATTTGCATGATCGTAGGTGATCATTGCACACCAAGTTTGGGGTTGTAGTCGAAACTAAGCTGGACCTAAAACTGAAGCCTTAAGGTTTGCGAACAAAGAGAGGCAGATAAATATAAAATAGCCAAGATCGGCGGAATTTTTTTTTTTTTGGTTCGAACGTCCAATCAATCTCTGATCGTTGGCTGAGATGAGCCGTGAAATTTACGTGTTCGATTTGTTTGTGTGCATGCGGGTTTGGGAAAAATGTAGCGTGAATGTTCAAGCCAGGCACAGTTGTTGCTTGAAGGCCCATTTTTCAGAACATCAACCAACAGGACAGGGCGGCCGGGCAGAATATCAAGCCGGGTACTGTTGTTGATCAGCATATTGTCAACCCGGTGCTCAACGAATTCTATCTGAACTCGCACTCGGCTTTCCAGGTTCCTCTCGTGTTTTCATCTTTGCCCATTGTGTGCTTCGTTTTTCAGATAGTCCCCTTCAATACGCTACAACTGCAAAGTAAGAAGGTTACTCAGTTGCGACCTCATTGAGGCGAAACGGCTTCAGAAGTTTGTTTCGTCGAACAATGTAGATTCATATTTCCGTCCCATTAAAATTCTAGAAAGAGGCGTTGACTTGATCTTTTGCCGTTGATCCACGTCATTTCAGTTCAACTCACGTAGTGAACAGTGACTAACTTTTCTGTTCTTTTATCCTATAACTGCTCACTGCAGAAGCATGTGTGCTATCAGGATAACTTGTGTGTCGTTAGCAATGGGGCAGGTTGGTGAATTTTTTTTGGCTCAGTAGGTTGTAATAGAGTAAACATTAGAAAGACCGGAATATTTTTCACTTGCACGAAAGGACGTTGCCGATCGGTGTTACACTTTAACTGGTAAAACTTAATCTAGCACGTCATGTTTACCAACGTTTCTTCTTGCGGAATTCGAGAGAACTTTCTGCTAATGCAATCTTTAGATCTAAGCTAAAGGAATGTTGCTAAATTTGCAGTTGTTTAAGTTGTCTTTTGAATTTGTTTTGGAAAGTGTTGTTCATGAATTTTGGTAAGTGTTGTTTTGGTAAATATTATGCAGTTCTCAGGGTACCGCAAAAACACCACGTTACACGATTCTGTTCGATACGGCGAAGATGCCAAGCGATGAAATTCAGGCTATCGTTTACGCGTTGGCCTATAACCATCAAATTGTGAATGCCGCGATCTCTCTGCCGGCACCAATTGTCATTGCTGCCCGCATGGCATCTCGTGGAAGGAGCAATTATGCGGCTCAGTTGTGAGTTTTTCTTAAACGACTTTTGAGAAAGGGATTCCTTCTGCAAAGAAGTGGTTCTTACGGTTTCCGTTAGTGGTGACTAGGAATATGCAAAATTTTTTAATAGAGAAAAGTTAGCACTTGCATAAGATCTATAATTGTTCAGCTTTCGCACTGAGTGGTGGGCGACCTGCCTTTTCGTTGTCGGAAAAGTTCTGCCTGGAATGAATTTAACTTATTATCACATGCTTGACTCACTTTTCTTTGCCCCTTCTCGTCTCCATTTTCATGGAGAGAACCATACAAATGTTGGGCAATATGGCAAAGATGGTTGCGTTATGAGTGTTCCACGTCGTCGGACTGTGCTTGGTCGATGATCAGATGCGACTTTGTACATTCATTCATTTTTTTTTTCTTCACTGTTGTTTTTATTTATAGTGGAGAAAGCTCGGACAGCACGGAGGGTGGCCGTGAACGTAATATCACTGAGCTCAATGCCAATATGGGCTATATGGACAAGCCGCTTAGCAACTGTCGTTTCAACGCGTAACGGGGGAGTACAAGTCGTTCGTTCATATTCTCTACAAATTTCCTCCGTTCGATAATTTCGACGCTGTGTTTAAATTTTTTTCATTTTATTCTTTCTGTATTCTGTTACTCTTTTATCTCAATACCCCAAAATTTTATGCTGTAATCTGCGTTTTCCTTTGCTATTAATGGTGTATTCACATAGCTATTATGCGCCATTAATGTCATGAAGAAATGCAATGATGTGGGTTTGATAAATTGGATTTTTATCTGGTTGGTGGGGGAGGGAGGGACTAGGGGGAGTGAAAGTTTTTGAACTGAATTATGATATTGTGGGATAACACATTGTTTTACTAACGTGGAGTAATCGTTTGAGAGGGGTCGGGGAGGGGGGCTGAACGGTGCGGAGGAGAAGTGCATTAATATGAGCAGCATATCAGCGTCGATGATTTTTCAGTTGCCTTGTTTTTTTATGCATTCCACATTAAACGGTGTTTTTATTCAGTGGAGAGTCTGCTCTCGTTTACGTTTATTGCCATTCGTCTAGTTAACCAAACGTGCTTTTTTCACATCCTACAGTTCCGTTCATTGGGTATTTTTTTGCCAGTTACGTGCGGGTTAATTGCAGATGTTCATCGATCGGGACGTTACTGCCTTGTTGAAGCGTTGCTTTATTTAGCTAATTTACTCTCATTAGTGTTTCGTAACGGCGGAATGTGGCAGCCAATCCGCTGTTTTCATTCCCATTTTAGCAAACGCTTTCTTATGTTATGTAAATAATTTGCGTCTTTTATGGCACGTTACTTTGAGAGGCATATCTGCGAGTGATATAGCTGATAGTATTCTCTTTCCTTCTTTTTTTTTTTTGTTGATACCATCACTACACGTTGGGGTGCAAAGAATCTGCTCGTTTTGGGAGGATATCATTATTGTTGAGCTGTTTTACAGGACCCGCATATAGAGCGGGTCCATTTGCGTTTAATTGTTTTGATTACTTATTAGTTGTTTTGTCTTATTCACGTCATATAAAACCTTTTTGAAGATGCCTTCAAACAGTTGTTTTGCAATCCAATTTTTTGTTGGATTTAATTGTACAGTCTAATTAGTCTTTTCAATTAAAAGCATAGAAAGATGAGGTGGGACTTGTGTTGTCGAGGTGCTATTTTTGGGATTTTTTGATAAAATTGTATCGACATCAATTCGTTGCAATATTCTTTGACGTGTAACTCAAATTTTTAGAAATTGTTGAAGGAACATTCAGTTCTTGTGCCTGGTCATTGTTACCTTTTCTGATGAGGTCAAACTCTGTGATGACGACATGAGGTGTGCTTTAGTTGAAATATAGCCGGGTGGCGTGCAAGTGATAGAGAATGGTGGAATACTGCTTTGACACCCTGACATCATGTTAGAGTCCCTTCGATAAGAGCTTTTTACTGAAGGAAAAGCCTACATTCGTACCGTAAGTCTATCGCCTACCCGGGGTTTGGATTAACCTTAGCTTTGTAAGAGTTGATTTTCATTTACATACATCGTTTCCATGTGCTTCTCTAGTTTAACAAAATTTGAGAGCATTTAATCTCTCATTGGATACTCATATGAAGGTCTCTACTGATACAGTACTCGCATCATTTCCCGTGCGTCCCGACGCTGATAGTGAGGCAAGGAAAAAGGAGAGCCGGAGGTATGATAAAACTAAAGATTTAGGGAGGAAGGGGAAGTTTTCGCCAATCTTAGAGCGAGCACCATTCGTCGTTGAAGTTGTAAACACTACTGTGGATCACCGAAGTTGTCCATGTTCCAAAATGCATGTTACTTTAAAATTGGGAGCCCAGTATGATGGGGGTCGAGAGGGTTTGTAAATCTGTGCGGTAAGGTCTCCGCGTCGACGCGACCCTTATCCGATCTAGGCATCATCCATCGCTTCAAGGAGGAATTCAGTTCGTTCAGCTGTATCCATAAGGATGGAATGTCTCGTCGGAAAAACATACTGCAATGTCAGTATAAAAGATTCAAGTACTCTGTCAAGCTGGGGCTAAATTGATCTTTCAAAAAGTTGTATAATTAAGTATAACGCAATATAATCAAGTATAACGCAATTAATTGGCCGGGCTGCGAATGATCGCCTTCTTTCAACACTGGGACAGTTACCGCTTCGTTCCATTTCATCGGCATACATCCAGTTTCTGATGAAGTTCGATTTATCTGACGACGCAGGCGTAGATTTCTGTGCACTTCATGTGTGGTAGCTTAGAAGGGACGTCATGCTTCTCGCAGAGGACCTGCTCCATACGATTTTGGATGATTTTAACCTACACCTACCTTCAATTTCCTCCCACTCGGTGATTTCTAATCGAAGATACCCTCGTATACAGTCGAATGTGTGCACTCTGCACTGCTTCTCATCTTGCGTGCTTATCAACGTGTGCTCGTCTGCAACTACTGCAGCTCGTGGTCTACTCGCCAATGAGGATACGAGCTGATGTCCGCCGCAGGATTCGAACCTGTGCCTACCAAAGTAGATTGCGACTTGAACACAGCGGCTTAGACCACTCAGCCAGATTAGGAGTGACCTTTAATTTTAAGGATTTACTTCTTTAGTTGATAAAATTCCTTAGTCCCGTACACATGTTTGAAGCAAACGTTACTCATATAATAATTATAATAAGTGCTCACGCTCGAACACATTGCTTACCCTATACTCATTTACTTGCAATAATTTCTGTCGTTTACATTTCGCGTTCAGCATCACCTTGAAGCGAGATGAAATGTCTATAGCCGATTTGATGCCCACTTCGCAACTAATAAAACAAAGGATCCTCGGAAAGCATGAATGGATTGGGTCTTTGTGTAGAGTTGGTACTTTCTAGGGCGTTTGCTTTGGTCTTATCAAGAATATATGTATACGGTGGTCACGATGTTGTGCAATCTGGTGAAATTAGCTCTCTCCTCGGTAACTTCCACGTATTGTCGTTTTTGAGAAGCGTTTGCTATCGTATTGCGGTGGTCGTCCACCGTGGTTTTGATCCACTAGAGTTTATGAGCAGGTGATGCTAATGGAGCAAAATTTGGATAGCGATCATTCGAGGACGGCTGTTTGCGTCGACTCGGTCGGCATGGATACGACAAATTTATTTCCGCTATCTCTTATAAACGACCACTCAAATTCGCCGCAATATTATTTCGACAATTCAAGTTCATTCGAGAACGGTGAGTTCTTTACGTCAGCGGAAAATTTGTCATTCAACGGTAATAACTGCATTGAAATTTTTTCAAACTGCATTTTAAAAAAACGACTCCGGGTTTTTTTTTGAAGAAACTGCTAGATTAGCAAGGGTATCCTATGCTGATTTTAATGAGAAAGTTTGTCGAATATTCCTGTAATTCTCTCACTCCTCTTTTCTTGATCCAGAAAAGGCATATCTGAAACGTTGGATGGCGTTGATGACGTGATTGCAGATCAATTGTTGCACACTAACGCGATTGCAGATCAAAGAGACTCTAGCACAAGTGGTCGTGCTAAAAAAGGTCGTCCAATAAAAGTTACAAGTCACTCGAAACAGGCGATATATGCGAGAAGTTATCGTCAGAGAAATAAACAGGCATTACTTGATTTTGAAAAATGTGTTGAATTTCAAAAACGGGAAATTGCGGCATTAAAGCTAAAAAATGCACAAATTGTGCGCGAACTTGAACATATGAAACGTAATTTTGAATGCGCTCAACGATTACTTTCACAACAAATAGCGATTTGTGAAACGCTCTCCTCTATTATTAATATAAAATTCCGCTCACAACATCAAAGAGACAACGCAAGTTGCGGTTTGCAATGTTCTCCTGAAACATCTGAACAGGTTGATAAATTTACATTCGACAATTCTACGAACAATTTCGCATCCTTAAATGATAAGAAAAAAACATTATCTGTTGAGGAGACATCCGTTGAGTTGGATACAGGCTCACTGATACAATCATCGCTTCATTCATCGAGTGATCTCTATTCGTGTGCTAGATCAACTGAAATATGCAACAGCTCAGATACTTCAACTAGCGCACGTTTACGATTACAACCTGAGCTAATGAATGGAAAGGTATTGCCCGTATCGGATACAGCAACTGATGCGGCAACTAATAGCGAAAATATATATGACGCTATCAATGTGGATGTCAGTTCTCTTTCCAATGAATTTAATTCCGATCCGAGTAACATTCGAAGCGATGCAAATATTTCTAAGGATATCGCTAGAATGGAGTTGCAAATGTTCGATAATGAGCTTGCCTATTTTGATAATTGGATATTACTTTAATGGTGTTGATTGTATTATATGCGTTTTTTGCAATTATCATTTAAATTTATTTATTATAATTTATAATCTTTCGTTATTTTTGATAAGAATTAATTTAGGCGAACTGTGATGTAAATTGTTCTGAGTAAGTTATGTTGTTCAGTAAGAAAAGTGTAATCGAGAGAATCGATTTAATCGTCAACGTTACAAGTTTGCTAACATTTTTTGATTAGCATTTCATTGATGTATAGATTTTTGTTCACAAACCTCGATAAAAGTCAAGTACGAATTTATATATATATATATTGATAGGCCATTTTTTTCCAAATTTTTGATTGAAAATAGGAAGATTGATGAAGGGTTGACGTTACCTGCTTTCTCAAATCTTAGGAGATGAAGGGAATATTGAAGGGAAAAGTGGGAGGGAGAGGGGTTGTTAGAATTACGGAGCTTAATTTTTAGTGCATAATTTGAATTCGTTCAAATGAATGTAGAAATGTGTTGTTGAGAGCGTTTTTGAATTCCAGCAGAAGCAAAATGTTTCTGTAGTGATGCGCTCTCGAGTTCAATCACGATAACTTTGATGATATCATTGACGCCAGCGATATAACGCACTAATCATCTAGCCATTTATGTGCTTATCTATTTCAAAATATACTTAGCTGTAAGAGAAGCTACCATATCGATTGCCTAATATGAATTTCACATTTTTTATGTGTTGTAGATAACTGATGGAATTTTTAAGCATTTTTATCGCATCGTGTTATCACTGATTGTATCACTCAAATATAAATACTCTGTGTAATTAGATAAGTTTTATCATATATCAAAAAATTTAAATGCTTTGTTAAGAAGAGTTCGATGGTGTAGTGAAAAAATTGGTTGCAATCATCATCGTTGGATATATATGCCTTGAACATCTCCAATAATACACGCAAAGAAAATGTCTTAGAAACAAAACTGATAAGCGGTGAGCTGATACTTTAATAGGGTGTTGAGAGGAATAAACTCTGTTCTCATGTTTTTTGCTTCGTAAATTAAATTGATTTGCATAAAGTTTTGTTTAGTGTATTTCCTTTTTCATAGTTAGGAAATAGCTGCTAGAATGTATTGCAATCGCTCGTTTTCCACAAATATTGCTCCGCATATAAGTTTAAGAAAATTCTACCTGACATCTTTCATAGCCGGGTTGCATTTACATTATTTATTTGGAAATCTCTAAAAAACAGCCGTATCGAATCTAATAATTTTTTTTTTCTTTTTGAAATCAAGGAATCAGAAACGTTTATAGTAGCTCCATACCTATAGTGCAGCAGTGGATCCGGACGTTTCATATTACAAGAGCCTAGTTGAAAAGTTCTTTGAGCGAGACTCATCTAAAAATTAAATGGCTACCCTGTGAATGTTTGTGCTTTTTTTGTTCCTTTCTGTAAAATTTTTCTTGCACCATCTTTCACTCTTTCTGTAAAATTTCTCGAATCCCATTCTATATCGGTCGTTACCGCATCCTTACATGTTGCGCTTCTAATAAATTAATTAATTTGAGGAATGCGCCATATTTGTAGATGAACCGATTTCTTCTCGGCTTTGTTGTTACATTACTCTCTATGAAAGGATAATACGGGGAATACTTGAGGATATCGGTGGATGATTATGCGAGAGGATAAAAGATGATTGAAGCAATGGTCGTTGTGCAACGGAAAATTGGTAAATTTTTAGTTTTTAAAGATTAATTTAGGTGTGAGTTTTGAATGTGCTCTAAGTCTTGATGCAGATTAAATATATGAGACAAGACAGCGACGAATATCTTAATGAAGCTACTCTCCGTTACAGTTCGTAAAGGAGCGCAATCACGTTTCTTCACTGGCTTTGTCTAATATCTGACGATATATGCAGGAATTATTTCAGGCACAGCTCAAGGATGTTCACGATTGGAGAGGAGGGAAGGGAGAGGCTAGCAGGAAAACAAACCTATCCGAATGTAATGGAGCACTCGACCAACCAAGATATATGTAGTTATGAAATGAGAGAATATGGGAACGATGAATTTCGCTTTAGTGATTCGTTAAATTAATTTTAAAATGAGCGTAAAACATTAAGTAGAGTTGAATCGTTGTGAACAGTGTGAGAGGAGATAGTTGAAATGACGTTTGCAGATGCCATTATTCAATCACTTAAATTACGTTAATTTAAAGAGAACGCAATAGAAGGATAAGATTTAGATTGCATCACCGAATTGTCTCTTCTACAAATGACAGTTCCAAGAATAAAAATAATGGTTTTAAAATAATCTATGTTGAATCGTCTTAAATATTTATTTGTGCTATCAAGAGGTATTAAACGGAAAATATTATATCCCTCTAGGCTTATAAGGTTGATATTGCTTATTGTGGAAGGAAAAGGAAGAGAATATAACTTCAACGTTAATATATGTTTTAAGAGTGTGACGACAATGTGTTATAATTAATCTAGAAAAATAAACACTTAACACAAGAGTGCGCAGAGTTTGACGCATGCAAGCACATTGTAATGCAGGGCATATTATAAAATGGTCAGAATTCGTCTCTGATATTGATAACGAGCTTATCGATTCTCATCTATTGACAGTTATTTGTTTATTTATTTTACTCTTTCATAGAAGAGTACAGTTTAGCGTATAAATTTCTGAATATTTTACGATGAAATGTAATATAGTTTAGAAAATCCCCTAAAATACAAAAAAAAAAACGCACAAAGGAAACGAACTTTAATTGTTCAGTAATATTTGAGCACTAAGTAACAAACAGTGGGAACTTTCCTTGTTTTTTAACAACAACCTTTGCATATAGTAGATCCTTCTCATATAATGGCATTTTGCTGTGAAATCTCGAATATCATCCTTTCTATCCTTAATGAGCTCCGTTCTGAAGCACCTCCAATATATCTTATTTTTTAAACCTTTTATTTTCTACACGCTCCATATCTGGCGCAGAATACAGAAGGATGGGGCGATTCTTATAAGTTTGAAGTGTTTGTTGGTTTTATATGTTGCCTTGAGAGTAGGAATATTCTTCGCATGAATAAGACCCCACTCACTGAAAATCTTATTTTGCTTGTCGTAATTTGCAGTGCTTGGGAGATTGTTTGATGTTTTATGCTGGCTTAAATGTAAAAATTCCAGAACAATTCATTCATAGATCCCATATTTTTTCTATGAGATAAAAGGAAGCGGTTTAAAGACGGTTATTTTAATAGGCCAAGAAGAACTCTATATCCAGAAATTAAACCTCAGCCTTATATAATGGAAGAAATGCAATGGGAGAGGGGGCTGAGATGGGAGAGAGAGGAATTTTCTCTTCTTAATTCCCAATGGAGATTCGTTTTCCTAAGTTGAACAGTTTTCTTTTTCAAAGGTGTAAAATGAATAGGTGGCGATATGAGGCAACGTGGTAAATAATTCGAAGTGTTTGTTCCCATCGATAGCAAATGATAGTATGTAACCTTTAAATACTCTGTCATTGGATGAAGTGCTTTGTGCATCTTCGGTTTATGCTTCACGTCGCCTAGTCATTCAACACATACAGCGCGATCGCCATGTATTTCAAAATATATAAAATATTTTCTATCAAAATAATATTAGCTGGGTAATAAAAATTTTTTTAGGAATACCATGAAGAAGTGTTGATTTACGCAACTGGCTGGTTTTCTGTAGCAATGAAACCTTATAGAAGTGTGGAACTGCTTCACTGACTGGAATGGAATTTCCGCCGAGCGATCTACTCTCTTGTTAAGGTGAAGAAATTACGATCAGTCGATCAGTGAACCCCGCAGAAGCCATCTTCGATTCTGGTACGACAAACTTGTCAAACCGATCCATGCGTCACCTGTCTTGAGTAAAATTATGAGAGTGATGAATAAACTCCTTTTCCTTTCGTGTTTTTGGCATTCCTACTCGTATGAGATCGTGCTGTTATACCGGTTGGTTTCCTTTGCTGAAGCCCTATTGTGTCGGCAACAGCAGGTAGTGATCGCATAATGGATAAAATTTAAAGGATTCCATTCACGCAGTTTATTCACAGAATGAACTTTAGGAACAGATTGAAATTTCTGAGAAGCAGATTGCCTGAAGGTATTTGAGGCGCAGATTGAATGCCTGCTAACATTTCCCCTGGATAGCCGACTTATTACAGCATTTTTTTCTTGGTGAGAGGAAGGGAGGAGGAGGGCGTTTGGAGCTGGAGGGCTGTCCAGTGGTTAAGGCAACTACGATTCGGATGGAATGGTACCGTAATTGGGGGGATGGAATTGTCGTTGCGCAAGGAGGTTGGGCGTTGTAAAAACGCTCAGCCTTCTTTACCGCTTCGAAATGTTGAGTGGGACCTGACGAGCTGTGGTTGTCTTAGATGCGACTTCTAGGTTTGACGTCTTTTTAAGCGAACATGAGGTTGTGAAACAACATGATGTACATGCCACACTAGTGACAGCATATCTGGAGCTGTGTTGATGTTGTCGCATATGATCAGCAATAAGAGCACGAGGACGAGGTTCATCATCACTTTCGTCCTAAGAGAGCGTAATGATGGTCATGAAAACACGCCCGTGTCGAAGAGAATGACAGCGATGGGCGATGTTGCATTAAGATATCGAGCACATTTGTGTGTGGTCGTAATAAGGTCAAGGCGAGTTGTGCTGCCTGTTTGGTATATTTCATCGCTTGAACATACCTCAACGCAGCTCGTCCACTAAAAGCTGTGCATATCCCGACGCTACCCTTGTGTGAAATTAACCATTAGTTCGCGAAGTGGTTCTTGATCTTCACGATGTCAGATGCGACAATGGTCGATGTCGGACTATTGGTTGTTGGCTCAAGATGTGCGAGGAGTTTAGCAACGGCACTTGCTTCCGCATCGAAACATGTTACTGGTCGTCTATATGTACGTATTTGCGCAGGAGTCAATGTACATGAGGTTAGCGCTTCGTCAGCTCATTGATTTTCATTTTTTGACTCTGTACACTGATCCAGTTCTTGCGTTCTCACGATTGAGGAATGAGGTGGAATGGTATTTTTCACTCAAAATTATGACGATGGGACATTCTGAGATTCAACAACAACCTCCGAATTTACAATTTTACAGTACTTGAGTGACGTCATCCGGAAATTCAGAGTGCAGTAGTGTAGCGATCGTGTAGTGATTAATATTAGTGTGATCTTTACTTGTTAGCAACTTCTCTATGACTAATTGTCGTTTTGAATTTCGTTGTATGAAAGATGTTGTCGCCTCAGAAGTTCGGATCTTCAGAATAGATTAGCACCAAAGAGTTTGTGGTAGGCTAAAAGTCCTCTCTTAAAGCGATGGTCAAACATCACTTGAAGCGCATGTGCTGCGACGTTCCTCTGTCAGTTTTCTGCTTGCGGAAAAAGTTACTCCATGTGTAGCAACTACCTGAAGAATATCGTCGAAGATGGTTATGGAGAGGGGATCGAGGTGGGAGGTTAGAGGCGGGGGGAGGTAGGGGGTGTGGAAGACAAGAACGAGGTCACCCTAACTATCAAAGGTCTTCAGCAGTTATCAGATATTATGGAATCTCTTACACTTGCTTAGCTTATAGGTCTTGCCAAGAGTGTATCTAGAGGCATCGCGTATTTGCGATTTCCTTGACGTCCGAGTCCTTATAGACGAGAGTTCGACTCGAACTTTTGACTGTATTTTCGCGGAAGGTGATGATATAGCCGCTCCATCTGATCACGTTAATCGTCCCTATCGTTCGGTCGTGCTTGGTGGTACATTCGATCGTCTCCATAATGGTCATAAAGTACTTCTATCGGCCGCTATATTGGCCGCATCAGAGCGTATTGTTTGTGGTGTTACATTTGGCGAAATGACTCATAGTGAGTTATTTCGGTTGTTTTCCCTTTTGAAATTATTTACAAACATATCATGAAGTTGCTTTTACATGGTTAAGTAGGGTATACTTTATGGTTATTTAAAACAAGCAAAAAATTTAGGGTAATTAATGCCTTTACTTATTAAAGGTGACATGACCAAATATTTAGATGGCACTCAAAATTCGTCGATCGAGCACTGTTGTTGATCCTTTTTTCATTCGTATTTATTGAATTATATACTCACTAATATCTCTTTATTGAATCGGTTATCGGAAAGAAGATCTTCGAATTAACAGATGCGAGAAAATAAGAGTCAGGACACGAAAATATTTCAGAAAAATGCCTATGGGAATTAATGGAACCACTAGAGGTGAGGCAGAAAGCGGTGAAAGAATTCGTTGAGGATGTTAGCAATAAGGTGCGTTGTGAGATACATTCAATATCCGATGCTTTTGGACCGTCAATAGTTGATCCTGATTTGGAGGCTATTATCGTTAGCCAAGAGACACTTCGAGGAGGGTATGCGGTTAACGAACAACGAAAGGTATATACGCTGTTTCAATGAATTTTTTCACTTTTCAATTTTTTATTCATTAATGAGATTCTATCAGATGTATTTGCTATTTCGGTGATTTTTTTCACTCTTCAATTTTTTCATTCATCAGTGAGATTTCATCAGAATTATGAGTACTGGCAATGCCTCTTGCCTTGTATTTAATTATATTTTATTGTGTTGATTTATATTTCTGTGCTTTTATTAGAGTGTCAAACGCTTTTGTTTTGTTTTTAGAAGCGTGGATTATCAACGTTGGTAGTTGAGGAGGTAAGGCTTGTGGAAGGTGAAGATAAGGTTCTTGGCGAAACCAAAATTAGCTCATCGGCAAGACGTCGAGCTCTCTTGGGAACAATTCGACGTCCATTGAGGATCAATGCTGGCGCATTCCCACGACCATTTGTTATTGGTCTTACGGGTGGAATCGCCTCCGGTAAATCGAATGCTGCTAAAGTACTTGTTCGAAATAAATGTCAGGCGAGTAGTTACCGTTCTCCTATGAAAATATCCTACCTTTCCGAATCTAAAATACCTTTAATGTTAATACGTTTCCAAATCCGCGTCTTGTGACGGCAAGAGCTCTTACTCTACGCATAGTAGGGTTTATATTTAGGGGAGTACAGCGGGCCAGCTATAGGAGTTTAATATCTTGCAGAGAGGTCAAACCAGAGACGGTATGCTTGGCGCTCAAGCATTTTCAACTTGACAGCATAATTGAACCGGTTGATTTGCTGCATTGTTTATCCCCTCTGCCATTGTGCCGTTTTACAGCTGAATGCGCTGCGAAAATTAATAGCGAGCGTTTGTACTGATAGCGTGTTTAGGCTAGAAATGACTTCAGCATACAGAATTCGATTTATGAAAAAAACGGTTTATAGCTTGAGCATATTCAGATGAGTGAAAAAAATCTGGGAAATGATTTTTTTTTTTTTTTTTGAAAAAGAGCTACAATAACTTGGGAAGGAAGACTATGAAAGATAAAGTTTTTTTTTGATTGTTTGAAAAAATGTGTTGTATTTTTAGGTAATAGACTGCGATAAACTTGCTCATGAACTGTATAAGAAAGGCTCAGCAATGGCGCATAAAATTGGTGAGACATTCGGTGCCAACGTGATCAACGATGGTGTAGTTGATAGGAAAGCGTTGGGTCGAATCGTTTTTGCAGATAAGGTGAATTCGAGTTTCACAGGTCTTACGTCACGCCTTTGTTGCTTAAATTGAAATCTGCTGTGCATTCGAAAATATTTTTATTATCGGCGGTTTTTAGATCATGAGACAAAAAATATGGTTCAAGACAGGTCGATTTATGCAAGTTGCAGTGTGACGGTATGGAGCTCGAGGTCTTGGTACATCGAACAGTTTTCTAATATTGGCATAAAAGAACACATTTTTGTTAAATTAACTGGTCCTTACCCTTAGATGGCGTTTATTTTGCATCATGATGGTATAGAGTTCGAGGTCTGATGGTATTCCTCCACTTAGCTGTTGTCATTCACATTTTCACAATACCTTCTCCCATCACCCTTCACCTCTTGTCATATTTTCTGTTCATTTGTAGTAATTGCAGGCAAAATTACAACTTCTCAACGATATCGTATGGCCATCCCTCAGGACTACAGTGGAAAAGATAATCTCAACGAGTAATGCGGAATTTGTTGTTGTTGATGCAGCTATACTGCTAGAAGCAAACTGGGATCGAGAAGGTGTTGTACATCAAGTGTGGAGCTGTATTGTACCTCCCGAGGAAGCTGTACAAAGAATCATGGACAGGGACGGTATATCACCTGAAGAGGTAAGTTGAGGACATTTAAATTCTCAGATTTTCTCTGTTTTCAAAACATTAGATAGTTTTAAAAAAATTTAATTTCCCTTGCTCAGCGTTTTGTATTTTTTGCTTTAGTGAATTTGCTTTAGAATATATGGATGCGTGGATGGTGAAAAATTGAGGGAAGTATTTAGATGAACTTGTGGAAAACTTTGCTTTGAAAATAGCTTTCACCTTTTCCGTTAGATGTTCAATTGCACTTTTTGTGTTTTGTTTTCCCACACTTAACCAGGATTTGTTCTTAAAAGAAGAATAGGGGGGAGGGGGATGAAATTTTAAAGTTCTCCGAAACGCACACATTACGGAATCTAGGACACAACTTGCAGTCATTTTTTGATGACGAATGGAAACTATTTGTAGGTCTCTTCCGCAAGGAAACTTTTCACTCACTGCTAAGGAATGGTCACCACTAAGGTCTAGATAAGACTAAAGTTTTTTGCGATAGAACTTCAACCGTTTATAATGTTCAGCATGAAAATGCAGAATGACATGTTAGCGGTCGATCTGAGGCGATCCTGAATAACTTTCCAAAAAATTAGTCCAGATATTTTCATATGCGTATTTTCCTTCCTCTTGTCTTCGGCTTTACGATGATAGCATTTAAAACAAAAGGGATAAAGCACTACTCCAGGAGGTAGTTTCCTTTCTGTAGTAGATTTAACAAGCAAGTACTCCAGATAAACTTGTAGTATTGAATGTAATGTTGTTGCTTTATGCAATATAGGCGACGAGGAGGCTATCGATGCAGATGGGTAATGCAGAACGCGTTGCACGAAGTGACGTCGTGATCTGCTCTCTATGGGCATATGAGGAGACCGCTAGACAATTGGAAAATGCATTACGTGAGCTCCAGCTTCTTGCCACTCGTCATAAATCTTCTTGAGGTATCCTTCGATATCTCATACTACTTTTTCAATCACATCTCTCTTATATATGTTTTTGAGCGGTATTTAGATATTATCTAATAATTTGCTTAAAAATCATTATATTTTGCATATGAACAAGGCATTAAGTCTCATAATGTTGAGTTTCAGAAATTCATTCGTCTAAATAATGTTTTTGATAACAGTTGGTAGCACTTACCATCGCGATTTCTATTTGATATTGCTAATTAAACATTGGCAGCGTAACTCCGAAGTTTTTCTTTGGCGCCGATGAACACATATTAGTGGTACGATATTAAGTAGGGAACATTGTTTTAGATAGATGTGGACGTCGATGAAGCCGTGAATGCGGAATACGTGAAAAAGGGAGCAGTACATATGATCGGATAACGAAAATGGAGAAAATAGTAAAAGTAGTACAGATAGCCACTTACGACGTCTCTCCTTTCTCTCCCAACCCCATCTCCCAATGGAGAAATTCCCGAGTGTATCCATGCGAGGGGTATTATTATGCTATTCATTTCTAGAGGTACGAGCATTCTTCCACTTCACTCAGTTCCTCATATAAGTAGACGATAGACAGCGAATAGTGCGACATACGGTTTTTCACTTTAAATTCTCCCAATATTGTTTCATATAACAGTTTTTACTTATGACCATGTAATGCATCGAGTAGAGATGAAATAACAATTTATGTTGATGTTTCGGCTCTTTGAGCCATAATCATAGCACATCAAGCTCAAACTTGGGTAATTAAACTGATTTGATTACCCAAGTTTTGAACTGGTTTGATTATCGAAGTTTGAGCTTGGTGTGCTGTGATTATGGGTTAAAGGCCAAAATGTCAGCATAAATTATTATTTCATCTCTACTGGACGCATTGCATCGTCAACTAAAAACTGTTATACTATTTTATCTGTCTGCATACAATATGCATCTGCAAAACAACAGTGTTATTACTTATATTCAATATTGTTTCGAGTGTAACGCTTGTTGCGTTATTGTATTGACGTCTTAACATTAAAGTAACATGCGTGAGGCAGGCATCCATTTCCGTTTAGGCCGACCTTCCTAAGCAATAATTTTTTAAGTTGGTTAAGAAGCAGTTCATCGACTATCATTAAACCTCTTCCTCTTGCTTCCCCTTCCACCCTTTACGGCTGATGCGTACCCTTCTGTTTGCTACATGAGCGTATCTTTGATAATTATGTCGGTAATATCAAGTCGAACTTTTTAGGGTGACACTGAACTGAACAGAAAGTATCATTTTCAGAGCAGTAGGAGTGCATGAAAATTCAAATATATTAATCTCTTTGTATTTATTGGGGTAATATAACAGAAAGCTTCTTCATTGGTTTAACAAAAGCAAATTTTTCACAGTGTACTGTATATTATAATATAATTTCTTTATTAGAGCAAATAGACGATTACTTATCATAAAAGAATGCGATGCATTAAATGCTGTCATATTTTCGATGCTTAATTATTGATACTTTCAGCAGAATGATTATATTATGAAGTAAATAGGAGCAATTAATTATAGAAGCGAACCATGTTGATTGGCAATTGACGCATAAATATTCATTTATTTTTGAATATTTGAAAATATTTGCATATGAAATATATGAATTGAATATTTACATAAAACGAAAAAAATTTGCATATGCAAAACACCGTTTCAGTTTGTGTTATTTCACATTCAGCTCACATCGTTCATCTACACGTTCAGCAACTTTCTTAACTCATATTTTAACACAGTATTGTTGTTAATTTGAATAATATTACACTATATGGTTAAAAGTGCGAAAGAAAAAGTTTGAAAAAAGAGTTGGAATACTAAAAAAGCTGAAATTATGCAGAATTTCAGAATTATGCAAAAGTGAATGCTGAAAAGGGAGAACTAATGAAAAAAATAAATAAGAGATATAAAATCAACGTAAAAACCATACAGAAAAAGAAAGGATTAATAGTGGTGCACAAAGAAAAATAGCCCCGTAAGGGTGAAAGTTGTTTAAAATTGAAAGAGTGTTCAATGAAATTGAAACTTTGATTGTGCTCTAGTGTATTTTTGCAGTTATATTGTAAAACTACAACGCTATACAATTAAAGGGAGGAAACATTTGAGCTAAAATGAAAAATATTTGAGCTCTGATTTTTGCACCACTGAAGATATGAAATCAGCTGTGGATTTGAAATGTTGTTTTGCCTATAAAAGCTTGCGCCTTGGACCTGGCATTAACTGTTACTAGTGGCTTGTAGATAACTAGTAATATGTAGTAATAATAGCAATAGCACATAGTTAGTAAATAGTTCGTCGCCTACGCTTGCTATATTCATAGAGGCATAATGAAAACTTTTTACAGGGCGACATTAATTTGGTTTAGAATCACATGTCTTGCGTATTGCTGATGAGCTCTGACGCTGTATGGAGTGGGTATCCGGAAGTGGAATAAAACTTACTATCAAGAAAACAACAGCAATCATATCCTGTAGCCGTAATATTGTCATCACACGATCCCAATAAACAGCTGTTTCTAGCTAGGAGAGAATTTTTTCATTGTATTTTTTCATTCTTAACATATGTGTTCCCTCTTTGCGCTCCCATCAGCTGTGAGTCTTTCAACTGCAAGCTATGCTTTGTTTACATTAAATGATCAGGCTGTAAACATTCGTCTATCCAAGTATGGTTGGGATCATTTTGTCTTGATAATTTCGCTAGCAGGTATGTTTAAGTGAATAATGGAGCTTCTAGCTATCAGGAAATGGCATCCGGTTTCCTGTTTGATTTCATTTCCTCAAAGACAATCGTTTTATATGAATATGCTGCGAATTCGTCACCGGAGGTGGCTATTGTTGCTAGGCAATTCAGACTAAATCTGCACCTGAATAGAATGACGCTCAGAACTATCTGCATTGGGCTGTCACATATTTTTATATGATCTTGCAAATTTGCACATTCACGGTGTATTGCAACAACATAGTGTTCCATGTATTGTGTTTACTTGTCCATCCCATAGTCTCAATTTGTAAACAACTTAAGCTTCAGTTGCCAAACTTGGTTGATGTAATTTATATCTCTGGTTGCTTTACCGCACTAACTTTCAGACTTGTGCATCAATGTTAGAGCGTGCTGTAGTTGCTTAAATTACCTGAAATATTGTATATTTCGAGGGCATTTTACACGGCCAAGTTGCATCACCCAGCCGTTCAATTTAGAAAGACGATTCTTTGACAAAAGAAGGAGCCAGGTCAGCTTTGCTGTCAGTAAATCATCTCACACATTTCTGCATTTACTGATAATCCATAAAGCCGGCTGTTCTGATTTGTGGTCATTGTAACTCTTTCGACAATTTTTTTCATTCGTTTTACCATGCCGATGTTTTCTTGCTTTTTTTAGAAAATGTTGTTTATTCTGTTTCGTAATTCGTTTGCAGATCATATCTAGCCTAGAATGACACGAAGGCAATTGGCTGCTCTATAGCCATTGCTATGATTTCACTCGAGTCCGCACAAATTTAAGACAGTAGTGCGAATTAGTCCAGTTGCATACCACATTACCCTCTGACTATGCTGCAGAAAATTCCGCGTAAAGCCGTTAATGAGTAAGGTCGACCATTAATTGCATAATATTTTACGAGTTTGTATCAGGTGCATAATTTGAAATATCAGTTTATTAGAATTTCTGTTTATTATCGACTATATGATGCATCGAAGAGCTAATCGGGGTGTCGGTTTTTTTGCTTACCTTTCGACTTATTCACTCATAATAGTATAAAATCCTGCTGCTCAGGTATACCCAAGTTTGAGGGTACCTAAGCTTCAGGATTCTATGCTGTGACTACAGTACGACGTTTCATGCGGTTTTATCTGTTGCAAACTTCCGAAATATTTATCGCTATGCGCCGTCGTAAACAAATTGCCTTATTACAAGTCAATTCATGCAGTAATTTCCCACTCCTTATAACAACAACCTGAACGTATTTGTAATGACTTAATTTTGAGCATACGCTTGATTTCAACCGGAATGTGGAACCTATATGGTGCATCCGAACTTGCAATCTCTCATTCGCCGTACGGATTTCAAACCAAAACAAAGTTCGGGGTGAAAGCCTAAACATTTTGGTTGTTGCCAGCCGATAACATTTCAAGGTAGCAATTAGGGCACCAATGAAACTTTGAAAGTTCCATGAATATGAATCGATAATAATATAACAGTAGTGAAGTGAGCGCATAGAAGTAGTTTATGTGAATTCGTTTTGCTTTATTTTGATGCTCATAAATGGCCCATCGATTAATCTTCTCAGTCAGAAGGCGAATACGGCAAAAAGAGTAAAGAGCCAAAAATTGTGTCGCTTTTAAATATGTAGAAACTATTAGCCTCTCTTAATGTTCGTGAAAAGGAGGTGACCTTTCTGTGGGTTTTCTGGCATTAATGAAGAAAATAATATTGCAGTATTAAAATAATTTGTTTAGAAGGGAAAAGAACTTCTCGATATAAAGCGCTTTATTACTCTTTTATGCAAAAATTTGCTAAATAATTAGTGAGCTACGAATGCATTGATTGATATGTTGTGACTTTTAAAGTGCATAATATATTTGAAAATCACCAGTATAATCGAACACTTGCTGGACATTTGGATGCATCGACACATTTCTTATTGGACGGATGACGATAATGTTGTGAATCACATCCACATCCCGAATATTTGCATATTATTGATGCGCATATACCAACGTTATTCGATCGGAATAATCGATGTGGATTCGGCCTGATCCTTTTGCTCTTAACATGAAATCACTTCTTATTGCATTGCTGAGAAAAGAATAAATAGAAAAGCATTGCATTTTTTATTGTGCACAATTTAAGGATTTCTCTTATTTTTCATCTTCTCCTCTTCCATTCATCGTTATCATCATCATTTCATTAAGGGAGACATTTTCCACCTAGCAGATATTTTCCCCTTCTATAGATTTAAATGATTTCCCATGAGAAGTACCTCTTTTTTTGTTGAGTGAAAAATTTTAGTGTAAGTAGTTCTTTGTTCTATTCAGAAATCTCTGAGGTGTGCCATGTTTTTTCAACAGAAGGACAATAAAATCTCACGGAGAAAACTTCCCTATCAATAGGACGAGGGACCTTTAAAGGCAGTCTTTTTATATCAGCAGAAAAGTAAATTTCTTCCCATATAAAAAGTGCTCTCTTGTTTTATTAGTGTGAGTCCTCGATGTGTTCTGGTAGTGCTATAACTCTAGTTAATTAGTTGTCTATCGAAGAGATTCTCACCTCACGTCGAATTGCTAATAATTAAGGTTAAAAAATTTAGCTGTTTTTCATATTGAGTGAAATTAATACTTTCTTCGACATAAAAAATCATTTTTTTTGCCACTCTTTTCCTGTTCCACATAAAATGTGATATAAATGAGAACGAATTATTGCAGTTTTTGAAGAATCGGTCAATGAAATGAAAAAAGATTGACTTCATGGAATGCCTTATCATCCAAAAAAGGACTGCAATGAAATGTCTTTATAAAGTATGCCATCATTTTTGCATAATTGTAGTAATTAATGCATTCTTCCTACTCCAACTAGCAAATTAGCTGACCCCCTTTAACACAGTGATTTTCACTTTTACCTATCAGAATATGTTGAACAGAATTATTTTTTAACGAAACTGAAAACAGAAAGTAGAAAAAGAAACTAATTGCGCTTGAATTTTCTATTTTAATAAAAACGGATCAATAAAGTCTCAACGAAACCTTACATTCATTCTTTCTATACTGAAATTATTGACTACCGAGCAGCTAATTTTTTAATGTGCTGAAAAATTGTTGGGACGGCATTTTTTAATGCTGTTTCAATAGTGGCAAAATTTATTACACTAGTCCACCTTTTCAGATGGTCACTATAGCATAGAACGTAAAGTCTCCTTTTTCCTTACTTCATTTGCAAATTTTAGTTTCCGGTTTTTCTCAGAGTTGGTACTTTCTTACACTTCTTTCAACAATTCAAATAATTCACGCAAAGAACACACAAACCAAAAGTGCAGAATTATCGCTAGATATTGAATCGACGTAATTTGATGTGCTAAAGATGAATAGAAAATTTTCAGATGTCGCGCATTTTCATAAATTCACTTTACATTTGATTCCATAAAGCGAATTTTAATAATCGCCCAAAAATGTGTTTTTGTCATTCATTTCATTCGATCCTTCAATTCGCTGAACACTTAATATTTGTTTAAATATATTCATTACGATCATTCTATGCTATAAAATTCTTCCATTAATTAGGCGGAAACGAGCTGCTATATCCCTCAAAATGTTTCATATGTGAGATTAAAAATGAAAGTGTTGAAAATCGTCTGCAGCAAAAAGTGAAATTTTCCGCTGAAAAATATTTCTCATCGGTTCTCAAAACACTGTAAAGAGGTAATCTCGTCCACTCAAAAGAGTCATCTGCTTGCTACATTGCTATACCTGTTTGCTCTACCTTAAACAAATACGTGCTTCCTCTAAGTTATGTATTTTCATATCTCGATGGTAATATCCTATATTTAAAGCAATTGAAGTTGTTTTTTCACTGCATTATAATAATTTTTTACAATAGATTTCTAACTTGTTCACCTGAATCATTTTTCGTAGAATTATTTGGCAGTCGTTCTCGCATAACCTACCACATTCTCGTAGTTCCTCATTTTCTGGGCATTCTCCTCGGTGAGGTTGATTGGGGAGTTGTGGGTGGTCTTCACCACCTTTATCACAGGTTAGCGCGTCGTATAGAGCGATAATCTGCAAAATATTCCACAAATATTGATAATATATGTTGAATATAAGCATATCAAAGCACGAAATGCTGTTATTTCAACTTGTATAACCTGATTTCAGTTGTCTCATCTTAGAAAACCATTTTTTTTTGTGCTGATTTGTTATATATTCTTGATAATCCATTTACTCGTATGATCGATAACAATATGCAGTTGTATGAAAAATATTTTTAATTTTATGAAATTTTAGCTGTAAATGAGTTCTACTATTTTTGTTTGCTTCACAACACTACCTATAGACGTTGGACAAATGCTGTTTGATTTTTTCTGAAATTAATACACAGCATTAGAACACAACTTGCTATATAATGTTAATTGTGGTTCTTTTAGGGAGTATTGTAATGAAATTCCACATCTGCAGGAACCTAGTTACGTCTTTTCTATAGAAAAATCTGATAGGATGTATCTGAATTCTGTTTCTGTCTACTTTTCAAAATAATATAATACATAAAATACGTACTCTGAGCCGACCGGAAAAAGAATGACGTAAACTTTAATTGTGATAGAATGAACGAGTAAAAAGGTGGGAAATATCTTTACAACATTGTAAATAAACCCCAGTAGTGTGCAAGGCGACACTTAAAATATGTTATAGATATGTTGCACAGTTCAAATAGGCCGATTCAAGTTTTACCCATTACTTTTTAATCAAGTATTAATTATAAATATTAAACTCATTAAATTTTTGATCGTCGAGTTCTGTATCGGTTACAATTGTCTATTTTCATTTTTCTGAGTCAATAATTTCTTTCAAAATAAACGTCAACTAAACCGTAAATATCCAAGCACATTGGCAGCCAAAAGTCCGCCACAAATATTGATTATCATGCAGTACCGCACACAAATAGACCTCGACCTTAAAGTACTCTAGTGTAGGAAAAAGAGGTGGGGAGTGGGAGGCCAGTTGATGGTATGTTTCAGCTAAGCGGGAGTGGAGAAAGTTTTTATGATTATCCTGACGTTAGACAGGATGGCTCCTAATACTGATGCATATGCTGGAAGAGGGCCGTAGTACCAGGATTCGCATATCGTATAGCATATTCCAATATTAAGGGCGGATTCATTTCAGTCGAGAATCCCTCACGAAGAATGCAGGTATGTTTCAAGGCTGCAAACACTATCCGATTTGAGCCCTCCGAACGGCTTTTTTGTTCTTATCATGGTTGTTCCAATGTAATTTTACTTGCGTCATAGGGTCTCTTCATTTTGTTTATATATATATATATATATATATATATATATATATATATATATATATATATATAATCTTAAATATCCTCCTTTTACTGTTAGAGAGCAAATTTTTTATTCTCATAAGAGTAAAGTTATATTGCTGCCTTATAACGCTAAGATATACGACCTATATATCAATCATATTTTTTATTTCGCACTTCCCTTGTTTTACTAGATGGTCAACGAGTTAAATTATATTCCAAAGAAAAGAAGTATTGTTAATTACAGAACATTTCTTACTCACGTCGTTATATTAAGACTTTAAGAAGTATTGTTTAGGAGAATGGAATAAAGTAGTATTATTTCACTTACCACAACAAATAGAGAGAGCTCTCGAATCATTGTTTTACATACAATGAATGCTCGCATTTGAAAATCGAATAAATTCAACGCGGAGGATGTGTGATCAACATAAATTCCATCAAGCGGTCCATTCATACAGCACGATTGCCACGCATGATAATTCACATCAGCACTTTTTTGTTGCATCGATCTAGAACGAAGATGACATATTGCAATAGACGTTGAATTGATGTGAAATCATTGAGAAAGAAAAAGAGGCAAGGAAAAGGAAAAAGCAGGTGTGGTTATACTTGAGGCATTAGGAGCAAATAAGAGAATATTCCGATTTAGTCAAATTTGGTCACAATCCTTAAGACGTCGGCCATCGCTGAAACTCATCAAAAACTTCCAATAATCATAGATTTCGGCATTGAATCATTATTATTTGCAAACAGCTGTGCTCATGGAGTATTTTTACTTGAATGAATTTCAAGGAATCTATCATATGGTAAGAATTTTCTTCAAAGATTCAAAGGTCCTGAATTTGTAAATTTCTCGGGGGCATATGCGTGGATGCGTGCTTACTCATTACCTAAGATAACTTTAAACTCTAACCATGTCATCGTACAGTTATTGCATAATCTTTACCCACTGCTTAAACTTAAGGGATAAGGTTTTTCAACCTGTGACACACCTGTGGTCTATTGAAGCGAGGCAGCCTTTTTAGAACAGCTTTCAACAGACTCAATGCGGCCGAAGGAGACAGCATGCTTGAGCACGCTCTATGAATTCTTTCCCATCTTTCAAATTTCCTTTTCTGTAGTTCCTTTTGTGAACTCTGTCTTGACTATATGTGAGAGCGCCGAACGGAGAAGAAAGGCGAGAAAATATACAATATCATGCAGGCCAATAAACGGTCGATGATATGACTAAAGGTGAGAAAAAATGACCTTGTTGTAAAGCGGAACTTCAGTAGGTGCTCTTCTAGGGCTTAATTTGGCAGCGCTTTGATATTATAGCTGAATTATTAGTGACTCACAAATCAAGGTGGGTTTCATTTGCTATTATTTTGGCTGAACTAAAAAATTTTGTAGCTTAATATATTTGTAGCCAATGCAAAATACAGAAATGCAAAATGCAAAATGCAAAATGCAAAATGCAAAATGCAAAATGCAAAAATGCTGACTAAGTACTTGCATTATTCGATGATCCCTTCCAAAGATAGAATCGATCAGCTTTTAACATGGCGAAAAAGTGAAAACATTATTATCACACGCAAAAATTATTAGAGGAGATTTTTTTCGAATATTTAGGAAACAAATTGAAGGGAATCTTTTCGGTGACAGTGAAAAAGTGCTGAAAGATTTCAAATGTTCTCTCTATTTTCTCCACTTCTATGAAAAGCATAAAAAAGCTTCTAAATGAATTCATCCCGCAAATCCTAATATCGAAACACAGTTGTCCTAGAGCGTAAGCATACATTTTCCTCCCATCTAATGTTTCTTTCTTTCCTCTCACTTCAACTCATCTCTTAATTAACCGCCTTTAAGCATTTCGAATAAAATATTCCCTTCAACAATCATTTCCTCGGATAATTCAAAATTTCTTGAACAATAAATAATCAATAGAGTTTTATATGGTGATTTATAGTATTAATGATCTTTTTACACAGTTACTCTTTATTTCTCTTAGATAGTACATAAACAAATTTAGAGAAAAATATTTTTGCTAACAACGATTATCTCTAAGTCAGTGAATAATGTGTAGAATATAATCAAAGAATCGCTCATGTACTCATAAAAGGTTTCAATTCAATCGAATCCAATTATTCAAGAGGTGATTTTGATGGTGCAAAAAATTTAAATACAACAATTTTTCATATACTTGGGAACGAATAAACACAACAACGTTCGCATTAATTTTTTCCCTTTAACATAAGTCATATGCTATAGTATTATTTCTTCAGCGAAAATCCCTCAACTTCTGCTAAAAGAATGAAAAATTTAACGTTTTTCAACATTTCCGCTAAATATGCAACTGGTTTCATGAATTAACCAATTAATTAATTAGTTAACTTATTTATTTATTTATATATTCATTTATTTAACTTATTTATTTATTTATTTTATTTATTTATTTAATTCATTCAATTTATTTAATTAAATTAATCAATTAATCAATCAATCAATTCATTTAATTAATTGATTAATTGGTTACTTTGTTTAATTGAATTAATTAAATTGATTAATTAATTAATTAATTAATTTCAATGTTTCGAGTTAAGAAAGTATTAGTAAAAGATGTGAACAAGAACAACAAAAAAGAGTAAAACCGCTGCAAGGCAGCTAGATAACGAGGTATTAGCAAAATAATTCAAAACGCAAGAGCAAGAATGGTGTAAAGATCTTCAACCACAGTTTGAAAGATGAAGTGTTTGCATTAACGGTATCGGCATGAAGCAGATTTGAGACTCGTACTATATGGTATTGGGAGTTATGAAGTTCTTTGTTTGTGCTACAAAATTTTTTGGCAATCACAAACTGATGTCTATCTGAATAACGAGAAGTAGTAAACCGAAATATTTTTGAGGAGAAAATTGGTAAGGCAACACTGCAAAATTCTTACAACAAAGTAAGGTTTTTTTACCTTTTAGCGTGATTGGCTTGGTAGGGGCCATTGTAAATTATATGAGAAGCAACAAAGATGAAATGTTTCTGGACACCTTCCTCTAATAGCCGGATATCAGAAACTAAATAATGAGATCATGGATGAATACAATATTCCAAAACGGTAGGAGTAATTGTTGAAGACCTTCTGTTAACGTTTAATACCACTACGTTGCAAAGCTCAAGGAATACAGTACGTACTTTCGGACGGTTATTCAATAGCAGTGGAACACCGCAACTTGCAGTGGAGTTTAGGTTCCATTACGAAACCTAGGTTACGAACATCACCTATGAGGAGAAGAGCCTCACTTCTAGCTTGAGTAAAAATTGATTTCAAAGTTTGTTGTAAAAAACCCGACATTTTTCATGGGAGGCATGAAATTACCATAATTTCAACCTGGTGGCGACTATATTAACGTCTTGCTAAAAAACGTGCAAGTTATGGGACTTGAACTTTGGATGATCAATTTAGAGGATATCAGCGGAGAGCCTGATACTACTCGGAATGTTATCGAGAATATCACTGACAAGTAGGTAGAAAAAAGGCAGAACCAGGGCACCTCTGTCTGGATGCCGCTGTGAATTGAGTTGGGATAAAATAAGTACCATCAATGCTCATTTCTGAATGTCATCCATATGCAAATGGTCTAAACTACTCATGCAAATATCCGACGATATCATCGTGTCGTCTGTTATTTTTGAAGCAAAAAATTGTGCTTCAAATTTACTTCATCCATAAAAGATTCACAGGGATGTTGCGGCGATTTTCGATTTTTAAGTATCTCTGCCATTTAGTGCAAGCAGAGAACTATCTATTCGAAAAATTGGTGCTGAATTTTCAGTTTTCATTATTCAACGGAATCAATGGGAGTGACTGGTTGGCTGCATTATATTTTCAGGTTTGCTTTTCTTATGCCTCCGATTATGTTTAAAAGGCCAATTTCTTCCTCACTTTTTTTCAAAAATTTATATGCTGCCGTCCTTTATGAGATGATTTATGAGAGAATATTTCATATTCCATCCTCTTAAATGCAAGCAAATGTATTCTTTTTTATTAGTATCATCTAATGGACAGTCTCTAGAAAATCAGTCCTCATACAATTGCCGATGTATGAAGCATAAGTTAAAGCGCATGCAGCGAATGGAATTCACATCCATTCTTCATTTCTTGAGCGTATTTTTCTCTTTTCAACATCGTAACACCGCTAACATCACCATTATACAGAATTTCTGACACTCAGATTGTATATCTCACCAGGTGTCGAATTTTTGAGAAGTGATTCACTGAAGCCATAAGCGTCCGAAGTTCCTTGGGTATGAACTATCAAGCCTGAACACGTCAAATGCTATGAAACCTCTAAGAGCACCATATGAAGCTGAACGTGCTGAATTGATAAAAGCGCTCAGCGGTCAGAAACGGCCAATAAAGCGGATACTGACGGTAAAACAACGCTTGAAGAGTCGTGGGGATGTCTAGTAAGAAAGCTCAGGGATAGCAAAGAAAAAAAAACAGTGCATAAAGGTCCTGCAAGAGCTGGTGGCTTTACCGAAGACTCGTCACTAAGCACCCTCCTCAGCCATTGAGTTCGCAAGTATTCAGCCTTGCTAAATCCGCGATTGGTCTTTCCAGATCTGCCTATGCTCTCTTTTGAAGGAACCGTTGAAAGATTTCGAGGAGAAGATTGTGGCGGACGTGAAAGCGTCGGCCGGAGCATCCGTCACTATTCACATTTGAAGCAGAAGGTATATCAAGGTGCAATGATCAACTAAGTTATGAGTGGATCCCACAAAAAAGCATTTCTGGATTTGAAGGAATTATATGGACATCACAGTGTGCAGAGTTAAACAAGCCTATCTAAAGAACCTAATCAAATTGAACGGGTAGGATGGATCCCCTCTCCACTTATTTTTTAAAAAAAGAATATGATTCACATATATGTTTGCTTAATTGACTGATATGTGCACTGTTGCAGAAAAAATGGTACGACCAGTGTTGCCCTCCATTTCTAATCTTAATTTCTTGTTCTATATTCCATTCCTCCAACTATCGTACTTCGTAATCCCACGATGATTTCCTCAAATGCAATGCATCAAGGATCAAACGAAATCGGTTATGTTGAACATTTGATCTTGATATATTAATGTTTTTCTACACTCACTTTGTGTGTCTTCGGAAACAAGCTCCTTTTCAATTTCGACTCATGTTCTCGTGGAAATTTGAGGGTTGCGAAGGTTGAAAGGCTTTTGTTGCGGGTATAAATTTTTCTCTCTGCTGTTGCACTGCATTGCATTTTTACGCAATAAGAGCTCATGTGTACATAGCACAACTGAAATTACATTTTCATCAATGACTCTTCCAATTTCGAACATTTTTTGTCCTCATTAAGCAGTTTTTCAAAATAATACACTAGCATTGCAACTATCCTCATTCTATGCGCGTTTTAGCACCCATTATTTCCATTGATTTCGTTTTCACTATTCATCTATCTTTTGCAATGTTTTTCGTTATTTCCATCTCATTCACCCTTTAAAGATCTTCCATTTCTCAGCATTTTCTATTAATTATCTTATCCTCCGTTTTCAGCATTCACTTTGCAATAGTTTATTTCAGTTCTTAATACCTCAACCGCTTTTTTAATTTTTCATACTCTCAACCACACAATCTAATATTGTTCACATAAACAACAATTAAAGAAGAGAGTTCAGCAGTGCTATCACGAGTTGCATCACACTAAAGAAGGAAGCAAAAATTGCAAAGAATGGAAGAATGAAATATGAAAATTTCCACATTCAGCAGCACTCGTATCGGTGGCCAAAAACGTCCTACTCTTGACGATTCCAGCAATAAGCGAGACATTTGGCGAGAATTGAAGGGAAGGAAGATGTTGCTAAAAGAAGGAAGCAATCCCTTTTGGTTCCTTTATAGGAGTTGCGATAACTCTCATACTGTAACTAAAAAATAGGCATAATTCAGGACTACATCATCAAGAAAACTTTCTGTGGAATTCAGGCCGTCAGGCCTTCGGATTATAGATCACCGCATGTTAGGGTAGAGCAACTGTTCGTTTGCTCCGCAATCAGGTTTCAGAAGTGTTGAAATTCGTATCCGCTGTCGACCGCCGAAAGGCAGCTAAAGTGCTGTGACACTATTCCTTCTGGAGTCACTTAAGGTCAGTATGTACTGGATGTGGAGTCGGTTGTGCCAAATGTTGCAATTGGTGGTCGAGTATTGAGCTTAGTCCATTCCAAAGACAATTTGGAAGCTTGTCGATTGAGAGTGTCTACGGGTGATTGAACGAAGGGTTGTCTTAGCTTAAGAATCGTTATCGTAAATAATATATAAAATCTAGGCCATATGAAGGCATCCATTTCACTGCTCATTGAAAGAAGGAAATCGGTTTCATGTTATATGCGGACAAGCTCATCCAATCGATTCGTAATAATAATTTACAAACATGTCTTTTGCTGATTTCATTGACTTATTTGAGAATGATAGTGCAAAAATATTGCCACATTTGTTTCAAAACCTCCTTCATCTCTTACAGTGCGTTAGACGAGTCTCTCATAGAGGTATAGTACCGGAATGCGTTGGAAGACAAGTGATATCATTCCTCGGAACAATGGAGAGGCAATAGTCATCTGCAAAGAGAATGAAATTCGTGCAAAGAGCGATGTCTTTTTCGTTCCTTTTCTTGTTTCTTCATCATTGCAGATGTCACTTTGATTGTCTTACGTTGTAAAAGAGTGTTCCAAGCGGAAATGATATTTGATGGAGCAGGGAGATGAGCATATATCTTGTGGAGAAGTTCTTTTGAGAGTCGTATTGAACGTCTTGTATGATTGCACCTTTCCTTCTCCCTCCTCTCCCCCCCCCCCTTCTCCTCCAGCTGTTCCTTTTCAGAGTCTCTCTAACTGGCGGAATTTATCTGTTCAGTCACTTCGATGCTTTGCGGTAATTCTCTCAAGCTTACTGCACAATAGTGCGTTTCTGAAATGTTTTTTTGGCACACAAATTGGTCACTGTGGAAATCATTACTGGTTTGAATCATAGCGACGATAACGAGCAAAAATTAGTGGCTCATACTCTTCAATTTTTGTTTTATTTTCATAACTAAAAACTGATGACATTCTTCCTCTTCTTCTACCCCCTCATTGCATTTACTCGCTTTTGCATATTTTCGGGGGGAGGGAGGGGGGGGGAGGCCGGCACAGCATGCTGGTGTTCTTAAAGTTGTTCGACGGTCGGCAGAAGGTGCGATGATGCAGTAGCAGCTTTTCATTACACATAGAAGATATCCACTATCATTTAATTGTATATCACGGTACTCGGAGGTATCAGCATTGACTATAAAATCTCTTGCGTTCCCGAGTTCTCGAGTTGATGACGTGAACTTTAGAATGGATGTTTCGCATTGAGTATTTAAGTATTTAAGTACTAAGTATATTTAAGTATTTCAAGTATTTAAGTATTTAAGTGACTTTAGAGTGGATTTTAAGTATTTTTTTGGCGGAATAGGTGGGATTGCTACCTTTCCTTGACGGGTCATGCAGTCGACAATTTTCTAGTTGACTACAGATCGGTCGCGTTTTACTTTCATGTCTTGGCTTCTGTATTTGAAGGAGTCTGTGCCGGTTCCTCTAGTTTCTTCCTCTTTTCTATGGGTCGGTATTCCCCTATGTTTGCAGTAGCGATGTGGACGTTCTTCTACTTAAATAGCGATCCCTAAATTTGGTTATATTCCAAAGTGAATTATTGGCATTGTATGCTTATGTTTGGACGTTCTTTTACTTTTTTCCTGCGCGATTATTACTACTTGTTGCTTTTTAGAAACTCTTATTGACAGTTAAATCTTTCACTAAAAACCTACTGAAAATCGAAGCGAGGCAAATATTCATTCACAATGGGGGATGTTTTTTGCGCTATTACTTCCACAAAATTTCAAAGAAACAGGCAGACATCTGATGGAAATCATCGTAGACGTTAGATGCTACTTTAGTATCAAACATGCACAAATCTTATCATCATCACTTACAATGAGCATAAACCACATGCGACGTTTCAAATGACTTGACTACTCTCATTTGTGCTGCGATGTTGGGCAAATATGCGTCGTATCATCAAAGTATTTATTGACAACCAAAACATGCAACGGTAATACCACCCGCACCGGAATACCAAATGTGATGTGAGTTTTCAACAAGTAAGCAATAAAGCAGAGAAAACATGTATCACTACAGCTATCTTGAAGTGAGTCACTGCTTCATCGTCTGACACAACAATAGGTTTATTCTTTCAAGAAATAAAGACCGATTTTTGCTGTTGTCGCTTAAAAACCGTTGTATACTACACCTAATCGATGATCGCCGGAAAAATCACACTCTCAGAATTCGCTCACTTCTATACTTTTTTAGTCGAGATTCATTTTTAGCACACATATTGACACAGACGTGCACGAATACATGCAAATACGCACAAACAAGCATTCATGCATGCATATACACCCACGCACAGAGGCATGTGCAAATCCCTGAAGAAGCTGCAGCCATAGTTATATTTCAGAAGTTCTCAATATAAGTCCAAATTTTTGATAGTAATCTTCTTTTGGTGTGTCATAAGCTTCAAAGTATCATTGGTTTGTTCGACCTGCTCCATTTTTGTTCTTGAGCCTCGCAGAGCTTTTTATGGTTTCTTGTGAAAGCACCCAGAATACATATTTCCAGGGTGGTCGATCGTCAGCCGATTGGTCAACCGTTGACCTCTATCAGATGAACGAATTCGCTTCTTGTCGCGAAACGCTTAGTTCTCACTGTGCCGGAAATCCCGTTTCGTTTTGAAAAGGCTTCATTTGCATCCTGATGAAAAATTCTAAGTTCTCATCTTAGTAGATAATGTTATAATGAAATGCAAAGCAAGCGTAACAGCAACTCAGCAAACTGCTGATTATTAATGTAAAAATGATCATTCTTAATGCACTACAAAAGAACACGCAATGAAATATGACTAGGGCCTATAATATGATGGGTACATGGTAGGTTCACTTTTTAAAATGTTTTTTAGGGCGCTTAAAAATTTGCATATGCAAAGTGCGCAATGACGATGTTATGTTTATGTGTACGTCTGTCTTTGTGTTTCAAGTTGAGAACCACAAGAGCTAGGCTATGAAATCCGATAGGTATGTTGTATTTTGCATGTTATAAGGCAACCTGCTATACAAGCAATTCAACCGACTTATGCACTAAGAAATCTGCTTACTATGTCCAAGTTTCGCAGCTGAACGGATGTTCGTTTTATACGAATCGAGTTGAAAGGATTCACTTTCTCTAGAAAGTTTAGGTTTTTACACACTCACTATAAAATAGTCTGATTTCTATGAAGTGGCAAGATTAACTAAAATCTTCTGAGGTATTTTCACACCTTCACTATGCTCGTAATTTATGAAAAATGTTAATATGTTGAGTGAAATTGTAAGAGCGCTTATCGTTCCAACTCATCTGGCGTGCTTTCCCGCTTACCTTTTTCCCTTCTTTTGCCTAAAAATGACACAAAAAACAGCTTTTCCTTTCTGCCAAATGTTCCGATTGTTTTTACGCGTGATCTTAAATTGTCTGAATGCACTTTCTGTTCAAGCATACTGCATAGGGAACGTTCATAATAGTGAATTGTTTTTTCCACAACAGACATCTTAGTGAAAGCACAATGCATTTATATGAACTCATTAATTTGAAAATATAGTGAGAACCCATAGGAACTCGAATTCCACTTACTAGCCACTCTTTTTTCTGTATTCAGCTGCCCAGCATTTTCTCCCTTTTAGTGAATAGCTCAATTGGCATAGACCACAGAACCGAGAATGAAGAATAAAATGAGTAGTGAAAAATTAAGAGGAGGTGCGGGAAGGAGGGAACGGAAGAGGCTGGACAGAGGAAGGTTGTCCTAGGAGAGTGAAAGGTGAGAAATCTCAGTTTTTTCAATAAATGCAATTCCGTTTTTCTGTAGTGTTGAATTTTTCTGATGTTCAAAAAATTTTAGTCGTAGTGAATGAGATATTTTTTCATTTTAATCGTAATGAGATATTTGTTCATGCTGCAATAGTTCACATATTTAGTCACATTTCTTGTATGTTTTCACTTAAACGTTGAGCAATTGTTCTTGTAACAATTAATGATTAAATGAAAACTGCAGTGTTTCTGTGTTGTATGAAAATAGAAAAGGTATCATTTAACCAGGAAGTGACGTATGAGTCGAATATGAGATGACAGAAGAGAATAAGAATAGTTATTTTCAAATAACACAATGCTTCCATTACAACGATGACTTATTTATTTCGTTATGTTCAGTGCTGTAGAAAAAAGATGAATAGGAAATTAAGAGGTGCTAAAAAAACCGCTTCATTATGGAGCGCGTGGTTTCCTGTAATAGTTTGTTCCGCCCCTCGTTGCAGCAGGGTAGTGAATTGTTTCATCTTATAGTGTGCCAGTAATTTCAGAGATGGCCTAGAGTGCGCTATTTGAACCTTTACTCTTCCTTATTTAAATAAACAGTCTATCTGAATCAATCTATACAAATGTTTGCTATCGATGTGAAATTTAATGTTTGTGACAATCCCCACTGCATTGAAGTTGGCTATTAATTCTGTGAAAATGTAAGCCAAAAAGTGCCAAAAATTTATAGCATCCTGAGAATTCTGGCCATTTGTTCTATTCACTCAAAGTTTGATGTGCACTATCTTATTAATGATGTAGTTCACAAGCTCAGGGAGATGTGAGCTCACTGTGAAGGATCTTCATATTCTCATTTTTAATGAGATTGTCCTTTGCTATGAATGCTAATAAAATTCGTCATAAAGTTTCCACTGGCATCAATATCATTCTTTTTGTTGTTAGCAACATTGCATTCTTCAGATGAGCTTGCCGATTAACCTTCAATCAATCTACAACATCTATTATTGTTTTTTGACACCAACCTTGTTGAAATGATGCAATGTGCTTACACCCTTAGGCATTTCCTTGTTGAGCAGTAATCATTCAGCCTCTTCACAAAAAGCGTTGTACGTCATTTCGAACTTTATCTACCTTACAAAGAGCATTGTAATGCATTTTGAATTGATATCCTCAAATATCGATCAAGCCTTACTTTACACAATAGTAAACGGATTGATTGATGTGAATATGTCTCTTTATTGAAAAATATTGACTGTTGCTATGAAGCATTCCGTTCGACGTCCAATGTTTAAACATTCTCAAACCTAATTAATGCAAAAATTATTTTTCTTTAATTTTCGATTTAGCTCACAGATTACTACATAATTTTTCCTAATTTTACTTGTTTTCAGAGCTAATTAGCTCTTCTATCTATTGATATTACTGCACTTTAGCATGTCATTTCAGCCATTTCACTTCCTTCAATTACTGAAAAACCTCATCTGTAAAACGCGACCGTGAATAGGAGCATTGCATACTTTTCATAACTTAATAAATGAATAAATAAATAAATAAATAAATAAATAAATAAATAAATAAATAAATAAGTAAATAAATAAATAAATAAGTAAATAAATAAATAAATAAATAAATAAATAAATAAATAATAAAAAAGACGGTGAAAATGTGCAAAACGAGGTGCGCATACGGACCTCTAGCGAGATATGCTTGCAGCACAACTTTCAGTAATGGTTAAACAACAAATAATGCTAGCAATATTTAGCGGATTTCAGGAAATTTTAGGAATTGATCTTTCCAGCGTGAACTAAATGTTGCTTCCGAGTTTCCCGCCGCACCTGCAAAATTAAATATTGCCAACAGGCAAAACAAATACTACCCTCGCTTGCGCATTATGAACGTTTTTGAAGATCTTACTCCTTTTCGCTGACGTGAAAACGAGACGGTATGCGAACCTTTTGATCGCCTGCTGCGCAAACACCAGTGCAATATTAGGTTAGCCTGTAAGTTCTGATGCTTCTCCTTCAACATTATCTAGCAATATTAAGCAATACAGACATGTCCGAAAACGATGGTCGTGACATCGGGGTATATGAGGCATACTGCTGGATCAGTGTGGATCACTCTTCGATTTGGGATTTTGTTGTGATTTCTGAACAGTTTATGTCTTGTCAACAACGTCTGCGACACTGCTTCAATTTTGAGTGCGGCATTGAAGCAGCATCGGCCCGTTGTCAGTTATGCGATATATACAGGAGTGTTGCTTAAAAAACGATATCTCAAAAATTTTATTGTTGGGAACCATGAAGTAGAGTACAAGCCGCAATCCAAAGGTCTGACGCATTAGAGAAAGTCATCGATAGCATCAATATACGAATATTTGGTACAGTGATATTAAGTTGCTGTAAAGTCATATAATTCTGAAACAAAGTTGCTGATAGTATCAAGACTTAGGAAGCAATCTGATATATTTGAACTTGGTTAATGCACTGCAGTTGGGCTCGAAATTTAACATAATGGTCAGTGAAAATTTCGGCTCGGCGATCAATATAATGTGCTTTTCAGTTTCCGGAATGGTAGACACATTTCCCAATTGTAATCCTTAATACCATTCAACATCACCATATCATATGCCTAATTTTTTAAAGCACGATATGTTCTCACAACATCCATTTTTTCCATTTCCATGAACGGTCCTATCTTAAGCTTATCGCATTTTGAGTGGTTTCAATGTTCTATATGGATATTTCATAAACTTTTCTAATAATCTCTCCGAATTTTAGAACCGAAATAGGTTTATTAACAGAGCTGTCCGCATCTCTTAATATAAAAAAATTTTTTCACGGTTGGAGTCACAAATTTCACGTAGAATTACAAAGTTTCCGTAGACTATAAGACTGAAAATCGAGAAGCACACGTCCATCGAAAATTTATCCTTCCTTAAGTGAAGGCAAATGATTGTTTGGATGATATAATACTTGTGAGGAATTTTTTCAGTAAGAGATGAAATGTCATTCCTGTGAGAAATTCTCTTCCATTAGGAGACGAACGATTCTGAGCCTTTTTATGCCCTTTGCTGGTCATACTATTTGAATTTAAAATTTAGCATCCCACTAGACTACTAGACAGCTTCGCTTTAAAAGTATTGTCGAATAAGTTGATCTTAAAATGTATCAACTTTGGATTGCATTTAGAATCATATTTTTTGATAAGACTAATCTCGGTCTTAATTTGCATAAGCAAACATTCTATGCTTTATACGATGAAACTACCGGAAACTCTTTGAAAATTTTAATTAAGAAACTGAGCAGCTGCTTGATTAGATTATTCCATCATATGCAAATTTATTTGCTCGTCGGAACACTAAGTTGGCAATGACTAGATAAAACCTTGAAGTTCACCGGTCGACAATCACATGTATGGACAAAAAATGTCAGTCATTTTACGTTGTTGCAAGCTTACTTTGGACACGTCGTGTCTGTGTATATATAAATGTGGTCTGTCTACCTGTTGGATAGTTTTAACTCGGGAACAAAGGTGGCAGAGTGACAAAATTTGTGGAGCATAGCGAGTTCACGATATGTGAATTCACCTCCTTCATTCTCTCGCCCAATTGCACTCATGCACAACACATTCACGTTGATGCAGTAAAGTGGAAAAAAGTGAATACATTTTTTATCACTCGTTTCATTTTGCATAGATCCGGTGACAATAAAGCAATTCTCGTGTAGATTTGCACGAAATGTGGAATTAATTATGAGATAGAATATGAAGGCATTATTTTGTTTACTAATTACTCATCCGGAATTGGTGGCCAGGATGGTGGTATGAGAGCGCCTATCGTGTCAGCTCTTCCTCACTATGAACTTTGTTGTATTAGATTATAACGAAGACGATATGACATATAAACAAGGAAGTAATATGTAAATGAAATTAATGTTCTTTTTTGCGAAGACCTTTACGTTATGTTCACAGAGTATGGTGAGCGTTGATTCAGGCGTGAAGAATAAACGAAAACTGTTGGTGAAGATTCGAAATTTTAGTTGAAACGATGGAGCTGGCGTTGTTGTTTGTATTTGAACTGCTGCTTCTCACTGATGCGAGTATTTCCACATCGATTTGTGATCGTTTTGATGGCCACAGTGGAGCCGAAGAAGCACATGAATCTTGCAGCGAATTCTGCGAGATCAGAGTTCGTTTTCAATGTTTCATCGAGAAATTTTCCTTTCTTTCTTGTGTTTTTACTAATCATGATATCAATTAGTGATGAAAAAAATTAAGAATGATTGAAGATTAGCCTTCCCGCATGCGGGAGGATATACGTGAAAAGAAGATTCGAATAAAAGTTTTCGGTTGTAGAAGGAAAGAGAGTGGGCGAAGAATACATAGGGACAGGATGTTTCGTGATAATTAAAACAACAAATTTTCGGTGAAAATTCGCTCTTATCTATGCGTCTCAGTGTTTCTTACCACATCATCCATGTAATGTGTCTATTTGTCTCTCTTCAACCTTATGGATATGTACAATCGTTTTATTTATAACTAGAGAGTGAGAAAAGATCTATTGAATTTATTTGCATTATTCTCTCTGGGAGAGCAAATTTCATTATGGACTAAATACTGACCGCCAAAAACTTCATTGGATTATGTAATAAAAGCCATAGTCGCATATGGTGAATGTAATCGAATTGAACAATATAAAAATTTTTTCTTTCTAGTTCCTTGTTTTTTTACCTCATTGTTTCTCCATTCCAGAGATTTATCAGCAGGAAACGTATCGCTAATTTTTATCACTTTTTCGTTCTCTTACATTCCTATGTTCGAGTATACGCAAAATTATCCAGCATAGCTGTCATTTTACCGCACATATATTGTACAATTGTTGTCATTATTTCTAAAGTAATAAGTTCGCGCTGTTTTTTTTTATTTCAAAGTTCATTTATCAATCCTTCTATTATAGGTTATCAGCTAAATTCTATCAAAATTATTCCTATGTTAAAATTTTGCTTACTTTTAAATTTTATTCATATAAACATATTCACATGCAAATTACAGTCTTTTGATTCCATTCGAATTTTATCAAATTCTATCTCCAACGTTATATGCATATGAGTTGTCGAATTCTTGCCGAAAAAACTCTCGAGAGAAATTCATCATAGCAACCTCAACGAAACATGCATAAATGCGTCCTATACACATTTTGAGGGTGAATTTCGGATAAGTTTATGCAACAAAACGTCGAAAATATATAATGTGTCATCGAAAATGTATACCATGTTTATTTGAATCTAGTTAATTCGAGTCTAAGCAGAAACTGATCGCAGTGAAACTAGAGACCACCAGTCCACCAGTTGAAGGGGGAGGGGGTTCTAATCAAATCATCTCGACGTATTACGGTAATCAGCAGCTTTTGTTTCAGGGATGTCATATTGGACGATGTGAGCGATTATTCTGGCTAAACAAATGCTCATGTTGGTGGTGCCTACCATCACTGAACCTGGATGATTTTAACTGAAGTAATTTTTAATTTGAATATTGTGGATTTCATCAGTAAATATTTGTGATTGCCTCTTGTTCTCATCTACAACAAATTTCTCTCGTTGTCTAACGACTAAATGAACAACACTTCACCAACTCGTTTAAAAAATTCCTCATTTATATAATTAAACCAAAAGCAGCAATAAGAATTGCTACTTCAGAATCTGCGATTGGTTAGATTTTTACCAAGCAACCTTTTTACCAAATAGTTTAATTCTAGCCAAGCAACTACTGGGAATTTTTTATGTTCCACAAAATTCAGAATATATTATTTTAAAAAAATTCTTCCTGAATTTGTTATCATTAATAACATTGAATATATTTATATAACCAGAAGAATAAGAAAAAAATTCATTTTTCGAAGTTTTTTATACGTTGCAATGCAGTTGCAAAGCATGTTTTGCTCTACTTCGCATATTTTGCACTATAGACAAAATTGAACGTTTTGACCGTAATAGACAGAGGCAAAATGCATTTCTACAGCATGCATTTCGCATATATTGACTTGTAAATGTGTAGCGTTTATAAACTTTGATTTGACAGTTTAAACTGTGGTTGAAGAATGCTCCTTCTCCCCACTCCTTTCTCCCTGTTTCTAGTAATTCCTCTATGAAATTTTAATTGAAATAGTGGTCTGTCATTTGCAACGTTATTTACGACTATTGCATGTCGTGAAAATTTTGAGAAGGAAAATAAATCCTCTTTATAGAGCAGATTTTTCAAAAAATTCCAGCAATTCATAATCTTCGCGAAGTTTTTTCGATGTTTCGTCCTGACAGATATAAAGTCTGCATTAGACCTTGTTTCAGAACACATGATTAGACACTTCAAACACTCGCTCACATGTATTAAAAAAATCGATAAATTTAAGGCAATTATATTCAGTTCCTCTTCAAAAATTGACGGAGTGGAATTTAGGCAATGAAATCTTAATATATGTTGCGATCATTGATGCATAAAAGAATAGAGCAACATTTTGGAGCTAGTGGTTCCATTACCCTAATGTGCTAGATGAGGAAGTACCATAAGATAGGCAGTCGGAAAGGAGATAAAAATGGTTCACAGTCAATCAACTTTACATTTGCGATGACAAGATAATTAAATTTCGTTGGAAATCTTGCAATCAGCGTAAAACACCTAGCACGGATAGGCGCAAAAATTTGTTGGGGATCGCCGAATGCGAAAGTATTTGAGGGGAAGAGAAGATGAATGCTGAATTTAAGTGAATGCAAGCAATCATCCTTGGTTCTCAGGTGAAATCCCAATTTTAGGTCAACATCCGATATTCGAGCATCTTTTGGTGCTGATACTATTTCGCTACTGGGTCCGAGCAATTCTGAACTGCATCAACCAAATTTTTCAATAAGTGCCATGGATTTGTTCCTACGGAAAGAGAACTAAACCAAATATGAGGCAAAATGGAAGTCACGGTGGTAAGAGGGGTCACTACATAGGCTTTTTCCTAACCTACCCGCTATTAGGGACCCACTTTGCGAATATTTAGAAAATGACGAAATAATGCATGATGTGAATCATTTTTCTTAAACGGACTATGTAAATATAAAAGAACTATCGGGATGCCTACCATCCTTTCGAATTAGCATAGATGAAATTTAAGCAATATAATGGTTCAATTATTGTGCGACTTTCCTAAGGATCCCTTTTAGACGAATAGAATAAAACTAGCAAATGAGCTTGCAAATAGACACATAGACGCATATGAACTTTGACTGCTTCTATAATATACTTGAAGAAAATTCCAAGAAAATATAAACAGTTACATTTGAATCATATGAGAAAACAATTAAAACAACTATAATAAATGATTGTGATATGTTTAGAATGACTCATCAATGTGAATAAAATTCACTAATAAAATCGTTTATTCAATAGATATAAAACGTTTAGCTTTTGTTAAGAAGAAACGAGTGTAATAGTGAATAGGACAAACAACCACAATATGATTCAACACGATGAACGTTTCATAAAGCAAAAATCATTGAGCACCGATCGGCTATATAAGCATTTTGCATTCGTTCAAAATCTATCAGTTCGTCGTGGATCGCTTGGTTGCGCTTCTTGAAGCATCTCAATAGACGTTTCGATTTTCATTGTGCATCTTCTCTTCTTTTTTTTTTATTATTCATTTTTTGCAAGTTTTTTTTCCTCTGAATTGATAGTTTCAGCGAGAGATCCACCATATTTTTATATGTAAGCACATACACATGTACTTATTTCATACTTCATTTTCATTTTTTTGAGTGCCTTCATAAAAAAATTCAAAATTAAAAGAAATTTTATCATAAATTTTGCTTCATATAAATTTATTGGTTGCAGTATTGAATCAGAAATTATGTCAACCTAACTATAATGGTATTAAAAAACTCGAAATAGGCAAATAAAATATGAAATAATATGAGCACAAAAAGCCAACTAGTGAAAATCCTGGATGTGAAATTGCTCTTCAAATCCACTCGCATAATTCAGAGCGAAAATTTTTTTTTTGTGCTGATCAATCGACTCAAAGCTATAAATAATTTTGCGGCGATCAAGTCCTTACTCAACGATCGTATGGAATACTGATTAACTATCATCGATCAAATTTAATGGGTGATCATTATTGTTCGATCATTCGAAAACGTCCCAACTTTACATTTATAGGAAGAAAGCAGCCAAAATTTTACAAAAAAATTTTCCATGACAATTAGCATCGCCAGAAGGCTTCCGTTACGATTCTGTTGGTTGACGCTTTAATAGTGAAAAAATTTGTTGTTTTTGCTCAAGATGCTAACTCGAAAAATGGAAGACGAATATGTTTGGTCGGTTAAATAGCAGATAATATTTATTTAACAAGCTTTGTTTTTATCAGATGGGATCTATTATTATCGTGTTTTTTTTTGAAGGATATTCCGCAAAAAAAGACAGAATCATTGTCGGCCATGAAAACTGCAATTATCGTTGTGTCGCTGGTCATTTTGGCTGCAACACATGCAGCCATTGACTTTTCATCATGCGCACGTATGGATGTACCTGGATTGAGTAAAGTGGCACAAGGACTATGCATATCTTCTTGCAAATTCCAGGTTATTATCTTCCCTTCAAAAAAAATTTCTCAGTGGCCAAAAATCTAGGCCTTAAATAGCTGCAAATTGTTGATGTCAGTTTATGAATTCATTTCTGCGTGCATTTGCAAATTGCAAGACGCAGTATGACGATATGGCGCTTGCGAATATAAATGTGTGGGTATGCGAATGTACGTATATGTCTGTGTGCATGTTAAGTAGTTTCACCTCGAGAATCAGTGAAGCTAGAGTTAGGGAATTTGAAGCGCATAATCTACATCATATGATTCCTTCAAAATGCTCGAGTTAATCCGGAAAAAATTCGTATTTAAGAAATTATAGAATGGATTAAGTTGAAAAGCATGCAAAGCAACTAAAACACATGCATGAACAGTCAATATAATAAACGCTTTTGCGCTTCATTTGTTAAATCAACTAGGTTCATAAATCATCAGAACAGAATGAAACACATCGAAAAATGAATTTACATCTGAGTTGATCGAAACGCTCACATGAATTTTTTACTAGAGATTCACTCATCGTGTTGTATCACATCACCGCACAAATCTTCTGTAAGAAATTTTATAGTTGCTTAGTTGAAACTCTCCCCAGGTAAAGAGACAGTGGGACAGACATAGACGTATAAACACGCACAGACACAACATCATTGCAACATAGATCATGTGTCTATGCGTTATGCCTGTGCGTACACATTGGATCAGTAAAATATACAGATGCAAAAGCACATTGAAAAACGAATTTTTACAAATTATTTGTGCAAGTGGTGAATGGCATTATGCGAGAAACATTTTGTTGGCAATTTATAAAATGATTCGATGTGATAGATGCGGTTAGAGATGTTTTATTTTATATCAAAGTATCGAATCTGGGGCAATCATCAAACTTGTGTTGTGCTTCATAAGAGATTATAAACAACCGCTGCAATTCTTGCAGCTATCTCTGAGATCGATTTAGATGCATAGCTCTGACGTTTTCTTCTTGCGACTAAAGTCCCACTTTTTTCACCACATGTCTTATTTGTCTCACATAGTTTTTCAAACAAATGCATACTACTATTACTTGCTCATCACAAATGGTAGCTTTTTTTTAAATTCTCGACAAATAATATAACCAATAATGCGCTCATATTTTAAATGATCCGACTGTTCATACAAGCGCTAACAAAAAAGATTCGTTTTTCTCACCTGGTCATTTGCAAACTTTTGGCCAATTAAAGTCATACTAATGGATCAGTTTGAAATTATTACTGGTGGATGAGCCTGTGGTACTGCATATGCCTGTCACAGTCGCAATTCCATTTCAGTTACTTACAAACTGAAACCGCCAAACAGATGGTCACATGTAAAAACACATGCACATATGTAGTGAGACAACACAGCACAAACGAAACCCGCAAATGCAAATTTACAAAGTTACAAGAAAAACATCATGCAAGCAAACACAATTGCGATTACAGAATTGTGGTACCGGTTACTGTGAGAAACGTGGCGGTCGACCGACTTGTGTTTGCGATCGATGTGGACGAGGAGGCGGTGAATGGCCAAGTGTACCTATGCCAAAAGGACGAGGTTCACGTGGACGAAGACATTCTTAAGAGCAAAGAATAGTCACTGAAACTTTTGAAAAATAAATTCTTTTTGCATCAATATATAAATGTCGTTGACTATTGAATGTAACGCTACATTATTTCTATTAAAATGCATTGTTTCTTGTGACTATTTATCAACTACAATCGTTATAATTAATAAAATGATCAATTTTTTCTTAAACATGAAAAACAACGACTAGAGTGGCTAATAAACAGATTACGATCATACATCGACAAAAACTATTGCACACACCAGTTTGGGAGGCGGTAAATACAAATTAAGGTTAAAGGTAGTAAAAGAAGTTATCCTATAGTGTATATTGCACACACAAAATTTGACAACTTGACCTTCAGTGACTTTCAAATTCAAACTGTCAGATAGATAAGCGTGCATATAGTGACCTTGCAAAGAAGAAGCATTTTTTCCAAAGGGTTTTTTGCACATGCACATTTGTAAGAGCGCATAATAAGTTTTTGTTGTCGAAAAGACTGTCATGATCTCACTTTCCTTCTTATGGAATCATTTCCAACAGCATTAAAGATGGTAAAGGATGAGCGGGTGCATTGTTTGAAAGCAGAAGTTGTTATTGCTAAATGAGAGTTATATCTTTTAAGGTATTTTAGCTACATGAAAAAATGCAAAAAAATTTCAAAGAGGAACGATAGTTCTTTCTCTCTCGCTCAATAAAAACTTCCTTAGCGTATGATAGAAACTTCCTTAGTGGATATTAAAATCTCATGAATGTTTGATCAAACAGAAATCTCGACTAGAGTTCAAAAATAAGCATTTTTTTCTGTAAAAGAGCCCCAAACAGTCCTCTTTCAATTGTTCAACATTATTCCATATGCTATTTAGCAGTGAATCATACAGATGATACTTTTATGATGAAGATAGTAGGGTGATGAAAATTACCTCTATTGTACAACGAGGAATAAGGCCAATACGGAAATGAACTTGAATTATTAGATTGAAAATAATTGATTACGTCTTAAGAAACCTTCTGCTTGGCTGTCTTTGGCTTGCTGAATTTCTGGGAAAGTTGATATGAGGATATGATCGGATGGTTGTACCTCTTTGTGCATACATCAAGTGACTGTAATTCTAGAGCAGCGGTTTTCACAGAGTATTTTGACATTTATATACACGTATATACACATGCACATACACAACGTTGCGTAATGTGTTTATCAAGTGCAAATTTTGTGCAATCTGCAAAGTAAGGGCAAATATGAAAAAAGATTATAATAAACAAAGGTACGATATGATATAACATCTAAGTTTCAAGCAAACCGTGCTAGTGAACCTAGCAATAGGAGTAGAGAGTGAAAAAGATAATTGGAAAAAGGATGATGGAAAAAGGCCAGCCGAGAATAGCTGATATCCTACAACTGCTAAGAGATGATCGATGCTCTATTGCATTGTATATGCTTACTGAACGCATTCTTGAAGGCTGCCCTTATTTTTACCCTCAGGTCATACGACAACAATATTTATGGACTGAACGAGACGATACGGAAGATTTAGCCGAATTGCAATAGACACTGTAAATACGTTTTTATTGAGAAGATTTATGTGAAGCGCCACCGTTCTAGACAAATCAAAGATCAGAGTGCATCTTTCGTGCAACGATCACCAAGTCTTCCGTGAAGCTCAAGTTTGTTTCCTGAACCTGAATTATGTGATGGAGTGACTTGAATTGATTGCTTTTTTTTTATTTCTTTCTCCTATTAAACAGGTAATAAAGTTTTGTACCACATAAAAAGTGTACAGCAAGTGTTCCGAAAAGAAATGATTTCATTCGGCGATGACAGAATTGAAATTGTTATGTCTCAATTGTTGTGAATTTTGAAGTGCGCAATCTTCTAAGTTGTGTGCTATGATTTTCGCAAAAAAATAGTATGTGAAACTACGAATGTGACGATTGGATTTCTGTACAAATATCGAAGGTAAAATCGAGATGACCTAACTGAAGCGAATTAGTTTCAAGAATGGCATGGCGGTGTGAGTATAGGCTAGAGAAGAGGTTCTAATCCAATTTGAAAATAACTATTTCATCTTCGAATGCAATTTTCCATATTTTTTCAACCACGAAACGAACTAGTTTTCTTAATAAAGGCTAAACCAACAAGGGTGATATATTCTTTCAAACTGAATGAGCTCAAGTAGAACTGTACTGCAATCAGTCCACTTGATCCATCTTTCCCGAACAAACTTTGCTTACTGTTTGAGAAGACAAAATGTTTGGTTAAACGATTATAGCAGTAATAGCGAATACGTTTACTAATAAGAAAACGATGGTGCATGTAACAATAAACTTTTATATGTACGTCTGACTCAGCAATAACAAAAATGAATAAAAGCATCAGCCAAATTATAGCGCATTAGAATATGGAACGATAACAGAAGCTCAACTAGATTCTGCGTAAGGTTTCAGGGTATACATGGAAACTATAAACTAGCATAGAAGGCAGTAGATTTCTGGATTGTTATGGCGGAAATAGTCACAGGGATTGAGATAAGCCACCCGAGATGATAAGCAGCAAACGCATTACTCCCTCTAGCCACAACGACTCCTCTTTCAAGATGTAATGGAACCATCGGCATAGGGGGAGAAAGGTGAGGTATGAAAAGGTTATTGGAGGCAACACTTTCATCAAAAAGGAGTTGATGCCCTCCACCAAGGGATATGGAAAAAGCATGTTTACCACTTAACACGCGATTAATTAATGACTGTTGAAGCTTTAAGAACGCACTAGTAGAACGAAAAGAGGGTGGCTTCGTTAAATATGGGAGAGGTTTTTTTATATTAAAAGGAGAGCTTTTCTTGTGTTAAAATCTAGGACGCCCAACAGAAGATGTTGCTTCTCGTGTCCATTTGTACGGTTTAATATTCTTTTAAAATTTCAAATCTTACACTTTCATTATCAAAAACATTCCAAAGCCCACAGATATATAACCGAATATTGTAGAAAATTGCGAAAAATTCAAACGCACTGTCTGAAATTTTCGCAAAAATCACAAAGAAAGAAGCACATAATTGAATTCGAATTTGAAAAATTCGTTTTATTGAATTGACTGTTGTAATGAAAGCAAAAAACACGATTCTCATATCTTATCGCTAAGTGATCGCTAAGCATAATGCATACTTATTTCACTCTTGGGGTTTTAACAAGGAATAAACTGATGCTTTATTGCAGGAAATAGAAATATTCAAACCAAAGCTTGAGCTTAATGTGTTGTCTTGTTGCTGCCAATTAATGGCAATTGTTCCGAGTTATCAATCTTATAGATTCTGAATCAAATAAGCATTAAATTTCCGCAAATAAAGTGATGTTTTTGTCGACTATACTGCCTCAAACGCCTGCGCAATGTGTTTTCCTCCTCGACTGTTTTCTGTTTATATCATGATTGGCTACTTTCACCTGGCGGGTGTTATATACGCGGAGAATAGTTATGCTCAACACCTCATTGAAAATGATTCTAGTTGCGTGGATAATTGCTACGAATACACGATCGACTGTTCAGTTTGTTCGCAATCTCATTAATATTGTGTAATTGAATTGAGTAAGTGATTAGTCGCGTGTGTGATTACGTGCCATTAGATTGCCCCAATTTAATTACTCGTATAATAATAAAATCTGATTAATTAAATTCGCACTAAAACGATCACGTAAATATCGCCTAATTAACCACCTCTTACAATTAAAGGTATCTGTATATAAAGGTGCACCGAGAAGAAATCCTCATTTATATTTGCCGCGATAAGTCAGCAGCACGATGTGGATTGCTCTTATGTAAGCGTTAATGCTTCCCATTTATCGCTATTACTTGTTCAATATTCGCTTACTTCATTTCTTTGCTGAAAGTATGTATTCAAATTTTGAAATGAATAGCTTATTTCTTCGCTTGTTGGAAGGATTATAGAATTCCTACTAAAAGATATTAGAATACCGCCGAGAAATCTGAGAGCGGCTATAATTTCCGTGGCGCATTTGTCTCCTTGAAAAGCTAAGGACACAGTAGAATGTCACTATAGCGACTCAAATCATCGACTGTTTTTTATTTGCGCACCTCACTCCTTCATATTAGCTCATTATACTTCTTTAAAATATGCCAATCTGCATAGAAGTCGACAGGCATGGAGCCTTGGATGTCGAAGATTTCAGTCCCATTCGTTAGCCAACATAAAGGACCTATCAAATTTTATGAATTCTTGAGATTTCTAGTATGTTGCACCTTAAAAAAACTTGCTGATTTTCTAGATACTCCAATTTGTTAGGGTACTAAAGCTATGCACAGGGCATTACTGAATACCAGATATGCTGCCTTTATTTAATAATGTCTTTGCCGGGTACAGAGAAATGGGTACGGCTACATACGCCGCCAGCAAAATGAAAAAAGCATGTTTGTACTAGTGGACTGCAGACTCGGACTTCTCTGTAAAGTTGTTCGCATAGCTGACTCTGGTACTTCCACTCATAACACACAAAACATTTTCCTGTGAATAATTCTGAAAAAAAATGAACTTAAGGACAACGCTGTTCTTAAGAGATATTTAACTCTTTTTCATATCATAAAACGTTCATAATGTCTGGTATCTTGGAAAGAAATTATTCATAATTTTATTGTATTTTTATTAATCTTCGCTATTATTGCCACATCCGAATAAGATGAATTGATTTCCATAATGAAAATGTCATTCAAAGCGAATACGCTATACAACGGTGCCTTCATCCCTATCATCTCATCCCTATGCATACTGAGATGTACAAGCTTCCCTCAACTTCATTAAGCTTATTCTGCATTGCTCACGGTGCCAAGGAAAGTAATTATTTTATGACCCTAATTATGTTCAGGATTACTGTCGATAGTCAAAAACATTTTGTCACAGGACCATCCGAAATCGTTTTTGGTGCTCGAAAATCGTTCTGAAGGGAGCTGTAACTTTCGGAGCCTCGGAGTTCAGGAGTTTTGAACTTTGCGCAGTAGAGTTTAACAGAACTTGCTCAATTTTTGAGAAGCAAAGGTCACGCATGAGATTCCGATATAAAAACGAAAGCTCTTATTCGCCCTCTTAAATTCTCTACAAGCGTGTTAACAGGATATTCGCATACACATATATGCATATCAGTTTTTACTGTGGCTCCAATTTGCCCGTCGCAAAGGATACGATGATGAAAATCGATAGTTGTGTGGTAAATTGGCGAAACGACACAGACATAAATTCTTGTGCTTTGGCCTATGGATTTTGGCCAAGAACAACCGCAAAATGGACCTTGACCAACAACGTGTACTTCATGATCCTTTAGAGCATGATACGAATCAGCATAAAGGGCGTTTCATTGCTTAGTCACAATTAACACAAATTAAGCGCTCTACAATTGTCGCTATGAACATTTGAGAAACTTGTGAGTACAAGCAAAATTACATAACTGCCAATCATAATGCATGCTTTTCCGTTTAATCGACATGTGTTCCCTTATTTAAGAGGGAACAAAGATTTTATGCAAATTTGGGAATTTCATAAAGCAAAAGCTGAACGAATTCAAAGAACGTTGAGATGTAAATAAACCTACAAATTCTCTTATGATAATTTTAATAACAACAATGATCGAAATATGAATATCACAAGCACAACTTCTTAAGAATCGTTAGCAATGATGAGGTGTATTGTGCTTTCAGAGCGTTCAGCGTTTTTGTTGGCTTATATGCGGCTCCCTTAGAAGTAAATACAACTGTTGACCAAAACGATCAAACGATCGTCAATGGCAGTAATGTTTGCATCATTAAGGTTAGTTCTATTTATTTTGATCGTATATCGAGGAAGTAAACTAAAATAGACATCTAAATTTTGTAAAATTCCTTCTGTAAAATCTTTCCAGGTGAGAACATTTGTACGTGAGGTTTCCATTATTTTACCAATATGTATTTATGGAACTGCTCACAGCACATCACTGTTTCTATCGTTTCTTTATTAAAGAGGGAAACGAAGTAAAGGATATGCGGAAATAATTCAATAACTGAAACGAAAGTGAGAATCACTTCATCCAGCCACTTATTGCAGTAACCCACGAAATATCTTCCTTATAAGGATGTGCTTCAGGGACTTGGAAATGAGGCAAAATATGAAAAGATGTTGGGCGAAAGGAATAGGAGGAGAGAAAAACAAAAGCGTTTCATGTGTTTGTCCATCCTTCGAAATATTGGTTGTTTCAAGGGCTAATTGCAGTACAGTACAAATCCAGTGATGACTCACATAAGAGGAATTTTAATATTAATGATATTGAGATGCTTTAAATGATACCTTAGCAATAGTTAAGGATAAATCAATTGTATACTTCGGCGATTTTTGGAAGCAACAAGTACGGTTTCACTTCTAATAATCCACAGATTTCTTTCTCTATTTTGAACTGAAATTTTTTCTTGAAGACCCTTAGCATTTTACAAACCATCAATGCATTGCATAAAAAGATGGACTATTTAGGGTGGCAATTTGACGATAAACGGCGAAGAAAAGGGTCCACTCACTGCACAACAACTAGCTGAACTGCGGCAATATCAGCAGAAGGTCGATCAATGGACATTATCAGTCAAAAGTGCCCTATGGATGGTAAAACTTTATAGCTACCTTCATATCATAAAACCTGTAATTTCACTGCTCAATAGAAAAAAATATTTTGAAAGCAGAATGCTGAATCACTATAGAAAAAGATCCATGGCAAATCTTGCATCGATATATTGCAACAGAGTTGATAAGACTGCAAGAAGATGAATATGCGAAAGTGCTCCACACTATTGAAATTTTGAGAGAAAATAATGTTAATGATAGAACAACTGGCGAAGCACGCCAGCAGAGATAGCACGATGTGCGCTTTTTTGCTTGAGTCAATCACAGTCACAAATTCCCAACAATTAAAAAATAAGGCATCCATAGTTTAATGATTGGGATCGATGACGCTGATTCTTATTGAAAATTTGCATTTCTGCAATCCGATCTGCAATTTAGCACCAATATAACCCAATCGCTCATATGAACTCGATGAATGAAGTTAATCCTCAGTAAATGAGAAGTTCCCACACTTTACAACACATCTATTAAGCTTCATAGCCTCAGCTTAAATGCTTCACGTATTAGAAATGTCATATAGACAAACAGACAAACATGCACATACATGTCCAATATGCTGTCACGACGATCAACTTTTAAAAGTCGCTAGAAATTTAGAGGCATCGAGCTTGAATAATTCCGTTTTCCATTTCTTCGAATTTGTTTTGACATTGGTAGATAACAACGTTTGAAACGCAAAATCACCTTTCAAGATGGCTTTTGTGTGGGATAAATTGCCCAATTCTTAGAAACAAGCCACTTAGTTTAGGCGCATGTATTGGCCAATTTCATTGAGAGCCTAGAAAAATCTTAACGAAAAATTTTACGATAAAATATCAAACTACTATGTGTATGAAGCTTATCAATGGATGCATCATCTTCAAACTTGAATGTTGCGTTTACAAGAGCGTGCAAAATTTTCATGAATCAAAAACGCCATAAATTTTGACCACTAATCAATTTCGGTCAAGCTTTTTTCCTTTCATTCACGTGATTAATTTATCAGTGACCTCATAAAAAATAATGCGTTCTCAGAAACATAACGGTTACTTATTTGTTATGTACTTTCGATTACAGGCGGCGAAAAACGTTTCAACACCTACTATGACTCCGGCACAATCGACTTTTCAAAGTAGTCTTCCATTTGGGAAAGGTCAATCTGACAACTCGAACAGCATGAGTCGGTACAATTCTAGCAGCTCTCATACGAGTAACAATAACAACGGTCGCATATTAGGGAGTTCTGGCGGCCAAAGCCAATCCATCACACGGCAACCGTCAGTCAATGTCGCAACAAAAGGTCGAACTGAGTTCACTAAAGAAACCACTCCAGTTCCTCTCCCAGAAATCCCGTCGTTTTGTAAATGAATACAGTCAATTATGTGCATCAAATCAATTATGTATATTAAATCAGTTATATGCACCTCTCACAACGGTTGAATTAATGCATTTTTTTACTCACATCAGCAGGGCATTCAGCACGCATTTACGATTCATCAACCCACAATCATATTATTCGATTGCTTGAATTTGTTCGATCTTGGAGTTCGAATTCGACACCCTCCTAAAAAGGCATAAATTTCACTTTTTTCATCTCATTCCACTAATGTGGAATATCTCCATCAGGTTTGATCGGTTGAAGTGGGAAGCTGCACCTTTTTTTGATATTTCGTTCAGCAAGCCAAATTTAATTCTAGAGATCGAATATGCTCAACTAGTCGAATGATAAAGGTTGCCTATCAGTTAACGATATTTGAGAGCATCTCATTCAAGACGAGGTCTTTTCTAAATCGACTATTTACGTCCTGGGAGCTAATGTATATGTAATTCCAATCCAACAGCTAGTTACAGGCATATAATCATAGCAGGTGGAATGCATACATTCGCTTCGACTACATGAAGATCTTAAAAAAGAGTATCGTTGAACATCTCATGCTCTATATTAGTTTTTGTCGAAACTCGAAAATAAGTGGACGATAATGACCAAACCCTATGTGCGTGGGTGCGGTTACATCCTGGTAGTTACATACGCCAGTGATGAGTGACTCCGGAGTCAGACTCCTTCGCAAGTTCATTCGGATGTTTAATTCGAGCTGATCCGATCGTCAGATGCATTCCAATATTTCATAAACGGTGGGTGACTGACCGGTGTAGTTTGAATTAGCTATGGAAATGGATTTCAAGAGTTTCACCCCGGAGAGGTCCATTTTTACTGCACAGGAAAACATCAACAGTCACGACAATCAAAAACTTTTGCAGCATCTTATGAAAATTTTACGCATACTTTCAAATGAGAGCACTAACATTCAACTCATATAAACTCTGCAAAATGCATCTCAAAATTGATCTTTCTTTCCGATTTCTTTTCACAGTGGAAAATTTTTTGAATCGTTGGCAATTTTCTAGACGAGGAACATTTCTATTAGCTTTATATCTTTGTTCTAACAAGTAAAAACTACCTTCGTGGATTTCATTTGTATGCAATCATCGTTCTGTTGATGATTACTTATAAATGCACTGCAAATGCCAACTTGTGTGGTCTGCATCGTATTCTGAGTGATTGTAACTTATTTCGACTTGAAAAATTCAACCCATCTATACAAATGATTGTGTTGATAAACGACTGTGAACAACACTTTCCCTATACATAGTGGATGTACATAATTACGACTGAGCGCATAAAAAGGATAAAGGAAAAACAACTTTATCCACCACTCAATCCGCTCTGATCACTCGAATCCTCCCCTCTCTTCTCGTTGTCCTTCTTCCTCCTCCGATCCCCCTTCCCTCCCCTCCCCACTCCATGCCAAGGTATTGAAGGAAATGCACGCCCGAAGAGATCATTCGAATCACGTGAAAGTTTTCACCTGTCGATTGGCGTATACTTACATCTTTATCCATCACGTACTTACCAGCACGTATAGGTAGGTACGTAGTTAAATAGACACACACAGACATCCATGAGACCGCAATCGATTGTGTAGAGATGCGTGGAACAATGAAGGAGAGTGTACTCTGTTCGGAGCAAAAAAACATTTAGATCTTTGTACAAAGTAAATGTGTTAGATTTCTAGACACCTTTACATACCATAGCAACAGTAAAGTTTAATGCGTCAAATCAAAGGAAAGATTTCTTTGCACTTTTCCAATTTTTAAATGAGCATAATACGGCTGTCCTATAGAGAAAAATTTTATTATAACAAACCACAATCGATAGAAATCAGAGTTAAGTTGAGAAATCGAGGCGATTTATTTATGACGTTGAATTCTTTACAGATGTATATCTGATGAAAAGGACAAATGAGAGTATAACATTCATGTGCTATTTTGAAGAAAAAAAAACATTTAAAAAATTGAAAATAAAACTGCATCTATAAGAAACATTAGCAATAATTGACCCGTCCAATAACTACAGTATTGTAAATGATGATATACTCACATTACAACAGCATCGATGATTATGAAAGACGATATCAAACGCATGAAATAAGACTCGATCTATACCATGCTGTAATAAAACAAACGCCATATTGCACTGTCGATGTAATGCAGTTGCAATATCTCAATACGGAGATAAACTGATAAGAGCAAAATAGAATCAAATACTGCTTTGGGAATGGAAAGAAATGTGCAAAAAACAATCCCCGATTGAGGCCATACTTAAATACTGTATTGAATAAAACTTAGTGTTTGGATTTTTGATAGTGCGTACTAAAAAAGCAAGCTTGAAATCCTTTTATCCACTGACATTTTGATTTATCTTTTCTAACCGATAACAAAGCAAACCTGGAATTACGAATATGAAAAAAATCATTGTGACTTTCCGGCATCGGATTAACTAGCCGGCATATTTCTATTCGACTCTTTTTAAATTTTTTTTTTTTATCTTCGCGAAGAATTTTGCTTACAGTGATAGAAATGCGACTTTTCTTCTGCCGTCTGTTATACCCATCGATTTCATTTAGACAGTGTATGGATGTTTTTGATTTATTGAAGCTAGCGCTATCTCATGGATTTTTACACAGTTGAAGTGCAAGAGGAGAAAGAGATCAAAAATCTGCATTGTCTCGAAAGCTATAATGTTCTCATCAATTGCGCGCATTAATTCTATGAACAATTCTTAACGAGAGTGAATCAACTAGTAATTTCAAATCCATCAACGTTGTAAAATTTATTAGCTGCGTTAAGCTCTTTAACAGCTCAAAATATACTTTTCCCGCCTACTTCATTTTTTGTGTTCGCTAGTGATTGAAAATTCATTAATAGCCTTGAATTGGATTATCGGATTTTGAAACAGTGACGAATGGATAGAGAAACAATTCACCGTCTGCTCAGGTGTCGTAATTGAAGTTTAGCAGGTATAAAAATGCTCACCGAATTTCTTATTGCTAAAAATCGGTAAGGAGCAGGAGATGAAAACTGATCACTGACACAATAGGACGATGTTGATCTCACAGCAAGTTTACTTAAGTATGAAAGGAAGTTTTAGTGGTTTCATTCTGACAAGTGTTGTAAATGGTACAGAAGGCGCATATTCCCGCTCACTGAATTTTTTAGAAACGGAGAAAAACTTTCGCATTCAGACAGCCTTTTGCTTTCAGGATGTTAGTGTACAAGTGGTAAACTAATCAAAGTACTGTATTTATACGTAGAACTTTTTGTGTTGAAGCGATCATGCAATAGTAATGTGACAATTCTTCTACTTGTTTCGTTTCTCTAGTTCAAGTGCTGTATAACCTGGAGCGGCTGGCAATAATTATTGCCAGCCAAAGCGGCCGGCAATATATATTTTTTGACCTTTCGAGGCCACGAGCAGCGGAAATCCCAAAAATTTGATGTTAACTGAGCGTAATTTTTTCGTTGGTCATAAATAGAACTTCTACTAGAGTCCGCATTCACCGGATTGCTTCAACGAAAGGGTTACTCTTCGGCGAGTTGAACGCTTATAAGAAGAAGGTAATCAGTGATGGATACGAAAGATATTCACACGCCAGATGACGCAGTCATTTCACCCATTTTCCGAATAATTTCACAGCAAAGTGTTGATATTCTCTCGCATCGATGACTCTGACATATGAATGAAATGAGTGAAAGTCTGGGTGGTACTCATTAAATTTCGAGCTGGCACGTTCGCCGCATTTTGCGAGTTGAAGCCTTTCATTGTCCAACTGCACAATGCTGCTATCCATCGTTGATCTAGAGTGCTGAAAACTTCGCTGTTGCAAAAAAATGTAGCTTTGTTATGGGTAATTTTTACCACAATGATAATATAACGAAATGACGGAGCTAATCATTATTATTGGCCTCTTACGAGTGAATTGATCAAATTTTTTTACATCTCTTTTTTTTCGAACTGTTTTTCTTCGAACAAATCAAAAGAGTTGTACGTGTTTATATGTTATATGAAATAGGTATGAATCATTTCTCGAAATGTGTGAATTAAAATAATAGAAGAAATATAATATTGCGGAGTGAAAAATATTAATAATGATTGGAAATTATTTGCCCAAGGTGAAAGAGAAACACTATGAATTATAATGGCAGCATCTGACTTTCAAACACAGTATTTAAAGCAAATTTCTCGTTATTGTATGACTTTTTTCTTGATAATAATTGGCATATTTCATAATTCCTCACATATTTTTTATAAATCCAGTCGAGAACTGCAGTCGCAACAATGATCGCAGTATTGAATCATGCTCTGGGCAATATAGTGGCACTAGGTTTGAATGTTTATTTGCTTCTGCAAGCACAACAAGAAAAGACATCAATACAACAAACAAATTCGCAAACGAAAGAAGAAAATTACAAGATGAGTTACTAACCAAATGTACCTTCAGCACGTTTACAGCAAAAGTTGAAGAAAAGAATGCAAATCTTAGCATTTATACAAAACATACAAATTGTTGGAAAATTAATGTTATCCAATGTAAATGGCAACTTCTTAGATTTTGCAAACTTTAGATATTTGTTCAGAATTGAATATGTAATATGTTTACAACCCAAATGTTATCATATTTCAATGATGAAGAATGCTTTGAAACTTCAATGCATAATACCTGAAGGCCATTTATTTCAAATGCCCACTTTATCGAAACAACGATAACAATCCTATATAATCCGAATCACATCTCGAAGTGTATCTCCTCATCTGTCCAATTCTCGGAAAATTTGGCTACTCACTGCCTTTTCGCCATAATTCCCACCTGACTAATTTCCAAGCCACCAAAGTTCATATATTGTATAGTGGAATTGGCATTCGTTAGATAACGCTGCCAGGAATGATCAGATTTGGTGAGATTTTGATTAGAAAGACCGACGAAAACCTTGCAATGCCGGGACACTTTGAAAATTTCAACTTTTTTCAATTCCTGCTCGGAATTTTTTTCTTGTGCCTCTTATTTCTTGATTGCGATCAATTTCCCCGAACTACCAAGGCTTACACCTGACCCCATGTTTTCTACCCCTCTTCCCCCATCATCACAAAAACGATCTACTAACAGAGTTTTTACGCAATTCAGCAGATTTTTGCTTATTTATATGGCGTTAAATTGCGACAAATTCTTCATTGGGGATGCAGCTCTTGCATGCGCAGATGTAATTAATATGCGAGCAAAAATTTGCATAACCGTTTATAATTCAAATGTGAAGCAAAGCGTACACTCATCAAATCTTATGCGCAAATGTGTAAAATATATTAATGCTTGTGCATTGGTGATGTGAAAAAATACATTGCTGTACAACAACGATGGAATCAATGGTAGGCGAGTTGACGCGACAGTGTGACGATGATCTAAAAAAAAAATTCTTTAAATGGGAAATTTTTCAAGTGCACAAAACTGACGATTCTCGTCTAAAAGTTTGGAACCTTTTCGCTGTTGAATGACATTAACAGCCGGTGTGACAATAAACACTTAGAACTTTTGAATAACCGAACAAATTATGGTGCACCTCATTCCAGGTAAGTCAAGTTGTGAAGAATACAACAAATAGCATAGTGAAACTTGTCTAAGGTATTGATATCGTGTGAAATTTTCTTGCTATTAATTTCGCATAAGAGAATTTTAAAAAATTTTACTGAAATATGCTTCATTTTAAAATCGATTCAAGTTTTATGCAATTTTAGTTATGTTTTGAGCATGTGCTAAATCGATTAAAAAACTTATTTAAAACATTTATTAATTCATTTCAAAGCATTAATTCAGCCTAATTCAAACGTTCGGAAACTTTTACAACATAAGTTGAATTTTTTAAGTGAAACTTTAGCGTATTAAGAATTAGAACATTAGATAAAATAATAGTTCTATGAAATTGTGAAATGTTTTAGCAAAAGTGCAGAGGCAATGTGTAGCAATAACCGGTTTTCTTTTCACCTGAAATTTTTTTTCACTCATTTTACAGTTGATGTAAGCATATTGAACGGCTCAATTGCCTTTCAACGTCGTTTCTATCTCTTCAGCGTTTAAGTTGATTTCATTTCGACTTATTATGACGTAAGAAATAAAAATGATCGAATGTGATATCGAACTAAGTGATTGACTTGCAAAAGTTCAACGAGAGAATGCAGTCAACATAAAAGAGTTGCCATAACAGTTCATTGCTGCAATAGTGCATCAATTTTCTCTACCAATCTCATCGAATGAATTTTCTTCACGAGTGAGTTTTTGAGATTTTTTTCTGAAAACTTTTATTACTTGCACAAATTTATATAATGTTGTTGCTAAAATATATTATTAAAATATATTAAGTAATTTGTGAAAAATACTTATATATTAATGAATAACTGAATGATAATTTAAATAATTGTTTAAAATCAATGAAAATTTTTACCAGTTATAAGAGATCACAATCTGGAACATCGATGTGCAAAATCTTTTTTTGATTAGATTATTGCTTTGATGAATTTCACTTAATACATAATTTCCCTCATATCTTCGCATAAAACATATTATGCATTTCTTTTTCTCAAATCAAAAGACTTCTTATGACAGCTGTCTCATATTTTTTTCTTTGCTGTGAATTCAAATCGGAAATTTTCCACCTTTCAAAATTCCACTGTAAATCACATAAGAAAAAAATGCAGAACATGCCGGAAATCATCTCATATAGATGGAGAATGTGTCGACGATTATAATATCTCCTTATGTTACCTGAACAGCTTGGTACACATTTTTGTCTGCACCATTTGTATTAGTGCAGTCTCAACCATTCTCAAACAATGCTCCCATATGAATTTCTTCATGGATGACAATGAAAAAATAGCCCCAACTACTAACAAAATATTTATGAGTGGTATTTATTCGCTCTTACTTCAGCGTCACCCTCATAGCAATCGTATCATGCCTCGCATATTTGAGTGATGCGGCCGTTTTGTCCGGTACAGGTAGTGGTATCAATCGTGGTAATGCGTATAGCAATTTCAATATATATAATAATGATGTTATTGCCGGTGGTTGCAGTGTTGTGGTTAGTATTTTTTTATTTTTTTATTTTTTGTTTTATTTCATAAAATTAATTACGCTCTTTAAAAAACAATCATCTGTTATATTTTACATGATTACTCTCGCTAATTAATTCATTATTCAAAAATAAACATTTTAATGAAGGAGATATATTTTATATTTTGAAAAAATCTTTTCAATATGAAATATTACAGCGGGGCGAGCTCTTTATCAATGGTAGATCACGGGGTCGGCTAACAGCATCACAACAACAACAACTCGCCACATTTGAACGCAACGTAGCCCAATGGAGTGGCACTCTCCGAAATCGAATTCTACAGGTATTCTTACCTGTAAAACATGTTTGACAAATGTACACTTAAGTTGCTGTCTCCATGGCTTTCTGGCTAAGTTGCTACAGTTAATGCGATAGTTCATATGCCGAATTAGCCTATTTGCAACGAATACAGAAATACACATTCTTAATGCACTCATAAAGGTCACAAATCCCATTTGCATCATCGTGATGGTTTTTGCTTGTGAAATTGGTGCCCCAATTGACTGCTCCAGACATGACACTTAATATAAAAGGTAACAGCCCGATTAATTTTTGGTAAAACGATTGACTTAGTCTGTCTGAATGTCTGAAACAATTTCAGCAGCCTTCCCTGTGGCTATAAGCACAATATACCAACCCCAGGTTATTACTATTCACCCTGAAACATGTCATTAGGCTCGGTGGACTGTGGCAACTTTCCCAACGGTCAAAAATCTAGCAACAATAATTTTTTGCTACGGATCTGGTAAGTTTTCAGCGTGGTGGAAATACAGCAAGCGGTATATCGCTTGAAACTGCACTCATTCTTATTCCTTTCGTCATCTTGATTTCATAGCAATCGAATTATTCTGCGCCATTTTCTCTACGGTTTCCTTGCAAATTATTGTAAAAGCACATTATGACAACGTCATCCTTTCAGTATGAAATTTAACTGTCACTAAATCTCTTTAGAAACTCACCACTTCATTATTCACTACAAACTGACCACCTATTCATGATTCTCTCCTAAAAATATTCGAAAATGTTTTTTAGCCTACAAAGTTTACGATGTTTTCCTTATTTTTATTCGTTTGCAGAAAGTCTGTTCACACATATTCGGTTTTGTCTAGCAGTGAATTCTTATCGTACTTGTACGATGACCAATATTGAGACTATCGTCCGCAATTCGATCCCTATCATAAATCCCATTTCAGCTCGTTCAGGTAGGATTCACTGGTGGACGTGGGCGAGTGGATCCGGCTGTACCATTCCCTTCAATACCAGCGTTCTGCTACAATTACTAGATCAAATCATCAAACAACATCCTACACATTCAAGACGCCCACCAAAATGTTGATCCTCATTGGAATATTGCCACGCAAAAACAGCAATAAAATTCAATTTGTCCGCATTCTATACAACCTCGGGAGGCATCTGCGTCGTCGACACCTGTTCGATTGCTACACTAGCAGTTGAAACATTTCATCATACGATGCAAGTGCTGTTAACTATGCAACACTTGAAAACAATCGCTAGAATATTAATCCAGCAAAATAAAACGCTTGCCATTGTAGACAGCTGACTTAGTTGGAATGCGGAGTCGTAGGATATCAAAACGTTGGGTGTTATCATCGTTGGAAAATTAGAGAAAGCACTGGAAAGATAATCGTTGAAATTGGAAAAAGGTTTGCTCTAGGAAAATTAGAAACGAAATTGGAAATTCAGTACAAAAAACGAATTGACGAACATAGATTTACAAAAATGGTATTTAGTAATTAGAAGCTTGATTGGCGAAATGCTCAATGAAACAAAACGAACGAACAACAGAAACAGAAGGGAAAAATTGCTATGATCTTTATTATATAATCGGAGTATATGTAAGCGTTATTGCAATCTACGGTAACCGATTCAAAATATTATTCCGTTACAGTTGTGTATCAAGCGACGCGTTGAGCATATTTTGTGATATTCCTTTGCTCTCTCCCTTCTCTTGTTTCTCCTTCGCATTGTCTGTCTCATCTGATTGTCGTTTACCCACACCCCCCATCCCCCACTCCCGAAAAATTTACGCAGCTAAATTAGTGAGGTGATTTTCTGGGGAAGGAGATATTCAGTGGTGAAATGAAAATGAATTGAGTTAATTCGAGAGGTAAACAGCAATGAAACAGGGCAAACAGCAAAGATGGGATTGGAACGGGGACAGGAAGAGAAAAGGAGAAAGGAGTGAAGCAGCACTCACTTTCGTTGAAAACGATCAGACCATTCATGCCGGTATACTACCAAAGACTAGTGGTACCATTCATTTATTACAATAAATCGAATTTTCTTGGTATTCGTTGATTGAACCCCTTTCCTCCGAAAAACCATGCTACCTAAACATTGTTGCGGTGAAGCAATCATTCAAAAAACGAAATACTAAGGCGAAATTATAAGCTCACGATCTAGGGTTATTACAAAGATTTTTAAGATTTGCGTCAAAAATTTATAAAAACACACCTAAATCACTCAGTGTGAAGGAAAAGTTGATATTTATTACTTTAGACCAAGACAGTCAAAGCGAATAGGAGAAGTAACACGGTTATTGGAGACATTTGTCAGTGTAATACCTCATTCTCGCTCATCAAATACGCATACATATTAAGGAACAGAACAAAAAAAGATTGAAACCTATAAAAAATGCTTATTATGGAGCCTATTCGTACAAACATTGAAGTTCGTTATCATCATTGAGACGTACAATCATCGAATGCACGTAGTATTGTTTCATTTTAAGATATGTTGGGGGTAGGGGGGGGAGGGAATCTGATATTCGACGCAGTGAATTGAACCTACAACAGGAGAAAAGTGAGGGAAGTGAGCAAGAGGTAAAATAAAATGTAATGGCATATAAGTCAAGAGATCAGTATCACACTCGAAGTTATAAGTCAACTCGAAATTAGAAGAGCAATAAAGATGGATAGAGAAAAGTGTATGACACAATCCAATAAATCCAGCCGGTAACATAGGGCAAGTTGTAAGGCGACTTTCAATTGTCAAAAATCCGTTAGAAATTATTAGGTAGGAAACGTCATACAGATGAACACAACATGAATACATTATTACCATCCATTTACATTACTTTTTTATATACTACCAAATGAAATAATCGATCCATCAAAAGCTTATAAGAAGGGCAAATGAAATAGAGATGATCTATTCGAAAGGTTCAAATGAGAGGCCCAAAATGATCAATGATCAGTTATCAGTGATCGATGTTCGAGAACAATGATCAGTAGCACTGCAGGAACAAAGGCAAAAAGGCATTTATCCTCGGAGCGGCTTAGTGAAGCGTTATCAGTGAATATTAGCTTGTAAGATTATCTATGAAAACATAAGTGCGTTTTTTATCTTGAAGTTGAATGAGTCTTAAGCGTAGAATAACAAAATTTCACCCTCACTGATTTTAAATGTCAGGGAAACATACTGCTTTTGGCGAATCTACAATAATAAACGTATTAATAAATGCAGCGCGATATGCGCTTTTATACCCACACTCATCGAACAACCGGTTCCATGAATTGGCAACAAATAGTGCAACATACGCAAGAAGGTTTTTTATTTTAATCGAATTGGCCACTGACACTCCAGTAAATAACGTTCATTGTTCCAGCTTAACTGTTTGAACATATCCAAGCACTCGAACATGGCATCATTCTAACATGACCGACCGCTCGAGCTACATCTAACATGGCATATAACAGCTATTTGAAAATCTAACATATTGCTCAATGGTATATAAAGTTGCACAGTTTTAACTAGTGTATACAAATTGGTGTAAGTATGCATATATAATAGTGGGTGGCCCAGGAGGAAGTACCAGTGCTTTGTTCCGCAATCGATATCTCTCCTTACGCTTTCGCGTTTCGTGCCGATTTTTTGTGATTTGATAGCCTAAAAAATTTTTAACTTTCCGGATGGAATGAGTTTCAGCAGGTGCTCATTACAAGAACGCATTTTGATAGTGAAACTTCATTGCAAAAATTGAGAACTTCTCCGATGCTGTTAGAGGGCAGTCTGGGCTCTTCTCCACGTCACCACTGGACTGCTGAGTGGTCAAGACTGCTTTCACTAATTTTGAAGAAAGGATAGTGTTGACGATGCACGTCGCAGCGGATTGCGGCGGTCCAGCTAGTCGGAAGAAAGGAAATCCCAATTTCAAATATCATTGACCGCTGATCAAAAAAATCGGCTAATCGACTCTCAATGGTAACGGGAACCTCAAGAACTAGTGACCAGCGCATTTTTCAAGAAGGCCTCAACCTCTACCACCCAAAGCTTTGTTTGTCGGGAGATGACTTCGGTAGAAGAGTTGAATTTTGGGACTTTTCTGGGGAAGATTGGCCTAATATTCGTGGCTTGATGACATCAACGACATCAAGAAGATTTTGTGGCCTGATAAAGCAGTTTTCCAACTCAACGTCCATGTGAATCATCATATCGGCCTGTAGCGGTCTGATACAAATCCCCAGCAGACAGTCGATTGAGAAGCAAATGCCTCTGAGGTGTCATTTGTGCAGGAATCTAGTCGAGAGGCATCTAAGGGCCTCTGTTTTTTGAGAAAACTGCGAACGCCAACTCGTACCTGGAGACGTTAAGTGGAAAGGTGATAGCTTTTTATAAGGAGTCTTGTATTCATGCACGATGAATTTACTAGTCATTTGTCGATTTTGTGCTGAACTTTAATTTACTACATCGAAATTCAACTGCTTGAGTATGTGGTCGAAAAGTTTGCAGTTAGATGATTTACAACATGAAACGAATGTCGTCTGATGCAAATTGCTTTGCACACTTAATGCCCTCTGCAATCAAACAATTAATTTTAATCGTTCACTGAAATTAATATTTTGTCGTTTCAATATGAAAATCTCTTATTATTTTTACTAAGGCGAAGATTATATAGAAGTATCGAGAAAGTTGCTCGTGTATATTTTAATACGCTGTATATTTTATTTCTTGCTGGTATCTTGTGAAACTGGTTGTTCAGATGAGCGTTGTGCAAAAAGCTCGTATTGTGTCGGCTTCCCTGGCGCACTTTCCCAGATGTTTTCACTCCAACCGATCTTCTACAGCAACAATTAAAAACTGCAAATAAATTGTGTTTACAGATTCATATTTTTCTGTGTTTTTCACGAGCAGTCGATGTCGGTATATCAAAAACCGGAATTCTTCAATGAATGTTTCGATTCGATGAGCCGATCCGACAAATACGCTTCCAAGTAATCTTTTGTTTTCTCAATTTCTTTATGTAAGTTGTTAACTCGCAATTTTGGATGAACTATAAATTGCGTTATTTCCTCGACATTCAGAATACTCCGTTGCAGTTGAAATGAATGTCCCCTCCAATTAAGATTTGCTTCTAACCTAGTTTTGTTCACTACGTTTGGAGAGGCTAGGCGTAAAATCACTCCAAGCGGCAACTTACTCTCCCCTCTCCCCCTATGCCGTATCGGTAACATCTCGACATCGACATTGCCTCCACTCAACGAAGCCGATGAGATTCTCCGTAGAGGATTTGAATTTTTTTTTGCGTTTTTTTGTTTTTCCAGAATTTTTGAACTTTTTAGTGTTTCAGCCATGAAAATGACAAGGGACTGAATTGCACAGACATCGCCCTCCTTTTATTCTACTGATGACAGCTGTATCGATTGACATGATAAGTTGCAAATAGGTCAGATAAAACGCTATATTTAGTTCGTCAACAAAGTACTGTTCGATATCTGCAAATAATGTGCTGTAAAATCATAAACTGCAAATGCTAAACTGAGAAAGCAAAGCAATACACAATATGTTTTATACCGTAATGCACCGTATTCCGAATTAAGAGATAACAAGGCAATACTATTATTCAAGTTGCAGCTTTTAGTGATAACAATCGTCCAAGCATGATCATAAACTTCCCCAGTTAACGGCTTATCACTGATAAGTCATCACTTGAGCAAATGTTATCTGCTAGCTTTTTCCATTCAAAAAAAAAGACGACAGACGCAATGAGAAATAAAGTAATGAGGTTTCAAAAAATAAACTAATTTTCAAAAAGCCGAAAACGTGAAAATTGTCCCGACGAATCTTAACGTTCGGCACTTTCATTGCCGTGGCACATCTTCAAGTGTCCAACACCTCAATCTCGACGGCAAACGAGTATTTCAAATAATGGAGCGACTGGTAGAAAGCAAAGAGCAAACTCAATCTGTCAGTATATTTTTGCCTCACGACATTGCTCACAAAAATTATAGCACCTGGTGAGCAATGTGTATCCGGCTTCGTCGAGCGGATAGCTCGTTAGGCGAAGTTTGCCCTCCCTGTCGAGTTATAGATGCGCTCGTAAAGCAATAAGACACCATTCCTCTGTTGGAAGGGTGCATATGCTGTGCTGTCAGTAGGGCAGCGAATTTCGGTATTAGAATTTTAAAAAACGAACAGGGAGAAATCGAGGATCGAGTTCTTTTCAATATCATTGAAGAAAACGTTATCCAAAGCAAAAATATTACAAATATTTTCGACTATTACAAATAGAAAACCCCAAAAAGAGACTGCTGTCTAAAGTAGCAGAAAGTTTTGTATTTTTGACTCTAAAAGGAAAAAGATGCACCCGATATTTAAGTACCAACTAGAAAACAAATGCAAATATTTTCAAATTAAACCAATTTTTTAGAAATTTTGTATATGAACAACCCCCATCCTCGAATCTTTGCATTTCAAACAACCAAGAAAAGATGCATAAAATTAGCAAAGCTAGCTAATTGAAATATTGCATATTCTATGGCATTTTCACTACACATCCGTTTTTATAAATACCTCGATGGTGAGGTATCTGTCTTATAAAATAACAAACCGACTACTGCAATGGAAGATAAATAACCGACCTTTACTGCAAATGACAATAGAATTCACAGTTTCAACCTTCTTTGGCTCACAGTTTCGCTTAGAGTTTCTCAAAATTTTCCTTAACAAAAAGCACATTGAATTCAACGTGTTGTAATGCTTTCAATGGAGAGTGAAAATTACGCTCTCAAATGGAGTCGAAACTCGTATTTTAGTCATATATGTTTATGCGATTTTGAGTTAGGAATCCGCCTAACACTGTTATTTTAGTTTTCGCCCATCACTGTATGTTTCACTCATAATATTGCTATTTTTGCTTTATGATAAGATATTTATATTGAACGTGAATGCTTGTGATATTTTTCTTTTCACTAAGAAATTCAAACATTTTAACATTGAATCTAACCATATAATATAATTTGCTGAGAATTTTTAAGTTTGACATTTTACAAAAAATTTTTTCATTTAAGTGACAAGTAGAGGTCATAACCGAACTCAAGCAAAGAAACAAAACACTATTATCGCTATATCGGTGATTTTTCGGCCATTGAAGTTATAGGAAATAATGAATTGGATAGTGAGAAATAATGCGCAATCTGCATCCCTCTCTTAGCTTCTTAAGTTTTTTTTTTTTGACTTTGTAATATCTCTCTCGTTCTTTTCCCCTCGTCGAGATTCATCCTCTAGAAAGAAACGTTGTTTAACTGCAAAAAGTTCTTCACAATTAAGTATCTAAATAGAACCGCTATTACACATTGCCTAAAAATATAGAAATTAAAGAGAAACTAAGCAAGTAGAAATTACTCACTGTTATTGATAAAGTGGTCCTTTTTTTTTTGAAAATTCGAACAAGACGGTTCAATAGAAATTTTGCATTATGAAATTTTCATATATCAGATAGGGTTTCTATTCGGATAGCTACAGTATTTCGAGTCATATAAGACTCTTAACCGGTATTCAGTTTATATAAATCGAGTATTTACAACTTAAAATCATGAAATAACCTACGAAATTACACTTTAAAACTATCCAATTCAGCGCCAACTATAGAGTGTGCATGTGAACGTAGAAAGACTATTAACATTAAAGTAAACAGATGCAAGCATGATTGCACGTGAATATATACAGTACAGGAAAGGGTGTGCATGTGAACCATTGACGCATATATCAACATATGATGCGAGCGCTATGATTTGAACGGCTCTAAGAGAAAAAAATTCACTTATTAATAGAAAAAATTTGGAAGACATCCAATTTTTGTATAGTTTGAAATAATTAAAGTTCAATAAGTTTGGATTGAAGATTTGAAATAATTCTGAGATTATATGAAAGAGCTCGAATTATTTTCTTGCATAAATTCTATTCAACAAGCAAATAAAGCCGCCGGAAATAAATTACTCTTAGAAATTTTTGGCCGAGATTAAGGCAAACGTAACGAATCTCTACTAATTACTAAAGTCATTACTCTAAAGTATTGCGTTCTAGATGTGAGAAACGATTGCTCGATTATTCTCATCGCTATGATTAGACATATTTAAATGTTTCTTTGAATTAATGAAAAATTGTTTTGCGAAATTCATCCTCAATTTAAACGGCTCATTATGACGCCAATTACGGGAATCTTCGAAAATAACTTTATTTTGTCCATCAGAAATCTAAATTCAAAGGGTTCATTGAAATGATCCTTTAGATATTGACAACAATTAAATTATCGAATCGTCTCTTGATAGCGTGTTATTAATATCTCTACAAATACCTCAGTGTTTGCATTTCTTCTTAAAATCATTAACAGTGATGATAATAACACCGTGCTCAATTACATCCTCATGTCGGAAATAAGCAAGTTACCCTTAATGGCAACCACATTCGGCGTCAAAATCTGTCACACTTCAACTAATTTTTATTCATCCAATAAGGCAATTATAAATAAATCCAGACGCAAAAAATTCACTCGAAGTTACCAACTTTTCATTGTTAGAGTGATCTTGTTACGTAAGTTGGAGGTTGACATCGATCCCTCTATAATTATCAGCTTTGGTACCAATGCCGAATCTTTACCAACATCCGTTCTGGATCGTTCCTGGCGTTGATATCTATTCCAGATCTTTAGCAAAGCTGACGCATTAGAACAAAGAACAGTATGACTGAACAAAATTGTAATCAACGGTAAATAGTTCATCTTATCTTTGTTATCAGCATTTGATGCGCAAAGAACAAAAGTTCAATGCATCTGCACCTGCCGCCTCCAGACGTTTCTTGGCGCAAAAAAATATTGCGGCACCGAGCTAAACGACCATTTAAACCGAACAGTGTGTTTAGAATGGAAGTGAAGTAATCCAAAAAAAACATAGGTTAAGTAAACAGAATGTGACGCCAATATGGCCGAGAAATAGGTAGGAGCACTACGGCAATAAGCAGCCAACAGTTGACTATCAGTCGTTCACGTTTCCTTCACGTGAAAATCAGCTACCTTTTGTGAATCGAATATGGCCATCCCGAAAGGTGTCAAGGCAATCGTCGCCGATGAGGTTGCCGCCCATACGCTTCATGTTGCTCCTTTCTTAAAATCCGGTATAAATAGGCGACGAAGGATACGGCTTTCCTCGTTAGCTTCAACGACACCACATCAGTCAACCTGTTACCTTCTTAAACATTAGAAGACTCATCGACGGACACTTGTTGCTTCGCCAATACAGGTCTCGCTTCTGTCCTCAACTATAATGTTTGCAAACCTTCTCATCGAATTTCATCATTTTCTTTTTTTTAGATTGTCTTTACAGCATCGTTGTTAAACTGTGTGGGTCCAACGTTGCATTCCACATATATCACATTCCCAGTTTTATGAGCCCATCCTAATGCAGCACTCTTTCACTCAATTAGTTACCAGCAATCGAATAGCCCGTCATTGTTTAGGAAAATTTTCCTCCTAATCTCACTACAATAATTGTTATAATAAAATTTTCCACATGAGATCAGCAATAGTATTGTTTTGATTAAAAGAGCTCAGTATTATAAATCACTCAAGAAATTTCATTATTAATTTACTAATTTATAAGTTTCTATAAAATTGCAGAATCTTACGATGATGCAGACAGAGTCATTTGTACCTACCGCCTACGAGAAACAGTATGAAATACTCTCGACAACCGATGTCGATCAATTTGCATCTTATAATAGTGGCGCTTATTGTGAGTTTATATTTGTAATACAACACTTTAGATAATGAAATTTTTATTTTTTTTTCAAATCTTTTCATTTAGAACTATGGAAATTAAAGTACTAAAGATGAGCATATTACGCGAATTTGTTTTGTTTTCATATGAATGGCTAAATTTGTGAATAATTTTCAACATTCAGAAATCATATTATTTTCTATTACACTTTACATCTCTAAAACATTTGCATATCTTTTTTTTTGCTTTTTTCGCTCTGTTTTTATTTGAGCATAATCGCAAATATCTATCAGAGCATAAAGAAATTAGTATATCTTCCTCTATGATCTTAGAATATAAATCAAGAAGGACATAAATCTCTTTAAAAGTTAGCAAATTTTCCCATAAGAATTTCAAAAAAAAAATGCTTCGAAAAATTTTCTTCACCACTGAAAAATACATTCGACATTCACACTTGAATTTTTCTTCAAAAAAAAGGAAACATAATGGTGTTGTCAGTCGATAGAATTGTGCGATATTGTTTTGCAGATGTAGACAGTGCAACAGCGCAACTATATATATTGATGGCAATCGCTGCAGCTATCCTCCTCTCCTGTTTCATTCTAATCTTCTGCATCGCAATAAGAGAAAGTATATATTTCAAATAATTCATTTTTTTAACACTCTTCTGCAACAAAAATTCTTGAATTGCTGGAGAGTTGAGATCTTTTTTTTGGATATTGAAAACACAAATTGACTTCTAAATGAGCTCACACCAACACTGAAAAACTGAGATTGACTGAGATGATCGCATTCAGAAACCTGCAGTGCGAATTCAAGGAGGAAAGTTGGAGGTGTGATAATGATGCAAAGGGTAGCGAGAAGGCTTGAATGATAGAGGCTACTATTTGTTTGAAAAAGGCTCATTCATTTGTGCAAATTTCATTGTACGCAAAATAAAATTAGCCAACTTCGACCTGCTCTTTCTTTATCTAACTTGACCATTTGCTTGCTCATTGTTAGCACTAAACACGACCATTGATATAAGCTCGCCTTTATAAACGTAGCTTCCTTTTTTAGTAACAAAACTTAGCTCATTGTTAGCACTTAGCGCGACCACTGATATAAGCTCGCCTTTATAAACGTAGCTTCCTTTTTTAGTAACAAAACTTAGCTTAGAAAATCGCAACATGCTTCTGCATTCCAATAAAATAACAATTCCATAGCATTTGAAGGATATTTGAAACAGTCTTCATTTAAGCCTTTCCTTACTTGAGTATTTCACAAAGACATCGGTGAGATAATCTAATTCGAGCATCTCAAAGAAAAATGTTTGCATTCTCAAAGATTTGAAAAGCATTTCACTGATATTACTATTAAAATCTTTAGGAAACATAAGAATCGATGAACGGTTGATCTATGTTTGAATAACAAACTTTCAATCCTATCGGATTCCATTATAATGGGGGGGGGGGGTAAAACGTTGTGAACAACCGTAAAACACTTAGGCAATGTTGTCCCATCGTCAGCATAACGGATAATTTCTAATTTTTATTGTGTTATAAACGCAGTAATTACCTTTGAATAGTAGGTAACTAATATCTAAGAATATGATCAATAGAGGGCAGCGATAGCCTAATGGTTGAGAATTGAAGTTCGGATGCGAGAGAGTACGTCATAGTGGGCGGAATAAGGCGTAGTCACAACGTAAAACATTGCTGCGTTATAAGTGACCGCCACAACTGTAAAAATGTTGGTCGCCGCAATATAAACATAACAAACATTATCAGCATTATTAATAACTAGTAGTGAATTGTAAGTTAAAAGATATTTTCGAATTGATTGCAGAGATACGGAAACGAAGATCGAAGGAAGCAGTCTATATTTTGGATGCGCCACCACGTTACTCTGAGGTAATGCCACCGCCATATGAATGGGTAATGGCGCATCTAAAAATCGACGAGAAGCGATTGCTGACACTTCAAATTGAATCGTTCACAAATGCAACTCCAGCATGACATAGCCTACTTCTTGGCTTCGCAAAATCTTTATTTGTATATATGGAACTTGATTGAAATTATGCAGCAATAAATTCTAAATTGCCTTCCAATCGCTACGCAACAGAGAAACCGCCATAAACATACTCAAATGCCAGAAATGGCAATATCATAGTGCGCTTTTTGCAGAAATCTGCAAGAAGAACTCATCATTAATCTCGAATTAATCTCAAAAGATTATGACACGTCGACGAGAGAAGGAAGAGGCTAGATTTGAAGAGAGCAATGATTTTTGAAGGACGGATCATATGAACTAGGGCCTCAGGATCAGACTCAATCCAAGCAGGAGGAAGAAGGGGAAGCGGTGATGCGCTGTTTCAGATTAAAGGTTATCTTCCTTAGCGCTGTTAGAGTTGGGCAACTCCGGAGTTAGACTCATTTATAAATTCACTTGCACAGTTAACTGGAATCCTTTGGCTCTTAAGACGCACCAAAAACAATGGACGAGCAGCCGATTTCCTTGAAAAAAAACATATAAAGGAATTTTTGAGCTGCCTGATTCCGAAACCATGGTTACTAATTTTTTGAAATCCAAATGGTTTCCATTTACGAAAAAATTTATTCGCAAAAAAAATCAAAAAAAAATTTTCAAAGCAATCAGTTCTAGTATTAACATGAGTTGTTCAGAAATATCCACAGTGAAGCTTATTTTCAGTATAGAAAATCTGTTTAAGCTAGTATTCAAAGTTAAAATAATGCAAAAAATCACTCTTTGAGTAGACAAGCATAAAGGATTTCTACATGTGTTTTTACCAGTTTAGCTCACCTTTTGTTGCGCACGTTTTTCGCCTCATTGTATTGGAGTATGAAATGCTATCATATATTAAAGCTATTATCACAACGAAACATCAGTTATTAATTGTGATAAAGAGTACATCTAAGTAGGGTATATCAAAGGGAACTGAAAAATATTTAAGAAAGGCTTTTTGTAGCCGGCGAAATGATTCATCCAGCAACGAATGAATCAGTAGTGAGCTAGCAATTCGAAATCATAGGTCACAATGATCGCTCTATTTTTCTCATACGATAGGAATACTAACAAAAAATTTTGCTTGACGCTATGAGAATATCTCTCGGTCACTCTATACGGGACACTTTTATGGTTGCAATCTTGAGACTGATTCAACTGCAGTGTAAAATCTCGTTTCTTACTTCCAAGTACTCAAGAACAGAATAGTTTAGGGATGAAAACTTAATCGATTTAGAAATATTCTCAATATCGTCACTTATATTCTCCGAAACGTGAAATCTCATCTCTCTTTAAGTAATCATCTTTTTATATAAACAAAAATGATTTTACATTGATGCCAAAATTGCGTAAGAAAGACCATTCATCAATTATTATGGGCTTTATTTCCATATGGTTTCCTTCATGGAATGTGATCTTTTACACAGAAGAGAGGGAAGATTAGCGGAGACGGGGAATAGCCGAAAATCAACTATAGACAAATCTTATAAGAACAGATGCAAATCATTTTCAATGAGATTGTATGTTGCTAGTTTTATGCTTGCATTTGTGATTAGGGCACTCCGTTTTGTGCTCATAAAATAAACAACTATAAAAGTATACTCTTCCTATGCTTTGCAGTCTCATCTCCTCAATTATACACTAATGACCCTTAAAATCTTCCATCATTTTCCATCATTCTCCATCATTTTCCATCATTTTCCATCAACTTCCATCATTTCGCATATTCACCACCCTTTTATGATTCATTTTAATCATTTTTAAGTCCTTCTCAAGTGACTATCTCATCGATAAACATTACAAACATACTCGTAATCGTTATCCTCAGTCAATGGAAAATCTGATGCATCATTGTTATTTCTCGATAAAATTTGTGGGCTTTTTATCACGCTTTTAAGTGGAATATTTCAGTTATGAATTCGTGAAAATAATTCTGCATTCAAAATTGGCAAAATGCCATCAATGGAAAATGCATTCTGAATAATATCTTATAAATTTGAGCTGTAAATATTGATTTCAGTCAACTTTGAAATGTTTTTCAATGACCACTAAATATTGCTTCTTTTCCGTTCACAAATTTGCGTGACCCATTTCCATACGTATCATAATTTCGAACGGTGCTTATTATTGCTCTCTTTTAGCACTAAGAAATTCTGTTTCCTATAAAACAGTGCTGTTAGAAAGCGCCATCAGTTTATCAGCTCAGAAGTTGAAGTGATGGAAAGCGCGTTTGCATAACTCATAAATTCTCACTCTTTTTCTAAACTTTTTATTATAGTTACTATGAAAATTTGGGCTCGCTAAACGGAGTCGAAAATGGCGCCGAAAATTGCATATTTTTGAGAAAATCAATATTTTTTCATAATTTCTAATATTTTTATACGGCTACTAATGCTGAGAATTGTTTACAATATTTTTTTTTTAAAGCGTGTGATTCAGTGAGAGGATTTGCTACATCTTAACTACCAATTCTCATCGTTTCTTTTCTTTGTTATCAATAACTTTATTGCTTAATTGCCAATCGTCGACTATTCCACTGCAACTTCAATTAAAAAAAAAAATTCCTTTTCTTACATAAAAACAAACTACTTATGATTTTCTATAGAAAACCTATGAAGTTTATAACCGGCTTCGATGATATTATCACTGTATATCATTGCGGCTAAAGTTTAACAAAAGTCACATTATTATCATGTTATTAAAAAATTTTGCTTATACATTTAAAATATGAGAATAATTATAAATCTTAAAAATCTAATAAAAACTTCCAAAGAATCTATGAAAAAATCTAAAAATTCGATGAAAAAATCTGTCACATTCTTACAAATATGTAATCTATATTTTCAGTGCATTCACTCATAACGAAGGAATATGCTTCGCTCATAATAGCGACGTTATAATTGAACATATCTAAAGCGGAAGTGATGACGATTCATTGATGAGTGAAAAACAATGCCACTGATAACATTTACACAGCTGGCATGTTATAACAGCTCCGTTAATGTTGAGTGCATCTATAAATTGTATATCGAAATCGTCATCATAAATTAATTTTCTTTCAGTCATTGTGCTTAACAACACAACTTTTAGTATCTCGAACCTGTTCAAAAGCATCTAGGTGAAATTGCTTACCGTAAAAACTTACCATGAACTTACCATAACTTAGAGAACACCTTTAAACGATGCGGAAAACAGATCCCTCGATAATAAACTATTAATCAACTCTGAATAAAATCCTCCATCTTACAAATGATTCCAGAAAAATTTTGGACAATTCATTTGTAAGGTTTTAGGACGAGATTAGTCGAAGTTAGCGGATGCAGCATTAAATTTATCGAAAAAAATTAATTCCATATTTTTAGTTGTGAAATTTGAGGCAAATTTATTAGTGCGAATAAATCAAATTACCTATTTCAGAGCGACGAATGAAGTCATTGGCATTGTATTCTGACGTTCTTTGCGATATAAACACACCGGATTTGGTATGATTCATAATGAAAGCAATATTACGTATATTATTATATTCAGTGATTCCATTATTTTATTTTATATAAAAATTTGTCATTATTGACTACTAAGAAATCAAGTTGAAAGCGGTATCTATTTGGGATGTTTGCAATCCCGAAACTCTGTTTTACTCGATCGAACTCGTTAACCGTTAGCCCTAAATTTGAGCCATCAACCTTTAGCCAGCAATCGTTTATTATAAAAAAGAATGTGTTTATACTTGACACAGGGATTGTCGCCTGTGTTATATTGTTTCAATTAATCTTGTTCTTCATTGTTTGCAAGTGTAATTTATAGAGAAATAGTACAAACTACATACAAATAAGGTTCATAAAACAGTATTGCTATAGTATTTGATCTACATCAATGAAACAATTGTGACGAGCATTGTTTCGGGGTATACAAATATTGACACTTTTTTGGGTGCAACCGGATAAGCGAAAGGGCGACGATATTTCGTCTATATCCAAATTCGTTAGTTTTTCGTTATTTCATCCTGATATTCAAATATCAGATTGACGCAGACATTAGTATATTTTTAAAATATAGACATCTTTTTTTGAGAGACTGACTAATTTATCACAAACATTATCAATGAGTGCCGACAAATCACTGAGCAAAAGGATGAGTCAGGAACTACCTCGATCACCCCATCTACTTCTTCGAGGTTTTTTTCAAAAAAAAAAAAAACTTTACAAAGTAAAAAAATACCCAGAAATTATTGTGATTAATACAGCTGCGATGGTAGTCACGTAAAGTGTAAAGAAAAAAATAATTCCCCTTAACTACTTCTCCGTAAAAATTTTCGACTAGCCGTGAAATTTTCAAATTTTTCTTGAAAAAAATTCCTATGCACTAATTTCAGCCTAAATGTTACAATAAGCGAGTACGACACTAACAAATTCCAAAATTCCTTTTTTCCAATCCCCTCCTAAAAAAATCGCATAGATATGGAGCATTTCATGTGTTTCTAGGAAAGTCCAGATATCACAAACATAATATTTCTGATATTGCAATCCAATGCACTTGCATCTTTTCAAGTGGAACGATGGTAACAGCATGATTTTGGATTATGTTGACTGTCGATGCTATAATCCTCTTTCCGTATGCGGTGCTTCACTTATATTACGCTATTAAATCATATGAGTATATTTATCGCATAAAATTGTACAGCTCAACCGTTTTTATCATTACTTTTATTTTCGCAGAAATTTTTGGGGGAAAGAAAGGAATTTTTTTCCAAATTTTTTAATTGGCAACAATCGATGTTTTGCCAAAAATAATGGCAAAATTTTATCAATCATTGGCGAGATAAGCAAACAACTTGAGCAAAAAACAATACAAAAATCAATCGAAAATTTTGCGATTAAAATTGATCTTATTAAGGCGTATAACATCAATGGCGTTCCTATTATATAGACAAGTTGTAGTGAAGCATTATCACGTGAACGTTAAATGTATCGTAATGTACCATAACAAAGGGTTCCTTTCAACCTTATCAGGTACGAAAAATCTGTGACAGTCGTATATTCGATAAGGTAGATATTAATAGAACAACGAAAAAACAACTATTAAATTTCCACTGTAGAAAAAAAGTAATTTGTAATGCTACCTGCAACCAACTTGCATATATAATCAATGCACATTTTTTGTTAAGGTTGTAAATTATGTGATAGAATATGCAAATGTAATTTTAGTGAAGGGCGAATAAGTGCAGAAAGAGTAAAGGCAACATTCAAGTTGTAAGCGGAATATGCGTGCATTTTTCTAGAAACGACTTGCAAATAGAATATTACTTATTTCAAGAAGGCGGCAAACTTTTAGAAGACACAGTAGAGAAGTCCACTTTAAGCGTTCACCATCAGATTCCAAAGTTCGAATCGCAAAAGACAGTAAACTGAACATGGAATATCGGGACGCATAGAAGCACTGAGATTCAGAGATACTGCAGTGATCGGTACTAACGACACATCCTCTAAATTGAAGTAATACAACCTCATCAAACATCGAATAGATACTGTTCAGCTTTTAAATTCGGTTTAAACCATACTTGCGCTTGCCTAACGATAACACTTCATGAACCGAAACGTCTTAGGACCAAGAAAGGCCGGAGTTCGACGCACTTACAGTGGCCCAACGCAGAGCTATTATTTTGTTGTGTTGATCTTGAATGAATCGAAGCTTTTAGAGTTGGGAAGGGTGTTGAGGGGATGGGAGAGTGGTAGGAAGCAGGGAGAAAATTTTTGATAGCCAACTTACTAGCAGAGGGTTTGGAATGCTCTTCCACAATAATAGTGCGTAAAATCAGTTCTAAAAGTTCTAAAAGTGCTCGAAGCATTTTCATTAATTCTAAAATGATTCCAGCAACAAAAAGCATAATTAATTTTTCATAAAACGATCGGATAACTCATAAAATTTCTCATTAAAGGAAACAATTTCCTCTCAGCTCCTTCTTTGTTGTCCCCTTAGTTTCCTATTGAAAACAATATGTTAGAAAATGCTTACTTGCATGGGCTGAGTGCTACCAGCAACTAAGCATTGAGGTGGATGATGAGTTAGCAAAGCATTAGGTGGATGCATCGATGTGCGTTGGCAGCATGATTGTATTGTGCATGCGATCGGTAACAACAATAAAAAATAAAGACTGAAGCCTTGCTTCAAAGAGGACGTATACATCCGGCCTAGGCTGCCTCGAATGTCTTACTGCGCCATAATCATAATGGACTACATCGCAACACATTCTATGCCCTGATAATTAACCCCGTTAGAGATAGTTTCGTATTTTTCGAGATTAAACAGGAAAGGAGGAGTAGCGTGGCTGGTGCCACCCTCTCGCATTAAACAGGGGAGAGCGGTCTTCGCCACTGTGCATCTATCTCATCGAGACATGTGAACATAGCGTGAACGACCGTAGCTTAGCCTTAAGAGTAGAACCATATCCTCCAGAAAGTTTGCTATTAGAACGAAGAAACACATCGATGCGAGAAATCCATTAATAAATTTTCAAAAGTTCTGAGGCAAAAAGCGAAAATATGCATGCATCTCCCCTTATATCCAAATTTTATACCACATATCGCACAATTGCGTCTCAAGAATATGAATAACTAAATACCCATCACGATGCTGCAAACGCAATGCTCCGGTGCTTTTTAAGCTTAAAACTGCTGCTGCTGTTCTATATGTTAAAAGTCGATGATGCATTTACGCGTCACATCTATGCATCATAACAAAATAAACTTCTGCCTCAGATCGTTGGTTCATCTAGAATCTCAATGAATCTTTAACACATTTGAGGTTAAGGAATCCTTTACAACTGCTATTTAATGGTTTTTTTTTCTTTTTTTGTTAAATTCTAGCTCTTCAAATCCTTATAATCTTTAACACATTTAAAACTCAACCTTTATTACGATCCTTGATTAAATGTTTAAAACTACTTCAACAATACGACCTCTGAAATTACAAATATTTGAAAAAAACTCGGGTCGAATGTTTTTTTTTCACAATAAACATCTAACGGGTTTTTATTCAACATTACAAAACATTAACATTCGCTACTAAAGCATATTCAGGTTTCGGATCAACAATGCACTGAGTGTTATGATTAAAACGCGCACTAATCGGCTTACAATCGTGCTTATATGCCACGCTCCATTCTGCAATGCAACAATTACGCAATTTTTAGCAAATATTTGCAAAAAGCAATCCCACTTCGTCCTTCTATCGTATTAAACTTCCACAAAGCAGTGAAACACCTAATCATCACTGTTCAACGCTTGACGATGCGGAAATTCGTTGCCTTACCAATCAACTCACCAATCGGCGCTTTTGTCACATGGCTATTTTTATTCACTTGGCCCCATTGCTGTAAAACAATATTGAGCTTCCATTTCGACGAAAAATGACAACAAGACTGAGGAAAGAATGGATTTTTTTTTTAATGGTCATAGCAATTACGATGAATATTAGGTACTTGTATAGTTCTCAAAAGCAGAGATCGATAACATAATGTATTTCGATACATATAAACTGCAAAACGATATTTCCACATCAGAAAAAGAATGAAAAATTATTCGCATTAGTAGTGTACAGAAAAACCCACCATTAATAGGAGTGATAGTGCCACATCGAATGGGATTATCGATTGGTCTTTTTTTACAACAATGCAGGATTGACTTCTGTAAAGCATAAATCCCCAATGATTTACGATGAGGTGAATTCGAAGTGGGAGGAATTAAACTAGAGTTATCCTTGGCTAAGCTGGCAAAAAAATCAACGATATCGTTAACTTCCCGGGTCACTTTCAAATTCTTTTCTAATTGAAGCAATACTCTTTGGTCCTTTAGAGCAAACATTCAGAAGAAGTTCATGATAGACAGGAGAATTAACCTTTGAAAAAATGATACCTACCTAATAACCTGAAAGCATCGAACAGGTAAAACGGACGGCAAAACAAAACGGAAAAGAAGCATCAAGCAAAGATAAAATGAATATCAAAAAAATGTACCATGTAAAACTAAAAGAGAATCAATGAAAATCGATAAAAATACACAACGTAAACAAAGTGGATATAAAACAAGCATTAAAAACTATTTCAAAAATAAAACTTCAATATGACGAATTCGAAAATGAGCACCGAAATATACGATGTGTCCATATAACATTAAAAAAGCCGACAGTTTGACAACATATGAATTACAATAAAACATAAAAACAAATAAAAACAAAAAACAAACAAAATATGAAAGACAACAGCAAAGAGTTAGCTCAATATGTTAAATGTCTTTTAAATAATCTCGTTGTATTGATTGGGCTTTGGTTTCCCTTTCTTATCAAATATTTAACCATCAAAAAATTGACACCTCAAATTAAAGCTTCAAAAACACTTCAAGGAACAAAACAAACAAAATCGTTGAATTGTGAAATTATAATTTCCGCTACGATTCATTAATCTTTTTCAATTTAAACTGTAAAAAAATCCCATATGAAGTAACGAGAGAGAGAGAGAGAGAGAGAGAGAGAGAGAGAGAGAGAGGAGAGAGGAGGGTGGATAGCACTGTTTGCATAGATTGTAAGTAATGAATAGAGAGAGGAGTTAGCTATAAGCCCGATGTCTACGAACACGTCCCCTTGCACTCACACTTGTCGTATATACAACACACTCCTCCTCGGAATCATTCTCGCAATAATTGACCGTTCTGTTTGTCCTCTGGGGTCGAAGTCTCTTCCTGAACACATCCCCATCGTCATGATGCACTGAATTTGAACGTTTACGAGTATTTGTTCGAGTACCTCTACGTACATTATTGCACCTCTCTTGCCCATTCACAGTCGGCTGAGAATCGCTTGACATTGGGCTATCCGGCATATTTGAACCATTTCGAAGTACACGTCTCGCTCGTTTCCTTTTACGGTTACTGCTCCTACTATTTTCTTCTTCCGTTTCGGATTCATAGCAAGCAGGTCGTTTTCTTATCCTGAAAATGTGGTGTAAACTCTACTTTTCTTTGTATTACCTTTGATATCATATCAACGTTCACCCTACCCACTATGTGTATTAGTCCCCCTATAGTTTCCACGTATGTCATCCGAAATCACCTTCAGTAAGCCGCAAACGATTGTCCATTGTCATAGCAATCTAGTTCGCGCAAGCCTCACCACGCCTTTTACCAAGCCAATCTACTGCTCTTGCAGCGACCAAGTAAACATGGCCATTACAATCGAATCTCCTCTAACTGTCAAATTCGTTTTGGCACTTCGAGAAGAAAGAATTTACATGCATGACAGTGATCAAACGATCTCGTTAAAAGAGTCAATAAAGTGGTTCGCCAAACCATCGCTCTACTATACGCGAACTTTCTTGTGATTTCCTCAAACTTCACGCATAGTTCTCCAAGAAATTGTGCTAAGATTCTAAGCAACAACAAACTCTGCGCTGGATGAACGCTAAAATGACTCCTAGATGTCCATAGGGCAGCGAATGCATTGACAGTCCTAGAGCACTAACGCGAAAAAGGGAACAACTTCATGACATTCTTCGTCCGATAAGAAGCTTATGGCTACAATTTTCTGGCGGCGAAGTGAGCTGCTAACGAACTTATAAAGTGAGGGACAATTACCATCTCAAAGGCTTCCTGCTAATCTGCCACGAAGCTCTGCAGGGCAATTCAGAATAAGAAGCGAGGTACGCCAACACTGGTGTTGGTACTTTTCCATGACCATTCGCGTCGCAAACAACTGCACGCATATGAGGACTATGGGAGCTATTCTGGCGGAAGTTGTTTGGTCAGCCATCATACAATTCGCGCCGCAAGAAGGACAAAACTGTTCGAGGTTAACTAAAGCTGATGAACGGTACAACGAGATGGCCGAACTCATAGACGGTAACTCCATATGAAGAGGCGTATAAAAGCTTGTTCAACGCTTCGAGATATGCCTTAATTTGCGAGGTAAACATACTGGGCAACACTACAGATATTAAAAGATCATAGGTACGTAAAAGAATTCTCTCCCTCCTCCTTGTTCTATTTTATCAGCTCACCTAAGCTTGACTGATGCCATATTGTTGTATTCCGAACTGAAAAATTTTGACTAGCAGCCATCAACTGTGCCTTGTGCAACATATTGATTGCTTATATCTGATTTCGCTCCCACTGGTCATCTCTTCTACATAACTCAATTACATTGAAAGCTATCATAGAGATTTCCAAGCAATTTCGTTCTATGTCAACTGGTCCAAAAATGAATTTTCTTTGTTGGTAGTGTCGTGTCATCGGTGAGGGAAAAGACTGAGGGATTACGCGTCGTATTTCATCGTTTTCTGAATACTGGTGAAATCGGTCACCGCAACTGGTGTAATCTTACTGTACCGGTTTTTTTTTTTGCACCACTATCAAATTTATTCTCTCATCTTTCCTCATCATCTATGCTTTCTTCCCTAACCATATAACCAGTTACTGGCCTTGCTATTTAATTGCTCTTATATTTCATGTGTAGAATGCTCATCGCTCGCAACATGCTCTTCTCTTTCCTTTTTTCCGCGTTCTCCTAAACGGGATAGCAAATAAATATTTTTTTAAGGCGCATTATTCAAACCTTGCACTTCTCCGATAAATTCCCGACGAGCTCTCCGGAGGCGAACTCGTATCAGTTGTAAGAACTGGACAACCATTCACTTTTATGTCCTCTTCATCACCGTCCTCGTGACTTGTCTCACTTAAACGTGCATCCGTACCCATCACCCTGCAAATCACTCGACTATTCCCACTCATAGTCTATTGCATTTAAACTAAATTTAGCGGGGTTTGAGCATTCAACGATCGACTCGAGTTCGTCCAAACGAGACTATGTGCAAATAGTCAAAAAATTAACAAGGTAAACGGCATATCACCATCAGCTCTTTGCAATATTTTTGCTACAGTTCTTAGAATGCTTTTTAAATGTAGAATGCATATCAGGAAAGCCGAAATGTTTAAACTCGATCGGAAACATTACATTTGCAACATCAGTGGCTGATAGACAGAATAAAGTTAGTGAAAGGGGAAGAATAGGGGAAGAGATGAAAGGGCGGAAATTCCATACTTTCCGACAACCACCCAAAAATTGACAAAGCATTTTTTATTGCCACCTCCGTACATACTGCAAACAATGAAGACCTCTGCCACACCACATCCACCCTTCCTGTTCCGCTTCTGCCATTTTCTTTCACATTGTGAACAGACAACGAAAAGATAACTGCAAGAAAAGAGGAAAAAACAACTAACCTGACAGATTTGAGCAGCTTCATATCCTTATGCTCAGCTATTCCACTTCCATATGATATATCTGGCTCAACTTTCACATCGACTTTAGACGGACCTGAAACAGAGAGAGCTAGCCAAAATCTCCCATTATAATTTTCTCTCACGTCAACTGAGTTATTTTAATACTGGGCGCTCTCCTGCTGTTTTTTCGCCAGTTATATCGTCGTAGTTCCTTTTTCTTTCTTCAAACACGACACAATTTCACGCTGACTGAGTTCCTCACCGTTTCATCGAATTACGCCCTCTTTTACTACCCTCAAACCACCTGTTAAAGACAGAAAAATAGATAGAATCAGAGGGCGCGGTATATAGGTTGAATCAAGACCGGGTTTACAGCCGATCGCCAAATGGAGATAAACGCGACCGTCGGTCACATTGGTCCAACCTGGTCCAGAGATCGACCTAAGCCGATCCGAAAACAGACACGGGTTTAGTTCATCCCGGAATCGGATTTAAGTTGGGCCAAGATCGCTGAACTCAGTAATATACATTTAAAAAAAAAATCTACGGCATAAATACCCAATCCAAAATTGTCCCAACCGATAAAAGATTACGTTTACCTGGTTGCTGATCCAATAGGAATAAAGGCTTTGCATCTTCCGATGAAGTGCTCCTAAAATGTGAATGAGTTAAATTTCTGCATAAGGTACCTTTGATATATCTCCTCTGCGAAACTACATGCCACCAGTTCGTGCAGATTTTCTATTTCTGATATCGTTTCAATAATGTCAAACGACGTGTACATGCCAAGTACCTCGTTCTTCGGAACAGCTCAATTAAAAATGGTATTCGCAAGGATGTTGAGGGTAGAGACACATATAAAATTCACTTATTCCAAGAGACGAGAATGAAGAATGATCAACTTGCCAGTGCTGGCACAGGATAAAATCAAAAATAAGGCCGATCAACGTGAACTAACAGAACCATAGTACAATTCAATACTCTCTCTCTCCTTCGAGTCATTCCCTCTCAGATGGAAAGGAGGTTGCGAATACCTGCCAGAACGTTGACTTACAAGAAGCCATTTTGATCAGAAATGACGTAGACGGAAGAACCCTTGCGTTTTGCTTTGTCTTGTAGCTATTCCCATAACCATATTTAGCCTATGATACGTTCAACTCACATTTGCAAAATAAATGGTTCTCATCGCTTCGTAGTACATTTTCCTCCTCCTCCTCTTTTTCTATGAAATAATCCTTCCTCGGTGAAAAGTTCGCACGGGATCTAATATTCTGGGCGAATAATCTGGGGAGACAAGACAGATGAATCAATCATGAGAACAGTCAGAAGGGCATTAAGCTCGGAGTTAATGCAACTCGACAACGAACATCTGCGAAGATAAAAAACAAAAAAAAAAACAGCAAATATAAGAGTTCCTTGAATGTGAATGATCAGGACATCGGAAACTATATTTTTTTAAATTAAATACTTATAAATCCGTTCATTGCAACTACCCAGAACCTATCACTTGTGCTTTTATTAAAGAAATATTGCCGAATATACCTGATAGCCCTGTTATGAGAGATGCTTCCGCATGGAATACCTTCCTGAAAGAAAAAAGAACCTCGGCACTGATATGTGAAATGTGACCAAAAAAAATTTCGCTGCTTGTTTACTCATGAGAAGCAAATAATCAGCTAAATAAGAAATAAATGTGAGGGAATAGTTGAGAATTCAAAAATATCATATTGTGAAAAATGAAAGAACAACTGAGAGCAATCAATGAGTGCACTTTCTTAGACTTATCTTCGTGATAAAGATAAGTCGATTTATGCAACATCACAACTAATTAGAGAGTATTTACGTGATCAATCCAATCAAATCAAACAAAAACAAAGCTTCTCACTAAAAAATCAGGAAGTTGCGTCTTATCCGCATTTCGTTAGCCCAATCTCACTTTCCCTCCTATCCCCCCCCCCCCCCCCCCCCCTTCATCCATCCCAATGCAATGCCGAAGAAAAAGATCACCCATAGCCTATATAATTGCGTAAATGAAAATGACATCTTCGCATCAAACAAGAAAATTTAAAATCGATTTCAAAGAGCATAATACTAGAAAATATGGAATGTCTCTTCTAAGGTTATCAAGTTCACGAATTTTCTGAATGCGACTTGAAGTGATGAGTTCCAAAAATTTTTTTAAATACAACAACTTAAAATAATTACTTTTCGACTTTATGACCGAATATTAGCTATCGAGGCTAACAGTTTATTTACAATGCCCAACATTTAAGACAATGCTGTTAGATAACAAACAATGAAAAATACCAATTCAGAGTCAGTTGTTGTGTGCACAGTTGGGATAGGACATCTTGACCGCGGGGTTGTTGATCGTGAATGGGAATCGTCTCTCGGAGTATTGCTGCGTCGCCTTTTTGCACGATCACCTCCACTACTTCCTTGTTCAAAAAAAAAGGACACTACATATATTAAACGGAGGAAATTTTCCATAAATTTGAAGGAAAAAGTGGCGAATTGCGAGTGGAAATAAATACTATAAATTAGCATTTCCCACGATAGAAAACGTTCCTGTGAAGATTATCCAATTTGGATGCATGATCGCGCAACAAGTGCAATAAATTATCCCTTTGTTCTATGAAGTTTTTGCATTGCCTCCTGCGTTACTCATTTTTCAAATCATCCCCAATTTTTTGCATAGATGTACAAATCAAATATCCGACAAAAAACGAACCATCTCTGCGCTCTACATATATTCCATTATTCAAATCGCGATAGTAACCAACTGGCAAACGCGAACCACGTCCTTGCGAGCTTTTTGCCAGCGTTGACCCATCTTTTTCTGGCTCAGCTTCATGTCGACTGAATTCTCAATTATTTATCAACTAAACACCAAACTGTTTACAATTTCACAGACAATATTTTAAATAGAAAAAGAAGGATCATATGGAAAATTCCATATAAGATCTGTCTTTGCAACATATTGCAGAGAGAAGTTGTGGGCATTGTTTGATCAATCAATTCACGAAAAATTGAAAACGACAATACTATCGAATCTAATATATTGCCTGTTCAGAGACCGGAAAATATTATCGAATCTATCCAAGGAATTTCCGAAGTTAGTTTGTTATATGGAAACGTCTAGAGGGAATTTCTCTCATTCGCTCCCTTTTCTTTCCCCCGTTCATATATTTGACAACGAAATATCAACACCAACAAATACCAAAACCTTCATAATATCGGGAAGACGAAAGAAATCACGACAGAAGTTTCATTTGTTGAGACGAGTCGAATCCCAATCGGTGCAGGAAACAAACCTATATGGTTTCTTATTTTGGACTCGTCGATTACCTGCTGCCTATCCTTATATATCAGCCTCTATTCACAGACGTTGAATAAAAGTCATTTAAACTACATAATGATAATCCTTTGCAATTAGCGGCGTCAGCGGCAAATTGTGGAATTTTCAGAGAATGCGCTATAATCAGGTAAATGACACGAAAATGAACTGCGATTTCGAGAAACACAGGAAAGAAGTTTTGATAAAACTAGAGGAAAATCAACGAAAATCCAAGATTCCGGCACCTCCCACGCTCCGACCACTCACAATATTGAGACCCAAAAATTTGTCACTTGCGAATCGCTGAAATCTCACAGCCTACCAATCAGTGAGTCGCAGATACGAAAGAAGATAACCGGTAAAATATGGCCAGAAAAAAAGATCTCAAAGTGGGAAAAGGGGGAATTACCAGGTATTATTTAAATAACATATCCAACAAATGCCTCCAGCAAACAATAACGCCAGGTATTGTATACAAGAAGTGAAAGTCGCGCGGATACGGAGAGCTTTTATTCAGCGAGCATATTCCCTTTCGCGTTTTCTTACCTTCCATACCAACGGTTATCTTTGCTATGCATAAATAACTCCCGCTCAAAAGTGGATGCACATCCCTCAAAAAGTGCAACAGGCGTAAGCAAAAAGCTCTAAGCAGTAAAAGGTGAGGGATGACTGCGAAGGAGGACCTGCACTACCTTCACCAATCCTTTTTCCCAACATTTCCTTCTTCCTAAAACTGCTTAAAAAATCGATGAGGAACGGCCAGCCTGCTTCTTCCCTTGCCTGCCCAGAGGCCCCAGCAGAACATCCCCCTATCTACGTAAGTCAGTTCATCTGAAACATCTGCTGCAAGAGCAGCAGTGAAAAACGGCAAGCGACAAGTATTATTGGCGCTGGCTTATCAAAAAGAAAACCACCTCCGGGTATTATACATATGAGCATTTCGTGTCGGGTTCCTCGGTCTGCGTCTGAGATGACGTCCACCAGTATCCGTATCCTCCTCAGGTGTGGGCGCACGCTGTTGCATCCTTTGCCACTTCGCTAATATTGGTGCCATTTTGCTGTTGAACAGACCCGAAAACGTTAGACTATCTCGGTAGACCTTAACATAAATTCGTGGTACAAACTGTGCTAAAACTAAAAACATCTTAAAATGTAGATGTGACAAGCGAGGATGGCATCCACCCAGATCGTTCAAAAATTTTTTTCCATCCCTTGAACCGATATTCTACGTCCCTTCACTTTGAAAGAAGCCTCTTCCCCCTCGAAAGCACAAAACACCAAAAACTCTGACTTACTCCACATCATGGCTCTGCTCAATTATACTCTTCTAAACCTCCCAACCATCCACCACTCAGCCTTATGCTATGCACTTCTCCGGTTAACTTCAATCACACGTTTTCCCTTGAGCAAAAACGCACTGGAATTACATACCGGTGACCTCTTATTATCGAGTGTACTTCGACATGTCTGCATGAGTCTCTCAACGTCGTTCTTGATCTCCAATGGGCTGTTGTAGAATCGATTTTGCATTTTATCAAGAATGGTCGGCAAATCATCACATCCCTCTTCATACACTCCTTTCAATATCTGCAAGAATATTTCAGGACATCAATCAATAAATCAGCCAAACTTTCTTTGTTTAGTTACTAAATAATTGTGCTTCACAACCTCATATGCGCATTTACATTTGTTTTTTTATGGTCAATTCCGTAAAAACATCCGGAACGCCTTCATATTTTAAAGGCCAACGGATCTTGCTGAATGAATGAATACTAAATAAAATTTTAAAAATTGCTTTTAGATGCCAAAAATAACTTGACGAACGCATTACAACGCAACGAGACCACCCGGCTGGTCGGTGTTATCGAGAAAGGCAAGTTTCTCTCATTCCACAGCGACGGCAACCATTTTGTCGTCATTCGATGAAATATTTCTGTTCTACCTTGGTAGAAACCTTTAGGGCTCAACCTTTGCAATGCCGCATAGAACCCTTAACGGCCATCCTTATCATCAAATCGTCGCTGTAATATTGCTAAATTCAAATCAGTGTTTCATAAATATCTCCGTATATTCCACCCTTCAATATCTCTACCCTCCGCCTTGCTATATTCACCCCATCTGATCATCTAAGAATTCATAAAACAATAGAAGAAGCGCATGCCTTTTCCCATCACCACATCATATCTTTCAACCTTATGCCAACTCTCCTTTTCCTCAGCAACCAGAAAGCCTTGAAATTCTATGAGCAACTACGCTTAAATTCGATAATATTCATGAATGCCTCTCCATTTTAACTCGGCTTAAATTATACCGACCACCTACCATTTCGCTATTTCAAGAAATAAAAAATGAAAACCACATACCTCACTGCCTCTATCCATAAAATGACGTGCCGAATTCTCATTGAACAGTTCACAGATCATTCGAATGCATTCAGTGAGCCATTCCGGCTCTGAATCACTGTTCATGTTTGGCCTCGCTATCGTGTTTGTATCCTTATTCAAGCAACCCTGTCGGCGTTCGGTGGATGGGAAACGAAGTCTTTGACGACGATTATATTCCAAAAGTTCACTTTCGGGTGATGCTTTCAACTCTTCAAACAATGCGCGTGCATCGTTGTATTCAGCGCGTCTGAAACGTTTTCTACCTTTCTCATAACCATCACATATTACCTGTGATTAACACGAGTTTTAAAAACAAAATTTTTATACCGAATCCATATTTTGAACGTTATCGTTTAGCCGCCAAGATTACAGCTTCTAGATAAGAGCAGAAGTAGAAAAAACTCTAAGGAGGAGAGGGTGAAGTGCTCTTAGTGCTCAATTTTCATGACGCTGAGAATAATCACCCTTAAAAGTTTAACAATCCTAGATTGAGAATTTTACGCCTAACTTCATCCGAGTCTCCAGCTCGCGCTACAGACGTTACCTACTGCAGTTTTGTTACATCTACTGCTACAAGTACCAACTGTCTATTGGGTATGCAATAGCGGAAGCTTGTATAACATTACAAAACAATCCTCTGTAAGGCTGCACCTGAAAGTAAATAGAACCTGCATCTCGCGTGCAGCAATGATTTTCATTGGAGAACTGACAGCTAGCGCGCTGCGAATCAGTCGCATCTTCCGATGAAAAACCATTCCAACTCAAATCATGTTCTTCAAGTCAGTGAACCAATGAGCGTGTTTTTATTTCATTTTAGAGCTCGAAGCTAGATGTTGGTGAACAAAACGTCTCTACCACACACCAACTAGTGTCTGGGAGCCCCGTGAACGGAGGCCCCCATGATGTAAATAGATGGATCATACTCCTGCGAAGGGCCCTCACGGGCGGTTTGAGTCCTCAAAATCCTCCACGGGGGCAGGAAAATTTCGGAGAACGAGGGCTCCCGAATGGGTGGAAGGTTGGAAAATGCGTGATTCCATTACGAGACTTTTCACATCGTTCATGCTACTGTGTTCCATCGTTTTCATGGGAAGCTGCAATAGGAATACTTTTCGAAAATCTGCAATCTTCGCGTATGTTTGCAACTCGTAGAAGTGGTATTTGTTTCGTTGCTAATGAGAGGCAGCTGTGAAAATATGGTGTTGGAATAAAGAATGGTAGTGAAGGCCACCTTCCTGCTGCAAAATTGATGGGAAATGAGATAAGGAACAATGTGCGTTTTTGACATGTGTGCTACGTAGTGAAGTTATTAGGATTAGTGTGCTTTAGTTTTCGAGAGGTTATTCATTCTCATTTTAGTATTCTTTTTTAACAACTGCATATTCGATTTGGGAATTCTGGTCGGCGAATGAAGGTGACGATGGTGTGAGCAGGTGCCCATAACCGCTACGTCTTTATATGGAAATGAGTTTGTATAATCTCTGCTGTGAAATGTTGAGAATAGTGACGAAACCGAATACGCGGGCGGAATATCGAGCTCTCGAAGACGGCAGCTCTACATGTTGCATCACGATTCATTGTGCTGTGCCTTCTGTAATACCTGCGTTTCCTGACCAACATTCAAATTTTACCCTCTGTGTTCGGCTGTGCCTTTCCACTCACTTGAATACGGCCTTGCTGTTTAAATAGGCCGTTGCAGAGAAATGGAATGCCCAAATAACGGAGGTGAACAGTCACCACTGCCGACCCCATCGTCCGCTCCCCTTCGACGTCCCTAGAGCCGACGTCAGTGGCCGATGGTCCGGAGGAACCTGGACTGATAAGGAAGGAGAAGTGGGAGCAGCAGAGTGTGGGAGTTCTTCGTGGTAGATGACAACAAAGGCAAAAAAGGGTACGATGCAGTATCCGCGGACAAATGCTAGCATTCAACTCGTCGCCATCGGGCACCTGCGGAGGCCCCGCGGGCAGAAATTGGTTGCAGCAAATCCATCGCGGAGGCGAGGGACTTTTTGATAGCGGGGCCTTCACGGTCTAAAATTTATTATTCATCTGAACGCAGGATCCCCATAGGGGAGGGGGGGATGGCAATGAACTCCTGACGCTAGTACCGATTCGGTCATTCTTCCACTGTACATTTACGTCCTTATCATCCTGCTATTAAACACACTCACTTCTAAGAAACCTCTTCAGTTTTAAATATGCCACATTCGGTTACTAACACTATGATCGGATGAACAGTTTCTACCACTAGAAACCTTGCGAATACAAAAACGAACACCTCGATCCAACCCCACGAAAAAAATCGCAGCAAGTACATTTGCATCGATGTTTCCCCATTATATCAACACTATTTCATAAGGTGATTTTCGATGCTCCCAAGGATGTCGAAATAAAACTGAAGTTGAAATGACGAAAAAATCTGAAATGCCTATTTACCTGAGGTAACGAATGAGTGTCTCGACAAGTACTTTTGAATTGTGAACGATATCGCTACCTCTCTCGTTGAATATGCCCGCGTTTATTGCAATGTACCTGATATCTTGTTCACAACTCCTCAAGCGCCTAAAAGCATAAACACATGCAAAAGCAAATACCTTTTTTCAGTTGGATATCAAGCTTCCCATGTTCTTCTCGGTGACAAATAAAGGAGAAAAAGACAAGGAAAGATATCCTAAAAGACTACCTAAGCAATATAATCAAATTTCTACCTGAATAAGCGTCCTGTAACAATGCAAAGAGTAGTGAGTCACCGTGTCATCTCTGTTCATCAAAAGCGATACACGAGCATATGTCATGAACAAATCTGCAGGGCAGACGTCCTTCATGACGGGTATTGTTTCCGATCGATCACACGACATTACTAGTCGACATGACCACTACCATCAACAATGAATGACAGTATCGTCATGGCTGGTTACGAACATGAAGCACAAGGGATAACTCAAGCCATTCAATTGACCTCACTCAACGGTACGCATCAGGTTCAGCTATCAAGACTCATACCCCCTTCGGCTAATCGACTCATACCCTGTTAGTAAAGTTCCCCGATTTAACCGGCCTTTAGAGCAAAAAAAAGACCCGGCGAATCGAACATTACAGTAATAAATTATATGTTCCGCATTTTAATGTAAAATCCTTACTCCATCAAGTACAATCTCTCGATTTGAAGATTAATCTCTGCGATGTTCTGAACGGAAAAAGAAGCTCAATAGACTTTGTCAACATTCAATCTAATAATGAACGCGAGGGTCCAATTATCTGTTCACTTCCAAGATCCACGGGTCCATGCATCCCTTCTACAATTGCTACTTCTAGTTAACGAATGAAATTACGTAGTTGTAATAAACAAAGTGTATTCACCTGTAAAACCTGTTCTTGGCGCGCTGTTCGATAGTCTGCAAATCAATTGGATAGTCGACATTCCATGAATACTCCGGATATTCCTCCAAGTTCACAGGTGCACTGAATGGTCGAATATCTGGCTCGTCCTCGAGTTGTTCAAGAGCATCCAACAGACGGTCGCAGCATGCATCCACACCGGTTACAGCACCTATCCACTCATAATCGAGGAACGGGAACGCAGAAAATTGCAGCTGTTCCTCTTCGGTGGCCAATCCTGTTATTGCAAGCAATATTAAAAAACCTCACTTCAATTTCCTCTCAACTTCTCGCATTTCCTTATATGAAATGGCCAGCTGTTCCCCCTTTCAAAGACAGTGATCGTGGAGATGTTGCCCTCACTCGTTTGAAAACAGCTTTGAAATACGATATTCAATCAAGTGTCATAACATCCGTTGTCTCTTCCCGAAAATTTCTGCCAACTCATGCAAATTATAGAAATTGACTGTCCTCTTTTCCTCCAACGCTCTTTGAACCATCATTTAGAAACGCTTTACAGAAGGGAACTGAGAGACCAGGAAATGTAATACACTCAACGAGTGACATCGACCGCAAACGTTCAGATGATAGAATACCGAAGCAGTAACTTAAAGATCAGCGACTCGGAATTCGCCATAAACACCACATCAGATCAGCATCTCATCATTGCAATCGAAGTGCGGACAGCTTATGAGTAGAGATAAGCTTTATAGAACTATTGTAATTAAAAAGGCAACGAAAATCATTTCAAAGAACAGCCTGTGGAAGTGACTTAAGGATATAGCATTTCAACTGGCAGTGCAAACCTGAACGTCTGTTTTGCTGTAACGGTTGAACGTCCCAAGGACTCATTTTTTCATCCTCGCCTGTATCCCATTTCACCGTTAGACAGTACCAATTTGACCTGAAGTATAATTTTAACGGTCCCAAATAAGAAATGAAAAAACAATGAGTTGATGAACATTTCGAACTTCTCTATTTGCAAGCACAGTTGATTTTTGGTTCGCTTTTTTTTCAATTACAAGGGATCTGAAACCCGCCCGTCCTTCAAAAAAAATCTGCCTCCCCATTAAGCAACTGAATAAATTGATTACCTACGATATTACAAAAATCGTTAGATATTTCAGAATAAGAAAGACGATGGGCCATGGAAGAAAAAGAACCGCAGTGAATCTTCTTCCCACCCTCTCTTTCTCTAATTCCTAAAAATTCCATTGAATAATTTTATTGATTGATGCCACTTTGAGATATCGATTTATCACTCATTTCCTCTTCCATTCTAAACAAAGACGACAGCAACATAGAAGCGACTATAATCTGAAAACTGAGCAAGGAAAGGACGTTTTATTAGGCAACTCTGACTATACAAGCTGCAACTATAGCCTAAGGTCGTTAATGCGATGATATCATGTGGATGTTTTAGGATTTTAAAGTCACACTAACCCTTCCTTGAGGGTATGTTTACCTCCGACAACTGCACCGCAATGGCGACAGTCAATGATACGCTCCGCAATGCAAGCGACCAGTTGCCCTAATTGGCCAGTGCTCAATACACATATACGCTTCCACTATGCCCTAACAAGAGACCACTTTCAGTTGGACAGTTGCTCGTAAATCTATTAACTAAAACAACCTTGGATAATTTTCCTCATCGTGTGCCTCTTTCTTGTCGACCGTTCCCGTCCACCAATGATTATCGAGAATTGTTTCAATTCGATCACCTGGTTGATATCTTCGTGAAACTGATTCATTATATAAATGTCGCAAAATAATAAAGTCAGGCACATTCTCCATATCATGGTATCTGAAAGGTCATTTTTGAAACTCGATGAACGACTCATTGCCATCGATAAATAATAATAAATTTTCTATGGGAATCCGAATGCTACACGCTGAAGTGACGGCTTCTATTAATTCAGCTTCTTCTAAAATCCAGGACAAACCGCCACCACACTCTGAAGTTGGAAGACTTTCGTATGACAAAATTATCTATAAAAATATCGCATTATTTATTTAATTTATTAACTTATGAACTGTTACGAACAATCATTGTGTTTATATGATACAAAACAAGAGTTGAAGGACAGCACCGAATCGCACAATTCCGAAACGACGCATGCTGTAATTCGCAGTCATCGAGCTAATTCGCGTTGACCGTTTGGCGCTATCACCGAGCTAAGAACTACTTTTTTATTCATATACATTTTGACCGACTCTAAAAAACCTAGCCTATTTCACTAAAAATTTTTTATTCCGATGTTGGCCCATCTCATTTTAATCCTACCATTCCCCTGAGTAATAATTCCCTTGTGTTCCAGCATAGATCTCTGAATGAACCAAAGTGCTCTTTTCCTTAATCTGGTTTAATGGGTCTTGCGTTCTGCATGTACTTTCTAATTCTTTTCCTTAGTACATTTCATAACGCCGACTTCGAGGTATTAAAAGAATGGAAGTGGTCATACTTAACGTAGAAGGCAAGCCCAGTAGGTACACCATTTTCGTCGATTCGTGTTAGCCTCACAGTTGTCAGTCTGAACGGTCTTCTCGAATATTTCACCTAAAATCACCAATAAATTAGCAATTGAAACAATAGAACACACTACAGTAATAACTAGAATAGAATAACGCAATATATTAAACCGCTTTGCTATGCTCAATATGGATGGAAGACGTCCCTATCGCCCTGTGTGGATTACGACGCTTCTCTTGCAGTATACCAGATGGCATTTCCTTTATCGCTGGCTTCATCTCAACTACACATTATCGTGCCCGCTCTGAATGGTCGCCGACACCGTGGCCATATTCACGCACAAGCAGGCGTGAGTTCTGGAACCATGACAAGTGTCACTGTCTATACCTCGTAAACTATACTACGTTATACTACACTATCCCGCATCACATAGCAGTATAAAATGGTTCAAACTTCTACGTCGGAAATACATAGGAAAATATAACAGTTTAAATAAAATTTGACATTATAGAATATCATGGATAAGTTTGTTCACCGAAAGAAATATGGAAAATAACAGTGCTCCCCTTTGGAACTATATCAAAGTTTAAAAGCCGAAAAAAATTAAATCATCCCCCTGCAAGAAAATACTGGCTCGTCACATTCACTGACCCATTTTCTAACCTCTGCACTTTGCAAAGAGAGATAAACGTCCTCTTTCAATTGACCCCGGATGGCAAAAAAATTGAAGAGAGACAAACTAGAAACGAAGGCTACATTATTAAACCTTTATCATCTCTTGTGATGATCCAATTGATCCCACTGTATTTCTCTCAAAGCAAAAAGGGATGTGCGGATAAGAGGTAGGTGGTGGGGGGAGGAGGGAAGGTAGTTATATGAAAGCACTCGTGCTTTCAAAAACGATGAACGATTAGAAAAAATCACAAAAAAATAACAACAGCAAAAAGTATCCTTACTTCATCAACAATACAGAATTCTTCAGCGTCCAGTTCAGCGAGCGGCCTCATACGGGAAGTAACTGGATATAAACCCTGCTGCTCCACAGACTGGAGATAGAGTTCGTGACCTGCAACAAATCACGTAACATGCCACCCCTGCCTCATTAACATAACAGTGTTTGATGATGACAATCGCTTCCTGAACCAAAGGGACCTCTGATCAGTTATATAGACAGCAGTTTAAATGAGAGTTCGGTAACTCTCATAACTGGACATAACACCATCGCACGAGGAAGAGGAAATGAGCCTATGGCGAGATTCTATGTCAGAGGAGAAGGTGATAGAACTTCTTAAAGACGGCCAAGTCAGGAATGACATTTTAATCCTTCGAATTCAAGTGCTCCAATACGAAAATCCCCTCTAAAAAAACTTAATCCAGTAAGAAATTGAACTGTGATGTCTACTGCCAGAATCAGAATTTGTGAATGAAATAAAGCGAGGGCATACCTTGACGAAAATATACAACTTCATCGTCAAGCTGCGCAACATATGGAAACTTCAACGGTTGCACTAAACGCATCCACGTCGGGAAATCAACTGCAGGCATCGACCGAGCTGCTCGTTGCTTCGTCCTCTCAGTAGCATTGCTTCGCCGAGTAGATGAGGCAGCTTGCTGGGATGAGCTTGGTCCAGGTGAAGAACCTTCCGGAAGAGGTGTTCGGCGTAAAAAAGTTCTCGGAAAAGATGCCGGACTTGCAATGCGTCTTGCCTGACGTCGAGAACGAGAAGCTGTCGCCCTGCATGTTGACGGTCCTGGTTGATCCGAATCCTCCGCAGCCGCTTGCACCGCTGTTTCGTCGTCTTCTACAAGCATGAGCACACCTGCGAGTATCACAGTTCATATAAGTGAAAGGTGTTCCACAATATCATAGAATGGTTAATTAGAAAGCATAAGTCCAAGTCGACATCACCTGAAGCGGAATGCCATCTGGTTGATAAACGTATAATCACTACGGTTTTACTTCTAAACCAAGTTGAGTAATGTAGGTTACAATATACTACTAAAAAAACCTCGACAACCACTTCCGCTCAAAAAATGGGTTTTACACAGCTCTCCGTTTTATACCAGACCTAACAACGCATAACCATCAAACTGATCCCTCTAAATCGACCGAGGAAACGTTCTCTCAGCTTTCAAGCTCATAAGCTGTTGCATTCCTTTTTTCCTTGTTCTAGTTTCTGGAAAAAAAGGCTTCCAAATGATCGCAACATCCTAGACAAGATAACTGTAAAACATCACCTCCCCTCCTCCCAGTGTTCCTAAAATATTCCCAAAAAGTTGGCAACGACTTAATGGGCAAATGAAAACGTGTAAACTCGAAGTCGTCGAACTATCAATCTCACATCCAAATGTCTGAATCAATAATCTCGATAAGAAATTACCGCTGCTAATGATTGCCCGACGTTTTCTTCTTGCTTCCGTTCGACGTCTTGGCTGTGCGCTGCCACGAGTGTTTGTGGTTGTACTCCAGCCGATTTCCACCTCTTCTCGCTTTCGACGCGGCTGAAACGAATATCATTACAGTTATATTCCAAAGTATGATTTTTTTAAATGAACCCCTTCACTTTAACTATGTAGAGTGCATCGGATAACCGAGTGATTTCAAATGAACGGCTCGATTACTCGAACGACCCTCAAAACAGCTTCCAGAAACTCGCCCTGTACTAGATCATAGCAATAAATGCATGTTAATTATCACTCTAAGGTTTCTTTTGAGAATTATTAAACGCACAATTAAAAATGATGAACCATCGTTCTCTGCCATACACCTGCCTGCCCATCTGAACATCTCCTTCCGGTAAGCAGCTTATGCACCAATATATTTCAATCCTCTTACAAATCCCCTCTCTCCCATATCTATATAAGCCACTTCCTACACTTTTTCCATCAAAACATCCCTACCATATAAATAATATCCCACCAGAGTTATTCCTTCAATAGATGCTAACAAATCTACCCAACATACTTTACCTGACGAATACAATAATCACTGTCGCTTGAATCGTCAGTCGTTTCAACAGAATCCTCTTCCTCATCACTGTCGTCCTCATCATCGTCATGACCAGCTGAAGTAAAGGTCGAATCCTCACTCGAATCCACAGAAACCACCTCATCGGCCTCTTCTTGCAAGGATGTCTGCTCACGAGATGCCACGACCCTTGGTGTCGCTACCGCTTCTGAAATACAATTGAAATGAAATTAACTGCAACGATATGATACCGATAAGCCATGCTGAAAGAGTAAAACTGGCGAAAAATACTTCCGAAATAGCAATAGTGTACGGGAAAAAAGTCGTAAAGTTAATGGAAAATTCAGTGATCATAAGTAACGTATGAAAGTCTAAAATCAAACAATCACTCACTCTAAGAAAAATGAAAAATTCAATCAAACCTGTCCACCTTTAGGAAATTAAAATACACAAGAGAAGAAAAATTCCTCTGAACTCATCACTCTCAATGCAAATTGAATTTCAATATATACAAATCAATTCATTTAGAATAATACGGTTCACATTACAAACAGTTTAGTTACAACTTACTTGTTCTTTTGCGTGCTGAGGAGGTCACTTTTGAGATTGACTGTAACTGAAAAATATGGCCAATTTCAATCAACGAATAAAAATAAAACAAACTAAAAAGTGTATATAAAAACATAAAAGCAGAAACTGTTTTCATTTTCTACTAGTTTTTAGCTATTAATTGAATAGAAGTTTAGTTCCTCGATATTAGTGTACATGATTGGCTTTTCATTATTTACGAGAAGATGGTGAAACTCCACAGGGTGACGCCAACAACGAAAAGATCAAGATGCAGTCTCGACGATCCTCCTATAAAGGGGAGAAGCAGCTCTTTTCACTAGTTCTCCTCGGATCGTTGGTTAGGTCTCACCTACCTTACATTTCCGACCTTCATTTTCTCAAGTTTCTGCTTTTTTATTCCCATAGTTTTTCTGAGCACAAATCAATCCGACATATCAATGCTTCTATTACGTTCTTTTCTCACTACAGCTTATTATTTATATGCCTCCCATATTTCCAGTAATCAGCTCTTAACAGTTATTAGAAGCCTTCTAAATAGGCTAATCCACGATCACGCAAACCTAGGGGTGAAATCTCTATATCTATTCCGGCTCACCTTATAACTAACCCCCCTTTCCTCCCCCATCAGCCCCATCTACATTTTCCAGCTGCCTTCTCGCTTTAAGAACTACCACACCTAGATCAGTAGGGTGATTTGTTAAAGCTGTCTGTTTTACTTTCATAACATAAGATGGTAAATGCATTTCCATATTCATAAGCTCTGAGGATTAGCGCACCTGCAGCTTTCCAAGGCTGAAGTCCATAAAAGCTGGAAGAAAAACTGAATTTTTGTGACCTTCAAAAGCAACATAATAAGAAAGGGAAAGGTGGGAGGGTTTAGGAGACTGCAAACCATCCGAAATGGACAACTCTTGAGGGAGAGAGAAGTTCAGTGCATATTCAAATATATTGCTTCCAATTACGCCAATGTGCGATATTTCATGTACTTCGATAAAAATATTGCATCAACTCGACGATGCCTATTATCATGCAATTATGCCAGAACATGTGTCAGAGGCACGAGAGCCAAATATTTGATGTCATAAACGAAATCTTTAAAATTCGATGTAAAAAATATGACTGCTCATACTAATAAGATAACCTCTCCTCCCCCCCCCCCCCATCAACGAGTGCAAAAAATTCACAGGAAAGCAAAGCTTACCCGTTCATCTCTATTCCGCACTGCGATACGCACTCGCTTTTGCTCTCTTTCAAAAGCCTCAAGCTCGAGTTGCCTCAATTCAATCAAACGCGCATTCATCATCTCAATGCTTGATGCGGGAAGAGGATCGACCATCGTACGCTTTAGCCACATTGGTTCGAAGAGCAATTCTGGATTATCCTTAATCCACAAACCTATAGCATCGAATTTCAAAAACTTTATTCTCACTTTCATGCTTAGAAGACCTCTGTGACACTTCAAATCTTAAAATGAACAAACGTAGCGAAACAGTTTCTGTAATTCATTTAAAAAAAATTATACCTTAAAGCAATGGCAAAGCAAGAAGGAATGGAGAAGGCGAAGAAGAGAAGAAGGCAAACAGGAGCCGCTAACAGTCCCTAAATCCCTCAAAACTTTACATATTATGTGGAGGAAAAGATTTTAAGAAAACTAGCGACGAAAGAAAAAGAAAAAAAAAAGGAGAAAAACCAGCATAGACCACCGCCTCTGACGGACTTTTCTCTCACCGGAAAAACTTTCCTGCCATGCACCAGGCTTTATGACATCTTCAAAAAACAAAAGAAATGCCTATGTTCATGAACAGGCAGCGGTTACTTGATTTCCTTTCCATAATGCATTCCGTTTTCTGACATTTTGATCTCCAACAGATTCGGTTTCCTTTGCTCTTTTTTTCCGCTATATTTTTTCTTCAGTTGTTAAATCCCTCACGTATTTCATAAACTCCATCGTTTTTGGACCTGCAGGTGATTTCCAATATTCAATGAAAATTTAGACGACGTAGTTCTCTAGGCGACTTTCAATGAGTCTAAGAATGAAGATGTTTCCGCATATCGGCAAAACCTCAGTACGTAGTGCGCTCACATGCTAGCGATTAATTTTTAATAGAACAATAAAATTAAATTGCACGGTAAAATCCCAGAAACAATAACTGAAAAAAAAAATGGTACATATATAACGACAAACATACAGGCTGGAGTGATCCACGTCCTGGTATTAAGCGCTGGATTTCATCAGGATATATCATTCCATCGGCATCAACGAAATTTGGTGGAGGCAACAAATGTGGTGCGATCTCCATTTCTTCATCAACCATAAAGCCACTCTCCGGATCAGATATTATACTCCTGTAATTATGAAGCAAGCGATAGAAAGAACTTCATGTGATCAGTACACAGTGATGCGACATCGCGAAATGAAGCAGATATTCAAATCCACTAGGAAAGAAATAAAATAATGCTTCAAGAAACGTCTCAAGTAAACTATAGCAGTGGACTCATTACATCAATATTAACGAGATAGATGAACTCTTTATACCCTCTCACCGAACCAATCAAAACCGAAAAAAATTGACTCAGCTGTTGCAGAAATTTAGCTTAAATCATGCTTTCATTTTAACTATCTGCATCATCCGAGTGAACACAAGTTGGCGTTAACAAGTTTTTTGATAATATTGCCTATTCGATGGTGATTAAAATGCAAATTGCTCAAGAGTGTCCTCGACGGCAGCATCGAAACCCTATATTCTTCACTTCAACGAAGGCTTTATAAAGCAATAGAAATTACAATAGCATAGAGGGGTTCGACAGCTCAGTGAAAACTTATATGAGATGAGGTGGAATCTCAATTTTAACACCATACGACAACGAATTTCACAACTATCGATTTCTTTATGAGCAGCGAATAATAAATTGATGAGAGGGGAGGTGATGGCGAGGGTGGGGAGGACAAAGTGTGAATGGTCACTATATTTATAATCGTCCAATCAACTAACCAAATAGCCTATTACCAAATCAACATATAAACGGCTACTTCCTTAATGCAGATAGATGCTCAAATTGCCGCTACCTCCCCCCACCCCCCTACCCCCTCCCTTCCTTTGGTGAAATCACCCATAATCCTGCACCTCTACGAAAACAAAAAGTTCTACTCCAAGTCTTAAAACTGATAAAAAAGAACTCTGCCCTCCATAACGTGCAGCGGCTGCTTCACGCCCATCATAAATAAGGATTACTCACATGTAATCAGTGTGGAAGAATTGTTCTTTCGGCATCATTTTTGCACGTTGATTTGTGCCAACTCCTAATATTGAAAGATGGCCGTGTGAGTCCACCGCCGCCACTAAAGTGCCTTCGGGCGAGATAGCGAAATCGAATAGTGGTAGATTACCACGATTATCGATTTGATTTTGATGACGCTTCAGAATCGTACCGTCGTAAATATTCCACACCTGAATGTGACACCTTTCATAACCCGCAAACAACGAACTACTATGTGCTTAGTCTCGCCTGTTAACCTTGATCCCCTACACATCACTTTCAGCTCATCTCACCATCAATCGAACACAGGAGGATAGAAGGGTAAAAAACTTCGTCAATTCATTTAAAAATGACTTACTGAAAGCGCTTGTTTTCTGACTGCTGATGCACTCATCGAGAATATCACCTACTCTCCCTTCTCATCTCACAACGCCAAGGAACACAAAAATTACAGAGCCCTTTGCGGTTCCACAAAAATTTCTGTTGCATCCAACAGATTTTAAATCTCAATTTCGCATTCAGCACGCCAGACTTTAAAAGTTCCATCCGCAGCAACTGCAGACTATCCCAACTGACTAATAAAACGCCACAATCAGTACTCAATCCCACATAAGAGGTAGACGCCGAAATATAAATTATTTAGCAGCATAGGTATCTTCTAACAAGGAGCTTCAAAACACAAGGTATACAAAGCATGACGCTTCACAGTATGTCACATCACTATTCATGAATCAACGTAGAAAACAACTAGAGAGGCGTGGACAGCATGTTTAGCCAACCTGATGAGTTTATCTAGGTTGCCCTCATAAAGCTTTCTGATTGAACGAAAAAGCCGATGAATGAGAATGTGAAATAAGTTGTTAGCTATCAAATTCTTTTGAATAAATGGCACAAATCGAACACTCAGGTCTCAATTTAAGAGAACGCAATTCTAATACAGCCTAAATGATGCAGCACCAACTTTGCAAACCAAACAATACACAGCCATTATTTTGCTCAATGAAAACCTGGAAGCCTGATCACTGTTGCAGTTGATACTGTAGATAATGCTCCGCAAAAAGGGATCGAAGGTCAAATAGGTGAATCCCTCCCTCCCTTATAGTTGCATTCCAGAGATCCATTGTTCAGTCCGTCATCCTGTGAACATAAGTGACTTAAAAGGGACTATCGGATTCGATGGAATCAGTGATATGCTATCAGCTGAAACTTCTAAAGTAAAGTACGCAGCTGAGATACTTAGAAGGAAAGGTTGGTGTGCTCATTCTTTTTGCATTATTCTCAAAGAGGCCGGGACCTAAAATATTAGAAGGCACGTAAAGCTAACAATTAAAAATCCATCGTGTCCTGCGCTGAGCACATAATCCCGATATATCGGATGTGACGTCAAAACGAATGCCTCGTCACGATGTCCGAGGAGTTGGCGCACCTCTTGTCCGCTAACAGAATCCCACAAGCGCAAAATGTGATCTGAGCCTGACGTCACCACATAGTCATCCTCGAGTGACCAACATAACATGGTCACTTTGTACGCATTCTTCACGCTTGATGCTGGTCTCTCGTCTCTATAAAACGGAAAACTATATAAAATAAGGGCACTTTTCTTTGGTAATCCCTTTTGTCTACCTCATCTCCTTTGCTCTCTTCAATTAAACCTTCCGCCTCTCGCTTACAACCGCTCAGCAATATATCCCGTTCATAAGAAATCCCTATCTGCATGCTGTATTTAATGCAAATCCCTAATCAAGAATGAATAAACAAATCAGCGTTCACAAAGTCTACCTCCCATATACCATCCATATAGCGCATATTACATCGAAAAAAAATTACCAAAACTTGCATATTTTAAATGCAAAAAAGCTATCTCAACTGACCACTTCTAGGCATAAAGCTCTACTTTCTCGATCACTTGGGACAACGATAATTACACATCGAAATGCACCATATAGTACCGAAGAAAAAGCCACATTGCACAGTGACTTGAATTTAGTTGCCTCAATCAAACATCCTCTCTTCAATTTACTATTTCAAAGATGAAAGTAAATTTCGTCCAATGCTTTCGAGAGATATCGCTGATGAACTTCACGAAAAAAAAACTTTTGTTGCCGTATTAGATCTTTCTATGATTAGAAATTCTAAAAAATAGAAAGTTGCTTATTTCAGAGTTTTGCGCAGAAACATTATTTTCGATATATAAGCTAATCATTTGCCTCTTCATGCTAAGTCATGCCCTGATAGCTGATAACCATGGGCTTCTCTTTCCACTCTCAAGAAACGCATACAAACTCAATACGATAGCACATACCTCATTTTTGCATCTAATACAACTGGAGTCCACTCATTGCACTCGAATCGCCAAATCTTAGCTAAACCATCGTGACTTCCACTAGCGAATCGAAGACCGCTATGCGCGAACACTAAACTGTCCACTTTATCCTGTAAATTTTATATCACACAGAGGCTATGTTGTATACTAAAACGCACATTGCAGTCAAAATTCTTTAATGGAAGAGACTTCGTATCACTGAGGATATATCCAACTGCAAGGATTTCATGTCGTAATAAAGGTGCTACAATTTGAGCATTAGAGCATACGACAACCCTGCATCTCTTTTGTTCCTTATCCCACTTTTTACATAACACCTAAAATCGTTTGCTCAGGCAGAATAAGAGGTGAAGGGAGGGGGTGCGAGGTTAAATCAATCAGTGTTGAAGTTTTTGTTCAACTCGTCTAGCGTGAGCCTGATCGAAACGCTCCAAGAAAACACTAACCGTATGTGCTTGAATGTCGTGAATTTTCTCGACGCGTTCCTTAGCAACACGATATATTCGTAGGAAATGGTGTGTATCGCCCACAACAACGAGATTCCCACCTGGACTGTGACATGAACTAATTACACGTGAACCTGGCGATGTGCGTTCATAGAAACTTGTCGGTCGCTCTCTTAAAATAAATATTTTATCAAAGAAAGTTGCAGAATATATCTGAAAATAAGCGCAAAATTATGAAGAACAATAGTCCACCGAAAACATTTCTTTCGAGGACCATGAGACAATAAAACTAGTTGCATCGTAGTGGTTAACAAAGGTCAGAATTTTAAATTTTCTCAGAGCGATAAAAACTTCAAAAGACGTGAAGAAAAATGATTAAAAGCTTCCTATGAATATGTTGATGAACGTTTTGGAGACGAAATGAAATGTAGCAAAATATGTTTTCATACACCTTCAGCAACAAACAACATACTCAACGTGACATTTCAAAGACCCAAGGTTAACAAAGTGTTTCCAAAGTTCAGTCCACTCGGCTGTATGTATGCAACATTCATCAAACGGTGAAGAAAATATACTCCCGTAAAACCTCTGCAAAATTAATTATTTATAACCCCATAGGGTTTTGTTTGAGATTTTACAGTAATAGTTTTCAAGCGCTTTTTCTGGTGCGTTATCCTACAACCGCATACTAAGGAATCATGGAAAGCAAAAATAATTAGAAGATTTAAACAGAAACATACTCAAATGTTCTATTGCTCGCCGCATAACGATAGAAATTAACGACACAATCACGACCAGTCGATACTAGATACCTCACATCGGCATCGACAAACGGCAAAAACGCTATCAATGTAACCATCGCAGTGTGATTCCGAAACACCGCCAACGAAGCGGCCGTTTGGAGACACCATACTCTGCAACGCAAATTATTGCTTCAGATTGACATTCAAAACATAACACCCACCACAATTTTATTAAACATATTCCTCTTTTTTATGAAATAATATTTTATAGCGCCCAAAATAAATGCAACAGAAAATATCAACATAATGTGGGAAGACGGAACTAATCAATAACCCACTTTTAGGAAAGACAGAACGGATTGAGAAAAACCTACGAGTTTTCTGACTGATGCTGACGTATAAATCATTGATTAACGAAGATTAACGATTTAATAATTTCAGATTTCCAGCAGAAAGTCAAGAACATCCGATGATAAACTATAGACCTACCTGACTGTTTTATCGACAGATCCAGTCCCGAGGAGCGTATTATCATCGGAGACCGTCATATCCGTTATTTCAGCCGAATGTCCCCTCAAAGTGAAACGAAGCAAACCGCTTGTCGCCGACCAAATCTTCACAAGATTATCATCCGCACCCTTAATAATTATTATTAATGACAACCTTTATTATACTTATAATGCGGCAAAAGCAAGACCATTGCTATGATGTTATGCTAACTGAAGAGATACAATGGTGGAATATCCTATAATTTTGTGTACTCTTCATTTCATCACTACAGCTGTGCCCAGAATGGTCTCCCTATGCCTCTCCAACATGTCACCCATTCATAAATTGATCGTTCTTCCACTGTGCTGGTCGCGGGCCAACAGTGGGCAGGTACTACGAGTAAAAAAACGAGGCGCCAATGCCTCACGTTCACTTTCGCCGGTAAATTTTGCATAAACAATTTGTTATGAGCATATTTTAAAGCATCCTTTCGAAGATGTCAAGCAAAGATCTCAGCATCTAATTAGAATACCCGATTATTCGACTATCAAGTCCAATTGCGGAAACAAAGTGACTGCGACAAGCAAAGTGTGCTCTACTCTCTCCTTCATTCCCAAAGATAATAATTACATAAAACCTCGCTGGTAAATTTCATAAAAAAAAACAAACAAACACTACTGCATACTTATCCACTCATTTTCAACAAATTCAATTTTCATTATGGTGTTTTTTAAAACAAATAAATAGGTGAAGAAATATTGCGCTCATATAGACTCAGACTGATTTCTATTTACTGCCCTAATATGTATCACTTTTCAATTATTTTCCTTCAATACCCCAAAATTACTATCACTTAGATAGAAGATAGCTTTCATTCTTCAAATATATGCAAAGAAACTCTATAGTCTCAAGAAAAACAAAAAATTCGCTTACCGTGACAATGTAACGTCCTGTTCGATCGAATGCAACGCAAAAAACCGACGATAAATGCCCCAATATACGACAATGCGATTCTAACGATTGCATCGAATTCTATAATTTACGATTTGTAAGTATAAATAATATCGGAGAATACATTGCTATCTCATATATTATTACGTAGGTTTCTGATAAACAATAATATTATTCGTTAAATCGATAGACAAAAACCTCGCACTAAGGATCCAAACCATTCACCACAGATCACTTTTGCAGATATTCCACTACGATTGAATGCACATATCTTTCACATATCGCAATTATTACCACCAACATATCATCCTCGTAAAGAGACTAATGACAACGCCTGATGACTTATGCTCATAATCCTTGTATCATAGCGATGGGTAATCGTGAGACCCGATTTTGGCTGGAAAGCAAGATTCCGTCAGCTCTTGCTGATCCACATTTTCGGAATCCGCTTGTTTATAGCCAAATATTTCCGGTCGGTTACTAACCAAAGAGAAATTCTCATCGGTTACCGGCATTATTGACTGCATCATTCACCGTAGTGTTTTACGCCTCAGACAAAAAGCAGTTCCGGATGAACAGGAGATAGGGGAGTTGCCAACTTCTTCCTCACCTCCTTCCCGTTTCCTCCCTATCACAGACAAGAAAAGTATTCTCCTTCTAGTTCTTGTCGATCGCACACACACGAAAACCTTCGCTTTTGAGCAACAAGACGTTCGCAAAAACTACAGGTGAGTTCAAAGCCGTCATATTCTTTCCTGCAAATAACCAATGCAACTACAATGCACCACTTGCAGATCTTCTTCATGCCCTCAAGGAAGTTCTTTACTGTTTATTCATCGCTATACTATGTAGGTATAAAAACTTAAAACTTAGCACCTTATGAAGCATATGTCGACGAGGCAGCCGCCTACCGAGCTCACGCGCAATTAAAAGACGAGGCTTATCCAATCCCTCCAAAGCTTGACAAGCCTTATTGCACATCGCATCGCGAAGACGTGCTACATCCTTTATGGGCACTGCAAATGAAGAAATCATATTAAAACTTACAATAGCGCGATCTTAAGATGGAACATTCAAACCATATGATAAAAATTTATAAAACGCCTCTCAACTGTGAGTTAAATAAATCTATGATCAATAAAAATCGTTTAAACAAAAAATATCGGAGAAAAAATATTTGAAACTTTGAAACTTTAAGTGAAACCAATCCTCGCATTTTCCTAAAGGCAAAAATTAAGTGCCTTCAAGAGGGTTTCTAAGATATCAAAAAAGTTCCCTTCAATGATATCCAGACGGAGGATTCTGATCCTCGATCCCATCCCTTTTACTATATCACTGCGGACGTTCATAAAGACAGCGATATATATATATATATATATATATATATATATATATATATATATATATATATATATATATATATATATATATATATATATATATGCATTCCTTGTTGTCACACAACTCTTTTCCGAGTGAGTTTATTAAACGAGGAATAACCTGTACTCCTGTCGAGAGCAAGCCGACGACTCGTGAAAATCCGCAATGGCAGATTTGGCACGACTGGAGGCATCAATTTGTTAAGAAGTGCACTCAGGCGCTCAATTATAGAAACCAATGATGGCTGATTGGTTGGCACTTGCCGCTCCTGGAAATTGAACAACCGTAAAACTTAATTTCAAGCGTAAAAAAGTTCGATTAATGGGCAATCAACAGACAATCATGAGCACTATGACCATGATTCAGTCAATAATTAGCAACAAATCGGAAAACATTCCTGTGAGCCAAAACAAGATCCCTTCTCATCACCTTGCCGCCTAATTTAATTTCTATTTTATGCTCGAAATGTTTCAAAAATAGCAACTTACATAATCATCAATTGATTGGTTATAAGTGATACCCCTGAAGTCATGCCGTCGAGGAAGCAGCTGAAATAAAGAAAAACTATGCTTCTTTGATAATAGAAATATAGAACGAACGAGTACAACTACTCTCTTCCCCTCCCTTCCCTCTCTCTTACTTTAGATTTCCTATCCCGCTGCCTTCATTTATTGGCCTGATTCTGTTTTAAAATGATAACCTACCGCTGGAAGAGTCCGCTCCTCCTCCCCATCAAATTTGCAAATCCAACCTATCAGCACTACACAGAGACAGGACTCATGGTCCAAATGCCACGCAGATAGTGCCACACACATCACTGTTGCTTCAAAAAAAAAGCATGTCGCGTCAATAATCATTCTCAGAATGGGGCATTTTTACGTATAAAAACGATTCTCTCCCCTCCGCCAAAGAATATAACATTAAAGAAGACATCTGGTGTTTCAAAATATAAGAAGATGCATACATTTAAGCGTTCGATTTCCCTTCGTAAAACCTCAGCGGCATGCTGACAAGGTCCTTGTGCTAGATGACGTTGGATGATTAGCAATAATTCTGAAAACACTTCATGAATATCCACAGACAAACAAAGATTGTAGCAGTTCGTGAATGGATTTTTTTAAAGACCGCAGTCAAAGGTGCGCACAATGGTTTGTCACCGTCGAATAAGCAAAGTTAGCGGTCAGTGATCAGCGAACGAAAGCCAACGGCACAATGAACGCTTCCCATCCAGATATCCTAGCCGGATGCAACAACATGGACACGAGCTCTTCTTCAAAAATAGGAATGCCAACCAGTAATGAAAAATGCAGGAAGGACTAGAAAGACATTCCCTCCCTCCCCCCCCCCCCTCCTCCCACTCCTCCATCTGACTTAAACTTTACATCAATTTTTCATGCGGTTCTAGGCTGCAATTCATGCACATCAACTTCTAAATAATATTGCATCACTGAATGCTCCTCCTATGGTTCTATCCCTCGTGTAAATAAGCGAGAAATCAAACGATCCGAATGCAAAAAAAAGTAATTAAAGCGATCTGGAATATATCCGCGGAAGTGAGCATGATATCATATGCGATAATATCAAGGTAAACGCCGCATATATTTACATCGGCAAACCAATTGCGCCACCTCGCCTCTTAAGATTATTTCATCACAATTTTATTACAATTTACATATTTCGTAAAATAATTTCCTCAAAATTTCACAATAGTTTCAAACCTCCCCCCCCCCCCAATAAAACTTTAATACCCCCAATGAAAAGCTGAAAAATTATAATAATTTATTGAATAAAAATCTCCACATTATGGAAAACGCTTTCAAAGAGCAAAATGAAATTACTGCAAAAAAAAAAAAAACCAAATTCAAAACGTTCAATACAGAGCGGTTATACAGAGCAATAATCCAAATACCTACCGCAATGTGTTCGTCTATCAAAAATTTGCCGATTGTCATCCATTTCACACTTCCGTCAATTCTTTACCACATATATAAAATTGCACCCTCCGTCGAGAATAAAACCTGAAAAACCTATAATTCAACCTTTTCGAAATAAACTTTTTTGAAGCCATGACGTCATTAGCATTTTTTTTTTTTGCTCCTCGAAAATATATGGATGTTAATGCAAACATTTTAAAATGACTTTCATAAAATTTTTGAAATATTAAAATGCGATAAAAACCTTGAATAACAACTTGCCTTTCAAGTAACACCGGGCAATCTGATTAGACTATTCAGCCACTAATCTTATAGACATATCCGCTCAATATGACCTATAAATTACCATATTATTGCAACGTAAACGATAAACCACACAGTTACAATAGTTTATTTTTGTGTGTAAATTTATTTAATATCGCAACCCCCCCCCCCCCTATATAGAAACTATAGATTATGAAAATAAAGCACCGATCGTAAGCCCTCCAGGGAGATCCCGCAGTTTATGAAAATAGAGGGCGACCGATTCATTATGGCTTCTTATTGAAACAGTTCGATGCTTTCAAATATACTCAAACTTCTTCCAAGCCGATTTGCAAACAGAAAACGCCGCAAAACGGAAATGAGAAATCAACTCTTTTGAAATTGAAATCCTTTTCGTCTTTTTTAAAAAGAAGTAGTATGAGGGGCATGTGAGGAAGATCAAAAGAAGGCAGATCAACTGCCTTCTTGCAGAGCACGAGAAAGGGCGAATACGCGACAGATCAAGCTGTCTACCAATGCATTGATGATATTAAGGTAGAACAAATTATCTATAAATGCCTTGAGGTAAGACTCGGGGTGTATAAAAGGGGAGCGCAACTGCTTGCAAATTCAGTGTGTCGTCGATTTCCTCGTCTACTGGGGCTCGAGCTGTTGCGAGCACGTCAGCTTGGAGCTGCGTGCTGGGATCGTTGGTCGTCGGAGGTTGCGCACGGATATTGCTGAGGATCTTTGGGGCTAGCCTTGGTCCTTCTCCCGATCTCCCCCTTTTTGGTTGTTGTTCTGTGCAAATTCGTTAAGCTTTTAACAAAATTTTAACCCCTCTTATTGTGACGGCTTTACGCAGCACCTGATAAGCCTCAAGTGAAATCACGCAAACCCTTACAGTAGAAGTGGTGATAGCAATTTCCTTCTCTTATGAGGACATCCTTTTTTAATGCGTTCTTTCTCATTTACAAATATATCTATTTACTGCAGATATTGTACTCCATCTGAGCAGCATTTCATTAGCACAATATCACCTGGAAAAATATAAAAGATACGAGCAGAATCTAAATGATACATTTATAATTCGTGAAAAACCTATGCGCAAAACAGGTATAATTTTGTTTTCGCTCAGAGATATGCGCTACCATAAGTCCCCCCTCCCCCTTCCCCCCCCTTCACCTTCTTTCTACGACCGCAGATTCTCCTAACCACATCAATTTTCGCGAAATCACTTTCCCAAACTGTGGTTCAATCGTTACTTTCAATACATGAAATGCTTCTTGTGGCAAATAACTTCAGATCAGAACATTCACATTGAAATTACTGTGGTACCTAGATTCGCAAGGAAAAGAACAAATAATTAAATAAATAAATAAATAAATAAATAAATAAATAAATAAATAAATAAATAAAATAATCGATGCAACCAATTTTTACACAAATTTCCAAACCCCGGGAGCTTAAATAACAAAAAAATAGCCAAAATTTAGGATTTCCGGGAGTGGGATTCAGGCAAAACTCTATAGTAATTTTCTGACGTATCCGTTCATCGCAATTACGTCATATGGAGATCAAAATAGCAATTGATCAATGCAAAAAACATGCGTGCAATAAAACGCATTGGTTGAACTAAATTCAAAATGAGTTTTTCCAAAACTCTTTGATTCCTTAAAAAAGAAAGACAGCTGTACCACAAATTTGCAAATCAAAACAAATGATTCACAATCTTTTAATTAACAAGCACCGCCTAATGAATGCAAATAAGCAGGGAAACACGCCACGAAGCGCTGGCACAATATGCGCCTTAGAATTCTTCTCATGTGACCTGAGCAGCTTCATCAATTAAAAAGAAGAAAGAGCGGAGTAGTGCTTCAATATTTCAATTCATCCAACTACCCGCAAAAACTCCGCAGAAGATTCCTGTTTGTGTAATTTAACTAATTTCCTCACAATATCACATTATGGGTATGACAGGCATATCTGTGGATATGTAGGTATGTGTCCGTCTGTCTGTCTGCTTGGCAGTTCCAATCGGGAACTACAGCTGGTGTTATGAAATTTGATGAATGCATGTCGCAATACCCTCTTAGCATCAACTTTAAAAGAGGGATGTCTAAAGTTAGAAAAAACTTGCATTTTTTCCACTGGCCGATTTATAATAAAGCGCACTGTTTTCGAGATATTTATATGGATGATCATTTCAATTGAAATATGAAGGCATTCTACCGTACTTTTTGTTGGTAGCCTATGTAACTCGATGGCAAGCTATGGGGAAGGCAAAAGCGCATATCGCGCCATTTTGCTTGGCGCGTTTTCCCTTTCTAACGGTGTGAAGCGAAAAACTGAACAACGCGAAGCGCACGAAAGTTTTTCTTCACATTCAACTGCTCCTCACTTTTCTCTGAATTGGTGAATCGAGGCGACATGTGCTATACGAGACAATCCTTCCGGTTCAATGCGCTATACCATAAATTCTGCACTTTATGTCTCCAGCCCTAATCACTTTTGAATCAAAACCATTAGACAACCGACAGACAGACAAACAAACAAACCAACAAAAGCACAGACACAGCGCACCTTCATACGCGAATGCAAAATTGCAGAACTTCACAAAAAGGAATGAATGCGTAAAACAGTGCTACCCCAAGATTTATAAAAGCATTTAGGGATGCGCAACTGCGGATCGGTGATTGTTACCTCAGCCGACCAGAAAACTTATCTTGTAAAATTTGCATATTTGCTAGAAGCCATAATAACGCCCCCTCCCCTCCCCTCAAACAAAACCTTAAATGCTTACCTATGCGAAATCATCGATCTATTCGAAACGAATACATCAAACTATAAAGATTTCCAAATGATATTGAATTCGACGATTGAAACGTCTTATAATAAAAAACGCTGAATAGAATAATTAGTATTTTTTCTTCAAAAAACAACTTTATTAACGCAAAGAATTAAAACTGAGACAAAAAACTTTAACACGAATGAGAGTTTACAAGAAAAAATTTTCGCAGAAATACATTTTCAACCCGATCCTCATCGATGGGCGACAATAAACACAACGGCATAGATGACGAACACATGATCGCATCATCACTACCACTCGGCAACAATTCTTAGAAGTCATTGTGTTTGCAAAGTCGCATTTCAGACATAGTCATCGCAATAAACTTCAATTAAAACCAACCGACTGTCAGTCATGTCGGAAGCCATGAAGGTATAATTGTCCGCCTCTCCCCTCACCTTCCCCCCTCCTCCTTAACCTAAATTCCCTCAATAATTTTCACCCTCCTATCTGAGTTCTCCCGTAGCTGTTGTTGTTGTTTATTCAGATGCTTGTGATTTGATCACAAATAAATACATCACTTTATCTTATTAATGAGTTTATAAACATTTTTTTTTACACATTCCCCATTTATAGCAATAAAGAAGCTATCACGGTGAGCCTCTTATTCCTCTCACTTCTACAACCATTTCCTTTCTTCAAGCCTTCCTCACTGTTGTTTAATTTTAGCTAAATCATAATTTAACAGGCTCTACCCTATCGTCGATCAAAACTTCGCCAAGTTTAAAAAAATAAAACCTGATCCCTTTGCATTCCAAAATACAACTTTGTTCTTACCTAATAGAACAATGAATCTAAACGCTAACAGTCTGCAACCCTTAAATTTTCAGTAGAAATTACGAGGAAAATATATGAAATTTCATAAAAATTAGAATTCAGCAGTGAAAAAGTTGAATTTGAAATTCTTAGTAAATTTTTGGATGAAATAAAAAGAATTTTACGGGTGTCGTACAACGGAAATTAAAACGGAAACTATTGAGCGCAAACGTAAAAAATACGTCACAAATTTTAAAAAAATCGCAAAGGATACAATAGCCCTTCTCCTCTTCCCCTGCACATCCAAACTGATAACGAACAACTCGTTTACCCTATAATCCCCTTTAACTCCCCCCCCCCTGTTTCCAGTTCTCTCCTCTGCCCTCTCCCTCTCCACTTATTTCGCACATATATTTTCTATAGTAATTTTGTATGTATCATTACAGCAAAAATGGCCGTTCAAACCAATATAGAATTGCATAAAAATTAATTAAAGGAATCGAAATAAAGAAAAAAACTTCAACTGTTATTGTTGATAAACTCAAAGTTCATCTTATCTGTGGTCCACTATCAAAAACCTGTGGTCCACTATATCTGTGGTCCTGTGGTCCACTATATCTGTGGTCCACTATCACTGTCGAATTAATTAGCTCATTCAATAAGAAATGGATGCAATAGCCGCTTACGAATATAGAACAACTGCCTGTATATAAATCTACAACATTTTCCCATATTCATTTCCTCTTTAAAATAATCTGCGATTAAGTATATCGAATATCTGAATAAGACTTAGATATACTCTCCGAATGGATACCATATGTAATAGATGAAATACTTAATTATTGTATAAATTTATTGAAAAAATTCTTTTATTTCATCGATAAAAATATTTTTTGGAGGAAATCGATGAAAATATTCGGAAAATTTTTGAATTAAACTAATTCGCAGTTAATCATGGAAAACTAATCTTGAAAATAATCAAAATTTCAACGGATTTATTAGTGACAAGTAATTACAATCAAATAAAATTTAAAATATTTCTATCCATCGTCCTCCCCTCCAAAAAAAAAATTCACCAAATACTTTTTGAATTAAACAACTACCTAGAACAGTACTGCACCTCTCCTCCATATGGGAGTAAAAATGATGCCTGTTGAAAAAAAAAAGCATCAAATTCTATACAGAGAAGTGAGGAAAAATCGGAAAAAAAGACCACTGAGATGAAAAACGCATATTCCTACCCCCTCTCCCATTCTCAAAAACTCTCCATCACCCGATGTAAATTATTCCTGATACAAGAGACCTCAAGCGATACCTCAAGCATATACAACCGCAAATATCATAAACTCAAAAGCAATCATTAAAACTCTTCACAGGTTATATAAAAAACAAATGAGAGCAAAGCGACAGCTGCAATCTTTTATAAATTACAGCGTTCTAATGCATGCAACCACAATTCTTCTTTCAATTGTTCTCATCTAATAGGTGGAACCCTCAGGTGGTTGTGGTAGTTTCATATTCTCTTTTGCAGTCATAAGATTCTTTCGAATATCTTCAAGTATTGTCTTGATGTAGAATGAGCTATTCCACTGACGTAGCACAGGCACATAACGTCTATCCACCTAAAATATTGATCAATCATTATATCCATAAGCACTTATAAAGCTAAGTCACCACCTCTTTTCCCTCAGTCCCAAGGTAAAGTTCCTCATGTCAAACGATAGTGCAAAATATGTCAAATCAGCTTTCATTTTGCCTAAAGTGAGTTATTTTATTTTATATAATAGTCAGACATATGGTGAATATACAGTAGTAGAATATAGTCGTATCATTATGAAAATATTGTTTCCAGACTTTCGACACAACATGATTCAAAGAACATTCAAAAAAGGACATTCTTCTTATAAGAATCTTTAAGCCACCTCCTCTTCCATCCGCCCCCTCCCCTCCCCTCCTCACAACCCATTCAAATCTCGGGGACTCAGTAACCTCATAAAAATTAAAACACCTGCTGACAATCGATAAAAGAACCATTTGTGGCCAAGTTTTATCGGTACCTCGAGAATGTAAGAAAAAATGAAGAGAAAATGGAAGGGAAAGAAAGAAAACACAGGGTCGGTAAAGAGAAAAAAACAGAACACCAACCATTCCATTCGATTGATTCACTCCATTGAGATTGACTTTCGTTGTGAACCGTACAATAGGTGCCTCCTTCGGGTAATTGGGACCACATTCTAAGCGTAAATTGTAGATACGTGACTCGAATGGCGTCTACAGTATTTTCTCATGAATATCAACAGGTGCATTACCAGAGATTATGCTCATTCATATGGAAAACCTATTTGCACAATAACCATAACAAAGAGGAATCGATAGGAAAGAGGAAATTAGACGAGAGGAAATAAGACATATAATATTATATTGTTTTAAATGCCATTTCCTCTTTTAGTATAGAACATTCTGATTTCAAAAATCTAAAAAAACCTCAAGAAAATTTTCTGCAAATTCGATAGGAACGCTCTTAAATGGAAAATGTTCAAAGTTTCCAATGAAAACTTTCTATACACTAAATATGCTTATGCATACTATATTTGTATGCAAAACTATGAGGCTAGGAGCAGAAAGCATTAGTTTTGTTGAATTTCAATCAATGCTGCTCGAGGAGTCTCATCTCGAGACTCTCCACGATCCTTCATATTGCAACAATTTGTGATAAGAAAACTCAGTCTTTCTAGTCCCCTCCCCTCTTCCATGCTAAATTATTTTCCTCATTAAGAAAATTTTTGCCTGCGGAATTATCATAGCATTGCTAACCTTCCATTCCAAGCATTCTTGGTATAAGATATTTCCCAGTGATGTCATGAACCAACAAATCGATGCTATGAAATATTAACCGCTTAACAGTAAAAAGATAAATGCAAAAAAAAGAGAAAGAAACGAACACGAGGTGGTCCGATGATCATACCGGTCCACCGTGTGAGCGTCATATCGTCGTCGTCCTCGAGTCCCCATGAGATGTTCCCATCGCCTTTACCCTTTTGCCCATCCTCCAACTCTTCTAGCAAACGGAAGTTCCTCGGAACTTCAACTGCAACAAACGACCACTCTATGGTGTCACTTTTTACTAGCAAAAATGCAGCCCAAAAACTTCCGTCATAACCATTTTCGAGGATGAACGTTGCTGTGAGGTAAGGAAAATGGGGAGACGAGGGAGGAGAGGGAAGGGGATGACGTATCATTGATACAAAATTCCATAAAAACCATATTCATTTGTTTAACTTTGTTCACCATGTAATTTTCCACTAGTACATGTTAAAGCCCTCTCTATTTGCGGTGATATTCCTTAAATTACAGTGAAAATACTCGCTGATATTGCTGAATTTAGTTGGAATATATGGGATAGAGACGATGAAATTACCCTCAATAATAAATAAAACCTCTTTCCTGACATATTTCCTTCATAAAAAAATAATGGACAGAACAATTCTCTTCACACAAAAATTTCTATTGACCATACAATTATAAGAAACTTGCCGCGGCTTATCTATAAATGATCATTGATTAATAATTAATCAATCAATAAAATTTTGAATTCGGTTCATAGTTAAGTGCACGGTATTTACTCATTTACCTTCATTGCTTACCTGCTAATACTCCTATCCGCATGGGAACCTTCATCTCTTCCCTCAATTGTCGAATGACACCCTCCTCTCCCCTTCCCCTTTTCATGTTTGGTCATCATGTATCGCAACTGGGCAAAAAAAAAAAAAAAAATTAAGAGGGTGCGTCCCAACGACCCAAGGTTTCAGGCAATAACTTCCTTGTGGAAGATATCCAACACTCTTTCCCCTTTCGCCAGGATGAACTGGAATTTGTATGCAGTGTGCTGAGACGCTGCCATTAAGACAACGACAAGGAGGATATGGTTAAGAGTGGGGAAATTTTTCAATTTAAACAAACAGAAAGGATTGTGAGTTAGCATAGGTCTTATTATAGCTCAATCATTGTCACTTTACACGTCAATTATAACTTTCAAAGTGGAGAAAGAAAATATGGAAAAGAAAGAGATAAGATTTCAAAATGCGTATGAGATGAAATACTCTACTAGAAAAATGGATTTACTGTAGGAGGCATTGTACTATGTTGTCATGACGACACATTTTTATATGAGAAGAAAGATATCCTCTAAGTTGCCTAGTGTTGACAATCGAATCCCGAATCTTCGGCGATTCCCAAATATTGGTGGTCGTCGAACGAAATTTTTACGACAGCATACGTATGTACGTTACGTTCAAGAAATCAAAGCGCTACACGCTTTACGGGCAAAATCCTTCTCTTGCTTCGATTCTAATGTGTCACTAGTAAGTACCAATTAATACTAGCATTCGAAAACAGTAATATTACAACAACAGCAAATTAAGGAGTTAAAAAAATAAAATAAAAATTGCCTATAAAAGTAACTTACCCATTTCCACAAGTGTTTGACCCTGCCTACCCACAGCACAAAGCACACTAGCCTGCAAATCGATAGTCAATGTAATTTTGAACAAAAAAAAACATTATATCGTTACAAAGAGGGCTAATATCTGGTTGAAAGCAACATAAACGAAGCCATGAAAGAACAATAATGCTCTAACAAATAAAGCAACAATAGGCGGCAAGCTTTATCTGTGGACACCCTTTTCCTTTCTCCTTCCCCCTTTTTCATTTCCGAAAAAAAGGAGAAGGAAAATATGGTCGGAGCTAGAGACAAGAGTTCGGCTCCAACTTCATTACGCAAAAGAAAACGTGCTCGGTTGAACCACAGGCAAAAAGGAAATCCAGTGAATCTAATAAAGTGTCGCGAGAATACACCGTCATAAAAATTGAAGGGGATCCAATGACCGCAGTGGGAAAAACGCGTAATGAAGTCATCGACTAGCGACACGTATAGTACTCTCCGGACATTTGATTCGCTTTTACCATTTGGCTTAGCAACACTTCCCCTTATATGCCGAAGATGTGACTGACGCCAGGTGTGCTGCTTCGACGCTACCTAATGCTTCAGTGTCGTTTCCCCTCCCCCTCCCCCCACAAAAAAGTGGAGAAACTCATTAAAGGAACTGGCAAAATGAGACCTGCAAAGCGCTCACCTAACCAGCCAATTCTGCAAGCTGTCAATAAAAACAATTGCATCCACAACGCGCTATTAATCTTTAAAATATTGCAAACAACAAAATTATTGCAGTACAGAATGATGCTAACAGGTTTTTATCAATCCAACCGCCCATAAGAACCTTCACCGATTACTATTCGATCACTTTAGATCCTCACGCATAAATACATCATTATATATAAATATATTCACATCTCGGTTGTATACATTAGCAAATAATCATTTTTACACGTAAATAAAATATCGGCACTTCATCGCCGATTCCAAGAAACGTGCTGGAATATCAGGAAAACGCATCACCGACCCCCCTATAGAATTTATATCGATGCATTCGTCTTAAAAATATTTCCTTTAGATAAAGTTTTTTTAAAGTTGGAAGAAGCTGAAGAACGCATTAAAAGATGATCGGAAAATTCAACGAATCGATTCAAGCTTGTCGTGCCGACAAGCAGACAAAAGATGGGCAGTTCATAAAACTAAAAAATCTTCAATTTACTCAACCTTTACCTGCGAAAAGAAAAATCCCCAATTACAGATCTTTCCCGAAATCACTACTTTCTATATGAATAAACCGATGAAATCAACATATTCAAAGATTCCTGAGCATTCCCTCAAAACTGTAACTCCACCTTTTTGGGTGTATATATCCCTATCTTAGAAATCGTGTGCATTGCTAGAATCCTCCAAGTATCATCTAGTAGCACTCGCTTCTTTCTCGCCCTTCCACTACCCACTTCAAGTCCTTCCCCCTTCCCTTCCCCCCCCCCCCCAACTCAACCTACGTCTTCCCGCTCCCACCCCCTCCCCACGTCCCCACCCCCATCAACAACCCAACAATCTAATGGTGGTGCAAAGCTGAACTATCACTGATTACAAAGTTCATTCCTCGACTTCGTTACAAAAGACGACGGAAAACAGCACCAATCAATTACAACACCATAGCTGCCACCTAACTCAAACAAGCCCTCCCGAACGCAACAGACTCACAACACTCTCCTGCGCATCCACGCACACGAAGGTTCTTGTAAAGTTCTGCAGGTTCTGTTGGTTCGATCGGCCGAACTTTCGTTCAACTTCAAATCTAATCGACGGAACACTCATAATTCATCGAATTAGATTTCTAAGTTGGGAAAAGCTGTTTTGAGAAGTTCGTCGCGGTGAATTCGGTGATTTGATTTTTATTTATGTTTGCAAATACGTATTGAGGGGTGTTGGCGAGTCTTGTGGTTTATGTGGCCAAGCACTTGCTAGATTGAGCTGTGAAATGCAGATTGTTCGTAAGTTGTGAGATTAAGTTCGAAGAGATAAGCAATATTTTTTTCTATGGTTGACTGGGTTGCGGTATGAGGTGTGTACTAATCAACACAACGTTCCAGAAATACCTTTACGCTGGCAATAGGAAAACGGGGGAGAGGTTAAGTGTAAGCTGGTAAACAGTGCGGCGAGTCGGCGGTTTGAGTAGGATTGGACATGTTGAGTCATCTGTATTTCGGTCATCTCCACCTAGGCAAGTTGCTCCTTACATCCTTCAGTAATCTGTTAGGTGGTCTCAAGTTGAGAGCGTTATGTCTACAAAAGTTTGTACAGCTAATCGATAATCGTCAACGAAAAGTTCTAGCAAACGAGAGTGAATTAGAGTTGATGTTTGAGCTCGCTATACGTGAAATATTTTGATCCTTATTTTACAGGTTAGCATCATTCCCACCAAGAGGAACTTAATGTTTTCGAAAATTCTTTTAACTCGACAAAGTTGAATAACTATAAAACTTTATTGCTGCTCGAAACTTTTTTCTTCTATTTTCAAGCTTCCCAACATTGCCGCCTGTTTACTTATGCTTGTTTGTTCTGCCCGAATTTGCTTGTTTTTTTTTTCGTTCCCAAATTTTTCACTCGCTTGCTTCCAGAAATCTTTCATTTACAGCCATAATTTCATATTAGAAGAGAAAAGAATGAATTTACATCAGGAATTTCTTTTTTTTTTTCATTTATTACAACATTGAAAAAGCAGCCAGAAAATTTCTGCTCACTATGCATTAAATTAGCCTACATAGAAAACAGTTGTGCAAGTTTCTTTGCACGCGTTTCATAGAAACATCCAGAAAATTGCCATTTCTGCACTTCGTGTGTGGTATCGGTAACTGGAATTTCGTCTGTCATCGTGATTTTCCAATCATATCACATGTTTATATTTCTCTCTTTCCTCTTTTCCGTATTGTTCTAATTGAAAAGTTGACAGGAAACTTCGAAAAAAAAAAGCAACTGAGAGACGTTTAGTTTTCAAAAGTTCAGTATATCTGGTGGCTCAGTTGAGATGATTCTTTTTCTCTCTTCTTTCCTATGTTTACCTGTCAGGCCTTTTTCCCAAGCTCTTTCCCATATTTTTCTCGTTAACTTTCCTCACCCGCATTCCGAAAATGCTCCAAAGATTTCCTCAAGGCTTGTAAAAAATGAGCGAAGAACCGAAAAAAGAACCACTAATTTTTTCTGGTAGCCATGACGCATTCTTTAAATAATTATGAGCAGCGGCTTCGTATTTTTAACTTGAAACCTCTGTGGCATCGCATTTACATTTATGTTTCAAGATCGTTAGATGTTTCTCAGGCAATCTGTTAAAGAGCATTTTCTCCCTTCCAAAGTTTTCACTGCGCTCAAGGCTTCACCCTCTTCAAATCGAAAGGAAATCAACTAATCGAATTGAGTGCTCAACTCTTTTGCTTATCGTGTGTGCCATATGATGTGGTAATGGCTGGTAATTTGTCATCATTTAAGAGACGTTTCGAGCAGTGTGATATATCGGCGATATCCACTACTTGTCGGGCCATGAACTAATCATTTCGGCATTCCTGCATGTCTCTGTTCCTCATGATCTCTGCTCTTTGCTCTCGTTAACTGCCTTTTAGGTTTTTAAATAGATGCTTATGTGCAATGTTTATCTTACATATGCTTTATTGCTCCCTTGTATATATATTGTATGGGACATGTGATTCCATGGTTTCTTTATTGTATAAATAAAGATTTTTTTTAAACACCATTATCAACAATCTCGCAAGGCAGACCCCATATACTAGGACATCAAAGTTTTCATCTGACAGACCTTTTCCACCTCCACTTTTCCCCCACCTCCTTTCAATTCACGTAGGCGATGGGAACGTTTCAATAGGGTACCTATTTTTGAGCCTGAAACAGTCATTATAACACAATACTACAGTATATCTAAAATGATTATCGATCTAAATCGTAGATCACTCTTTATCTTATCGCATTTTTATGAGAAAATAACATGAGAAAATTGAAGCTTTTTTCGGGAATGAACAATAGAAAGTAATTGGAAATATTTGTTCGTAATATTTGAATAGCAGTGCCTTTTTAAGGACAATATTAAATTTACGATATTATAATAATTTAGTTAATGATATCTACTGCATTAACTGCAAATTTATGTGATGATTTTTATCGATTATTTTTGCTTTTTAGCCTGAAATTTTTTTAGTTAAAAAATATTTTATTCTCAGCCTCTGTCATAAATCACTCATCAGTAAGTAAAATTTTTATATGAAGTTAGAATCATCTGACGAGAGTCATTGAAGCTGGAAATGACGAAGTCTTTTTGGTTATAATATTCAGTATAGTTTTTTCGAAACTTTTTTTCAAAGCCTTCTAATTTTGAAAGAAGTTATAAAGATTTGAAAGTGCTAAAAAATTTGCATATGTTTTTCTGTCTATTAAATTTTATCTTATGTGGTTGAGTAGCAAATAAATGGATCTTTTTTTAAAGATTTATATGGGCAGATAAAGTAGCAGTTAAAACATAAAAGCATTTTTCCGCATATTTTGTTTTTTAATAGTAATTTATGCAGTTGATTGATGAAATGAACAAAATGACAATATGGAATTCTTTTGCGAGCAAACTGTCATAAAAAGTCTCCAACTCTATCAAAAACGTTTATAAAAATCCGCAAAGAATAGATTTTTTTTTTTTATAACGTTGTTAGGGAAGTTTGATAGTTTTACCGACTGATTGGGGATATCGTATTGATGGAATTTTTGACCTAAAAACAATGGATTTATAGATTGACGCGAGGATATTAGATTTGAAAGAAATGGAAAAGTGCGCCAAAGCAGCTGACACAATATGTGCTGTTGTAGTTTCCACTTATCATCTGACCAACGAATTTCATCAGTTGTGAACAAAAAGCTCCAACCGTTGCTTTAAAAAAATTTCTGTAAACGGCGGCATTCCTAAACAATGAAGAAAGTCCAGATTCGAGTCATGTTCGAAAAAAATTAAGGATGAGAGTTATCCATCTAAAAGAGAGACTTATATGTCAATCTGTTATGGTGAATCTAAAGAGTTTTTGAACGATGCATTTACCGGTAAATGTTCAACATAATAGAGCCACTTCCACCCGGTTGTCAGCAAATTTTGAATAATTATTTTAATTCTTCAAGTTCTGTGAAATTTATCGAACACTCCAGAATATGAAAGACGGAATGCTGTCATAGATATTCCAGTTAGAGATTAGTAAGGTCCACCACATGGTCAAGTCACACCTGTTAGCTTAAAAAGGTCTTTGATAAATTGAATGGAGATGATAATATAATCAATTTGGTAAATGGTTACCTCTTCAATAAGAAAATTTGGGCGGTAAGGGTTAGTGAAATTTCCAAACAAAGATTAGCCTCCAACAAGTATCCTACAGGTAGTAGTAGCACCTCATGTGTTGCTCACGTTCATCTCCACGATTCATCAATTCATACACGTTATAAAATACTAATCTCCGCAGACGATAGAAATTTAATTTATTCAGGTTATAAACTAGTCGAGTGATGGTAAGTGAAAGTTTGCAGCGCATGAGAATCTTTCTAGAGAGCAAGCTCGAGAGATGATTACACAGAGGCAAAATTGCTCTGTGAGGAGTGAGGTGCCCAACTAAATTAATATGGTGTTGCCCAAAGCTGTTTTTGAAGATCGGAAAACAGGATCGAGGCACGAAGTGATGCCGGGGATCTCGATCTCGAGACCTTGGTAATAGCCTACTGTTCAGATCTCATATCGGAAAGTTCACAATCGAATACTTGAGGCTCTTGTATCACATAGAGGAGGCGTATGGAGACGGACATAAAAACTGCTAATACACTCATCATCAGTCATGATTCGTCCAAAGTTAGAAACTTTTCACTTTCACTGCAACTCCAACAAAAAAAAAAGATATTAATGTAACATAGTCGTTATATATCAGTGGATACGGTGGTTGATAACATTGGAAAATTTAACGATACTAATGAACAACGAGTCCTTTATAAGGTTACAGTCATATTCTGCTTTATTGAGAACGAGTTTTCGAAGACGGTGGAAGATACGAGAAGGTAAGCTGAATGATACTTAAATAGTTTGCAAGGGAGAACAACCCATTGGTTGATGTGGCATTAATTTTACGTCCCCTCTCGCCTCTTCTCCGCCACTGCATAGACGCACATCAGGTATGGAGGAAGATAAGCAAACATCATGGAATTGCATTCATAATTGAGTGAATATAGTGTGCTATATGTTTTAGGTGTTTAGATAGTTATGAATATTCGAAATGGAATGCGAAATTGGAAAAATAAAATATTGCAGTTAACGAATCAATTCGTAGATTTATTAGCAAGAAATATACTCACCAACGTGCTATATGATTTGTAAGGAATTTTGATTAAACGCTCGGGTATTGCGATGAGTGGTGATTGTTGTGGTTGATTTGAAGCCCCAAAGAAATTCCATTACGATGTGTTTATCAGCTCAGTGTTCCGTAATCTCTTAACGTGAATAAGAGTAAGGATATATATGCTCATCGCTGTTACAAACAATGAAATTGAATGGAACGGACTGGAATGAAGTGGAATGGAATGGAAAAGAAATGAAACATCCAGAATAATGGCTTCAAATTTTCACTGATCCGAATGCTATCACAAATTTGCAAAGGAAAGATTTTTCTTTAAAAAATTTTTTGCACATTTAAATATCTATAATACTTTTTGCATGTGAATTATGAGATCAGTTTATGCTAGTAATATGCTTGATACATATTCAATCTTATAACTCTTGTTCCACTTGCTCTTAGGTTACAATCACCGAATAGACACGCACACAGCATACCAATCCCGCATTTGCATACTAAAAAATTTGCATAGAAAATTTACGAAATCGCCTAAGAACTAATTGATTATGTTATCAATGATGGCTTTAAAGAATTTCAATTTTTGTAATATTAAATATCATCATTGAATGCGCTTCGAATCGTTTATGTCTTCACAAACGAATTTGTTTCTCAATAAAATCGTTCGCTGCTATAAAATGCTAAAATTTTTCAATTATAATGCGATAAAAATTCCCAAGAATTTCAGTGCTTTTTTTTTCACCATTAGGATGGATGCTTGAATTTTCAACATACCGATGTGTTTGTTTCTTCATTCTAGAAGTTGTAATCTGCTTATTTTTGATGGATAATTGCTAGATATTTTAGACATTTAAAAAATTTAATACTTTTCTATCTTAGTGAAAAAGAGAAATATTTTTATAGATAAATTAAGCAAACATTTATGAAAATATTTAATAAATATTTTAAAAAATCGACTCGAGAAATTGCAGTTAAGTTTCATTTGCAATTAGCAAAAGAAATAACAACTGCAGCAATGTGTTTTTTTTTCTTTTTTTTTTTTTTCGAATAATCAATGCACATTGAACTGCTATGCATCAGCATGTTTAGTATATCGCTACTCTGCAAGAAAGAAGCATATACAGCGCACTTCCCATTCCATGCTACAGCAAACACACTGTACAGGAGCTCCCCCCTCCCCCCCCCCCTCCTCCATTCTCCGTCATGTGATGAGTTGAATCATATTTCCCAAGGAGGGTATGCCCGCGAAAACCCCACGGTGAAGGAGTTGTGTTCTGAAGATCTGATTGAGAGCGAAAGGATATGCTGTCTCCCACGGGGATGGAGGGTCAGAAAACGTTGGCTTTTATCGGGAGATAATGTTTTCTGCGGTGAAATAATAACTGCGGTGAAAAAGTTGCGACTTTTGCGTATCACTGCATCTGAATAGGTTGATTTGATATATTGGTTGCAGCTGACGTCAAAAAGGCGTATTTAGATTGGGCAAAGCGGTGTGCTTGAGGAAAAGGAAAAGGCCACAACGTTTTTTTTTTTTGGATTGCCGACTTTCCTGAAATGAACATTTGGGAGACGTCTGAACGAGGGGATTCTATCCATTCAGGAAAATTCTGAGTATTTTGGGCATTGCATTATAGCTGTGTGGCTGAACAGTTCACCCAGTACAGCATGCAAGGAAGTTGATATAATCAATATACTAATCGCACCTTTCAAAGGAAATATAGGCCTGCCTTTCTCAATATAAGAAATTTTTTCGATGATTCTTTTTGGCTAGAATATGTAATTTCTATTCGACAAACTACAATACAGCACATTTTAGGTAGATTATTTAAAATTTTAGTGATGGAATCACTTAGAATGGTGTTGAATTAATCGGCATCGAACTGTTTCATTGAACTTAGGTAATGCGTTACTTCATTACAAAATATGCCGAATGTTCTCAAAATTTTACGTTTTTGGATGAATTTTCCTCAAATTTAAGGAAATTTTCACCTCTCAACAGTAGATCATTTCAGGAGCATCCTGAAGTTTGCAATCAGCACAGCCTGAAATCGAAGGGGAAGGATCAATGTGGTTGTCTAACATTGATCTTGAGATTGTTTTGAGAAAAGTTGTCTGAAATTTTCATATAGTTCTCCATTATTCTATATTAATCATCACTCAGCGTTCCTATCTTAGTTGGCTAAACATTGCGAAGACATATTTAAATGAAAAGATGTATTTGTACTCGTTGATAAATTTATAACAACAGTTTAATACTTATGGATTCTTTGATCGTTGAGGATGCGAAATATGCTAATCAAGCAAGCAATAACGCTATATGTTCACTTATGGAAAATGGTCTCATTTGTGGTAAGATTTCTGTCTCGTATATTTCGATTTTATTAGGTAATATAATGGTTTATTTATTCAAAGGATCGATTTACTTCGAGGGAAATCTCTTTTAATTTTATGTCGGATGAAGTTAGATGTGTTTATGATGATACTCGAAAAATACTTGAAGAAAGGTGGTGGTTGGAAGGGAAAATTTCAAATTTTGGAGAAAAACTGTGAAAAAATTTCCATTAGATGTTTTCAAAGTATATGAAAGAAAAAGCTTACTCTATCACAATATCCTGGATATTGAATTAAAATTTCGAATACTGTAAGTGTAGAATAAACCCAGGGCTTCTAATAACAACTAATGGTAGACAAAGAAATAGAATGTTGTAAGTGCAAATAGAAAATAGAGCAAAATGTAAGAGATAACACATTGTTTGATTAAAAATTAGTCAAAATCAGTTATAATTTTCAGAAAATTTTCACATCTTTGCCTAGAGTTAAAATTAATTAAACTTATCCATTATCAGCTATAATCCAACTAAAAACTCAATGCAAATTTAACATCAATATCTCCTCCAAGTTGCATATTTCAGAGTTCTATTTTGCTACAGGCGACAATATTTATCGATGTGTAATTATGGTACTAAACATGCTATTTGCTTCATTTGTTATATTTCTTGCACTTTTTCGTGTCTCTACTAAAGATATTATCAATCTGTATAACGTGAATATTTTCATACCATTGCTAATATTTAATATATGTCTATGTCTAATGGAATATCAAAATTATATAGCCTACTATGGATATACGTCGATGCTTTTAATGTAAATTTAATTTTTAAGCTTTATTATTTTTAGTGATCATATTTGAAGTTTTATCCGTTTTTCAACATATACTGTAATCGAAGGTAGATCATTTCTTGTTTATATTGATATTTGGGTGAATTGAATTGCTTAGTACCAGCCGATCGGAATGAGTGGAGTATTTCCAGATGAATATTTATTGATACCTTTTTCTGTATAGATGAGGAGTTGAATATCGATTTGACTAATGGGCGAATTATTATAGATAATATTTATGTGTGGCTACTTGCTTCGGTGTCAAACGTTTCTATAAACAAACGATTATATGCAGCAATTTTTTATAGAACCTATATGATCGCATTTATTGAATTCAATTTTCAATTTATAACCGAATCTCGTTTTGAGCAATGAATTTTTTGATCGATTTTGTACAAACAAAATTTGCATATTTGAACTTTGCTGCTATTTTTCTTTTCGTCAACATTTAAGAAACACTTTAATACCTCTATGGAAAATTTCGTAATTTGTTAAAATTTAACTGTTATAATACTTTAATGAATATTTTAGTAATAAAGTTTATTACGATAAACTTTTATAAACTTTATTTTTAATATTTTAATACCAGCAAACTTCAATAAGATTGAACTGTTGCAATAAGAAATTGTTACAATTAAAAATATAAAAATTTGAACATAAAAATATAGAATTATTTGTGTGAAGCATGACGCTTCTCAATGGATCATTTGAAGGCACATCACCAATTTCTCAGTGATTTTCTTCGATATATTCAACAACATCAACTTTCATATTCTTTCTGTTGTGTTATTATTCTCATTGTACTGTGCTTTTCGAAAACCATTCATCCACAAGAGATATTTCGGATTGAGGTAATTCCCTCTCGTTTATTGAGGCAAATATATGTGATCCCAAGTCGCACTTGTAAAGTTCGATTAAATGTCAGCTTAAGTTCATGCTTGTAGAGTTCGAGTGCATATAAGTCTGAGGTCTACGCTAATGAAGTTGGAGTGTACATGAGCTTGAAGTCGATCCTTCTGTCGTAGATGAAAACATATCGGTAGATTGCAATGGAACATTGGTTGTTAAATTATCATAAGATGCATAACTATTATCGCCTGGTCAAAGCATCAGTGCTTATTGATTATGGTACTGCATTTGCTTTACAAACGTTAAATTGCAGTGTTATTCACTTGCGCTTTTTTGGATTTGAGTTGCAAGAAGAATGCTCTAAAAAGAAACGACATTTCGTGGTTGTTCACTTTGCTTAGGACATACAAGTAGATATGACAAATACGCCAATCGAATAAGAGCCAAATATCAGACCCCTTTTTGAACAAAAATTTGAGTCGCTATTTTCGGCAAAATTTTGCGATTTCTGCTTGGCAAGTTGCAAGAAGCTACTTTCAAAGTGAAATTTTACTGCAAATGTCGCTAAGAATGCTTTTATTTGAGTGATTTGCAAATGATAAACTTTAGTTTGTTTGGAGAATGATGCATTTTTGCATCCAAAGTTCCGAAAATTGTAAGGCTTCGGGTGGATTTTTTCAGAAATTTCTTGTAGTAGCTATTTTATTACATTACTATAGTTCATTTCCTCAAAAATCGGGAAGTTTACAGTCATTCGCCTCCGTTAAGTGGGATGAGATGAAGGAGAGGAGGCGAGGAAGATGTGAGAGAGTTACTCAAGTGCAATTCAAAACTAGAAGATTGACAGAGAGTATTCCATTCATATAGAGTAAATATTTGATGCATGTCTTTCCTCATTGTGCAGAGTGAAATATATTACTACATTTATGACCATCATTTAATTTCGAATGTAACGGTAGCTTGAAGTTTATGAAGTTTAAAATCATGATAAACCTTAAAAATTAAAAAAAAAACTTGCAGGAAATGGCGAATTTACTTTGTGTTTTTTCATATCACCTGTGCATGTCTCTCATTATTCTATATCACTGCGAACATCGATATTGCCGAATGTATGCTAATGCCTATATTTACATTCACGCCAGTTGCAATTGCCATAATCGCGGCCGCCGTAAGAATTCCTCATTCTTCAACTTTTTGCCTAGGAATACTATCATGACTAATTATGAGGATTGGTATCAGGTTTCAAATCCTGTAGATTTTTTTCAGCGGTTCTTCGTGAAAGGGGTTCATCTCCGAATTTCTCTATTGTCAACTCTAATCTTCCATAGTCGAACGTCGCGAGGGTTATTCACTGACATGTTCGACCTGTATTCTTCTTTCTGATATTGAAGAAAATAACAGTTTTTAAAAAATTTATTTATGCAATCTATTCTCATTTGTAAGGCTCAACGATTTTACCCCAAATTTACAAACGACGGCTAAAAAGAGTGGAAAATTTTGGCTGTTATTTTTTCATTGTGCCAAATTCAAATACATCAATCAGGTTGTCGAGCGGTCAAACAAGTATGGTTGTCCTTCACGACTCTGTGGGTATTATCTAACTATACAGAGCCAAACAACAAACCAAATTAACCAAAACGACATCATATCGAAAGGACACGAACAGAGCTTATTCAGCAGCTGAATTCGAGGGATTTAATGAGAAAACAGATGAATTTAGTCGCATGCGAATTCAAGGCAGTCGCATCCAAATTGCTCTCCTAGTCTTAGTTATTTCGAATGAAGTTTATTTTGGCGCAAATTCTTGAATATTTTCTGTTATTTTTTATAGCGAAATAGAATTTGTCGATCAAAAATGCTGTGCAACATCTCTCAAGAGATTTGGGCTGTAATGCATCAGTCAAGAAAATATAAAACGAAGTTCTCTTGTTAATGCAATAAAATATTTACATTTTTGATGCTGACAGACACATTTGAAATTAATGTAACGAACAGTGAGAGTATGATTTCATAGCAGTGCAAATATATGTTTCGATCCTTAGGATGACAAAATATTTGATAGAGATGCATCAAGGCTGATCTAAGAATGAAACGAATTCAAAATCTCCGATCGTCAATAACTAATTCATGAGCTTCAAAACGTTCAAAGAATTTCCATATAAATAAACCGAAATTATCAATTTGACCGTTGAAAAATTTCATTGAAATCAAAATATGATATGCAATTATTGATTCTGAATTTGCAGACAATATGGAATCTTTTGCGACATTATATCATAAAACGTCGACGAAATCATAAAAAATTGCACAGCTGCGAGGCAAGACAACTTATTTACACTCTTCTTTATGTATTGCCTCCAAATTTATGTCATTGCCCAAATATGGGTGCGTTGATTCTATTTTTATCTAGTACTTCACGTACGTTGAAATATTACATAGACAAATTTCTCCCAATATTTGCATAATGATTTCAAAGAATGAGCTCAATTGTTTTGTCTAAATGGCTTAATTTTCATTTATTGAGCACCTCTCATTAAAACTCGAATTAATGCCGTTATTTTGATGCTTGTTTATCACTACGTTGCAAATAAATTTATTACGTTATCTTTGTTTATTTACATATTTCTCTATGTATTGATCTATTTAGTCGTCTATCTAATTAGTTATTTGGCTAATTATTTATCTATTTTGTTTGTTTGTTTATTTGTTTACTCACTTGTTCGTTTATTTATTTATTTATTTATTTATTTATTTATTTAGTTATTTGTTTATTTATTTGTTTAATCATTTATTCATACTATGCAATGACCCACTCTATCATATCTAGAGACTTTTATTCATGAAGTTAATGAATTATACGATGAATTCAACTATTAAAAGTAAGTAACATCATTGGTGCTTTTTTCAAACCTGAAGAAATCAGTGGAAATTATTTGCATTCTTCCATAACGAGTTATTGCTCTGCTCTTGAGACAACTCGTTATCATTGCGGAGCTTCAACATAGTAGCATTATATATTTAATAAACCAAATCAAATTAACAAACGATGTTTATGGATATCGTTAATTATGGATTAGCATATCAAATACACATTATATTTTGTATATCATTTCGAGTTCAGTGGAACATTAAGAAAGATATCCAAGCAATTTTTTTTTGATGAATTTAAAATACTTGGGGTTGAAAGTATAACCATCATATCTATTAAAGTGATCATTGTTAGCTATAAAGTAGCACCTTAAATATATGTTAATCAAAGTTTATAATTTTCTTTCATTTCCTCATCTGAATGGAATAGGTGCCACAGACAGGACTCATGTTTATAAAAGTTATGTCGTTGAAAGAACGAATCGAACATTTTTTGAATCGTCCAAAGAAACCTTTGGGTTTTCAAATTTCTTTTTTCTACTTTCCTTTGCGCATATAATCCATTTTATGCTGAATTCTTCAATTGGCTGCTTTTCGTTCTATAATCTCTTTTTCTATGAATCGATTTTATTAGATTATTCGTTTTTTATAGTGATGGCACTTGCTCATACCGTCTGTCTTATCTCTCCGCACGCGAATAGCGCTTTTGCAATTCATCAATATGCCGAATCTTACCAGGTGCATTTTCCTTTTCTGCTTTTTATTTTATATCATCAATAATAACATTGTAGAGAACACCTACGAAGAGACCTTCTTATGTTTTTCATTCTAAGTCATAATATATGCAGACTAACAGCTTTTGGGAAATGATATTATATGATGGTTGAATTGGAGTTGTTGATTCCTCCATCGAAAAGCGAATATTAATTAGAAAAATGTTTCAAAAGGAAAAGATAAAACTTTATTTTTATCGTTTTTATCATTCCTATTATCAATTATTATCGTTATTATCACTGTTATTATTACTTCTATTATCATTGTTATTACTGTTATAAGTAGTAATTATTGTTCTTGAACAGTAAAGTATCGGTGCTGTTTTTTTTAGAAATTAGCATTAAACAACGTTCTTGCAACCCGCATATCTAACACATACTGTTCATTAACTATAACAATGATAACCCAAGATAAATGCAAAATCTCTCAGCGTAAGCGTTCGTATCTTTCAGAATTTGTTTTGTAAGCCATTTTATTGAAATTTTCATTCAGTCTTGTGAAATCTTAAAAAAAAGCTTCTATTTGAGGCGATTATGGTGCCCTTGACACCAATAGTCTTGGCTTTGTCGACGATGGCGGCGTTCCCAACCTATCGTTCAGCAATAGCACTCATTTTCAAGGATATCAGATCAAAGCTGTCATTTTGAACTATTGTGAAGTCAGCATAATTGAAACAGTGGCATTTGGTGATTCTCTTGATGCTGCGCAACTCCTTGCAGCAAACTTTTGTGCATCATCCCTCGATGAAGACAAGGCAAGGTGGATCGTCGCTTTGGATCATTGTCGTTAAAGCCTAGAATAATCTCGAAATAATCGGAGGGCACTCGCAATAAGTCGATCCCAGAATTCATTATGTCCTGAAAGCATATACCGAAATGTGGCAGATGCAGTAACTAAACCAGCATCGGAACTCATTAAATGTGGCGTTGCAGATGTAGCCTACTGTATTTGTGTTTCGCGTAAAAATGGTTTCAAGAGCTTCAACTGTAAGCGGAAATAAATTTGAAACATAAGCGTCAGAAGTTGCTTTATTGTTGCTTTATTTTACGTTAATTCTTCGTCGTTTCCTTTTTTTTCTTGCTCCCTGTTAGTTGCCTCTTTCATGTTGTTTTTGTTCATATAATTGTATTGTGCACTCTTGCAAATTTGTATTTGCTAAGCGCATTATAGCAACGTCGTACACACACGCTATATATATATATATATATATATATATATATATATATATATATATATATATATATATATATATATATATATATATATGCATGTGTCCGTATCTATCCAGCAAAGCCTCGAAAGTAATACCTAATAGCATACCTAATAGCGTAAGTAATATAGAAACCTGCTGTAGTACGAAACAAGTCATTCACCACCGTCGAAAGGAATTGTGGATACTTAATAGTATCAAAAAATTTTGAACACATTTTACACTGTCGGGATTGTTAGTCGACACAATTCGGTTCATACAAAGATAAAACCTCCAGCGGAAAATTTGCATGATCGGCCGAATAAATTGAAAAATGAACGTATTATTTTGCATAATGTTATTTGCTAACTTATGAAAATGGTTGATCAGGTGAGTTGGATGCAAATGCGCACCTCGTTCCTAACCGACTCCGCATGCCTTTTCATATATCCTTTTTCTGTTCTTTTGTTTTTATAATAAAAGAAGTTTAGCAAAAAGGAAGATTTCAAATTTTAAAAGTCCATTTCTTACTTTATCCTGCATTCACATCGGTGACTTCATTTTTACAAGTGAAAAATGATAGTCGTCATATGCGTAAAAGAAGTACAACAAATCATCATACCTTCAGCACTTTATAAATGTTTACTTACAACGGCTTCTCTGTTCTTCCTTTGTTGAAGCTATATGCTTAATTTCAAACAAACCTTTCCTGAATGGAACCAATTTTACTGCAAACCAAGAGTTATGCTCCCATATTGTTATTGCATTAGGGCATTTAATTAATGACAGCTGAAGGCCTGTAACTTAATACAGACTTCACCACTAGTAATTTCTTCATTTCCTATAACAATAAATTGATACCTACAATATTCCACAAGAAAATCCTTCATTTTTCTGCAGAAATGAGCAACGAAATATTATTGACACAGAGATGTGCATTTAATCTCATAATTTTAAGCCTTCAAATGTAATGCTCACCTTTTTCTCTCTCAGATTGCAGCTCTAATGTGAAATGCCCACTAAGCGACATTCAACTTAGCAAATAGATTTATATATAAGTCATAATTTGGTTTATCAGTTGTATTTGACTAGTAATGACGCTACCAACTTGAAATATTTATAAGATTTGAAATTTAGACGCCAAGTACCAAATAATATTCATTCATTAATATGAGATAAAAGGGAGCACAAAATATCATCACAATAGAACGACTTTAACGAAAAATTTACAGCAGAAAGTGGCGATAAATTTGAAATTGTTCAAGTGAGTGAGGTGAAAATAGCCAAAACTATCGTCTGTGATTGCAGATATAAACGCAAAATATTTAAAAATGAGATACTTTATAAAAATATTTAAAGCGATAGTATGAGATGAAACAGAATACAATAATGTAGTGCGGAGATTTCATAAACGTATAAGAGATCAGAAAATTTTATCATTTGAATAGCTTCTATATTCCTTAAAACTGCAAAAACGCGTTGGATTTTTCCATCATTTTTACATTTTTACCTCTTCAACTTTTTATTTAACGCAGCTTTTCTGTAAAGACTGAAAAAGAGCAAAAATCGCTCGTTGGTTCGCCCACTTGCATTTTCAATAACCGATATTCATACGGCCGGTCACTCATTCACTTGCCAGTTACTCGAATTTGCATATTCAACTGGCGATTATACCAGCATCATTTGCATATGTGCAAAATAATAGCTTTAGGCTATGCACGTATTGAATTTTTAGCATAGTCCATCGTTAAAACACATGCCACCTTTAACGTTTCGCGTCAATAGTTTCCCTTGCTAGTTGGCAGAGGTGTAAACGTGATCAATGCTGTGAATGCCCTCAAGTAGTTTCATTAATTTTAAAATATTATACACTGGAAGGAAGCAGTCAGCATCTAACAAAGACTTCAGACCTTGAAATGTTCAGTGAGACAACAAACGAACGGCTTACTCGATTGAAACATGCAAACTTGCATGAGAAACAAGTACATATTTGTGAAAGAATAGCATGTATGGGAATGTGGGCAGCAAGCTACAGAAAACTTGAAAAGCATGAACCACCTCATTATCCACTTTTATTTTCTGACATTCCGTATATTTTTTATCATACCAAACAACAAAATTACCTCATGTGAAAACGAACACCACTTAATTTCATTTGAAAATCTTATCAAAGGGGAAATTATTTTGGAATGATAACAAAATAAGCAATATGACCATTTGAAAACAAGTAATTAGAGACTTGGTAAATATGCGCATACTTCGCCGATGGATGAAAAAAAATCGACACACTCAAAAGATATAAAATAGAGAATTTCAGCGATTAGATGGGATAAACCTCAATTGTGGCCAGATAAACTTGCTGCATCGACAGAGAAGGAAGGATAACACTTTCAATAGGGCAGAGAATAAGTTTTACAAAAAATGCTAGCTTATAAAATAACAGCATGTTCAGGTGTAACAGGTGAACTTTCGGGTTTGTCTGCACCACACATATCCTATATGTTTTTATGCTGATTACTGAATAGATAATTCAATTGAGCCGATTGCTTAGTTTTTTTTGTATTAATATTTTTCATCTAAACGCATTTAGCGATGATTTATATTTCATAGGTTGTTAAAATGACATTCAATCATGTTGAGTGTAATCATTACTAGCACCTACTCTAACGACTGTTGAAATTGTTCGCTTTTTTTTTTTTACAACATAAGAATAGTTTTATTGCTGCTTTTCGACAAGTTGGAAATGCAATAAGTGTTGAGAGTGCCAATACTATTGGCATTAATTCATCAATAATACTCTAAAATTTAAACACATTATTTTCCTATTCCATTTTAAAGATTTTATTAATTCCACTTAATAAAGAAACTTGAGCTGAAATGTTATAACGATTAGGTAACAACTGTATGTTCAACGAATGAGATAAAACTAAAATATTGAAATCGCAAGGAATCTAAAAACTTCAAATGCAACATTAATGGATAACCTAAGCGTAAGCCCGAATTTGGCGGTCGCCTAAGATTGAAGAATTACTGAAAGCACAAAATTCAATGCAAAAACGAATTCAGTAAGATTTCTTCAAACTTTCGTCTAATATACTCAACGCATAGCATAAGTTCATCCAGTGAAATAGTACAACATCCGCTGCAAAGGAATTCATTTAATATAATGTTTTCGTTATTTCTATGTAATTTAGAAAAGAATTTCTCTCAAAAAAGGAGATTCTACCTTCAGGACAATGCAAACAATTTGCTCAATATAACTTAGAATATAAAAAAGTTAATTCAACGATACCTGCATTTGAAAGAATTTAAAAAAAAAACCATATATAACGCTTCTGAATAGGGCAAGAGTAGCATCGCGATTATCATGATGATTGCCATTACTACAAGAATCATACTGATTATAAATGAGCATATGCCACTTCTTTGATGAAAATATTTATTTCAAGGAAAAAGAGCAATTTTATTTTTAGTATTTAAGAAACAACTTCATTTGGTCGCCCAAATATATCAGAAATTTCTATTCAAATTTAAAGTTCTAAATTGGTCATTTTTTTCATAACAATTTGTAAATATTGGATAAATTCGTCAAGTTTCTTTGGTCAAAATGGAAAATCTGAAAAATTTTCACCAATTCAAAAGCATTGACTAGATAATTTGATTTAAAAAAAAAGCGATGCTTCACGACTCATGATTTGAAGAAATGGAAGTTTAATTAAAATTTCTTCAATGAAATTTTTTTACTGCCTCGAAGAAGGCAGCAATATAAGCGAAATCTAGCAAACAAACAACTCATTCTCGAGTGATAGCACTCTCTACTTTCTTGATTTCCATCTATCGTTCTTATCTCTAATGTGCTCATTCACTGCGTTTAATAAATATTGTTTCAATGTGTCAAGTAATTCAGGATATGACAAATAGAATGTTAAATAGAAGAATCAGATGTCAAGGTGAACATTGTTGAAAACGTTTCAATAAGCTAAAATTAAACGGACAAGAAATGAAAATGCTAAATTTTTTAAGCATTTCACGATAGACAATGATTGATGGACAGCATAGCGATTCGATCTCCCATCGTAAACTGACTCAAACTGCGTTGAAAAACGATCAAATGAAAATTGTTATGCAATGTTATTTTATATTGCTATTTATCGCTCCTCTTTATTACGTATATAGACGCCGTGAGAAATACGTTGGTATGCATTCTCATCTGTATAGTTCAATTCATATAATTCGTAGAACTCAAATATGTTCGCTTGATTACGTTCACACAGCGATAGCTACTCGCCGTCGCAACAAAGAAACAATACAATCCCTTCTCGGTAAAGAAAAAGGGCATTTTGCTTCGGCTACACAAAAATTTGAAGGTTTGTTGCATTTAATTCTTACTTTCCCAACAGGGCACGAGTATACGTTCCTATTGAGCGAAGAAGCGAAGAATTATATTAGCAACAAACCTTAAAGTTGGATCCCAATTTGAATCAAATAAACATTTTTTTCTGCCATTTAGCATTCAATTTTTCAATAAGCATTCAATTTCAACAATAACAATTTCAATTTTTTAATCATTCAATAAGCATTCAGTCGATTTAGATGACACTTATTTACTGCAAATTATATCAATGAATCCTTTTGTCTTTTCAAAGTGGTTTTGATGTTGGATGGACTTTGGCTCCTTCTCCTTTTTCGCTATAAGGACGAAACATTAGCGAATTGAAGGGGCGAAGGGAGGGGAGAGATGGGGGAATCGTCAGCGACCGCCCATGACGATTCACAGCTGAAGGCGATCGAATGACATCTTGTCATTGAAAGTTTTTCATTCCATCGAGAATCTTACTCATAGTGGGGAAATTGCATATATTTGGCGGAATTGCATATATGATCGTATAGATCAAATGAGAAACTTCCTTTTTGCTTTGTGCATTTGTATGTCGTCGACTCCAATAGTAGCTACTAATCATCCAAATAACCTATAAATTCATCACCTATTAAACAATAAAATAATGAAAAACATTTTAGAAAATTTACATAATTTCTTCATTGTTTCAGAAGTTAAAGATTCTATTGTAATTTCATAGTAAACAACGAAGTGCACCAAATCATGAAGGAACTCTCACAAATTTACAATCGGCAATAAATGTTTACGGCAGTAATATCACTTGTGATACAATAAGCGAAATATTTGTAATCGTTGCAAAATTAAGATATCGCTTTAGTTTTTTAATCTTTTTCATCCCTTTAAAAGCTTTATTTTAAGCATTATAATATATTTCAATGAATGTGGTTGTCAATTTGATGGTATGCAATTAACCACTCTTTCAGCTAACAAAAATATAGATTAACGCCTAAGCAAGATGAAATATAATGCAATTCCTGCGAAATTCCTAAGAAACATCTAATTGCAGGCAGTCACTTCTATCAACTTACTTGCTAGAATTTCTTAATTATTCATAATAATTTAAGAATCAGAATAACTAGAATAGCAATTAATCAAAGCATACAGCGATCGTTGCACCACCTGTGATAATCGGATTGAGAATAAATAATGGCAATAAAGCATATGAAGCAAAATTACTAGAAGGATCGTTGATCATTACTGCGTAAAATGCCGAAAATAAAATATTTATTGCATCAAAAACTGATAAATAGATAATCCACATTCTGAAATAAATAAAATTATATCTTTTCTCCATTTTAATAGTGGTTAAATACAATTGGGAACGACTAATTTTTAAGAGTTAATCCACTTTCGTATGATTGCCTGATTCAGGAACAGCGTATTCCTAGTTCAAGGATATCGTACCGATCACGTGTGAAAGATGCAACAAGCTAAAGTTCTTTTTCTTTGATTTTCAACGAAACTTCTATATTCTTGTAAAACAATTTTTTATTTGCTCATCTGGTTGTTTCTCTTGGACATGCTGCTCATTTTTTTAAGCAATTAACTGAATTTTGTCAAGTCGCTCATTTTTATACGCTTGTTTAGCAATTTCTTAAGAAAAATCCGCTTTCGCAATATCGGAAAGTAGGCCAACTTCAAACTGAAATATTTTTTGTGCAAGAACGGTTTTTTATAAGCAAAGAATATCGACAAGAATAGTAACACTGAAAGCACTCGAAAATTGATATCATTGAGTGCCATAAAAAATGCTGTACCATATTCGGTGACTTTTCTGAAAATCAAAAAGAAATAGTCGAATAATCGCTCATCTCTTCTATTAGCAATCACATCGAATCTGACGAACCAAATGAATTCTTAAAGAAATTTTGCATTTTTCAAATGCAATCCTTTCAATATTCCAATTTATTATTATTCAATGGTCATCTATTTTTGCGGTCTTCTCTTTCCAACTCTTAAGGAGTTTTTACTCGTTTATAAGAGTAAGGATTAGATAATAGAGGATAACTGAATTTCGAGAATATTTCTACACAATAGCATTATTAAACAAGTAAACGAGAAAGCTTTTAATGTGTATAAATTATAGTCTGTTTGAAGAGATGACGTACCATTTTCTTTATTTTTTTAATCCCTTCATATTGAAACGAAAAGAGAATGCCTGAAAGATGTATATTTTCTTCTTGTCGAGAATGTTAGTGATCGGTCTTTTCAATTTTTCGATCTGCCGTTTCTGAATGTAATACTTCTGATCGGCAAAATTTAACAATCAAATATGGACATCATCCTCCCTACCCTCCCTCTTTTTCCTTTCCCCTTCGTCTGCATGCATCATTTGGAGAGGAAGACATAAAATGGTTATTTCGAACGATTACAAACGTCAGATTTTATAAGATCTCCGTTTTCCTTATCACGGCTCTTTTTGAAAAGAAAAGTGGGATAAAAAGATTGGTAACCTTTTAAATTGCACAAGTTCAGTATTGCATACGCTTCAGAATTTCCTCACCATCCTTTTTTGAGGCCAAAATCCCGAGAAACACCAGTAATTTTAGCATTTCAACAGTCTTTCAACTACCAATATTCTATAATTCCACCAAAAAATAACTACTATCTTATAATTCACCTACTGATATCCTGTTTAAAGTTGACGTTCTTATATTTCGCAAACGCTTTATCACCTAATTCGGTTACACCAGATATCAAGTCATTCGTCAACTAAACAATCTGCACCACACATAACAATATACTTCGGTTTATAAAAGCGGAATAGGATTTCCAAAAAAAAAAAGACAATTACATGAATTTACTGTACTGAATTTTAAATTGTGTTCTGAAAACTTCTTCGAGAGACCACACAGGTGGCATTATGCAGACATAAATCTTTTTCTCTCATAATAAGTTTCTGCAAAACTTTCCTAAAAAAATGAACAAAACTTACGATAACGACTGCGATGAGCATCCATATAAGAAGCAGTACGCTTCGATGAGTTGAATCACTTGCCAAAAAATCTTCCCAGGTGTTGCAATAAAAATATTTGCGTTATAAAGATCGAGTAAATCTTTCACTGACAATCGTAGAAGAAGAATAAGGAAAAGTACAAACGATACTATAAATGTTGCTGATATGAGCGTAACCAATTGATAGATGTGAAATGTTTCCAGAAAAAATGCGCCTATAAAATATTTTACTTCTTGAAAATTTTTAACACGTTGTACTTGCAGTTTTTTTTGTGTGTTCTCTTAGCTAGTGCCGGCTGATTGCAGAAATTTTTTTCTCAATTATTCATAATGGAAAATTCGATTCGCAAATGGGAAATCTGGGAAATTCAATTCATTCAGTATCGCTTCTTTTTGTTGTGCAGAAACTTTCGAATTTCAGCAGAAAGTGAATGCACTTCAAAAACAAAAATCGGATAGATACCAAACGAAGTAATGAAAGTCGAGTTTCGCTTGCAGCGAAAGAAACAAAAAATGAGTGAAAAGCAAGAAAAATTCCCTTGTCCGAGCAAAATCCTTTCGCTTTTTAACATTATCGCTGTGAATTTACAATTTTTATTCTTGTATGATTTCAGGCAAATATTTGTGGCTACATTACCAATAACATTATCCATCATCAATTATTCCCAATCTTAAACTAATATGCAAATAAAATTTTGCGGCGCTGATTTTCATAGAAAGTTCTGGAATATACTCATAATATATTTTTGCTGCGAATTTTTTGCGAACAAAAATTTTTCATTTTTTCCGTATTTTTTCGTGAGTTCCTTATTTTTTCCATATTTTTTTTTCATATTTCATGCGAACAAAAGACGAATATTTTCAAACTTTTCACTTTCATATTTCATATTTTGCGAATAAAAGCGATGAATTTTCCACACGATTGCTGTTTAAATTGTCAAAGAGGGAATTTTTTATATCACTAGAAATATTTTTTTAGGATAAATTTTCGATCCTTTGCACGGTAAATAGTTTTCTCTAAAATGCCAATGTAGTGGCTTACATCGTCCATGAGAAGATAATGCGCATTCCAATCATCGCCCTAAATAATATTCCAATTTCTGACTCATGTCTGTATGAATTAAACTGCCCAATTCTATGGCTATCATGCTGCAAGTATATCCGACGATAGATAATAAGTTGTTGACTTGAAATTCATGCAAAGATGTTCGATGATAAACTCGACTCTTTGGTTTACTTTCCATTTATGTGCTAATAGTTGACGAAGCAATAAAAATCAGAAATATCCATCAAACATTTCTCACCGCATATTAATCCGTCTTTCGCATATGAGCATGGATATTGAAGTATATCAGTTGAGTTAACTGCGAAAATTGTGTCATCCATCGACATATGAACTTTCGTTTAGTAAATCTGTTGTACTACGAACTGCCGTTTGATTGACTCAGATGTTCATGCAATTGTTATAATGGCAGCGAACAAGATTGGCACCTCTTGGAGAGTCACTAGGGAATTCGAATATTGCTACACGAGCGACCATGAGAATCTTATTGGACTATGGAATAATGGAATACGCTTTCATTAAAGTCAACGTTTACATCCTGAAATTCGGGATTTCTTGAAGTTTGGGATTCAAAAGCTCGGGAGACGGCTTTCAAATGAAACCTTCAGCACTATAAAATCCCGTGAATTCCAAATCTATAATTTTTTAAAAGCTAGCGCTATCATCAGTGCATCAATAATGTCACAAAACGGGGTGGTCACTACTGCATCATCACTGCAGTCATTTCCAGTGAAAAGTTGCCTTGTTAACAGTGATTACTGCCATTTCGATAGTGGAAGCCTGAAAGCCGCAAGGAAACTCCTATTTCAAATTTAGATGTCAAAGAAAAACAGCGCGACTCAAAACTCGGGTGTCTGATGTAAAAGTAGTTGACGTACGACTAAGATTGAAAAGGCCAATGACAGTATGCCGCATATCATTCGTTCTGTTTCCTAGATAAGTCCACCTCTTTAAATCTCCCCCTAACTGACTGCCTTCTTTGTACCTCTCCAAATTGCTCTCTTAAGGAAGAACAGCATAGGACAAGTGGGCACGACAACGCGATGTTCACTTTTTTGTGTTATGAAACCTGCTTTAGCCTCGGTCTCTTGGTGCACAATTCTGCACGTTTAAACACCAATTTTTTATAAGATCTTTAACAAAAGAAAAAAAATCTAAACCTTAAAATCGAGCCCACTCAGCTTAATCTCATGCCAAACCTTGTTTGTGCACATGTATGTGTATGCATGCATGTGTGTGTGTCTGGCCATTTCAGCAGCAAAATCAGCGAATTCAGAGCTACAAAAATTGGCAAATATAATTTCTCTCGTCGGTTCACGTCTTACATCATCTGATATTAATACATCAAACCTAAAAAGGAGTCACAGACACTTAAAGGCATTAAAAAATTTGCACACGTTTTACACTAACCACTTTACACTAGCCGGCTCATAGAAATTGTGGAAAATTTTCACACAAGTTGACCGGTCAAATAAAATACAAATGTGCTACTGAAGTTCTTTTTCTTTGATAATAATAGATGAGAGCTATTTTCTATCTGGTTAATATTAAAGAAGCGTACAAAAACGTGTCGTTATGAATCGATTTTCCATTCGAGGTTGAGCTACTTTCCACTTCCATTTTAAAGATTCTTTTCGAAAATGGTGTTACATCGTTCGTCTTTTAGAATACCAATGAGAGAAGCAGCAGTAAAAGCTACCCACTGGAAGCTCTTCCTCTTTTCGGGTTAAAAAGAGCGCACTGTTATATCCTTCCTTTCCTTCCTTCAGCGGCTACTTTTAAGTAATCAGCTGCATAAAAAAAGCACAGTATCCCGCTGTCAGAAGTTGGTGAATGCATGTTTTTAGAGATATAATTAGTCAAACAGTTTATCGCATTTCACAATTTGCCATACTCCAGATATCGCGATGCCTGGACGGTAATGATGTTTACTTTCCTATGCTCGGCCATCCACCGCCGCCGGTACCACATCGGCCGCACACACAAGTCGGTCGGCCTCCACGTTTCTCACAGTGTCCCGTTCCGCAGTTCTGAAATCCCATAAATGGATGCCGGTCACCAGTTTTGAAATTTTTTCATATTTCTTGGAACAACTACAAGCGAAAGTCACAACGGAACGCATGTATAATGCATGGCGACCATTCATTTGCTGTGAATATCGTTCTCGAGCGTTAAATTCGTATGCTAACGCTCAAGATTGCTTCTGTTTGAATCAATCTATTGGTGCATTGCGCGGCAATTAGCGAACGATTCGGGCTGTTATGAGATAGGCGTTGCGAGATTATTTGGGGCGATCATTTTAGGGTCTTTGTAACAAAGACCAACCTGAAATTTGCATGAAGAGATGCATGATCCTTGGGCAACTTTGCTAAGAACAGGAACGTCCATACGTGCGCACGTTGAGAAATCGATGCCTGAACTCACGAACCCCACGGCAACGAGTAGTAGTGTGACAATGATAGTTTTCATTGTCAGTAGTCAGTGTGGAGGACTTTCTCTCTCCGAGCTGAAACGGTACAACAGCGAGTCCAGGCGATTTGCCAACAGGTTATTCACAATTCTTCCATTGTAAAGGCAAGGCTTTTTAGTTATGCAGCCAAGCAGAGACATTTTACCGGGTCAATTCACTCTACCGGAGGGTTTTTCAAGCATGCTCATCTATAGCATTGCACCATAAAACTTGAAGGAAAAAATAAATCTTCCACCAATCCATTTGGTATCTAGAACAGTTGACCTGAATTTCATTCCTATAAAATAACCGCTTCATAGCACTCAGTGTGAACCTTCTACGAATTATTTCTAATGAACGGTACTAATAAAGCACTAACACCTGAATGTCGAACCAGTGAAAAGTGAGGATTCACTGACCATACGCGAGATGGATTTCGTTTTATATCATCGAGCACCTGTCATCGCCGTAGTCGAAAAATGCAGAATAGGAAATTGATTCATAATGCTGCGTTTTTGTCATGGTTCTTTAGTGCAAACCAAACGGAGAATGGTCTTTCGTGCATTTTTACAACGTTCAGATTCATCGAGTGCGTTTAAAGCGACTCTGATTCACTCCTGGAATTGGCGTTATTAACGGTGCTGTTTCCGGACACTGTTGCATCTTTACTTCTGAAGGTTTTGACTTTTTGAGGCCATTAGTTAGGTATTGACTATGCCCAATAAAGACGGCAGAGTTTTGCAATAAATTTGAATAACAAATTTTTTCTTCTTTCGGCAAATAAATCTTTCTTTTTTCATTCTTTTTTTCAACATTCATCGAAAAAATGGCATGCCAAGCTTATCTTAGATGCGCTCCTTGCATGCTCAAAATATCGCAATCTCAATTTTGTAAACCCTGTCCATTTTGCCTATGTGTCTGATAGCTGTCTTAATTGTAGTTCCTGTTCTACTGAAGTGAGTAGGGGTGCGTCAGATTAATCTTGAGCTGAAAATGTGCCCTTTCGAATAATGAATTATTGAAGAATAGCCCGTAACACGAAATAGGGCTGAAAGTCGTCTTCTGTCATCACGAAGAAAGAAGAGCACTGCTTATCGTCATTTCGCATATGAGAAAGTTCCTCAGCATGTTTAACTCTGTCCATCAAATATTTCTAACTTCGGTGAAAAATTTTAGAGAGATATCATATACTCTTATTTCGCTATCAAGCTTTAAAGTTATGCATTTATATGGAAAATAGTCCATTGTGCATGTTTACAAAGTTGAGATTCGTCAAGTGCTGCAAAGTGAAACTGTGTCCCTTCAGTGCTTGGTAATTTTGTTATGTTTCGGCAGCATCGCAGTTTCAGCTTCACTGGTGACCGCTTCATCTCATCTCATTGAGCCGTTATTAGGCCCTTATTGTGACCTCATGACCAAGGAACTTGACAACGTTTTACTACAAAGGTGCATTACGTAGTTGTACCTTACCTCCTTCCGAAATCAACCTTTATCACTCTCAAACGCTTGTTAATTGCGTGCTAGAATGCCGCGAAAAAGATCCACTACTTCTGTTCCGTTGTAAATGTAATATCAAGAATACCGTACCTGTCACTGCATAATTCAAAAGTTGATTATTGATGAGATGATGCAAATTTTTTCTGCGCCAAAATTTTTTTCGTAGTGAATGTAACAGTCATAATCATATTAGAAGCTTACAGGACACACTGATATTTAATATATTCGATGAGCTATCTGCTTTTCAATTCCGCATCTGCAATCACAGAATGATGATGAAATCAGTGTGGCCTTCTGTTTTGCTTTACATTTTATTGTCACCGTTGGCATTCGTGACAAACGAAACCGTTTATTTATTCGAATATTTTTACGAACAGCTGAGGAATCAATTGTCATAAAAATCACAAATGCGAAGCAGCTGAGGAATCAGTTGCCATGAAAATCACAAATGCGAAGCCGCTGAGGAATCAATTGTCATAAAAATTACAAATGCGCAGTTGATACCGAAGTGGAATATCTGCACGATAATTTATTCCTTATAAAAGAGATAGAAATATTCATGAAAATATCTTTAGAGTTTCACTCCAAAAAAAAAAATCGTTGCATGAATTTTCGGTCACACAATATACACTATTATAAAAGCACAAAAGGCTACTTGTAGGACCACGAACAAAAAACAGTGAATATAATATGCAAGCGAGTTTTCATTTGCGGCCGCTGCGATATGCATGAGCCGAGATGTGGCACCTCAAAATTAGCAATTTTTTGGTCGTTAGGGGGTAGTACAGGAAATTTGGAAATCTTTTTTTTCGCGTGGATTAAAACAATTATGGTGTCTGCTGTAGCGCTCATTGAATTGGTATAAACATATGAGTCATTAATGGGTTTCTCGTCAAATTTAGGAAATAGGAAACACTTAAATTTGTAGATTTGCGCAAATGTACTGGAATGAACTTTTCGAAGGTCATGTCTGGGCGAGTGGAACCTATCGACTTGTGGTTTTTTTCATCAAATACAACTTCATAAGGTCTGCCAAACGCCACGTAAAGTATTCTTTCCGTCTGGGACAGCTGAAACCTGACTACTACAGATATTCTGAAGCGCCGAAGGCAGAAAGCTGTTATTTGTTACTTTTCCTGTTGCTATTCTGAAGCGCCGAAGCGCGAGACAGTTATGTATTACATCATCTGGTGCTATTTCGAAGCGCAAGAGGTGTGAAACTGTTGTTTGTTTCTTCGCCTCCGATTTTTCGCGGCGCTCGCGATGTTTTGCGCCCCTGTAAGCTGTCTTGGCTCTAAATGGTCCAATTTTCATGCGGTTTCTTATTTTTATTTCAAAGTCTTGTAGTGAGAAAACATACAAAAGTATCTGAATACGAACAGCAAGGGGCATCTTTCGTAAAAATATAATAAAGACAAATGTACGTTTAATACATAAAAGTAGCAGTAGTGATAGATCGCAAGATTCAACCGCGGCAAAAGCTGAAGAAGTGGATGTATTAACGATTTTGAAGGGAAGTAGATTTCAGAGCCGTATAACGCCAAAGTGAAAACTGCAGAACACGTTCGCGCTGCAACATGCTCTGGCGAGCTGAAATCGGTGCTCACGTCGACTATGGCGAAGACACACGAGTGAGTTATCTAACTGCTAGAGACAAAATTGAAATGCGTCTCAACGCAGCAACTCACGAAACTGTCTAATTTGACTTCTTCCCGTAGCGACTATATCGTTTCATTAAAGCGGCGTTGCGGTTCGTGTCGGGGCGAAGTGCTGTTACGTTTGTCGGCATTACTGAGTCTTTACTGTTTCAATATTGTTTTATTGTTCAATTTCTTTTCTCAACTTGTTTATCATTGTTGGCTGTCAACAATATTGGCTCTTTATTATATATTCGCTCTCGCTTGTTAATACGTCAAAAAAAAAGCCACCTCATCTATCTCAGGTCATGTCTTATGATGTTCTTTTATTCACCTTTTGTTTACGTCGCTTGTTATGATAAAGGTTTCATTGAAGGTTTTTGGTTGCATCGAAGGTTTAATTACCCATGTTTGGGGTGTCGGGCGGTCGCATAGCTGAGGATATTCCCCCCCCACACCCCCCTCCCCACACCCCATCGCCTTGTGAACGAACTTAGGACGAAAGCCAGTTTGCGGTAAACATCGGAAAACCACACGTATTAAACAGCAGTGGTTTGATAATCTTCATATAACCTGGTGGTCGGCACAAAGCAATCGTCCGCCACCTCGTTTCTCGTGTAACACTTGTATTGAACTTCATATATCAAACCTTCCCATAAATGACGTAGGTGCCAAATTTGTTAAGCAGAATTATAGCGCCGATAGTGTATCATATCATTCACCTCACACGATCTGCCCCCATATTCTTTTCGTTTCTTATAATCGTCGTTGTTCTGTTTGCTGCTTTAATATTGTTGGTGCTGTGATAGGCCTGTATTGCTTCTAAGTTTTATTCCACGTACATTGTGATTCTTAACCCTGTTATTCTTTTCTCTAAACCAGCGATGTTGATGTTGTCTTTTCTGTCGTCTACACACGACCCGCAACATCGTTTTGTTCAGGACACCTTTGTTCTTTGTTAGTCTCTGAGTTTGCTGCATATGCGTAAGACAAAGGTTGTTGAATGTTCACATTTATGAAGATTCCTAGGTATTCGAGGATGAGCCGCTTTCCACTTTAAAGATTCTTTTCGAAAACAAAATACTCAACGGCAAAAAGGAAACAATGAAGTAGAACTTAATAAAAACACTAATTACATGAGTGAATCTTTATAATATATTTACTGTATATCGTGTGTCCGAACATATAATATATTTAGTATATATTGTGTGTGGAAAGTGAGTCATCCTCGAACACCTAAAATCAAGATTGCGCATCTGAGATAAGCTTGGCATGCCATTCTTCCTATCAAAGTTTAGAATCGGTAAAATTTAATTACCAAAAGAGGCAAAAATTTGTTATGAAAATTTTTTTGCATAATGCTACCACCCTCAATGGTTGTAGTCAATACCCACTAACGTCCTGAATAAGCCAAAATATTAAATAATAAAGATGCAACAATGAAGTAGAACTTAATAAAAACACCAATTACAGAAGTGAATCAGAATCACTTTCCACGCACTCAATGAAGCTGAACTTTATAATGATGCACGAAGCGCTATTTTCTATCTGGTTAATATTAAAAAAGCGTTACAAAAACGTGTCGTTATGAATCAATTTCCTATTTTACATTTTTCGACTACGGCGATGACAGGTGCTCGATGATATAAAACGAAATCCATCTCCCGTATGGTCAGTGAATCCTCACTTTTCACTGGTTCGACATTCAGGTGTTAGTGCTTTATCAGCGCCCTTCAGTACTAGATGTTCGAAACTGATTGCTATGTAAGCTGTTACTTGATAGGACAGAAATGCACGTCAACTGTTGTAGACACCAGATGGATTGGTGAGAAATTATTTTTGCTCGGTGTTCTATGGTGCAATGGTATAGACGGGAACACTTGAAAAATCCTCCAGTAAAGTGCACCGGCCGATCTCTCAGTATAGGCGGCATAATTAATAAGTCTTGCCGTTAGGATGGAAAAATTGTAAGTAACTTGTTGGCAAATCGCCCGGACTACCTGTTGTACTGTTTCAGCTCGGATAGAGAGAGTCCTCCGCCTGACTGTTGACGATGAAAACTAAATAGCACCAGATGATGTAATACATAACTGTCTCGCGCTTCGGCGCTTCAGAATAGCAACAGGAAAAGTAACAAATAACAGCTTTCTGCCTTCGGCGCTTCAGAATATCTGTAGTAGTCAGGTTTCAGCTGTCCCAGACGGAAAGAATACTTTACGTGGCGTTTGGCAGACCTTATGAAGTTGTATTTGATGAAAAAAACCACAAGTCGATAGGTTCCACTCGCCCAGACATGACCTTCGAAAAGTTCATTCCAGTACATTTGCGCAGATCTACAAATTTAAGTGTTTCCTATTTCCTAAATTTGACGAGAAACCCATTAATGACTCATATGTTTATACCAATTCAATGAGCGCTACAGCAGACACCATAATTGTTTTAATCCACGCGAAAAAAAAGATTTCCAAATTTCCTGTACTACCCCCTAACGACCAAAAAATTGCTAATTTTGAGGTGCCACATCTCGGCTCATGCATATCGCAGCGGCCGCAAATGAAAACTCGCTTGCATATTATATTCACTGTTTTTTGTTCGTGGTCCTACAAGTAGCCTTTTGTGCTTTTATAATAGTGTATATTGTGTGACCGAAAATTCATGCAACGATTTTTTTTTTTGGAGTGAAACTCTAAAGATATTTTCATGAATATTTCTATCTCTTTTATAAGGAATAAATTATCGTGCAGATATTCCACTTCGGTATCAACTGCGCATTTGTAATTTTTATGACAATTGATTCCTCAGCGGCTTCGCATTTGTGATTTTCATGGCAACTGATTCCTCAGCTGCTTCGCATTTGTGATTTTTATGACAATTGATTCCTCAGCTGTTCGTAAAAATATTCGAATAAATAAACGGTTTCGTTTGTCACGAATGCCAACGGTGACAATAAAATGTAAAGCAAAACAGAAGGCCACACTGATTTCATCATCATTCTGTGATTGCAGATGCGGAATTGAAAAGCAGATAGCTCATCGAATATATTAAATATCAGTGTGTCCTGTAAGCTTCTAATATGATTATGACTGTTACATTCACTACGAAAAAAATTTTGGCGCAGAAAAAATTTGCATCATCTCATCAATAATCAACTTTTGAATTATGCAGTGACAGGTACGGTATTCTTGATATTACATTTACAACGGAACAGAAGTAGTGGATCTTTTTCGCGGCATTCTAGCACGCAATTAACAAGCGTTTGAGAGTGATAAAGGTTGATTTCGGAAGGAGGTAAGGTACAACTACGTAATGCACCTTTGTAGTAAAACGTTGTCAAGTTCCTTGGTCATGAGGTCACAATAAGGGCCTAATAACGGCTCAATGAGATGAGATGAAGCGGTCACCAGTGAAGCTGAAACTGCGATGCTGCCGAAACATAACAAAATTACCAAGCACTGAAGGGACACAGTTTCACTTTGCAGCACTTGACGAATCTCAACTTTGTAAACATGCACAATGGACTATTTTCCATATAAATGCATAACTTTAAAGCTTGATAGCGAAATAAGAGTATATGATATCTCTCTAAAATTTTTCACCGAAGTTAGAAATATTTGATGGACAGAGTTAAACATGCTGAGGAACTTTCTCATATGCGAAATGACGATAAGCAGTGCTGTTCTTTCTTCGTGATGACAGAAGACGACTTTCAGCCCTATTTCGTGTTACGGGCTATTCTTCAATAATTCATTATTCGAAAGGGCACATTTTCAGCTCAAGATTAATCTGACGCACCCCTACTCACTTCAGTAGAACAGGAACTACAATTAAGACAGCTATCAGACACATAGGCAAAATGGACAGGGTTTACAAAATTGAGATTGCGATATTTTGAGCATGCAAGGAGCGCATCTAAGATAAGCTTGGCATGCCGTTTTTTCGATGAATGTTGAAAAAAAGAATGAAAAAAGAAAGATTTATTTGCCGAAAGAAGAAAAAATTTGTTATTCAAATTTATTGCAAAACTCTGCCGTCTTTATTGGGCATAGTCAATACCTAACTAATGGCCTCAAAAAGTCAAAACCTTCAGAAGTAAAGATGCAACAGTGTCCGGAAACAGCACCGTTAATAACGCCAATTCCAGGAGTGAATCAGAGTCGCTTTAAACGCACTCGATGAATCTGAACGTTGTAAAAATGCACGAAAGACCATTCTCCGTTTGGTTTGCACTAAAGAACCATGACAAAAACGCAGCATTATGAATCAATTTCCTATTCTGCATTTTTCGACTACGGCGATGACAGGTGCTCGATGATATAAAACGAAATCCATCTCGCGTATGGTCAGTGAATCCTCACTTTTCACTGGTTCGACATTCAGGTGTTAGTGCTTTATTAGTACCGTTCATTAGAAATAATTCGTAGAAGGTTGTAGCGAACGCGGAACGGAAGCGGCAAACAAAGCGAAAATTTTATAATTGATGGTTTAAACGAATGCACAACTGACCGTAGGGCGCAAATTGTACTGAATGAAATCGAAGTTATTGCCGAAGACGAAGTTTGGACCGATCAGCTACCGAAAATCGCAGTGACGTCGGATAGAATCGAACTGCTCAGCGAAAGAATATCGAGATAGCCAATCAGTGAGTATCGAAGTCGATCGGCGAATAAATATCGAAACTTAGTGAATAAGTTTTGAAGTCGATCGTCGGAAGAATATCGAAATTAGTGAATAAATGTCGAATTCGAGGAGAGGTAATATCGAAGCAGATAAGTAAATATCGAAATCGGAAGAAGACAGAGAGACGAACTGGAGTCTAACTGTCGATAGCCGCCACTGTAACCGCAACTCGCTATAGTAACTCGATGCGCACCTCCAACCGCAACTCGCTATCGTAACTCGATGCGCAACTCCAACCGCAACTCGCTATCGTAGCTCGATGCGCAACTAACTCTCCTAATCTGTTGAACGCTTTCACATCGTTGAGCTCTCCCCTTTGTTGCCTTACTCGGTTCGTTCATTTGGATAACACATTCTTTGTTAGGAAGTGAGACAGTACATCATTTTTGGAGGTGTGAGAGTTGCTAAGAATCGTCATTGTTTCGCGTTAACTCTCCACACTTCCACTGGCGCCTTTGTCTAGTAGCGCCTTCTTTGATCCTTTATGCAGCCATGAATCATCGCTACATCGCGATAATTCGCGACACTCCCAGCCGACAAATTCTTCCTGGATCGAGGGACTTTTAACTGCGCGTTCAGCCTAACAAACTGTTTTTTGGAGACTGTCACGTTTGCCTTTTCGATAAGTGACTCGGTTTTCTTAGAACAGTTGTGATCGATCGGCAAAGGTCTACATGCACTCAATGCTGATCCCATTGGGCACGGATGTCCTCTATTCGTCGGAACTGCTGTCGGTGTTTCGAAGCTCGACATAAGTATGATCATCGCATTCATGAGCAGGAAGAAACGAGTGATGTTGCTTTGACTGGTCCCTGGTGTCGATTGTTTCGCAGTTTTCTTTTTCGCCGCTGCGATGCGTTGCTCTGCTATCTCGGTTGTCGCGCTATGGCATTTCAAGCTGCCTTCGTTCTCCTCTTCAGGATCTTCTCTTTCCAAGTGAGGATCTCCCGGTTCAAATCGTCTTCTATCATTTTCGTCGGGTATCGAATTGTCGTCATTCGTTACTTCGAGCGGAGCAATTAAATTAATCGGTCGTATGCATTCTCGTCCATTTGCGAGCTTTAACTTCACTGCCCGTACAGCGTGGTCTGCGCTTGCGATCGTACACAGTACTCGAGCTAATTTCCATACGCTTCGAGGGGCATCTTCTCTAATCAGGACAATCTCATTCAATCGAGGAGTACGCGAGTCACAGGACCGAGGATGACGATGTTCTAACTGGGTGCGCTGTCGAAGAGCGTTGTGTATTTCTTGCACTGGTCGCTCCAGTGCCCTTCCCCACAGAAAGCACAATGTAGTGAGCGAGGGGTTGATGCTGTGGCTCGTTGTGAGTCGGTTGAGGCTGGAAATGCAGAAATATAAGGTGACTTATTTGTACGGATAGAGCGAGGAGATCGCTGAGAAGTTGGATCGGGTCGCTGACGTATTGTGGGTGAATGAAAGGATCGTGTAACGTTAAGGTTTGGGCGAGTAGAATCGTGATCTCGAGAAATTTGTTGCGCTTTCTGCCGTTTGAGTGCGAGTTTGCGGAGGGTTTCGCGTAGTGTTCCTACTGACCAGCGTGGAGATTTTTCTTTTTCGTCGAGAATGTGTAATATGACCCAGTGTGGCAATTTCTTCTCGATTGTACGATGAATGAGTCGTGTTTCGAGATCTTCCCCTTGAGTCTCGAGTTGGCGTAGGATGCACTCGAGTTCGTCCACTGTTGATTTTATGTCTTGATGTGCCTTTGGAAGATTTTCAAGTTGGGTGTAGAGAGAATTAACGATTGCATCGTGCGAGCCGAATTGCTGTTCAAGGGCGTCCCAGACTATGTCGTAATTTTCGGGTAAAAGCGCGTATCCTGTGACGGCCCGTGCGGCTGCGCCTTCGAGTGAGTTGAGGAGATAGTTAAGCTTTTGGATCGGCGAGATATTTGGATTATTGCCGACCGCTGTTTGAAAGGTGGCTTTGAATTGTGGCCATTGTGCTAAATCACCATGAAAGGGCTTCAGCTGTAATTTGGGCAAGCGTATGTCGTGTAGCGTTCGGTTAGTGGGTTCGGGAGAGAGTGCTCGTTCTGGTTGAATGTACGGTGGGGTAGCAGTATGGCGTGCAGTTGCAGCGGCAATCAAATCGGTGATGTAGTCGATATGTGAAGTTAGGTCCGCGGTAGTATCTGAAGCGGTCATGAGGACCTCTAGAAAATTGTCGGGATCATTGGTTACTTGTTCGTAAAATGCCATTTCGTCTGCTGGAGTTGAGGTTGTTTCGAGAAGGGCCAGCCATCTGTCATGATGCTGTTTGATGGCGGTGATGCGTTGGTCGATTCGGGTGCGGTGGTTAAGGAGTCGGCGCCTTTGTTGGTCAAGGGCCTCTATTTGATCATCGAAGGGGAGTTGGGCATCCGGTTGGTTAATTGTAAAAGTCCTTGCTTCTTGGATAAGCGCAAGGAGAGAGCGCTTCTGAATCGAAATGGTTTTGCGAAGTGCTTTGGACATATTGGTTCGCAGGTTGCGTTTGTTTAGCAATCGATGGGGTTCAATTCGTGGGTACCAAATGCACCATGTAGCGAACGCGGAACGGAAGCGGCAAACAAAGCGAAAATGTTTTATAATTGATGGTTTAAACGAATGCACAACTGACCGTAGGGCGCAAATTGTACTGAATGAAATCGAAGTTATTGCCGAAGACGAAGTTTGGACCGATCAGCTACCGAAAATCGCAGTGACGTCGGATAGAATCGAACTGCTCAGCGAAAGAATATCGAGATAGCCAATCAGTGAGTATCGAAGTCGATCGGCGAATAAATATCGAAACTTAGTGAATAAGTTTTGAAGTCGATCGTCGGAAGAATATCGAAATTAGTGAATAAATGTCGAATTCGAGGAGAGGTAATATCGAAGCAGATAAGTAAATATCGAAATCGGAAGAAGACAGAGAGACGAACTGGAGTCTAACTGTCGATAGCCGCCACTGTAACCGCAACTCGCTATAGTAACTCGATGCGCACCTCCAACCGCAACTCGCTATCGTAACTCGATGCGCAACTCCAACCGCAACTCGCTATCGTAGCTCGATGCGCAACTAACTCTCCTAATCTGTTGAACGCTTTCACATCGTTGAGCTCTCCCCTTTGTTGCCTTACTCGGTTCGTTCATTTGGATAACACATTCTTTGTTAGGAAGTGAGACAGTACATCATTTTTGGAGGTGTGAGAGTTGCTAAGAATCGTCATTGTTTCGCGTTAACTCTCCACACTTCCACTGGCGCCTTTGTCTAGTAGCGCCTTCTTTGATCCTTTATGCAGCCATGAATCATCGCTACATCGCGATAATTCGCGACACTCCCAGCCGACAAATTCTTCCTGGATCGAGGGACTTTTAACTGCGCGTTCAGCCTAACAAACTGTTTTTTGGAGACTGTCACGTTTGCCTTTTCGATAAGTGACTCGGTTTTCTTAGAACAGTTGTGATCGATCGGCAAAGGTCTACATGCACTCAATGCTGATCCCATTGGGCACGGATGTCCTCTATTCGTCGGAACTGCTGTCGGTGTTTCGAAGCTCGACATAAGTATGATCATCGCATTCATGAGCAGGAAGAAACGAGTGATGTTGCTTTGACTGGTCCCTGGTGTCGATTGTTTCGCAGTTTTCTTTTTCGCCGCTGCGATGCGTTGCTCTGCTATCTCGGTTGTCGCGCTATGGCATTTCAAGCTGCCTTCGTTCTCCTCTTCAGGATCTTCTCTTTCCAAGTGAGGATCTCCCGGTTCAAATCGTCTTCTATCATTTTCGTCGGGTATCGAATTGTCGTCATTCGTTACTTCGAGCGGAGCAATTAAATTAATCGGTCGTATGCATTCTCGTCCATTTGCGAGCTTTAACTTCACTGCCCGTACAGCGTGGTCTGCGCTTGCGATCGTACACAGTACTCGAGCTAATTTCCATACGCTTCGAGGGGCATCTTCTCTAATCAGGACAATCTCATTCAATCGAGGAGTACGCGAGTCACAGGACCGAGGATGACGATGTTCTAACTGGGTGCGCTGTCGAAGAGCGTTGTGTATTTCTTGCACTGGTCGCTCCAGTGCCCTTCCCCACAGAAAGCACAATGTAGTGAGCGAGGGGTTGATGCTGTGGCTCGTTGTGAGTCGGTTGAGGCTGGAAATGCAGAAATATAAGGTGACTTATTTGTACGGATAGAGCGAGGAGATCGCTGAGAAGTTGGATCGGGTCGCTGACGTATTGTGGGTGAATGAAAGGATCGTGTAACGTTAAGGTTTGGGCGAGTAGAATCGTGATCTCGAGAAATTTGTTGCGCTTTCTGCCGTTTGAGTGCGAGTTTGCGGAGGGTTTCGCGTAGTGTTCCTACTGACCAGCGTGGAGATTTTTCTTTTTCGTCGAGAATGTGTAATATGACCCAGTGTGGCAATTTCTTCTCGATTGTACGATGAATGAGTCGTGTTTCGAGATCTTCCCCTTGAGTCTCGAGTTGGCGTAGGATGCACTCGAGTTCGTCCACTGTTGATTTTATGTCTTGATGTGCCTTTGGAAGATTTTCAAGTTGGGTGTAGAGAGAATTAACGATTGCATCGTGCGAGCCGAATTGCTGTTCAAGGGCGTCCCAGACTATGTCGTAATTTTCGGGTAAAAGCGCGTATCCTGTGACGGCCCGTGCGGCTGCGCCTTCGAGTGAGTTGAGGAGATAGTTAAGCTTTTGGATCGGCGAGATATTTGGATTATTGCCGACCGCTGTTTGAAAGGTGGCTTTGAATTGTGGCCATTGTGCTAAATCACCATGAAAGGGCTTCAGCTGTAATTTGGGCAAGCGTATGTCGTGTAGCGTTCGGTTAGTGGGTTCGGGAGAGAGTGCTCGTTCTGGTTGAATGTACGGTGGGGTAGCAGTATGGCGTGCAGTTGCAGCGGCAATCAAATCGGTGATGTAGTCGATATGTGAAGTTAGGTCCGCGGTAGTATCTGAAGCGGTCATGAGGACCTCTAGAAAATTGTCGGGATCATTGGTTACTTGTTCGTAAAATGCCATTTCGTCTGCTGGAGTTGAGGTTGTTTCGAGAAGGGCCAGCCATCTGTCATGATGCTGTTTGATGGCGGTGATGCGTTGGTCGATTCGGGTGCGGTGGTTAAGGAGTCGGCGCCTTTGTTGGTCAAGGGCCTCTATTTGATCATCGAAGGGGAGTTGGGCATCCGGTTGGTTAATTGTAAAAGTCCTTGCTTCTTGGATAAGCGCAAGGAGAGAGCGCTTCTGAATCGAAATGGTTTTGCGAAGTGCTTTGGACATATTGGTTCGCAGGTTGCGTTTGTTTAGCAATCGATGGGGTTCAATTCGTGGGTACCAAATGCACCATGTAGCGAACGCGGAACGGAAGCGGCAAACAAAGCGAAAATGTTTTATAATTGATGGTTTAAACGAATGCACAACTGACCGTAGGGCGCAAATTGTACTGAATGAAATCGAAGTTATTGCCGAAGACGAAGTTTGGACCGATCAGCTACCGAAAATCGCAGTGACGTCGGATAGAATCGAACTGCTCAGCGAAAGAATATCGAGATAGCCAATCAGTGAGTATCGAAGTCGATCGGCGAATAAATATCGAAACTTAGTGAATAAGTTTTGAAGTCGATCGTCGGAAGAATATCGAAATTAGTGAATAAATGTCGAATTCGAGGAGAGGTAATATCGAAGCAGATAAGTAAATATCGAAATCGGAAGAAGACAGAGAGACGAACTGGAGTCTAACTGTCGATAGCCGCCACTGTAACCGCAACTCGCTATAGTAACTCGATGCGCACCTCCAACCGCAACTCGCTATCGTAACTCGATGCGCAACTCCAACCGCAACTCGCTATCGTAGCTCGATGCGCAACTAACTCTCCTAATCTGTTGAACGCTTTCACATCGTTGAGCTCTCCCCTTTGTTGCCTTACTCGGTTCGTTCATTTGGATAACACATTCTTTGTTAGGAAGTGAGACAGTACATCATTTTTGGAGGTGTGAGAGTTGCTAAGAATCGTCATTGTTTCGCGTTAACTCTCCACACTTCCACTGGCGCCTTTGTCTAGTAGCGCCTTCTTTGATCCTTTATGCAGCCATGAATCATCGCTACATCGCGATAATTCGCGACAAAGGTTCACACTGAGTGCTATGAAGCGGTTATTTTATAGGAATGAAATTCAGGTCAACTGTTCTAGATACCAAATGGATTGGTGGAAGATTTATTTTTTCCTTCAAGTTTTATGGTGCAATGCTATAGATGAGCATGCTTGAAAAACCCTCCGGTAGAGTGAATTGACCCGGTAAAATGTCTCTGCTTGGCTGCATAACTAAAAAGCCTTGCCTTTACAATGGAAGAATTGTGAATAACCTGTTGGCAAATCGCCTGGACTCGCTGTTGTACCGTTTCAGCTCGGAGAGAGAAAGTCCTCCACACTGACTACTGACAATGAAAACTATCATTGTCACACTACTACTCGTTGCCGTGGGGTCCGTGAGTTCAGGCATCGATTTCTCAACGTGCGCACGTATGGACGTTCCTGTTCTTAGCAAAGTTGCCCAAGGATCATGCATCTCTTCATGCAAATTTCAGGTTGGTCTTTGTTACAAAGACCCTAAAATGATCGCCCCAAATAATCTCGCAACGCCTATCTCATAACAGCCCGAATCGTTCGCTAATTGCCGCGCAATGCACCAATAGATTGATTCAAACAGAAGCAATCTTGAGCGTTAGCATACGAATTTAACGCTCGAGAACGATATTCACAGCAAATGAATGGTCGCCATGCATTATACATGCGTTCCGTTGTGACTTTCGCTTGTAGTTGTTCCAAGAAATATGAAAAAATTTCAAAACTGGTGACCGGCATCCATTTATGGGATTTCAGAACTGCGGAACGGGACACTGTGAGAAACGTGGAGGCCGACCGACTTGTGTGTGCGGCCGATGTGGTACCGGCGGCGGTGGATGGCCGAGCATAGGAAAGTAAACATCATTACCGTCCAGGCATCGCGATATCTGGAGTATGGCAAATTGTGAAATGCGATAAACTGTTTGACTAATTAAATCTCTAAAAGCATGCATTCACCAACTTCTTTATGCAGCTGATTACTCAAAAATACCCGCTGAAAGAACAGAAATGAATGGATGTAAAAGCACGCTTCTTTTATTCCGGAGAGAGCAAGTGCTTCTACCGCTTAACCTTTACCGCTGTATCCCGCAACGATATTCTGAAGGTCATTCGATGAGGCACGGCGTTAGAAAAGAATCTCCATAGTGGAAAGTAGCTGATAGCAAACTCATAGACTAACAGAGAACAAGGAATAAAACAGCTTGCTATTTCTGCAGCGGTATTAGTGTCGTGGAGTGCCCGGCCGTCAATGAACTTTCTCGCCTGGACACTTCAGATGATATATGATTTTATGCTTCTGACGGTATGGCCACATGATTTCATGTATTCTGCTGTCGCATCTCAGCACTAACCTCACAACTCCACTGCACAAAGTTTTGCGATATTTCTTGTTCGTTATCCTCAGGTTGATGGAGTTGCCCTATATCTTCTCTTTCATTTTAGTAAGTATTGCTGTTATCGCAGCAGTTCATGTTCACTTCGTGTTGTTGATAAGGCGTTAGAGATCAAGCATAAGGGGAGCAGCAGCACACAATATTGTGCGGGGAATATGACTGATAAGTGGATTGCCAGTTTGCATTGGTAGCGATGAACAGTAGGTTGTGGAGATAAGTACGTATCCTGGCGAATATGAGAGGAGAGGTGGAGGAGGATGGCTTAATAGTCATATGATTGGTAGTCGGCTCCAGGAATGGCCGAAGCATTGTATGGACTCAAGGGGAAAACGTTCCATTTAACTGAAACGCTCCCTTCTCGCTGTTTTGTTCTTTTGTAAGGATTCTTTATTCATAGAAGAAGAAAGAAGACAATAGTGAAGCAGTGGAGTACAAGAACACATAAATGCGCATGATTAGATGAACGTCGTCCAACAGTGTATCATAAAGCAGCACTTCAAAAGACACCACAACACATCCATGCATCAATTGCTTAAAATCTGGCATCTCGCTCACGAACTAAACCATTCTCACAAGGGAGCGCAGATTGCAACATTTTAAACGATACATAGATACAGTCAAATTTTCTGGAAGTCTATTCCAAACTCGCATCACTCTATGCTCGAAGCTGTGTAGAACGTTGTTCATTGAGTATATCTTGCGTGTCAACTGAAAATGATGATCACGGCAACTGTGATGGGAAGCAAAAGTATAGAGACTATGGAAGGATACATCAGAATGCATCAGAAAATCCATTGATAATTTTAAGCATCATGACAAATCAAGCCTTACTCTTTTATATACTAAATCCTCAAGCTTGAAAACCTTAGGCAGCGCAGTGTAGTCGGGTTTATAAGGAGCAGGAAACAATTTACTGAAGGCTACAGGCGAGAAATACTTTTGGACATTTTCAATACATTTAATAAAAGAAATTAAGTAAAATGACCAAACTGATGAGCAATATTCAATAATAAGATGGCAGTATGTTATAAACGCTTTACGGCAGTGCTCAATGCATTCGTGGTGCAACGACCGCAAACTCGAAGATATTTCAGTACAATGAAAATTTCGGTGGAGATTGGGGCTTATCAATACGCGGATTTCATGGAAAGTATTTTGCGTTGATGGCAAACATACTCCATCTATCCGAAGCATACATACACGTTGAAAGTTTTTGTGTAAGACATGGCATTTCTCACGAAAAACATTTAAATGTCAGGCACTTCACCATGAAAGAAAACATGTTGAGATCATTAATGAGCTGGTGAAAATTAATCACCTGATCAAATAGAGGCGATAGATTTTGAGGTCGTCTGCAAACAATTTACACACACTTTAGAGCTTATTGATCAGGTTATTAACGTATATGATGAAGAATAGCAGCACCAGAACACTGGCGTGAAGAACGCCGCTCGAAATAGAACGGCTCTGCGATAACGATTCACCAATCATAACTTTAAGGATCCTCTCTCTTACGTTTGATTTTATCCTCTTATGTTTTCCTCTTTTCTGCTTGATTTTGTTATTCTCCATGCTGCTATCATGCATCTTAATTGCCAAATAGAGAACGTTTTAAAAAATCCTGCAGTGCACATAATTCTGCATATTTTCTCACGGCTTCAGGGGATGTAACTAAAATATTGGTACCATTTACAACGTGGAAATCAATACTTCACTTCGCTTTTACCAACAAGGCATCCATTCTTGTTGGTAAACAAGGCAAATATACATTTGCCTTGTTTACCAGCAAAGCAAATATATATTAATGTCGTTTTCAATTGTCCCAATTCATTGCTTCTCTGACCAAGTTCCTTACTGCGGTCCTCCTCTGAGAGACATTCCACCTCCTATGGGCATTAATATTAAGAACACTGGAGTGGAAATAACCAAAACTGCTAATGGTTGCACCACTGGAAATTGTTCTACTCAGCTAGTGCTATTAAAGGTTCACAACTAAGGCCGGCATGGTAAGAAATGCTCTCCGAGTTTCTCTTCCCTGACTTTTTCGTTGGAGTCTCGTCCCGACAAATCGTTCTCCCACGAACTTTCCTTCGTTGCCGCTCATCTCCCTCCACCGAAAATCCTCTCAGCACACGCCACCAGCCAGTAACAAGTGTTAGGCATAGCGCAAGCGTTATATCCAGTGAAGATAAGCGTTGCAACGGCACATTCCAATCCTTCGCTTAACGCGATATGTTCTCGGCAGGTTTTGATCAAACGTGCTCTCACTATCGGATCGAAAAGCTGGTGCCCTTCCTGGCTAACATGTTCAACAGGCATTCTTGAAATGCCTAGTAATCCTGAAAATATCGGTGTTTTCGAAAGAAAATGAAGGACATTTTGAGCAACTTGAAATCCTTCAATAGTCCTATTGCTGCTCCGTTAAACAAACAAAACAGCTGAATAAGGGAGATACACACAAAATGCAAGCGAGGAACGCAAACCAGGCGGAGCAGAGCGACCTCTACTATATGTCCATATTGTCGATTATTTCTCTCATCTTATGTAAGGGTAGCTTGGTGGGTCAAGGCGATCCTGGAATACAACAACCGCATCTCGAATTTCTTCCCTGAAATTGCACTGCACTTCATCTGCTTGTTACTTAGTGACATATGCCCTTGTTGTCATTGCATTGTTATGTTCAACTCCAGTCAGCGATATTTGAAAGTGAGCACACTCTTCAGACCATCTATTAAGGAAGTAACATTACATACTAAATTGATGGGAAATGCCATTTGAACAGGTTCATCAATCACAAACACATCAGTGTAGTGACTAGAAGGAATCATTGCGTATGACATTCGTTGTTTTGTACATCGTTCTACAACTTGCCTTCTATATTTTCATAACAGCGTAAATTGTTACCCAATATTCATGTGACGATTTTTTTCCGCACAAAACTTTCATAATATTTTTATGAATCTTTTTCACCTCTTTTATGAGGAACAAATGATACTGAAGATATTCCGCTTCAGTATCGACTGCGCATTTGTGATTTTTATGACAATTGATTCCTCAGCTGTTCGTAAAAATATTCGAATAAATAAACGGTTTCGTTTGTCACGAATGCCAACGGTGACAATAAAATGTAAAGCAAAACAGAAGGCCACACTGATTTCATCATCATTCTGTGATTGCAGATTGTTTCGTGATTTGAAAAGCAGATGGCTCATCGAATACATTTAATGCCAATGTTTCGTGATTTGCGCTTTTAATCCAGTTATGACTGTTACACTGATCATGAAAATTTTGACGGAGAAAAAATTAGCGTTATTTTGCCAGTAATCAACCTTTAAATAAAGTAGTGACATGTACAGTATGCTTGATAATACAGTTACAATTGAGCAGATGTGGTGTATCTTTTCCGCGCATAGCACGAAATTCTAGCATACAATTAACAAACGCTTGGGATAGATATAGGTTTCTTTCGGAAAGAGGTACAACTAAGGCATAAGAGCTTGTAGTAAAACGTTGTCACCTTCCATGGCCATAATAAACACTACATTGGTCTGTATAAGACGAACTAGTCACCCGTAAAGTTGAACGAACATACGAAGAACACCAACCACGGGAGTGACTCAGAGTCACTTTGCAACACTCAACGAATCTGAACTTTGTAAAGATTGATGAAGCACTATTACTGAAAAAAAACATCAGAAAAACACAGTATCATGAATCAGTTTCTCGTTTCATTATTTAGCTTGGCGATGACAGGGCCTTCGTGGATATAAAAGCAACCTATCTCACCGATGGTTAATGAACCAACCCTCAGTTTTGAGTGGTTGGACATTCTATTCGCCTTTTATATATGTAATTCCTAGATGATCCACTCTGGCTAGAATGAACTGAACTAATTTTATAGGACGGACTCCCAAGCCACCTGCTCGGAAGATCATGTGGATTGTTCAGGGATTTTATTTTTGCCTCTCCATTCTGTGCCACGCTACCATAGTAGCGCTTTCTAATAAGCTTTCGGCATGAGCACTGTATTGACTCGGTAAAGATGTCTCTAGGCGTCAGTTGTATCAGAAAAAATCCGCACCGTTATGTTGTTAAATTACTGCATAAAGCTATTAGGATTTCTCACTGAGAGATGGTAGATTATTGAATGGAATGCGGTTGATTTAAGCTAGTACTTTATATTGCTTTTATTTGCAGATAGAGTCCTTCGCATTTACTATTCAACGATGAAAGCCATCATTACTACGCTCTTATTCATTGTTATGGTCGCACAAGTGAAATCGGCAATCGACTTCTCATCGTGTGCACGTATGGACGTTCCAATGCTTAGCAACATTGCAGGAATTTCATGCATCTATTCATGTAGACTTAAGGATAGTTCTTGCTATAAAATGACTATCAAATGATCGCCCTAAACGATTTTGCAACGTCTGATTGAATGATAGTTTGAAATTCATCGCCCAATACAGAGCAATAGCATCAATAGGTGAACACAAACAAAACCCATTTTTGTGAACTAGTATGCAAATCTTACACTCGAGAAGAATCTTAACGAAAGCTAATTAGTTCTCATGTGCAAAAAAACCATTCGTTACAGTTTTCGCTAGCAATCATTCCAAGAAATATGAAACAATTTCAATAACCGCATTCTGGACCCATTTATTCCAGAATTGTGGAATAGGACAGTGTGTGAAACGCCGAGGTCGACCGACGTGTGTGTGCCACAACTGTGGTAAATGAGGTGGTGAAAGACTCAGCTTGAGGAAGTGAACGCTGATGATCTGCAACCCTTGCCATATCCGCAGCACGATGAATTGTATGGTTTGAATGCAATGACATATTGAACAACTAAATCTCTAGGAGTAATGTATCCGTCAATTCCTGATAGCAGTGTATGAGGTTCCTTTCATAAATCCGATTACGTGAAACCGACAGCTAACGGAATGGAAAGAACATAATTTAATCTTACTCTCTGCTACTGTACCCGGAGAAAGGAGAGGCAGAAACCGGACAGCGAATGTAAATATCCTCGATGCTGAAGAAATATCTTCTATGGCTGCAACCGTCAGCCACTTTTCAGCCTATATCAGATAAAAATTTCAGCCGTGTATTGAAAAAAATGAGTTGCACATTTGCATACGCATATAGTTTGGAAACATCTATTATGAGTTCTTTCCAGATGCACTCAATAACACCGTCTCTGAGATGAGATGGTCTTCGAATGTGAATGCTGTGGTTTCGGACTTATTGTTGAAACTTCTCAGCTGCGCTCGAAACTGCTAGAGATATCCAGAAACAAAGAATGAAGAAAGCTAATCGATAACGAAAGTGGCCTAATCTAGCGAAGGCTCGTACATTGCGCCCTTTTTTCTTCAATTAAGCTTCAGCAACCTCTTGGTTGGGCCATCCTAAGTTTGATAACTAGACTTAGAATACGTTTTTCAGCATTGCGACTGTCTAACACCTCAAACTTAGGTAATCGGACCTTAAATTACTTTCCGACAATAATACAAAGCGACAACTTACATACGAATACCGTGAGTTGATAAACGAGATCTGATGTGACTAAACGGAGCTAGATTGTCGAATTTCATTGATATAATTACGATCACAATGCTCATATATCATAACAAGACTGCCGAACATCAACATTAGTAATAAACAAGAACGATGAATGAATAAATAAGAGAAATTCCAAAGCAAATGAGCAAGAAAAGATTGCGAAACGTCTCCACTTGAACTAAAACCGAGCAATGAATGAATGCGATGGCACCGTTGTCTCAAACCTATTTCTCATATTTTTGTTAATTGCTAACACGTTTGCAAACACATTTTGAATTGGCGTCTCTCAATAACTCAAGCACGTTTTCTCGCCACATCAATTTGTTACTTTAAATTTTATTTTGCTCTATTCTTATTGCTACTTCTAACACCAATATTCTCTAGAAGACATTTCATGAAATACTATGCTGGAATGAAATCTTTGAACTAAAAAATGGTTTATCGTTGAGCATTCAAAAAATCTTCACAAATATTCTTCTAGTGACCTCTTTTAGTTAATTTTCAAATAAAAGCACGAAATTACAATTCTTTCAAAACTTCGACGATATTCAGAAATCTTCAAATGGTTTGTCTTCCCGACACTACTTTTAATTTGAGGAAAAATGATTAATTCCAACAAATGCTTTTTGACTACTTCAATAAGTCGTTTTTTTTTAAACAAACACTAACTCATAACTAATTGAATACTATTTAAATTGAAATAATTTACCTTTAAATCGATCATGCTGTGCGATTTAAAACATGTCCATCTAAAAAATTTTCTTCACTTCCAGTTCAACACAACCAATAACTAAACTATACAGCAGATTCAAATTTCTTTGTTGAAATAAATGGGCTATCTACTATATGGAATACGGTATTATAGAAAGTGGCTATTGATTGCGGATCATTTAATCAACCTTTCGAAAATTCGTTCCCTTATGTCATTGCCTTTCGGAATAGCGTAATGTTGGCAGGCGATTTCCCATGAGACCTTTCCATCCTCGTTCCCAATCCTCCAACATCCTCCTATCCACACCCATTCCATGAGGAATTACATAACGAGCGATAAATGTCTTGGCAATATAGTAAACGAGTAAAACGATAAAGGAAAAGACTCATACGACTCGCAAGCGCTTTGAAATGTCTGCAGCTGTAGCGCGTGATGCCTGAGTGTTCATAGTTCCGATCGCTGCTTTATAAAGGCTATAAAGGCTATAAATCATCGCATTACTTTGACATTCGATAGCAGCTGCGAAGGTACTGCAAAGAAATTGGTATGATAAAAGCTTTTGCAACTCACCTATCACACCAAATAGTACCTAAATTCCAATAAATTAGTAAACATATTCTCAGTGTGTTTCTGCCGGATTGATCACTTCTAAACAATTATCAACAAAAAATTTTTTATTGATGCAATCGGCTTCAAAATTTTCAGACACATTTAAGATTGTTTGGTTCCATATTACGACGCTAAATTAATCGTAAGAATACAATTTCGTTTCAACAATTGCAAATATGCAGGACTGCGGTAAGATTCAACAGCATATTCACGGATTTAAAATGAGCATTTATGGAATCACGACAATGAAGAACTGGCACAACGGCACAAGAGTGACTGATCATTTTAAATTATGAAATTCGGATTTCATTTATTCATTTATTTATTTATTAACTCACTTATTTATTTATTTCAACGCCACGACGTGGGAAAACATACAAAAGTATGTGAGCACGAAGAGCACGAAGGAGCAAAACGTCCACAAATGTACAATTTAGGAAATAAGATATTTAATACGTAACAGCAGCAATATTATGTAGATCGAAGTGATCAGCCACAGCTTAAAAACTGTAGGAGTGGATGCATTAACGATATCGGTGGGAAGGAAGCAGATTCCAGACTCGTACAACATGAAACTGGAAATTGCAGAACACTGTTCGTACGACGAAGTGAAACTGATGTGCACGTCGACTGTTTAAAAGGAAACATGCGGTGGGATGCTTGGAAATGCGATGGACGAATGGGAACGAGCTCTCCCCTCTCTTCACTTTTAATGACTACTCAGCGACTGTTACGTCGTTGTCGCGTACGAGACGAGCCGAACGTTGGAATTGAATGAGGGCTGCACGAACCCAGCAACGTCGAAAACCATCAAATAACCGAGTATAATGCACACAATGTCAAATCGGTTTGAAAACATGCAGCCATACAAGAACAGAAAGTACGCGATATGATAATGCAGAGAAGAACACATACCACCGAGCTCGATGCGTGCAGGTGGCGCCGCTGCCATGTCGTTCCCACAACATCACGCGAGAGAGGAGTCGCAGCGTGGTTATTTATCGTATGAAAGTCGCAGGATGGTCGATCATCACAACAGGGGGATTTATCACCGCTCTTTTTTCATCCAACATTCTCTCTTCTGAACTCAAACTGTACCTAATCGACGTCTGAGGAACCGTCGGGGACTCGGCTCTGGGATGCTATGCTACTCGGACCGGCTTCTGCGATGCTGCGCAACATGGGAATCGTTTCTGCTTCGTTTTGGGAAATTAAACTCGATCTCCACCCTTCTTTACAACGGCGTACTCGGCCTCAAAACGTCCGCCTTTTTTTGTAATGTGTCAACTAATCAGGCGACAGCTTTTTACTAATGTGGCGAGTGATTTCTTCAGAAGAGTTGGAACAAGCGCACACTTTTAAGGAGGGAGACTTGAACGAGGGACAGAATGCAAAAAAAAAAAACATTCTAAGCAGTCACGAGATTGCCTTTATAGTGCGCTTTGGAGACAGTGATGGAATACTGCCTGTTGTAAGTGGAACCATCTTACTGAGTTTAAGAATAGCCTTCAAACTGAGCCGGCGCTCATATCAACAAGATCTGGATGCTTATTGAATCGTCCAAGAAAAACAAGTAGCACGCTGTTATCTTCAATAGAAACACTTGAGAAATAGCTGCGAGTATGTCGAACTGCAGCTGTTTATCGGTGACGACGAATTTACCACGACTATTTTTAATGAGCTTTATTGTTAATGAATTTGCAATATGCTTCACCGTCCCTGCCACATATCATATGTTTCTCACGCTTTCTAGCACGTTTCGTGCAATGGGCTCGGTGCTGCTCTGAACATTGGTAAAAAGCATCTAAACCACCTGGTTTATGGCGATCAAGCCATATGAAGTGCTTTTTTGCCGTTAAGCGCTGGAGATATGGTGGCAGTTGTCTCCACTGGTGGAATTTTTGATTTCGTGTACAAACCTCAACAACATTGTGCACAAAACTTAACAAGCGGCTGTACATTCCGTCAATCCCGGACGAACCATCGAAAGATTCACTTCAATCACGCTGAACTAGCATGGGATTAGCCTTTTCCCAGTTGTATCTTGTAATATCCCGTCCGCACCTCAATATAGGCTTGAAATCATAAGTTTCAGCTTCGAAGCTGATGCTTGAATGATCGCTTGTTGAGAAGTTCTATGACATAGAGATGATGTGAACAAGGGATATATCGTTTTCCAGAACCACATCAAAAGCTTTATCCCCGTGAGTGGGATATGGACCGAAGCTAACAAGACTGGCGCGTTGAAGAAAACTTTTGACATCACAAGGCTCCCTGCAACCGCAGAAGTAAAATTTAGGTCACCGACTACCGGCATCCATGATCCAACATGCACAACTTGGAAAGAGAGTCAAGAAATCGTTTATATTCAGATGTACAATTATATGCTCGCTAGACAGAGATTGGACGAAAAGTTTTGTCGGCATTAATATCAAGATATCGCAATTCACAACCGAAGCATTTGAGTGTGATAGCACTTTCAACCACATTTATATGTCCATTTATTTGTAGGCATATTTCTATCCTTATTTCATATTGGCCTCAGGGTTACAGCGAAACACCTGGTAGCATCCGTTTACTGGGATGAAGAATCAGGCGCCAGAAGGCACTTCCACGTTTCCGAAAAGACACTTATCCGCCTTCGTCTCGACTAGTAGAAACTCCGATTCCGGAAATTTCTTGGCTACACTACATGCACTGAAGTAGTGCAGAAAAAACTTTTGGCTACACTACAGAAAGAATCCATATGCACTTTGAGGTTGTCGATTAATACCCGTGGGAAGAGTACACTCTGGTCAAGGAAAGAGCAAATGTAGTTGTAGGGAACGTTATGCTTTGAAGGCGAAAGTATTCGAGTTTCCATGCTTCTACCCCTTGGTCTCGACAGCCGAGTGGCTGATGAAGGAGATCTACGAAGTCCCTACTTCCAGACAGCCTCCACCCGCTTTCTCCCGCGCCTATCTTTGCTCCAGAAGTGTAGACTTATCAACAACAAGCTCCTCGTAAATGATATAATCAGTTCTTGGATCAGACTTCCTTTTCTCATGTTATTTATCAAGAAGATGCCTTGGATGGAACTGATGGAAAAAAAGCATTCCTAAATCGTGAAGAATCTCTCAACTGCCTAACATACTTCAGAACCTGCATAACATCACGAGCATTTCCAAAAATCACCTTTTTAGGGCGGCGTTTGTTCCCTTCGGGTAGACACATACGAAACGCTTCCTTCCTTAGAAGAAAATTACCCTTCCTCTGCTTTCCACCTGCTATCTGCGTGCGGAACACTGCAACGACAAGCAACCAGCGTATGAACGACTGAATGTAGAGATGCCGCTAGTTGCTCGAATCCAACTTTCAAAAAACGTTGATAGATATCCTTGAAAACTCAACTATATCCCTGAAAACGAAATTTGAAAAAAAAAATTCTGAATTGAGATCCCTATAATGATAACGCACGAAACCATCCTGGTCCTCCAATGGCTCAGCGCCAGCTGCGTACACTTTCACGAACTAAGAATCAGGTTCGACGCCGCATGACCCATGACGACAACAACTTGTCAGTTCTGCTACTGAATGGTTGTGAGGACATATCATAGATCCTTCCGAGGTCGTTCGAAAGCACTTCTTAAGGCGTAGAGCCAACGAGTTTTCATCCTCAAACATTTCGTACAAACCTCGCAGGTTGCATTCGCGGATACTGGCTGCAACTACCAGCACTGTCTGGAAGCAATAGTCGCGAGAAGTGGCCTGTGTTCTCATGACTATGACATAACAATAGACCAAGTAGGATGAAAAACAATTGTAAATAAAAGTGCACAAACAAAACAGAACACCATCATTAATTCTCTTCACTCTACGGTAATTAAAACAACATCAAAGAATGCTTTACCTGTATTTCACTTTCAAAATACGTCCATGTGGACTGAATAGAACCTGTAGTACAAGTCCGACGACAGTGGTAGCAATCTGAGTGAATATAATCGCTGTTAAACATTGTTGCATTTCTCTGAGAGCGTGAAAAAAAAGGATTGTACTAACGAAATATTTATATCGAATAAATTCCCTAACTGCTCTTTGTGATCCCATAAAAAATGCACTAGAAGAATCAAAAATTCGATTAAAGTATTTAATTCATATAACATCAAAATGGTGCAAAAAGGAGACGAAACCAAGTGATAATTTCGGTGCAAAGGAATTTTCTTGGGAAAGCCTATACACCTCAGCATGTTAATCGACTGTACTTCAAATCAACTAGATAAGAACGATGCACTTATTCCGGTAAGAAAACAATTGCACACAACTTCTTTGAACATTCCCATTTCAACATACGATAAACTTCATGAGCGGAAAAAAATTAAAATAAATATTTTAAAAAAAGTTTCCTGGATTGCAAAGAAATCCCTCACCGATGAAGGACTGCAATAAATAGTGGAATTCATAAGATAGTATAACAGTGAAAGAAAAGCATGAAAAAAGATTAGGTACATAAAAAATTAATCACAGACGTTATATTTTATAAGAAAATCTCTGAAGCGCTATGCGAATGTTTCATTAAAAAACACAACCAACACATGTTAAGGCAAACTGAAACTGAAGAAGAGAATAAGATCCATTCAACTGGAGGTCTTAAATATAATAAAATATTGAACCTGTTAATCGCTATCCTCGAATCTTTGCCCCTACCCGCAACTATGCAAAGATGCAAAATCTTTATATGGAACCATGACGATGATCCTCTAAGATCAACCAATTTAGCCCCTTTTCTCTTAAAGATTCAATTACCACAACGCAAAACGACTACGGCTCAAAAGCAGCATCGATTGGTAAAATTATACTGCACGCTTAAATACCTATGCAAAAAAATATTCCCTTATGCCAATAATTTCGTAAATCATAGTAGGATTTTGTTTTAGTGGATCTTAGTATCTAGCCAGCAATACTACCATCTAATATACGATAATGAAAGCTGCAAATGATAAGCAATGAAGACTTCAGACCTCCGCTAAAATATAGAAATTATAGAAATTACACATTAAAAGAGCTATCTTTTATGTTGCACTGAGAAAGAATACTTCCTATCAACCAGAAAAATATAATTTTTTTTTCAAAACTTGAGAGGAAATGAACATCGGATAGAAATTATTAATTAGAAAATAACAAAAGTAACAGAAAATAATCTGGAGACTAGAATAAAGTTGACATAAACGATGCAATTCTTCGGAAGAAAAAAAAAGCCTTTAAATATATGAAAATTAGTGCAAAAACATTTATGGAGTAACTTGTTGGAACAAAACTACTCATATACAATCTAAACAACCCCATAAATGAGTGTGCTCTCTCACTGCTCCATAATTTCCAAAATACCTCACATTGCACAATGAGAGCTATAAAACTTAACGGTAAAAGCAGAACCGCACATCCAATAAAAATGCAAAATGGACCACTGTATGGAAAAAAGCGCCTTAAAACTGCTTTAAATCAGCGCTAATTAGCCATAAAATTCTTGAATACCCCGGTTGCACCTCATTCTATTGAAAACCTGATTTGGAATTTTCCACCAACACCGGTTTCATTTGCATCGGTTATCAGAGTAATGACCACAGAGGTCATTCAAGGCATTCAAGATAAGGCATTGATAGCCGTCTTAACCCTTGATTGTTGAACCAACAGTCAACGCTTAAAAAAAACTGTTGTCTGCGACCGACAATTCAAAAATTCATCGATACGAGTTCGAGTTATTCTTCGTGAACATCCATCGATAACTTCATTGGTACAGCTGCAGCTTCAAACATGATCAGGCGCAATTAGGCGTATTTATGCAGACATGAAATTGCACGTGCCGTCGACACTCTCACATCCACATCATGATCTTTCAGCAGTAACATTAAACCTTAAATAAACGAATAATAAAAAAACTTGCATAACATATACACATCGCAAATGGCAACGAGTATGAAGCAACAGGAATTTTGCACACAAAAAGAACCTACCTACGCAAAATATGAACTTAATGAAGAACCGGCACCAAAAGATTGGAGAAATGCGGGAATACCTCATGAGCTAAGAAATTCGATCGTTAAGTTGCCATTTCGCAAACGGCAATTAGAAGGTTGACGAATGGCAAGCACTTAAGCAGTGGTAACTAAAAAAACCTAAACTGGGTTTTTAAGCGTCCAAAAACATATAGCAACCAAAACTGCTGAAGTGCAAAAAAAAGTGGAAAAAATAAGTGAAAACAATGGGCAATAAAGGATAAGTTACCAGCGAAAATGAGCTCTTTGGATACTGTACTACGTAACTCAGCAGTAAGTTCACCCAATAGAAAGCCTGTCATGTATGCCGCATTTGCACGAATTCTCGACGAGGTACTTTTGAAATAATTGTTACAATTCAATGCGTAATAATTGATACGATCCGGGAAAGAAAACGCCTGAAAATTGTGGAAATAGCAAGAAAGTTTCGTTCTAAAAATCAACCATTCCAAAGTCCTCATAATTGTTGATGGAGCATAAAAGCTCCCTAACATTAAATAAACGAGGGCAAAAATCAAGTAATCTAAAATATAAATATTTAAAAATTAAATGCCATCATCCCACGAGTCTCTATAAATGACTTCTTAACATACGCATGACCTAAACCATTTCAAATCACCATTCCTCAATGCCCTATTCCGCTGGGTCATAGGACTTGATTAATTAGCACCCTCTCAAAACAAGAAATTTCATCTTATTCCATTGCCCAGAAAACGCAGCAATATTGACTGAATAATAAAGTACTGCAAATGATGAATTAATACCCACCGAATTCTTTGCCTTATCAAGCATAGCATCGTTTCAAAGGATCAGATCTAATGTAGTTGAATTAGCAATGCTACGGTCAGGTGTTCGATCCTGGAAGGGGAGAAAAAATTCAAACATGTTGACAACATACAGAGAACGGAACGTCAAAGCAATGAACTTTCCGCACTTTTTAGGTCGTCAGCGTGAATCCAATCAAGTGAAACTACGAGCGACCAAAAGTTTAGAGCAAAGGACTCCTACAATACCTTTTCATATAAGGCAACCAAGTCAAATTCTACGTTCCACTGTTGATCTACGGCATCGACAAAGGAAGACGAGAGAAGGGAGAGGAAAAGGAATCCTTCTCTTCCACTATGGTCTTGTTAAAAGGCAAAATACGATCACCATTGTTTGTTAAATAAAGTTGTAAAGTATTCGATAAACCTTACAAGGATCATGCAAAATTCCCTCAAAAATTGCAAATAATCGCGGCATTTCTCGTCTGGCTTCAATTCACGCTCAATTAATGAGGCTGCCGCATCCGTATTTAACAGCCCTCCCACTAACGTCAAACATCGTGCACACATCTGTAAAATTAAACTTCACAGAAGTATCATAAAAATAAGAACAATCCTCACATAAATAAAACCCGCATTCGATCAAAAAAGCTCCTTGCAAGATAGATTTGTATACTTTAAAAATCGTTTATTGAAAGCCTTTCCGAAGCACTCTCTCCTGTCCACTATATTAATTTCAAGACATGTAGAGGTATGCACTCATCATGATACCTACAATTCCACCAGTTTCTTTAAAGGATTAAAGCAATCGATGATTTCCAGCTGCGCTCAAACGTACGGCTCAAGACGTTTTCTTTAAGCAGCATAACAGCAAAGATCAGATACTGGTGAACGAGGAGAGTCTAAAAGTAAAAATCAGATACTGATGGAATGAGATGAGCCTAAAATTAAAATGAACCTGTTTCACTTCTTCTTCTTCATCATTTAAATGTAAAAGTATGGAAACAATATTAACGAGTAGTTGCTCTCTGAATGCATCACATGAACCTATTCGCGAGCCAAGTTCACCGAAGAGACTGAATGACACCGCACGAAGAGCACCACTCTCCTACAACAATATCCATTCAGTTTGTTGATGTAGCTGAAAGTGAGCAAATCTCTAAAATTTTGATGCGACGCATGGTTCGTCTCATAACATTCGGCAAACCCTACTGCAGTTTTCATTACTTTCTAAGCAAACATCTCTCTTTTCCAGTAAAACTACTCCAAAGTGATTCAGTTATGAAAAGTTCTCTTCGCCCGTAAAAAGAAAAAAACAGACAAGACTAGGCTTCTAATTCACTCAATGTTTACAAATATATACATAAATGCAAACATTAAAAAAAATCAGGCTCAAAAGGGCTGGAATTCTAATATTTTATGAAATAATGCATATAAATCAAAAACATAAATAACAGCTGATTGTATGTGACGTTCCAAACGAAATAAATCAATGCTCCGAAAGCAGTGATAACAAACGATTTGCATCTGAAACATTTCTTCAGAGTCGAAAGAAACATTCCTACGCAAGGAAACAGAAAAATTCTAAAAGAAAGCATTGAGTGCAAGGAAATATTAAATTACCAACAATGGTAAAATGATTTCTTAGCAATACAAATGCCCAAAGCGAAAATAAACCTTTTCAAAACACGGTCGTAATTTCAACAACACACTCGACAATATCGAATTCAACTGCTCGTTGTCAACTCTTGTAGAGAGTTTATTTAATGCATTAATCGCTTCCATTGCTACCTGAAATTAAAACGTTTCGCATCATCATTCAAAATCACATTTATTTAAAACACCTTTCATAAGAAATCAAAAACATTATGCAGTGATATCTTTCTTGACAAATGCCTCATATGCTTAATTATTGCCAAAATTATTAGCTAGGCATCGACATCCACACAGTGAACGAATCCCTTCAAATGTGTATATATATATATATATATATATATATATATATATATATATATATATATATATATATATATATATATATATATATATATATATACATATATATATATTTTCAGGATTAAGAAAAACTTAGGCTTATCTCTTTAGAACTTTCGCATGCTAATGTTAACTGAATGAAGCATGCCCCATATATGGATATGATGCCCATAAACAATTAAGATAGCGTGAAAGAATTAAGAAAACTTATCCACCTTTTTTATCAGCGAATAGTACAAACATTTCTACAAAAACAACCAAAACACTATAACTATAACAAATAATAGAATCACGTGATTTAAACCGCTCATCAGAAAATTCTTCGTATTTCTTTTCACTACAATGAACCAAATTTGACTAAATATAAAAACCAATCACAACTGCATTCAGTGCCACATCAGAACATAACAGCACTGTGCATTTTCTCTCGTGATTAATGCCTGGTTTTATCTCTTACTATATGTACAATTACATAGAGTTTATTTATTGAAAAACAGTACTTTTAACTGACTGACTGATACTGCTTATTATAACTTTTTTTCGTTAAAAACCCTTTCAGAGACAATAATATTAGATAACCATTAGACAACCTCATCTCTGCGATCGCCTATGTCATCGAGTCCACTCATCGCTGCATGAATCGCTTGTGAGGAGTACTTTTGCAGATCAGCTTGACGGCAAGCCGCCAAATCGCCGAGCCCTCGCACCGATAGCTAAAATTACTTAAATGATTTTATATGTAATACGAGAGACCCTTCAAAAATCGACTGTTTTTGATAAATGCACGAGGATGCGTCAAGGATATACCTGTTAAATTGTCTAATAAGAAGCGCCGAATATCAAGGACCTCATCACTCCTGTTCCCTCTCATTTTTCCTCCTTCTTATTCATATATTGTCTCCATCAAATAGAGAATGACACATACTTTCGCTGCTTCGAATCCTTTGAAAAGTATAATAATTGGACAAAAACAACGCTGCGTCACATTCACTTTATTTTGGCTCCCATATGATTCACTGTCTGTGTATATGAATAATTCATCTGATCTCGGAGAAAATCGACCCAAGAAATTTTTGAAAGAATGACTAATCGTTGCCTCATTCTAACAAACTTCTTCTGTCACAATTATGGGATATGTGAGCGGAAGAAAGATGATAGAAAGGCTGGAAAATTGTTCGGCAAGCTCCTGTTAGACTATTAGCACCCCCTTCCTTGCCATCTTCATCATCAAGCAGAAGAACCTGCAAGTCTCCACCGAACACAATTAACCTCATACAAAAATACGACAAATACCTACAAAGGAAATGCCATCCCTCCCTCCAATCTTCACTGTGCACTTCACTTACCTTTAACAACTGGCGATCACAAAAGCAAATCACAAAAGAATAATGATACAACAACTCACCTTTCTGATCCGTAAATTCTTATCCTCAAGCCCTTTCATAAGCGCCTTAACCAACATATCCAATATTTCCACATCACCACTAGCTTGCTCATTTGGACACCTATAAAGCACTGAAATAAGTAAGCTGTCTTCAATCAAATGAAACTCAAAGATAGGAAAGTAAATAATAAATACGTAACGAAACTACTATTAACAACCACCTTCCCCCCTTCCCCTCCCCCAAATATAGTCGAAGATAACCACAATTAAGAAATAAATGGAAAATACAGAAACATCTAGTTCCACAAAAATTGCCACAATAAGCTATTCATACACTTTGTGAACCTATCGCATATTCAAAATACTAACTTAAAGTTATGATAATAAAATGTTCCACTGTCTCATCGTTGAAGTCTTTGAATGAGACAACTAAACAGTCAACCTTTTGACAAGCGAAGATAACACAGCTGCGGCTGCCGTTCGATATGCATCACTTGGAGAGTCCATCCGAGGTACCAACAAACGTACCAGAGGTGCGATCCATGCTGGACGATGTTCGTTTATCGATCGAGACAGTACACAGATCTACATTCACGTTCACAATAATACGGTCACATATTTATATCACATAAAAGTCTGTGTGTAATAAGAGATTACAGCAAATGAAAGCAAAACGTCATAGCAGTGAATTATCAGGAAGAGTGCTTCCGAAAAAAATTAGAAGTGCACACTTCAAAGATTAAAATTAATCAAATCGAAATACTTCGTTGGGATTGAACACTCTCAATGCTTCTGTGGAGTTGCAAAGATTGCGTTGAAGAAGGATGGGGTGATGAGAGGGAAAGAAATGTCTTTTTAACTAGACACCCGTCCCAAGGGGTTAATTCTACGCTTACAGTAGAGTTAATTCTATGCTTACAGTAGAATAGATGAAACATCAAACACCAACAAATAACTTCATTTAATTTTAGCTACCTTTAGCTAGTTTAAATTCATATATTAAATAATAGCTTCTAACAACTTTCTTAAAGGTTTGCATCTTCATATTCTTCTTTAATTATGCAGAATGATCTCATATCCATTTTCCCTCCCCACACCCTTCCACCTCTTCCCCTCCCTTCACCAACATTAAGATGACGCTATTTTAGTCTCAACCAAACTTTAAACGGACGAAAAACTGACCGCAGTGGTGAAGTGGACAGTGTCCACACAATCTGACCAAGCACGTTCGGCGTTCATCTCTTCCACAATATTGTCATCGCGTGTACGCAATAATAATGTTCGTAATGCTTGAGACGCAAGTGCACCAGGTGTTGAAGAAAGCCGGCGCAATTCAGGTGTAATTATTAACGGTGCTTTTGTCCCTACAAAATTTCAACCACTCGTTGACAGACCAATATAAATATACATGGAAAACATGTAGAAGACACTGGTATTTCAGAATATGTACATAAAATAACTGAATAGTAAAGCAGCAGCTTGCAAAATATAGCCGCAACGGTATTTACCTGCAAAAGTTTACGCATCCGTGAGTAAGGCATCGTGCTTATTTGTAGGTGAAGTCTAGCTCGCGCTCCCCCCCCCCCTGACTGATATCTTGAAGCTGCTTCCAGCTCGAGAGTTCCGAGTAAAATCTTTCTGAAGCCAAAAATAACAGACATATCTTGTCGTCTAATATAAAACCAAAACTCTTTGGGATACATATTTATGAGGCAGCTTAATTCACTCGCCATTACAAGAGGTTCACTTAGGGAATTAAAAAAGAAGCCAATGAATAAAAACCACCTACCATCTTTGTTCTCCTTTTGTAGCACAGGATACTGAGTGTCGACAACGGCAGCCAAAAATTGCAGTAAGGCAGTCAAAATCTGTGGAATTCTGTTCAGGAGCTCTTCCTCTGGCTCACCGGCCTAAGAAACAAACGCATCTATGACTTTTTAAAAACGCATTTATGGGACCGCAAAATTTGACGCCATAAGCTCGGCTGATATATGACAAAAATATATAGATAAGAAACTAAGGCAAATCCACTATCCTTCCAGACGTCTCATTCCTCCCTCATCCATTTCAAAAACTATAATAATTTCAATATGCAAAATCAAGTCATGTTTATACTTCCTTAAACCTAATATTACCTTAAACTTGTTGAAATCAAAATTTAAAAACATTAGCCGAGACTACCGACTTGAAGCGCAAATTTCAGGCGTTGCAAAAAGAATTGTAAGAGGGTAACTTCTGCCCCTAAGTTCCTTACAATCATTGATTCAGTGAATCTTCCTCACTCTCAACTCAACCTTCTCCCTCTCCCCTCTTCCCGCACACCCTCCCCCGTACAATAAACCTATAGCGAAATTTAATGACTCTTCAAAGCTTTAAAGAGGCAGCATTAATGCATTCATTAAGGCAAGAGTGTTTACTTTAATAAGTTCTGTAAGTGCGGCAGCTAAAGTGCACACTTCTGGTTTGACGATTTTCACCGAGGAACCACCCCCAGTATCAAGCACTTCGAATGGTGTTTCACCATCACTTGCACCGCAACCATTCGTCATAAGTTCGAGCACATAATCGGTCATTTGTGCAAACAACGATCCCTCATGAGCCAGTGTATGCCAAGCATCGGTCGTCGATCTAAACATATTCCAGCGAATCAAATCGCAACTTCAACTTCAATTTCACCTTAGCAACCTCAGCTAAGGTGTTAACTTCGAGTTAACTTCATCCTTGTCGAATCTAATTTTACGAACTGAAAACCTTCACCTATTGTAATTTCCGATATTTATAAATCGATGATTCGCTGATCGAAAAACATTTATTCAAATAAAAAAAGATAAGATGAACTATAGGCAACAACAAAGAAAACAATCGCAAAGACACTAACACAGAATAAGGTAGTGGCTGAATCAATAAGACGTCGATGCACGAGTAAAGTTGATGCGTGGCAAAAGCGATTAAAGCTGCCAAAAGATCGGTATACGTCTGAACACATGCATGAACATCAGGTAGTTTCATCAGAATTGTCGTTACAAGTGTCTCGGCCTTAAAAATATATCAACGTAATATATGCAGAAGTAATGATCTAGCAACTCCCTCCCATAAATGAGCGTACACTTTGTCGGTTTCATTAATGAACGAAGTCACATTCGCCGACCTCTTTTGTACAAATACAGTTGGTTGTATAATCTAGATGCCCTCTCAAAACACGGCAACAAAAAGAATAAAACCCAAATAGAAAATATTTTTGGGTTTAGCCTTAGTCTTTTGGTTGAGCCTTTCTCAAGCGCATCCCCTAAAGCAATTGATAACGGAATTTTTTTTTTCTTTTGCTTCATATTGACCATTAACGAAAACATAAATTCAGGGAAATCTCAAAAAAAAAACCCTCATGAAAAATCAAACAATAAGAATAAATACTGGAAAATAGTGCTCGTAAATGCACCGCTGAAGTAATAAAATTGTCCAGTGAACAAATTATGAGATAATGACCACCAAAAGGTTTATAGTGTATAATTGTGAAGCGAATTTCCCAAAATTTGATGATGTCAAAGCATAATAAGATATGTCGTCATAGAAAATAACAAATATAAAATCAATTCACCTACAATGATAAAAACTTGAAATTTCCATAAACAAATTTCAAAAAAATAAAATAAACCACCTCAGCACATAGGGTATCGCCACGATGTGTGAGCGAAATGGTGAGCAGTTGGGCGGCAGCCGAACTCACTTGACTCTGTCGATCATTCAGCATCTCGAAGAGACCCGATAGGTAGGTCTGCATCTGCGATTGCGGAAGTCGTGATTCAATCATCTAAATTTTACTCTACTTTATCCACATAGAGTTTATCACTTAAACCATCTGACAGGCGGAATAAAAGTCATGCTACTCTCGACATCAATTAACATATACGAAAATTCATTTACTTGTTATCGCATTCAAATAACGAATTTACGCAAATCTACCTACTATAATTCAACAGTTATAGCAAGATGGTGGGGTTATATCAGAAAGAGTCAGTTGAACAAGAGTGAAGAGAGTAATTTAAACCTCTAAGTTTGTCCGCTTAGAATGTCTCACCGTGTAGACACACTAATAAGTGAATATAAGGTGTTAGAAATTATCACACCTATGAACAATGAATGATATGACTTATCGATATCACGCATGTGGACGTCCCCCATCCATCCTAAGAGGTTCGCTATCAGGGTTTATGAAGTCTTCCTATTATTTAGCTATAGTGCATATTGCAACGATCTTAATTTCTGCTAATATATTCTCATTTCTCAACCAAACTGTTGAGGAATTATCAAAAAAGCCACAAAACCAACCACTTTAAAAAGAAGTTGCATTAAATTAAGTAGAACAGCTGAAGTAGTTAAAAAATACAGCAATATTGCATTCCACAAAATACAAGTAGAATGTGATGAGGCAACCAAAGCCAAAAAAATTAAAAAAAAAAGACATCCGATGCAATGGAATGGATCACCCTATTACGCCCTCCACGTATACTACGCGGAACTATCTCATCTATGTGGATATGAAACTTTAAACTAATCTCATATCCATCAAGATTCGCTAAACATAGATGGGGAAAGGAAGCATTTCCAGCCAACTCCTCCTCTTCCCCTTCTCCCATCCCGCACTTCACTCCTGTCACTTTTTTAGCGATTCATTACTTTTCAATACTCCAAAAATTTTATAGTGCTCCACATACAGCACCCGAATAAAAGAAAAAAAAAATAAACAGAACATTGCACTGCTCACAGCCAGTGTTGGCATTCCGGGCTCCAAAACCATTTCCGGAGCCTCAAGCATCAAAGCCCGCTATTAGACGATAGCTACCGTATGTAGACGAGTGATTCCTTAGAATTTTTTCCTTACCAGTCTTAGCTAATTGCAGTTATATAACTTTTTATTAAATCTTCGCAGTTAGTCACTGCACGAGCTTATAATGGAGACACATTAGAGAGAACTGGTGGTTAACGTTTTGCATCTACCAGGTACTATTAAACCCGTAAGTCTTACAATTACATCTCCTATTCGTTTACTAATAGGCAAATCGTGCTAATCACATTGGTTCGTAAATATGGATCATAGAAGGTTAGGGATATGAACTACCCAATCGGACAGCGCGATATTCCCCGTAATCAACGCAACAATCCGTTAACTCGACTGCCTTTTAATTTTTTACAAGAAACCGTTTAAATATTGACTAAGTTCGCTGTTGACCGCTTTCTTTATGATGAACTGAGAATAGACTTTAGGTGATCTCAACAAAATTTTATTCAAAAATAGCTCACAAGAAGACTGTTTAGCTAGCTCACAAGAAGACTGTTTAGCTATTGACAACCTCAGAGCTGATTATTTTCTTCACAATTTATTTTCTGCTTTCTTGTTGAAATTTCTCCAAGTATGTTACTGTTACAAGCTTTCAAGAAGCATGTACCTCCCCTTTTCCGTGTTTTACGTGAATGCTTCATGATGACCAATTTTTCTGATAGTCTTTCTAAGAGACAATCTTTTTTATTTCCGCAAACTGCCTTAACGTCCTAATAATTAGGGAATTGATTAAAAGTGAGGTTTAACCTTCCGATATCATATGCGTCATTCTTTGCATTGCATATTATGGCCACAATTAAAAGAATAGATGACATCCCTTCGAAATGTCTATGAAGTGTGTCTGAAATGATATCTCAACAAAATTTTATCTTAAGCTTGTTGTACTTTCACTTGGGATTCTGCACAATAATACATTTTCTTCGGCCAATTTTTCAAAACCTTTTTACAGGTCCACACTTTCTTACAATACTTTTATTTAATTCTAGTTTCTCGATTTTTATTGCCAATTTTCTTTCAATCGTTTCGCTGTCCTCTTTAATTCCATCTTTAATTTCACCTTCCAGCAGCAGTTGAACATCATCACTGAGCATTAAAATGTGACAACGTAGTAACAGATCAACCGGGTGTGATAATAAGTGTAAGAATTTATGTCACAAAGTTATTATCCCACCTAAAACTAAATTAGGGATAGTAAGGAGGAGATTATAAGGCTTAATTTTAACTTTAAGCAGTAAATTTGCAAAGCAGCACCAAAGCAGCGCCTGTACACTTAAAAAACATGAACAGGGAGCAAGAAGTAACAACCTTCCATCTATAGCATATTGGCAGTGAAAAACAGCACCTTATAACTTTATTTAGTAACTGACGAAGAATTTCATCACCAAAAATTATTATCCCAAATGGAAAGAGCTCGATATGCTTACTGAAATTTCTAAGTAGCCAACCATTTGCTTATAACATTCGCCGAATATATTGCTGCACAATGCCTCAGCCGTCTTATTACGTAGTAATTTCCCCACACCACAGCAACATTCTGTGCTAGACCTGATCAGTGTTGGCATTCAGGACCGCGAAAGATTTTCGGAGGATCCTGAACAAAATTTCTCCGAGATGGTCCAAACGCTACTGAAGCCATACACTAAAAATGATCACGGTCGCAATCGCATATAATATAGATTTTACAACTCAGCGCAAATATTTTAATTAGCTCACTTCTGCCATTACTTTGATAGCTTTTCTAGCGGTCTGTCCATCCAATTTGCCTTCCTCGCCAAGATGTTCTCGAATGAACACATCCGGCTCGAATAAACTCGTATCTATTGAGTCTCTCGATAACCCTATAATAAAGCAGCTTAAAAATGGAAATATATACATTTACACTACCTCGCCAAAAAAAAAAAAAAACAGTTACACAACATATATTGTACATATGCAAAACAACACTATCGCACATACCACGTGTACATTATATAATGCAAAGAGAATGGCTTACACTGGATGAGGGGTTGGAATGACCTACAAGGCCGTCGGCACTCAGATTCCGGTGGAAGTTTAAAAGATCTTAATTTAAAAGACTTTTTCAAGAATTCATAATGGAAAAAACAATTTTTTCCGCCGTCTCCAGCTTCACAATGAATCCGACTTGCTTTAACCGCAAAACAAAATGTTAGAAGAACCAAAAAGTGCTAATAAACCCAAAAATTTCATGAAAACACTATGAATGCGATATACTCCCAATCATATCTAAATACTCCTCGTAAACGAAGATTTATTCATCGTTCCGTGAAGAATAGTATGGGAGATTCCTTCTGCATTTCTTAAACAATTTTAGCCGATAAAATGCGAATCGCCCTCCTTTTTCTCAGATAGCGTAAGTTAGAGACGACAGAGGGAAGTCGTATGTGCCACCTGTCTTACTATTAATTACATTATAACTGGTATTCGCTTTGTTAAGCCATCAAAACTTGATAGAGCACCTTTATGAGCGTGAGCCAATAGGAAAGTCCAATGCACGGCACGTAAAGCTGCATGGCGAATCGAGCAGAGTGAATCGGCGATTCGTGGCACTAAACGTGCCAATAGTGATGACATCGGTCCAAAATCACTCGCGTACTACAACGATTCTATCGTTAACTAACTTCTCCTGAACTAATAAAATTCACTAGCGTTGCATCACCGCTAGAGTACAAACGTCTCAAATGGAAATTTTCAATCTTTCAATCCTATCATATATCTCAAACTCACGATTTAGACAACTAAAAGTGGGTCAGCTGCACCTGACCGATGTGCAGGACCATATCGCCTATATTTTTTACTTTTTTCTCATATTTTTCCACTTGATTTTGCGGAAAATTTAGGACTTAAAGCGATTTTCAAGTTTCTTGGCTTTCCCGAAACAAAGAAACGGGAGCTTATTTACAGTACTAAAACATAATTAATCGCCACCGACCACAGCATGCAGATCTAAATGTGCCTGCACATACACCAAAGTGAAACAACGCATGTTTAGCTTAATTTCATCGGAAATGATACAGCATACATATATTTTCAAACTGTCTTCCACTAAATAGAAAAACAGCGTTTCCGATCTATATTAGGCTGACTGGTATCCCTACCATGAATTCTTTCCGGTCCTATCTAATTTCCTAAGCAATACAATATGCCGTGCAGGCTAAAAATCACATCCACGACTTGCAAACCTCTATTATGAAATTGCATGCGTTTAGCTTTTTTTTTTTAAACTTACACCAAGGGCGAAATCGGTTGCATTTTCAAAGTAGACACGTAATACCAGCACACTTGCAACTACTGCACGCGCACGCTCATGATCGGCCGCCGATGAATAGTACGGTTGGAAGAGCTGCAAAATCCACTCATTATTATAGCGTAAAATTTATCTTCATCATCCATCGTTCCATACCAAAACAATCAACGATCATTGCAAAATATAAACTAATTAGTAAATCTCACACAGTCAACAAGTACTTCATTCCCATAAAATACTCAAAAATGCATACCTTTAATAGAAGTGTCACCGTAGCCACAACTGCATTCTTCTTAACAATTTGTTCGAGTGCACTATGGAATTGATGTACGGTTGCTTCCATCATTGTTGAGCTTTCATCATCGTCTATCTGAACAGCTGTCGATCCTTTTCTTCTGTGCAATGATGGTATACTCTCAGGTGGTGCAGTGAGGGTAGACGCAACGGTATTCGACAAAGAAGCACAAGGTAAAAGCGGTGCATTAGTGGATTGTTGTTGAAGTGCAGAGGGAGGTGGTAGAGATGCATGTCTTTGAGGGACATGCTCTCCCATATGTGACTGCTGCCTCATTGAGTTCACTGACGGCAAGCCAACGAAAGGTGTGAGTGCCGCCGATTGTAGTGCTTCGTTTTTATTCGCCTCCTTAAAGACAATAAAAATTCATCTCTAAATTGGATAAATCCGGATTTATTAGGACCGCAGACCACTGCTGATTTTATTACAAGTCCCCACTTATCTGTTTCTCTTCGGATATCACTAACTTCAACAGATTTTCCCGCTAAATAACTACTTTCAAATGTGTGCGATAACCATCCAGATTAAGATATTTCGACGGAAGCTCGATGATCAGACAACAGTCGAAAATCGCGCTATTTTTATAGTGTTTATAAATTCAACAACCCTTGGCTGTGTTCAAAGAAAGTAGCAACTTGTTGGTACACCGAAAACCGCATTACAAATGATAAAGTAAGTCGTACGATAAGATACTCCGTTATAAATAAAGGTAAAACAATTGTGACGCAACATCTGCTTCTTATATAATTGAGCACTTCTCAATTTTTGCCGAATTTCTGAAAAAAATACACTCCGAAAATTGTAGAAATTAGCCTATTTTACCTAATAGGAAGCGAAGAATGTTTTAAACGATTCGAAAACGATGTTGAACTTTTCAAAACAGTTCGCGATGATCGGGGGACAGTAGCTTACATCTAGCTCAAACTTCTTCAAGTTGCTCAATAAAATATAGCTAAATTGATGTCGCCTACCCCTCAAAGCATTCTACCCAAATCAAAAAAGGACAAGATGAAGCAGTGAACTGAATATAGTAACAGTCATTAGAAAGCAAAGAACCTGTCGCGCAAAAAACAGAGGCACAAGCATATGGCTGAGTTATGATCGGTTGTTAGTGTCAGAATGCAATAAAACCAAAAAAAAAAAAAAAAAAATTCAACAATAGCATGGGAAAAAAGATTAAAGAAATTCAACAATTAATAAAGCAGATGATGATCATTTGCCAGGTTACCTGCTCCGAAACTTCCTACTGATCAACTGTTTCAGAAGGTAGCTCCCTTTTCTTCTCCCTCCTTCTTTGAAAAATCACCTTATCGAACAATCCATTCAGATAAATACTCTAAATAGCATTTGATGGGTGGATGGATAACCACATGAACATGAAGAAATATTCTGATGGGTAGTAAAAAGTGTTGGCATAAATAGTTTTTAACCGCAATATCGAAAGCGAGGTAAGGAGAGTGAGAAAATAGAAATCTCACCGTTTTTAATCCACTCCTTTCACGGCATAATGAAAATGTGAATTTGGTAAGCACATGCCCTATTTCCCAAACGTCTGTATCGCTAAGTGCCGGCTCCAATTTCCTGAAATTATTTATTGCCTCAATACACATCTAATAAAAACGATTATCAAAACAAACAATAAAGAAAGTTCGCATTTAAAAGAAAACTATGAATTATGCGAAGAGTTAGCCAATATTAAAATATAGCGGAATCTCTCCTCAAAATCTTTGCCTCGGTCAAATTTAAACAGCATTCGCCAAATAAATTAAACCATGAATTGCAATTATCCCATTCAAAAATCAGTTGTTGCTCGCCAGTGTAAAAGAACTTGAAAAAAGGCGGTAGCACTAAACTCTAACAACAGCTGTAATTGGCACTATGGAGTGGTCTTCAAACAAAGAACTCTGAGCCGGTGATCTCTTTAGACAACCTACTGACAAATAAGTGAAAACAATTCATCTCAAAACTACAAAAAGTTGCCAAAAAACAGATTCCGATGTAAGCGATTGATGCATAAGCTAATTATATTACATTGTAATATCGTAAGTAAGACTTACACGAGAGCTGCGACTGCTTTACCTCCTAATAATCGTATAGAGCTGGATAGCATTTCGGGCGATTCGAATTGAATATAATCCTGTAAAATCCTCTAATCTGTAATCCTATATTCCTGTAAGAACAGACCACCTGGGAAGACAAATTTTTACATCTCGTCTAATTCAAATTTACTGAGTAGGCTATTCACCGCTTCTCTCGTTACTGAAGTCCATTCCATGGAATCATAAAGAATAACAACTGCAGTGTGATGGAGAATGCGAATGGGTAAGACAAACGCTTTGAATGTAGCACTACCATTCGAAATTGAGGCCGAATCTAATCAAAACCTTTCAGCGATGCAATTTCAATGACCAATCACCAAATGAGACAATATCTTCGAAAAGATCGCTTTCATACAAATGCAAAATATAACAATTATAGCAAAACTAAAGCACATCATTTTGTTCAATTTTATGAATAATTCAGCGAAATACACTTAAAAAAGATCATATAACTAAGACTTGCCTTTTTTCATCTGGAAAAGAAATAGCAAGCACATAAACTGCATTGGCCATCTCTTTAAAAGTCACTTTTCCTGAAAGTTGGCATTCAAGCCAGAGAGAAAAATTTCCGCACAAGAAGACCCACCTTGATATATCCAAGTAATTCGTTGCGTGCTTCGAAGCGATATTCGGTTGTTAAATGTGTTGGATGTACGGTGACTGCTATTAAATAAATCGTCTCCAATAAAGCTTCGCGTACTACTGTTTCCTGCTTTAAATAAGAAACCGTAAGAGAGTTCACATTTCGGTCAGTAATAGCATTATCACAAAGGTATTAACATTATTGCTCTATTAAAATCAACTAGAATAAAATCGACAATAACAATGAAATAGAGAAAGTTGAACCGAGAATAGTCGTTTTTCTCGTATTGCATTAAACACATAATAGCGAGGCTCATAATATGCCCGTAAGTAGATAACCGTATAAAATGAATAAATGTTTTTATTTTCTGTTAACAAAAATTTTCATTATCTTGAATATTTTTGAGGAAATTTCAAAGGTTTCACTTGGTATTATCAACTAACAACTCAACATAATTATACTCCTATCAGTGAAAAATGATAAAAAATGTTTCGAGCAAAACTGAAAACAATAATCCATATCTAAATAATAGGATCGTAAAAATACTGTCGTTTGTAGTTTCGCCAGATTACGGCATCAAAAAGATATGACTTTGCTCAGGTCTATACGGTAACAGTTCTCAGTCACTGTATGATTCTTCGCACCAGAAAGTGATCATGCGAACTGCACTTGACGCTATATCACTTGACGCTGTATTCAAATGTATCATTTCTATTTCGTTCTTGACCATCATTCACCACCACCTCACGCAACACCTTTCTGTCTCCTTTCACCTATACTTGCCAATGTATTCTTCGGGCAATATGAACACGCACATTAAACCATGTGACATCGTCCTTCAATACTGAAGAAAATAATATCTAAAACGAAATATGAAAGAAACTAAAGGCGCAAAAACTAACCCGAGGATTTTCCATATATCGACGTAAAAAGAGGAGAACTGTTTGTTCGAGACGTTGAGTTACCACATCGGTTGGACAATAGAAGATCACATAGCCTTAAAATTCTCACAGGTTAATTTAATAATCAACATTCCAGAGCAACAAAAATACTTATTCGAGTTCGTAATGAAAATATAAAAACCATATCCAGATTAAGTCGCCATCTCCCTCTCGCCTCTCTTGCCAACTACAAAAAATTAGCCACGAAACAACTCGGGTAGTTGTTTGAAATATCCGACAAGAAAAAGGTAATTAGGAATATAGAGGAGCACCAAAATGGGAAGACAACAGGAGAACACATAAGAATTTCCAGACGAGTCAGTATTCAATTTCGAGGATGATTTGGAAGCATCCAGGATCCAATTCCGCTCTCCTTCTCCCACTTCCTTTATGTTCGTCTGCTCCGTGTATATAAAAAACAAAAGCTGTAAATCTTCGAATGAATTCATCAAAGATTTTACAGGAAGTTTTATTGCAGAGGAGTCATTTTTTTTTTTTTTTTAAAGGGAATTTTTTAGCAGCCTATGAAACAATTCATGACTTCAGTCGATAAACAAGTAATTTGGAATGCTAAAAAAACATTCAAATTGCAAAAGCAAAAATCAACTCTACCATATGTAAGCATAATTGTCGCTCGTAGATTCACCATTTCCATATCAGTATAATGCTTGTAAGGCATCGCATCCTAAAATTATCGAAAATTTACAAATAATATTGTATTTCGTTGTTGTTGTTTTTTGTTTTTTCTGTTTTATTTTATCGGAATACCGGAGTTACCTGATAACGGATTACAACTTACCACAAAATTACAACTATAAATAAAATTACCGGAAATAAGATTTTTTATGATTTTTGCTGGATCTATTTAATATAGGCATTGTAGAAAAAATAAATCTGCAATGAATAATAATACGAGATCAGTAAAATATTCGTCAATCTCTTATATTAACGATAGAACCACTGGATGGAGCTACACTAAATAAGTAATATGATTAAGCACATAAAATACATCTTTAATAAAACGGTATTACGATTTCAGTCTCGAATTTCGAGGAATCAAATTATCTCAGGGGCAAGAACTTGATTTTAGAAAAACTAGGATTTAAAATTTTTAAAACCTTGCCGTAAAATACTATTAGGCTCGCCACCGATATCAAAGAGTGATATAAAATATCAATGTCAAACTAACCTTAATAAATCCAAAAAGTCCCACACTCTTTTTGAGATATTCCCATTTGGCGACATTTTCAAGCTCTGTGAGTACTAAATCAGTATGCGTTGTTGCACAATAGCCAACCGCTTGTGCACAACCGACACGTTCAGCATGTTGTGAATGTGATGCACCACGAAACATCAAAAGGAGATGATCCACAACAAAACTTGTATTCGTTACACGTGCAAGTACACCGCCCAAACATCGCATCAAAAACGCCTTAAACAAAGAATTGAACATTAAACATGAACATTAAGGCGATAGGCTAAAATGCCCTACTATTTTTCACCAGGCCAAAGGTCTATTGATCCCCTCTCTTCCCCTCGCAACAACTGAGCAACGGTTCATTCATTCCATATCACTTCATCAGTATATATGATGCTAATCCAGTAGCTGTGATTAAGGAAAAAACAAATTTACATAGCTTATATAATGAATGCTATTAGACCCTCTCAAACACAAAAACAAAGTCCAATCAACTGAACAAACAAAAGCAATCACATATACGCTCATTCGACCATAAATTATGAACACCACAATTTATCCACGCTTGGTCAAGATAGGACATTGTTCCATGAATAACCACTCGACTGGTAATAAGATTAATCATTAACATGGAGGTCTTAAACTAGAACCCGACTTATGAGGAAACCTCTTACCTCTATCCGGCTACAGCTGATATAAATGCAGGGATCTCAAAAAAGTCCTTAAAATGAAAGAGAATTACCTTTTCATCGGACAAGGATGTGTACAAGGTTAATTGTTTTGCCATTGCGGCAGCCAAAGAGCATCTCCATTCGCCATCGTTCACACTTCTAACACATTCGTCCAAGAAATCGAGCACATGTGCATGCCATTTGGCCACTCGAGCTGATCGCAACTCAAGCACAACATGCTCTTCACGTACCACACCCGAACCCGTACATGAACCTGGTGGTGATAACTCTGCAACTATCACTTACTATCAATATATGGTCACTCATTATCAGTCCCCCTCCCCCTCGATCTTCAACTGCAAGCTCCTCTTGAGGTAATCATTACAACTCACTAAGCCCTAGTGCTAAATAATTGTTGAAAGGCATATAAAAAAAAAAGCATTCTTCAGAGTATAAGCTGCAATTAACAAGAAACAAATTAGGGGGCAAGTCAGCATTAAGACTTAGAAATAATACAATAAATAAGAACTCCTCGCATAAGTCACTTCACCGTTCGCTAATTGCAACAACCTTCTCGTCATATCAAATATATATCTCCTCATTCAATCATGTACAAATTCTATCTAATTCCATCCTTTCCTCAGCACCACTCCCGTTAAAATAATCAACTAAAAATAGAGGCATAATGTACTCTCAAGTCTTGACTCTCTAATTTCTACATTCAATAAGAGCAATAATCTTGCCATCCATGATCGTGTCCAGCATATCGTATCTATCGTTCACCACTGATTCTAACGATGAGTGAAACCATGGCGCAAGTGCACGTGTAAGTCGAAGCGCTTCACGTGCTCGTCTTGTAAGCGCAATATTCAATGGCGCACCACTCATACATGTCACCAATCTTGATAAAACCTGGAAACTGCCAGCCACTCGTGCTGAAAGAGTTCACCCATCACAATTAAAATGTAAATAAATGATATTAATAAAAATAATTGATTCCCTCAAAACTAAAGGTAATAAAAAAAAAACACCAAACAATGCAGAGAGCAATATTCAATGATTGCTTACACTATTACCAACAACAATCACGGCTGAAAACTACGTCTGCAAGTGGGATTCGAACCAGCAATCAACAATCTGCTTACTGATCACATATTAGAAAATTGAATGAGGACCGGGTGGTGAGCTTAACTAAGGTAAATCTTACTATAAACATTGGCGATATTTGTCATTTCTTGCACTTACCATTATCAAAACCTGTCTCGAAATCCATTTTTCCTCCCGCATCGACAGTTTTCTCTGCTAAGATGCCTATGCATCTGAAGATATCCGTTAATGCAGGCGTATAGGATTCCATACAAATATATTCGAAGAGGAAAGGCCATAGAAGCTGCAATAATGCTTAAATAATAAACTATACATTTCAATTAAACATTCCACAGATTACCCTATAGAACAACAAAAAGCAGTGTACAATAATCAGACTACGATTCTTCTCGATTACATATGGTATTACAAATATGAATTTCTAACTGAATAGGGGAGAGGGAAAGGTGCAGGGGTGATAGAAGCAGAAGAAGGGAGCTACGAGTATTTCTTTAGAACAACGTATCCTATGTAAAAAATGGGATTTTTCTGAGCTTCCTGAACATGAAAACCTAACAGAAGCCAATAGATTGAGAGTTTAAAAATATATTCAGACAGTAGTGTAGCTACTGGCAGTGCAGATGAAGGAAAAAATCCCATCTAAAGAGATATCCGATTCTGCATTGGGCGTCGCTGTCTAAATAATTTCACTTATTTCAAACTAAACAATTCCTCTGAGCCTACCCAAGGTCACAGCGCGTAAGAATCCCTCTGTCTGTCTTTCCTACTTGCATGTTGCGTAATGATGCGTGAGGAGAGAATGCCCTTGAGCGCAGACTCAACAAGCTACATATTTACTCTTAGAGAAGATTTGCCTTAATCGTTCAGCGATTTGATGACAAAGTTAATCTTCATTATATATATATATATATATATATATATATATATATATATATATATATATATATATATATATATATATATATATATATGTATAATATATATATAATCAAATTTAATGTTCAATTGCCAGAACTAACCTTTTGTGCAGATGCACACGTATTGGCGATCGTCTGTAGTGCTTGTCCACACTGTGTGCGCAACTGTGCTGCCGTTCCACCTTCCACATCAAACCCATAGGATGAGGTTTTCTTTACCTAAAACACAACTAAAAACGATCAAATATGATAATAAATATCCTCAAGCGGATTTGAACTCGCGATCGTCAACTAAAATTACTTAATATAATATTTCCTCACTTACTAACTAAAACATTTTAAACGGCAAACTTCTACTCACTTTAAATAAGTTCAAGCTGCTTGCTCTTTCCACTAATTAAAAGAATTTTCATGCATCCCCTTCATCCAACTTTAGCGATAATCATTGGCAAATGTTCCACCATATCAATTATTATATGAACACACCTATAATAGTGACAATAATCCTCACATATAAGCCGCTTAAGGGAAAGTTCATAAACCGTTACTAAGATTCTTAGTCGATGTTCCACTTCGTTGTTTTCTTTCTCAAAAAGGCAACGGCATCAAGGATAGCATAGATGAACTTCATCGATGTGAATGGATTTGAGTTCAAAGAGAAGCTCACCACATTGTCCTCTTGGGCAATAAGATTCCTTAGAAGGAATGCAATCACATATTCGCCCCCTTCGACATCTACATAACCGTGATCGGCTAACGCTACGCACAGTTGGCACATACCCTTCTTTACACGCACGCTTAATGCACCATCGTTGCCCACTTGAAGCATCGGTTTCAATCCGAGGATCACTAATGAACGCTTGTCTTCCATATATGAGCCTGAAATCTATCATCCCTAAAATAAACGCTCTAGCAGAGTTTCTCAATTTTCCTTAAAATTTCACTGATGTTAAAATTGCCGAGAAGGGCTTAGAGCAGTCTTGGCCTGTATGAGGGATAATGAGCAAGGCGAATAGTGAAACATAAAATACAAACAACTCATTCACCTAAACTAAGCATTTTTAGAACAACTTTGTTTCCTATGATAACTTAATTACATCTCCATAGCTTCAAATGATAAAATGTTGAGATGATTTCTAGCTTTGAAGAATGGGAGACGGAATTAAGCGATGCGATTGAGGACGAGGAAGCGGATTTCGCAACCGACAGTCCACAACGCTAATTTCAATCGTACTTTTCCAGATTACAGAAAACCCATCAGCTTAATTTTTTCATTTCAAAAGAATTATAAGTTTCATGCGCCTTCAATATTCACATTACCGAATCTCTTTGCCGCACTGTTTAAATAAAGTCCAAAAAAAACCAACCAGCTGAATTCAGAAGATGTCGTAATATATTAATGGCACCAAGTTTACATGAATCTTGAGTATTTTGCATTTTATGCAGAAGATAGTAGACAATTTTATCAGCGAATCGAGTGGCTAAAATAAATCACTTATATAATTCAATATGGATATTTGAATATTTCGTAGAAGGAGGAGATTGAGGAACAAGAAAAATGAAAGAAATCTTTGCTAATATATGAAAATATTAAACATACTTAAAGCCGATAAAGTGGAACATTTGGGTTTTCTTATAAGCGAGCAGCGCCAAAGTAAGGAATGGGAGATGGGAAGAAAAAACGGATCTAGTTTGGTGGGAATTCTTTTCGTTATACGCTTAGCTAGTTTAAGGAATTTTCGATTAGAGCATTAACATAGTATGTTCAAGTAATATAAAAGTGCATACAACATATGCACAGAAGTTTTGTTGAGAAGTCTATAATCAACTCCACTCGATGACCTCTCGTTGATGCTAAGTTTATATTATAAGCTTTATTATGTGTCCATGGAGACACATAAACAAAGAGAAAAGAACATTTTGAAGAGAAACGAGGAAAAAATATTGTGAAGAGAAAATTGCTAAGTTTCCTTCAAATTTAAATTAACTTCCTTCTTGGATATGCTCAATTTTATTCGCCATTCGTGTGAAATGGACTAAATACCAAGAGATGGTAGGCAATGCTGAAGTAGTGCACGTCGAAGACTACACATTTTGTAAGTGATAATTTCTAAAGGATGATAAAAAAATCCCAAATCTCCTTCCTCTCCCCTTTTTAACACATTTCATCATATTCTATCCTGTTAAGCTTATTAAATTATACAAATACTTCATCAATAAACGAAAAGAACAGAAATTAACTCCCCCCCTCCGAAAAAAGTCCCTTTCTCTATCGAAATAAATTAACCTGCAACATGAAAACATCGAAAAGCTTCGCTCTGATTTCGCATAGCAACATTCGACGATAGATTCGGTTCGTTGAGTACACATACATGAGGGAAGAGTGCATTGAGTATATCCTCCAAATACGGTTCAAGAGGGGATGACTCATCTGCACAAGTTGCTTCGAGAAAGCGACACAATCCCTTTGAAAACACGATCATTGATAACTCATGCACACACGCAATCACGAGTTAAATAGAGATGAGGGGAGAAGAGAGATAAAAATTGAAAGGGGAGGGGAGAAGAGAAACGAGATGACGACGAATGTCATGGCGGAATTTTTACAGAACGAATGCCAGCTACAAAAAAGTGAAAAATTCATCCTTATTCATGCCCAAATACTATGCACTTCCGAATATTCATTTCTCTAAAATAAGGTCACAGAAATGTTGTGCAATTACCACCGGCAATAAAACAGCCATAAATTTGCTTATAAATACAACCTTTTAAATGACCGCAAATTAAACAAATCAGCATAAATCATGCTTGGATTCAAATCCTCATGGAATCCTCATTTTTCTTTTAAAAAGCTTGCCCCTATTTTGGATTTATTTCTCTATAGGAAGCCAAAGCACATAATTATCTAATATTTCGGATTAGTATATTTAGTGGGCAGCTGGATGAGTATCCATAACGCTAACGATATAAATATAAAACGTTAAATTAGCCATTACAATATGTATAGAAGTGGAATTACCTGTGTTATAAGATGCTGATCTGTAGTTGCCCTTTTGTAGAGACCAAGCATAGTTGGTACAATTTTCCTTAAGTCATCGTTTACACGCTTTGGTGAAATCATTAGGCACAGTTCGCCCACGCAATTAGATGCTTCTGCTCTCACCTTCAACAAAAATTGTTTCTTTCAAAAAAAAAAGCTTTCAAAGCCGAAATGATAACGATAATTACACTGTGACTAGTCTTTTAAAGACAATGAACGATGATTGCAATTCTCATACCTATACTTTCAAAGCTTTCCTTCATAAAACGCATCCATTAATGTTACAATTTTACCACACCCTTCATGGTTAAAAAACGAAAGTCTGTCCATATTTTAGCAAAATTCTCCGATACATATGAATAATTTCAGGACAATAAAGGATCGGATGCAGAGGTATCCTTCATAGATTCATAACTGCAACAGTAGGTGGATAGAGAGAGGAAGGCGAGATGAAGGGGGAGGGGGGGAGAGAGGTGGACATGAAAGAAGAGATATGAAGAGGAAGAACAAAAGTGACACAATTATTATTCCTAAATATTAACAACGGGAAACATTTTGAACCTGTGCAACTTTTCAGCCAAAAAAAGTCGAAGTTTTACACGACTACGATGTGAATCGACATACGTTACACTAGCAACAAATCAGATCGTAAACTCAGTAAACGAAAACACCTCCAAATGGACCTGGTAAAATGTGCTCAGGTTTCAGCCAAAGATTATATAGATCGTAGCTTGACTATTTTTACCCACCTGAGCAGATTAACCTACTGTGCCACATATATAAACGCTAATAAAGTGGAACCTTCTGATCCTTGGATGCCAACCAAGTGTAGACTGCCTCGTAAGCCGATTCCATCTGGTCTGCATAGTTTTGCTGCACGATTTGCGGATCGAATGTTGTTGTCGATAGTGGATTTTGTGTTGGCAATATGTCACCATAAACATCCGTTTGCTTTTCGTCGAATTTAGCAGCCGTCGTATATTCTCGAACTGACTCACAAAACGATCGAAGAGCATGTGACCACGCATGACGTTGATTATCACCTCTTACATATTGTAATAAAGGAATCGTACGTGATAGAACATCCGTTAAGAATGGTACAAAACCGATTGCTGGAATAAAAATTATTTTGTACTGCAAAATATTAAAGGCGATAATGTACATTTTTCTAATATTTTTTTTCATTCAAAAATCATTTTTGTATGAAAAACTGCTCACTTCTATCACTCGTATATTATATAGCGATATAACTATAAAAATATATCGTAGATATGAGCATAACAATGTCTACAGTGAATTATAAAACAAATACAAGGCAAAAAAGAGGAAAAGAGATGAATAATCTTTGAAAATAATACTACGAAATAATCGCTCCGATACATAAATTGTAATTTAAATTAGTAGTGCTCCAAAAAGCTCGAGCTCAAAAGATAACGTCATCACGTCTCGACTCAACAGGTTGTGGTGTGAACGCCATCTCACATATTATTTAACTTTAATTTTCTAGATCCTAGATGAAGGTACTTTTCTTGTTGAGCTCGTCAAATCAAAGACAAGTCGTTCTTAAATCACAATAGTGTTCAGAAAAATTCTTAACTTTCAGATGCTAAACGCTTTAATTTTTTGAAAGAATTTAGTGCTTAGAAGTCATCAACAATTCACCGTTGTGTTCAGCAACAGATGCCAACGCAAGTACGACATATCGATGTGGGGGAGTAGTGAGAGCTGGGGGAAACTTCTGAAGAAGTGCATCCATCACGTGTCCCACCAATCTATTCCGCATAGCCAACGTCACAAGTAAATCACAAGCTGCTTGAGGCCATTCCTCTTCGGTTTCCTGATTATATTCCATTATATACAAGCTAGATTATTCTATAATAATAGAAGAATTATTTAGTACTCGTAATAATCCCTCTCCCTTTCCCACCTCCCCCCTTACGACAAAATTGATGACTCGTTCGAATTTTTTTAAGAAAAAAAGGCTTTACTCCTACCAGAAAAGCGGAGGGAGCGGTGAGTGAGGAAAAACTTTCAGTCCTGAATGCTTAAAAGGAAAATTATCTCAGCTCATACGGCATTCCTCATGAGGAGTGGAATTGAGATAAACGAAATACACAAAAGCACTAAATGTTCTTATTTACATATTATAAACGATTACTATTGTAATTATTATCGATGTTTTAATTCATACTTCCTGCGAACACAGCAAAATCTCAAAATCAGTGGTTCACCTTTGATGGTAGTACCAGCTCTTGCAAATATTTAAGCTGATCCCAAAGGTTCCACAAATGCCCAGTGCCCTTTTTTCACGTTTTAAAACATCAGGCGCAAGGATAATTTTAGACCTTCAATCCCAACGCAACTAAAATCGCTTCTACCTGCAATAAAGGTTTTGCTTTTACGCGCAGGTGAATGGAAGAAGACACGCCTAAAATGACTGTAAAAATGAGCGCATACCTTAGACATTGTCATTTCTTGTGTTGCGAGATTGATGATGATCAATGCCTGCTGATCGTCGATCAAATCAAGTACCGCATTATTCTCCAATACTCGATTCACCGCATGCAGAACGAATGCTCTGTTTGGACCGTTTAGCTGAATTGCAATATTTTATAGTCTATTAAAAACTTGTTATAATAAATAAAGAGAGGGAATGGGGGAAAAGGAGCAAAAAGGAAGGGGAAAGGAATCGAAGGGGAAAGGTGCACAGGAGGGGAAGGCTATGGACGAAGGAGTGTGATAGGGAAAGGAAAGCGAGGGAAGAAAAAGGAAGGAAGTCGTGATGTTCCAAATTCCTACCAATGAACTTCACTCAGAGCATAATTCTTGAAAATTTTATGATATATTTTCAACAGTTGTTTACTTCTCACAAAAAGCAAAAAATTCACTTTAACGGATAAAACTTCGTATTTTCTTGTAAAACTTCATCTTTATAAATAAAATGTCTTCTGCCCATCGCTTTGGAGTCTTTTCCATCACCCTTCCCCCCCCCTTCCTAAGACGTGAACAGCATTGCTTCCTCCTCTCTCTCTAATCTTTTCGGTATTCTAAGTGCACCGTTGATGAAATTAAGCATGAAAATGTTGAAACATTAAAACGCGAATATTATAATGATTACTTATTATGAGTACATCATAAACCCACGGAATCAATCAATCAACTATGGGATCGCTCACATTCCACATAGTCCTGCAATAGCTCAATAGGTAGAGGCGTAGATTGCAACCTAAAAAGTGCGGGTACGAATCTCGCCTACACGTGTCAACATTTTGTTTGATGCTTTACGCAAATGCCCTAAAAAGATGTCATCCTCTGTTTACGTATAATCAACCGAAAACCCACCCGAAATTTTTTTTTTCGTAGATAGCTTTCATCGCTTCCCTTGGGTAGAAAAAATGCTGTGTTTTGAGGCTTAAAATAGCCGATATCCTTTAAGAAAGTCATGTTCAGAAAGTGGAAACGCCAACAGTATTAACCTTGTTGTGTTGCATGAGGAATGCATGTGCCGCTGAAAGGAATACGGCTGGTTGTGCTGTACCGACTGTCACCAGTGAGCTGCCTACATCTTCACGTGCACTCTCGACATTCGGCAATGCCGTCGCACAATCAAACATGGCGATTATCAACCCTATAAATGTTTCCATAAAGATTAGTCATTTTAATTATTTCTAAATAAGCATAACAAGGGAGGGGGAGAGAAGAGGCAGAATAATTACACACCTTAATGACTTCAGATGGGATGATAGAAAGAGGAAGGGAAGTGTGTCAATAATTTGGAGCAATATTTCATCGATACGAGAAAAAAAAAATGAGATCAGCTGGCGCGTTTTTGAGTCGAAAAAAAGAGCAATCGGAAAGAAGTGATAAAATCTTAAAGCTTTGTTCCGCTCATCATTAAAACGATAGAATAATAGCATTCTCAAATAAACCTACTTAATGACAAACATAGCCTTACGCTTTGTTCCTATCGATCTTTCACTGTGTTTTATATTTAAACAAAAAAAAAAAAAAAAAAAACTACAGGTGAAATAACAAATAGTAATCAACGAAAACCTTCCAAGGTGTGAACCATTACGACTCGATCACTTCATACGTTTCGTACACCCAGTAAGAAACACCTGTAAATATTACCCTGGAATAATCTAGATGAATTACAAAGTAAAGAGAACGATGAACGAGTTGGAAAATAACATGCGCGGTATGCGCTTTTACAACGTGACTTTCGAACAATTGACTGCTTAAAGTTGAAAAAAAAGGTGCAACAATGACTAATACAGTGCGGTTCCTTCGCTTAGCGAGCAACAGATTAAGCTGATGCTTAAAATCCACTTGAAACACAACTTGCCTAAGCGCAATAATAAAAACTGAACCTTAGGAAATGGTCAGAAAGCAATATGGTCAGTTGAATTGTTCGTTGGAATATTTGGGAATCCTCACAGTATTCACAGCCAACGACAATTCATATATGCAAATTTAGCAGCATCAATAACTTGTAAAGGATTTGGACGGTAGAAATGAATATGGTTTGAGATTTCATAGAGGGTTTAGAGTGTGGTCTTCAAATTCGTTGGCTAAAATTTTCAAGGCTTGCAATTTGAAGGAAACTAGCAAACAAATACAGACAGACACACAGACATGCACGCAGACGTTGCATCAACAGCACATGCTTTTGTGAAAATTAATACAAAACTAGAAGATATTCGGGTAGTGTAGCTAAATAATTCGACGCTGACTATGCTACAGCGATAATATGAATATGAAAAGTGCAGCGAACTGCGCGGACGGGTCTTCTCATCGTTCTCTCACGTTAATACACCCACCTTTCGTTCGCACTTTAACTCCTTAGAAGTAAAACGACAAAATGAAGAACTAATAAACATATGACAAACAATAACTAAATGAGGTCCACCCTCTACCATTGCATACCTGCACAATGATCTAGATTAACGGAAGCAAATTTTAATAAGTCAATTTGAAGCATTCAAATGGTCAACTTCGACTTTTCAACAATAAGATCACCTCTAAGGTGCGACGGATCATGATGTATTGACACCTGACTGATTTTATGCGTTATCCTCTCGTTTCATATACATGAATACTGCAGCGAACAACGTAATTTTGGCCAGAACACATTCGTCTGCCTCCCCTTCCCTCCCCCTCATTCCGTAATTTTGGCCAGAACACACATTCGTCTCATGTAGGTCTCAAATAACCGATAACGGGTCAGGTTTAAACTTGAGTAGTGTGTTTGAGCCTTAAAAGTTCGTCATCGACCAAAAAAATAGCGCAGGAAAAGCGCGAAATTTGAAATCAACTGCTTATATTACATCAAAAAAATTTCGCAACTTCATTATTTTCCCTGACCGTTGATTGAAAAATGGATAACTGTAATATGATCAAAGAACTCGTGGAAATTCTGAATGATTCAATGGCAGTTGCTAAAATTTCAGTGGAAAAAGATAGGTGAAGTAATTTGAAAAATTTTCCAATATTTTCGGCAGTTTTATTTTTCTCTATTAATTTCTCTATAATTAATGTTTCATTAGAAGAGAATAGAAAAACGAATTGCAAATAACGATACATGGTTTACGGTAAACGGCAAAATTACCATATATAAAGATGTATACATCGTAAATCGATAAAAATGAACAGCAGCCAATAATAAGCAACAGATAAATTTTATAAACCTTTATTAAAGAAATCAATAGAACTAATAGACAGTGTGTTATTGAACACGTTGTCTATTAGTTCTATTGATTTCTTTAATAAAAGTTTATAAAATTTCGTCATTATGATATATATATATATATATATATATATATATATATATATATATATATATATATATATATATATATATATATATATATATATATATATATATATATATATATATATATATATATATATATATATATATATATATATATGTCCTCATTATGATTTATAAATATCTTCAAAAGGTATTTGACTATTTTGTTGCTTTCTAAATCCCACTTTGTGAGTTAATTTTTCATAAAGTTCGAAATTTTAAAGGTAGTCAACGGGATTTAATCAATAGTTTTATAGGCTATTACAAATTCCTATTTATGAAATTTGTTAGATAAGGTCCTATTATTTATAATATATTTTACGAAAATGTTATATCAATAGAACATACGAATAAAAGACTGAATGTATAGTGGATAATTTTGATTAATAGAGGCTATAAGGAGGTCCAAAATTACACAAATTACTGCCAAATTGTATGATATTTGGAGAAAAAACAACATGGTAACAGAACAATCAAACGTTCTCTGAACTCATTTCAAGCGGTTTTTGTATATTTTTTTACAGCACTTATTAGAGAACAAACGAATATTAGTAATTTTTGCTAGCCAGTTGCCGGAAAGTGAATTTATTTCCAGCACTCATCCGGTATTATTTCCGGTATTCCGGTACTTTTTGGTACTCCCAATCTTGAATTTAATATAGCCAGTTTATAGTAAATCGTCATAGTTGATATTTATAGAAGGAAGTCGAATCAAAAAAAAAAAAAAAAACTAGGAAATTCACAACGAAGAATTCACATAAATTTATTAAAACGATATCGATCAGTTTAAACATATGGGAACCGTTCTAAATATCACCTAGTGATTATCTATACATCGCATTTATATCATTTTTTTCATCGTTTTACCACACTACAAAATATAATCATTGTCTTCTTAAACCACATGTGTTAATTAACGAAAATTTGAATAAAGAACATTATATCATAGGATCAAGTGAAAATAGCATACATTTTGAGGAGATGCAGCTAAACATATACAGAAATATTTTCCGATCTAATGAATTATTTACCTATATTTTGCAAATATCGATAAACGTTACTTTTCAGTTTTACAACAACTTCCGGTTTTTTTAAATCAACCTTTATTTCTCTTTAAAAACGTTACTGTTTAGTTTTCCCTCAAATAAGGCTATCAGTGATGGCGATATTAATATCGTCATTAGTGACAAAATTTTGCTGCGATAAATGTGAGCAACAATGTTGAATAAATAAATAAAATATGAAGCGATGATTCTATCAATGCGTTAATAATCACCTTTGAACTCTTTTCAGCACTGTTATGGATCCGAGAGATCATTGAACTATCATAAAACAACGGATCGAATCAGGTAATTGCCTCCTTACTTTAATTTTTAGATCGCTTTTGACCTCTATATCCTAGATTTGGCAAATCGACTGAAAAATTCCTTTTCACGCATCATTTCACATCATTGATTTGAGGAATCACAACATTCTGTATATATTAATAAAGGATGATTTAAATTTTTATAGAAATAATATTTTGTTAACCATACATTCATCATGCTACCTAAACAAATTTTTTTCTTTCCATATTTTGCGGATTCAAGCAATCATTGCTATATTTAGTATCAAGAAATATTTCACGATAGGTGCATCTTTTATTCCTCAAAGCAACGATAATTTTTTAATTGCCTAAGGCTGTTGGATTGATAGAAAAATCGGTTCCCACATGAATCGCATGATCGATGAATTGTATTTGTGGATTCATTAGAGATATTGGAAGTTTTTTCGTCGGTAAATTTATCGCGAATCCATCGCTGAGTTGTTGATTTAATGCCTAAAATAAATTGAGATAAGAATGATAGCAAAGGCAATTATTTTGGCGATTATATTATTGTTAACTGTAAATATATTAATTTCTCTTTTATTTCTTTTTTTTTTCTATCTAATTAAGTGTTGATTAGGTGTCAACGATAACACTGATAAGTAACTTTATATGAAAGTGTGTGTACCTAGAGCACAATTATATTTTGAAAATTACCCAACTTGAAAAGAGATGAATAATTCGCCAATTATAGCCTCGGAAATATGTAATATATAATTACACAAATGGCCATATATTTTGGAAAACATTTTGGAAAAATATTTTGGAAAAAATTTTGCAAAATTTTTGGAAAATCGAGGACGATTGCACCACTCATTATAGCCAGCTCATATATATGAGAAAGCTAAGGAAATGAGTTATACATAGAAATTCTGCTGGAAAAACAACGCAATCACGTTATCAATCAATGTAACAATGCAGCAGAGAATCTTGATATTACAAATGCTTACATTGGTCATTAATTTCTTGCCAATACTTGCCAAACCATCGAAACCATCTTGTGAAAATCCCAATCTACCATCGGTGTCAGTCAAATGAAGTACATTTATAGATGCATTTGCATATAGTCTATTATTGTCAATACGAAGCATTAAATCTATTGACGCGGTGATCGTAATTGAACCAACATGTGTTCCTGGACCATCGATGAAGAATTCAGCAAGAAGCATCAAATCGGCAACAACTAGCCCTAAATTATTGCTTTATTGAAGCGATTCTCTAAGCTCATTGCGTCGAACAAATGAGATAGCAGTAAGCCGGCTGACTTATCATTGAAAACTTATCTCTTAGAATATTTTCAAAAATTCAACCCGAATTTCGACATAAAAAGGAATGGACGGAGATAAATGAAGCCCCATGTTCGCACAATCGTTAAACGATGATTTCATGGTCGACACGGCTCTATGCATACCTCGAATTTTTTGATGGATACCTTTGCCGAGATATTTTGACACTGTTTCCCAAACTCGCTTCATATTCCTCAATAATAAGCATTGACTTCTCAATATTTTATATCCTTTTATGCGCTACTTGTAAAATATTTTCTGGATAACATCGAAATTTGTGACATAAACCCGAATATAAAACCATTCTTTGCGTATGCTCACATTTCTTCTTGATTATTCATTAGTATTGAGCAACGTTCCCTTACCTGCATTTTTGAGGAGAATCGATGGTGCACGAGCGCTGTGAATATGAACGCTGAGATTCTTCTTTGGATATTTATCGGCGACTGATGGCATTATGCTACCGATACAAAGACCAAGATTCACTAGATCAATTGGTGGCAACTGTCGCTTATCACGCTCTTTTATAATGCTACCCGCAGGTGACGATACTTGAGTCCCATCTTCATCGTCCTGTCGCATAATTCCATTGTGTGATTTGAATACGTTATTACTTACAAAGATACATTTGTGACCATACTCGAGCGATAAGATAATCTCGAATCGAAGTAGATGGACGAAAATATCCAATTGGAAAGGGAAGGGATGACTCTTTCGGGGAGATAGCTTTTATTGAAAAGAGCTGATGCAAATTGCCAATCTGAAGTGGAAGTCACTCTGTGAGCGGATATCCTTAATTCAAGGTTTGACTACTTCACATTCTGTGGGCACCTTTCAAAAATACAGTACATTTAAGTTGGATGAAAGTTGCGTAATTGCATGGATGTTTCCATCATTTATTATAGTTCTCAATTTCTGCCATAAGGTTGGCTTTATATATATATATATATATATATATATATATATATATATATATATATATATATATGATTTGATGAGAGAAAACATAATTCAGAAGCTCCGAAAAAAGTTTTAGTGGGAATGTTTACCTCAGATGAGCCTTTCTGCTCATTCAAACATGTCGTCTTCAGAAGTTCACCAATTGTAGCAATATTTGGACCAATTCTCATCGATATCATTTCTTTCCTTCAAAAAGACTACTTATTCCTCACTCTTAAAAGTGCAACCGTGTATTTATTCTACGAAGATAATCCCCATATCATTGTTTCCCATATCAATAGATAATCCCCATATCAATCTCCATATCATATTCATATCATTGTTTCTTTTCTTCTTCTCTGCAACTCTTCCAGTTCTTCTTCTAACTCCTCCTCCTTCCTGCTATCGTCCTTCAAAATAAACTATACAAATATTTTAATTAATATTTGCCATCTAGCGTTCCATTTCACAATTCAATCGCACAAAAATTAACTCATAAATAACTTAATATGTTAATGGGAGAAATTAGATAAAAATTTGCATCGCCAAAGCTGTTATTTAAACTTTCAGATATTCGCACTGATATTTGATACGCCTCGTTATGCTGCCTGTTTTTGTCATCTTGGACTAGTTTAAAGAAATACCTTTTCCTTAAACCCCCTCTCCTTCCACCTTCCCTCAACCCGCTCTCCATCTTTCTACCTCCACTCCATCTCTCCTCATCTCTCTCTCCATCTCTTCCCAAAAAAGTTATTTAAAGGAATAGTGAACAATTCGTTTATTTATGTAGCTGAATAACACTTCTTGTCCTAAGTATTCTTAAAGCAACTCACTTGTGTACATTGTAAAGAAGCGAATTAATCGTGAAATCACTGATCAACATCTCGATCATGCGATGTCCCACTGGTTGAGGGAAATTCAAAGGAAATGGACCAAATGGAGTTCCACCACTTCCTCGTGGACTGAATTCACCGATAATTTCGATGATTTGATCATTTGTGGTTGAATATATCCTTAGAGAGCGTAAAGAGAGAGCCAAATGCGAAAGTTTCTTCTGAAAGAATATTTTTTGAGCAATAAATATCTGCAAGGAATTCAGTTTTCAATTTCCAACGCCTCAATAAATAATAACTCTTCGAGAGTATTGCACCACATAAATTGTCTTCCTCTTTTCCTCCACCTTCGACTTCATTTTCCTCTCCCTCCTCCTTCCTTTCTCCTCCCTCCCTCCGGCCACCTTCTCTTATGCCACTTCGCTACGCTCAAAATCATCTCCATTTTTATACTGCAATTGATCGTGTTGATAATATCTTAACAACCTAGCACTGGCAACTATTAGAAAATTCTTTTTTCCCCTTCAGTTGATCTTGTAAAATATCAAAACGAATTGATGGCTAAAAAAATATTCTAATTAAAAGAAGTAAAACAGATTTATGAAGGCAACTCACCAAATCAAACGCATTTTTAAGTAGACCTGTGATAGTTCCGAATATATCAGCTCCAGCATTTGGTGGGCAGCCATTGCAATGATTGATAGCAAATGCACCTCGCGGATCGACTATTTCTGCGTTACTCGTTTTAACACCATGACTGCTAATAGTAGCGCGAGAGGAATTATTATTATTGCTTCGTTGCCATAATGCAAGCAATTTACGAATCGCCAATGAGAACGGCTTTAGGATACTCCTATAGAGACGTTTGTACTTAGAAGTTGACAGCTTTATTGACTCCGGAGTCGGCTCTTTCGTGGAGTGCTTCGCATGTTTATCGGACGAACGTTTCATAGTATCTAGCGTTTGTATGTCGTCTTGTGATGTATTTTTGATGCTTACTCCTAACGTGACCGCATTTTCGTCGTTTTCAGCAATCCGCCGTAAATGAACATTTCGACGGTATAATCGATGATATTGGATCTGAAAAGGCGAATTAATTTCTATATATTTTGAAATCCTTTGAGGAAAATCTGAAAACTTCATGAGGATCCTCCATAAATATCGATTTTCGAGTTCAAATTTATTGAGGATAAATTTTTAACCATTAAGAATGCGAATAATGAACATCTTCCAACAGGAAACAGTCTCTTGTAAAAAAGGTTTGCTGGTTCTTATAACTTCAATAACAATACTATACAATTTCCGCTTCAGCGTCTGCCCGGACGCTTAAATCGTAGAAGAAAGATTCAATGAAAGAAGTTGCAATATGTAAGTAGAACCAATAATTTGTAAAAAGTGATCAGTGATTAGCCCATATATTTAAAGAGATTAACCCGTGAGAGATTAGCCCATTCAAAGAGAGATTTTAAAAGAGAGAATGAAGGGGATATAGTGAGCAGGATTAACCCGTAATGATCGTATGGTTAGTGGCCGTATGGTTGGTGAGAGCCATCTCGGTTGGGCATTTCGGACTACTGTTCTCTGAGCAGATGGCAGCCGTTGAGTGTTTGCTGGATTCGATGGCGGTGAGGTGAATCGAGTAGGTGCGAAATGTTGCAAATGCTGGGAAACACCATTCGAAATATGCAAATCGCGATGTTGTGATATAAATCTAAGCTTTGGAAAAACTTGCTTGGGTGCTTTATGTTGACATATTTCCGTATAGCACTGAAAATTATCGAACATTTCCAGGAAGCATATCTTAATTAATAGTTTTGCAGGTATTCAACAATAATCTCTTTTATTAATGCAACTATTATAAATAATGAATAAAAAAATTAGAAAACTGCACCTCCATTATATAATACTGAATGAATTATCTATTACAATATTAGAAGAGACGAAGTTACGAACATCTCATGTGCTTAGTGTTCTTTTTCGTATATAATTGCATCAACATAGTTACTTATAGCAATTGGGTGAATTCGTCCATTTTGGTTTGCATCCACCGATTCGATCGAGTTTTCACTTTTGTGATGTATTTCAGTAATAATGATCTGTATTCGGAAGGTGGTCGATGTTATTGTTTTCTACGCTTAAACGTTATTTTTACTGATAAGAATTCCCAAAATTTCCCCCCCCCTCCACCTTTGAAAATAGTGTTGGTTGCACAGAGCAACCCAGCGGAAACGAATCAGTTCTTGCAGCCATCTTCAGGAAAATAAAAAAGATGACTTTGGACTTGTCTGGTCGCACATTAGTGAGCGAAAACATTGCAACTAAACAATGTTTGTTTCCCATTAAAATCTATTTCATACAATTAATTAAACAAAGTGTCTCGGGAACAACGTCATGATCTCTGATGCTAGCACTTCAAAAATACAAAATTCATCGTAATCTAAGTGTAAGCCTCACGCCAATATTCCAGATCTACCTGTAGTGGTAAAGTATCACCGAAGAGATCGCCTGTTGCAGCTGTAATTGTCGTAAATGGAATAATTTCAGGAATTTCTTCAAGCAATGTGTTCAACTTGCCGTTTACGATACCAGGTGCAAGTCTGCATAACTCAATAGGCATACCCACCTTCACCTGATCGATTATGAGTTTCTATAATAGTGCATTATATGACATCAACCATTTGTTATCAATCTGTTGTCAAGCAGATTTAACGCTCTCCCTTCACTAAATGATATCATATCAAACAGTCAACTTACTACAACTGAGAATCTAATTTCAAGAAAGACTAAAGGCAATACTTATGCAAATGTAGACGACTGTCACGTTGATATTATTAAAATGAAACTCACATAGGGAAACTGATCAGTATAAACAAGCTTGCCTTATGATTCAAATTAGCCACTTTACTGATTCATGTTACACATTAGGCTATTCAAAAAATTATAACACAAAACAGTTTTTGTGAGGCAAAAAAGCGATTAAGAGATGCAATGAACGCCTCAGAAATCGTTAAAATAGTCTACGATTTGTTAGAGGGTCAGAGCATTGGAAAATTGAATTTGGGGCATCAAAGGAAAAAAGAGGATATTAAATACAAAGCAGAGGTGCAATATCATGCTCAAAATTATTGAACGTTGACTTAGCATGCAATTTTAATTTATTTTTTATTACTTCCGGTAAATACCGCACCATTCACTAAAAAAATCCATAGATGAGATTGGATATTGGCGACAAAAAACATTGAATACAAAAGAATGATTGGGGCGATAAAGGGAAGATGCACTTAGCAAAAACAATCTATACCACTGTACTCAGTTGCCTATAATTGATACTCTACAAGTTGAACTAAAGTCCTATTGTTTCTGATTATATATGCTCACCAATTTAAGAATACTGCAAAAAAAAAAATCTAAATGCACTGGTATATATCTTCCTAATTGACATTGCTAGAAAACAAAAAGCTTTCGAACAAACCAAAATAGCAATTATTTTTACATTAAATATTGGCCAATTTGCAAGATCACCGAATAATCCACCATTTTCGGTCGATACTTGCACTGCACCAACATTCTCGACAGTGCATTGCAATAAGCGAAAATATAATTTCCCACTTGAGAGAATCTCAATCGCTAATGCGACTTGAAGTGAAACCTAAAAATTTATTTATCAATTTCGATATAATTAATTCTCATTATAGCCGTTTAATCGAAAATATTTTGCATTGTAATTGCATATTATTGAAATGGTTTATTATCTCTTTCATACTTCTTTTAAAGACGATTTCAGTGTTAGTATGAATATTCACTCAACATTAAATTTTCTTTCATTTACACTTCAAAGATTTCCTTTGCAATTTATATACTTCGTTGATTAATTTTTTTTTTCGATATACTTTCAACACTTTTACCGAGACCCAATCTTTAAATTTAAGCGTACTAAATGATGTTCTAAAAGTTTTGTCAATTTCTTATGCGCGTACGGTTTTCTATATGTAAAAATGATAGCGCATGTAGGTTATTGTTATTTTTGCATATTTTTATAGCACATGCACTGTGCTATAAAATGCAAATCAAAATTTTTAAAACAATTTCAAACGGGCAATCGTCTTTTTAAGAGCCCAAAATGAAATATTTTGGTATATAAAGGCATTTTATGCACTATTCCTTCATACGTTGAACGTAAGGTAAGCATTGTACTTTTAACATCAACCAAGTATGACGTTTGAATGTTGTTAATGTTTGCATAATAAAACTTCGCTTTGGAAAAGTTTCGATTTGAGTTTCTTTTTGAAGTTTTTTTTTTTTTTTTTAAAGTTTCTCCAAAAAGCGATGTGAGTTTCAAAGGAGAATACTCTACCGGATGTCTTTCCAACTTTGCCAGTGGTTCTCTAAAAGCCACGATTGAAGTCGATCCAAGAAAAACACTGTAAAAGTTTGTGGAAAAGCTAAAACATGGGCATCTCAACGGTCAACGGCCTATCGACATCTAAGTATAATCTATAAGGTGAAAAGGTAAGACAAATGTGTCTTCCATAGACTCACTGAAAAGCAACAAATTTTGCCGACTACAGACTTGTTCTTTATCAATCGTAAGGAACATAACGGCTCATTTATCGACCGAATCCATTACCTGTGACAAAAACGGTCAGCACAGTGGCTTGATGGAGACAAAGCCGGAAACACACTTTAAAGCTGAATGTTCACCTGGACAAGGTGCTGCTCATGTTTAAGAACCTTTAACTAATATCATCCACTATAACTGCATCAAAGTTGGAGGAACCTACAGGACAAAAATTTACTTTTGCGAAGCGAATTAGATGGTGCCCACGAGAATTTTTTAAACTGCAGCCGGCAGTGATCACTCGAAGATGCTCGATCCTATTCCATTGCAGTGTGGCCTCATTTTTCAAAACTCGCCGTACAGAAATTTCCAAGGTTAGCTATATCTCTTTCACAAAGATGTATTGAACGTGATAGTATTTATTTGGTTAATAAAACTGCAAATACCTGCAAATACCATTTGCAAATACACGAATCCACAAATTTGCAGTTGAAAAAGTGACAGAACTTTACGAACAATCTGTCATGAATGAATATCAGATCGTTGCCTCACCCACTTCAATATTTCGTGATAGAATGTAAACAACCTGATAGAATGTAGCATGAGCAACACCGGAAAATGGTACTGGTAATACTAGCATTCCCATAGATCCATCCATGTTTCCACTCAATCTGAAATGCAATATTCATAGCAACCATTTTTTTTAGCTATTTGCATCTTAACTCACCCTCACTCTGCTTTCCCCACTCCCTCGGCCATCACCTAAATTGCAAGAAAAAAGTTGAAATCCGTATTTATCATTTTGTTGTTGCACATCGAATGCGTAGCTTATTTGGAACGCCACCTGCTACAACTTTTTTTTTTTTTTTCATTTGATTACGCTCATTTCTGATACGAAAGTTATAATTTAGCCACAAATATTTCAAGCATGATGGGTACAGCACTGCACTGAGAAATCAGCTAAGTTATCTTGGAAGGCTACTACAGCTTAGATCACTGCTCTATCCCAAAGTGATCAGGATGAGTTTCATTCAGTGTTTCAAGATCAAAGTGTTTTTAGTGATTCTCTAATATCGGTTGATGTTTTAATTGCCGAAATATGTGGCGCTCATTTTGTAGGTTTCATAACATTTGAGCATTTTATACTATATTTGGTCGAATCTATTCATTTGGTGGAAGTCATATATGACTAGCGGCATTTAAATAAGTATCGAACACTGATATTCTAACGTTGAAAGAATTCCTCCATCATCAAAATTTTTGATTTATTAATGAAATTATAAATGAGATTTTGACCACGAATTCAATTATAATAATCAAAAGCTTACAAAGATGAAAATGAGAAATGATCTCAAAAAAAAAAAAACTAACGCAAAATCGAAATTTCTCAGCGATAGCACAATTTGATTGGGTGGTAATGGTGTCACTGCTACAATTTCTGGAGTCCGATATCCCGATATATATATGTTGAATATTCTCACACTTGTTTTTACCTGGAATTTCCCCGGGTAATATAAATTAACATTATTTAGCAACTAAACAATTCAAAAAAAAATTGAAAAGAATTCGGAGAATGCAAATCCAAATTATTTTACCTGTTGTATTTGATGAGTTATTTCAGCCAAATGAACACGCGTTACTTCTTTATCCAAAACATATCGAGTGATCGTAGATGCATAATAAAATAATGCTGGATTTAGACGAACTTTTATACCAGCCTCTCCTACATTGCCTTTCAAAAGAGTTGGATCGATATCTGCTAAATCCTTGTTCTTGATGATATTCTTTGTTGAGAATTCTTCTCTTTTTTCCCTAAAAAAATTCACAAATAACCATTTCATTGAAAGTTTATTGCGATGACAAAGTCAATCAAAAAATATCAGTAAAATATAATTTTCATATTTCATCTTAGGAGTCTCTTAAACAAAAAACGTTCTTCTTTTTTCGTATTAATCTAGGAAAAATTCTTAATATGGCTTTTTGCTATTTTTTTGTATATGTGTTTTTTGTTTTTAATTTTAATATATGCTCACAAACGTCTTTCTTTTATAATGGTTGAATTGGATAGCTGTGCTGCGTTACAAACGTCAATTTTGTGTATGTGAAAGAGAGTGAAAGAAAAATTCATTGAAAATACGCCTGCTTTACATTCAAAATTCGTTGTTCAATGCAAATTGAAGACTCAGATTGCCAGACTTAATATAATATACTTCAAAAAATGTGTCAAAATCAACTACCATATGAACTCTTCAATCCAACGATGAAGCGATTTATCGTAATTTCGTTATTTCTATATACATTGCAGAATAAGCCGCGAAAAGCAAAAAAAAAAATGTTATAATATCAAACATTTCGATTAAATGTGGCACTTGTAGCAAGTTTTGATATATAGCGTAGGCGACTGAGCAAAATTTCATTATCGAATTATGTAGTTGTATGGAATGAAATTCTTTAAAATGGCCAAGCTTGTCGGAAAAAAAACGATGACTTTCAATTTGACAGTTATAAAATGATAATAACAAACACAAACGATAAAGATATGATTTATTAAATAAAATTCTTGAATTTTCATCGAACATACCTTTGAAAAATTTTTTCATCGCTAAGGAGGGATGCTGAGATATTTTTAGGAAAATAATTACGAGTTGCATCGTTGAAAGATTGCTTAATAACGCCATTAATACATGTGAACAATTTAGATGTGAATGTTTTTTCCAATGTTGCGCCGCATGAATATTTCGCATCCTTTGATTGAGATCGCATTTCGCCGAATAGTTTGCTCAAAGAGAATGTCAGAAGAATTGTTGCCAAAGCAATAAGTAAAGCATTTGTGACCTTCATGCAGCTGAAAAGATTAACAATAGTGATACTGCTGTCAGTACAGAAAGCCTTAGTGATACTGTTCTCAGTATAGAAACCGAAGAAGCCGCTTCATCATAGAAACCTTCATCATATGCCGAAATATGCCAACGTGATGGAAACAGATCAGATAATTCGTCAGCCATAAGTTACTTTTCAAGTTTCTATGTATCAGTCGACCATTGCACAAAATAAGAGTTTACTGTTCGGAAAGCTGGTGAAGTTATTTCTAAAGATACTAGCATCGTTAGCTATGGGCAATATTTGTATTCAAATTTAGACACCTCAGTTCTGATATATTTTTATTGATTTTTTTGAATGAATTTACAACTCATTCCACTCGAAAATCTTGAGGAGCACATTTTTACTGAACAGAGGTCTGAAGCGTTCCCCATCACAAAATTAAGACCAGAGTTAACTATAAATTGTAAAAACAGAAGTTATCCCGTCGTTTTTTCCCGGCTAAGCCTGAACTGTCGCTCATATGTATTTTTCTTTGTGCCTATGTCAACAAAGGGTTTTATTTTTCAATTCCCACTTACAAAAGAAGGTATGAAATAAGCAATTACTATTGTTTAGCAAGACGAGCGTGTTTATATATATATATATATATATATATATATATATATATATATATATATATATATATATATATATATATATATATATATATATATATGAATTTAGAGTTCCGATAAAATGGTTTCAATGTTAAAAAAAATTTCAGAGCTCTTCGATCAAATCGGATAAGTTACTGTTGTAAATCTTGAAATAAAATTCCCAAAATCTCTGGCAGTTCCCGTTAGAATATATCCCCTCCAAAAAAAAAAAAAAAAAAATCTCGTTTTAGTCAACGAGCCCATCTCAGAACGAAAGGTAGAACATGACCGACCAATCGAATATTAGAAGTTGCCTCTAAAATATTTCTAATAAAGCAAAAACAATAAAACGAAAATACTGGATGAGAGGAAAGAGTAAAAGAATTTAAATGATATGAAAATCCATCAGCATTGATCACTGTAGAAATAGATAATGCAATAGGGAAGATGATCGGCTTTAATTTCACTGAAATGATGCTGAATGAAGACGCCAATGAATAGAAGCAAAAATTTTTTCTTTCTTTTTTTTTGCAATGCTACGAGGAATCAAAACTAGACAATGCAGTTGATTTTATGCTTTCTATTGTTTCACAACAGGTATGCTGTTGACGTAAACTTGTTTTTTGAAAACATTATTAGACGACAATAGATGCGAATTTAATCTAATTGCTTCAAGCAATAAAAAAAGGTGATCGTGAATTGTGTTGAAATCTTAGGCAAAGCATTTGAATTGAATTGACTTTAATAAACATTTTCTTTGCGAAATTTAAATTTAATAAAATATGTTTTGATGCATTTTTGTTCGTTTTTGAAAATAAGCGTTAATAGCGATTTCGTTATTTCAATTCTCATAGCCCATCGTTTATGCAAACAAATAAGCATACAATTCGGGAAAATTTGCCAGCCTGTATGTATTCAATTGCAGTTAGCCTATCATTCTCCTGACTTATAATTCGATTTCTTACTTGACCAACTCTATGTGTTGAAATCTTTTATCACTTTAGCGTATTTACTTTTACATTAAGATGAGTGAAAAACAAATTAATTAGAAAATAATTTACATTGCATATATTAGAGGAAGCATTCGACTTTAAATAAACAACTTTTTGGGAATATTTTTACATATAGGTTGATTTTTTATTATTGAACTTGTGTGGTTAAATTCCCGAAACCAATTTTTGGGCAACTATCGGCAAATCGTAAGTTTTCTCTATCAACTGCTTCTTCGTCATATTGTGATTTGGCAGTGAAAATTTCACATATTGGTTACGTTGTTTATGTTACTGATTTTAAAAATTAAATCAAGGGGGATTTGAACATCAGATATTTCTGTATAATTTTTTCTTTTCATAAGATTTTCAACTTTTATTCTCTTCTAATTTTCTTTCAGCGGTTAATTTTTCACTCAACAATATTTCATTTTGTTGATTTTGATAGGGCCTGTAGAAATTTTAAACGCAGCATTTAATTCTTCAGTGGCAAATGTTTTTCTTCTTTCATATCCTAAACGAACGTTACCCTCCTCCGCCACATTATATATGGCCAAAACAACTACTTCTCCCCCATTCCCACCCGTCCGCTTTATTTCCTAAATTAGCAACCCCTTCTTCATTTGCAGCTATCTATACAGTGATCGAATTTTTCATTTGCAATAGCAGTACTACAGCTTACATATGCATAAATGGTAGGGTCGCTAATAGGGAATAGATCTGACTAACGAAAAATAACTCCATAATAACTTTAAATATAAAAAATGAAAAACAAATGCTCAACAATTTTTCAAGAGATCATTGTTGGCTTTTTTCATTTCATTGGATGAGTTAATAAACTCTTTTATTATTATCGGAGATTTACTTCTCAACGATTACCAGTTCATCACCTTTAAACTTCTCACAGATACAAACGACGAAATATCCGCATGTCAGAAATGAAACCAAGTTTCTTACTTCTGTATAAAAATGATTCCTATGAATAGACATAAATAAATTACCTCCGAAAGTGCATATATATACATTGCACCAAGATATTCACTCATTTTGAGACGGCTAATTCTATTTCTTTCTGATTTTTACATGCCACTCATCACTGGTACAATACTCCTCAACCCTCGATCTTTGTCAACATTGTATGAGGGCTTGAAAAATTCCGCAATGGATCAAACGCAATTGCCACTAAAAATTTCGAGATATTTTAAGTGTCAGAATTTATAAAAGTGGCTTTAAGTTGCACAAAAGCACCGAACTTGAATATGCAAGTGGAACCTCGGGAACACGACGCAAAATCCTTTATTCAATTTGACATTCAAATTCTTAGTCAAATTATTGGGCAAACGCACAAAACAATTGGGCAAGTATGTCAACGGAGCCGTTTCCCTATTACTGGTCAAACATTGACATGATGCGTGTAAAATTAATTCGTTTTTCAATTTGCAAACGTCCTTAAGAATTTTTTTCATATGAAGCTCGAAGACGGGGAAAATGTTTCACTAAAATTTTGAGGAAATAAATTCCAGTCACAGACAAGTGTGAATATCACTTGCCAATTTTGATGATTCAATATAAGCTTTGCAAATTAGATTATTCTTGAATCATCTCTTGCATTATATCAACTCCTTCTTCCATCCCCTTTCCTCTCTCTATTCCTTAACTTTCATTAGCGCAATCTTTCTGGTTATTTTTCCAACGCAATCTTTCTGGTTATTTTTCCACTTCATAGATTGAAGCTTTAGTTCCGAGTGACATACAACCGCTAAATTTTGACATTTTCCTGTCGTTTCGACAGGAAAATTAAAATATGACTGTATAAAAAGGAAAGCAAATATCACGCAACAATGAAATAAATGAAAAATGTTGAAAGGCACTTTGCATATGCAATCACTGTACAATTATTTCATATCACCGCAACAGTCTATTTCAAGCCTTTCCACCCGAAAACATTTCACATTCTTATCAATTCAGCATTCTGTCATACTGATAGATTGAGAGGATATGGCTGGATTGTTGGTAATTTATCTGAAGGCTTATGGAAGTGTACTGTCGCTATACGACTCGAATCCATTGACGTGAGACGTTCATTATTGGATCGCACGTCTGGTAATAGTCGTTCTCATACCCGATATCCGGCAATATGCAAATTCCAGCAATGTGAACGAAGTGATTTCTCAATCGAGAACAACGCTATGCGTTTATTGCAATCTGAGTGAAATTGTTACCAGTGACATATTCTTCAAGACTATCCACAGTTCTTGATGGTATCGAATTCTCTGAGAGACCACTGTAACATGTGAATAATGATTACATTAGAAGTAGATAGATGATGAAAAGTTAAGCAAAAATAGCCGCATTTCTTTCAGATTACTTTGAAAATTAACGAATGAATAATTTTCAAAAATCTCTTGATGTATTGTTTACTTTTACTTTCATTTTTTTATTTTGAAGATATAAATTTTATAAACCTTATTTGTGCTAGAGTTATTAGTTAAACATATTCTACACCATTCAGCTATGCAGTCAATTTTCCATAACTGCTCATTTTGCGCTATTTATGACACCTGAAATCAAAGCTGATACACTAAAAATTCCTGCATGGGGAAGGAGAGAGAAAAAAGAGGAAAACTTTGTTACCTTCATTGTTGGATGTATGAAAAGTGCAACTGGATTTTAAAAATTTCGTTCTTTTTGAAACGAAACGCCGATTTGTTTGGTTAGCAACACTTCAAAAATATTAATGGGAGGAAAAAAGGAATTTCATATGAGAAAAAAATTTACATAGGTGAGAAATATTTTCGAAGTTTTTTGGATGGTGACAAGTAAGTACTTTTGCAAAAAGCAAAACGTTTATCTTCCTCGTGGGATGCTGCTACCGAATTTCTCAGCAAGAAAAATGTCGCGAAGATGGAAAAAGTCTAGATGACTTCTTAAATGTAATATGCTTCATGAAAAAAAAGGTAAAATGAAGTATTCATAAGAGGCAATCGATATTGCCTAACGACAATAGATATTCTGATATATTATATTAGAAAGCCTAAGCGGAGTACCTTTGCTGAATTGCGAGTCCAACGGTATCATAAAGTGTGATGTATTGTTCAATGGTTTGTACCATACGTACACGTTGTTCTCGTAATTTCTTAACACAGCCAAAGATATCAACTGTAGGATGATACATTATATGTTGCAGCAGAATGTCCAACGCAATGAATACACCTGTTCTTCCAACACCAGCACTTAAAAAGATTCAATTAGTATTTATAAATAAATTGCACTTTAAACGATCAAAATTAGCCGGAAGTAAACAGCAACAATTTTACTATGAATGACGATTTGAAGCTTAACATCAAGAGTTCTAATGAAATTACCCTACCAGGTGCGGTTATTGTATGCTCATTCTTAACTGTGGCATATTAGGCAAAAATTGATTATGCACAGCCAGCCAATTGCTTACTCGATCATATAAACATACCATATTGCACAAGAAAGACCGCCTAGTAAATGATATATGAAAATCATATCATCGACTTATCATGAAATAAAGAGAACATAAAGCAATACCTGCAGTGAACAAGAATAGGTGGTTGTGGATTTGAGCGTCGAACTCGTCGAATAAAATCAATCAAATTTTTCGCATCCTGAGGTCCTTTACAATCCTGCCATTCCTTATAGTGCCATTGTGTAATGATCCTTGTATGCCCACCATAACTAACACTCATCTCACGTTGTGTGCAAATATCATCGCATAACGATGTTACTAAACGCACTTTCACTTTCCCGTAGATGCTTTCGGTACCCACCTCTTCGGGCCAATATTGTGCACATTTCAACTGCAAATTGATATTTCAACGATTGGGAAAGCAAATATCTCAATATTTATTTATTCATTAACAAATGCGAGTTCCTTTTCTAGAAAATAAAATATAAAATTAAGAGTCGCAAAATCACAGCGTTATAATCGAGAACCATAAAATCCTCCAAGAAATTCTAACTTTTCATCGCTTGATTTCGTATAGGAATGATCTTAATGACAGATAGAGTATATTCTTAACTCACCATATTATAGAATGTGAATCTAGAGACGAGACCAATGGCAGATGCAGAATGTGAAATGCCAGTAAAGAAAGTTAGCAAGATTTTCAATAGGGAAGATCTGAAGAACGTGTTATCCTTTTGATAAGTGATTCGATCAACAACGGAGCTCACAAGATGTAAAGAAGACTGTTAAGTTTCGCATCAAAGAGGCAACACAAGCATCAAATATGTTCTAAGCAACTGCTATACTATAAACACTTTTGGGTGATTTATCGAGGAAACAAAGTGAGCGTTAGACTTAACTCAACATCATTTGGACTGCATTTTAACAACCAAATATTATCATATGCAGGTCGCAATTTGGATCTATACATTGGAACATACACAGAGTTCAATGTAATCAAAATAAAGTGAAAAAGATTCAGTAGAAATTAAAACTCAGTGTTCGACTGAGTTAAGTGCTAGAAGTATGAGGAATTAGATCTGCTGAACTCTACAAAGAAAACAACGCCTGCGGCAAAAAATATGCGAAGCGGCTAACAAAATCTTATTTATCTGAACTCTCAATAATAAACGCCAAATAATGTCTCGTTCAAAGCTTTATACAAAGGATACTTTTAATCAACGCAAAAAAGATTTAATGATACACGCTCTAATTAATCAATTATTATAAGAATTAAAAAAGAAACAAGTACCCTGAGGTTTTCGATACATTCGGTCAGCATAACAATACAATGCACACTTTGCTCCCAAAGCATCATCCAGAAATCCTCCACAGTGCTCTCACGTTTTCCTTGACTTGTCTCGTTATAGCCAATTGGTCCTTGAGTAGCAATATAATTTCTTGGAATATCGTATCCCTACAATATCAAAATAAAATTATTGCCTATATGCACTGTTTCATACAATTTTATTGCTAAACAATTGCTAAATAATTTGCATCTTATTCGTAAACAAAGCAATTTGCATATGATAAAAAATATATTACACTGGTAACAGTTAATGCATAAGATTTCTTTCTCTTAAAATATTACAACATTCCCATCACATAATACTTTCTTGCGATGAAAAAGACGAAATTATTCAGCTTTAATTTTCAGGAGTTGAAGCTTTCTTTTTTCGATGTTTTCGAATTACTGAAAGGCCGACTTCGGCCTTAATTACTACCTCTCAATTGGGCGATACAATTTAAGCAATGAAGAATCAACAATGCCATCTGTAGGTTTGATTTGAAGACAGCAAAGTTTCAAAATGACTTACATCAATAAAACTCGCATTTATATAGTCGCTGTGATGGTTTTCGATCTTTACTCTATTATCGTCATCTGAAAATAAATAAGGTTAAGTTCGTTAAAAATATTATCATGCTATATTCTTTCATCCGTAATAATTTCCTCAGACGGCAGCAACATGACAATATGCAATATGACAACAATATTATTCAGCTGTAAACGAACGACTCGACGTTTTTTGCAAAATGTGGATTTGCCCTAGGGTGAAATGGGCTTTTCACCCCAAATATAAGTAGGCAGGACATTGTTCGTTTCACCGTGACTTCGTTCTGACATCGCAAACTTGCTTCTATTCTTTATGGAATGGTTGAAATTTGAGTTCTTGCTCGCCACACTCATCGCAGCATCACCGAAATATTTGAAGTCCGGAAACTAAGAATTCCACCTGTGAGCCTACAATGCAGACGCGCTGATTCTCGCGCTTAGGACTGGGGAATATTGGCCTCTCGGATCAGCTTTGACCAGGACAGCTTTCCGAGGCCAATCTCGACGAGTTGCAGCAATTCGCAGAGACTGACAGGCATAACAATACTCGTTCATTGACCAGTACTTCCGGATGTTCCTATACCTCCGTCATAAACGCAATGCACGAGCTTCAAAAGGTTCAAGAATTTGATCGATAGATGCCATAAGAACTGACGAATAAGAATCTTTCCATCAAGCCGACGTCTGTCAACAACTATCCGGCAACCGTCGTTTTGATTGATTGAAAACTTCTGCTATCACAGACGAGAGGTGGTGTCTCTACGGTGAACCACCAGGAACGCCGGTGGAGATGGCAGACAAAGGTCACAGCCTGAGCCAATGAGGATCTACACTCAAAAAGTGATGTTTAGTGATGTGTTCATAAGCTTGATCATTACCAGCTGCTCTCAAATAACAGGATTGTGACAGCTGCATTCTCCTGTAAACAACTGCTCCTCGCTGAGGAACTCGCAGAAGTGCACCCCAATTGAAAGTTTTCCTTCCGCAGGATAACGCGATACTATGTGTCGTTAGGAGACCCGGTTTGCCTTGCTCAACCTCGGTTGGGAATTTTACCAAATTCATCATGCGTCCCGAACTCGGCTCCCTCGAACTACCATCTTTTCAGATTTATTAGCAATTACTTGGCGAATACAAAGTTCGATGATCATCGGAAACTTAGAGAAAAACAGTGTTACTTTTTTCGTTCGTAGCCAGTGGACTTTTGTAGAATAATGTTCAGTTCTCTCTTTCATAGCGCTACCAATAAGTAGCCAACAGCGATGGTCAGTAAACCTCGAACTGAAACTTGAAATCTTTTGTCCCTGAGTTTCATTCTTAAAATAAAGCTCCTTCAGTTAAAAAAAAAAAACATTCACGACCTTCGTTACAAACCACTAATGACAGTCGCAGTTTCATCTACTTCTCGGAAATCAACAAGGCTGAATTGTGCTTGGCCATGTACAATTCAGAGTTCATCGCTTATTCCACCGCCCACAGCGGTCATTCGCCAGGACCCTCAGCTAACCTTCAACCAGTGGTCAACCGCGTGCCGTCATTTGTGACCTTCCTCACTGCACTATGGACTGGCAATCGAAGTCAATATGACGCAAAATTTGAGAATTTGAAATATTCAAAATGAATAAATTATCTAAATCCCACAAAATACAGTACTCTCTCATCTTGTGTACTTATTTATTTATTTATTTCAATCAACATAGCATTCATTACGAATGAAGGTCTCTTCATATCGCTTCCACTTGTCCCGAATCAATGCTTCTCTGATCCAGTTGGTTCCTGCGGTCTTTTTTAAAGAATCGCTCCACCTCATTGCAGGTCGGCCTCTATTTCTTTTGCCAATCCGTGGTGTCCATTCTGTTATTCGCTTCACCCGGTCGTCATTTTTCACTGCGGATATCTTCGCCGCCCATCTAAATTTCCTCATTCCAGCCTCGGTCACCCAATCCTTTACCTTTGTTACACCTCAAAGCCATTCGTTGGTTTTTCTCTCCACTAATTTGATTCCTGTCATGATTCTTTCCATTCTTCTTTCTGCCACCGCTAGCAGCTTGCGCACTTTTTTAGTTGTTACCCATGTTTCAGAACCGTAGAGAACTGTTGGCATCACGCTTTTTTCGAACAGTTTCCTCTTGACACTCATCGGTACTTTTTTCTCACGATAGAAGTCTTTATTCTTAAAAATGCTTTCCAGCCTTGTTTGATCCTGCGTCGTACATCTGCTTCCGTCCCTCCGCTCATTGTTACACATCTGCCCAAGTAAATAAATTCATTTACACTTTCAATCTTCTCTCCTCTTACAATATTGTCGACTTCAGCTCTCTGTTGCTCATCAGCTTCGTTTTGGAGGTGTTTAATCGTAAGCCAACTGCTGCACTTCTCCCTCGAGTTCTCTGACCATTTTCTTTAATTGGTTGAAGTTGTGAGATATCAAGACTACGTCGTCTGCGAACCTCAAGTGCGAAATTCTTTTCCCGTCTACGGTCATCTTGTGATCTATTACAAAAGAAAGCGGTCAACAATACAAATTGACCAGAATTTTAATCAACCGATTTGGTTTTACGCAACTGCATTATAATACTCAAAATATTTCAAATGAGTCCAAGTGCATTTATTTCTTTAATAAGCAACAATTTTTTTGTTTAAGTGTATTTTGTGTTATAATGAAGCAAGGAATAATAAAATGCAATTTTCTCGATTAAATAACAAATACGAAAGTAGTCATTGAATATGGGAATTAACATAATTCCATTTATTTTTTAAGGTGAGACAAATTTTATTGTTGTTTTTATACTCAAAAAGCACGATTTTTTGAATATTAACAGATTTCCATATAGCATATTTCAATATTGAATGCAGGTGGTCTCTTTACGACGAGTAGATGTAAACAGATATTGATTTATAGTTAAGTATAATATAATATCTTTTCCATTACACAAACAACGCAATATCTATTAAATTCAATCCGCCGACCAACTAATGCAAAAGCATTTTTTTAAAACGTATAGATTGATTAACACTCACATGGAAGGACATCCATAAAGCGATTTTTCTTCATGTTATCAACACTTTGCACCACAGATTTCCGTTCGCTGAGAAAGCTTCGATTAAGTACCTAAAATTATTGGAATGATGCTTTTAAGGAGTGCTAAAATCTATTCCAAATTAAAAAAGTCGTTGAATAAGAAAAAAATTTCTTGCATATCTGATAATGCTTTCTACACTTTTCTCCACTCAAAATCGGCGAACTTTTTTTTCACTTTTTTCTTCACTTTCTCCACTCAACTTAAATCTGCGTCAAAAAATTCGCATGCAGCAATTACATTCCACGTAAACAACGATTAATTTTAGCACATTAGTATTCATTGCTCTTTTATTTGACTTATTATTAGGTAATCACTTTTATTTTTGTGAGTACTTTATAATGTGTGACTTTTTTTTTTGATAGCCTAAAATCACATATGCAAATTACAACTGCACATTCTAAAATTATGAATTAGGGTGCCATTAACATTCAACGGTATCTATATAACTTCTGAAGTACTGTTGCATTTCTTTATGTGGCTTCCGAGGTGCTATTCTACTCTATACGATACCTCTTCATTTCTATGTTTCATACTTATAGTGGATTACATAAAATCCTAAGGGAGATATTTTAAAGCTTTAAGATAACAGATAAAATTTTTTTTTACTTCAAATTCTCGATCGATCCAATCGAAATCATCGTCGCGCCTTTCTCTCAATCGTTGCACAAAATCTTTCTTTGGTATTTCCCTGAAATCCAAGAAAAAAAATCAGTCTCTTACATATGATATTCACCTGTTCATAAACCTTACTCTCTAAGCTACCCTCATAAACATGTCATTTGCGATCACCGGGAGCTTATTCGTTCATAAATATAAACTTTCATTTCAAAAATGCATAAACTGAAACTGTTCTATTACACGCTAATATTCTAATTTTTTTATTTGCCGCATTGATTCTTTGACTTCAGAAATTTCCGATCAAGCTTTGGAGCAAAAATATGCCAATAACGCGAAAGTTAAGTAGTTAAACAACTTTCCTGCAAATATCCGCCCCACCTTTTACATTTTATTTCTCGGATTGATGTCAAATTTTAAAATTGAGGATGTCGTAAGCACCTCTCTCGATTATTGCGTACGCTATAAGGACTGGGATTAATGAACGTGGAAATTGGGTAAGTTGGCAAGTTTCAACTTAGGCTGGCAAGTTTATTTTTCGAAAACTCATTGAAGATTCATTTGGTGTTAGTTGAATCGAATGACAACTTACAGATTGTGTAAATCAAAACGGTACGTTGCCATCACACAGGAAGATGTGGGTTTTCCGGCAAAAATAAAGAGGAAAACCAATGCAATGGTATGTGGATAATTCCTCCAGAAATCATCCCTTATCTTACGAAGCAATTTTATGAAGCAATATTATCGCATTCGACTGCTAATATTCCCTTTAATTTCACCTCCAAATGAAATGAGCACTATAAAAATTGCGCTCGATGAACAGTTTCTCATTTTCAATAGTTTCAATACTTAAATTAATATAAAATAAACTTACGTGTTTCCAATATTATTATATTCGTCACGCAACGTACGAATACAAGGTAATCTGATTTCTGTAGGTCTACAAGCCATACACGTTCTGAAAGCGAAATCATTATAGAAATACACATTGTGTTCCGTTCATCTAGATCAGCCATTGGTATAAAAATGGAACGGGATTGATATGGCTATTGATAGAAGATTGCACATGCACAGATAGAAAAAGAATTATCCATATGTTATTCATATAATGGGAATGAAGATTAACAAAAAACGATACAGTAGCAGTTCGTAGATACATAGGTAGATATCACCTGTACTATCAACCAAGTGAAGCAAGAAAAACTTAGAAATAGATAAAATTTCCACATTTACTCAATTAGCACGGGGAAATCAATTCAGATTTGCAGAAGATTTCTTTAGTAAAATTTTAGAATTTCGGATTTCTTTACCTCGTAAATGAAGTTCACATTGAGGAAGTATACCATTGAAAACATTAAAATTGCACATTGAACAATTGCAAATATTCTAATACAATAAACACTCTTCCATTGCCTATTTTAGTCGATCCTTCTACATCGGTTATACAACGAATAGTTTGAATAGATAACAATTACCTGAGTTACTTATTAGTTGTTACCATATTACTATTACTTGAATATAACATCTGGAAGACAATCGAAAAACGCACTTATTTAGTCGTTTCGCTGTTTCAGTGGCGATATTCGTCGATGAATCTGTTGTTGTCGCTGTTTTGCTGTTATTATTAACCTCTTGTCCAATTTCCTGTGGAAAAAATATTTCTTTTAATTTAACGATAATTATTTGACATTTCCACTGCAACGATAAAGAAGACAATTTTCTGGTGACACAGAAACTAATAATTTCAAATTAAAACAAGCAATATCCTAGCATGATATAATATAAAATAGGCGGGTTTTTGGCTGTGAATTAACACCATTGAACTGTTGAAGTAATGAACATGAAAAACATCCCCTTGTTGTTGCCTATAGATTCTCCATCGAAAATTTGCCATAGCCCATATATATATATATATATATATATATATATATATATATATATATATATATCATTTCATATTCGCATAAAAATTCGATCATGAATTGAATCTCAGATATTTTAACGTTATATGCAAAAAACTATTACGTGCATTTGGCTTTTTCTTTCTTTTTGTTCCAGCTAATTAATATCACATAAGGAATCGAAACAAATGGTGATTATGAATAGAGCCTTTTTGCATCAGCGAGAAGCTGATTTATTGAATATAACAGATGAAATGGAAGCGGAAATGACATCAAGTACAATCATAAGACAAACAAATTGACTCTACGATACACTGCTCTAAAAGGTGATTATCCTAATGAATTCTTTCAATTCCACTTCCCTGATACTGAATTCAATCTCATTTTGTGTAATTTTAATTCCAATTTTTTGAAGTTTACAATTTCATTTCAATTTAAGTTCAATTCATTTACGATGAATAATAAATCATCAAAAATTTCATTTCATTTATTTATTTCACAATTGAAATGTGCACTCTGAACATTTACATCGCTATATCATTGAGAAAAAGGATTAACGAATCATTACAGTATAAATATATTCGTGTGGATGAATTGCCAATGTAGTGATTAAAAAATCAAGTGGGATGTATGCGTATTCGTTGTTGAGTCTTCAAATACTCACAATTATATGAGAATATTAAATTCCATTTTCTTTGCAATCCCGAGAATCTTTACTATTATTCCTCTATCGCATCAAATCATATAAGTTGCGTGCAAATAAATGACTAAAATTGGATGACGAGAGCCGGATTTTTTAATAAAAAAAATAAAAATTTTTGTTAACATTGTTAGCTTCGAAATTTTCATCGAGGAAAATGTTATATACTTCTTGTAGTTGAAATATCATTCAAAAAAGACAAGGAAAATGAAAGAAAGGTCAGCATCGGATATGCAACTTATATATCATATCATATCTTGACAACTCACAATTCGTAGCTCAACAGATTGGGGAGGAAAGGAAGAGAAGAGGGGGGGGGAGAGTCGAATGGAGATAGGGAGAGGTGAGCAAAATTGAGAAAATATAAGCTTAACAATAAAAATTTTTAGATTTTAGGCGTTAAGCCATATGAAAGTACGAAATTTTAGTTCACCGTTGGTGACCATCTAAACACCTATCAATGAGCTAGTTAATGGATGCCGACCCAATAAAACCGTTTCGAATCATTACCACGAATGGCATTTGAGTGGGTGAATTCAATGTCATACTTAGTCAACATTCAATGACGCAAGTAAGAAATGTGTAATAGTGTCTATTTCTAAGCTAGCAAACTGTGGGTGGCATAGTAAATGATGAATTTAAAAAGGGTAAAAAATACTCATAAATATTTCAATAAATGAGCTTTGAGAATTTTTCCTTTTCAAATGAAAAGTGACGTGAATATAGAAGAAGATATATTATAAATATTTATCAAATACCAAAGATATTTTATTATATTAGTGATATCTAATATTGACGATAATAATAAAAAGATAATACGGTAATAATAATATTTACCAGATATTAATGATATGAAATTTATAAAGATATATGAAATAAAAAGATAAAAGATACAAAAACAGGCCTCATTGAAAACAGTTATTGTATTCGCAAAATATTGGGAAAATATTTCAATATTTATGTTGCAATTAAGAAAAATACTTCAATAAAGAAGAAAAGTTCGGCGAGTAAAGATGTTACAAATATAACCGAATAGAATTAAACGATAACGATGATTCAAGAATTTCAACATCGATTCATCATATCAATTTCGATAACATATTTCAAAAATAATAATGGTCTAATATCATCTTCAAAGATTTATACTCAATAGATGTTGTGAATTCTTCATAAGATTAATACTTATTCATCCCTTAACGAAGCAATTTCCTAAACCACTAATAAAGACCATTATGATGTTTCTTCTATCTTTTTATTCAATTAATAAAATCCTTTATGATAAGGTTATTTTTATAGCACTATCACAACGGTCTTTATTAGTGGAATAAAACGTCATGCACTTTGATCACTGATAAAAGCGATCCTCGATCAGATGTTGATGTGTCGGTTTATGATTTCACCTATTGTGACGTTTCTTATATCGTCAAGAGATCATCCCCCCCCCCCCCCACCCACCCTTACAGCTAAATTCTTTAATGAACTGAAGATAATGAGAGAGCTAAATTGAATTTTTTAACGCATTTGAAATGGCAATGAAATCATGGCATGAGGGGATGATTGACAGACAAGCAGAAGAACCAACAAACAGACAAGCAAACGGACAAACAAACCAATAAATAAATAAATAAATAAATAAATAAACAAATAAATAAATAAATAAGTAAGTAAATAAATGAACCAACAAACAAAACAAACACAAACAAGAAATTCACAAACGCAATTATGGAACATTTAAGCAAAAAATATTTGAGATTCTGACGAGATCTTATTAAAAATTCAGAGAATTAAACGATGCGAAAAAATGAACTCAATTCAGCAACTGGGCTATGCATCCAATCGCAATATTCATCTCAATACATAGCGTTTGAAAGATTTTCGAAGAAAGAGCATTCAAGAATCAAATTAATCTATATAAGCACATATTCTAGAGTAATGCTACCATATAAGCAACAATTTAATAGCACAACAAATAGGAAAATGCATCTCAGCGATTGGCGCAACATGCGCTTTTTTTAGTTCTTGCGCAATCATTCATTCCCATTGATGAACTAGCAAAAGTGCGTAGTGAGCTTGAAATGTTTCTCCATATGTTTCATTTCAATTCATCAAATAAATCAAACATATAAATATTTTAAAGCGGACGGAATCATATTGGTTAATACGACTACTAAACAAAACATTAATCGATTGAACAAATTTCCTGCGAAAAAATCATCTCTATGCATAAATTTGCATACGTATAGATGATGAGAAATAAATAAAGCTAAATTCGATATTCAACATTTCATCAATGCAACATTCTCATCCGAAGATTTAAGCAATCGATAGAAAACCCACATGCAAATATCTTAAATGAGACAGTAAAAAGAATGCGGTTCAATAAAAAATTTTAGAGATAAAAATTACAATAAATATTCTCAGATTGCATAAATAAAAATTGCTACAAATATTCTCAGATTGTATAAATTAGAAACCGATAACCAACATGAATACATTATCCAGAAAAACTGCTAAATATTTCCATGAAAGTATCTATTTTGTTATCGAAAAAATTGCGAAGATTGCTGCAAAAGAAGTATTTAAATGATCAAAAAGCATTGGCTGAAATACTTTGTGGAAAAAAATCAACGAACGAATTTTTATCAGTTAACTGCTATGTAAAACGTGACCTATCGCCAATAAACTTCGGATTAAAACAAATCATTTTTCATTTGAATATATTTTCCAGTTCAAAAATTTCTATGAGTGAGAAGATTGATGCGACATATGTCTTTTTCTTTTCTTTTTTTTTTTTTTTTGAAAAACTAATTTTTCGTCACTTATCAATAATAAATTAATGGAGAAGCGTGGCAGACTACTCGACTGAAATAGATTCTTGAATCCTCTCACCTGACTAACCAGTTTTCTAAGTCATTAGCAAATTAAAAAAAAAAAAACCTCATGTAGTGTGAAACTCATGCAAATATTTCGCTCATTTAAACTGCCTTTGAAATTTTTTCGATGGAGCGTCTTGAAAGATGGTACGGAAGAACAAAGTATGGTAGAGCTCTAAACTCTACGGCTCTAGTTTCACTGATTCATCTCGAGTTCGAATTATTACATCGATTCGCTTGCTCGAAAGAGTCAATCACCCCGATGGGAGTGAATTCCTGCCCCTCGGTGTCTTCACTCAAGTCTTCATTGAACTCTGGGAGCTGCACAGGGTTCAACGACTCGTCGAAGGTGAAAGGCACCATTAAATCTTCAGATGAAAATTTTCGACCCATATCAAATTGTGAATCATATTTATATATATAAAATTTAGGCTATTATCCATAATCCAAGTGGCGGGATGATCAATCGAAAAGAAGTTATCCATAAATGATTATGACAGATGTTGTAAGATATTCACTATGCCCATAAAATGCATCATAATCGTTGTGGAATGCAATTTAAAACTAACAAACAAGTGAAAGATTATGTAAAAACAAAATAAATCATTGAGCAGCTATTTTCATTGAAGAAAATTCATTGTTTATGTCTCATATATTTCAAAAATTCATTGTAAAACGTCATAAATTCTTTAGCGGATCATAAATTCATTAGCGGAAGTAAAGTTTTTTTCAGGTATACATCTCATGATGAACGAGGACGGTGTGATGAATTTTCTTTCATACAGAGGGAAATATTAAATTTTCAAACCATGAGTCGAAAGAACCTTTTTTAAAATATGCTTAAATTGATGACATTTAAAATATCTATTAGTTGGCGGAATACCTTAGAAGAATTTCCATATATATATATATATATATATATATATATATATATATATATATATATATATATATATATATATATATATATATATATATATATATATATATATATATATATAAACTCTTGGTGCGAAGGCGCACTCACATGCGGGGGCGTAGTGAGAAGTTGCCTTAATCATGAGTATGAGTAATTCATGTTAGTCGCCGACGCATTAACGCAAATCTCTCCGATATTCTCGTGTCTCCACAGTCCGTCATACAAAATGATATATCGGTTACTACACAAGCCTTAAAAAAAAGTTTTTTTGATCTGAAAAGAGCTAAGAGTGGCTAACGAATCAGTGCAAAAGCAAAATGTGACAACAAATTAAATTTTGAAAAAAAAGAGATGGCATATGTTTCTCAGATTTTCTCTTAGATGAATAACAAATTTCGATGGAAATTATAAATTCTATAATCAACAAAAAGTGGTCAAAAATAGAAACAACTTAAAGTTTGTAAATATGACCTACAAACATCTTGAACAACGCTGGAGAAATTGGTGAAAAAAAAAGAAACGCGTAAAAGGAAAACACTGTGCGAGGAAACCTATAAATATATAGAACTCAGAGAATTGAAGATTCAAAAGGAAGCAAATTCTACCGATACAATGAAAGATATTTTAAAAAACGAACCCCCTCCATAAAACTATGACCAAGAAAAAGAATTCTTAGCAGCGATCACCGTTTCGATATTAGTGCACATTTACGACGGAAATATATTCAGCGAGAGAAAAACGTGAAACGTAGCTACGGCGGAAATGTCGTTAAAGTAATTGCTTAGTGAAGGTAGGTGTAATGCTGTTCACATACAACAAAAGTCATCATCATTCACGGCATATATTGCAACTGAGCCTGACGGTCTGATAGGCTGACGTACTACAGACCATTTTCGACTTTCGGCTGATTGCTTCAGTGCGAAAAAGTGTCTAAAAGACGTTTCATTTTGAAATGTTTATTACAATTGATTGATCGATTAGTTTCACACTAGAATTACTCAACGATGAATTCCACTAAAAGTCAAGTGAAGGTAATACAAAGTGACATTTACCTATTGAATTTACGAGAAACACCTTCAAAACGGACGTCATTACGATAATTTACTAGTGACAAATGGTTACGTTCACAAAGTATGAAAAGATAGAGCATCGAACGTAACGTACGCTATAGTACGACGCTATATAAGCGATGGTGAATCATCGAATCGAATAAAATCTTCACGTCACTGTTACGATGATCGTACCGCCCTAATCGATTCAATATTAGTGCTGACGAGGTGTGGTCACCTTTGAATGGCTCATCAGCATCGCCTCTTGGCAATACGAATCACCCCCACGTAAGCTTTATATGCCAAATTTCAATGTTTTACTAATCTTTAGAAATTCAAATAAAAAGGATCGATTTCGCTATTTTCTAAAATAATTGCCGATTTCGGCGAATGATGGCCCAAAGTATGAATTTGCAGCTGATGGGAATCGAACGCTTACTCTTTGTGCGATGCGTGGTAGCAATACGATTTAGCCAATCGTCACCAATCGAATTACTCTTGCATACGCACATTTGCTAAAAGCAGTTACTCCGAAATAGCAGTTAAATTATTCAGTGGTATTCTTATAAGACATTAGATAACTTTTCTTTAGATGTGGCAGCTAAATATAGCTAAATTAATAGATTTTAAAGCCAGACATCTTCCGCATATTCAAATACGATATCCCATAGCAGTTTGTGGCAGCATTGATATTATTCACCTTTGGTAGAGATCAATAAGTGATGAAGTTACTAAGCTCCACTTGCTGCTGCTGATTCACTACACGATTCCACATTCTATCGAGGGATGAACAGTGAACGAACTAATTTTAGATGCATAAAATACCATATAAATATAAATATATAAATATAAATATCGTTTTGTAGAGATATAGAATATTCCAATAAATAAGCACCAAATTTTGAAATAACAACGGGAGTGAACAAAGCGGGTAGAGATTGCAAACACAGAATAGACTTCTCACATACATACACTTAGGTAATAATAGGTCGTTATCTATAACAGTGTTGTTTACAAGCAAAAGCATGAATGAATGTTGGTATTTTATCATCGCCCAACGTTTCTGAAAATAGTATTCCAATTAATGATTCCCATATAAGTGATCAGAAACACTGCATTTGCCACAGTGTTTTTCTTACTGATAACTTGCAATATTCCCACTGATTACTGATAACGTAGAAAATAAAACGTGTTATTCAAAGATAGCGATCTTTGAAATAGTTTTCAGAGATTGCAAACCTTTGCATATTTTGGAAAATTTCAACCTATCTTATGCTACTGTTTCATATAAAATTTCTAATTCTTATTCGATCATTTCTCGACAATTAACTTATGATCAAAGTGATTGCATTAACTGTTGTGAGTAGAAATTTTCTTTCACAGATAGCGAATATTTTTGCACTCATGGCTCTCAGACATTCCAACAGTGTATGCAGACAAAACTTTCAGTTGCTTAGATTGCTTTGAATTTGAAGTATTTTTAAAGAATTCATTCTACACAGATTCTGATCGAGATTGATCTAAACGCTCGATCGACCTAGGTCATCTGGGAGTAGATGGATGGAGGTCATTTCAAAAGTTGCTAATGAAACGATTCAAGCGCACCAAGGTGTACTTTGCCAACGTAGCCAGAGCAAGGTTAATAAGTTAATTACGAGTTTAATAAGTAAGTTTTGAACATATATAAGTCATAAATCCAAAGTAATAATATAATTATATATACCTAAACGCGTGAAAGAAAATAGAATCATTAAACATGAGGAAGAAAACCAACATCAGATGGGCTCACCGCATAGCACAATTCAGGCATCGTACAGATTTTTGCTCATTGACCTTACATGCAGTCACCTGAGCTGGATACTTTTTATCTTTCCTGGACTTATCTCCTTCCGCCTTAGAAAAGATCAAGTAGGTATTGAAAGTGGGAACGCCACCTATTCACAGATCATTTTAAAAAGGCACTAATGCACTTAATTGTTCGCTCACTCATTGAATACAGATACAGCAATCTATTAACTATAAACGACCGCAATCTATTGAGTTTTTACCATTTCTGCTTAGAGTTTAACGAGCTTTATTTTCTAATGACGCAAAATTCATATCAGATAGGAAGGAAATATTGATCTGAAAATACATCATAATTATTACAACCTATTATATTGCTCTACTTAGCTTTTTCATGCATCTTCAAGTTGCTCAATCCGCAGCGTATGTTACTTTCCCTAAGCTCCGAAGACCATCTAGAATAAGTTCAACGTCTTGCAAGATGACTGATACGGTGATGCCGTGCTTTAATAACTGCAAAAAATTTCAAAAATTCATAATGAAATTAAACTAAGGCGAAATTAAGCAATGCTTTTTCTATATATACAATTATGCAAATTTAGGACTGGTCTCAGCAAGAGCACAAAAAGGCTCATCATACTCATTAGTGGAAGAAAAACAATGCACTGTAAAGTGTACCTTTATTGGACTATGATTTTTATTTTCTTAAATCGCTGAATTTCAAAAAAAGCAACATAACTGCGACTAATAAAATTCAGGTATTTTTGGTATCACTGAGATGGACAGCGTTTCAGTACGTAACAACGTCACATATTTTAGCTACGAAAACAAGAATTGAATTGAATTTGATTACATATGAAATGATGTTGAGCGTCAGCAAGATTCCCATCACTGAGAGATATTCGAATTAAGAGGAGCTTTATGCAAAAAAATTCCACTTAAAATATTATTTAAAATAGAGCGATGGAATTCAGGTTTTGTTGCACTAAGGCGAATCGTTAACTGCTGTCGATTTTACTATACTTCTATTTGGCACAGAATAAAGGCAGGAGAATGGCAATAGCAAAAGAAGCAAACTATTGCATAGTTATTTCTGATTTAACGCTATTTCATAGCGAATGAAGCATTGAAAAAGTATTGCAAGTTGACGAGTACTGTCTTTTAACGGTCATCATATGAAGGCGAAAAATTGAGTGATGAATGATGGTCATTTTGATATTCTCCTTAAATAACACTCTATATGCTTCTCAAGTGCTGGAACAATTAATTATAAATTTGAAAGTATTTTGGGAAATTTGTCTTTTTTTGTTGCGTTTTTAACATTGAATCATTACAAATTGCCCAATTGGTAAAAACACAATTGACCATCCCCCCTCCCCCGGCCCATCTCCTGCACATGATTCGAGAATTTCTCAATTCAGCGATTACTATTATAAAAAGAGGCAGAGAAACAAAAAGGAAGAGTGGAAGAGGGAACAAGCTGACCACTTCCAATTATGGTGGGCATTCTTTTGCTGGATTGATAGGGAAGGATATGTTATCCTCTCTTCCGTATCAAATTGACTTTTCCCTTCAAAAAGATTTCCTCGTCCTCTCTATTTGTCAACTGGTTGACTAAAAACACGAAAAAACAAACGAAGACGTTTCAGTAAAAAACTTTCATAAGTTTCATAAGTAAGCAACAAGAAAAAAATCGATGACTTCATAAGCATTCTCTTCATCGTAAGAAACATGTGCCGAATCGTGTATGTCAAACTGAATTTTTCATATTTTCTTTGAGGAGGAAAATATAGGCGAAGACAATGAACCTAGAATTGTATAGAATATGAAAAGTACCTCTCTTCTATTATCGACCGCCCCCCCCTCCCTCCCCCCATCACAGCAGTCGTATTTGTGATCGTTTTGGTAGTTAGTTTCTTCCCATTTCTCTGGATTCTTACAAAGCATCGAAGAGTACATAAAAATCAACCTTATCAATTGTTGATGCGCTGTCTTTGGCAATTCGACTGGCACGTCGACTTCGAATAATCAATATTGTAAAAACGATAAGCACAATAAATAATGCGAATATAAGAACACCCAATGATAAGAGAATAATATCGGCACCTGCAAGTACAATGTTTTATATATCGAATAGAATAGATAAATTTTTTATTTTTACTGATTTTTGGCGAGGCAATAAATTATACATCTAGCATCGAATCTCACCCTATTCAAACGTTCACAGAACGCTAGAAGAGAAATCTCCAATAATTTTTTTTTTTATTTGCGAGCAGAAATCATATAGAAAATCGAAAACATCATTGATGCCATATGAAAATAGCGAAATTAGCGAATACAGATTGCAAGTTTTAGAAAAGAATAGAACACGTTTGATAATGTTGAAAAAGGATTGATAGCACACACAAGTACATTTCTCAGAAAAAAACGTAGCTAATATATAATGAATTCGGTTTTCTTTTTGTATTTCTAAAGAGACAACAAGTTTGGCCTTTAAAAGACTCACCTGAGTGGTTTAATACTAAACCAGTCTGCAATTAAAAACCATCTATACCTCATCGCCAGATAAGCATAAATCAAATATTTGAAGGCAGATTACTCTCACTTTGTCAATTCTTGTGCACATTCTATAAAGAGCCGAATCTCATGAAGCTTCCTTTCTGTTGATTGTAAAATTTTGTTGGCTTTTCAAACAAACGAAAATGCATTTATTGGTTTAGTGATGAAAAAGCATAGAAGTGACAGGTGCTTAATAACCGTGCAGCTTCCAGTCTCGCTCTTGATAAGACTCTCTGAAACGTTCATGTTGTGGCAAGATGTTTAATTTCAAGAAAAATAGTGAATGTCTATCATAAGCAAATGGCTGATTGCCATGCGCTTACATGTCACAGCCTAAAATCAGACTGAAATCAAAAATCTCGCTTCGTTTTTTTGTGGTTTTACAGATCTTTAGAATCAGACTTGGTGTAGTTAAATAGTAATTTTGCATGAATTTTTCGAGGTTTCATAGTTTGTCAGTGTTGTACATCCGCAAATGATTTAATGTTTGTAAATTAGCGCAATAAATTTGTCAAAATATACGAATAATAGCTGTGCGCAACCTTTTGCATCTTAGACGAATAAGCGATGTTGTTTGAAGAGGCCTTATTTTTCCTCGCATAATGCATTTGACTTCAGCAAGAACAATGTCACACAAAGAGTTTTAAGAGTGTAGTTCAAGGTAGTTGCCTAAATCGATAAGTGCAGTTCAACCAGTAAATCGAAAATGCATCAAATTTGAAATAGAACTTCCGTAAGATATTCCATTAAATGATGTTCTCAGTACGACACCAGTTTTAGTGATTCATTATATAAACAAATTTCTATTATTTCCTCGACTATTACTTTAACTATTCATCTTTGAATACTCACAAGGATGCAAGAAAGAAGCCGTCAGTTTCCTCTAAAAGCAGGAAATAAGAGTAAAGAAATCGTTTACTGAGGTTTTTTAGCGATCCATAAATGATTAAAGAAGAAATCCAGAATGAAATTAGACACCGAAAATTTATGTGAATATCTGATTTCGTAGGAAAAAGTGAATTTTTTTCGAAAATTTAAAATGTTCGTTCTTTGCATAAATTATAACCGAGACCCTTCTTGATATATAGTATGTAGCTTAATAGTTTTGCAATTAAATAGCGTTTGCCGCAAAATTTCCTCTTCATTTTTTAACAATGAGACGGATGGAGGATTTGTAAGCGATGTAAGATCGATAATAAGTGAGACTCGCTCTCTATGCACTTTTATCAGTGACGTTATATCCTCATAAACTTCATAACTTTTTTTCTTCTATTTTGCTATTTACATTTCTATCTCGTTATAAGTTCAACTCTCTTTTACATTCTCTCTTTGCCCTTTCCCCCCTTTCTATCTCTAAAAAATATTGTAAATAGATTGCTTTTGAATAAGATTGTTTGCTATTCCACCGAAAGCTTTATGTAAGCGTCCACGTCATTCTATCAATTCGATTTGATGACAACGACTAGTCAAAGGCAAACACCTTATATACAAAGTGTTTCAAATGGTAGTAAAGGCTGCACCACAATGAGTATCAAAAAGAATGATTCACTGCGAACCACCATATACGATATCAAAAATTGTATATTACGAGAGAATTTAGTATTGCTCATTTTTTCAAATTCCAATAGGAATATTACGCTGTAGAAACTCTTAGAAACTTTGTTGTTGCTTTTTTACGAATAACGTAAAGCGCTATGATAAATAAAGATATCTTTTTTTTTTTTTTTGAAATTTCCAACTGTTTCATAGCTCTTATTGGGTTCATTAAATTTGACTGCCTTAAACCACATAGTTTATATCTCTCGTAAATGAAATAGGATATGTCAAAGCATGTGATATCCCTCAATCGCAGGAACTTTGTTGGAAAAGACTCTAAGGAAACTATTCTCTATTTACAGAAGCTATGAAGAACCATAATTTATTCTCGTTTAGTTCAGAAAGAACAATTTTAAACTTCAGAAAGAATTTTAAATTTAAGAATTTAAACCCCGTCTGATTGAGCCCCTCCGGAGGGTTAAGATCTGTCACAGAAAACTTTGATATTAGACATCGCGGTGTTTTGCTTGAGATAAATCCAAACACAAACATCTTCAAAGCTGCTGTAACATTTATGCACACACGCATACCCCCATACCCATAAAAGAACTTACAAAAAAAACATTTTTCGTGTGTAGAAGAGGTACGCTAAAATGCAGTAAATCGAACGAATGATCTGTTATAAAATTGTTGCTCATCATTTATAGAGCGTTTCATTGCTGAATAAAGGTACATCGCAAAAGATGACATCAATTTTGCAATGTATTTATCAATAAAGGATTAGCGAAATTCAAATCATTTTTTCGAAAAGATTACGAAACCGCTAAATCATATGAATTCTTTACGAGCTGCTAAATATAATGTGCATTGTTAATCGAAATGTTTCAATTGCAGTAACTCCACAAAATTGTTACACACTATCCTATGTTCATATCTGTTGCCCACATTATTACGATCGGAAATACTATAGTAATGTAAGACCACAATTGTTAGCATAACTCGATATTGCATACATTTATTTCAAGATCTCTGTTCTCTCTTTTTAATTTTACTCTAGCATAGGCTGCCGATGAAATAGGTATGACGCTTAGCTTCGCAGATGAAGGATTTGCTCTTACAGAGTCAATAATGAATAACAGAGATTATGCAAGTTGTTTTTAGTCAGGCGCACATTATATACATTATATGCAAAAAGCGCTATTTTGATAGAAAATAGAGCCTATGAATGGCTAAAAAACGATTTTTTCATTAATGCTGGAAAAAAGAATCAGGAAGCAATGAATGATCAAAAATGCAGCTATTCATATACAAACACTACCCCACATAGACTCCAACAAATATTTCGAAGAAACATAAATTTTCAAATTTTTCCACTGGATTTCACCCTAGAATATTTACGAATAACAGAGGAAGTATTTAAGGTTAAATGATATATGAAATATCGATGATTGATCATTTATAAAGCATTTGATCATTCAGCAACCAAGCTCTTCTCGTCCTTTATATCTCTGTGTTCGTTTTTTGTGCTTTCTCATAAATACTTAGGTATATTTTTTTAAATGAGGAATTAATTCATGAATAAATCTCGTGAGCATATATGCAACCTCAATCCTTATATTTAAGAGGATCAATTTCTACTAATAGCTTATCGCTGATAGTTTTCCCTTTGCTGTCATAAACGTCTGCAGTTGAATTTCTATTCTTTGCAATGTGTGAAAGCAATGTCGACATTTCAACGAGAAAAAAATTCTTCCACAAAATGCTGAAAGATAGAGAAACACTCCGTATTTACATACTGTCTCATCATTCACCTTGGGCAAATATTTGCATATTACAAAATCTTTGAGGAAATATCGATGTTGATTCGCATATCTTACTGTTTCCTTTCCTTTCTTCAAATTATCTCTTTTAAGATGGGCATTTAAAAAACAAAAATGATGGATTATGGGACATTTGCAATTGTCTATAATGGCTGCAACAATCGAAAAATTTTTATTGCTTGCGTCTTATATTGATGTTCATCGTTCAAAAATGAACTGCAATACTCTCCTGAGAGAATATATGGGACGTTGTGATGTTCATCACGCGTCACATGTCATTAACGGAACAATTCGATAGCTACTGAATGGATCTGTGTCGTTTCGAATCGCGCTCATTTAGGAATCTATTGTGTGTGCTCTCGTAGACCTTTGAAATTGGGCTGCAGTCGGCACAACTTCTGAGAGTCGGAAAAGAAGACCTCCATTTAAACATTCTTCCTATCCAATATCCCTTTAAATATTTTTCCCTATCGCAACCTTTCCAAGCAGCGAATATGTACATCAATTAGGGATTTAAGATATAATTGCTGCATTGATTTTTAATGTATCGTTGATGATGTAATAAAGCAAATAATAAGAATAATTCAAAATATTCGTTTTAATAGAGAGGACAACCAATAGGGGATGAATCGTGATTCGAATAGAACCAAAGGGAGAATTTTTAAAGAATATTTAAAATATAGCCTATTCAATGTTATCAATATTTCTAAGTGAACTGAGTAAATTTTTTAAAGGTGACAATTTTTTGATAGTGCCTTTAATGCCTATAATCATTTCAAAAAAAGTGCCTCTAAAGCAGATAAAAAATGCTGCAAAAGAAAGCGAACTTAAGCGATGACCACGATTAAAATAAAAACAATCGAAAAAGATTTTAGAGGAAAGCGCGAAAAATTTGATGATGAAATTGTGAAAATCACAGGAGAAGTACCATTATTATGGTGAGCAAATAGCATCGAAGGATTATTTAAAAAGCTGATGAGTGAAACATTTGTCTGCTACCTCGTTAAATCTCGATGAGCAATCGTTAGCAATCACCTAGGATTTATTATGTGTACAATTTGTGCAATGCAATAAAAAGTCGAGCAATAGCCCACGATAACATTGTTTTGCTCAGCGAGGTGAAAAATTTCTACTCAATCCTCCAGCAATTTTATAATAAATAAATTAAGTGGAAATATAATGTAAAGAAATTAAAACGAACTAAAAATATGAAATTTTCGCCCCCTCATAATAATCTTTTTTCCCAGGTAATCACTTGGCACGACTCCTATAGCGGTGATGAACATCTCTTTCGCATTAAAGCAAATCGATGATTTTAAATGAAATCTTTTTAAATGCAAAAAAATATAAAATATTCGCCATGAGTCTGCATATATCTTAATGAGCAAGAATTTTAATTTTTAACTATGACGCTAATTTTATTCGCATCATAAAAAATATTCGACAGTAATTCTTAATTTTTTATTCCAATGAATAATCTTTTCAAAATAAATAAGAATGCTTTTATAGACAGCCGTGTGGAATAGCCTCAAAATGCTGAAAGCAACAACATCTGACGATCATTGCCACGCAATGAAATTCAGTTCGTCTAAAAAAGATTCCTGAATTCAATTCAGTGGGATTCATTTCCGGAAAAAAACTTCTCATAAATCGGAATTGAAATTAATATTGAAAACTTACCATCCATTTTGATGGATTGATGAGTTTATTAGATCAAATCGTTCGATTGTATACCAGCAAATACCTATATACAATATGCACTGGGCACCGGATGCGCGCGTAGCAACGCAACACTTCGTTGTTTGCTGCACAATGTGTGAACCGGTTGAACAGCTGAATCTATCGTGCAGTGATAGCGAATTTTTCTGCTCTCTGCACTCCACCAAGTCTGGAACCCGTTGCACACACAACAACTCCTTTTTCCGCATTCATTCTGAAACCATCATTCCGTATCCTCGATTCCTCTCTCTCTTTCTCTCTTTTTTCTCTCTCTCTAACCTCTAATATGTCGTTTTGCTATCTCTTTCACTCACTTCACATCCTTAACTAGTAAGCAAATTGTGCCGGTTTTTTCTCTCAACCCACTTGAACATTTCCTGCGTTCGGCCACCTGCAAATTATTTTTGTTTGACATCAATGATAGCGCTATTTTTCTGGCATGTTTTCAACTCGTGTTTCTAATTAGTGCTGCCTTGCACCTTCCACAAATTCACAGTGCTTTCTATCTCTCTCTTTTTTCTCTCATTCTTTATCGCTCAGCATATACTTTTAGATTCGTTTACTACGTACTCATCGCTGCCCTATGAATATCTTTTTTTTTTCTATTTTCGTTCTTTCGGATACATCGATGGTTTGGATCGTGTGCCACCATTTTTTGAGATTATTCCTTGAAAAAATTTCTATTTTAGTTGTCCCAATTTTTTTCCTATAACAAGAAATCGGCAGAAACGCACAATTAACTTGAAAAAAAGTGGAACGACTTTCTCGAAACTAAACGAACATTTGAATTTTTCGAGAAAAGTTCTAGAATTGAAGATTTGCTCATCTTAGTTGAATGATGCGATATGAATAAAAGTATAAATTTAAAAAACCTAAATATTAGCTAAAAAATTCTTCATACATGCTTAAAGACCCGCATGCTGCAGTGTATAACTCAACCATCACTTAAAAACTTGTCCATCGATTTTTGATGTTTTGTAGCAGCGGCCCTCTATCCCTCCCTCCCTCCCTCCCCCCCCCCCAGCCCTCCCCCCCCTGCAACCATATTTCCATGACACAACAAGAAACAGACCGATGAAGACCCTAAAAACCATGATAAAGGTAATATTAGCACCAGCAAAACATAAACCAGGAAATGATACGCAAAATCGATCGATTGGAATATTACGTTAGCAATGCAATCATTCTTCATTTCGAAGGCCATCTGCTATGACTGCAGGTGAACCTTCCATAAAGGTTTGAGTTCATATGAGTCTAACCGATAAAAAGTAATGCACCTTCATTTTCATTGATTCTTTAATCTTGAGAACCCTTTACTAAAGCTGAGAACTTAGGAACTGTGTAGATGGATGACTAATTTTCAAGTTTTATGCAAAAAATTTTCAAGAGTCACTGAATCTTCTGAACAAAAGAAAAAAAAATTGGTGAATGAAAACACTGAGCAGTGTATATTACGGAATAATTGTCGAATTGATAGCATCCTCGCAAAGCCAAAAATTTTAAGGCGGTGTGGAATATTTGATCTTCCGAAATTCAAAATTTTATGCAAATTTTACAAAAAGTGAATAATTCTGTAAAGTTTCTCAGTGAACGCAACTAAATATTATAGAAAAATAGCAGCACCGAATCATAAATAATGATTTATAGATGCAACCGATGATAAAAATTAGCGGCATAAAACCAAATGCTACACAGATGGATCAGTGTGTCGACTGTCAAAAATAAAACAACAGGATGCATTGGCGTGCACGTGATCCGTTGGTTCAGTGAATTTTTTATTAACTTTGACAATGAGGCGTATTTTCAATGGCCAATGAAAACCTTGTCTGCGAACGGGAGCGAACCGATGACCTCTCAATTTTTGCGCGAGTGATTGAGCTAGAATCGACATTTTCAATAATTTCGACATAAGTATGTTATCCAAGTACAGGTTCATAAGAGCGTCCAAAAATCCAGAGGAGAAACTAAAACTGTTCGGCGTTGCAATTAGAAAAACCACTACTCCTTGAGGTTTCTATTTTCTAGGAGATTGAACCACGAAAAATGTCGTCTTTGGAGTCATAAGCAGTCGAATAAGCGGAACTGGCTGCTTACTCATTTCCGGATTTGCTTCTTAATTTTTCGAAAGTTGAATGAAAAAACTTCACCGTTTCATCCATTATCGCTATAAATTTATCATTTCAACAATATGAAAACTGGGAAGATGTCGTTGAATTTTTTCACCGGCATTCGATTAAGTTATTACTTATTCTTCTTGCAATTGAGAAAATTTTCAAAAAAAAAAAAAAAAAACATTTCGATCGGTTATCGCATCAAACGGCATCAAATATTTCAACAGCTTTCACCAATAATTTAAGAAAAAAGTTTTTTTTCTTTTTTTTTTTTTTTTGATTCGATGCAAAGCAATCAGTTGTTTCTACAATAAAGAACGTCCATCGTTCCCATTGCATTCACATTGACTTTACTGCATTTGTGAAAGCAAAAAAACAATAAATTTAAAAGTGACTCATTTTCATGTATGTCAATCAATTATCTAACGACAATAATGTCTTCGAGAATATTGTTTAAAATTTTTAAAATTATCTTAATGATTTATTACATACTTCCGTATTCCACCGTCAACAACATAAAAAAAAAAAAAAACTGATGTCATCTTAATATATGACGTTATTATCATTTCAACTACGAACTAACAAAAACAGAGGAAATTCTTCAAGGAAATGAAGCACTTCTCATGCATAGGACAATTTCAAACTTTTTTTGCAGAAAAACAAAAAACAGGTAAGGGTTTGATACGGTTAACGATCAGAGGAGAGAAAAAAAGAACAGGTGCGAGTTTAAACTCATATAATAATTGGTAAGAGCAACGATCAATGAATGCATCATGTGATCTTCGATAATGCTCGAAAATGCTCGATTTCATGCTCGCATAACGAGCATGAAATCTTTTCACTCAAATTGTCGAACCTTGATAGACAAATTTTTCAGCGCTCAAATGGAGTCTCCGCATATTTACGCTTCGAGTAGATTGCCACATAATACGATGAATCAAAATGTAGAGATGCAAAGTAATAAATAGAAGGCTATGAAATACAATATTAAAAAACAATCTAAACCTAAACGCACAGAATATTCAATGCTTTAAACCATTGACTCCTTACTAGTGCAGAGCGACGAACTACGAGGTGGGAGAGCAGTTGGCGAGACTTTGAGAGGCGCAAATGTCGCAGCGTGCAAGTGCATTATGTGCATTATTAAGTGAACTTTTCCGAATCGAGCGAGCAACTGTCACATCGTGATCAGTTCAATCTATCACTTCCCGGCTAAAATCTCATTTTTAAGCGTCTCAATGACGTATCCTTCACTTAGTTCTATTTCATGCCACAAATATGAAATGCCATTTATGTTTGTTCTTTCATTTGATAGCACTTTTGTTATTAGACGGTTCTCTCAATCACTTTTAAAAATCTTCCCATATCCTTTTTTTTTTTGAATCATCTGATTTTGTTCATCAACGCAAAAAAAAAACATTTAAATGGATCAAATAAGCGTTTAAAGCAAAACCTATGAAATTATATTCACATAATCTGCACAGGAAAAGAAACAACAAAGAACTCATTAAGTATATAATGCGATTCTGATGATGTTCACATATGAAGCAAAAAAAGGTGACGTCATCGCAATTAGTCGATGATTCCTTTTTGCTGCTAAAACATGCAAGTATTACCAACATCTAACCCGTGCGTGGTCCATCGTTGTTGTACACTGAAGATTAGGGAGAATAGAAAAACATTTACAAGATATAAAAAAGGGACAATTTCTATCCCTCCTCCACCTAACCCCTCCCTCCCCCCTTCCTCCCCCTCCCACAAAATTACCACTACGGAAACCTAACAGAGGTTATTTATGAAACTTTCCTCATTTGAAATTACTATTAGAAAAATACATTCAACTCCAAAAAAATGATAGAAGAGTACGCAGAAACCAGGAATTGACAAAGAATCATATTACTTATCAATTCATTCTTCGAACAAGAAAAAAAAAAAGGTTTCATAAAATATTTTCTCATTGTTTGTCATTCAAATGATGACTGTTCGATTCCATTTTCGTTGCACTTAAATCTTCTGATATAAAGAAAATTATATCACTATTTCAAAAAGTGATGATGTTTAATTAATGAAAAATGAAGCAATTACTTGGAGGATTCCATACGAGGAGAAGAAAAGAAAATTGGAAAATTACAAAAAACATTGAGAAGAGACAAAAAGTAAGTGAAAAAAGATGGAACGCTGGAAAAAGAACTTAGAGATTATAGAAAATCCGCAATAAATGCTGGAAAAAGGTGAAAAAAAATTTACAGAAGAGTAGGATGAATAAGGAGAAGGAACGTGAGATTGGTCATGATAAGAAGAGGATGAAGGACGGATGGAGTTAAAAAAGATGGGATATCTCCTAGAAAAATTGCTACAAAATATGGAAAAAAGCCGAACAAAGATCGGAAAATTGGAAGATGAGTGAAAAGGGGCAAAAGAAAGTTGGAAAGCGCTGCAAAAGCAGTGAGACAAAGAATAAAACCATTTAAAAGAATAGATATGACCACTATGGTAGTATTAAAGGAAAGTTGAGCACAGAGTATAATCGAAAATAGCGTCGGAAAGTTGAAAGGGAAGATGCAGCAGAACAGGAAGCGTTATTATAATTGCGGAGGTTGGAAAAAACGAATCGGCGAAGAGGAACATTAGGAAGAGAATGAAGCAAAGTATCAATGGAAGATGTCGGAAAAAAGTAGAAGTTGGACAGGAATAGGAACAAAAACAAAAAATTTCAAAAGGACCGGGAGAGTGAAAAAAACATATGACAGTTCGGAAAAAAATTGAAACGACGTTTGAAGAGTTTGGAACAGCACGAAAACGTGAAGGAAAAACGGAAGAGGGATGGAAATCGCTAAAAGAATTGTAGAGTAGTTGAAAAGAAAGAGGATGATGGTGGAAAAACTGAGAGGACGGCAAAAAATTGAAAAAAAATGGACATATTATTAGAACTAGAAATTCTTTCACGTTGAATTGTGAAATTCAATAAAAAGAACTGATCAATGAATAATTAAAAAACTTGCACATTTTATTGTATACAATGCAATTTGTGATTGCAAGTTTCACCTGATAAAATCGTAGTAAAGATTTTCGCAGAATCTCTTTTACATCCGTAAGTATTGCCGTTAAGTATTGAGGCATTTCATCTTGTAAATCGCACTATCAAGCACGAATTCACATGAACCTCATAGCTACGATTCATCAAACCGAGCATGCAGTTAGACGAATTCTCTCACAATCCGATGCATTAGATTGAAGTTCCTGCAAACTGACAGTACGTAAGACATGCGCTTGCCTAGTATCGTTAATATCGTTTCATGTAAATTTTTTTTTTCGATCTGAGCCCGAGCAATCAGATCTTGCATCATTAAGCTATCAATTAAACCTATAGTGTGTTTCTAGTACTGAAGCTGCAGTATATCACGTTCCAGGTAACCGCGGCAAACCATAACAGTCGGATGACCACGATTTATCATGACTGAAGTGCTCGTACCGAAACATGCGGAAGCATTCACAGTGACCAATTCGGCTGCAATATCTGCCCAGAATAAAGACATGGATTCAAAGATGTTGCTGTCAATCTTGAAACAATGTTACGCTTCAGTCTACAAAGTCAGCGGAATTCATAATCCGTATTGGTGGCGGGGCGACAAATTTCATAGTCAAATGAAGTCTCTTTTCACTAATGGTATTCATCGCGCTGATTTTTGGGATCATATTCGACATACTGCCAATTACGTCGAGTGTTCCATATCCAATCTGTCGATGAGACGCTCACCTAGAAGATCAAATTTTTGATATCTCTTTGCAGAGTATTGGATTTGTTTTGGAATTGGATTTACGGATTTTGTAAAACTCCCATACCTTTCCCTCCTATATGTTTCTTAATAATTTCGAAAAGCAAGGTAAACGATTCCGAAGCAGCCTCGTCAGATGGTCTCAGATCGACTAAGCAACCTCGATCCGAGGCGCTCACCTAATTGTTGCCCGGAATCTTGAGCACTGCATAGCATACTTGAAGGGTAGGAGAGAAGTGGGGGGGGGGAGGATAGGAGGCAGCGTTATGTGCACCACTCGTCGTTTTCAGTTTTGCGTATATTGCACGGTGATCAAAAATTAAAACTTAGAAGAACTTAGGCAAGCGCTTCACCTCCCTTCACATAAATCGTGCGTTTTGTAGAATACCTGCACATCCGATTCATAAACTAGCAATACCCCACGCTCATCGGACACCATCGTAAATCCCACGCGGCTGAACGCAATAGGGCCAGTGCTTATCGCCGCTTTTAACGACAAAAAAGACTAGAAGACACAATCACCCAAATTTCAAAGGGTGTCATGCTTGCCGGATATGTCCTAGCATCTTCTATGTGGAAGATTAGATGATAGCGCGCTAGTTATTACCCCAAAAAGCTCCCAATTCACAATAGAGTCATCAAAAACAACAAACTGATGGATAGGTGCGTCATTGCTTCGCATTTAGTGATTTACAGAGAACATACCACATCTACTAAAAGAGTTTCCGCCCACTCAGAAACAAATCCCACATCCTAACTCTTCCCTAACCATAATCGATACCTACAATTCATTCAGATATCAGCACCACGAAAAACTAGAAATTCATAAGTATAATTAACAGCACGTAAAATATGTGAATAGAAAGAAGGCAATTAATGCTCGTGTGCACTCACAACTGAAAGCATGCGAAATGAAGGAGATATACAACGACGAGCGTTGCCCCCTATGCTCGACTCTCATGTGAAAGATTCCTTCCAATGGATTGGTGAGGGTATCGGATTTCCGTCACCCAAGTTAACCTAATATAAAATTCGCCGCCTTCTTGAATTTCCTTGCGCTTTTTGTCGACCAGCCTGACTGGTTGATGGCGGGCATAAGAATGTACATGAGAATAGCGCCTGCCGGGGAAGACTCATAAACACGCAAACTGAAACAATGAGAATCACAAAGCAAAAAAGACTTTTGACTTTTCTCAAATCGAGAAAAAAGTTCAAGACTGAACAGAAAGAATTAGAAAGCAGCCGTGTAAACCGAGCACAGTACAGTTTCCTACCTTTCCGCAGAAAGAAACAATACCGCTCATCAGACCAGCTATCCTTCTGTCCTCTTTTTCTTTGCTTCTCCCTTCCCTTCCATACCGCTACACTATCAGAAAACATTTCGTTATCAAACGAGCGCAAAGATATTGATCATTGGAAATTGAACCATGTAATATGACAATTTTGTCTTTTAAAGAGGTTCCGTCTTATACCTCATATAAATAAAAGCATTCATCAACAATACTGCCTTATTGCATGCAAAGATGCGGAGAATTTAAGAGCAGAAAGAACACAAACTATGCTACCAGCGCTACCAACCCACCAATACGCTGCAAGTTGAACCATATACTGCACTTTGAACCCGAAATCGTCAATAGCACAACCCGAGCTCCCTCTATTGCAATGTTATTTTAGGTATGTGCGTAGGAAGTGCGACAGTTAATAACTTTCATCATCTCTCGTTCGGAGCAAAAAAGAAAGTGTAAAACCTGGCTGAGCCCAAATGATAGGAATAATTAAGCTTTCTAATTTGATCAAGGAATCGATGAGATTTCAGCAACACTGGAGAATTGACACCAACAGCAAGAACTAATTTAGTAATGCAGCATATATATAATCTCGCCATCGTTACCGCACATCGTAATCCTTTCCTCGGAAAATCTGTACTCGTGCATGAGCGTGACAACGAGCGCACCATTGAGCAAAAGAGCGGAGGTGCTAGTGGGTTTTTGTAATGTTGCTCTTTACCCGTTTTTCACAGCGCCAGATCTGATTATCGCAAACGCGAACCAATCCTGTGATTCACCTTCTAATTGTTTACATGTGAACGATGCAAAATCTATAATGTTGTAATGACAGCCTAAACGATTGCAAATGTTTGAATGTATTGCTATTGTCATTAATCTAATTCAAAGAAATGTTATTTGAAATATTGTTACCAATGAAAGTACTTATTTGTCCTTATTGTGACTATTTTACATACCCACATTAAATGAAACATTGTTGTTGCTTTAATTCTCATTATAATATGCAAATTATTGTCACTATATAAGCAGCGTCATTGTCTCAATAAACATTCTTCCTGACTGAATTCGCCACACTGATGATGCTAAGTGAATGTAGAAATTCGAAGAAGATGCTGTTAACTCCTGTAGGTCGGATATGATCGAAAAGCTCAACCTCCCGAAAAATCATTGGTTGTTGCAGCACTTATGCCAGACTCCCCCAGCGGCCACATATTTACAGCATTGAAAATGTAAGCAACGTATAGACAACGCAGGGTGCAAATGCGATGCATTCCCACAGTCCATACGTTGTTCATGATGGCGAAGTGAGATACACTGCGAAGAAAGGCACCCCAGGGCAGGTTAAAGAGTCGGAATTGCATATCTGAGCCCACAATCTACTGTCCCTCTCACGGGGTTTCTTTCGCAGTTGAGATTTGGAACACAATCCTCGAATCAAAAATGGGCAGACTTACTGAGGTCTGAACTCTTTGACAGCGCAGTTTAGACCTCTCACAATCTGTCGAAAGCTGCTTTATTTACCAAACGGTCACTCGCTGATAATGAAAAGCAAATTTTATTGAAGACCGCCATGAACAGAGTGCATGATTTCGAACGCTATTGACGCCCACAATTTCAACAGTACTGAAGGATGCCAAACAAAGATATGGACTTGTTGTACTCTGAAAGGCGAAGGTGGGTAATGGCGTCGAAAAATTAGTCGAACTTGTATCCAGGTCTTGGCTTGCGGCATAGAACCATCTGAGCCTGCGCCTCAGGACCAATGATGCTGTTCTCCTTCCCGTTGAACGCAGAGCTGACTTTCTCATTACGAATGTCCGCCTTAAAAAATTGCGATTTATTGCTAGCAAAAATGCGAGCGACCACGGTTATCCTTCCGAGTTTATAAAGTAGACCATGAATACTATAATAGTTTTTATTCCTCTCCATTGTGGCAGTTAGAAGGACTGGATAATATTCAGTAGGACCCGATCTTCATTCCCAACTTTCTCCGTCGTTGAATTCTAGTTATCACTCCCGAAACGCTTTTATAGCTGCGGAATCTTCAGTCTTCAATATGCTATTTTTTTATCAACTGAGGAAAAATTGCAGTGGTTCGCCACCCGCAACGAAGATACCTACTTACTCAAAACGCCAATAAATACGCAATAAAATCGAACGCATGAAAGCGAGCAGTAGACTGCCGGGAATTCTTGAGGCGGACCACACAGTTGGCTGTGGTGCTTGCTGTTATACCATATCTACATGAACAATGAAAACTAGCCAATTCGTACCTTTCCAAGAATTTGCTTGCCCTCCCAGGTCATTACAGCTGGCGATATTATTCCTTTGGGATAGTCAACGTAGACCGGCGTCCACTCTTTCTCACCAAAGTGACCACATTCCGAGAATGGAACCCACTTATAGTCGAAGCCACGAACGTAATCGGCGAGCTCAACTAGCACTTGCAGAGAGCCAACCTTGTCGCGATACTCCTTATCGAACCATCCAAACGCCGCTGCCACCTGCAAAGCCATTGCTCCTAACGCTTTATGTGACCCGTCATCTTCTTTATAATTAAAAAAAGTGAGAAGTGACTTCCCATCAAACGGGACTTAGCGACCCATCCCAGCTATATGGCGATTATTCGCCTCACGAAATCTCATGTTTGATGTCATGACTCAAAGGCATAGATAGGGTCAAATTCATTCCCTCTGTTATTGTGGATTTGTTGATGCTTACGAAACTAACAGCTGTATTGGAAAAAACCGACGAAATTTCTAAAGAAACGCTGTTTCTATGTCTTCCATTGCAAAACTCCAAACACGAACCTTGCCATTGTCGTTCCACACACGACCCATAATCGGCTCCCCTTGCTGGTACCAGAGCGCAACGTACTGGTCAGGATTTTCTCCAGGGATCGTGTCCAGTGTTTTGTTGAGCGCCTTCATCAGCTTGCGCTCCGGCCAAGGATCACCCGCACGGATGTCCATCCACTCGTCGATCATCACGCGCGGTGGAAGTGGTCCACCGGCTCCTGCCGCACCGCCTGCTCCAGCTTCAGTTCCCAAACCTGCACCACCTGCCCCGCCACCTGCACCTCCCGCTCCACCTGCTTTATCAGCGTCCGATTCAGGTGCAGGAGGCGGGGGCGGTGGAGGCTTATAGCAGTTTTTGCATTCACATGACGGTGGTCCACCCTTTATATTGCGGACGATGATCCACATATTGTCGAGAGCAGGCCCTTGTAGAAGTTCGGTGATGCCATCATGAGAAAACAGCGCCTGCAATTCGGGCAACATAAAATATGTTCGCGATTCTATACCACTAGTATCGAAACTATGGAATTAGGCTGACTCATTTCTCAAGGATAAGTAATCCAACTTGACAACGCTTATCTACTATTAATCCAATATTTAATTGAACCCGCGCGGGGTAGCTCCAGTTCATCTTACATTACCATCGACGAAATCAATAACTTATCTTTCAGTGAACGGCCCACACCACAATCCCTTCCAATTTCCCCATAGCCTTTGGTCCTAACTCCACTGTCGCTTTCACTATGCTCGTTTCCTCGACTGCCCGTCCCTTCCTCTCTAGTACGCAGGGGATGGCGAGGCTCTCTTAAACCGACGTAGGCATACTTTCTAAAGTGCTTTCCAGATCGCGATTGCTGCTCCCCAGGGGATTTCCAGATGTTGTAGCTGCTTCAAAACCTCTGATGTCTGAGATATATCCTCGTACTCATTACTTTCCCTAGCTGTTTGAAAGTGATCTTAAGTAGCGATAGTCACTAAGAATGGACACTTGCCTAAGCAGACAACTCTATCCACAATTATCTTCCCTGCCTCGTACAACGGGTGCTCCCTCTTAACTAATAGCAGAACATAACTCATTTCTCGACCGCAAATAAATGATACATAAATACTAACGAATTCGGTGGAATTATCCAGGTAGCCGAGAATTGCACCTTCCTTTCTATCCTTCCATAGAATTGGCAACGAATCTCCACATCTGAGCATTTGCCTTTCCTCGGTCTTCTCAAATCGATCTTTATACTTGATCCATTCATACCAGAAGCCAAGACTATTGTGATCTCCTTTGTATTGCAGGATCTGAAATGACAGAACTATTCAACTGATCTGCTATCGGCAACAATCACCACTGTCTAGAAATCTCCGCGATCCAGTTCTGGTATGTGTGGAAGGATCAGAAGCCGCAATAAGCATCACTCAAACCAACCATTTTAAATCCTCCTGCCTGCCTGTCGACAAAAATTCTGGCAAGCATTCTCCTCAATTTACACCTGCTTTTTGGCGATGGCGTTTCACCTAAGATCCTTATTTTGCTTCCAATAAGTTCATTAGCATTCCGAGCTCAATCAGACAACTGCTGCACACAACGAACGATTAAAAGTGGTATAACACACCGGAAAAACCGATTTGCCGCAAATCGATGTGATGGCATGATATAAAACTTGGTACACATGAAAATCTGAGGTCTTCATGTGGATCCTACCTGGATCTGCCCACCGAGATCCTTTATGCCTGTAAGTTCGGCCTTCTTATATGGAAATGAGCACTCGATCACTCCACCATTGTTCCACGCACGCCCATGAACCGGTTTGCCATGCTTGTACCATAGAGCCACGTACATATTCGCCTGACCCAGCGCATGCACAGGACTGTCGGGAAATGGCGAACCGATCGGGCCGAACGCCCAGATGTCCTCTTGAGGTGGGGGATTTGCCGCGGTCATAACCAATCCAACGATGAGACACGCCAATCAACAGCACGACGATCAGAAGCAATGATGGTAGCGCGATATGGACTTCTTTTATAGGTACCAACTTATGCAATTTTTCACCCATACGTGTTCACTTTTTGCATTAATGTAATTATGTAATGGTTATTTTGATCTTTTTTCTTATTAGCTTACGTTTCGCATATATTCTCTGCCATTAATGCCCCTAAAGTGATAATTAAATGGAAGTGGTTCTGAAACAAGTCGCAACTGCACTTATCACCTACCGTAATTTCCATCATCACTGTGGATGATAAGTACCGTAATTTCCATAATCTATTGCAATCCACCACAGCAAGTAATTATAAATCAAATTGGACATTAAAAAAGGAAGTAATGAAATAACAGTTACTAATATCAGCATCTTCAAGTGCGTGAATTATTTATTCATGATGACTGCCCGAGCATACTGCATCGATTATTTCAATGATAAATAATTCATCGTTTGCGTTGCAGTTATTTCAAGATCACTAAATATTGCCCAATAATATGACACAGCATTGTTGACTGGCGGATCGGAAATTGCATCAAAGTTTTAGATACAGCCATCTCAATATATATTCACTTTTACTTTTATTTACTTCTCTCAATAAAATAGTCGTTACGAATGAATATCTCTTCATCTCGCTTCCACTTGCACTTAGGTGAAGTTAAAGGTCGCGTGAAGGTGGATTCGCTTATCGACAGGTGGCTTATCTAAATTCCCTTAAAATTGACGCCTAATATGAGAATTCATCAATTATCACCTGTAAAAGAAACGTCTCTTCTTTTCACTTCAATTCGTTTGCATTGGATTCAATTCATCCATCTAGATGTTTCCTCCCATTATCAAACAAGAATTTGCATTCTTTTTAAATTTACGAAATCTCCTCGGCTAAGTTAAGGTTCTGTGTAGATGGAACGTAGTGAACAAATTGAACTGAAAGGAGGGATATGGCCGATCGCAGCGCCGCTCGGATCTGCGTTATTGCTAATCTCAACTTATGCTGATAGAAAGCGGAGTTGTATCAACGAATGCTTCATTTATCGAAGCGTTCAGGCTAAGATTGCTTCTGTAGCAAAGTTTCGGCTGCCACTAAATTGGATGTAGGTGACAAAGGAATGGGAGTGCGTTATAAACCTGCCTGTATATTTGATCATGCTGCATTCGACTTGCCATTCAATGTCGAATGCTTAAAGCTTAATAGATTCTAGCCAATTTGCTAATAAATTTCTTAGTGAATACAGTTCCAATGTTATTTCCCGTGAACTAGAAGCTAGAGATGCGAAATGTGAATAAGATGACGAGGACGATTCAAATATATATATATATATATATATATATATATATATATATATATATATATATTTGGTTAGACAACATTTGCGCCATTTTAGAGCATTTTGTCTCAATTAAACGGAAGGGGTAAACTGAATGGTCGTTGCGAGGAGCTATGTGAATGTCTAGAATTGCTCAGATAAATATAGCAATTGAATCTGATTATGTGACTGGTATCGAAATTAACTGCTTCACTGATATTACACCTGTGGACATTCAATTACAAATACACAGTAGTATACTGGCAGTCTTCAAAGTATGCTTTCATGAATTAAGCATAGATGTGTTAATATTGTTGCTTCATTTTGAGAGATAATGGAAGTATTGTTGTGCGATGTGCTGAAAATATAGGTATTATTTATTGCTCAATTATTACTGTTTTTATATAGATAGATATACATGCGGCTGTAATAAGATTCAATTATCAACGATAGGTTTTTTGTTGTGCTGTATGCAAGCAACTGTACTTTCAAAATTAAGTAGAAATTCGATGTATGTTGCTGCAAAAAAATGTATTATACACATATAAGTTCATGAACTCTATGCAGAGTTCATGAACTGTTTGAGGACCATTCAATATTAGGATATTGTCAGTGAAATATTCGTAACAAATCCACGAAATCAATAAGCCATCAGTGAGAAAATTGCGCGTCAAGCAATGAATGGAGAAAACAGATCGTTACTAGTAGGCAATTGTTAATAGCAAACAGATGTTACTAATAGACTGGCACTAATGGTAGATAGATGTTCCTAAAAACTTCTAGCACTTAATTACACTGATTTTTTGAAAGTGCTATTTAGTGTTGAGTGATATTGCTTCAACTACCGAATTCCTTAAATTTTTACTGCAGCTGATTTATATTTGAGTTGTGAATTTAATTTACATATCGCATGAAAATGGAGAAAATATTGCAACAAATAAATCACAACAATATAGCATTAATCACTTTGCATTGTTTTTATTTAATAATACACAACCAATATACTGACTTAACAACTATCATAGATAAACTCCTAATGCGTTTTCCCATAAATAAACCTAATAAAATTCAAACTTAGTGAAAAAAATGAATTCATTGTTTATTATGTCACGGTGACTAGCAATTACACCTTCATTTAGCTAAAAAGAAAATACTCGTTCAATAATTTAGCATATGAGTTAGAGACGTTTCCACATAGCATATCTTTTAAGCGTTGTAGAAGGATAGAGATATAGCAACAATAGGATTACTTATATCGCTTATCACCTATTCGCTGATTTATAACTTTACCATGAGACTATGGATGTCTCTCTTACACTATTGATACCCTTATTAATAAGCAACGAAGAATTCAACCTTTGGAATAATCACTTTTCGAGCTTTGGAATAATATATTGCATTTCATTGAGTAGAGGACGTGTCTGAACAATGCAGTATTCTATTGAAAACAAAAAAAAGTAAATATAGTCTAGTAAGACTCCAGGAAAGGCTCATACTTGATAGCAATACTTCAATTAGGCACTTCGTAGAGTGTGAATGGCACATATTAGGCATATATTAGTGGCACATTATATAGGTATGTCAGATTTTAAGTTCGTTTTAAACTTGTTGTTTTAGTTGCCATAGCCAATTTTATAATTCGAATGGTTTGAAATACTCAGCAAATGCATAGTCGATTTTCATAGGAAAGGCATTGTTGAAAATCACCCAAGGAAGTGTGATAATGTTTCAGCAGCACTGTAAACGGATGAATTTATAGGAATAGTCCGGCAAAATTTACCAGTGCTATGTGGATAAGCGATCACTAAAAGATCGATGAAATCAAGTGCAAAAAGAGCTTACTTAACTACTTTCGTAACAAAATTTAAAATTCGACTTTGAAATATATGGGAAATTTATTAATGATTTTAATAATACTAGAAGAAAACTTCGTGTAGTATAAATGGCAAAACACAAAACTATTAGTCTCGATTGTAGCAAATAAAGCAATTCTTTCAATAGATAGCGAGGAAGGTTTCTGAAATCTTTATACTGCAAGATGGAATTAATGCATTTGGGAGCGATATAATCGAGATTCATAATATGCAAATATACATTAGTATATAATGGCAAGTAAGTGAGCATTTACAACGTAAACGAGCAATATCATTTTTTATTTACAATAAATGTGAAAAAAATGAGAGGAATTTCGTATATTGAATAATTGCGTTTACATACAACCTGAACAAAATCAACTGGATTGCAGAGACTTTTAGGTATATTTTTGGCAAACTTTTCTCCCATTCAGCCTTAGAGTAATTTCAAATTCCTACTTCAGTGCAAGCAACTTTAACCGGCGTAAACTGTTGATTATTACGGCTGCGATTTCGAATCTTTGCCATGAAATATCAAAATTAGGACTCGCAAATGCCGTTAGGCATAGCTCTGACAGCTTATTTAACCTCATCATTGGGAATAAGGCTCAAGAAGGAGGACTGATGAATGAATGAAGATTCAGATGAAATTTAGTTAAATTAAAGGGAAGAGGCTGCAGTTGTGGGAATTAGATGTATACCTTCTACGCATTTCACATTAAACTGTAAAACAAAAGCGCATCAAGGTGTGATACGTTTCTTCTCTCCTGGGCATGCAAAATTCCTCTAATCTATTCCTCTCATTTTGCTTAATTGAATAGTGACTACCCGCTTAAAGTTAGCAATCCGTCTCTGCAGGATTGGTGAAATCCCTGATATCGGCATTTGAGACTGAAACCGAATTCAAATCGGTACTCCTAGTTGTTGCGATTGCCGCTAATGGGTCGCCATTCTTGTCATCAAAGGAATGTTCGCAATCAATAGGAGTTTGTCGGCTTGAAGTCTGCATTTTTAGATATGCTTTTTCTTGTAAATAATGATAGCATGCTAGAACAACCTTGAACATCAACACCTGCAAATTGTTCATTTATGTCGTGCACACGAAAATCTGAAATGAAAGGAGCAGCTTTGATTCATATAGAAGCAACGATTCATAAAGCTGTTCAGTAGTTAAAGTTTCACAAAAATCTTCATATGCAAATTACTTCGTTCTTATTCGTACTTTCTGGCACCTAGCTGGCTCCGCTGCTGAAGACTCTACATAGAACTTATATAGTGGCATATTTTATATGACCTTCTGTAGTCACTTGTGGCTTTCTAAAGAGCTATTCCTGGTTTCGATCTGCCGCATTTCTCTTTCCTTCCACTCTTTCCACCTATTATCTTTGGTTATCTTCGTTCACACAGCTGAACCTTTAGGGATAGCTGAAGGCGGGAAAAATCATCCAAGAATTAAACGTGAAGCCTTCAAAATTAAAATGGTTATGCACTTCTCGATCCTACCTTAAAAGGCAGGTACCTTCGACGATCAAAGTAAATGCACCAAAAAGTTAGCATAATCTCCGAAGATTCGATTTTGTGCTTATAGACGCCAATTATACCCCTGTAAGAAGATTGGATGGCCTACTTTTTGATGCAGGATGCTGCAAAGTTTACGAAGCGTAAAGATTGTACAAAAACTTACTTCGAACAAAACTAGGAAGAACGTTAACGCGCCTGTGAATATCAACAAAATGAAGAGTGCACCAGATACGATATCATACTCGTATGGTTCAGCAATAATTTGTCCAAGGGCTTCTTCACCTAGAGGTGTTCGCTCTACGTTGATAATCCTGAAAATCCAAGTCGGTAAGATAAGAACAAGTACGACAAACAAGGTTATCGTAGCAAAAGCTTCACAAACACAGATATGATCTCCACTGAGACGTAATACATTCGAAGCATGCAATGTTTAGGTATTAGCTAATAGAATCCAATAGGTTGCGATAAATAAACTGCAAGAATATTGTTCAGTTAGTATCGGTGCAGCGGTATTTTTAGCAAACAAATTAGTTGATTAAGCTATTCTGTTGAAAATGAATTTTGCCAGCAGGAGCAGGACTGCCACCCCAATTGGATGCATAACTAAGAATATGAGTTCCGTGACACAGGTTAATGGCACGCCATCACAAATGCATTAGCTTCTTCGCCAATTAGCTGGGATTCTTAAATTTTTTTTTTGTCTTTTCAGGTTCGGCTAACACTGCAGCAATAAGGTTCCAGTTTCATCATTTTTCATCTCTGAATTGTAGCGTTCTTAGTTTGAGTTTTAAAGGATGAGCCAAACAGTGACAACATTTTCTAATCCTTGATGCACTGCTGCATGCAATCGACTCTGATCCTCAGTTTTCGAATATAAACTCGTCGTTTCTTTTCAGTCTTACAGCTAAGAATGTTATAAAATAAGATTAGTTCAAAAGGGATCATTCTCGACATGTTTCATTTCCAACCCAATAACAACCGTAGTTATTGGACGATCCGGTAGGATGTATTCGATCCTTGTATTTGAATTTGGCACCCCAAACAGAACATTCCAAATTTATGTATAATTTTTACATTTCTGCACTATGGAATATGGGTGCCAATTTTCAATTATATGGAGAAGAAATTGAAGAATTTCACTACTTTTTTTAGTTCGCCAAACCCAAACACAAAGTCGAGCGTATTCGAGCAGTTGAACAATGACGTTTGACCTCAAAAGAAGAAAATAAATCGGAAAACGTAAAAAAACTCACGTTAAGTCAATGCTTGTACCGGCGAACGCAGCGAAAATGCAGAAGAGACACATCACAAAGAGGACAAATATTACGGTTACCTTAAAATTGTATAAATTAGCCTCAAAATGATCGTAAATTGCAGAATTTCCATAGATGGCGTTCGATGGTATGCACTTTCAGTTTCTCAAAAAAAAAAAAAAAAAAAAACTTCAGCAGTTATAAGCTTTCCAAGAACTTCTGAAGGTCTATTTTCAAGGGAAACAGCTTGATTTTCAGTGGAAAGGTGTCTTTTTTGAATTCATCTAAAACTTGACGAAGAAAAACTTTGGTCTATATACGACAGGCTGTGTACCTGTTATTTGCTTATCTTGGTTTCATAAAAGATCACATCTTCTGCAGAAGATCACAAATGAGAGGATAATCGTGAACATCCGAAGAGAATGTCTTTCAGTCCAAAATTGCTTCTTCTTTTCAAGGAAACGTTCCCACAAAAAAGTTTGATCTCAGGTTGGATTTACTATTTTATTCAAAATCCCACGTATCAACTGCAATCACGAGCCACTAGAACGATATTTTCAATTTGAGTTCTTTACGTCTGACAATATTAGGCTCCGATCTCCGAAGGAAGCATCCAATTTCGATGAAAAAACCAACTTTGTAATTAACCTTGCATTGAGGTAATAAAATGTAAATGAAATGCAGAAACTGAAAGTCAATTCATGGCGGAAGTCTAATAGAAGTAAAACGACGAAAAAGCATAACGATCATATAAAGGCATTCATGCTGATTAAAATTAATGGATGGCGAAGGAAATTTTATCAATGATTGAATTATTGAAGGGAGGAAGAGCGTAACTCGAGAATGGAATAAAATTCGGAGGCGGAAGATTCGATGAATTTTAAAGTGATTATTATGGATAAAACTCTAAAATTACATGAAAAAATCTCTTGCAGCCAAATTCGCAATATTATCTTTCTACCAATATGCTTTCATACAGTCTTCAATCTTCCAACGTTTTGTTTTGCACATAAAAACAGTAGTTCAATGATTCATGCTGGAAATTGTTTTGCTGTCAGTTGAAAAATAGCACAGTACACTTGAGCTTTGAGCTTTGGGCTTTAGCTATTGTTGGGCTTTTGAGTTTTCCCTAAGGGCTTTCCTGTAAGCATCTCAGACTATAGTCGTTGGCTTTCCCTAAGGACCTCAGACTCATTGGTGGAACGAAAAACGAAAACACAAAATTCATTTCCCACAGCATATTCGCTTTGTTCAGCATTTCTTTACATGAGAAAAATCTTTACAACCTCATAGAAAATTGCTTCCTTTTCTCAGATAACATTGATCCTTTAAATATTTCGCTGTGATATGAATCAGGAACATTTCAATAATCTCTTTCCTTCAATATTTTTCAGCGCATCTTTTTCTTTTAAATCTTCAGTTGAACCCCCTCCCCCTCTCCCTTTGTTGCGATCATAACAAGAAAGGAGCTTGTGTCGATGATTGACGCTAACGCATGAGAGATAGTCAATCGTCAAGGTCTTTGGCCGAATAATAGGACATAAATATTCCACAGTGGACGACAAGGTGAAGCCGACCGATTTTGCGGCAAACATTAAAGAGTGAAATTCAATTATTCGATGCCGGTAGCGGAATGATTTCACTCTAAGCGTATGCTAGTGATATATTAGCCAACAGAGAAAAGTCTACCCAACAAGAAGCCTTCTCATCAGCTAAACTAAAAAAGCGCATCTGGATCGAGGGAAATTACAAACGAATATTTGTGGGAATATTCCACCGGCTTATTTGGGATTTGCTATCCGACCTCAATCCAGCATCACATCAGTTTTGATGATCAATTTATTCATTTGTGAATTAGATTTCCTTATTTATTTCATGCTCGGCTTTTCCAATGATGAATTTCGCAAAGCAATTTTCAAATGCAGCATCCAATTTGATATTCTATTCGTAAAATGGGTAATTTCTTCCCTGAAGGTATTATATATCCTCTTTCAACCTTCCCTCACCCTCACCCCTCCCCCACCTCCCCCATTGCCCCTCTCTCCACCTTTGCCATTCTAAAGTTCGTTTTTTTGTCATCAATAAAGGCTATGATTTTTGTACTATGCGCAATGCAATTGGTTCAACAAATCGATGACACTGAAGTTTGTTTTTCCTAATTCTTTCTTGTAGACTAGAAAATGCCACCAAATTTTTGGAACCGGTTGAAGCGCGACTACAAAAAAAAAAAAAGAAAGAAAGAAACATGTCGCTAAACATTCATGGCGTCTAATTTAATCAATTCTTTCGACGAATTCCCTTAGTCACCTAGCAGTCGGCCGGATTCTGAAGCTCTTTTGACAACGCCTATTATAAGGCCTGTTGACTTCATTCTGAGCGTTTCTGAGAAACATTTAAAAATTTAAAAAAAAATCTAAATATTTGAAAGAAAATTTAACAGTATTTGAGCACATGTTTAGCAATGCAATTTGCTCTTGGAGCGGTGAATTTCCTGTCGTGAGGAACGTGACAGCACCTCGACTAAGCAGGATTATCAAAAGATTTTTGTGACACCATACCTCCCCATTTTTCCATTTAACACACAAACCTAGCAACTTAATCATAACAAACAAAACTTAAAGTAGCCTTACCTGCATCAACAAATGTGGAATGAGCAAATATGGTGTTGTATTCTTTACTGCAATCAATAATAATGTAATAGCAACAATTGCTAGAAACGTTGCAAAAAGTGAGAGTGAAAACGATAGAATATATTGATCACCCGTTCGGCTTAAGAGGTAGAAACTCGAGAATATCTGAAATGCATATGTATTAATTACATTCCAGGGTGTACAACAATTTTTATGTAGCTGAATGATTAGAGAGTCCGATTTTCGAAATTTTAATTCAAAGTTCAATTTCACTTCCGGAATTCTTATTCCGGAAGATAATTGCTGATATCTCATTACTCACTCCTTCATACAAGCTTTTCCATCTATCGATTCGTTGATTTCATTTGGTAAGAGGCGCGAGAAATGTCATGAAATGAATCCTTAATTTTACTGCTTCAAAATGGCTACTTATTCATCGATTGCTGTTAAAAGTGACGACGGGTCGATTTTTTAAAAATGTTTTCTTGCATAGAATAACTCTTGCTGTCTTATCGGTAGTGAATGCTGCGCTACTCGAATGTGCTCGAAAATAAGAATGAATTGTAGTACTTTTTGCGGAACTGTCATCCATAAAGCTGAGATATTGTCCTCTGCTCTTCGTATATTTTTTAAACCGTTTAATATAACGCCTAAAATTATGAATTTCATTTTGAAAAATAGCCGAATGAAAATATTTTACGCTGAAATAATTTACCTCATAAGCAAAGTAAAGCAACTCGAATATAGCTATTATTAGTGATGCGGTCCTCACGTGAAGTGATTTACAACAACATCGATATCGAAGTTTTAGATCTTCTGCATCTGCAATTGAAGCTTCTGCGCCCATTGCCTGAAATCACGCATCATGTTATGAGATGCTAATTAATTCAACAATAAAGTCACATCTTGTGGTCATAAGTTTTAGTTGAGCGGAAAATGTTGTAATAATTAGATTGATTCCCTAATAAGTTGAAGAAATAATTTGATATCACAAAAAAAAGAAAACAACTAGGGAAATACATCAAGTTGCTTGAAAAAAAAAGAAATCCCAGCTTTTAATTAATACTTTAAAAGTACGAAACGATTAACGTTTATATAAGGAAAACTGCAAAGAAATTGGCTCACCGAAGAGCAATGCAATGCGATGATAGTTGTAAAACTATAAAATGTTGCGCATTACGACTTTCTTTAGCGTTCAAAATCAGATCTCATCGCAAATTCTGCCCTATTTCCAATGTCACTGCACGAATGAAGAACTTTTCAACGCTACTGAAATGCACATCGTCAAATTTAATAGAGAGAAAAATAGAATTCGTATGGAACCGAAATGAAACATTAAAATTTTTAATTTTCATCGAATTGAAGGGGGAATTTATTTTAAAAAAGGAATATATATTCAATAGAACATTCGTAATTTTCATAATATTCGTTCCATTTAGTTGAACTATTTTAGCTTTTAGATCTAGATTTACGTTACAGCTTTTTAGAGGAATCACTTTTAGAATTTCATTTCGTTTTTTTTTTTTTTTTTCTCATTTAACAACTCACTTTTTCATATAAACAGACACTATTTAGGAAAGTATTAACATAAAATTTATGCAAGTAATGAACTGCATATTGCTTTGTGATCTTATATCAGTTCTAGGCGATATTGCGCTTAATTTGAGGATCACTTTAATAGGATAGATTTCAATTTTTAAAAAGTTGCTTAAGAGAGTTTTCAATTATAAACCTTTTATCGGTGAGAATTATACTTAAAAGTGGTCTTGTAACTGAGGAAGCTATATATTTTCGGTGATTTACAAGTAAAGGATTTGTAACTACTAGTAAAGAATTACTTTCGATTAGCAATTAGTATTCAAGCAATTATCTCTCGGAAAAATTCTTTCGAAGGAGCAGATAACAATCTTCAAAAATTATCAATCATAGCTGTTTCCTTCATTCAATATGAATCGTATTAGAGATGAAACATTGGAAATGAATATATCTCAGGGATGAAATGAACTGATACTTTAAATGATTTGTGAGAAATGAAAAATCCTCTCCAAGAATCATAATTCTCAAAAATTCTAACTAAATTTGAAAAAAAAAACACTCCGAAGTTTCTTCAGCGAATTTATGCCCATAATGTTCATTAGAAAATGAAGCAACTGAAAACTCTTTTAATTGCATATTTTAAAATATGAAATAATCATAACGAACCGGAACTCTCGCCGCATATAAAGATATACCTTTGTTATATTATATACCATCAATGAAGCGTTTACGGCAGGATCAACGTATTTTTTCGATCATTTTGGGAAAATGTCCTTGAGAAAAAATATCGCTTTGGGAAATTCGGGAAATTTGGGCAATTTGGGGAATTTGGAAGATTCTTTGTGGAAAATATTGGAAAAAAATTCTACTTTTCCCCGCACAATTCAATTCGCTTATGTTCAATTCGCTTATGTCTTCAATTCGTTTTTGCGCATCATTCCCTGCATTTATCTATGCAAAATATCAAATGTGGTTATGCTAGAGCACTGATCCTACTGAAGAGTTAATTGGAAATGAGACCTTCTAGAGGAATTAATTTACGCAGGTAAAAGGAATTAAATCGGTCGTTCGCCCATTGCCTACAAAGTATTTGATTGTGCTTTACACTTTTTTAAACTTTGCTGAATGTTTTGAATGAGTTCATAGAGGAGCTGACTCGTGAGTCGGCCATTATTGCATAGGGCAGAAGCATGACTGCAATGCAATCCTCTGATATCCTCAAACAATCCACTGATGAGATATGAGGTACGGGGAATGAACCAGAAAGAACTCATAAATCTATGCACTTAAGCATATTTTTCAGTTGAGGATGTTTCTGTGTTAATCACAATCACTCAATTTTAGAACAGCTTAAAGATTCAAATAGCGTCACTTCACCTTTAAGACACAGTTGTCAGATTAGTCATTAATACTCTCAGATGACCATAAAGAAATAAGGAAAAGATGCTATTAATTTTCGCTTCAAGTGAAAATCTTGACGAGCAAAGAAGGAAAATTTGACCTTTGTTGCGAACTATTTCAAGTTAAGCAATTCTATCATAAGCAAGAGGAAAATACATCATAATCCGATCAAAATATATTCTTCAGCAGGTTGACAAATGCATTGTTGGGAACTGATAAATTAGTGATAATTTTATCTACCTTAGTGTTGACGTGAGAATACTGTTTACCGCTAAAGAGACAGTCAATATGCAATGATCGTCAACAATATGATCATTGTATCGTTTGCGAAGAAGGGTGGCGGAAGTGTGTTATGAACATACATAATTGAACTTACTAAGGAAACTCAATTATTGGGCGTTAGATGAACAAAGTCACCTCAATTTGAAGTGAAACACTTCAAGGTCACAAGAAGAGTTGGTGATTCGATCGCGGTAATAGGTGAATTGCAAAAGGTGAATCGACGCTCACAGTAGTAGTAGGTGAATCCACTATGGTCACTACTACGCTTCATTTTGCACTAATCAATTAATAAATAGTACAATAGTCTATAAGGAGGTCAACATGTGGTCGACCTTTCCCCCTATAAAACATCACACTATGCATGAATGTCATACACAACCATCTGCACTGTTTTGAATGAATCCATCGACGACCACCTCTTGACTACACAGCGAAGAAATAACTCCACATTCTTATGATCACCGTTCAACACGAAATCAATAACTTGAAATGAACGGAATTTAAAAATGATAAGAGCAAAAACTCGAGATGACTATAAACGAGTGATCATCGTGAATGCCAATCAAATAAGTCGAAGCCAAAACGTCCATCCATTAGTATCGCAATCTCCTATCTGTAACGAACGATCAAGAATAAGAGAGGGCGTCATTCAATTCCCATTCTATTGCATATCAAAGCTAGTTACTCGAATAAGCATATTATATTAGCGCTCATGGCTGAACATTGATAACACTGATTTATTCATCGGTAAAGGCGGTTTTTTTATTTTTACCTATATTTACTTTTGCCTGATCCGTTGATGAGATAACACATCGGCCAAGCATTAACATACCTTGTGAATATATAAAAAGTACGCTGAGCATTGCAGTGCTCTAATTTTTTTAGTAATGCAGCATTCCATCTATATGTTACGATAATATAAACGACGCGATAACGTCTGCAGTATTCTAACGCTTATTACAACTATAAACCTTTTCGTATTCGTATCGAAAATACGTCGCTTTCTAACATTCCAAACAATTCCTCCGTTTTCTTTTCGATGCTACTATAATCCTCGACAATCATATAAACATAACCGTATATTTTTTGTATATATATATATATATATATATATATATATATATATATATATATATATATATATATAACATTACAAATAATTTATAAGCATAAGGATACAATTATACTATGTGAAATAAATTCGCGCCGAGATGTCGTTCAAGGATAACAAAAATCCAGTGACTCAATAAATAGAACGAGTGAAATTTATTGCGATTTCCTCTTTAAAATGCGTTAATTAAATTTTCTATTATGAAAATTGATTTCGGCGCCGAAAATTGCTCTCATTTACCGTTTCAAATTTTCTCAATTTTCCAGAAAGGTTTTGCTAAACGAATTATTCAAGGTCATCCATTCATTTATTACAAATCCTTTTTCGCCTAATAAAACTAAACGAATGTTGAAATTATTATCGAATTTTCAAAATTATGGCAATAGAAAAATGTTAACAGGTTTTAAATTTCTTACATATGTTGCATCAATTCAAACTGTCGTTTGGATAAATTATTGGTGAATAATGACATCGGACAAAAAAAACATCAGTAAGACAAATGTTTTTGAACAAAGGCATAATTAGGTGCAATTGGAAATTTTGGCAGAGAAACGGGTTTCAACTTTTTAGAATTTGTTTGTAAAAGTTTAGTAGATATTTTAAAGTAGAACTCAATAAGTGGTAGGTCTAACATGCTGAAAATTGAAAAAAAAAAAAATTCATGATACTCCTTCTGAGGGCAATGTCATCTGAAAAGGAATATACAATACAGGAAATAAAAAATTCCAAAGAATTCAGGATATTAGAAGAATCTGGAAATATAGAAGAGGGAATGAAAAATGAAAAGGAAACAAAGAAATAAACGAATGAAAACAAATAAAAAAAAGAAATTCTAAAAATAGATCGAATTCAGGATATTAGAAGAAACTGAAAATATAAAAGAGGAATGAAAAAAGGCAGGAAGGTTAAACCACATTGCGAAATCTTCACTAAAGACAAATAAACCAAAAAAGCGGGAAACTGTTAACGGTGGAAGCATTGCTGGAGCTTTCATAGCGGCGGGGAGAAGGCAGCGATCGAGATGGCACCCTTAAGTAACCCCCTCTCCTTCCATAAGTTTTCTCGTCCTGAATATCTCAGAAATAATAACTGAACAATTCATTGAAAGCCAACCTTCCTCCTTTCTTTTCTCATCATTCTATAAATGAGCCATTGCCCTTGACCTATATTATGAAAGAACGTTTGACTCATTTAACTCGCTCAGAACGACCGCAACGGAATCTTCGTCAAATAGCCTTGGCCAAGTATTACAAGGCAAATTTGATCGTCTAGGATATGCTTTGGATTAGAACTACCGAATAAATGCACGCACCTCACAAACTCTCCTTTTGGTTATCTTCTCTGTTTAAGGATATTCTCGCATATTAATCCCAGCATGAGCAGTGATGCAGCATTTATAAGCACGAATTAACACTGACATTTCTAAGGCAATATTTGGTTTACTTTTAATTAACCTGCATTTAGTTAACACTTTTTTAAGTGAACGCAAATATTTTTAAAATAAACGCAAAGCATTCAGATAATATCATATACACGCAAGAGATAACGAATATTAGCGAAATTATTAGCGTTTATTGAGAGGCGATTGAAAAAAGATAGAAGAATTGTGTGAGCTATGCAAATCACTTTATCACATACATAACAAGATATATAATAAACCATGTTCACATAGTTTTTACGATAGACAGAGTTATCGCAGTAAGTAGGAAAATCCACTGTATAGAAAGTATAAAATATATGCCAATCTTTCCGTAGATAGACATCTTTCTTTTGCCTATAAATATAACACAATGATCATTAGGAACCATCACAGAGCCTATCATACACCTAAGTCTCTATTTTGCAGTCGAGCATTTCCCATTACAATGCCCAATTGAGGCTCACATCTATCCTCATCGTAGATAATCGAAAAATGAATCAAAAGGGCGTCGTTAACGTTTAGTCGCAACTGTTGAAGAAAAAAGCGGCAGGCAAATTTGTTCTGGATGCCTCATTGCCTATACGTTCTCAGAAGTTTTTGCTCTAATTTTTTTCACGTCCGTTAATTTTTTCACAATTTGCGCGCGTTAATTTCTCTCAAAAACCAGTTCTTCAACAACATCACTTTATGCCTTACTGAGTCACGTCCAATTATCTTAAGGAATTTTCCAGCAGTTGAAATTTCCTTTCGAAAAAAAGAAAAGATGCTTAGTGGTTGATAAATTTTCTTTGTTTGTAAGTTCCTATAACGAATACAAAAGATCACGCATTAGCAAATATTGCCAAAACGAAAACACATAAACGATCTGTTCTCTCAAATGAGGAAAGGTGTCTAATTTTGTGTGTGAAAAAATTGGTTGGAAGCTGAAAATTTTTCGGCTGTTGGAATTAATTAAAGTAGGTAAAAATCTTTTCCATTTTATGGATATAAACTAGAAATATTTCAAACAAACGGAGGCCCACTCATTACCAGATGACGAGAAGGCGTAGAACTTAGAAATGCCCGTTGGATTTTTCAGCAAAAAGCCCTGTACGCTAGTTTTTTGTCACTTGCGATGAATTCTTCACTTTTGCATAGCACACCCCATAACCACGATATTTAATAAATGTTAATCATAACAATGGGATATGTTTCATTATGTGTCAAGATAACAAAGAAATACAAGCATTTTTTGCTCTCTGTTATATAGAACAATTGCACATAGCACATAACACAGAAATATGAAAAATTATGACACATTTATTCAAATTTTAATTTTCGTCTATAAAAGTAGAAAAAATTAGAGGCGTGGAACATTAGCCATTGGTCGTTTGAAGTGGACGAGTGAGGGGGGAAGACAAAAAAGGTAGCGAAATGACTAACGGCATCAAGCGGGCGCCAAATAGTGCGATTCAGTTATAAACCACTTACGCACACAGACACACACACGAACATCCACACACACATATACACACACACACACACACAAACACATATCACACAACACAACCTGTTCATCTCTAAGAAATCAGCAATACATCGTTGTACTGCAGCATTTCATTCGTCGTATGACAATGAAAATAACACAAAAAACAGCAGTATCCGATTGCATTTTTGGAATTTTTTTCGTAATTCAGCAATGTCATAAAATTTTCTCATCAATTAATTTCTCCGATCATTTTTAGAAAATAGAAATCTTCGAATATTTTCCCAAAATTGAAATTCTGTCAATATTTTCTTAAAAATTGAGTATTGAAATGAACACTGAACGAACACAACGAAAATATCATATCTTAAGCAATGTTTAAGTCATTTCGACAAACAATGCAGTCATAAATTCAAATGAACAAAGCTAGTGTCAAAAAAAAAAATCCAAAATATTCCATTTTCTATCTTGCAGACTCATCGTTTTCATTACTTTTTCTCAAACTTTAGTGCGGCGCTTTTTTTCTCAACAATTCGTTTTATGACCAAAATTAAATCCGGAAAATAAGAACTCATACTACGACTCCATAAATTGAAAACAGTTTCGCATCCTACTCCCTTTTTTATGAATGAAATAAAAAATTAAGAGCTACTTGTTCACTAATTATAGGAATATTTTTTGGTACATATTTTTTCCAGTAATAAACGTTCATTCCAATCTATATTTCATTAGTTCTTCGGCTAATTTTTAATACTTTTTTCTAATTGCTTATAATGCATTCATATTTTTGAAGAGTGGTATTAAATTACTTTATTAGATTAATGCTTTATGAAGAAATCTCTCATTCAATATGAATAAGTTTGTGTCGAATTGTAAATATCGCTTCCAACGATAATAAATAAGGATGTTTCTTTTGAGAGACACTAAAAGGACACGAGATTTGAGGAACTTTGAACTTTATGAAAACAAACAGGTTACGGGTCCGAAAAATGTTCGCATGTCACACGCTATTCTTATATTTCGGCAGCACTTTCTTATGTCGTAAAGAATTAGGAGCACACTCGCAAGTTTAAACCCATTGTGATATAACAGACAATTTAGAACATTCATCAATACAATCATCCTTCTCTTTTACCTATCTGCATCCGCAGCAAGGAATTTTTAGTTCATTCATGGCAAGACAACTCAGTCCAGTTCAATTCAGCTCATTTAGAAGCTACTCCACTTATAGGAAGTTAAATAAGATAAGAGGTAGATAGATATAGTAAGAAGCATGAATATGAATACTACAAGGCAAATTTGGATCATCGAATCATGGAAGAAAAACGCGCTTCGATAAATCCATTTACCACAAAATACTCAATAAAAACTTGGTACTGATGATTCATAAACACAGCTGTTGCATATATTCTTCCGTATTGAATCGTTTACAAAGATGAGATTATGTGCACACTAATCACTGTTTTCTTGCTAATATTTAATCATGTTATTGATCGTTAGCGAAGCTTTTATCTAACTTTTTTGACGAAAAACTTCCAGCTTAGCTCTTATAAGAGTATAATCCTCAGTATAAGTTGTAGAAAGATGAACTAAGAACTGGATATCTCAAAAATTGGACTTTCAACAACAAAAGAAAAATTGCTCAGGAAAGCAATCCACCTGTAATCAGTCAGGTGCATATTATGCAATAAAACGAGCAATTCAACCAACAAAAAACGGTGGCACTATAGAATAGTAGTACAGAAATGCCATATGCGTTTACAGAACACTGATTGAGTAAGTGAAACAGAGTGAAAGTTGATATTGGCTGATATAATATGAGGTTTTTATGACTTCATCACTATATAAATCCAAATTGTTTCATTACGGATCTAAAAATAAAGAGAAGTGTGCAACTGGATAAGATAGCAGTTACCTTAATAAACGAGATAAAAATAAGAGAAAATGAGTAAAATTAAATCAAATATTGAAACAGTAATAAATGTAAACAGTGTGACTGTTTTACAACGATAATAAGAGAGTAATAAAATTAAGCAATGAATAGCCTTTAAATTTTAAATATTTTTTCCAAAGTTTAAAAATAGCATTAAACAATAAAAGAATAAATTCGGTTAGACTATCTTCCAAAAGTGAAATGCATTTTGAATTACTGAAGTGAATAAAGAAGAGATCAGAAATAAATACGTATAGAGACATAATTTGCAAGACCTATGCAAAGAGGAAGTACTAAGAAAGCAACGCAAAAAACCTTTCGCTTTTCAGCGTTGAAGTTTTTATGTTGGGTTATTTTAGCTCTAGAAAGAGTTCAGGAACAATTTACGCATAATTTTTGAAGTACTTCAAGAACAACTTTGAGAACAGGTATGAAGCTGGAGCAAGCATAGTGTTACGAAATCACCAACCTTTGTCTTAGATGAATCACTGCTGCATTTTTCATGCCAACAATGACCTTCGGTATCACCTTGAAGTTTTCAATTTACGACCTTCCTCGAGTGCTTTGTTCTATAGAAAATACAAACGTCATCGCATCTATCTTCTACAAGTTATTGATGAAACGTTTTGTGCTATGAGTTGGATGATTCAAATGCCAATAATTCATTCTATGAGTGAAATTTCTTGTGCCTTTTTACTACTTGAATATTTGAACAGCAACCACTGAAGAATTTCTCAAAATTATTCAACAGAAATATTAATCTCAAGAATTAAAAGAGAGTACCAACAACGACGCATCTCGTGAACGAAATGAGATGATCAGACATATCGCCGAGATTCGGGGTAATCCAGGAGATACGGATAAGGGGCACAATTGATAGATAGTTTGAAATGATAAAACTCGGCGATATTCTCTTTTCTTATGGTCCACTTCGAGCACACTATAATTGTAGTGCATTTTTCATACATTTTTCGTACATCATGATGAGGACTGAAATTTTTCGCTTTGATATCGCAGTGCATTTTGCTCTCTCATTTTCTGCATCTTCTTACATTATTTGTCCTCCACGTATTAGAAATGTGGTGGATAAAAGAAAAAACAACCGTTCAGATTCGTATTTCCGGTTATTCGAAATTCGTAAAAGCGCTCCATACTTCAAATCGGTGTTTGAACCAAATTTAAAGAAAAGCTAAACATGTGACATTTGAATTGGATACTCATTCGACCTCTAGAAGCAATGATGGTTTTACTATGAAAAACAAGCAGTAATGCAAAGAGAAGTAACATTATGCCGATCGTCATTATAAAGCTAAAAATTCAGTTCATATAAACAGTTTTCATGGTCATTACTTTCAAAAATATTCAGAGTGCATAATTCGCAATTTTTGTTTTGTTTGTTCACAAAATCGGCAATTAAAATAAACGCGATGTGGTGATCACTGAAAAAATCAATAAATCGATTAAGAAAATCAATAAAAAGATATTGATCAGCGATTAAGCAATGCCCTCTTAGAAGTGCATTTCACAAAATGAAAGAAATATCACGAATGAAAACTGATGATTTTAGTACAGTTGACGATGCTCGTTGGTAAATGTGAACAACAATATTGTGACGTCGGCAGGTGCAACGCTGTCAATTTCATCCTACAATTCATAACGCCTAACGTCTCAAAGAAACAAGTTCCTCGTTGGGGCTCACAATCACCTTCGCCTGTTTAAATATCAACTAGATTTACGCTGACGTTCAGCTTAGGGTGTAACCTAAGAGATTCAAATTCTATGCTAAAATAAACATGTGAAATATTATTCGGTAGGTAGTGTTGCTTTAAGAATGAGTTTTTCACTATCTAAGCACTAGGACCGCCGAATCTAACAAGTTCGGAAACTGCACCTCGTGACCGCAGGGATTCAGACGATTGAAGGAAAAGGGTGAGGAGTAGATCAAGTATAATCAAGTGACTTTTTTTGAAATTTTCCTATATGTACATTTGGAAATTTATGTCGTGTACCATTGAAAAGGAATTCCATGAAGACATGACCAATATAAGACACAACTTCAAGCAGTAAAAATTGAAATCCAAAGCTACAACAGAAAATTCAAAGACTACTCGATATATTTTTTTCACAAAGCTAGCGAAGATTTAAATAACAGTAGATAAAATACTTTTAAAAATAATCTAAGACGAATGCCGAAACGAGATTGGGATAATGAACTATAGAAAAGTTAAAAAGTTGGCCAAGTGAAGAAGCTAACGAGAAAATTTTAAATAGGTGCAGCTTCACTCATGCAACGACCATCATATACCTGTATGCTTGCATCAGCATATGACGGCTCATGAAGCAAATTTTCGTGAAAGCAATCGCGAATACAGTGAAACACTTTGTATGGCTACCGCCACTGTTTTCTTCATTGTTTGACACATGCATAAAGGACAATTCGCAATGAAATGATGACCACAATCGACCTTCAACGTAATCGCCCTTATGGCTTTTCGAATTTTTTCATGTTGTTCTCAGTGCACAAAATATCGAATGCGTAGATGGGCCAGAGCTCTTTGTATCATGGCATTAACCCAAATATCCTAGTCACTTTTTCCAGTAAAAAAGCTTGGCGTTAGTCATTTTATTCAGTCATCAAAAAAGTTTAATTTAATCTGAATTTTTATTTCAAAATCAGTTTACACCTTTATCGCCACTCCCGGCTGCTTGATTAATTAAACATATTCGAGCATTGAAAGCACTCAACAAAAACATCACAATGTTCGATTTTTCCAAAACTATTCAAAAATTTCCGACAATTTCATTTAACTTTACAGGTAAAAATAAAAAACATTAAACTCGAGCATTTCTCATTGGCCTACCGGAATCAGATATAACAACCGAAAATGTTCGGCCAGTTAAACACTAAAGTCATTCAACGGTGGCGTACTTGCCAATTTCCTGAAATTTTCTGCGTGCGATCGGTCATCACTGTATGAAATTTTGCGAGAATTTGCGTCATCCATCGTACATCTGACATATTAAGAACTTGTTTTAAGGCAAATGCCGTTAAATCTTTGTGCAAATTATAACCTCGACCGCTTTCTTTAAAATTCCATTGAAGAGTACCAAAGAAAGTTTCATTGCTACTTGGTGATTCTTGTTAACTTATGTAAACACGATTGTTTCCTGATAGATTTTTCCCGGAAAGTAGGGAAGATGCCATCCATATGATATTTTATTCTTTTTTAGATATCATATCAGCACCAACTTATACTTTAGACTAAATAGTATTCGAATGAAAAGAAATTTATCAACAAAATTTTCATTTTTATTCATCAAGATCGACCGTGAACTGTTAAGAGTTGAGATTCGAAAAAAAATTGAATGAAACCAGTTTACAGTTAACATCCACTGTTTTCCCTTCATTTTAAAATCTACAAGGTCATCTTCGCATTGGACTCATTGGATGCACCCACCTCTTGTGTCCTATAGCAGCCAAATGCTTATTGCTAAATGATGCATCCCTAAAGCTAAACATATTTTTGCTTATTTAGATGCTGTAGTAACATTCTAAGAAGCTTCCTTCGCCAACTTTTTTTCGGCTTGAAAGCCTCCATCCATGCGATTTTCATACAAGAAGAAATAAAATACTATTGTGGGCTAACATTAGTTAGCCGATAAGATCGGCATACACTTATGAAAGTCTTTCACGTCCTCAAATGAACCAAATTTTTTGAAATCTTTGTTGAACACTTTTGGCTAATCGTGTTATTTAAATGAGAGTAAGTTCTCATCGAAAGTACTATATATTACGTTTTTGCGTAAGATTTTGATGTGCTTTGTTTCCATGCAAATATTTTCAAAGCATTTGCTGAGAATGCCAAATTTTTAGATCATATCATGTTGCAATGAACTTTAGCTAGGTACAGGTTTTAGAGATTGTAATCGAAATTCCGTGCTCATCTATTCTCTCGCCATAGCACTGCATTGCTGAAACTTTGGACTTTTATAGTGCGACGACGTATACGTTATGGAGAAGTAGAGTACAAGTGAAAAGGGGGCAACGAATTCAGAGCACCTCAAAATAAAGGCAAATAGCTGAGCGTAATGGTAGAAAATAGTAAGTTAGAATCGGCGTCGTTTTATGCAAATTCGATAGCTACATCTAGCATATTATAAGATAATTCATAATGCACTCAAAATTAGCAGATACACTGTTTTATGATAAAAACCTTTCCGATCAAGATCTCAACAAAAACGAGATTATTTCGCAATGCCATCGAAGGGACGACAGCGAAGTGGTTGTTTCTTATAGCAGAAAGAATTCAACTATAGTTCGAGTCCACTAGTCAATCTACGGTTATCTACTTGACACTCCCCACTTCAGAAACGTTGCTAATTCAGGTTCCGTTCCTTGCAGTCTGCTATGATTTTCATCAGTAACGAAGCGTTTTAAAAGTAAAGTTAAGGGTGCAAAATTGTTCGCTTCCATCTGTCAGAGACAAAACTAAATTTTGCATAAACATCTCTCTTAGCATTAATTTCCTTCTCCGTTTCTATCAGTTTCCAACATTTGAATCATCTTTATGTAACGTTAAATTCATTTGAATTTTATTCCTCAAAATTCCAATTAATTTTTTTCTCTCAATAAGTCCCTTTCATTGCTATGAGCATAAGCAATCATAAAGAGGAAGTGCGAATGCCATCGATGATCTGACCTAATAACCGAGAACGCCGATATCGAATACTGCAACAGCATAACAACGACGCAGAAGAGAATAACCTTGAATGTGTTTATCAGTAACCGATCGGCGATAAGTTCTATATAAAAGAAGGCGATATGATTTTATCAAACAGGAGGGTGAATCAGATTGAAAATACGATGCATATCGAATGTTCACATCGTATACTACTTACAATTAATGAAATTCATCGTCAAATGCAATTCGTAATGAAATTTTTTTATGATAATTGTTATGTTCGTGGAATTTCATGAAAGAGGAAAGGAAAGGAATAGTGATGTCCAGATTTGTCACCTTCGATGCTCTGGTAGATTTAAGAATCGAAGTGAAAGGTTTACGACAATCCTAGAGACACCCCCCGCCACCACCTCCCCTTCTAGACTATTCTTCGAAATCAGACTCACTCGCGAATTGCCTTCCACAATGTGTTCGTTGCGCGCTGAGATTAACTGCAAACACAAAATTAGTGACATTGCGGTTGTGAAGCGCAAACCGATTTCACACCTATCGCTGTTCTCATAATACTAAACAAAAATGATCACTTGCCTTCGTATATCGGCCGAGCAACGGGCACCGTTGTATGAGGTCGTTTGAAGAAGCCACCATTCAGAAGCGTTTTGCGATGTTCCAATTCTACAATCACAAAATTATTCACTGCAGTACTCGAAATGTCACATAGAATTCAATTCGCATCATTAAGCACTCAATTTTAGTCTAGTTTGTTAAAGTGTGTTACAGAAAGCCTACTTAAACGATAAATTAGAAAGTAACGTCTCAACATTTGTTATTGGCTCAGTTATTTTCTTCCAGGAATGTGCGAATGAGCAGTTGGAAGAACCGAAAACGATATTGAACAAGTCGAAATGTCTGAAGAAGGCGAACTCAAATCTACCAATCATTTTTTTCAAATCTATGAAACGCATCAAAATTTTCGCTGAATTTTGATCGAATAAATCAAAAAATATTGAAGTGACAACAACTATTTGTTCGCTGGCAATTTTATCAAATCTACTTCATTCAGTATGAAATTTTAATGTTCAGTAATAATATATGAACAAGCAGTGGATAGTAGTTGCTAAGAAATTTGAATATTTGGGAGCGATCGGTATTTCCTAAGAGATAAAAGAAACGAAGAGAGCTTACGGTCATATAGCTGAAACAAATCAATTCAATAAAAGTGGAACTAGAGAATTAAATATGTGGTGCAAGCAGACCGCACATCTATTTTAACAAATCGCCACTGAACTTTCCAATCCAATCAAAAACACCCGGAAAAATTTTTTTTCGATATCCTTCCGGCAAATAAAGCAATCATAGACTGCTGTGTAGATCCTATAGTTTAAATAAATGTTGTAGTTTGTGTAAAATAGAATATTTTCCTATAGTTTAATAGAATATTTTCCTACAGCTTATAATCCGTATTGAGAAAATAGATGCATAGCATTTGAAATTCCTTCAAGCATAACGCAAAGAATCTTCGAATCATTCATGCTGAATCCAGTTGGCTGTTGCTATATGTTTTAGAAATCTATCGAGATTGCTCGTTTACAAATTTGAATTATTTGCTTATTTTTATATAGGAAATAATGTTGATAAATTATTGTTTAATCGTCACTATTTACAGCAGTAAAAAATTCTATAATATATGCGTTGAAATTTACTATAAGTGGCAAGCAACACATTCAAAGCAATCGGTAACGATAACGAAGGACTAATATATGGAAGAAAAAATAATGGCAACGACACTAAAAATTGAAAATTTTCATCATCGGTTGATTTGTTTTTAGGGCGTTTCTAATGTGAATTAATGATATTATCTCTACAGTAGCTCTCGATAGTATCACTGAAATAAATTTCGTTTCGATCATCACTACAACTTTGAAATTTTACGCGTAGTTGTTCGATCGTAAAGCATGAGCATTAATAGAACTAAGGAATATGAGGCAAATAATTTGTTTATGTGCTTTGAGATTGAGCAAATGGCTAGATTTGTGCAGAAATTGATTCCTATTTGAAGAATAAGAGCGGAAATATTGAGAGATAATGTATATTTATGAAAGAATAAATATTTCTTCAAAACTATTCAAAGCTATATTTAATAGATTTCAATTATAACATTATAAAACAAGAAAAAATTCCAAAACCAAAGTTAAAATAAATTTCAATGACAAAATTTGCTGCAACAATCACTTTAATAGGTGTGCAAACTGAGTCGATTAAATATTGCTTAAGTGGAACTTAACTTATAGCTCATTTCTACCGGCAATAAAATGCTAGTCAATATAATTTGCTTGGGACGAAAAGCAGCCGTATCAAAACTGTGATGGATCCGCATTCTTAAGATTGTGAAAGGCGAACTTATTAAGGGCGAGCACAAAAGGCGAAGGAATTCTAAAACTTTGTAGCTATTTGATAGCAGGGAAACGGGAATGTAACGTCAAAAGAACATCGAAGTCTAAGAATTTTAATGTTCCTGAAGTGGGATTTCAATGAAACCTCGCTAGTTATTGTAGACGGATTGCAAGCTATCAACAGGTGATATGTAAAGTAAAGTAAATCACGCAATAAAGGAGATAAAATTTCCTGAGTGAACAAATAAATTCAATGACATCGTACGGCATCACTATAAAGGGAATGCGGCACTCTGTTGTTTACAGAATTGATCAATTAGCAGGTAGACGTGAAGAATGTCCTTAAGCGAGGATTGCTTTGGCAACACCAATACGAGAAACATGTTTGGAAGTTAGAACAAAACAAAAAAAAAAAACTCGTTTCATTAATATTAGTGGAATGCCCACATTTTTATGCAAATTTTTATACAAATTTAAAAGCACCAGATGATAATGAGAAGCCACTAAGCACAAATGTAGGATGTGTTGACTATGCTAAAAAGCAATTCGACTCTATTGAAAAATCTTTGTAGCGCAGCATCATCAGAAGGAAATATTTGGACATTTGAAACGGCTACATAGATATAAATATGTGTCATAAGATAGGTATAAAAATGGATTGATCGAGTAAACAAAGAACAATGTAGAAAACTGAAAGAGTTTCTCTCTAAATTTTTTTTTTTTTTTTTTTTATAAGGTAATCAGATTGTGCTTCAATTTTCATATTTAAATCTCTTCAGAGGATATAATTTTGCATAAAATGCTATCGTCTAAAAAATATTATCTTTTCAAAACCGAATAATTCTCAATCGAAAATATAGTAGAAAGTTTTCATCAAATTTTTCTCAGTTACGAGTCTAATATATATTATTGCTTAACGAGTATCTAATCAATAAAAGAATTTTAACTCAAGGTATCTAGTGCCATAGAACATCAAAAATGAACACAAAACGATGCTCAACAACTCATAACGAAATGAGCAACTCAACATCAGCGTCTAAGAATCTCGTTTGCAAGTATGCGTATTAAAAAGAAACCAGAAGAGAGTGGTAGATGATCTTTTTTTTTTCATTCGGCAAACAACATTAAAAACGTCATGCAAATTGACACTTTCAACCTCCAAATTAGCACTTCACAGACAGGTGAAATTCAATTACTGTTACTTGCACTCAAAACATTTATAGAAGAGAGAAACAAGAGCAAATATATGCACCATGAGTACAAATATTTCTAGAAAATAACCAAATTTTGCTTTGAAAATATCATTGGCAATTGACGAATCTTTCCTGCTTAATATAAACTTTTCATCCCCTAATACAGGCAGCTGCACTGAAACTATAATATCATTTTTACCGAAACTATAATGCGATTTTAGTTTAGCTGTTATAATTTCAACGTGTGAAACGATTGATTGCTAACGTGGCAAATTTTTCAAAACTTCAATTCTACCTTCATATTTTCTTGAAATGAGGTTTTTTCACATTTCATACAAAAGATAAAAAAATGTGCTGTGATCTTACGAAATCTTACTATGTTCCTTGCGCTCATTTGTGTTGTTCGTTAGCGCAATTTGAATTTAGTTAAAATCCTTTTGTTGTTTAGATATCAATTAAGCGATAACACATGTTAGAGTTGTTCACTTTTGTTTTATTATCGTATTTAGCGTGGAAATCTTTTCATCTTTTTTATTGTTTTGATTATTATGTTCAACAATTTTTTAGGATAATGCAATGAAACAAAAAAGCAAGAAAAAGTTGATGGCATACCTAGCGGAAGGCTACAAACTAGTGCAATTAAGTTGCAGCAGGGTTATATTTGAAAAAATATACGATAGTGGTGGAGAAAATTTAGATAATTAAAATTTAACGTTTTAGATACTTAATAACAAAAGTGCTAGTTAAAACTGGGCAGGCATTTATGTATGGCTCATGCAGTGCCGATATCCGATTAGCGGTTCGCTTTTAACTGCTAATATTTATTTGTTGCCATGGAAAGGAAAAGAGGTAGAGGGAAGAGGGGAGAAGGGGTGAGAGGGAGGAGGGGAAATGGAGTAGGGAGGAGCGGAAGAGGAGGAAAAGGGAGGAGGGGAAGAGGGATGGGAGGGTAGCAATGCTTGAAGAGGCAATAGAAATTTTTTGAATTTCATCGCGATTGATCATATGTAGAAATTGATTGCGCAACAAATCGACAACATAAAAGTGAACAGAAATTGAAGAAAGTTGGAAGACAATAGTAGAGAGCATGGCGTTGAGGAAAGCGTTGAAATGAATGCCATTAACATGGCGATATGGTGTCAATGATATATTCTCAAATTACCGTTTCGATGTTCACTGAGAAAGATTCCACTAAATCTAAGAGAGAGGCATGGATAACATCAAAATATAAAATAGCGCATCTGTGAAGTTTCTTCGACAATAATAGAACGAAACGATCAACTTTGTCGCATAGAAAAGAACAAAGCATAAAGAAGAAATAACATAGAAATGAAGAGATTTTTGGGCGGTGATACATTCACAATAAGGTGTACGATTAAGTATCGCATAATAATTACCTGCAACTTCTCTCTAACATAGAAGAACTTTACCTATGTTTTGCGGTCACATCTTTAAATAGGATCGTTTTCGTGGGATTGATCTGATTTAATAACAAACACGAAGAAAATCAACTTGAAAGGCGAAAACGAGTTCGGTGTAACTGAATGCGCTGAGGTATGAAATTAGATATGTATAGACCAGGTAACGTTATATAAGCACGTGCATATAGCAGACAATATTGTATGTGCAATTGAGTATGCAAATTTCATCGATCATAGTGCACGATTATTAGATAACATCGGCATTGTTAACATGTGCGTTTCTAGATATGGGGGAGCTTTCTTTTTATTTCTATAAAAGATATTGATTGCTTTTATTAGCGAAGTGTCAAAATCCAGAAAAAGAGGACCAATAATACGCATAATTTTTGAGTAAGCTTACCGAGTTCTGAGCACAACAGGTGTGATTGGAAAAGCAGACGATCGGTGGAAAGTTTCAGAGAAGAATAACCTTGTAAGGAGAAAAATCGTTGGGATTTTTAAAGAAATTTCCCAGAATTCAACTTAAGTCTTCCTGTATTCTCCAATCTCTTCAAAACTGTTAAATTTCCGCTCTTATGTTTCTGAAAATTCTTGATAAATAAAACAGCATTCCAATGATATTTTGTAAAGTTTAGAAAACCTGAAAAAACGCCTTAAACTTGAATGCCTGAATTTTGCGCAATTCGCAGTGAATTATGCAGTGCTTTCTATGAACTCCTCTTTGAAACTATATATATATATATATATATATATATATATATATATATATATATATATATATATATATATATATATATATATATATATATGTTTTGAAAAAATTGTCGTTCAAAAATTTAGCATTTTTTCGCATATTTAGGGAGGCGAACGGTCATCGGGACTATTCAAATATCTGCTCATGAAGATCAATTTGCATAAGAGTATGCAAATTTATGTGAAACGTCTAATTGGTAATCACATCGATCTACCGTCGCTGTTTGTCACATTTTTCGCTCTGCGCGGCTATTTCGTTTTATAGGCGATATTTCTCGACGGATAATATGAGTATGCGAGTTGCAAGCCTCTCTTTCGTTCTTTGCTGTTTGTGTTGCCGTGAGTGGACTGGGCAATGAGCCATGATGTCGGGTCACTAGTAGCAGAAGTAAATGAGACTGAAAAATAATCGGACAACAGATGCCTTGAGTAAATGTGTATTTAAAGAGCGGACAGGTTTATAATTCATAAGTGGACCTAATAAGCTCGTTTACATCTCTGACACGGTGCACTAAATTTTTTGTGAAAAATTATTCACATTATCGATAAACTATAATAGTTAAGAGCTTATGATTGCTCACATCTGATGTCCATCTTAAATGAAATTAGAACGTAGATAATCTCACTTTAAAAAACTTGGATAGCGGAGAAGAAGTTTCAAAAATTTAGATGACGGCTTCGAATCCGTAACTGCCCGATCGAATTCTCCTCAAGTAAAGAAACCGACGTCAACATCAGCTGCCCTTTCAACAACCTCATCCAATGCTTCCAGCTCATCCGCCTACTCCAGCACCTGTTTGTTCGATAATTTCTCCAGAAGGGATTTTTAATAGCAGAGAATATTCTGAGCAACTTTTCGTTCGCCTAGGATTAACTAAGAAACAGCAGACCAATTAACTGAAAAAGTAGACATATCTGATGCCTCCACACTTTCCCTATGATAGAGTTACAGGTGAATAGTTCGAGAGGTCGCTTCGAAAAACTATGCGGTTAGGGATATCGGATGTTAGTGCAAAATCTGCTACTTTCGAACATATCCCTTGACCTACTCGAACTCCTCTTTGATATGCAGATGGTATTCCGTTTCGTCTGAAGAGCTTATCATCATCCGACCAGACTTGCTAATAATATTTCGTGTTAAGATTAAAAATATGCTGCACCAGTGAGCAGTCGCATCGCACGGTTACGTAACAAAACAGTAGAGAGATCATGAGACAGATAAGTTTCTTCCTGGAATTTTATGCAACCCCTAAAGTTACAAAAAAATTGTCATAACTTACTGCAGGGGGTGTCGAACTTGTATTTTCCAATTTCGATAGCTTAAATTCACTCGAATTTATGCTCATATTCTAAATGAAAATGACGAACTAAAACATGGCTGGAAGTACACTTATCGGAAGGCGATCCCTTATGCATATTCATTCGTATATTTGAATACTCAGCAATAATTTAAGACATTTCAGACTCTAGTACGAGTAGTCAATTAAGCTATACGAGGACAGCATCAAAAAGCGGTTCCAAAGGTAGCAGCAGCTCACCGAATCCTCCCACAGCAGCCTTATCATCATCGCATGCCTGTGATGCCGTTCAAGTTGTAGCCAAACAGCAATGCCATTGCAAGTCACCAGCTGTAAGCAAATGTCTCGTAGAGATATGACTAATTATCGTCATAATCCTTTAGATCATTTTCCTAGCATAAATTTTCATTTGAACTGAACTACGTAGAAGGGATTTCTATGGGTGAATAACGAAGAAGGCATGTTGTACAAGTCGTCATGCAAAGGAAATTTGCAGATGTAAGAAAATTTTCATATGCAGTTTTATTTTTCAGCAATAACATTATTTAAGCCTCAACTATTCTTTTTATTTTCAAGGATTTCTGGAACAAAAAGAAAATTGTTACAAGGTGAGAAATTCCTTCATATGAATTAATCGCTAATTAAATCATTTCTTAATCGTTAATAATGTGTTCGATAGTTCCTTATAAATTACTAACATGTTCACCGATGCTCATCTATAGGTTAATACGACAACGGATGTTACACAACGTGACGAATATGATATATTTGCATGCAATATCATATCGCAAATGATCGGAAATCTTCGCTTAAAGCACGTTCGCGATCGTAAGCTTTCCTTATCAACTTCTTTAAACGATCGACAACATTTCCTCTAGGGCATTCAAATTATGCGACTCTCGAAGATAATCCTTTATGTGGGTAATTCCTTATGAAGAACATTATCAACAATCTATCTCGATTTGCTAACGTAATAATGTGTTATTTTTTGTGTGATAAAAGCAATCTCAAGGCGCTTAATCTCAAGACTATTTGCCTCGAGTCTCTGAAGGCAACCTCCATATTTTCATGAGCGGTAAACAGCAAATCACTTGCTTAAAGTAATTTAGAAAGATGAAACCATAAGCCTAGCAGAAAGTTTCCTTTTCAAGATGTGGGAATAAGATCTATGTTGTATATTTTTAGAAGATGCAAGAATTGTTCTCATTAGACGTGGTGAATCGGTTAGTGATGTTTTTCCGGATTGGACGAAAAGAGCTTTCAATGAGAATGGCGATTATGTGTAAGTTTCAAAGAGTATTTTTTAAATTTTATCTATTTATTATTCTTGAAGCTTGGTCATCAAAAACACCCGTTATCATTCTCAGTCTGAGCCGGACTTCAGTGGGGTCACAGCTCAAAAACATCCAACATATATATCTATGTCTGACCAATATCAGTTCAATTCTGGTGCATGGCGTAATCGTCCACCGGAGTGTTGCACAATGTACGCACATGAACTTAGGGGAGTTGATAACATGAGGTTGAGGAACAGTGAAAAGGTCTACAGTATCTCAGCGGTAGAGCACTCGCCCGGCAAGCGAGAGGTCGCGGGTTCGTTCCCGTCTGCGGACAAGTTTTCATTGATCATCAAAAACACCCATTATATATATATATATATATATATATATATATATATATATATATATATATATATATAATGCTGATGCTGTTCACGAAATTTGTGACCAGTTTGCTAATAGCGTTTCTATTCTATAAAATCTATGATGGAATAGATCATGGATCACAAACCTGCTTCAAAACTGAATTGAATATTTAAATAATCTGGTTGCAAAAGACAGAACTTAGGAATCTTACGCTTTCAAATGAAAAAACTTTAAGAAATTTTCACTCAATTACGAACCATATACGGTGCCATCAATCAATTTACTGCTCGTTCGATGGTAGTGACTCCTCCTCAGCCCTCTCGTGCATATCATCGTTACTCTTTAGCACTATAAATACGAATTCTAGGCCATTCGATTTGAATATGCCGAGTACGATAAGAAAGCGTGAAAGAATCGACGATTTCTTGGTAAGATCTCATTAGTCGACAATTAGCTAAGAAGTAAAACTCATCTCTCGACTTTCCTTGTTCTACTATTACAATTATTTCAATTAATTTGCTAATATATTCCAATATCATCAGTTATTTTTTATAAGATATAATTGAAAATTTATGTATAGATAGCGCTGATGCACAACGAATGATTTAAGGCTGTTTAATAGCTGTGAATTATAAATCTAAAATTCACACACTTTATGTCGTCAAGCTGCAAACGCAACGGTAGATAGACAGATATAATATACACTGATAAATTGCTTGTTAAGCTCTGCCTTGCCAATGAGTACGTAGCTATCAAAACCAGAAGTGATAAACACGCTGTAATATTTGCCGGAACAGTATCGGATTTGCCGGAAACGGTGAAAAAAGACAACTATACAAGTCGTCGTGATTAAATGACCATCTTAAGATATCGCTTTAGTTGGATCCGCCATTGACGAATATTGGTGCACACTTTTCGCGACAGCTGGGACTATCGATGATCCATGAAGTGCCTACAGTAATATACACATCGCCTCAACTTGCCAACATTCAAACAGGACGCAAACTATTAGAAGGAATTCCGGTAGGAGTAGGATGGAACATCGAGCCAGGCCTTGCTGGTTACTATCCAACTGGAGCAGATTGTCCAAGTAAGTGCTATTCTTCAGCATGCCAAGCATGGGCTACCTCAAGGCTCTATCACCTATAGCACCTAAAAATATGTGTATGATGCGCGATTTTCACTGACCTATTTCATGAGCATCCAGATCGACGATACGAATATCGCAAACAATAATTTGCGGTCGCTATTTTTTACGGTGTTTTGGCTTCGCCTTGTATCCTCGGTTCTGCTTATTTAATCTCCAATATTACAAGTGGGATATCTCTTATGAGTACTACCACAAAATGACTAAGCGACCAATTTTTCTTCTCATTTTATGGCACAGGAGCATAAGTAGGAAGTAAAATGCTTTCAGAAATTAATAAGAGTTTTCATTTAGACCAAACGAAGAGCTACAGACCACGCTGTCCACAATTTGTGTTATAATGTTACGTCGTCTTATTTGATAATAGGAAAACTCAACATGAAAATAAAACTTAGAAAGCAGCAACTGTAGGATTGTAGGGCTCATGATCGATGTCGACATAACTAAGCTGCTGTCGCGAATCGCGAGTACATTCATGAAAGCTCATGCCGTCACGGCGACTCGCTGGCGCCGTTGAATAGCAAAAGACGGTTAGCCGTCTCAGCGGCGCCAGCTAAGATGGACAGCCGATGCACCTGCACCGGAAACGAAACAAAGCTAAAAGGAAACATGGTCCAGAAAAGGAGGCGAGAGGCCGAATCGGAAATGGTCAACGTAATCGAAGGCGGAGTTGAGCAAGGGGATATAAGCAGCCCAAGCTCAATTCCGTCGTTCGCGTGCTAGCCAATGGCCACAAAGTGGCCTTCTACAGTTGAAGGCGATCCGACTTCGCCTTCTGTGCTTCGCCCTTCGTCCTACTCGGCTTCTGTGCTTCGCCCTTCGCCTTCAGTGCTTCGCCTTTCGTTCGCCTTCACTACTTCGCCTTTCGTTCGCCTTCAGTGCTTCGCCTTTCGTTCGCCTTCAGTGCTTCGCCTTTCGTTCTACCCCGCTTCCACCTCAACGTTGAATCTATTGAACGTAAGTGCTTTGTAACCCTTTCAAACAAGCCAAACCATCTCTCGCTCAGTACACGGGGGCTCAGCCGGTGAAACCACTATTTCACATATGCGTCAAACGTGGCCACGGCCTGTATATGAAGATGCCCGACAAATTAAACTGTACGGACGTCCGCGAGGAAACACACGGCTACCCGCAAACCGTGGAAGTGTTGAACAGGGCGTTCATTTCGGCGAATGCAACTTTCTGCACACAAATAACGCGCACCGTCTGCACCAAGTGCTTCTTTCGATGGAGTTTGGCTGTCACCCGCGATGAGACAACAGTCCAGAACATCACTCCATCGCAATGTTGGGAGATGCGACAAACACTGGAGCTCAGTGGCATACGTCTCGAAGCAATTGACGAAAACCGATGGGCGTCCAGACAGCCGACTGAATATAGCTACGGCTGGATCGGAACACGATGCCATACAACCACAAATTACCGTATGGAACAAGGAGTAATCAAGTTCTACGATGGCTTAAGTCGTTCACTGTGATGCGATAAGACCCTGGGAAAATGCGTCACAGCCACGGAGACGATCCTGTGGGACCCGAGTGAAGTGGCCGACCAATGTCCTTATCGAACGCTGGGAAAGGTGACCGCTCAAGTGTCAAACCGATTCGTCACAATCCCTTCAATGCAAGCAGCATTCCTCAGAACCAGGGATACGCAGAACGGTACAAGCGTCGACACAATATGCAAGTTTCGGAGAGCCGAGATGATGAAAAAAGGAATCATTATAGAATTCAATCCCGAAGAACAGCTCTCTCGAGAAGAACGAAATCGTGTGCTCAGCGGGAGGACGCTGTTTGTCGAGCAACTACCAGAAGAAATCAATAAGAAAAGCGACGTCTCCGTGAACGCTAAATTACAGTTCTTGTGGAACAGCCTCAATGAACGAGAACAAGGAGTGACTCGGGAAATTCGGCACAGGATTTGCGAGCAACACAACCGCCTCCTTTGGCTCATCGAAGCTCTGAGCAGAACTGACCCAAATACGGCAGCGCGAATACTCCTCAAACGAATGGATATCACTGCAGAAAATATAGGGGACCTGCTGAAAGTATTCCCATGCAAGAAACTGGAGATATCCGAGGTCTTCATAGACCACAAAGTCGGCGGCAAGTGCTACCGAGATCTCCCGGTACGCTACAAGGACAGGATCTTGTTCGTCCAACCAAGATCACGGGAACTCAAGACCGCAGCGGAAGAAATCGCCTGTAGCGAGATCAGAACGAAACAGGGCAAAAGGATTGCGGAGGAATAGGCACGTCAAACTGACGAAGAGGAACCAATTTTCGACGCGCCACCGCTCACGGACATATCTGAGGAAAGGCCTCAGTCCATGCTAAACATGTTCGAGAGGACGCACCAAGCATGGGAACAACCCTCAAAGGAAAGGGAAAAGTCGATGGCCGATTCCATACGAGACGAAGCGGAGGAAATTATCGAGGCTGCCAGCGAAGCAATCGACAAATCCACTGTCACTATCGCGAAGGAACTCGAGGACATCGCCTCGCAATGGCGGTGGATCATAGTTGCGGCGATCGCGGTGGGATTACCAGTCGCAGGCGCCGCGACTGCATACTTCGGTCGACAATACGTCCTCTACCTGACGGGATGCTGACTTGTAAGATGTCGACAGAAGAAAATAAGAGCGACTGGAGCAGCAAATGAAGAGATAGAAACTACGACGAGGATGCAGAGTTTTGAACCGATCTGGGTGCCTCTTGCAAACTTCCAAGGCCGCGGGAGTGTCGCGAATCGCGAGTACATTCATGAAAGCTCACGCCGTCATGGCGACTCGCTGGTGCCGTTGAATAGCAAAAGACGGTTAGCCGTCTCAGCGGCGCCAGCTAAGATGGACAGCCGATGCACCTGCACTGGAAACGAAACAAAGCTAAAAGGAAACATGGTCCAGAAAAAGAGGCGAGGGGCCGAATCGGAAATGGTCAACGTAATCGAAGGCGGAGTTGAGCAAAGGGATATAAGCAGCCCAAGCTCAATTCCGTCGTTCGCGTGCTAGCCAAAGGCCACAAAGTGGCCTTCTACAGTTGAAGGCGATCCGACTTCGCCTTCTGTGCTTCGCCCTTCGCCTTCAGTGCTTCGCCTTTCGTTCGCCTTCAGTGCTTCGCCTTTCGTTCGCCTTCAGTGCTTCGCCTTTCGTTCGCCTTCAGTGCTTCGCCTTTCGTTCGCCTTCAGTGCTTCGCCTTTCGTCCTACCCCGCTTCCACCTCAACGTTGAATCTACTGAACGTAAGTGCTTTGTAACCCTTTCAAACAAGCCAAACCATCTCTCGTTCAGTACAGCTGCATTCCCATTAGCTGTATTGTTTACGATTGCAGAAATCATTTTGAGTGTGGAGAATTCCTACTCTTTAAAAGATTCTATCACTGCTTTGCAAAATTTTCCAGAATTAATCCGGACGGATAACACATGTAATGCTGATTAGAGGAATTTGTTATCATAACACACTTTATACCTCTCTCTTTTCCTTTCCCTTTTCCTCCCTCTTTCGAGTAGGATATTGATTGCAGACCCGAAATCATTGAAGAGAATAGCTGAAATTATTTTTGATTGGTTGGTACTTACCACCCACTTTCAGCATTAGGCATCCATCGATTAAAAAATGATTTCTCTTGCAGAATTTGATGTAAAGTTGAAGAAGGATACCGTCTTAAAAGTACCTTATATCAACACTGTCTTAGGAAAAGAGACTCTAGAAGAATTTCATCGCAGGATTGCACACGTATGTTTCTTCCAGAAAATGCAAATTTTTATGACCCTAATTGGAAATTTGCCAGTTGTTAGTAGTGGGAGGAGGAAAGAGCTTTAAAGTTGTTTGCGAATGAGACTTTCTAATCCATAAAAATTTGATTTCCACTCTCGTCACAAAGCATTGAATGAAATTCGCCCTTAACAGCTTTTATCAGAAAAGTATGCAGTCCAATGCAAGATCTGCATAAAGAATTGACTGCAGCTGTGGAACTATGAACCGCTGTCCGGGACCATCAAAAATTCACTAATGAAGTAAATTCTGATTTTAGCCGAAGGATTTATTATTGGTTTAACGAAAATCGTTTGATCATAGTAGTAAAACACCCTGTTATTTTATCATTCATTTTCTTATAAATTTTAGCAGTCATATGGGTGGCAACAACTTGCTTACAGGTTGTTTCAAAGTTGGATTTCCCACTTGGCGAGAGTACAATAATTGTTGCGGAAGCATGCGTAATCGACGCTATTGTTCAAACATTTATCAGAAACGGTAAAGGACTGACGCAAAAACAGGTACAGTGATTGAAATATGAAGGGGAATGGAAAAGACACAATTTGTACCCTTATTTCAATGTCAGTGGTACTAATGATTGAACCGATTAATAAATAACTGATACAAATAATTGGTACCAATGCTTAATAATAATACTTTGTAATGAAATTGGCACAATCACTATATTCCATATTCGAGCATTAAACTTTAAAGTAAAAATGCTTATCACATATATATTTTATAAATGAATAAGCAGTTGTTCATGCATTAATATGAAAACTTCACTCGTGTGTGGAATAGTCGTTTAAGTGATGGAAGAGCAAGCAACGCAAAGAGAACCCGTCCTACCTCGTTGGCGATGAAACGACCCTGTAGTCACCGATTTTCACTTTAATTACAGCTCATTTGGACGTAATTCTAATCTAATTTATTAAGAGGGCTTCACTCGAAACTCGTATTCCATGTCTATCGATGATGCATTTCGATGTGAAAGACAATGGGAAGTGGAGAATGAGTGCCGCCTCGTTACCAGGACTGCTAAGTGAATGCGCACGAATAAGGAGCATTCCGGATGTGAATTTCATCATGAGACCGATCTTCGATTACTGATCGATCGATTGTTGATTGGCCCTTATCGAAGGCACTCAACGCATTAGCATTGCAGAACAAAATCAAATTTTTGTGTCAGATATCTTTTACGTCACCCTTAACTGTTTGATTTCTTGTAGTAAATATTTCAATATCCGTCGATTTTACATTTTCAGTTCTGTGGAGAAACAAAGCGAAACAGCTAACATAATATGTGCATTTATTTGCATTAATATAAAAGGCATCTCTATAAATGCTTAAACAAGAAGCAATACAAAGTCCCACATGCACTTCCACAAGTCATATACGTTAATTTTCTATATTTTAGGTGTAACCCATGTTAGTGCTAAGAAATCACTGATGTGAGGGGAGATGGATAGAAGCAAGAGTTTTGAGTCTTTTGCTATGGTTTGGGTACCCACCGTTGCCTTCATTTTTCATCGCTATCTCTCTCCCTTGTACCCCTGAGTACCTTTTATGCTATTTTATTATATTTTCCAGAAAGATTAGAAAGAGAATGAGAAAGCAGAAAACGTTTTACCTTTTCATGCAATATCAATTGTGACTCAATGAAGATAATGATAAAGACAATGATATCTTATACAACTTGTAGCCAACCTCAGTAACGTTAAGAAGATAACGCAAATTGTGTTACGTATAAATCCTTTAGTGATAGAACTCTTGACCACTGAAGCTGTTATATAAATCCTCCAGTGATAAAACTATTGATTATTGAAGCTGTGAAGACAAAGAAAACCAGTGATTACTAGCATAATCTTTCTATCTGTTAGGTGATAACTGTTATGATGCATTTATGTCAACTTTATTAATGCACTCCATAATCGTTAGCGTTCACATAAGCGACAGTAATAACAAAGAACACTCAAAATATATGAGACGAAGGGTAGCAAATGAGCGGTTCCCGATGACAAGGAGATCATTTATGATGATTGGGAATATCGATTGATCAATACTGATCACTTTAATCGACCTGTTGATGCGCGACCACACAAGTCACTCTCATGCAGCCATTCACTAGTTGCGTATGCTATATGAGTTCCGCCGCGTTTTCGATTTTCTTTGTTTCGCTAATCGCATTTCAAAGCTCATGTACTTACGGATACTTTTTTAATTTATTTGAATATGTTGATTTATAGGCGCCATATGTGAGATGCGATGAATACGAATTTATCTTTTAGGCGCTTATTAAATAAAGATGCAATGATCTAAAACTAATTAATACGGAGCAACCGTCACATAAGTGCAAGAAAATTTCCGAAGGTGATTTGCTGGTCGTTAGATGCAAATTATCAACGGATTCTTTCAATGTCGTTTTCAGCATCATTTTTATTCATTTTTATACGTAAATTTCCTTTGTAAATAAAAAAGGTGCCAAACAAAGTGTATTTGAAAATACGGTGCGGTTGTATAAGTGTAATAGTGTGTATGTGCAGGTATACGCGTATATGTCTACATATACGGTAATTTTCATTCTAGAATAACGGACAAAAGACTATGAAATTTTGCGTTGCCGCTCGCATCGTAAATTGTGGGTTTACCTTTGAAGTTTTGATCTTTTTGTGAAATGATTGCTATTTCAGTAAATAAAGTCAACACAAATAATTAGCTACTTGTTCTACTTTCACATTTCGGGAAAGCCTATTAAAGACGTTGCGTATGCATCAGATACGTATGCAGTGAGCATGAATCATACTGATGAGCCACAGTCGAGCGTCCCAATGGTTGCTAAGTCGTCTATAGCCGATCAAATACAGAATAGTTTCCACAATCATGGATTATACCCTCATTGGACTGGAGGACCTGTCACAACCACCCATCATCCTGTCAATCCTTTGGTAAGCTTCTCTATTTTCGGCTATTTTTTCCAATCTCTACACACTGAAGACAGCTTATAATGACAATTGCCGTATTTTTTACTGTAAAGTGAACACTTCTGATGAAAAGTAGTATGTGGCTGTTGTTGCTGGTTAGAGAAAATAATGAAAGCAATGTAATGATTGATCTGGCAGCACGCTACTTGCGACAATAGCAAAACTCTCGGATCATTGACCGCTAACGTTGCACCGTCCAACTTGGGGTCGGTGATTTCTAGGTAAATGAGGGGTTAAAATATGAAAGTGGATCAGGAGGAGAGATCTCAAAAATTATATAAAGAATACGATGTACAAATGCTAATGTAAAATATGAAGTGCTTCTCTGAACAGAATTTGCTAAATCTCAAGGTTAGCGTATGGGAGTTTCATGTGAAATAAACGGATGCTTTTATAGGACCGTGCTTTGTTGTGATGCACTATCACATGGTATGACAAGCCATATTGGTGTGTTCTGCTGATTGCTGAAGAGCATTCTATCCTCGCCGAATTAATTATGTGTATCTAGTTGTTTTGTGATAGAAACAAACCCTAATTACTTACAGGAGTTCTATAGCGGATCCGAATTGACGATAGAGTTAGATGTCTCGCAATTTCGTCGGGAGGATTTATCGATTAATTTACGTGGACACTTATTGATCATTGAAGGAGCTCATGAAGCACGCAATGAGGATCAATGTATCGTTGAACGTCGATTTGTGCGCGAATTCCAATTCCCCCCACATAAGCATTATGAATGCATTGTTTCAGAATTGAGTCAAACAGGTAATATTTTACAATTAATTTATATTTAATGCGTTCATAGTAACTGTAAAATTATTAGAATCACTGGTTGGTATTTCCAATGAAATTAGAATCACAGATTGAATGATTATGAAGAGTTGATTTATTTCTGTAAGTTGGTTTGTATTTTACCGTCACTTAGATATGAAGCAGGTGAAAATGGACCTAGCAAACTCTTCTTCGCTCCATCACATATTTCAAATATCATATTTTTATACCTCTTCCCTTCTACTACTCCCGTTTAGTTTTTATACATTTGCGAAATTTCTAATGGTTTGTTGACTGTAACTAGGCGTAGAGCAAGTTTCGTATTCCCTACCGTTGTTCTTCTGCTATCACGCCTGAAGGTTCAGGATGTTTTCTTTGATGGAAATATCAGATAGTGTTTTCGAAATGCCCATCAATGAAATCCCTCATTCAGCAGTGTATTGTCATAAATTTACAAATTGTTTTCATTTCATATGCCAAACTACTGGGTTTTAAAAATATTTCTTGCAGGTGTTTTACGTATTACTCTATCGAAATGAACATGTCTCTCAAATGGAGCATATTTTATCCATTTTTATTGAAATTGACTAAAGATGGATATTATCTTTGCATCAGTGGGATATAATTTCACAGTGATATATGTATACTGTAAGCAATCGATATTAGCACTCACTGATATTGGTTTTTTTTTTCAAAATTTGATGGAAATAAAAAAATTTCATTTTTTTTCACGACGCAAACACTACAATGATGTAAATTCTCGAGTAGTTTCTATTTGAAAATATACAAAGGCGATCAATAAGGAAGATAAAGTTATTTCATGTAGAATAAAAGTATTTCGGAAGTGCAACGATTTCAATAACGAGAAAGTGAACGACTGATAAGCTGCAATTCGAGGAATTTATTTGCAATTGCAATTAATTCATCGTGTCTGAAATTAACTCAAATGAATGGATAGATGCGTCTCATTTCAACTTTATTTATGATTGTTTAGCACTCTATTTAAATTATTGTTTTTTAACAGTAGGGGTGTATAGAGGCTTCAATCAATACAGGAATATTCGTCGCAGCTGGTGAGCCTATTGCAGTCGCTCTCGTTATTCGCTTTGAGGAAGAGCCTATATGGAATGTGAAACGGATTCCTACTTATGTATTAGAATAGCTCGAATTGTTATGGATGAGCGTGCCTTAGAATTTATATGCCCTATTTGGCACTAGCTCATGTTTACAGTCGAGTTGGTAAAATTTTACACCGCTCGGGGCAGTTTTTAACCATCATTTCGGTTGATGAAATGAATCTTGGCTCGTAAGAGCGGCGGGTTTAGTTGTGGCTTCGATATGCTATTGGGCATATTTTATTACTCAGTATTCAACAGTATTAGATGGTTTACTGAGCCGATTGCAATAAGCACATGTAGTAGCAGTTGCACTGGTATGACCTTCCAATTGCCAGCCCCTTCACTTCCTTAAAGTTCGAGTTAAAACTTACGCAGATCGATCATTTAAACTGTTATATTTGTAAAATAGAGACCGATAGATCATAGAGTTTTTAAATGAATTGCCACCATAATAAAAATAACCTTTCTGAGCTTGGTAAGTGGAGAAATGGAACAAGAAAAAACACCAAACAATTTTTTTAAGGAGCAAACAAAAAAGAGCACAAAGATAGAGATATAATTTAAAAATGTCATAACTTTTATTGACATATTGATTCATTGCTCATAAGTGACGACGCAAATTCGTCTCATAATATTTCATCGAAAAGAAAGAAAACTCGTGAGAAAAAATCATGTACACTCGTCATAAATGAATCAGAAATATTACCTCCTCGATAGGAAAATATCATCAACATTTTATAAATATATAAATTTATCGCATTATTTCAACTTTTAACAATTCATATATGATGTTCACGTCGCAAACTATGCGTTCCATATTTATTTTTATTCATTGAAATCATGCAATTGTTTCAAAATAGTTGAGATGACTGTATGAGAATATGTTCGCACAAAGGGAGACGTCTTGTAGATTCCCCTTCTCCCCCTTCTCCCCCTCCTCCCCCTCCCCCCGTTTTCCAATTATCTTATTCTCCACTAAGCGAGATATGTATGGTGTTCATATTTTCGACATTCGTTGCAAATGTAGGAAAGGCATTCAAAGGAACTCTTCACATCGGTGCTGAATGGTTGCCGCGTTAAAATTTTGTTTATTGTTTACCAACTGTGGCAAATATTACGTGTAATGAGAAGTTTATCCTTTAAAAAATAATAATCGTAATATGAGAGGGATTCATAGTTGTTGAATTCTTAAAAGTTTCAAATCTTCGAAGCAAATAGCGATGATTAAGGAAAGTTAGATGTATCAAAACTGATTGATTTCTATTAGAAATTTTATGCAGCATAGTTTTTCTATGTTCTTATAAGTTTACTTTCGAAGATATATTACGATATCGTTATGTCTGCTCATATGCATTTATTTAAACATGTGTATCTATCTATTTACCATGTACTTTCAAAATTGGATAACCGCTGAAGCGAAATCTATAAAATTTAGCTGATGTAGTGTAAACCGTTGAGTGAACTTCAATAGTGTACTGCATTCCCATCTAGTCGAAACTAAACTGATTGGCTTCTTTTCTCCTTTAAACATCTGTAACTCCGAAAAAAAGGTCACAGGTATTCAGAATAAACAGAAAAACCGGCAGGTATTTTGCATTAGTCGATTTCATATACACATAGGTCAAGCGGCAAAAAAGAATCTATAAAAGATTCCTCTTTTCGCCATCTGACAGATGGGAAATAGAAAACCGAAAAGCCGGCCAATTTGAAATAAACGCAAGTATTTGGCTATTTCTAAACATCTTGTCTTCTTCCTAACTTTGTTGAACAAACGTTAAGTGCGATATAGAACGTCCCTCAATGACTAACATGGGACACTTTTTTCGTAGTTCTAGATTCCGTCATTTTTTTCCGCCACCGAATTCCGTAACCCCAGGTTCCGTTATTCACTAGGTGAAAACTGCTAAATAGATTCCCAGATTCTCGAGTGGATCCGAGATCGCCGGAAAAGATTCCGTGACCAAAGGAAATTGCAAGGCAGAGAGCCATATAGACATACACAAATATATGCCCACAAAAGATATAACGAGCTTTTGCAAAGCAAAGTTGCAAGAGTGCATTTAAAAAATCAGGAGCACTTGAAATAATCCAATTCATTTGAGGTGGAATTTCTGCTTGTTTAAGAGATTTGCTTGAAGCAATTAACTCCTACTGTTTGCAGAAAAAATTTACTCTTTAAAAAACTTTGCAGCATTGTATAAAACTTTGCAGCATTATATGAAAAACTTTGCAGTATTGTATAAAAAGCTTTGCAGTATCGGTACCAAATCGTATTTGTGATCGACCATAAAAACACTTCGAAATTAATCACGATCATCCTCTAGTCGTACTAATTTTTTAGACTGACCTTGTAGTCATCCAACTACTTGCAGAATAACCAGTCGTCACTATGAAAGGTGTTATTGTTTTCGCATTATTCACCCTTTTGCATCCAATCGATACACGAGTTATTCTAACATCATGTGCACGGATGGACGTACCAGGATTGAGCAAGGTGGCACAAGGTTTATGCATCAGTTCATGCAAGTATCAGGTTGCTGTTTTTTCTCGTCCAATCCTACTTCCTTAAATGTAAACCCTACGATTTTCTAGATGTGAACTTCATAATTTCGTCTCTGAGAAAGATGAAGTTTTTCTTGCTCAGTTTATCATTTTCTCAGCAAAAATATTAGTTCGTTGTTTTCCGAAGCAAATAGTTGTCTTTTTCGGAAGCAAGTTGTTTTTTCCGAAGCACATGCTAGAAGAGTTGTAACCATACTCGCTTCCACGCAAGAAGCTAAAAGTCTTCTTCATGGGTTGATAACAAATGTTAAAACGTTTGCAAAATCCGACTAACCAATATCATAACTTTCTACTAAAGGACATCGTAGTTTCTACAAAGAAGCTGACCGGATATAAATACCACATAAACATAATATTTACGCACTTAAGGTGGCGATAGTTTCTTATAAACCTGAAAGTAATAGGAGGAACCAGAAGCTGACGTAGATAATCACCACGAAAATATGCAGCAACTCTAGCTTTAGCATGTTCAAACTGAAACTAGCAAGCAGACAGAAAGCCAAACATATTCGTACTGCATATATGCATGAGCAGAGCGAAGATGTCGTCATAATGCCCTTTGTAAGTGATCAACACGAGCGCACAAACATCAACAGGAGAAGTCTTCATTTAAACGAGAAACTTTAGAGGTAATATTGGAAGCAAAGTGAGGATTGAGAAGAAGCCTTTCTCTTTAGCATGCAAATTTGAGCAGTATATTCCTTGTTATAGCAGTTGTTCCCTTTATTTAACTCGTAATAATTCATTTCTTTTTGTGAGTGCTTTGTGTTCACGCATGGGCGATATCAAAAGGTTACAGTTTACAGGCCTGCATTCAGCAGAAACAAAATAAAAGAGATTTGACTGCAAAATAATTAATAAGTTTTGGTGATTTTCAGAACTGTGGTACGGGGCGCTGCGCAAAGCGTCATGGTCGCCCTGTTTGCGTTTGCAGTCGATGTGCAAGTGGTGGTGGTTCATGGCCAAGTGTATGAACAGCCGATATGAATGCAGATATGCTTGAACACTAAATGAAGCGATAAAAATGTGCTGAGAGTTTCACTGCACAACTTTTGACAGAATATGATGCTATCTTTTATCACGCTGATTACAAATTCTCACTCATCCGTAAAAAAACGAAAAAACACGCCAAATAAGCTGAAATCACAAGCGCAGTCTTGCTAATCTGACCAATCGGTGTGAGTAATACAAACTAATAATATTACATGCTCTGTAATAATTCCTGTAATTCAGGAAGTAATCGAACTAATCGTTGCTATAAATCTTCTACAGAAGATTTGTCCCTCCAGAATCGGATGCAAAATGCCATCCGACAAGATGTGAAAAGTATGCAAGTTTTCAGGTGCTAATAAATACAATTCCTAAAGTTGGTGGATCAGCTCGATTTTTAATCTTCTTTTCTATCGAGTATGCCTGTCAAATTTCGCAGAGGCAGCTCCGACAGTGCATGAGACAGGCAGACAGACAAGCAGGCAGACAAAGAGGTAGATAGACTGGCAGACAGATTTTGCAAATCCAAATTAGGAAAAGCTACATGAAATTACGTTCGTCAAGAATTTGACGGCGAAAAGTGAAAATCTCTGTTCCATTTTATTTTATATTCTATAGTGGATTTCCGTTCATTTTATACCGCCGTGATGGAGAAACTCCTAAACAGTTGATTGTTTTTGATGTCGTCAACATAACACAACACATTGATCTCGCAGGTAAATAACAAATAAACTTATCAAAGCTTACCATCTGTTCCATCTAAATCCAGAAAAAAAAATTGGTTTAAAGACGCTGATACATACAAGGTTCTAAGTTTCTGTTGCATATTTATGTAAAGGAGTTACCTTTACTCATTATTGATAAATGTTCAGGTGGGGCCTATAAGCTCAGGAACTCTTTCTTGAGATCTATGACAACCGTTTGGAATTCCAAGGATACCAAGCTGGTCCGAAAAAGCCTCTTTTCGTAATACAAATTTAAACTGCGGTTGCAGTGGGCGATCTCTTTTTGAAGTATCGCTGCACAGACACGATCATTTTTTATATTTTCTACAGCTTTCGATTTGTCGTTCTCAACCAAATTTCCTTCCATATCTGAAGGCCTTTTCGCCTCTAAAATTTTACCGATCAATCACTTCATCTTTTGCAATGCAAACATCGTACTTGAGAATAAGCAGCCGATCGGTCTATTGGGAGAGACGTTTTTTCGGAATAGGGGTGTATAGCGTCACTTTTGCTGTTGAATCCATGTTAGTAGTGAATGTACACAATTGTCATCGTTCAGGTGCCTTTCTTCGAATGTTTCTCCAGAACATTTATTTCCTGAATTTTTTTTTTCATAGATGATCTAGGGATGAATTTATTTCATTGTTTATTTTTGTTATAGTTGTCTTTTTTTATCCTTTCTCCTTTTCCTCGGCTTCTGCCCATTTCAAATTTTCTTTCGCAATATGCTATTTTTTTGAATTTGCTGCACTGGATGGTGATATAACAAATGAATAAGCAAGATATTGTAACGGAAAAATGTTCGTCCAGTAGAAACAGTTCCACGAGAAAAGAATAAAACCATGAAAAGAAAAACAAAGGATGTTATTGAGAGGGCATAAAGTCTTCTGGTTTTTTATTTAACTGCGAAAAAAAAATTGTGAGAATTACTCTATGATCTGAAACACACTTGGTCGTTGAATCGAACGATGTTGCTATCCCACGAATGTCTTTCCCATCCTGGTAATGCATATGTACCAATGAACCAAATAATTTGAATATGATTATTGACTGAGTTCAATAAATTTGGGGAAAAAAAGGTTGAGTTCAACGAGTCATTGGACCTACAATACGACTGATGAGTCTTCGTCCTGTTTTTAACGGCTGCAGCCATATCCATAATTTTCTTATTAATGAGTAGTTCTCACGCAATTTTCGAGAAAAGTGAAAAAAACGATAAGTTTCAAATTTTGTTGAGCTATATGTTCATTTAATAAATGTGACTCTCGTAATTAATGCTGCGACTCATCGTTCGCCAATATCATGCGATGCATGAGGCGGCGACTACACGTCATTCGTAGATGCCACTAGTCATGTTAAGTTATTGCTTCAAGGAATTCGTTTTTGGTGAAAAAAAATCTGTTATTTTAGAGTGAAAACAATATAACGTTTATAATCAGGCGTTATATAAGACGATATTTTGCAGTTTTCAATTGGCAGAACTATGCTGAAAGGTGAAACGTTCTCATACATGAACGACTCAAAGGTGAGCTAGTGAAGCAGAAATATGCATCCAAAGCTGCACATTATGCACTCACCTCAGAGATAAGCATCTCTGCTCCCCCTCCTACCTCCACCCTATCCTTCTCCTCAAAACCAGCTCTCTTCCTTCCTACATAATTGAATACTTGCTTTTCAAAGCACTTATTTGTGATCAAATGGGAAACTAGCATTAGAAAGAACTGAAAATTTGGGAATTCGCAGCAATAATCATTCGAAGGCGTAAAATTTTCGATGCATTTTTCAGTATCTCGGAGATCGTTTGCAAACCAATCAAACAAGATACATTTGTTGATAACTTTTTATCAGTTTTAGTCCTGAAATTTCATTTTACGAAGGTGATCTCTGATAGTCTTTTCAGTCACTGAGGCATAAATCTTGGTTAAAATATTATAGCTATCTGCGAACAAAAGAAAAATGGTCCTCAAATTTTAATAAAATTATTGAATGGCATAAATGGAAAAAGAGAGAGATAAACCAATATAAAAATACGTTCAGCGTTGATTATTGTTATTATTTTCTCTGGAGTTTTAATATGTTTTAATTCAATGAGTTGGGCTCATTAATGGTTGAATGTAATTGTCGCTTCCTTATGTTTACTTCTTCTACCATAAGATATCAGCAATAATCATAGAACAAACGCATTCACATGAACCTTTACCGTCTTTGATAGAGATGAAAGATACCGCAATTTTGTTTACGGCATCACCGTGGGCATAATCGTAATAATTGTTCAATATCGTTGTATTTGTCAACACTGTAGTCGAAATGTTTGTCGCACAATCTACATATTCTAAAGTATAACCGATATCGATTGGTTTTATGGCGATAGCATCTGTATGTTTTTTTTCTGAATAAAATACCTTGCTGAAGAACTTAAGAATTGTTTAATTCATTTGTGAAACGTTTTTTCGCAACGTACTTCTACAAATTTGCTTTGCAAGGATGTGTTATCTGTGCATATACGTGAATGCGTACGTGTCTGGTGGCTTGTCTTATAGCCCAATCTTAGAGTTACTGGAATTATAGTTAAGATGCCTAATGGATTTAATTTTTGCCCTAGAATGACTTCCTACACTATATTCACATTGTAGTTTTTTGAAAACGCCATAAGTTTTATATGCGCTTCAAGCTGCTCAAATTTTCATTTTACATCCGTTAGATTGCAGAAAAACGAAAGGCAGATCTTTTGCAAACTTATGCGAATGCTCAAATCAAAGGTATTAAATATGCGCACTGCAATTTTCGTTGATGAGTTATATTGGTCACATCAGCGGAATATCAAAACGCATACCTTAGCAGTTCTTCTAAATCGCTTATCCATTTATTTATTAACTGAAATACGCTGTTGAATAGTAGTAGTCTGTCTGCAGAAAAGGGCTCTGGTTCAAAAAGGCGGGGATTTCGTTATTAAGGAAAGTCGGGATTGATTAAAATACTGTTTATGTTTTTCAGATGGATTTACGAAATAACTATAGTATTGCCTCGAGCGAATATCGCTTCCAACAACTAAGCCGCTTTCGAACAGGCCCCTCGACCATTCTTCACCGATCCGTCCATCTCTACTGCGATCTATATCCACGCTGGATGAGCCAATCGATGATTTCAAATTCTTATCTTCCGCTCGATACGCAGATAAGGCTTTCATTGTTATCACATCTAGTTTCAGCGTTGATGCTCCTATTTCTCTTGATTCCGCTTCAGATGTACTGCACAAGCATGCGCTTGCATTTGATCACAAACACTGGGCAGCTTGTGAAGCTCGCTCGACTGAAGTGGATGAGTAAACGCTTTGGATCAATTGCTGCTGGCTTGTGTTAGCCACCTAAAATTTAGAGGATACCGAATTGTAGCATTCGAACGCGATCGGTTGTGTATATATACTTCGCTAGTGAGCTAGTGAAGCATTCAAGCTCGATAGCGGTTCTGTGGAGGACTTTGCTCCTATAGTGACTCGGGATGGACTCCGATTCATCTTTTATTTAGGCAAGGACTCAGATTTGGCAGTAATTTTGCATGGAGCTGCTGTTCAGTATCGATTTGGTAATAGGCTCTCGTATGACAGCGATGTCGGAGAGGATTCCGGTTTGGTAGTGTCTGTTCGGACAACTCATATTTGATTGTTATTTGTGAAGGATTTCGTTCGTGGAGCGATTCGGAAAAGACTTCCTCTCTTAAAATTTTTTGAATAAGAGTTCCTCTGTGATAGTGATTTGATAGAGCACTCCGCTTTGATAGTAATTTGTGTCATGTGCAAATCGAGCCTTAAACTGCAGCGGAGGCTCAACCCTTTTAAGAATTTACGCGACCAGATTCAGAATTCGGAATGATTTGCATAACGCTGAGTAGATTCTTCTAAATAATTCCTCATCAAGGTTCGTAGTTCCACCGCTTGGGTCGCCGAAAAGTGCCGATGGCAAAAGTGTGTTATCACAGAAGCGCAGATTAGTAAGTTGGCGATGACGTTTTTGTGCGGCACCGTAGTAACAGAGGGATTGTTGAACAGTGGGAGGAAGCAGTTTCAACGCTTTACCGTTGTTCAATAGGGGAGAAGCTCAAGCTGAAATCGACTGTGGTTAGTCTTGGAGCACAACCGGATAACGATGACATAATTGCACAACTCATTTCTCCAGAAAAGGTGTAGTGGCGAGCGCGCCAATCATAGCGCTTGCCGGGCAGGGCTTTTTCTATTTGTTGCGTTGTTGCGACATTGTCGTACAACAATGTTGAGGCGACTTTAATAGATGGTCCTAAACGTGAATTTTAGCAGTGAGTTTTATCGAATGCTGTGTCCATATTACAACCTGTGCACAGTAGCACACGTTGCCATGGTAATACCGATTGGTAAGAGTCGTCAGGCGCACCTGTTTTACAGCTGCCGCATGAAGATGTTTCTTTACCCGTCCGCTGACATTTGCCAATTTCAGTAATCTCTTTGCATTTTTCGTTTTCTAGTTATAATTTCCAAATTTAAAGAATGTATATGAAAGTACTTTTCAAAGTGACTCTTCCTTGAAAGCGCTTCTTCGTGAGTTGACCACAGTTGCATTGTAATATCGATTCAGAACGAAAATAAGTCAAAAGAATTCGTTGTGGATGTCAGATTCTGAACCTAGAACATTGTATAAGAACATATGGACAGAATATTTTTGAAGGACTAAAAGTTTCCGCTGTGAATAAGACTTCTGACAGTGAATGACTATGCTGTTATCATATATTTCTTCTCCACTGTTGCTCACTCGGTAAGAACTTGTGCAGTAAATAGTAGATTATACCATTTATACCACATAGTATCCGGGCGTAATGAAAGCACTAGATGAAACTTTGTTTGGTCAACATCCAACCTATGACGCTAGCTTGGAACCAAAATCCGGTTAAAAATAAATATGCTTGAAAAACGTCAGTCGTTTATTGACCGAATGTATTCGATTAAAATCAACTCCTGTTGCAAAAAAAGCGAAAACCAAACTTCGGCCGGTAAAAAAGGATCAAAATATTGGTTTCCAACCGAAGTTTTCCAACATCCAACCAAAATCCGGTTAAAATAAAAAAGCGAAAACCAAAATATTGTCGCGTAAAGTGCGAAAGTCATAACAAAATTCCAGCGAAATAACTGAGAAGATTTCGCTGGAGATTTGATGGGAATGGAAACATAGAATCGCCACATTGCTGTGAGAAGATTCTATGTTTCCTCCCCTTGTTGTTATTCCAGACAACTGTATTTAACTCGTCATCTCATGCCTTTGTCTTTGTCTTCCTTAGTGCGAAGCTATCCCCCGCTTAGCCCTCGCTGCCGCCGCATTTTATTTTTGCCGCATTTGCGACAAGTTTGTTGGTAAATATCGCCGACAATACTATAGCGATAGCGTTACAGCGATTTTTTCTTTAAAATGTTCCGTATGATTCTTTCTGTGTGGTGAGAGATGAGAATATTTACAGTATTTGCTGTTGAAAAATAGCACCAAAAAGTGTTCATGAAGTTTTTCTCTTTTAAACTATACTGAAAGCATTTTCAGGATTTTTTGTGAAATACTTCATCATATCTGTGTTATGTTTATGGTTGAAATATCCGGGATTGTAATGTTATGTTTACCTTCAAATAATGATATATATATTTGTTATAGTGCATATTTGTCGAGTAATTTTTTAATTAGCGAGCCGCAAAACTTAAGGCGATATAATTTTGCAAAAGGTACAATTTTAACCTCTCAGTAGATATGAAGTGAATTTATTCGTTCGAAACCACCAGTTGTGACTAAACGTTCGACCACCAAAAAGTTGTTAGCCTATCGAAGTTGCTTACCGGACGCACTTCGGCAGCCGTTGGCAATCCACCTTCCCTCGGCAACATTTTCACCTCCTTTAGAGATGGTACTTTAGATGATATTCGTAATAAGCGTGGTATCATCTAAATTGATTTATTATTCTTTAATATGACCAAATTGAAGGGGAGGAAGTATTCAAAATACAGAAGGTAATGTAGAAAGTATAGAGTGTCGTTTTGAATTTTTTCCATCCTGTCATTTTTCATCGTCATCATGTATCATATTTATGAATAGATGATGGATTACTTCTGATTATGAGAAGGTATTTGATTTCCCGCGCATGTTTCCCAAGGGAATAATGGGAAATTTTCGTTTTTTGCATACATTTTCACAAATAAATATATTCAAATGTGGAAGTGTTGAAGAAATTTATTTCCGAAATGGTGGAAATTTCTTTTCTCGAATGTTTACATTTCCGCAACCATGAAAATATTGAAAGGCAAATATTTAAGATATAATTCAAAGCACGAAAATAATGGCGGAAAATATTGCAAGCATAACGCTTAGCACGTTGATTCTGCCGAATTTCCACTCAATTTTGACTTCTTTTTAGCTCTAAAAGCATTGAGATTTCTTATTTATTTTCATCATAACACCATTTCTAGGCTGTAATTATTTCAGTATTAGGTGTCGAAGTACAAATTAATCAATTATGGAGATAATCCTTGTGGAAAATGTAAACGCAATCTTAAGGTAAACTAGAATATCCATTTTTTTCGGATTTTTCAATTTTTAATATCTCCTCTGATCTATCATCGAAAGGAGATATAGAATAACGAAGTAATTTAGTTGCATATGCACTCAAGAACAAATGACATCATCACTTGCTATATTATTTAATAATTAACTGGATTTTTTGTCTTTCATAATCGAGCAAGTTGATATCACTTATGTAATGACGGTGTTTATTGTCATCGAATTATTGGATTCATATCGTTGTTGTCTACAAAAGTAAACAAATTTAAGATAGATGACAGGGTAAAATTCAATTTCTGGAAACCGTAATGTTAAGCCTGAAGGATTATCGCGTTCAGAACCTCAATGATTTCTCTACAAAGTCTTAACTTCCTTATTCCTTTTGAAGAAAAAAAAATGTTTAGTCAATCTTAGTCCCAAAATTATACCATAAAATAATACCGTTCAGTCAACAATAAATTTCGTGATGGTGGCAACTTTTCAATTTAAAGCTAAATTTTGCCGATAAATTTTTAAACTTAAACTTTTCTACAAGACGCGCATCACTATAGAATCACATTCATAAAAGCACGATTTCTTTAGTGCTTCTCACTTCACATGAAAATATTCAAATTTGACGATCAATCTAAATTATAGTGCATAAACATACTCTGCCAATGAGCTCTATCAAAACATTTTAGGTGGAATTCATCCAATATATGAATGTATGCGATGTTAATCGTAATTTTATGATGTATTTATATTTTTCGATCAATTGAGTGCAAGTTTAAGGTGACTGAATTGTTTTAATTTGATGATTATTATTCGATTCGACAAAAATAATTCGTCATTTCATCTCAAATTATTCATTTCACAACTCTATTTTAATAGTTTCTTATTTTTTTAACAGTTCCTTATTGTTTTCTATATGGTTAGGTTGTTATAACGATATAACAATAAAACAACTATAACAGAAGATATTTATCCAGAGTTTTTTGTAATAATTAGGTAACCACTTTCAAAGAACGCCAAGCTGTTTAGAGCTTTTCTTATAGGAATTATCTTTAGAATGAAATGAGCAAATTCCTAGAAATTTATGATGTTTAAAGATGCAAAGATTGCCCAACTACATATTTTTCAATGAGTTACTACTTGGGTGCGAATCCTCGCTTAGCCAATTTGGGTTTTCTAGGCTCTTAGCAAATATAAGGCCTCGTAAGTAAGAAGTGACCTCACTGTATGCCATTTCTTCGTTACGCCCAATACGTTATGATATTCCTATTAAATGTGAGCCCAATGCAAACAATCTTGACATCTGCAATTTTTTATGATTTCCTTTTGTAATGAATAATCCTAAATTATCTATAAGGCTTCTATTATCACGAATATCACTTTCCATTTTTTCATTCCTAAAGATATCACATATTTCAACTGAGCTTGTATTGTTCACACATGACCCATTGTCATCAATCTACAACACACACGTTATTTCCGAAATCAAGCTTGTTGGAAATATGCCAAATACTTACATCCTTAGGATATTTCTTTGTTGAACAGTTATTCGGCCTCTTCAGAAAGAGCGTTGTACGTCATTTCGAACTTTATCTACCTTACAAAGAGCATTGTAATGCATTTTGAATTGATATCCTCAAATATCGATCAAGCCTTACTTTACACAATAGTAAACGGATTGATTGATGTGAATATGTCTCTTTATTGAAAAATATTGACTGTTGCTATGAAGCATTCCGTTCGACGTCCGATGTTTAAATATTCTCAAACCTAATTAATGCAAAAATTATTTTCCTGTTTCAACTGTCCTTAATCAAATGTGAAATCCCGCATGTGATGTAGGAGCGTAAGATAAGTGCACTCTCTTCCTTTAATGCTTACTATAGAATAACCCAAATATATTAGTACTGTATTGTGAAAATTCCAATAAACGCAAACTGCCAAATGCAGAATTGGAGAACTAGAGTTCAAAGTTAGTCGCAACAAGTTCTAGCGCAGTTGCGCCTTCATCTGGGTGTAATATCTTTCGACGAGTTGCTATATCTGATGTTTTGACGCAGAAACTCTAAGTGCTTCTAGAAACTCATACATTACAACTTATAGTCCATTTATTTCCGGTTTCACCAGTATTTCTGGTGAATTAATTCTTTCCTTTTCCCGTAAATTGTTTTTGCTTTTCCCATTATATTCGTTTATAAAACATCACTAGAGAACCGTTGTTTCGATTAGTGGAATTATTGTTAGAGGTTATAAACAGTTAGTCAATGTTTTCGCCTATTGCGTTTACCAAATCGGATATTCCGCCAATAATAAAAAAAAAAAATTATAGATCGGGTAAAGGAATTTGAGTAGTGGTTAAATGGTTAGCAGCATATTAAAGTACCGATACATTGAAACGATGAAGTCTTCCTTCGTTTTGTTATTGCTTAAAATATAAATTTATATCATTGGCATATTTGTCGTTTGATACGATATTCTCCTAATTTCTTCGTTGATTACCACTTTCATATTCAGTTTCAATTACTTTCAGCAAACTCTTCATCGGAACGTCACAACAATCACCCCTATTTGTTCCTCGATCTGCGACAGGATTTGATGTGTCGCTATTTATTAAACGCCTGCAAATTTTGTGCTACAGATTTCTTCAATATTTTTATGCATTTTTAGACGCAATTATTTGCTGAAAATCCACAAGCCACTTCGAGTTCGAGCATCCTATTCGACGTTAGGTAAATCATTTTTTCAAAGCGGAATATCTTTTTCTTTCATCAACAATTTTTTTAGTTCTAAATTTCCCAAGGTGTAGCACTTAGCAATTCAGTCAATGATCTCTATTAATTTAAAATATTCTCTCTGAAATAAAATCGAATTTTCATTTAGCTATGTTTGATCTTTCGGCTCATCAAACTTTCGAAGAAATTTGATAAAGCCGTATGAACGCACTTGAAATATCGTCTGAAAAGTACAGTCTTCATAGTGTGATAGACTTTAGGTTATATCTCTCTCAGAAGTCATGGAAGAACAATTTTTTTCTAAAGGTTTAAAATAAACTTTCCACTGACAATTCCATTGCAAAAAAAAAAGTTATGGTCTTGATAAAATTAATAAATTTGCAACTATCAGCGTACAAAACTATTGTGATCCTATTATATCCGAAAGCACTATGTCATTACTTATCGCGAAAATAGATTTATATATAGTAAATTTGGTAATTGTTAATGGGGGTAGTCACAATACGCAGCATTAGAAATGGAATTGAAATTAGGATCGGAACTGTTTGTCATTATACGCTAGAGGTAATACACTTAACTATATGACGAGGGGCTGAATAAATGAGACCACTGCTATTGAAGCGGTTTTTCACGTAGTTTTAAGCGTAGCAATGAACGGTTTCAGTGCAGAATTGCTCGATGTTTGCACATTCTCAAGTTGACTTCTACCCTGCTTGCCAGGAAAAAATATTTCTGCATGGTTTGGGGGGGGGGGGGGAATGGGAGGGGGAGGAAATAGTTGAGCGAAAACGTTTGTAGAATAGCGTGCTGAGATTGCTTAGTTTTATAAGTGAACGCTACAATAAGTGTGTCTTACTTGCGATATAAGTAAGTCAGCGAGAAAATCAAAATTGAATTGCTTGTAATCATTATGTTAACCATTGTAGAAAATTCAGCTCTTTTTTGAACAGTTGAATGAAATCCTTTCGATCGTTCGAAATAATTTTCGAATGATAACCAGTGAAAGAACCGGAATTTCTATATGCAATTCTCTAATCTACTTTTCTACTGTTTATATTAAGTAAACTTGAGGCTTGTCCTTTAATCAGAAAATACTCATTTTCGTATACCATTTAAACAACAAAATTTTGGAAAATTTCTGAACAATAAATTCCTCAGTTTGAGGGACATATATGAAAACATATCCAGTCCAGTAGTAGTCAGATAATTTTCGAATTTTAGTTTTTGATGCAAAAATATTTGCATGGAAAGTTTTGTTTGCGAACGTGCAAGAAATGTTAAACAATATATATATTTTTTTTTAAATAAATGCCCGATACGATGAGAAGAAACCTTTTTTTGAAGAAACACTATAAGAAGAAATATGTAAATATTAAACAACTCACTGCCACTATTATCATCGATTGCTTCCCCTTCTATTGGTCAACAATAAAAATTCTCATTGGTTGCTTTATTCGTCAATAAGGGAAATTCTGACGATGTGGTTGGCAAGCGATTTTTTTTAAAAATGCAATATTATATTACAGGTGAACATAATTGGTTATGGGTTGGCTACTACAAATATTTTGCATTTCGGCCATTGTACTATTCTTTGCTATAGTACAAATAATGAAGCGTTTAGCTCAAGTGCAAGCAGCGAGGAATGCAGAGGTAAAAAAATTTCATTATTGAAATTTCGAAATGTCGTAATTATGTTCCTTCTGTCCTCTTCCTTCTTCTCCCTCCTGCTCCTTCCTCCCCCCTCTCAACTCCTTCCCTCTTATTTCACTATAAAGCTGGTATGGAATATGCTTATAGATTAAGCTAACGCTTGTTGCCAGCGCTGTAAATGCATTGATTACTACTGAAGAACGGAAATTTATTAATGTTATATACAATCTCTGCTAATGATGTAGTAAATACGTCTTCCAGAAAGATCGCACTAATCGATATATACAACCAATTGTTCCATAATTTCATTCGTAAATGACTCAATTTAAAGAATAAATTCTCTCACTGAGAAGTCTTATTACGATGCCAATTTTACTCAACCTAGATGCAATCGAAAACATTAATACTAAATGCTGATAATCAACTGATCAACAGCATAATTTATAATAACTGCTTATTAAACAGAATGATGAGCTCCGAATGGTTGTTTTTGAGTTCAGTGTCTCTGACTTAGAAAATCAAGGAAATTTAAAATAAATCGGTTGCTCTTGATTCAGCTGAACTTTGAAGGATTCCTCATTCTTCATATTGGATTCCCATTTCGTGATATGTTCGTAGAAAGGATTAATACTAGCAATGGAGCATATATAGCTTCAAGATTGCGCTTCATTGGTGGGTTTCCACACAACGAAGATGTATTCTACGAATAACTATCGGTCTTCCCTCTCTACCAAACACGATAGGATAGCGAACGAATTTCACTGATCGTCTCTTTAGTATATGTTTAAATTTTGAAATGCACTTCAGCACTTCGAGCATTCATTGTTTTCTAATTCATCGCTTTTTTTTTTTACATTTGGCAAACAACGCGATACTTTCCTTTCAGGCAAGGCGTGCATCAGGTGTTAGTGGTGCAGCCAATCTGCATCCAGCAAGGACATTCGATGTTCGCACTCATGAATCCACAATGGTGCAACATCTCGACGTTAGTAAGGTAAAATTATACAGCGTATTTTAATCGATAAGTGGTAAAAATTGATTAAGAAAAAAGAATGTGCTGAGATCCGTTGAATGATTCTGCACTAGTAGCCAGTTGTTTCATTTTTTTAATTCCAAACATTTTATCCACTCAGTAAGAAATATTGGACAAATTCATGATTCGTCAAAGTAACTGAGGAATCGTCTTCGAAATATTTGTGCTTCCACAAATTGTTGTGCATGATGTGATGATCACTAGTTCATTCAAGTATACTGATATCATACTGATACTTCACTGATATTTTGCATACTGATAGGTGATGTCCGAAACGCAAAATGAATAGAGGCTTCAAGTACGTATGGTTTTTGGATATGAATTTTACGTAATTTGGTAAGAAGACCGATATCTTAATGTTGGGAAATTTCAACTTCAACGAAATGATTTACAAGAAACCTATCACACTTTCAATTTTCAGATAACGTACACAGAACCACCACCACCATATCCAGGCTTGCCGAATGTTCGGTTACCCGATCCACCGTCCTACGATGAACTACCAGGTTCAACAAATGGAGGCTCAGCCGAATTGTCTAGACCACCTTCCGAGTACACGTTGCCTTTGAAGCAATAAATCTCTGTTTTCTTTCAATAGAATTCAGCTGTTGCGAAGCAATTTTGAAAAAAAAAAAACGGCATTATCACACAAACAGGGGGCGTTCATGCGAGTATATCTGGGACAGCATGAGAGGGGCAAAAAATATTGCGAAATGCGCGATAAGCATGAGAAAGTTAGAGAGTTCCGCTTGTTCGAGTTTTCTTATGACAGCAGTTTTTATGCATAAATCTATTCCATGACCTAGATCGTAGGCTCCTAGAATTTTTAAACGTTATTTAAGAAAGGTATCGCATTGATATTGTACGAAAACGGTAATCAACGGAAAGCATAGCGTTCCAAAGAGATGCGGAGTAAAAACGTTAAAGGAAAAAGGAAGAGAAATCTCTTACAGGTTAGCATCAGCCAACTGAATATGGGAAACTGAGGCCTTTTTAAAGTTTTTCAACTAGTTTTCGTCAAGCCTGATTTGTGCAGAGGCGTACTACTCCACTACTTTTTATGTCGGCGGGAACCATTTTGTATGCTCGAACTTCTTTCTCCATCAGTACACAGAAGAAGGGCCTCTGTGAACGATGCCCTTGCAGGATTTTAAATTTTTTCATTATACAAAATGAGCTAATCGATAAACGACAAAAATTTATTAAAGCGGATCATTGAGAAGGGAAAAGATTTACGGAATATTCGGACCCCCCCCCCCCGGAGGGGATAGGGAGGTTAAAGAGTTGGAAAACGCTCGTTTTCATCAGGAGGTCGTCTTGACATTGTTTTTGTTATTGGGCTGCATCATGCTCACATAGAACGACGGTGGCTTAGCAATTTTTGAAAAGTTGCAATTTTGGGCGTACCGTCGCGTTCAGGGAGCTTCTGGTGCAGTGACTGTGGCCGACATCCAAAATGCCTGTTTGAAGTGGACACTCGCTTCTGTGCACACAAAGTTTTTGTGAATTGTGGCTTTTGCTGCAAATGAACATCTGGGCGATGTCTGCATGAGTGGATTCTGCCTATCCAGGAAAACCTCCAGATCCGTAGAATTTTGTCCGAAATGTTGTAAGTCCCTTTTTCCCTTCCATCAGCGCCAAGGATTACACTTGTCATCTCAAAAAAAAAAAAAAATTAAACCATCCGATCTTGAGAACAATCAAGCGACGCTATTTGAAAAAAAGAAAATGGAATTATTTTGTCACGCAATATCTATATGGCCGCACAATTCGCTAAGTGTAGCATGCAGTGAGATTGGTGCAATCAGCATAAAGAGCGAATCATTTTCAAGCATATATGGGCCTAGCTTTGTCATTTTAAGCTTGGCTATGCAAGCTGCATTGCGTGTTTGATTTGTAGCCGTGTGCAAATTGTTTTGCATATGCACACAAAAATTCTTTGTGACCAAAATCCTATCCGGAAAAGTGAACTGGAGCTTTTGTTCCGTAAGGTCACCGCAAACGCCACACAGTACCGCAAAAGCCACACCGTTACAAGAGGCTTCTTTTTATCCAGAGAGTCTTTTGCCTGATTCATGTCACTGCACTTTGTCGTGTTCATATAAAACTTCAATGGATTAGCAATTTGAAAAACTGCGGTCTTGTTGCATCTCTCATGCAACTTGTTCGATACAGCAGTTGTCGCTGAAGTTCAAAAGATATGTCTGCGCCAGACATATTGACGTCCATAGATCACTGTAGCTGCTATGGGATTCTTAAAAACTGGTTTGTGATGAACAGGGATGCTTCAGAGAGGATGCGAGGATCGACTACGGCTCACTGTACAAAAGTTCATAACGTACTGGCAGAACTCGATCTCGTATGGTTGCCTTCCCCTCCCAATACTTGCGAGATGAATCTTCGTCTTTTGTTTGCTTCAGCAAGCCGTCGAGGATAAGAAATTGTTTCATTATTCTGATCGTAGAGAATATTTTAGACCACAACTATTTCATTTCATTATCGCAGACTATAAGGAGCGTAAATGGCGTCAGTAAGACAGCCTAGATTACGGTCTTCAGGCGAGCATGGTGAAATTTGTTACGCGTGGTCTTGTTATACGTCTCAACTTAAAGACCTTTTGTGAACTCGACGCGCATAAGTAGTATTCAGCAGTTATTACACGTAATTCTCATCTATCTTTCTACATTGCCAAGGATGGCTTGTTGCTCCAACGCAACAACTATGTCATTCTCTTATCTCATTTCGGTTTAACGTTCCCAATCCTCCTTCATTGCCAAAAAACTGTTTTAAACTATCCTCATCGAATTCTCTCTGCTCTAATAAATGTTCGATAAATAAAGGAAAAGCTCAACGATCTCACATTTTTTGTTGATTATTATAAGCTAAAATTACTTGTGTTGCAGAGTTACAAACTAACCAGACATTTTTCTTCATGACGAACTCTTTCTAAGTAATTCTTTGACCATTTATCGCTCCAGTTGCATGCCCTCAAATCACTGCGGTAGAATAGCAATGCTAGTCAATAAGGAGGCTCATTCATCGCTCGTGGCCTTAAAGCTGCTCTCCTGCTATACTCAAGTGTGATTGTTTCTTCATTGTTGATAATCGAAACATTCAGCTTATGTGTATATGCCACCCTCTTCTTGACCTTATATAGGATAACGAATTACTTGTTGATTATCTCGATTCAATAATTTCTCTGAACGACGAAACAACTGCAGTGGAAGGTTCTAATTATTCAGCCATTAGAATGACTTTTCATTCAATTGTGTTGGTAATCACAAACACTTTATAAACTCGTTTATTAAAAGAAGAAAAATATGTCAGCATATTAGGATTACTGCTAATAGGTAATGTTATTTTAGATCTACTACTAAGTTCTAAACCTAAAAAGCTGACGAGTTATCGTGTCGATGATCTTTTTTGGCAAAACCCGGAGAAACATGATCGTTATAATCATATCGTAATCTAGAGATCCCTATAAATACAACTGAGGTTCTTGGCCCAGTAGACTATCCTCGTGGGCCTAGTGGTTTATCTTTGTGAGGTTGTGGGTCTCATGGATTATCCTTGCGGGCATGTTGACATAGTGAACCGTCTTTGCGAGGTTGTTGGCCTGTCAACTGAACTGGGTATTATTTGGGGCAGGGGAGGAGAAGTGAAATTTCCCCTAGCGGAACTAAAATGAATTTTTTTCCGCTTTATTAACCCTTCAAGATTTACATGAAAACATTCGCGACTGAGGTGCTTAGTCTCATCCTTTCAACTGGTCTCATACTTCTTGTACACTAATCATCTGCAGGAAATGCAGGAAATGGTCTGCAGGAAATGCAGTTCACTGCAAAACCTGACAATTGCGACCGCAGCAGACTTCGCATTTGCCTAGAAATGGAGCAAACTATAAGATGTGCAACAAAGCACAAGTTAAGTTGGATGAGATCGCAGTCGAAGGAAGTTTTCTGATCAAGAACATTGCAGAATTGTTCTTGGCAAACTATACAAACTATTTTCACGATAATTTCCTGCAGCAATGCAAGGGTGATATATATTTCGTATCTCATGTATCGCTGCTATTTGTCCTCCCCTCCCCCCTCACCCCATCTGTTGCCTTTTTAATTCTAAGACAGTGTGAACACACGTATGTGCGTTGTTACCGCTAATGAATTAGTCATTCACCTTAGTGCGCCCACTTAAGGACACTCGAACATTAAACTCGGAAACCTTTGCGAATTTCTTTCCGCGGATTCTCCACGGATTATCCACGACATGGTGCATTACTGCAACCTCGTATCTGTGCGTGTGTATATCTATCTGTTCAAATTTGACTTTCTAACATCTTCAGCTGGAAACAATTAAATTGAATCTATGAAAATTACTGGTTATAATTTGCATCACGGAATTATATCTTTCTACAGGCATTCAATTTCTTCCTCTCATTTCCGGAAGAGGTGTAGTCATTGAAATTCTCCAAATTTTTAGTACGTTTTTCAAATAAGTCGCCCTTCGTTTTGCACCGAATGAAGTCGGAAAAATGGGAGTCTCCTTTGTGGAATTTTTAATAGAGGTCAGATGAGTTGAAAGCATTATTGTGTTCATTATTTGCTTTCGCTTCATGAAACTAGTAGATTTGATGAGCAGAATCGTAAAAGTGCATATTTTGCCAGCTGATCTGACTCTTTCCTCCCTCCGAATAGTTGCTACTTGTTTTTAAAAAAAAGTTCAGAAGTCGATCAATCTACTTGAAACTTTGTACTTGAATACATTGTTGTGTTAATTTTGGTGTCAAATTACAAGTCTCAGCTTCAGTGGCTCCTGCTTTGAATCGTGAAGGGCAGATAGCAGATATACAGGAACATGCACACAGATACAATGCTAACATAACGCATCTGATTAATTCAAATTTGTAAAAGCGCATTAAATGGCATTTGAATAAGCTGTCAATAACAACACGATAGATGAACAGCAAACGAATAAGTAAATTAATAAAATATATAAAAAGGAAGCAAAAATAGTTGGATGAAAACACTAAAGGAATGAATCCGGCTTCAGTCAGTTTTTATTTAAGTTGTTGCGACCAGTCATCGATGTTGCAGCGATATCAAGCAGTCTGCTGAGGGTCAAATTTCGAATTCGCGAGCAATTTTTATAGTGCCTCAATGTCGAGTTCTTTGAAATGCTCCATAATTGCGCTATTCGGATGGTCGTTTAATCTCACCTAGACATTTACTGTTGAGGGGCCCTTAAATTTTGTATAGTTGGTGAAGGATGGTGGATATCATCTAAACTTTCCTCATTTAGATGAAAGTTCGCCTGTTCTGAGGAAAATCACATTGCAATATTTGAATTCTAATGTCAGATATTTTTGAAAAAGAATAGAGAACTGAATCAAAATGGACATTGCAGTGTGTTTTTGAAAAATATAGCGTGATGCTGCACTTTTTTGATTTTGAACGGTGTTTTTCGCATTTGTCTCTAATCAGCGATCACTTTTATTTTCCGTCATATCTGATCGCTAGTGAATAACTGACCTTTTTTTGCATAACCATTTTTTGCATCTCTAGGGGTTTCATCTCAGTATTCAAATAAGTTGACTGCACCTCACGTATGCTATTTTTTTATATTAGCTGCGCATGATGCAGATAAGAGGATTAACGAATATTTTGCACATTTACATCACTATATAAACAAAACTGAAGTAGTAACCTTAGAACAAGCATAATCGAAAAAAAGTGACAATAAAAGGCAAGTTGTTTGTATAGGATTCAAATATAGGATAAATAATATAGGCTCCCTTTTGCTCTAATTAGTGTCCCATTAGGGATAATTAAGCTGCAAATAAATTCACCTGTAATTTATTTTATTTGAGAAAACTACCGATATGTAGACATCGTTCAGCACTTCGAGTTTTTTATCTTCAATTTTAGATGAATTTTATGATCAAATTGAAGGCGATTTTTGTTATTTCTATTGTAAGTATGGGCACAGCAGCAGCAGAAAACTGCTCATTGAATGACCCGGTGAGTTAATGGTCGAATAGAAATTTAAAATAACGGAGGGAGGGGATTCATTCCGGAAGTTTGATAATCATATCACTGATATGCTGTTAAATATCATATCAGGTGTATAACTCATTGCTTTCAGTTTATTCCTCATCCAGATAGAAGCAGTATTTTATAGCAAATGAGGTTGCTATTCACATCATTTCTAGATTTTTGTTTCAATCCAACACTTAACCAATATTGAAAGGCTATGCTTGCTACGATTATGGCAATGAAATTTTTTCAGAGGCCCCTAATAGTTGAAAACGATATCCACACTCTCATTAATATGTAACTTGCTCTTGTGAACAAAAAAAAAGTCTTCACCTATGCGAGTCTATTCTGTAGTCTAAAATGGCGTCAATCAGTTTATGCTTCCTGAACACCTTGGAATTTTCTATTTTTAATGGACGCCTATTTTTAATGAAACATTTCGGTTTAGGATGTTAGACCACAATCAATGTACATTATCTATGGATGCTTTCCCGGTGGTGAACTATTCAGGGCCATAGCTATGGGCATGACACTGCTACACGTCCACTGATGCGATGCCTCATAGTAAGGTACTATTCTGGAAATGTTGTTGTACCGTATTCACCATTACGAATAGTGTAGCGCCCATACTCTCAGCATAATGTTAAAACAACGCTTAAAAGTGATTGATTTTCATTGCGTATACCTATTAATGTTCTTTGGAGTTTTGAGAGCGTTAATACAGAAGAACTTCAGGATTACACCTGGAAAGTATTTCGATCACATCATGAAACAATCAAAAATGTATGGCCGGGATGAATCGGAAAGTTACGAGGTAGAAATGTTTTGTTTTATTTAGTACTTGCCAAGTTCATAATATCCTTGCTTAATTATATGCCTCATTTAAAATAATCCAAGCAATTTCTTCTCCATTACATTCTCATGTTCCATAAGAAATACTTTTCGTGTAAACCGAGTGCATCATTTTTAGAACCCCTATTGTTATCTGTCGTGCATTGTATGCTAGATATAAAAGAAATGCGGGCTTTTCGTATAAGTGGCTTATCTTGGCTTTTCTACTTCACATTTGAAGTGTTGCCTTAAAATTGTGGAATTTTATGTGAAAGCAGAAGCAATGACACTTTTTTGTAAATATTGCTCATAATTAATGTATTTATTGGAATTTGCCGAAAATACTGCAGTAGAGATCGATCACGTTCTACAGATGTATGCACTGATTTATTTGTATATGTGTAATTAAAACTCTCTCATGCTCTTCCAATTCGTCTATCTATTTATCTCCCTTCCTCTCTCTCCCTCTCTCTCAAATCCCGCTTTTAACGACAGAATTTCGGAAAGGAGAGAGAGGGATGCGAAGGAGATATAGCGGTGTCCATGATATTTCGATTTTCTACGAAAATAAGAGCAAATGCGACATGTAGCCGCGGTCTAATTCCCATTGTTGTGTTCTTTTGCTTGCTTTCTTTGGTTTTTCTGAAAGTACCGCACGCTTGAAAGGATTTTTATATCTTCAGAAAGGATGACTCGTTCAAGTTAATATTCAGTAATGCTTTCACTCATCTCGAAGGGCCACACTTTGATTTCTGTTGGAAAAGATGACTAATCAAATTTGAAAACACTGACCACTTTCTCGTATACTTTGAAAATTTCAATTTTTTCAATAAGTTCGACCAAAAACTCATTTTGATATACGATAGCGCTTCAATTTTAGCCATTATTTGCTTTTAGCCTCGGTCAAAGCATTTCGCCGATCCCCCTATATAACTCTAGGTCATTCTTCTCCCAATGATCCACCTGTTGAATCAGCTTGCGATTGGATATCCTACATTTACTATTTTATAGGACCACCATTTAAATCGCAAAAGTGATTTGCCGAAAATCTTTTCCTTCTTCGCTAATGATCGTTTCATAATACTCATCCTTTTTAAAATTTCATTTACTTTAACGCTCACAGTATTGATCTCAGCAAAGCCCATCACCCACTTTCATTAACCAATTATTCTTTTTGAAAGTAAAATGAAATAATAATTGTTGAAATCGAACGGTTTATCGCATCAGTTATCAGAAGACTCAATTTCAACACACTATGGAGCACAGAACCAAACACTTGAGGCGATATATTAAATATATGGGAAAATAGATATGATACTTAAACGATGTGTTTTTTAGAATTTCATTATCTGAATGGGGTGTTTGCATTTATGATCAAAGTTAACGACATAACTTTTCAAGTAATAGATTTACTCACAAAGCGAATCAATTTTTCGTTTAGATCCGGCTGCATTTAAAATTACATATGCAAATTTTATGCCACCTCTAGGCTCGCATAGCTCATCAAAAAGGTAATCAATCAAAACGTAGTTAAGTTTGAAGGGTAGCCAACATCGCATATATCGAAATATTTCATCGTTGTGATTTTCCGAATTCGCGAATTGGAACTATGAAATGATTTGACACACATAGACATATAAACACATATTTCTATTTGTTGGTTTAATTTATAGTGATTTACTTAATCTTAATGTACACAAATTAGAAAATCACACAAAAAGAATAATTAAGTGCTGATGTAAGGTAGCTGTTGACGAGTGATCTACGTTAACTAGCGATCTATTGTGACCAAATGAGTTTCGTGATTGCAGTGATAGTGGTGATCTGTACTTGTGTAATAGGCTGTATGCTCACGTTTGTTTGATCTTGATGCGGTATCTCCACCGTGTGAATTATGACCTCCCCATGCCTTCAGGGCCGCAGCCGAGGCTATAAATGCTAATCACTTGTTGTGCCTTCGCTACTTCGGGTTGAGTAACGCCATACTCGTAGTAAACGAGTTGTTTCTTCCCCCCTACTACACTTCCAACGCCCCACTTATTCTTGCGCACGTTAGAATAATTAGCGCGCAAGTCTTCCAACTTTTTGTTCGACTTCACTGGACCTACTGAACAGTTTAGCGAACTGAACGCATTCAATCCTCCAAAAGCACGGATTCAATGTCTGCCAAGAACATTGGTTGTGCTATTCTCGGCCACGCCCAGTAACAATTTCTTTTTGCCCCTGCTGCATTCAACTGCAACCATTGTCTCCCCCTTTAGGCGGACAATCTGCCCCGTGTAGCTTCGTCAAGTCACGGTTGTGCAGTTTTGGGCAGCCGATGCTCCTCCAGAACTCTGTCTTCACCATGGTGACTACGGCCCATTTGAGGAGGTTCGCCATTCACCTTAAGCGCGACGTTGTATGTAGGAGACCTCTCCTTTACTGCATAAATACCGTCCGCGCGCATAGAATGTAGCTTGCCCCCACTCTGCCTGCGCTTTTTGTTCATTTCGCTAGATTTTTCTTCATACCCTTTTCGGCACACTTTGGCATTGTGACCCCTCTTGTCACGTATGAAACATTCCGCCTTTTGAAGCCTACATTCTTTAGCGAAATGACCGCAACAGTGGCACGTCCCTTTTAGCTTTCCTCTCTTCTGTGCCTCAACTTTATGCACTTCACCTAGTTGCTTTATTTGAAAGAATTTTGAACGCTCACGGGTCAAAATAATTCGACTTCCAAACAACTCTTGCAGTTTTGACACGCACTCCTCATATCTGAAGTCACAGGGTGTTCCTGGTAGACACATTCTTCTCAATTCCTTAAACGCTGCTGGTGCCAAAGATGCTATCGGACAACTTCGTTTGAGGCTGTCCTGGGTCACAAAGTTCATTTATAAGTGACTTCTAAACTGAAGGATCCATGTGTCCCATGGATCTTCTTTGGGATCAAATGTTCTGTGTGCAGTTATTGGTGCGCGCACCATAGCTGTCGAATCTCTGTTGCTCATACCAGCTTCACGCACACTGCTGTAACAAGGAGCCACTACACGCAGCACGATAATGCTATCCTCACCCCTTTAGCGTTTCACACGAGCTCACCCTCTTATGTGCACCCGAATAAACGACTTACGCAGTAGTTTCGGACTTAAACCACACTATGCCCAACGATTCCGCACAGCGCCGAGAATCACTGCGTGTCGAATGAGACCACCAACGAACATACCGCTGTCTTCAATCTTGATCGGCAATTGCGACCACAAGAATACACCACGTCCGTCACTCAAATATACTGCCACCATCGAAACACCGCAGCTCTCCAGTGTTTCACCAATGCTGATCGCCAATTGCGACAGTGCGGGGCATTGGAAGAGTGGCAGCGGGGGAAGAAACAACTCGTTTACTACGAGTACGACGTTATTCAACTCGAAGTAGCGAAGACACAAAACTAATCAGCAAGCAAGACCGCAGCTTATTTTTAGCCTCGGCTACGGCCCTGAAGGCATGGGGAGGTCATAATTCACACGGGGGAGATACCGCATCAAGATCAAACAAACGTGAGCATACACAAGTACAGATCACCACTGTTACTGCAATCACGAAACTCATTTGATCACAATAGATCACTCACTAACATAGATCACTCGTTAACATTATCAATTCTAGGTAACAATGAAGGTGAAATACAAGCAGCAATGAATAATTCCGAGTGTTACAAGCAAGCTGCTCATGTTTGATAATCTGTTTATATATTATTTGTATATATAGTCGAGCCAGCCGTGTCTGAACGTTCTCCTAAGTAAACCACTGTAGATTTATTTCTGAAGACTCATAATGACATTCACTGATAGAGAATTGTTTTGTTCCCTCGTTGTATCTTTTACCATTGCTATCTCACTGTCCTGAGTAACCTTGGACGCACTTGGTCTGACTGAAAATAAAAGAACTGATTGTGTGCTTAAAAAGGGATCGGAAAATCCCTCTACTACTGCCAATATATGAATGAAGTTCTATATTTCTCAAATCTCCCCTCCTCCCCCCACCTCCCCCTGGACTTTCATATAAGGTCTTGCATCTGAAGTGTCTCATGCTAAAATGAGACAGTAAAAGATTACTTTCAGGTAGCGTAGAGAAGCTATAATCACTTTGTGAACTGGCCTTGTTATTATATACTTAAGTAATCGTAAAATACATTGCTGAACCGCTGTTCGAAGTTATTATCAGCAAATGAGAGCAGAGAAATAGAGTAAAGAACGACAGCTGATACAGGGAGTCGAAAGAATTATACACATAAAATACAAAGTTAAAGGGAGAAAATACAAGGAGTTTGTTATATTTTTTTTATTTACAATTCAAAATATTCTCTCTTTTCTTCCTGCATATATCAATAAGCAGGCTTCTGAAATAGTGTAAGGAAGGGGGCTCCCTTGGAGAGAAACCGCCCAGGATGGTGGATGCGATCATAACTCCACGGGGTGGTTGAACTTTTCATACTCAAAGAGGTCTCCGCGGAGGAGGATTTGCACTCCCAAAATCCCCTGCAGGAAGGGGGAAGAGGTATTCGGAGCTTTTGCGAAGCCTGTCGCAAGAGATAGAGATTTAAAAAACGCTTGCTTTTATCAGGAGACCGTATCCACATTGTTTATTTTATTGAACTGTGGTGGATCAGTAATTTTCCAAAAGTAACAGTTTTGACCATCACTGCGTTTGAATGGAGCTGGTTTGATACAGCATTTGCGGCTAACATCCAAAAGGCGTGTTTGCTCCGGGCACGATAGGGTGCTTGGTTTGGGGCACATAGGAAAGGTCAAGAGCTTCTTGTAGGTTGTGGCTTTTGCTGCAAATGAACATCTGAGAGATGTCTGCAGAGGAAATACTATCTATCCAGGAAGGCCCTCTAGTTACATGGAGTTTTGTCGGGGAGGTTGAAAGTCCCTTCTTTCCATGTATCAGCGCAGAGGCTCGCGTTAGTCATCTCAACATAAGTAATATTTTTAAAAAAACGACCAGATCTTGAATACAGTCGAGAGGCGTTGTTTGTAAAATTTTTCAAATATTTTGCACACAGCCTCATCCCTATATAGTTGCACAGTTCGTTTAGTATAGCGTTTAGGAAGATGGGTGCGTTTGGAAGGTTTATTTCATCTATAATTTTTGATTAGATGAGTTCGTGTTTAAAGATTTCTGTGAAAGGCATGCCGGAAATGCGGCATTTCCAGCTGTACTGCAATATTAGGTATTAGGCATTAATAGGTATAAGAAGAATGTCATATAGATAAGGCTTCATTTCAGGGCAAAGTATGGATGGGAAGCAAGTGGTTAAAGAAGGACAGCTCAACGAAGTTGATGGGGCTACTAGTGCTGGTGCCAGTGAGGCCTGTAGCGATCCGGAAAACGTTAAACCTGTCAGACAGTAGCCGACATTCATGGAGAACATAACGGTGTTGTTATCGAGCAAGTGCACGACTCCGACATGATCAGACAACGAAACAGACTGACAAGCCCAACAACGACTCGTCGCTCTTTGCTTGCTTACCAACTCATCATATGTTCACCAACTGGCTTTCGCTTTTCAAGCGTTATTTTTTCATGTTGTCTTGTAAGATATCAAACATTGTTGCACATTTGAATTGGCAAAACGAACCGTAGCAGCATTATATCTCTTTACGTGTGTATATGTAAATTTCTGTTGTTTTGGTGTTTCTAACTCAACATCGACTCTGGTTAAGGCATAAAATTTTGAGGTATAAAATTTGAGTAAAAACTTTCATCTTTCATTTCGAACTTTATGGTATAAAATTTGGAAAGAATTTAATATTATGTTGTTTAAATTATTCCTATGAACCGTCGTTTTTTTTCTTTGATATCCGCCGTCATTGCGTGCTGAATCCTTATTTAGAAACCCTTGTGATTATATGAACTGAAGATAAAGATCCGAGAGTATTGTGTTCATGATTGCAAATTGAACTGTGAATACTTCCTTGCGTAGATAAGTTAATGCTTTCCACAACGACCTTTTCACCTGGCGATCGTAGTTACAAGTCGCAGCCTTATTTTAGGTGGAGGTTGAGTTTTAGGAGAAAATGGGGTGAAAAAAGAGGAAGAAGGAAGAGGAAAATATTCACCAAAAGATTCCTTCCGAAGATAGCTGCCATTTCATCATTCGTGGATTACGGTCGTAACCAAATCCGAGTACTATTAGAGGTATACTTTTGACTGTCCGTCGTGTGCAGAAGGAAACCAAGCATTCCTGACTTAGGATAGAGCAAACAAAAATGGGCGCTCCTAAACGAAATTTAAAGGATTCTAGATTTCGTAAATGAAACATGAACGACGTTCAATTCTTTTGACGAAGTACTTACTAGTCGTCGGTAAATGCATCCTTCAGAATCGCTCAAAATGAGTGAACATAGACGAGATCCGAAAAAAGACAAGGAGAGCCGGAAAATTCCTCTAAGCCGGATTCATTTATTCGTTTTCCGGATATGTGATGTTTGCATAATTTACAGTGCATTTTTTGGCATTTCGTACCAATTTTTTACTCCTATATTATTTCTTTTTTATAATAAATATTTTTGGATGTTTCATCGGCTAATAATAAAAAATCTGCCTGTGTGAGAACGAAAAATTTAGGAGTTTGGAATGCGTTGTTGGCTAATCGATGAATATTTTTCGTGAAGTTAAACTGATATTTATCACTCATAGAAGCTATATCGGGACGCCAACAACAGGGATGAGTGACGTGTTTTTGCTTGAAACCATGAGGGGGGGGGGGGAGGATTTACCGATTTTAACTTCCTACAAAGTTATCCATCTATGTTGAAATATCGCTTTCCTATGAAGTCCGATTTTTTGCTGTTGAAATTCAACCTAATAAAACTTAGCCCCAACTTTGCGCTGTTTATTTAGCACTCTATTCGTTCCATCAGCACAGAGGTACGTACCAATCACCACGTTTGAATGTTTTCTATGGAACGTCGATGCGTAGCAATGACATGCCATTTTAAATCACATACCACCGGGTGTTTAGCTTAATATGATTTGCGTAAAATGCTTCATGTCCATAGTTCTCATCGTTTCAACCTTCAGCCGGAATGCAACCTGTGTTTAGTAGCTCTTGTTAGGTCATCTTCACAACGAATCTAGTCTCATTATGATCGAAAAAATCAGTCACAATGGCATCAGGTTTATGTTGGCACGCGTAACATCGATTGCATAAAGACACCACGACCAATATTCAACCCCGCGTCATTTGCCAAACGACGCATGTATGGGTTGTTTTGTGCAACTTCCGCTATGACAACTTCAGGTGCGTAAGCGTTGGTTTTTGTTAGGGAGTTGTTTTTAGTGGCAATTAATATATGATTCCTGCTTAAAGCAATATTCGTTTAAAGTACCAACTATGTTTTCGTTATTTTCGATTTTGGGGCGATGTTTTCCGTTCTGATTAGCTGGTTGGAGTGGAATAGAGCCCACAAGAAATATCGCATTTCCCGGATCTGCAACAGCGTCGATTGGAAGATTTCTGGAAGAGGAGGGGACAGCTTATGTATCCACAAGTGTTAAAATATAGAGACCTGTGAGGGTAGATGAATGAGGAAAAGATGCATAGTTAAGGAAACTGTGATCAAGCATATGCCCTGAAAAATCTTCATTTCCTATTGCTGGGATGCGCTCACATCTCAAATTTTGTGATAAATTTCCCAACTCATTACACAGTACACGAAATGGTTGGCTCATTTTGTGACGATTGAAGTAAAAGATTGTATCCAAAATCGAAGTGCCCATATTAAAGGCGATGGACTTTTTGAAACAGAACTTTACTGGAACCGGTTTGAATACATAATCATATGTTGGTAGGTTAAACGCGACCCGTATCCCGCGCAGGCAACCGTGTTCAACTTGCCCAAAACCAGGCTATGTTTAATCATCCCATTACAAGCATGGTTTCTTCGCCATTGTTCATGGCGAAGAAGAGTGCAAAGAGTTCATCGCGGGTATAAGCGAAACAATCGATGAAAGTACACGAAATTTGAACAACTATCAAGCTACACGCTTATGTAGGGTTGGAATGCATGATGACATAGTGATACAAAAGTGCAAGCTTTCTGCAATTTTCACATTCGTTCACTTGGTGTCCATCTTCTTATCACTCATCGGTTGCATCGCATCACACGTCCACTCATGGTTTTCAACATGTCATCTTGCACCGGTTCAATAGCATCTCTTTATTAGCTTCCTCGACCCATAGGTTAAGCCCGATTCAGCTGTCGGCCGCAACTGCGATCGAAAATAACCACACCTATCTTTGTGATTGCCGTTCTGGCTACCCAATTTTTTTGTTCTAAAGTCCTCACTCCTCGGATAGGCCGTTGTTGCTAAAAAAAAATGCCCACTTCACCCAACACTTCTTAAAATTTGTAACCCCACAATATGTTACGGTATATTTATGGTGATTCTCTTAAGATCCCATCTAGCAATTCCTTCGTCTTCGAAGTGCGAGACATCTGTAAAGGTGACCACCTCAGTAAGTTGTTGTCATCTGAAATACCATTTACCGTGTGAGATCCTCCTTTCCCTTCCCTCTTCCACCTCCTCAAATTTCCACTCACCTAGCGTGATCTGCGAAATTCCTTATGTATGACAGGTGCAATCGCCTCTCTGCATCTTTCCTGAAGGCTGTGATGAGGAAATCGCACTTGTATATCTATGAAGCTATTCTTGAGGACTGTATATCGTTTGTATATTCATGATGTATTAATTTTATTTTTTGGTTGTTTTATGATATCGAAGTCGAGGTGACTTCATCACTAGCACATTCGCGTGTTCGAGACGATGGAAACTACTTCTGGCAAAATCAGCTTCAAAAGCCGTTAGTATCTTAATCTTACTCTTGGTGGTTAGCAGTGACGAGCATCTCCAGAATGATGCTCATCGAAATGTTCGTTTGAATAATTAATAAAAATTCAGTTGACCTACGAAAGGTTTAAATTTGTCTCACAATCGAGGAAGCCGAATAATAGTGTGATCTTGATTAACCTGCATATTGATTAAACTTCGAAGTTGCTCATCGCTGGCTTTTAATCTGTGTCGTTTGCTATCGCAATTATTTTCTAACAGGACACATTTTATGGTTTGAATTGTTTGCAGCTTACTTTAGAGTATACGTAAGCAATTCTCAATCTCTTCCGGCTAGAAAAGGGACTGGCCCGCCACCATTTAGAACTTTACGTCCGGCAAATGAATTCATAAAACTAGCTTTAGATTTAAACTTAAGTTTAAAAGGAGAGGCCTCCATGTATACTTTTATGATGAGATTCTTTCGCCAAACTTGAGTATTTGTTCGCTCCTTGCTGGTGAACGTCCTACAACTAAGCCAATACCCTTCCCGAGGAAGAAAAGAGGTTGAGAACAAACTCGGTCCTGGTCTTGGTCGCGACCGGAAGTGACACAGTGTTTAACCTCTTTGCCATCTGGCGATAGATTAAGTCCAATCCCGGTCGGGAGGTTGCGTTTCATTTTTCCACTGCACGGCTACCTAAGATCTGATTAAAGTTCATGTCTCTTTCTAGTTTACCATCCCTGTTGGTGGTATATTTCTGAATTGATAGTCTGGGATGACGCAAAAGTTCAACTCGGTTGCAACACCAAAATTTCAGTGGCGCCGTTCGTTCAGTCTAACAGGTCGTTGGCTTCGATGACTCAACAACTTCGAATTGATATGGCGGTTCGTGATAAAAGAATTCAAGAACTCGAAATGGAGAACGACCTTCTAAGACAACGGATCGCCGATATGGAGAGGGCCGATGATGAAATGAAAATCGAGATGATAGCCAGGCGGCGCGTCGAGGTGAATGCTTCATTGTAAACCGAAGTGTTGCATTTTAATTATCTAAAGGGAGTGCAGTTCGAGAGCATAGGTATACTGCACAAAACATGTTTTACACCTGCAGGAAGGAGGATGTGTACTCGAGGGGAAGGGGGAAGAGAAGGGGCATACAGCGGGAAGATGGCACATATATGGCGGAGACATGTACAGATCCTTCAATTGTTAGGCAGTATATGCAGTCATGAGAGGGAAAGTGCATAATCGGTACTTCCAGGTGCGCAGATTTCATTGTGTAGGAAACAGGTAATATGCTGGTACAAACACCTGACTTGAGAAAATACATGTTAAACGACAATTTTTTATTCGATCACGTTTTCTTTGCTCTATTAAGGTCATGGATCTACTGCAGAGGATGAAAGTGAGAAGGAAAAGGAACAGAAATGTCCAGCACATTAATTACCTTGTTTGCTTTTCTGCTTGTAAAATTCATTGTGGCATTTACAGCAGATAAAATGTAGAAACACAACAGCATAGTTTTGTTTGAATGTTGAGTTCAAATTTCTTCATACAAACGACAGTTTTCAGAAGAAAGTGAAACTGATTAGAACGGCAGCATTGAAATCCATCGCTAGCCTTGAACGATTCGTTAAAGTTGTTGATGAAAGGTATGCTATTTTCTGATTTTCTGATCGGCTTTGTTCAGTAATGCTTCTTTTGTGTTGTAATGTAAAAAAAAATTTGCATACAAAGGATGCTGAATTTTATCTGTAGATGAAAGCAGTTGGTGATATTTTGAGATGTGTTTATTTATTCAAAAACGACATCAAGTAGAGGGCACCTCTGTACTAAGAGAATTTTTTCCATGTGAGCGTGGCTAGGAAATAAGCTGGGCCGATTATGGGGTCTTTCTGGTGAGTCACTGACCATTAAGGATTGGATTATGCAGGTTTAACCGCAGCTCATAAAATCATGTCAAAACTTGTTGGTAGATTTGAAGGAGCGGTTGTATGCGCCCATTTTTCCACTCTGTTTGATCTCAAATGGTCAATAATTGGTCAGCCAAGCAGCTGACATCGTATAATGGAAAAAAGAGTATTCTTTTCACTAAAAACATTTTAGCGTTGATGGAGTGGATGCTTTATTATCGTCGGGATTATTCGATAAACCTCACTTGCCAATCGCGAAAGCTTCTCAACTTGAAACTGGTAAGATTTAATATCATTCAAAGATATTCACCGTTTTACTTCTTCTCAGAGTAGGTAGTTTTATGACATACGCATTTCGAATCTTTCAGATTTGCGTATTCATTGCACAATTTTGATGCGAATATTTTTGCATCGATGTGATCTATTCTCGTAACAAAGTTGAAATCTTAAAAATGTGGTAACGAACTCTGCTCGAGGTAGTTACTGATTTCCATAACCTCAAATACTTCCCATCTCTTTGTGTCTATGAGTATGTCTTTAGTGAGCTTGAGAGAGAACGGTTTTTCATGTACTTGCATGAGTTTGAATAGAGCCTTTCTCCTCTCCCCACTGCTGCTACCGTCCTCAGCTGTAGGCCAAGTTTTTGCGCGAATAAATGATGTTGCAAGTTTTTCAGCAGTCTGGTCATCGGTATTTCAAATAAAGATTTTTCACCAGGCTTCCAAAGTAGGGAAGGTCGTCGGCGAATGGTTTCACTACTGTTATAAATAAAATCAGCGTGGCATGCACGCATGCGTTAACTTGGATTCATTGAACCTGAGCGAGCTAAATCTTTGCATATCAAACGTTGCTGTTCTGTTTATCTTTTGAACTTTCTGACCTTTTTATGTGGCGATATATGTGGCTGTTTTCTTGCTTCACGTTGTTTATGTCTATACAATTTCAGTGTCTTATCCTCCTGTTCATACGTTCTCACCTTGCCCTGTTTTCCCAGAAGGATGATGTATCATTTAAGTATATGTGGCCGAAACTGATAGTAATGTTGTCACGAAAATTAAATTCATGGCAAATAATGGTTGGTAAGACTTTATTCAGCCAGTGACGGGATGGGGATACTAAGGGTATAAAATCTCAGCGAGATCTTCGTTTTCTTATCGGTGGAATTTTGGTGGGAGCGTGCGGGCGGAGTGGGGGAAGGTGAAAGGCATCGTTCTCCATGTGTGTAGTTTAATTTAAGGAGGAGGATGGGGATCATTTCCATTCTTCACGTCTTCCACTATCCTTTCGAATTAGGTTAACTTCGTTTTTTTGGTCCATTGGGAACATTCTTGACTTTTTTGCGGGCCATTGATGTACGATAATTCCTTCGCAAATTTTTGATAATAAGATGGCCACTATGATTTTGTTTACGAGCCGGTAGAAATAAAATCTGAATATGTGACCCTAACGAGGGATTGAACATTACTTTCTCAACTCCCTATTCCTCTTATTGGTGAGTAATAGAGAGGGAGAGCAATATATGAATGGTTCGGTGAGGATAACCGAAATGCAGCCGAATGGCCAGAGGAAAACATCTGACTGCTCTTGATAGCACATCATTTTTATAATTAATGGTCTGAAAATATTGCAGTTCCGGAGTCTCCACCTTATTCACCGCCGAAAGTGCCATCCGCTATTGGCGATCCTTTGGTTTGGTTTAATAATGTTTGAAGTTTTTATTTACTTTAAAATGCGACAAATCGGAAATCACCAAATACAAATTGAGTTCAAATGTTCCTTCCAATCTCAATTGTTTTATACAAAAACTTCAGCCTTATTTCCTGGTTTCCCAATAACATAGTGAGAAGTAAATCTCTTATTTGCAATAAAAGTTTTTTTTTTGAGTTTTGGAATGAAAATTCGATTGATCGTTATTCCAGTTTTGCTTTTTTTAAATGTCATTAAGCAAACTATCATAAATTTTATTCATTTAGCAGGGTAGTGCTGAGATCAGCAAGAAGAGATCATTAGAAGCAACAACTGTTGATGGCAACAGGAAGAAGTCGAGGAAAGTGTTGGCTGTTGTGGAAGAGGTTCGTTTTTATCCTACCATTCCACTGTTCAGTAGTCGTTTTTTCGATGGCTTATCCTTTGTATTCGGCTGTTTGCTTCTCTCACCACCACGCTAAAGGTAGCACTAAGTTTTGTTTAAATTATCCCATAATTTGATGTCGTTGTATGTGGTATACTTTTCCATAGTTCCCCTTGATATTTTCCCCTCACCTGAGTGAACTACTAAAATTTTCCCCAGGAAATGCAATGAAACGCTCGCTTACTTGATTTGCCTTGCTGTGTACATGTTGTTTACTCTATGTTATCATCATTTAAATATGTGGGAGGCTATTTTAAGTTTTTTGTTTCAGCGGCAACATGAGGTTACCGAGCAGCATGATAAAGGTATAAATTTCTTCCTTTCTGCTTGCCTTTCCTGTCTCTGTCTTGCTTAACTGGATTTGAAATAGAATGAAACGTCCTCAAACCGCATCACTGTAAATAATTAATTTATTGGATTTATTATGCTATTGTTTTCGGCACTTGGGTAATATCAAAATAAAACTCACGTGAGGGGAAGGAGTTCGCACAGTTGCCGTGAGGGCTGTTACCGCACACTCCCGCCATAGGCTAAGCAAGTGGATATTTGCGCTTTAGGATGGTTGCTTTATGAAGGCGTTTCGTGGACATATACGCACTTCGTTGGCTTCTATTTTGAAATGGCGCCTTAAAGTTGAGGGATATCTACGATCTAAGCCTACGGCGCAGGTGGTCTATGATGTTATGCTGTAAAAATAATTCTGCCAGAGAGCAAGTACATGTTGCTGAACAAAATCGTCTTAGTGCCAACAGTAACCTAGAGATTTTGTTTAACCTAGCAGGTCTCAGCGAAAGGAGCTTCATCAATGTAATTCGAGGCTCATAATCAAAATGTTTTGAGTAGATAGACGCTATAGCTTTGAGCTGAAATGTGGACAGGCGACGGCGTAATGGGAACCGGCATTGTAGGTAGGACCACCGTTGTTGCGTGCTAAAGGATTGGATGGGAACATTTAGGGTGTGAGTTGATAGCATCGATGAAATAACCAACTTCCATAATTTCCTTGAGAGACTGTGTACTTTGGCACGTTGACTTTATGGACCTAGCTTTGGCTTCTTTTGTGTGTAGACCTCCCATGTCTTGGAGCATTTGAGAATGAAAATGTGCGTTTTCTCATTTATTGTCTCAAAATTCAGCAATTAAAATCAGAATAATCTTTTCATGCATGTATTTATGTTCACTTCTTCAATACTATTTCAAGTTCCAAGCTGCAATAACTCGAAGATTGAAAGTTTTTTTTCTGGCTCATGGCTTATGTTATTGTCAAGAATCATCAGGGTTGGCTGCATTTTTTGGTTTTGCGCTAAAGTTTCTTCAAAGCTGTCGTTAAAAAATGTGACATAAACTTTCTCAGCTGGTAACTGCGCATATAAATAAGCTTGTTGTTGTACCATTGAAGCGTCATTTTGCTTTGTTTTCGAAACTCTTGTAGTGTAACTCAATGCGTAATGCGTAAATGTTTTTCTCGTATCTTTTTGGCTAACCAGTGTACTGCTTTGATTGTTAGCTATAATTAAAGCGTTTTTATCGTGTTTTAGTTGAAAAGTGTCCGCCGAGGATACGTATGCCTCCATCTGGCCATCCGTATGTCGCAGATCGTTTGAAGCGCAAATCACCTGTTGTTGGAGAGATATTTGAACTGAAACAACACAGCAGTATATCGCTATTGGGCAACATTTCCACATCGTACTGTTTTATAATGTTCTTCAGTAATTAAGCTCGGAATCCAATGACTTGAGAGGCATCCGACTTTCCTGAAATTTCTCACATACTTTGAAATCACATTTGATCTCCGTTCCATACTTTTGGTTTGTATATTTCTTTTTTCTGCATTTTATATAATCTAATTGCTTTGTAAATTCAATTTTAAAAGTGCATATTTAGCTTGCCCACAGCAGCGCTGGATCGTCGAGAAGAAAAAGAAGTTGACAACGATAGAGACAAGCAGAAGTGCGATGTTTCAAGTGGGCAGACTGCTGAGAATATGCCTAATAGAAGGCCATCGAGGGCTGCAACATTGAAGGTACAATCGTACAGGGAACCAAATCGTAAGAGTAAAGTAAGACGTGAGAGTTGATCCTACTTCGCAATGAGCTATTTAGCGCCTGCGCGTCTAGGAAAATTCTTAAATAGGCTGTAATCAGTTTAATGACATTGGGGTGCATGTGTTGGTGGCCAGGAGGGGGACATTGAGGTTTCATTGACCATTAATGCTTCAACAACTTCACTTCAGTTGCATTTATGGTTATAGCGATCAGACGAAAGCAAGAAGTTGAGCTTTTAAAGTTCTTGCTGTACAGTTTATCTTGCAGGACCTATCCGGTCTCTCAGTAACGTTTACCACATGCGACACGTAAAAGTTTAATCATATGATAAGAAGATTAAGGTTTTTATTTGTTTCGTTAAAGCGGAATTATAGGAGGGGGATGGGAGAAGGGGAATTCTTATATTGATTTTCAGTTTATTATTTCAGCTTTAAACAGCTTATTTGGGAAGTGATAAGTTGTTATTCGTTGCGTGAAGATCGCATTCTTTTGTTGTGACTCGTGTACGATGTTTAAAAAATGTTGCTCCATTTAGGCGTCGTTTGTAAAATGTTTGGTAAATTTCCCCAACGTTTCCAGTAAGTGAAATTCATAGTTGTCATTTATGAAGGCGAGGTGGAAGGGCGATCACCAGTGTTTTTTGTTTCTCTGTATTTTCTTTTTTTTTTTTTTGGTTTTCTCTTCATTATGGTACTTTCTTCGAATTTGTAAAGAAATAGCGGACCGTTCGAATTTGAGATGCAAAGCATTTTCGTAAAATATCTTGGTTCTTATCTGCGGGTAGCATAAAAGATAATGGCCTATTGAAGCCGGAGAAAAGACGTTACTATTCTGGCCGAGTGAACGCCTCCATCTAGCAAATTTAACCTCGGTTGTTCCTTCCGTTTATCCGATTGTAACGTTATGTATGGCATTTTGTATCACATGTAATCGCATTGTATATGGTTTTATTTTATTTATTTATTTATTTATTTATTTTTTGCTTATATTCCTAGGGTTATATCGCTTCGCAGTTATTCAGAATCGATTCATTGAAAGAACGCATTCAATACACGATCTGCTTATATGCGTATTAGTGAAAATGGATGGAGAGGGAAGATTTTTTAGAGGATATATGAGTGGCAGTAGGCAGTGAGGATTTATGATTTTGGGTGAATTTGGTAATTCTGCTCTCTAGCAGTTGAGTTTAAATAGCTATTTTGTATAAATATGTGCCATCCTTGTGCATCGAAACCTCATTTATGTATTCTTTCAAAAATTTTGATACATTCATCGAATTTGTGCCTGTTGCATAGCTATTCATTTGAACAGTAACCGGCCTTTGTGATGACAATGTCTGTTGTGTTGGTTAATTGTGATCTTATAATTAGGTTTATTAGAGATGAAGGCAATTATTTTTTTCCCATAAGGTATCGCAGAAAACTGCGGAGAAAATGGTGCTCGGGAGGAGGGAGTGAGGGAATCGATCCGTCTGAACAGCCGTAGCTTTAAGAAATTTTTTAGGTGACAATAGCTGGGTTATTTATATTGAAAGCCACATTGCACTTCCCACTGTTGTATGGGAGCAGCAAATTATGTGTACCAGTTGTGCTGCATCTAGAATTTCTAAGTCTTTTAGTACATAAATCGTAATTTTATGTGAGCTGAGTAACTTGTAGGCATCGTTTTGTGGTTTATGGTGCAAAGTAATCTGTATTTCATACCTTTATGATGTGTTTTTCATGCTTTATGTTTTTGATGTTTGGTGTTATTGCGTTTGTTTATAAGTTTGAATGCTTCAACGAACTGACTTCATGTAACGTGTATGTTGATCCGCTATGCATTTTTGTATTTTTTCTTTCTTTCAAGAGTTTGATGAAAGGATTAGAACTACCGTTTATTTGAGATACTAAGGTAACTGCTACGCAGATGTTGGCGAATTTGCAAACATTTCACTCATTCCGGCGGAAGCGTATGGAAAGGAAAATAGCACTAACCATAACGAAGGTTATTCGTTTTAGCCATTGGGAGCAACACTCACATTCATAAATGTTTCCTTAATATCAACTCAGTGATACGTTGGTCCACCATCTTCCTGTTCTGTCGACATGGAGTCGTTGTTGGATAGCAAATTTGCTAGTAACAGTCTTAATTCTGTGGAGTTTCATTGAATGATCACTAAACACTTCTTGATTTTCCTAAGGTCGTGTTTTATTTTACTGTCTAATTCTCGTACTTCCTTTTCATGGAATTTTTTTTATACTTGCTGAGCATCACTCGCATGTATTTTAGTTTATCTTTCTTATTGAACGGCCAGAAAAGAAAGAGAGAGTGGATTTGGTGAAAGGATCCACCCTCAGAGATACAAATTTCAACGGTGACCTGGAAGAGAAGTTTTTGCAATGTGTACTCCAGTGCACTGCCAATAGTGAATTTGCTGATAGCTTTTTGCGAAAGTATTTTCTCGTCAACGTTACCATAGGCCATAGCCATATCAAGGTGTTTAAGTGTCAATGACCCGAGGGGAACGTAAGGAATTGTAGCACAGTCATGGAGGGAAGGTTGTTTTCTGGTGTAGATTGCACCCTTCCTTCCCTTCTCTCCCCTCCCCCCTTCCCCCAGGTTTCATCGAAATATGTTAATATAAATGCAATTCAGCTTTGCAAATGCACATTGCGAATATAAGGGATAAGCAAATCGGCGATTCTCAAAGCAGTCTCACATCTGTGCGGCTATGGTGAATGGGTTAAACTTTTCGTGCCGATGTGTCTGAGCCAGCGCTTCCTCAGTCAAACTGTTGTCACTCGATAGTTCTTAACGGAAGCTTGTTTCGCTGAACCTTCGTTGCCATACTACTGGTCTCAAATAGTAACGAATAAAATCAAGTTTGGCTATCTAAAGTTTGATTTCAGTTGAATCTACCTCCAAGGGTAGGATCAGGTCGGTTCGATTCGGTAATCGCTTTTATCGATGTCAAATCACTCTTTTGAATGGAGATTTTTCGCCGAATTTTTAGGTGTTCCTATCCTACGAAACTGTTGCTTAGAGCGTGGTGTTTCTTCGAGCAAGAATAGACGCTATTTGCACCCGTAAAATCACTGTAATCCTTTGTGTTACTCTTGTAATTCCGCTTTAAAATTAAAGACTGACAAAAGTTGTAGAAAAACTCATTTCTATGTAAAGGTAAATCTCAGAAACAAGTCGTCGATTACAAACCATCGACGGTTGCTTCTGTGCGACCATTCCGAAATACATCTTATTGTAGGGAACCAATGATTTTGGGATTACTGTGGTATCGTCACCACGGTAGTCGCACAGCCTGTCGTAGTATGGTGTTCTGTACGTTTCATTTGATGTTTGATGTTGCCTTCTACGTGTGCTCTGATTCCTCGGGTTTGCTCACGCGAGAAGCATATTGTCCATTTCTTACTACTTTTCAATACTGTCTTCTGCTTTTATTCTTTCGAAATATTTACCGATACACCGATAAATTTTCGAGACTAATAAATGAGTCGGCAAATTTTTATCAAAATTCATATAATTACATTATATGGGGAATACAATTATTGCGATGTATTTCAAGCAGAAGATACGGTTTACTTGGTGAGGGAAGTTCCGAAGATTCCATTCTGAACTTCGCTTTCTTCTTACTCAAATTGGAATGTTCGGCGATTCAGCGCTTCCTTTTTCGCAGCGGTGATGTACGGACGTTGATTCATCCGTCGTGATTCTCACAGGATCTTATTCGATAATTCCATAAATCGCATACATTGGATTAGCGTTTTGAGGCAACCGAAATCACGGGAAATGTGAAAAATGATTTCGCTGGCTTATGCCGAAATATGTCAGTTGATAATGAGTGATAAGCCAGGTTTTGATCAATAATCAACTGCTGATTAATTTGGAAAGAAAAACAAAATTCCTCCTGCATAGATGTCTTTGAAACAAGTAGTCTTTTATTCGGTTATTAATATCGCATTTCAAGCATTAATGTGAATTTACTGAAAGTAATCTTTCCGACGTATTATTTCCTTGTGCAGTATGCCAACACGATGCTTGTTGCAAAAGAGAGTGATGGTTTCTGCCGCTGGAATTCATTCTTCACTGATCTCTTAAATGGCTTGGTGAGAATAGACACTGTAAAAATGATCTGGTACTTATATTGCATAAGTTCGGTTTAAGTATCATATTATGCTTTATGCTCGCTAGTGCAAATTTTCTCATTTAATGACTTGACCCAAAATAGCTGGGGCTGAAGGCATTTGCACGGAGAAGAGCTTGAGCTACAAGGGTTCATTTACTACTTGAACGGAGAAAAATAGCATGAAGTAAAGATGAAAATCTGATATCTGCATGAAATGGCACACAGTCCATATGCAGCTTGAGCCATATGCGGCACATCTATATGACTGAATGCTGAGAAATTTGAATACCATGTTCGCGAGAACGATGATGGTGAAGACGTCAAAGAACACCGTAAATTTCGCTGATTCGGGTGAGCAAACACCGTTGGCTTTTTCACCTTCGAAGCGATAATTTCAACAATTTCGGTTTGTTATCACAGTGTGCTGGCATCTATCTATCACCTATTGCAAAAGCAACAATTGCAGCGGAATTTTCACTAAATGTTTTCGAACATCCGCCTATAGTTTTTGGAATACGTCTTCCGGTGGAAATCTGACACACGTTATAGTTGTAATAAATAGATTACATGCCACGGTGGCTGATGATTCAGAGGGAAATATGTTCAGGATGCTTATGACAAAACTGAAGCTTATTGTTGCTTGGATTCTCCAAGCACATGTAGCCTCAATTTTTATCCAGAGGGCACATAAACGTCGGCTGACACTCTGAGGGAAAGGAATCTTCACGCGAACTCGAGCGACTCCAAAGCAAAAGTATTTTATCAGCGTTAAGAAATGTAATTCCCATATGCCTTCGTTGCTAAGTCACGGATGAACATAGCACGAGGCTTCCCACAAATTCCTATTTTGGCTTTACGTTACTAAGCAACAGAAGAAAGAAATTGATCTCCCAGTGCACTGTTGGAAACAATACTGAGTAAAATTTGACGTATCAATTGCTAAACTGAAAAATTAGCATCCTACAAAGTTGGATTTTGATTGTAGTTAAGAAGATTTCACTAGATTCCTTCGCATCTTATTCCTTCGCATGTACATCTTACTAATGAATGATGATTTGCATATATAGTCGAGAAAATTCTTTCTGGCCTAAAAATTAAACATACGTCTATAGTCGAAAAATTGTGTCAAATATTTGTTGGGTGCTAAAAAATGATTATTTTTATTAGAAGTTTCGAAAGATATTACTGACTGGCATTATCGTGATGAAAGGAATCGTACTGTTCATGTCGTCGTCTTGTTGCCTTCCGCCGATGCGTTCACATGTGGTTATGACAATGCAAACTAAACAAACCAACAGTTGGCTGCATTCTTTCTTGCAAGTTTCAGGTAGCATCTTTCAAAGAAAAGTTAGCAAAAATTTGCGAAACTTCTTAAAACTATAATTTTTAATTTAAATCAGATTAATTAATTCAGCCAACACAACACTTTTATTTTCTTAACATGCAAATCCCCATTATGAAGAATCATCACAACGAAAAATTCCACGGTCTATCGATGAAAAGATCGCACCTCTGTCAACGCAATGAACACCAATGATTATAGAGCAGCATAAGGAAAGACAGTCCTGTTTTCTTGGAAAATGTTCCTTGTTTCACTGATTTTCCTGAACTAGAGAGTTTATGGAAAAGTTGATTATATCTTCATTCCTGAAGCACTAGGCGAACTGCATAGAGAGGAGGAAGCCAACTTATCCACCAAAGAGAAAGAAACTTCAGTATGTAAGGTTGAGCACTGGAAAAACGTCGCCGTGGAGGTGGGGTGGGGGGGGGGGGATGGAGAGCATGGTGCTCGATTAAATTAGCTCCTGCCTCCCTCGTGATAAGGATAGGGGTCCAACTTGAGCCACGACTATGTGGAAATGTTTTAAACTTGGCTCCCGTCTGAGGTGAGCGGAAGGCTGTCGCCCAGCTTGCAGGATGCGGGAGCGGCTTCAACTCATCCCATATAGCTTTGCCTTAAACTGGGTCTCAATCTCGTTCCTCATTCAAGCGGTCTTCAATATTGAGGAAGTATTTAACTCATAATCCTGGCCTGAGAAGGAGAGAGATGGAAAAGAAGGTTTAATCCTCAAAGACTACTGCAACACTTTAGCACTTGAATAGCAAACTGACAGCGTGGATTTTCACTTGTCAGGGAAAAACAATAGCAGGCAATGCTCTTTTCACTTGTCAAATATGTCGCTGAAGCAATTGTTCTTGCAAATGGTGTTATACATTAAATTACAGGGATGTGAAACTGGAGCTTGCGAATTGAGAAATTCGCAACCGATATGTGTGCTTAACATCTAATGGAAATGGAATTCATGGAATTTTTCTGGAAACTTTTGTTTCGCATCAATAAACATTAATTTCTGGCAGTTCTGATTACGAAAAACTCAATCAATCACCAGACTGATTTTATGCATAAAAGTCGTGAATTACAACGAGACTATAAACTGCCCTGTAATGATGACCATAAATCGATTTTAAACGCAAACACTCCTTGTCTCCAATCAAAGCGACAACAGCCGAATAGTGAAATTTTAGGACAGAATTAGTGATATCTGCAACTATTATTGGTAGATGGTGTTCACTTTTAAAATCTAACGAGGAAAATAGGTAATATTGAACAATGGACAGTTGTTGCGCCAAAACTTTACTAAATTTATCGTTGAGAGCTGTTCTTCCAGTGTTAAACGTTCGAGTGTTGGCGGCACGAAACGTATATTTCAATGAACTGAAAACGGTCATTTGTGATTATTTCATTTTAATACTTCTTTGGATCTTCTTTCTCGGTTTTGTTTAGAATGTGCTTGGGCTTCATTCGTGCCAAATCATATAGAGCCATTATGAGGTGTCAACGTTAAGTCCACTTGCGCTATCTGTGATTGATCGATTCATGCACTACTTCAATCACGCTAACACATAACAAACCTATATTTGCAAAAATCAATACACAATGAAATGATTGTGGAGATAACGTTGCATATACCATAGTGGTTGGGATGTGGCATAGCAATTAAAAAAACAGAAGTTTTGATGATTTAATAGTACAGGATGCGGTGATCATCCTCGTCCACTGCCTCATAATGGCTGTTAGTAGGATGTTTCGGGATGGGACGTTTTTCGTCTGTTTGGTATGCTTTCATTTTCACAAATTTATCAGTACTTCACCTCCCTCCCCCCCCCCCCCTCATCCAGGCGCATAACACCTTCTACCTTCAGCGTCAACGATATGAAATTAGATGAACTGTTTCCACAAAGAGACCGAACTACATGTGGAACACATTCTATCTGGACTGAATGTTGTCCTGGAAGTGTGCAGTAGCGATGGTATTGTCATATATTGACCACGGAACTATGAATTGTTCACTTAGCGAATTGTTCCCAATGCAGCGTCCTAAAGAAACGGTATAATTCACCAAAGTTCAATAGCACATCAAGCCACGAAACACCCACAGGCACACACACAGACGCACAAAAAGACACGTACACACAAAGACAGACACGCACATACACAAACGGACATGAGCTCACACACGGACAGACACACACAGAGACGCATACACAGACAAACACACAGACACACACACACGCAGACACACACACGGACAGACAAACACGGGCACACATAGACGGATACACACAGAGACAGATACACAGACGCACATAAACAGACGCGAACACACAGACAAACACGCACACGCACAGAGAGACACGCACACGCAAACACACAGAGGGATACGTGCGCACACAGACAGACACACAGACACACACAAACATGCAGACAGAAACGCAGACACACACAGGCACACATAGACACACACAGAGACACAGGCACAGACACACACACACATTGACAGACATATGCACACAGAAAAACTCACGGACACGCACATAGACACACACAGACATACAAACAGTAGAAACACAGACACACAGAGGCACACAGATACAGGCACACACACAGAGGCACACACAGACGGACACGTACAGAGGCAAACGCAGACACGCAAAGACAGACACGGACACACACATAGACAGACACACAGACACATAGAGACACATATACAGACACACAGCCACATACAGGCACATACACGCACACAGACACACACAGAAACACAGACACAGATACACACACTGACAATACGTGCACATACAGACACACAAACACACGAACAGACGAACACTAAGAGACACACATAGACACACAGATGGACACGTGCGCACACAGACAGACACACAGACACACACAAACATGCAGACAGAAACGCAGACACACACAGGCACACATAGACACACACAGAGACACAGGCACAGACACACACACACATTGACAGACACATGCACACAGAAAAACTCACGGACACGCACATAGACACACACAGACATATAAACAGTAGAAACACAGACACACAGAGGCACACAGATACAGGCACACACACAGAGGCACACACAGACGGACACGTACAGAGGCAAACGCAGACACGCAAAGACAGACACGGACACACACATAGACAGACACACAGACACATAGAGACACATATACAGACACACAGCCACATACAGGCACATACACGCACACAGACACACACAGAAACACAGACACAGATACACACACTGACAATACGTGCACATACAGACACACAAACACACGAACAGACGAACACTAAGAGACACACATAGACACACAGATGGACACGTGCGCACACAGACAGACACACAGACACACACAAACATGCAGACAGAAACGCAGACACACACAGGCACACATAGACACACACAGAGACACAGGCACAGACACACACACACATTGACAGACACATGCACACAGAAAAACTCACGGACACGCACATAGACACACACAGACATACAAACAGTAGAAACACAGACACACAGAGGCACACAGATACAGGCACACACACAGAGGCACACACAGACGGACACGTACAGAGGCAAACGCAGACACGCAAAGACAGACACGGACACACACATAGACAGACACACAGACACATAGAGACACATATACAGACACACAGCCACATACAGGCACATACACGCACACAGACACACACAGAAACACAGACACAGATACACACACTGACAATACGTGCACATACAGACACACAAACACACGAACAGACGAACACTAAGAGACACACATAGACACACAGATGGACACGTGCGCACACAGACAGACACGCACACAGAAAAACTCACGGACACGCACACAGACATACACACAGTAGAAACACAGATACACAGAGGCACACACACACACACAGACACACACGGACAGACACAAATACAGATAGACACACAGGCACACATACAGACACACACAGACACATACACAGACACACAGCCACACACTCGTACACACACCGACACACACAGAGACACACAGAAACGCGCACGCACACAGACACATACATACAGACACACTCAGACAAACAGGGACACACACAGACGCAGACACACACACACGGACACACACAGACACACATATAGACAGACGCAAACAGAGTGAGAGACACGCACAGACAGGCACACACGGACAGACACAAACTTACAAACAAACACAGACAGACAGACAAACACACAATGATCGTACCTGAAATATGATCACCGTGATATGCAGTCACGTGATCTCGATTACATCATTGCCCCTCGTCATCACGGGCCATTGTTATATCGCAACATTTGCCACGTGGCCATGCGTTTTGCAATACCATTTCGGATGTGGTGAGTCATCACTACATATCTAACAAGAAGTATTCCAGATGCAATAAGATTTGATAGGTATTAACAACATTTACCGGTAAGGATGAAAGCACTTCATAAAGCAAATATGCGAAAATGCGATTCATGAAACACTCAGCTATGGGACACAGTTAATAACGTTTGAAGAATGGTAGAGAGGGATGGGTGACGGGTTTCAGGTTTCTGCAGAAAAGAGGCATCACAGATGCTCTCTAAAAGGCTTTAGATGGGCCATTGGAAAAGAGTAAGTCCTCTGATATGAGCTTTTTTTTCGAATGCGAATGTTCTGCATGCAGAAATGCGATTGTGACTATAAAACCAACCATTTGAAACATACGAAACTTCACATCCACTTTGACGAATGTGAAATACATTTGAACGATCTATTTTAGCGATCCCACGTCACGTGTCACGGTTTGTTTGTAAGACTTGCCTTTATTGCACGGTTTAATTAGCCAACCTCTTCGATCGCTAAATTAATGTTTATCTCATCTTGTTTAGTTAGGTCAAGAAAATCAGTTCATGGAAAGTATAGCATCAGCAAAGTAGAGCATTACCGAAATACTTAAGTAATTATACCACGTATTTTGACTTTCTTGACCTCTTCATGAGAAAAATGAAAGTACAGCATTGCACCAAAAATATTGCTACGACAACATCACCGCTGGAGGTGCAGCATCAAACCACAGTATTTTCGCAATTTCACATTGGGCACTCACCACGACATTTTTTTTTTTTTTGTATGGCTGGGTATCGCTAAGAAAGTTTCATCGCTCTCGCAAAAGTTCTCGTGGAACTTCATAAAAACATTTTGTGTCTACCGTGATCGAAAGAATATTACGAATCTCAGGGAAGAAAATCCACCCGCTACATGGGAATCTCCTCATTATAAACACTACTACGATTTCGTACTATATTTGGGTCATAGCCAAGGAAGCCTAATAAGCAGAATTTTTGGACCGGTGACTTCAACCCCCTGTGCTAAGTTGGGAACGCACTCGCCAAACTTCATATCACGCCCCCATTGTGGCCAGGATCTATGACTGGACCACCGCCAAGAAGTTTAGTCAGTCTCCAGTGCTCGCGCTGATCAACATCATGACTTTCTATTCACTGCTGCTATACCCCCGGAAATGTAAGCCTAACCACCTTAAGATATCAAACCGGTAGCTCTTAACACGATTCCCTGCTTACGCAGTTGGGATACAATCAACAGAATACGCGCAACCCCTAACAGCCCTGGCACCAAAAGTGCCCACACAGCCACCTGTGTGCAAGTTCGAACAGTCAACCAGACCCGGGTCTCACACCACGGCCACATACCGACAAATCCGGAGACTGTGTGAATGCCACATCCACAAATCCAGATACGGAAAAACGCAGCGCAATTTTGCATCCCATCCGCCAATTCCTGCCAATTTTGAAACGTCGTAAAATGACGCCGGATAACAAAGTCTACCTGAAGTTGTATTGTACAAGTGAAACACACATTCATTCATTGTTTTTATTTAGTTAGCCATTCCAAATATCGAACGGTCTTATTGATTGTGCAACGTTGCAAAAGCACAAACAAAAAAAAAAAATTCACACATGAAATCAATCAAACGAATAGATTAAAAAACAACTGGTACAAAGCAAAACGACGCCCCATCAAACAAACTATATTCATTCATTTCCCCAAAGATGATCCACTTTGCGAACTTTTCCCCCCTCCCATTCCCTCAAAATATATCAGCAAATTAGCTCGATCGCCCGTTTTAAAACTGACAATAGATAAGAAAAAAAAAGACGCCAACATAAGCAAATATACACATGAAAAGGCAGGAGACGGACCATGAAAGCCGTCCATTCGCGCAGATATTTCTATGCGATGGACTGCACGATGACAACGGGAGAAACCAATTCATTATGAAACAAACAAACCTCATATGAAACGAGTTATTAATAAACAATAATTTTTTTCACAGATTTTAAGCGAACATTCTATCCACAAGATTCCTCCTTCGATTCAACAAAACAATTCGGTGATTAAATAGCCGAATGAAATTATAATTAAACGGCAAAAGAATGGAACATACATCAGCACAAAAACTGTAAATAATACAAATCCATCCGTCCAGTTAAAAAAAAAAATAGTACAACGCACAATGTAAACTAAACACTTCCAACGTGAACAAACAAATACACAACTAAAATACAAAAGAAAAAACAAATTTCTGCAATCTTTGTACAACAAAGAATTCTTTCCGCGAAGATCACAAGAGAAGAGCAAAATGAGCTGTCAGACCATCAAAACAATATGTGAGGGCAATCAACCCTCATCATGAAACACGATGACCATCCCATACCCTCCGCACCCCTCCATCATATTCCCCGCTCCTCCTCAAGAGAATTTTCCTACCTTTCGTAAATTGCCCACTTCCTCGCAAAATTTCCGGAGAGGCAGAAAAATAAAAACTCAAGTTTCAAACTCCTCAAAATACAAGGCATGAATCATGAATTCCTAGCTTCTTAAGCAATTGCATATCATAATTTCAAATGGAAAAATGTGCAGTAATCTGCGTGCGCGAATGGAGCGAAGATGGTGAATCATCTAGGAAAATGACGGCTCCAAACATCAGCCATGAATTGACGCAAGCGTAAAAACAATGACTCAGACCCCGACTTGCAGTTCGAGTATCGAATGACATCAAAGAAAGGCGAGAGGTGGAACGCTGACAAAATTGAGTGCATGTTTCACAAAGCGCACATACATCTATCGCTTAAATTGCAGCTCCGAAGTTTGACTTAATAACCAATCAGCCAAAATCGGCAAATTGTACCCGCAGCAAAACGCTGCTTAGAACTGATCCAACAAATATAAGATGAAGATTTCAATATAATATCATATCATCATGATCCTATCGACTAGAAGAAAAACTGCCAGCAACCTATATAAACCTTCAACCCGCAATTTGAACGGAATTCCTATCTTCCATATTAGAAGCAGAGTTCCTCAGCTAGAGCTCCAACCTCACGCCAACCGGTGACTTTGAGTTTTCACTGCGACAACAACTATGTATAAACAAAGTGCAATCACAGCGTCGGATATAAAACAAAATAACGACCTGACCTGTCTTTAGCCCGAGGTTGACACGTGTGACGACGGTGCAGCGCACAACCGATACAAACAAAATCGCGTACACCGTTGTTGTGCACAATAATGCCTAGCTAAATTTACAAATCCTTATACACGAAATCCACCGATCACAACTGCCGCTCAACACCCCAGCCTCCCTTCCACAGTCCTCCTGATAGTAACGCAAGCCTTCCTATACATAAGCCAACTCAGCACTGAATTCCCATCCCCGCCTCCAAAAGAAAGCCTAAACGAAGTATATGGCTGAAATAAGCCTCGCTTTTATAATCCTCCAAAATTCCCGCTCACGTAAGTCTTTCAACGATCCTTTTACATGAGCAGGAGTCTATTTCGTGCCGCAAATAATTTAGGGAACCTTATTCCTACTACATCCTAGGACTATGTAGTATGAATAAGGTTCCCTAAACTTCTCGAGCACTAAGCTCGTCCACCTATGACACTTTGGCATTTTCCGAATGTGCGGCGAAACAATAGACGATTCCCCCGAAACCCCCATTCCGTATCTTATCACCGGAAGCTTCATTTCTATTTTTGAAAACGAATATGCTATTGGACTGCTCGGATTTCAAGAATTTACTGCCGATTCCGATCAACAATTTCAGCACTCGACATCTAACTATTTTACAGCTGAATATGTAAAGTACAAATTACCCACTGGGTGTGCAGAATTTTTTTTTTTTTTTTTTACAAAAGTTCACCTAGCGACTATGCACGGTGGCATTTCGTGTTACGGTTATGCGACCGCTTGCACAGAACCAGCAGAAGCTGTGGTTGCCGGTGCACCATTCTCAACCGCTACCGACGTATTTTTCCTGTTAGTGACCGTATTCGGAGAGAGGATATCGATAACGTTGCTCTCTGCAGAAGGCGATCGCGTTGATACATCTCCGTTCACTAATGTAGCATTCGAACCACCGTTCTTATGCAAACAATTCAATGTACCATTCTCTAAGCGTTGTCTTTTGATCGCTCGAGGTAGAACATCCTTACATTTCGATTCTTTATCCTCGAGCTCATCACCTTCGATATTCTCGGAAGCATTGCCTAGAGTAACCATAATAAGGGAGCGAATATGAACATATCGCACATATACAGGAGAATCAAAGAAACTGAACAGCTGGCATAGCTACACCTTTACAGGTGACTTATTTGCCTTTCTTCAATGAATTCCATGACAATCACCTTCCCCCTTCCCCTTCGCCTATGATCGAGATTGCTCACATAACGAAACAGTTGAAGTCAGAAACGCAACTTCATCCACAGCCCAATCAATCTTACATATCTCCTACCGAGCTCCTATTAAACCATTCAATTCAGAAGCGGTCAAAAGTATTCCAGCCTACTCGAACATTGCGAAAACTCCGGATCGTGGCGAAGTAAAAAATATCACATTGGATCATTCAACATTTCCTTGATATTTTCCTCAATTGCCCCATCTTCTTTTAACTATTTTCAGCTCTCTCTCTTAATGTTCCCAACCTTTTCTTAATTTTTTAAAATCACCTTCTTCCTACATTTTTGAAACCATACACCACGCATTTTTTTACTTCATCCCTTCCCAACCCTTCCGAATACATTTTATAATTTTCCAATTCCTGTTTTTTCTCAGCATTCTCGCACCTCATATTCCATTTTTTTCAGCTTACGCCCTTATCACCATGTTTCACATTCTCCCAATCTTTTGACATCTAATGCCGATGTATCTACCCAGTTTTCGTCATATTTTCTTACTTCGTTCTTCTCTCTCCCATCCTTACTGCACTTTTTCCAATATCGTCCTATTGTTGTCCGAGTTTCTACCCTTTTTTACATCATCGGCTTTCCTTCAGCTTGTTTCACTCTCATTGACCCAATATTTTCCACCATCGTCCTTTCATTTTTCCCAGCTCTTTTCGATGTTTTTCAACGAACTCTATGTTATCCCAACGTCTGCGTCTTTTCCTTGGTGCTCCCCAACCCTGTCCACATTTTTCAACCGTCTCCATCTTTTCACCACCATCTCCTATCTCCTCCTCCTCGCCCCAACCTTGTTTCTACTCCCGCAATTTTCCAGACATCATCCAGCATTGTTTCCATCTGTTTCACTTCCTCCAGCCTTTTTAGAATCGTTCACCTGTATTTTGCCCTCTTCTTCAGTCTTTAAACCCCTCTTCGACGCTTTCCCACACCATACCACTGTTTTCAACCTTTCATATTCTTCCACTGTAGATACAAACACATCTTATTCATCCTATCTATCTCTTGCATTCCGCTCTCTCCCCCCCCCCTCAACTTATCTTTCAGATAAACTCCATCCTCCCCTCCCCTTATTCCACTTCTTCGTTCTCAAATTCTCAACAGTGAGCTCCTCCACATTTAAAAATGTGTGTCGTTGTCGTTTCATCAATGTGTTTCACGCCCTACTGGTGCGGCCCGTCATCCGAACAACGCTCAACATTTTGATCTCTCTGACCCCGCCTTCTGCTCTTATCATACACAAATGGTGATTACTGAAATCTACCTTCAGATACACCGTTCTCATCCCTCGAACGTTTCCTCGACTCCTGTTCTTTGCATTCTTCTTCGTTTGTGGGCTTCACCGATGGTTCGTCATCGCCGCTATCCAGCTCCTCCTTCAAAATGTTCTTCGAGCTGGGAACCGACCCCTGCTTTGCATTCGCATCGACCTCCATTGCTTCTTTTTTCAGTTGACGTTCTTCCATCTCGGCTGAGATTCCTTTCTGGACCTCGTACAGAACATCGGCTATTATTGCGCCCACACGAGAATCCATCTTAATAAAAAACAAAAACAATGTTGATGAGATCCTTTACATCACAAATTCAATCTAAAATTACTTCGTAGAGCTTTTCAGCCTATCATAACTTTATGCAGGAAACACCTCATCATATTAGCCGAAGTTTACATGTACTCAAAGAATCCAAAGAGGGCTTATCACAATACCTGAATACTCAAAATAGTTAATTTAATACTTCATGGCACTTTATGAAATCGCATATTCCGGAAACATAGGCAACCAAAATAATTTATCTTACAGTAAATGAATCGTGGTCGGCACAACGAGTTTATTTATTAAACATAACAGCAGTGAGTTCCCTTGCCCAGTCAACTTGCACTCCCAATTCTATAATCGCTGCGGACATAACATCAAAACAAACCAGCTGTGACATTGTGAACTGAAGTAGCCTCTGTTGATGTTTGATAAAATATTTCCTGCATGCGGGCACCCGACAAAGGTGTTGCAAGAGTGAAGCGGCACGCCTTAACATTCCCACCGAAGTACCCATCATCTCTGGATTGTCCCTTAACGCTTGCATCCCGTGTTGTTGAACCACCTGAAAACACCTTAGTCAATTTCACTAAACAATAGCAACTAGGTATTACAAGTCCAAAAGCAAAAAGGTGGGAACTGTATAAACCATGCCTAGAATGAATAATATAATCAAAAATGATCAAAGTGCGGGGCCCTCGTGACCCAAACAAAACTACACTTGTTCCGACTCTTTTATAAAATACATAAAATTAAATTAATGACGTCACTTCTGCGGGGTATTAACACCAAGTTTTGTAACCGAGGAAATAAGCCTATCTGTTAGTTCCCCCGAAGGCACCTCAATTCTCCTCACGCTTTTCAAAAAAAAAAAAAAAAAAAAAAAAAAAAAAAAGTTAGAAATGCCACAAACCTGGTGCATATTAGAGTCACCCATCTCCAAGAATGAGACAAGATGGTTGACAGCCGGTGATTCCGCTGCAGTCACGTAGCAAGCTTGCTCTGATGCCGCGCAAATAGCATTCAGAATCACTATTGCAAATTCTCTGTAATGAAAGGCATATCTTTAATATCTATATAATGCGAGTGCTATATACCATAAAATAAGCGACATTTTCAACCGATCCTCGTCATTCCGGAAGGAAACAACAGAAGAGAGCTGTCCGCTCCAAAATATGCCAATTGACTCAAATAAACAAAAGCAAAAAATAATACAAAGACCACAAAAAGGTGCAGAATTCTTTGAAAAACGAATGACAGAAGGATAACATGACGTTTTTACAACTGTTATCGGTTGTGATGAGCCTTGGCTTCGGATTTTTCAGGTCCAGGTCCAAGCCTATTGCAAATCAAAACCACCACACTCGCCATATCCGTGGAACTGGTCGAATCATCTACGGAATTATTGGCAAGCAACATTTCCAGTCATTCGTCAACGCAACACATCAATACCAAACAAATAAAAAACAGATTCACACCTGCACGGCACTTCTTCGTTTATACTGAGCAGGTCGGCCAGAACTTTAATAAACCGCTCGATGCGTGACCAAGGACCCGTAGATATGAGTAGGTCGACGTTCCGCTCTATCACCGACATCTTACATAACGTTTCCAACGCATAGTTCCTGAAGAAACACTGCTTTCAGCGCTATCAAACACTGGTACTTGCGAGGATGAAGAAGAGGAAAGCAGTTTAAAATGATTAACATCAAGTGTTTTTTTTTTCAAAGTAATGTACTAAACTGTTCAGCGGCGCAAATGTCAAGGTATATCGGAAGACAACTCATTTGTGAACGTGCCCATCATTACACCACTCGATGTGTACCGCTTGAGCCCTCCAAGCACTTCAGATTTCTAATTTCCCTATTGTTTTTTCGACGCACCTGTGACTCCTTCCATAAGATTTGCTCATCCAACACTTTTTCATTATTAAGAAAGTCACTCTTACAATAGCCTGACTCCCTTTCAGATGGAAAAAATACGCATGAAATACACGAGTGGTCTGCACCCCTCCACTCACCGTTATTACCCTCAGCATATCTCGCACTGGTCATAAAACACGATACGACCCATGTCCCTTTTCGCCCTAAGCAACTCTTTCTATTTCGAGCATATCCAACATGATCAAACCAGGTGGATCATCAAATAAGCATAACCACCGCCTTCCTTTGAATTACATTGTTTCAAGCTAAACTATGCATAACGTGATAAATGAAGCGAGCAAAGCAATGAAAAAACTGTGCCATCATTTTATGACCAACAACGAGGTAAACATCAATTACTGTTGGCTGTTAGAGTTGATGATCGCTTTCGCAGAAAACATACCCAACATGTGAGACAACACATATTGGCACAGATCTTCTGCCTCTCATTAACCATGAAGAGAGTCAACGCTGAACTTTAACTTCCGGTATTGGCAATTGGACAGAAAGGTCGGAAAGGACCTCCCCTCTCTCTTAGTTCGGCATTAGGGTGCTGCGAAATTTTTCCAGAAAACTTCTTTGAACACAGTACACGATGAAATAGATATGAAAGAAGGAATGAAAGCATACTGTGTTCAGCAATGTTGGGAAAACGATAGACAGAAATCGTTCGTTGGATATGATAAATTTTTGTACCTTTTTGTTTAGAGCAACAAGATTTCGTCCTGCACTGAATTCCTATACCATCCGTGAAATTGCTAACTCTTAGAATAAAGAATCGCACGGGTGGATGAAAAAAGACCGATATAATCATAACACGAAACTTATACTTTCAACAACCAACAGAAATTTACCTTGGCGAAATATAGCCCGGTTGAAGAGGATCTTTTGCTTCGGCCACTTTGCTCACACACCAATGAATGAGCCCATCAAAAACAGGCCAAGACACATCCGAGTCGAAATCCAACAATTCCATCTGTAAAACTCATTGATTTTTAGAGCATCCAGAGCCTAGCATGAAAGGAAACAAGAAAACATTTACTGAATCGCTCTATTTTCAAAGAATTTAAATGTCGCTTGCAACGAGCATGACAGTGAGCAACTTTTCACTCTGTCTCTTCTCCATTTTTTGATTTTCCATACCGTTCAAAATCTGCCTCTCATCAAAGCGTGACCACAAGTCATATAACACCAAATTCGAAAACCAGACCACCTCGTCACGAACTGACGTTGAAGGATGCTGTATCGCTTCCGCCTACCTTCTTCAATCTACTCTCTCCGCCTTCAATCAACTATGTCCCTACGTAATGCACAATAACATCAACTTTTGTTTAAATAATATCTACAATGAAACGTAAAGGAAATCCTCCTCCTCCCCCCTCCCCTCTCGCTCCCTAAAAAAAGCAATGTTAAAGAAGCTCGCTTCGCTATTTCATCAGTTAATTTCAGTATTTTCCTAATGCAACAAGCACTTTCCCTCATAACGAAACTCACTAAGAGACAATTTCAAAAACAATAAAGTGTAAACAAACCTGAACGCTTAAATGGGAAACAATAACGAAGGCGTCTTCTCGGAGCTGTGCTGCCGTTTCCAGAAGCATTAACGTGTCATCATCGTCTGATTCTAACAATTCTCCAGGTGCCAGCAATCGACGAGTTGCCTCCGAAAGCGTTCCTACTGCTGGTACAGGTGAACTTTCATCCTTCAATAAAATTGCTTTCATCCTTCAAAAATAGGAAATAAACAGAGTGAGATGCACAGACTTTGTCTCACTTGGGATCGACGGTAATCGAGTTCGCAATTCGCCAAGATCTACGTATCGTAGCAGAAATAAACAAGCAAGGGATGTTCCACCATTTCATGACCGGCTATAAGATAGCATGGACCCACAGCCAGCGGTAAGTTGATGAATTCTCTTGCAGTAGGTCTAATCGGCATAGAACAATGCGCATACGCCGCCAAGTGATCCACTGCTTTTTGATGTGAACTTTACGGCATGGTGATGTGATTTTGCAACCTCAAAAATCAGCTTGAATTTCAAGTTTCCACTTAAGCTTCATGCTTGCGCTGATAAACTTCAAGCTGAATCCATTCGTACCAACATGCTTTACTCCATACTCTATGCTAACAGAAAATGAAGCCAACCCTTGCAACCAGCTGAGAGAGAAAACTGACACTTCAAAACTATCCGTACAACTAGGCATCATAAAAATGGGCCAGTGAGTACAAGCGTGATTTAACATTCGGTCTAATCTCAATATAGATAAAGAGAGAGTGATGCAACTTTTTCAACATTCAAATAAAGCGTGACATCTGCCCTAAAGTGTTCAATTATCGCATTGTTGAACGGTATCTCATTTAAACTCAATTAAGAAGCATTTCTACTCGATTTAACACCATACAATACAGCGCCCAAGAGATGCAAACTAAACAAAAGAAAACAGAGAACCAATTATTTTAAACTATTATCGTTACGTTAAAGTAGTGGATGGATGAATTGCTACATAACTGGATTAACACAATTATTCAGAATTTAATAACATAACGAACACTTCATTTCAGTGATAACTTTCAGGCGCAGATAAATGAACTCATATATTACAGTCTGGGATACACAGATCTGCACATTTAATTTATGCAGTCGAGAAAAAAGAATCGATAGTGCGGGTACGGAATAGGGACGGAATAATTTTTGCACAAAATGTCTATAGGAGTTTGCAGCGTGAAAAAATTTCACTTCTATTAAATAGGAAGAACTGATCCGAATTCATACAATAGCCATCTGAAAAATAAATATATTTTTTTAAAGAAGTGCATGAAAAAACCTTGTTGAATTCAAGTTTAACGCCAAGAGCTTTCGGCCTTGTTATGGGACGCTCCTCAGCGTATAATCGCAGCAATCGGCCAATGATGTAAAGAAGACCCGCATGTCGACTCATCGGAGCCTCGTTGCCCGGAAGAAACGAGAAACCCCGCAAGATATTCGAGATCGACAGACATCGCTTCACCTTAAAGCGCACAAACTAAAACACTTTCAGATGGAGTGAACAGAATGGTCACATAACGAGTTATTTATCAATTTTGCACACACTTTCTAAGCGTGACCAACACACATGTTGATCTAATATGCCTTCCATCATTCATTCCTACAAGGTACTATCAGCTGTCAGTAATTGACATGAAATTACCAACATCACTGTCATTATTTCCCACAGAAACCAATTTTCTTCCCCGCAGCCATTTGCACCTTCGAAAAGTACAGCCCCTTCGACCCCTCCGTTTGAAAATCCACTGCAACTAACAATCGACATCCCCGCTTCATCACGTATGCAAAGTGCCGTTGGTCGCAGACTTCTCATTTCAACGGTCAACTCTGCAATTGCACTGCCACGATCGTCCGTCGCATCGTTTCCAATAACTCGTGACGACTGAAATCAACAACTTACAACTTCTAGTCATTGGTGGAAAACAAAACAAATAGGACATTTCTCATCTTTGTAAGGGTCCAGTCTAAATGTGGCCCCGCCCAGGTTACTGCCTTCTGGCCACTTTTGATGAGGAGCCTCAACGGTCATGAATTATTCGGGCGTAAACCCCGTTCTCGGTAGCGACCAGAACTGCATTTAACATGGATTCGCTTTCCAATACCTATATGCCGCTTGAGCCGAAAACAGCTCAATGTGTTTTGGGAGCTTGTAGCCACAAGGATTTGTTTGAAGGCAACGATAAGCAGACCAAGCATAACGTGGATGCATGCTCGATGTTTCACCACTGCGATAAGCCTCTCGTTGTCCATGTTTTATCAGTTTCACAACTGCTTTTCTTGCTTTTAAAGTTCTCTCTCAGCACCTCGATTTCCCCTCTTTCATCGAACACTTAGAGCTGAATGATTCATTATTGGTTGAAAGGGCGCTCAGACGTGAAATCCAAATAAACAATGGAGCAGCAAAAAGTAACGGTGGGAATACCTTGGCAATGTCCCATTTCTGATACGTTTAGCAACTAGCCACGAAGGAATGTCGACGATTGCCACAACCTAGAGCACCCCAATGGAAGTGCGAGCATCGCAAGGAAAGATGAAAATGGAGAAATGGAACAACAATGAATAAAATTACTGAGAACAAAATATAGTCCACTTGTGATTGTTCTCACAGATATATTTCCAGAACAACTCTCACTGCAGCTAATGCCCCTTCCGCCTTAGTGCCCTCCCACTCTTCCTCGCAATTATCCTTAGGATATGCAACCGTTCATGTCCCCTTCATCACGACTTGACCTTCATATTTATTCTGGGATTAAAGCCGATGCTTTGATTTGAAATATCTCCCAATAGCAAATAATCTGCACACCATCCGTTCATCATATCGTACAACAGCCTTGCTAAAAATATGAGTTGCTAAGAAAGCCCAGTATTGCATTAACATAAACAAACAGCAGACGAATAGGAAAGAGGTGTAGATCATCAAAATTCGCCTTGTCTCCCTCCCACTCTTCAGCTATACACCGCTCTTCCCTATACATTCTTCTTCAACCACCATATGCCTCCCCCGCGCCCCCACCTTAAAGATTTTTACATGAGAACAATTATAAACACCTTATCAAAGCAATCATAATCGACGACTTCATCGATTTCCGCCTTTGTAGAACTAGTTGCATTTGCGTCAGGCTCGTGCAAGAAGAACTGAGCAGCTTTCAACTTCTTCTTTGTCTCGATGTTATCAACGAGCCGGCACGCGAGATATGTCGATGTCCCGGAACCCATTCCACGAGGAACTCGACCCGCGAAGTAGTCAACTGAGAGTGTGCCTGAAACAAAAAACATCGTATCCAGGCATGACAAAGATCGAATGACTGAGATTCTGAACAGTTCCATCCTTGTCACGATCGTGATTGGGATCGGATTCAACCCTCAGACCTCTACGAAGCACAGATTGTAAACTGAAATGGAAAACGATGTTATATGGATGATGCTGATTATTTAAAACGTGCTCTATCATTCAGCGTTGCAACTCTACTGCAATCAGTCGCTATAAACGACTGTAAGAGAGGCTTTGAGGGGTGATGAAAAGGAGAAGGCATTTCAAATTCGCTTCAAAATATGCATGAAATAAACGTATGGAATGGACATACCATCATAAGAGTCCAATGACCACCCATCAGGCCTCATTCTTCTTACGTGATCGGGCAATTCTTTCTTCTCGATATGTACCGTTCGACCTGCAAAAGTAAATTGAAGAGATTCACGTTGATCACACTCATCCAAAATCGACAACATTAGAAGCGAACATCATTGAACACATGCGCACTTAATTCAGTTATACTTTGAGCATCCTGCTAGCTGATATTTCTCTCTTTATCTTTATCCCGATTTCATTCACTCATGCTTGTCATTAAGCCCATAACGAGCTTCTCGCAATAACTGTTTTACTTTTAATAACGCATTTCGCATAGAACCTTGGCGACAGCTGGAAAATGAGTTCCACTACAGAAAAAAGAAGAAAAGCATACCTTTCCCTTTAATCAAGAGAGACTTCTGACGGGTAAAATATGAAAAACAACTCCTACTAGCTTATCCCTCTCCCTTCAATTTTCAATCATGAAACGAAAAAAAAAACAAGAAAAGCTTTGGCCGATGTTGCAAATAAGCATAGGAAGAATACAACTGCAAATTAAAGACACAGAAGGTTGATCAGAATAGAGCAAATCTTTGCGTAGAGCTCCACCCTGGAAACTACGGTAAAGCGTTTAAGGTACGGATCACAATGGGAACTTCCTCGCTTCTTTCACATGCAACATATCAACTTAATCTTTAGGAATAGAAGATACCAGATTAAAAAGTTTACAGTATTTCCACTAGTATGAACACATTTCTTTGTAACATCTCAAACCTTTCATTGATTCCATTCGATCCCAACCGTGCAAATTTTTGTATTGATGTTGTCATATCATATACAATCGTAGTATAGGTGAACCTCAATAACTGAATAGAAACAATGGAATATTGAACCTGTGCGCGAGATCCTCGTGAAGTTGTTCGGTTCATTCTTTGCGGCGGATCGTGGCGTGACTAACTGCTGCATTTGCGTCTTCTCTCCTTTGCTCGACATCGATGTCCACAAGTCACCTTCTTCATCAACCGTTCGAACCTTCGATTCTCGTCCCACCTAAATGATGAACTCGTTTATCAACTCTATTCTTTCAACGCAACCCCTCAGCAATCTCTAGTTGCATCGCTGCTATCAGAAGATCACCTTCAAACCGTCACACATATCTTTTCTAACCGCTATACTTCAAAACATAAAATAAAAAAAACTCGATAACATCAGAGACGTGTTTATGCCACCAGTGCTTGTAGCTTTACTCGCAAAAAGCTCTTGGACTGAAACTTACGTAAAAGAAAATGCCACAAGCACCTTGCACGAGTAATGAACAAACCTTGAAGATTTTTGGAAAAAGGATGGCAAGTTGAGCGCGAAAGTGTTCCACTATGACGTTCAACAAGGCAGGAGCGTGATTCAAGTTGAGTGGCACCGCCATATCGTCGTATAACAACGCGTTCAATGAGTTCAATGCCCATGTCGTTTCCGTCTCTAAACCGCTTCGCAGTGCCATTGTCAACCGTCGGGGGTCCGCCTAAACTGCCCAAATATTACTGCCGCATACCTTCCTGCACCTAAATCTTGTCTAATCTCCAAACGTATCATTCCCATATAAAGGCATGCTCCTTCTGGAAGGCTTTAATATTCACAGCTGTGGAGGGGGGGGGGGTAAGGCATACTTGAAAGAAAAAACAAAATACATTTTCACACAACAATCTAGTCCCTTCTTCCTGGTCCGAAGGCACACTTGCCTCAAAAATTTTCCTCCAACTGCAAAAGTGGCCAAAAAACGACGTAAAATGTGGCAACTCCGTGAAACACACAGGCAATCACCGCAGTCACTTGTCACACTACTTCTTCCGTATTGTTCGACCTCACCAAAAAGATGAAACCGCAAATACCCGAAAATATTAGGAGACCTGCAGTCACTTAGAACATAAAATTCCTTACCATCCACACAGCAAATTAAGGTCATCACCTATTCACCCTCATCACCTACCTTCCCCACTCCAGCATCTATCTCTCCACATTTCGAAACAACGCAGAACTTACTCGTATCAAATCTTTGCTGAGTAACTTCCGCCTTCGACGTTGACTAATCGTTGTCGCTTCAACACTTCCTGCGGGAAACTGCAGTGGTTGAGGAGGAGGGTATTGGTTTACAGCAGGTATCGCTATGCCGCTGCTATGGGCATGATGCGGTCCCGCAACGCCACTACCAGAAGTGCTTTGCACCGCATTTGCATTTGCATGCATACCGCCACCTATACCCGTCGAAGTGGAGGGAGCCAGGTGAGGATAGCCCACCGGTGCACCGATTGGCAGCGGCCGCGCCGCACCTTGCAACTGCTGAAATAAATCAAGCCACATCAAGCCCGTAATGATTACAGCTTGGTTCATTAAATTCCGGTAAACTGCTACAGATATTAGAAACAGAAGTTATTAGGGATGGGGAGGGGAAGGAAACGGGTGGGTTTATTTTTGTTCATATTACAACAGTGCAAAGCGTTGCAAGCAAATGAGAAGCAGTATGTCATTCCAGGCATACGAAAATAAGCCATTTTTTAAAGTTTTATGGTAAAAAGAGGGAGAGTCGAACATTATCGAAAGGTGAGGAAAGTTTATTAGGAAGTTTCAGGACAATAAAAAGAAATCTATTAGAAAACTAGAGAGTTAACTGATCGATGAGATTCTCTCCAGTTTCGGACAAGCTACAAGTTCAAACAAACTTACTGGAGGGACAGACGGCTGAGAGCCATAGGGTGGTTGTGATTGCGAAAGAGGCGATGAACTTGTAGCTGGCGGTGCCGCATACTAAACAACAATTATATTCATTTACTTCTGAGAACAATATATATCAGCAAATCTATCATAACATATAACGAAAAGTATAATTAAAACATCTAACTGACCATGGAAAAGACCTTTTTTCTGTAATTGCGTTCCGTCAAAACAGAAGAAATATGTAAAATAATTATAAAAATGTGAAATACTCGCAAGTAGAGTATCTTTCTGCAAAATGTAAACGGATTTGCAACTTCATGTAGAACGTCTTCCTACTGACACTACCACACTTAAACCGTAAATTCGGTCAACGAAAGGATTTAAAAAAGTTTGGAACATGAGACGGCCCATTTGTTTCCTTCCACACAGCTCCTCTAAAGCAGTAGTTATAGGATAAAATAATTCAAGAACATATGCAACTGAACTAAGCAAAGCAAATCTGCAGAAATTCAACAAACTCTGCTGAATACATGCGACCACACTCCGAAGTTGGACAGCAAGCAATCATTACCAACCCTCGCTTCCCCCTCCCCCCTATTCCCCTCAAATAGGCAACCAGAACTTATGGTCGAAACCCATGATTTCGACAAACATATTCATTTAAAAAATTTTTGGAAAACGAAAAAGCAGTAAAACTAACTCTAAGCCTCTGCGCAGAAACAGCTCCAGGCGAAGGAGAGCCAGTAGTAGGCGCCTGTGCTTGCACATGATAGTAAGGTGGCCGCCTGGCTGCCGAATAAGCTTGCTGACCGGCATTCATATCGGCTGAAGATGGCATTCCGACCGATCCACGTGGACCCATCGGTGCACTCATTGGTGGCGTTACGGATGAACTTGCTACGCTCGCCGCACCACCTGGGGGATACCTCTGCGCCTGCTGTGATGCCCACATCTGTTGTGAATGACAAGTTTATAAGGAAATGTGAAGAATTCGAAGGATACACATAGGTTCAAAGGAAGAGAAAATTGAGAAAATAAGATTGAACCGAGTGGGGAATTCTATACAGGTGAAACACGGTGTACATAGTTCCGAAAACACGATTCACGAATATTGTATGCTGCTGGCTGGGGCACTATATAAAAGAAATATAATGAATTTCGATAAAGAATACCTTTCTTAAAAAGAATTTGTGCTGCACTTGCGGAACACAGACAAGTATGGGGAGGATGAAGAAAACGATCACCCTCTTTCTTTCCCTCCTTTTTTTCCTTCCTCGTTCTCCAAATTAGTTTTCCCACATTGCATTTGGGGAGAAGAGTGCAGGATATATGAGAAGAATCAGCAGAACAAATATGAATAAGCGCCCACTTCGTAAAAAATTCGCTTCTGGCTACGAACTCACGATCGCAGGACATGAATGACGACACACTTGGTAAGCGTTTTGAAAAGGTGATGGATAGGTGGCAGAAGAGATAGCGAATACAAGCAATTTCCCGCTAAAGAATCAACAGTGCACGAAAACCGGCCGCTGACCATCTTCCAAACCAAGGACCTCTCTCAAGAGTGAATGCGAGTGCATACCTGCTGTTGGTAGAGTTGATGCTGCTGTTGTTGCTGTGCCATGGCGGGATGAGTAGGCTGGTATCCGTCAGGATAACCGGGCACCGAAGGATATCCGGTGGGCTGCGATTGTGGATATGCACCTGGATATGCAGCAGCAGGCTTCATTTGCATACCCGCCGTACCTGCTCCAACACCTGGCCTCAAACCGGGTGAACCATACATTTGAGGTGTTTGCGTTTGACCATAGTAACCTACTGAAAAAAACAATCGTCACATCATTTGTGATTTTAGAAAAACCGCAACTGATAGAATCTACGATAGTGAAAATGACATTCCGGTATCGGATGTGTATGAAAAAAATAAACAGAGCGAGAAAAACAAAACAATACAAAACAATCTGAACGAATCATGAAAACTTATCAAAACTCATGATTACATAACATCAAAACTTAGAGGATCGATTAATTTCTATATGAAATTAGAAATCTTTAGTGAATTCGTAATTTAGCCAAATAATAGTGTTATTTGTTCAATGAAAAATTAACCCACCACTTCCGTTACCTCTCCGTTATGCGAGTATCATCGTGTCATCGTTGCAACAGGATTCGCAAATTGCTCAATACAATGTGGAACAATATGGATTGAAGGACCCCTAACCTACAAGAATTGCACTTCAACCCTTTCGTCACCGTTACGATTTCCCATTACCCTCTAGAAGCATCGAGACAATGCACGTGAACAGAAATAATCAAGATCGCTAATCAGAAAGTTCTGCTTGAAGATCTGTGTTGGAACAAGTACAGCAAATTTCTCGTAATTCAATGAATGAAACATAAAACATACCGGGAGGGGGTTGTGACCCAGGTGGAGGACCAGAAGAAGAAGCAGGAGCAGGTGTTTGTGAATGACTCGATGGACAATGGGACATCGTATCTTCTGCAGATAACCGACTACTGCTATCCGGAGTCGCACTACCCACCGTAGGTCCAGCACTAGGAGCGCGACTCTGTGAACTCGACGGATCCACCTAAATTAGCTACATTCACCAAGAACAGAGATCATAATGTGACGTAAAATATGGGACCGCCATCCATCCGTCAGCGGGCACGAGTGTGCGAGCGCACTGTAGCGTCAAGACAAAGGTCTCACCTGTAGAGAGGAGGAAGGTGGCACCGTAGAGGGGATCTGTTGTTGCGCAGCGTAAGCTACTTGCTGCTGCTGCTGTTGTTGATAGTAGTGCTGTCGTTGTTGCTCTTCATACCTTTGTTGTTCTTCTAACGAAGGACCCTGGAAATCAAACCTCCACATATGAAAAAATGCAAGCAGATAAAGCAACCTGTACTACTGACCTCGAATGGCAAATAAATGAATTGCACAAATCCCTTTGATATCGTCAATAAATTCAGAAACCTCGACTATATGACATTAACGTGACCTTGCAGAATTCTTGAACCACTACACGGTCAAAGAATTGTTCATAGTAATACCGCAAACGCGGGATAGCAAAATACCACACTAAATGCCTCATGAAACATAGTGCAGCAAAATCCATCAATTAGAACGGGTCCCCGATTGAGCAGCTAGTATCATATCCTGCCTTCCTGCTCTTCGACCGAAACATCGTATCTCCTTTGAAAGAACTGTTCCTTTTTAACAAAACTGAAAAAAAAAAAAAAAACAGCAGGTTCTTCTTGAAAAGAGAATCGCTTGTTTAGGAATTCATTCTACATATTTGGTAAAATTGAAAACCTCGTTCAAATATAAGATTTTTCCGAAGGGATTATAAAACACCTATTCCTCCACCAAAGGAAACAAGTTCTCTGAGCAGCAATGTGCGAAAAGTGCGGATGGGAAGCACGAAGGAGGAGAGGAGAAGGAAAATTAGAGTAAACTCAACCACCTGCATCATTTGTTGTGGCATCGCCGTTCTCATCGGCGCTGCAGAACGCATTGCCGGTGGATAACCAGGAGGTGCTCCACCAACACCTGCCCCTGGTGGATAACCTTGCGGTGGCCATCCATGTGGCCTCGCTTGCATCGATGTTGGATCCATTTGGTGTCCATAATAGTAGGCAGCATTCGGGTCACCTGGATGAGGCCCATATCCTGGAGGAGCACCTGGTGCCTGGCCTGGAGGACCTGCAAGTTAAGATATACAATCTGGCATTCGAACAACAATTCGAACTCTAAAATAACTTTAGAAAAAAGATTAAACAAACTACTCTTCTCCTTTCACAATCTTCCACTTTCCGTTTACTATAGTAATCACTGTTGGAAAATGTAAAATTCCATCAAAGATGAACTCTGATTTATTGCAAGAAATAATCGTTGAGTTGATTGTATTTCTTGAAATCCATTTAACCATCTTCAGGATATCCGTCGGTACGTAAATGTAACATAAACATCATTCCATAGTTGAGCGTTCTTAAAACGTTCCATAAAAAAACTAGGAGATGCACTGAACAACTCATTAAATATATAACAAGTAACTCTCATTGAAGACCACTCTGCTGAATTTAGCATATGTTAATTAACGGCTAATATTAAAAAATATAAATATAAATTAAATAAAATGGAAGACAAATATAAATAAATAAATGTAAGCGAAATAAAGTTTATAAATATAAAAAATGAATACGATACACCACTTAAGTATCGCCATAACGCATCGCCTAGACACCTTACATATACCGAGGAAATTTATTTATTTATTATATAAGTTTATGAATTTCCTATGAGGAAAACGCAACAGAAATGCAAGAATATTTTCAGTTCAGTACAACATTAAACAGTTGCATCGTTAAACCCATGTCAAGGTATCGTACACTGCAATTCACATTGCATTTAAATTAGATATGGGTTAATTCGTTGCACAATAACTAGAAGTGGTTTGAATTGTAATGATACCAAACTAAATGAAATATATAGCAACCCTTGCATAAAGCGCATAAAAATTTGCATATTAACAATGAAGGCATCGCTCATACCATTCCACACCTAAAAAAGAACTTAATGTACACTTAACACTTTCAACAAAGAAATGCCACATAATATAAAAGAACAATTTGAGGAGCAAATAAAGAACACTTTCGAGTCAAGCATGCTGAGTTTTCAACAACGACCAATTGCATGAATCACGATACTATCAATTACCGGCGTTGGACTACTCGTGGAATGAGTTGAAGTGGTGCGTCGACGGAGCATCTATTAAGGGCAGGAAAAGGTAAATGATGAAAAGGTAAGATACAATTCAATTTTGCAAGATGTTTTCCCCTACCAACTTTGCAAGACACCTTCATACATAAAATAACCCTTAACGATGGCAGCAAACTCATTTACGGTAATATCAAGGTGAACCTATACCACTTGTGATCGCCGAAATAAATCCCTCTTATTCAATCAAAATCGCATAATGCTTTAAATATTCGACAAATCTCGCATAACCACACAAATACAGCAATATAATCCCTTCATTTTTCATTTAATTTCTATTCATATTAGAACAAGAAGTCATGCTCACCAATCGAAGGGTATCAAAAATATTTTAGATATCTTCACAATAATCAACAAATCAGATGACATTATTTAAACCTCAGCTAAGCGGTAGAAAAGGGCAGCAAAGAACGATAAAATGTTATTCTCATTTCAATCTGCAAGGAAGAAATAACTCATCCCATTTTGACATAAAAGACTAACACTGCTTATATGTTAATGATTAACGCAGAAATAAAAAAAAATCAAAAAAAAAAAAGCGAAAACGCTGAATATTCTCTATAGATTGTCAATTATTCACATAATCAAACTTAAAGAACCACTATACTATGAGACATTTGCCAATAACGATATAGTCGAGGCTCTAGGATGAACAACGTAAAAAAGTCATAAATCCTCTTTCAAGTAATTTTCACTGTTTCACAGGAATATAGCAACATACAACAAAATACCTGATATTATCCTCTTAATCCTCTCTCGTCTCCCTCTTTTCCCTCTGGAAATATCCTAAGCAAGATTCCACAAGTACAACAAAAACATCTCGATGAATGCCCTCCGAAAAACACAAGACATAAAAATATCTAAACACCACCTTTACTACCATTTTGTCATAATTTATCCCACCGCAGTTCCACCTTATTCGGGAGGGCAAGCTTTACTATCTTTCTCTTCAATTACTTAACCCTCTCTTGTGCAGCAAATTAAATCGTTCCTCGCTCCCTCCCTCCTCCTCCTCTCAGTAAGATAAAAAGTCCCTTGTCCACGTCATACCAAAACACTACTTCCACACGACTGTCTATAAATCATTGTGTGCTCGAGCGTATGCATTCAATTATATAGACGCCGATGCATGCAACGATACAAGTCGCATGATGCTGCATTCCACAGACACGCATCACGCAGTTGATCACCCATTCGCTTACCCAATCGGCTGACAATAAAAAAAAACTTTATCAACAAATGCACTAAGATGCTACGTGCTATCTGAATATAACAATTTGTTAGCGAACGCCTTCTTTCTAATGATCGAGATGTACGTCTGTGACATAATGCTCACCGATCGTGTGCACTACTTTTATTTTTGTCAAAGTAGAGGAAATCCATTAAAATAATAATAAAATTAACTGGTTAGATGAAAACTATACTTCAGGTAATTGTATATAAAACAATCGAATGGGGAATTTATTTAGATTAGAAGAATTGAAACATCTCAGAAACGTTGACGCGGAAATACAGGAAAGTTTCATTAGATGTGGAGTGAACTGTTGCAAGAGAATGAGAACAGCGTCAAGATTAGACATGTTCTCTAGATAAGCGCTCATGTCAGTTGTATCAATAATGTAAAAATTCAGTGCTAATGCAACAGCACAGTGATTTGGCATCACGCGAGTTCCTATCGGTGCACGTCTGAGGCTGGTTTGTGCAACTGTTCCCTTAGGCTTTATTCGTACGTACCACCTTTAAAGGACACTAAAAATCACTTTAGTATTCGATACCCTCATAGATTATAAAACCACCCGCATATCGATATTCCAAGAACCGTTGCAGAATTCCTATACAATCCTCTCTTATTATGTCAAATAGCTGTCATAATCATACTGCTTTTTTGCACATACCTGTTTGGATGCGAACAGGTGATGTCATCTGCCGAATCGACTTCATTTAACAACACCAGCCAGAAACAGACCGCTTCACATTTATCAGTTTACTACCACTAATGAAAATTTCCTTCTTTTGTGCGTTATAATTTGTAAATATATGCAATGAAGAAAACTGTATCCAATTTGAATCCAACAATATGCAAAATTGAAATTCAGATTCCTTCAGTGGTAATTTTTTTACCTTGTAAACAGAACGTTCAACATGCAAATGTAGGAAGTACCACATAAACTGACACAATATGCACATCAACAAACGCTTTAATAAGTTACCAATACAAAAAAAAAAATCTTTACAAAAGATGGCCCCCATAACCTTTTCACAGAAGGTTTAATTCCTCTGTAATGCTACTAACGTAAAATTGTATGCAAACATCTCTTTAAATGTCGCATCTGACGGTTCAACGTGGCGAATGCCACAGATAGCCTAGCTAAGGTTCACAGAGCACATAGCAAACTTCGCATTCCTAGCTTCAGTGGGATTCCAGTTCAAACCACTGAACAAACGACCAGACACATATATACATATACCCGCGCAGATACATAACATCACCGAACGCGCATTTGCATACTAATTTATTCCATTTGTTTGTTTACAAAAACTGTATATCTAAATAAAATATATGAAAAATTCCCCATGTCACACCACATTATATCTTTGACGTTATATCATGGTCCTCGAAAGCCACTCATCACCATATTTTATCACTATGAATTTTGTAGCGACCAACCAAGTTTATAGGCTAGAATCAATGGAAGCGAACGCGAACCTCAGTCACACAATTTTTGTTAGAATTCACCTGGATGGTGAACTAAACGCATTTCATTTTACGTCTTCGTTGGAAATATGAAAAAAACACCGTTTTAACGAACATTTCTCAATTCTCTGCATGCAACAACTATTACCTCTACTGTAAAACTGCATAACATGATCGATCGACAGACACACACATATAGGCGCATATAAACACAGACTTGCGCACACACATACAGACACATGCATACAACTTTCACCATTAATGATTAGAGTACGTAAACATTTAGGCATTTTTCCAGCAATGATAGAGGATGCGAGAAAAAAAAAACAACAACTATATAACCAAAAATGAGATGTGGCCACAATCTGTCTTCACTTCCGATTTGCATCAATGAATGCAATATTTGCTCAGCAGACAAATGACTTCGGTGGTGTTCTTCGATTACCAACAGCGTTCTTTGAATAACAGACAATGAGCAGAGCAAGAAGAAAAAGAATAATTTAGCAACGAAGATTTACAAAGGATTCATTGAATTTATTAAATGCTTTACAAGGCGATCGTAATGGGAATCACCTTTCATTCTCATAAAAAGATTTTCGACCCTCCAAAAAATAAAAATGGCTGCAAATGGAAAGATGGATATGGAAGTTTTGAACGGCTATATCTTCAAACCTTATGCATCAAACGGTAAATATCACCCGTTTACAGGATCTTCAAAGCAAGACAGATCTAGCTGAATCTACATTTTTGCATTTTACTTCAAATATTCTTGCATTACAGCCGGATATAAGAGGATATCAAACATTCACTCTCAATCGTTTCCCTTACAACTTTACATCGTAACTGTGAAGTGCGTGAAAAGTGAGTTGAATTTGCCTAAAGCAACTGAATGACTCTAACCGGTATCTATGGCGACGTGAAAGTTTGTGTGCGACAAGCGCACTCCGCCCCCTTCAGCGATATAAGCAGAGCCTCTCCTCATTACCTACACGCCTTGTGCTTCAATTACCTTGCAAAAGGATCCGACCGATGGCTGCTCGAAGCGACAGCCGATACAGCACTCACATTCGCACCAGCCTATGCCACTCAAACTCGTTTGAATAGGGTGCTAATGAATATACATTTTTATACGCCTTCCTCACGATTCATGCTTAAAGAAGTATGCCCGTCTCTGTCACCGATGCTTGCTTGATTCGACGCTGACTGCCATTAGCCTTTGCTTCCAGTCCATATATTAAACACGTAAACAAAACATTGCACTATAAACTACATACACCAGTTTCACTTCCACTTCAATAAGTACAATATGGCGCGCACTCAAGATGAGTAAACATAAACACATCAACTATTGGAAGTCCAGGAGATTACGGGAGGAAAAAAATGAACAAAAGAGAACAAAATTTACGAAGAAAAAAATACTATCGCATTTAACAACAACAACAAAAAAAAAAAAACTATTCAACCTGAACGGTACTCACTGAAAATACTTGCCTGATGACAAAATAGAACGATGCTTCTAAATCTCTTCCAAATTATTTCAAATTACATCAGAAATATGTAACAATACGGAGGAGCGAGAAAGGAAAATACACTGAAATAGAATGGATCACTTTCAACAACGACTTACATACATAAAATGTGAATTTAAAAAATTCGCATCCCTAGAGAATTTATCGAATTTCTGCTACCTTATTGAAAATAACGCAAAAATAATCGACACAAAAATATGAGTGCTAAAATATTTTGGCATATATATTTATAATAACAAGAAGGCAATATACATTTAAAAAAACACTCTAATGAGAGCTCATCAAAAAGGGATCTGTTGATGGCTGACAAAATAGATGCTGTCTGTTAATATGCGAACAAATATAACGACTATCTGACAACAACATGGGGTCCCAAGAACCTAAGAATGAACGTAAGAGTGAACCTAGAAGTGAGAACCTCACAATGATTACCTGACGCATACTTCCAGGAAGTAGGAGTCTGCCGATATAGAGAGGGTTGATTTGAAGCCGACACAGAGCTTTGTGTGTGTGAATGTAAATAGTTTTGTTGTTGCTGTTGCATTTGATGCTGATGTTGATAATACTGTACAGCGTATTGCGCATATGGTGAAGTTGCATATGGAACACCACCAGCAGGTGCTCCAGCCGGCTGGCACGATCGTGACACGCTTGGCATCGCAAACGGTGCTTGTGAATTACAGAACTGACTTGAGTAATAACGATTAGCCAGTCTCGACGAGCTGTCAGGCATTGCATAATATCCAACAGCAACAGCCGACGATGTGCTAGGCTGTTGCTGTTGATAATAGTCTGTTGACGACGATGGCATCTGTTGAGTTGACGTTGACGATGCACCACTTGAGGTTACAGTGGAAACACTTGGTGACCACATCGAGTAGTCAAAACGTGATGAATAGAACGACGGTGGATACATTCGAGACATTACAAAATAGAATAAGGTATGTCTAGATCTATATTTGTAGCTATCTCTCTTTCTACCTATATATACATACGTAGGCAAGCGTGTATCCAAATTGAGCAAAACGTTGAATTTGGTCGAAGACGACGATTCGATCGGCGTTCGTCGTAAAATCCAATGAGGCAAAATATGGCGGATAGAAGAAGGCAAGAGGCAAAAATGAGATCCCAAAATAGACGTTGGGCAACCAAAATGTGCACAATCACAAATCGCTGATGTTACCCACTATTCAACCTATAATATTCAACTTTCCAATATAGAAGCATAAGCTTCGAACCGTTATGCGTAAACAGAAACGCCAAATCGAAGTCGACAATCACTTCCGCCAATAATACAACTAAAATCTTCACAACGAATGACGTCGTAGACTTAATAAGCAACAACTGGCAATCGGCTGAAAAAAAATTCCTCGAAAACGACATGAGGTTCAATCACGTTCAGCCACAAAGATCTCGATGAAACAGCGTATCGTAGCTGAATGACCACAGCCGATTAGTGCAGTTGTCCACTCCATATACGAGCAAATAAAATCTCGTAATTTATTCATCGATGAGGTAGTACTTCTCGACAAATAGTGCAGATTTCGTCGTGTAATAACAGCAGCTTATAGCGAACACATACACACAGCCTTTCGCTGAGTGAACTTTAGACGAAGAGGTGTGTCTGTGTGTGTATGTGTGTATATGTGTACGTGTATGCAAACTGCGAACCACTCTGAAGAGTGCGCTTGAATGATACGATGGAATGAATCCAATCGAGAACGGACGATTCGATGGCCGTCGCCGTCGCTGCTGCTGTCCAGGCGACGTATCGCTAGATGGTGAACGAACACCAAGAGAGAGAGAGAAAGATAGAGAGGGGAAGAGAGGGAGGAAAAAAAGAAAAGCTGGTTACAGAGGCAAACAACGTACTGACGCTAACAACGGTCGCGCGAGCGGCTGCCGCGTCAACCGCCCAACCAGCAACGCTTCTCACCAAAGAAAAATGAGAATTCGCAATGCAACCACACGACAGCTGCACTAAAAACATCACGATCAGCCACTAACAGAGAACACTAAAATATTAGCGAACTTCAGGAGGATGCAGACGACTAGAGTGTCGATAAGTAGAAAGTATTACTACTACTAGTAGCTTGTATAGGTAGACATAGTTGTGTTCAACGATAAGGTATCTTCTATAGACAAAAAACAAACTTAAGTGGAAATAGGTGGGGGAGAGCGATGCGAATGCTAGAGAGTGAATGGAAGAATGAGAGCAGTTGTATGACAGCGGCAGCATTTAGAGAGGTTGAAGGGCAAATGATGGAAAGGGCGCCCCGATCGACGGCTGCCTGCTTTACCCGCTAAACGAAACGAGAACAATTGAAGTTGGTAACGGATCGACACAACCAAAAAGAGAAACCTAAAAAAGTCTGCGTGAAAAGAGTTTGATGCATAGCCGAGAGGCGAAAGCCCAATGGTGTTCATTGGTTCTGTTCGGTTCGGTGATTTGCCACTCTCGTTGCGTTGTCTCCCAGTTGCGTTCCTATCCCCTCAGCTGCCATTTGTTGCCTCTGCATCGAAACCACCCCCAAACTATTCATCTTCGATATATTTTTTTACAACTTATATTCCCCACCGGTGTTTCTTTCCACTTAAAGTCCTATGAATTTCGCATCACAGAACGAGTTCCGCTTGTACAGTCTCATGTTACACTACATTACAACCACAGCTATACTACAACTCTTCCTCAGCAATGACAAATAGGATATGCATGCGTGGTTATTAACAACACAAAACTGCGAAATTTCCTTTGAGATTCAGTCATCTACTACGATACAGAATACACTCTCGTCGTGATTCCCTTCTGATATGCCGTTGTTATTACACAGACTCAACGTGAATATTTGATCAATTGATCTTAGTCATATTTCTGCGATTTTACCTTCTACCTTTCACAACTGTCTAAGGAAGAAAGGAGTATCTAATTTCTGGACTTTGTGCCTCCAAAGAATCCGTTCTCTTGCATCGTGCAAATAATATGACTTCCACACAAATGACAGCTATATTCTCGTTGAGATGCGTCATCCATTGCATATTTAGAACTGATAATGCAAGTTTGTTTAGCCTAAAGGCTGTTCTCTTTTTTGATCGAGTGTTGAATAGCTGCATCCATTTAAACATTAGTTGGCCAGCTAGCTAGCTCGGTGACTATTCATCAATGGTGCACTCAGATCAACGTTTCAACGGGGCTCACAGCTGCAGTAACTTCCCATTCGCTTCAGATGATACTTGACCAAGCAAAGTGAGCAGCATTGCACAGCACAGCAGCAACGGCACACACAGACAAAGCGATGTGCCGCCTTCTCCTGTCACCCTTGACAACGCAAACCTTCTGATGCCTTCAACACTAACAACAGCCGCCATTCCCCCACCCAAAGCACCACACGAAATCATCAACATAGAACGTTCGTTCATCAATGCCTTCCGTCACTACCTTCGTGAGTGAGTGTCTATGCTGCGTTGATCCAGAAACGTCCCGTGACTGCCTCACTTTGCGCACCTTAACGTCAACAACCAGCTGGTTGGTTGCTCTCGCACTCGACATTGGCGAGTGTTTGTTTCGCAGTAAGAGTTGCCCACATGCCTCCACTTTTCCAACAGCACAGCAGAGATGGATTTTTTGCATTGTTGTTGCGTGTGTGCCTACAGTTATTCTTTATTTTCTGCCAAACATTTTTTCACAGCAATGTGCAATGTTCTTAGATAGCATCACACATCACTGCAGCAGCTCCGTTTTCATCAACTCTCGAGAGCTCTAACAAAAATGCTGCAAAATGCAAGCAAAACTTATTCTCGAATTAGTTTCATTGCAAACATTTTCCTAAGAATATCTTTAACTAAGCAAACTCCTGCACTAACCGTAAAGTTGTCACTATATAATGCATCTATAAAAAAAAATATACTATACTATTATCGCACAACAGTATTTATATTACATAAAGAATTGTTGATAAGGAGTTGGCTGTTATAACAATACTTCAATCGTAGCCATTATTCACTTCCGTAAAAAAAGAACTTGAAAACTTGATGGAATAGAACGTCAGTGCCTAAATTTCCTATGCAATATTCTAATAAAACTCTAACCAAAGCACTTTCTGATGAAAATTCAACTATAGGAGGCTGTCAAGTAAAGGCTGTCAGGTAAAACGCACCTTCCAATTTACACCCTAAACAGTGCAAAACGAACGAACGCGTTAATGTTTCTTTGCAATGTTCATTGTGCATCGGAGTACATTCGTCAGTGGGCGAACTGAACGTAGCGCACCACACGGCGCAGGTGCTCAACAACAGCAAGCAATCAACCCATCTCAACTACACCACACCACTCACTCCTTTACTGCCAGCAAATGCTATCTCCTTTAAACACATTAAACACTCTCCTTCTCATGAAGTTGCACCCTACTCACCAGTCATTTATTACAAAACTTCATCAACAGGTGCACACCTTAAACCATCACTAAGAATCAATAAAATTTCAGCATCTATAAAGCTATGCATTAATATGACTATTCTAACACTAAAAGTGAGAATCCCTAATAACAGTTCCCAAATTATAATAAAATTATGGCTGCAGCAATATTCGAATATCAACCTAATGGTCCCCACACATAGGTAAATTTATGCTCTAAACGTATTCATTTCGATGAATGTTTGCGCCATATCTGCGCCTACATGCAGCAAATACACCTTTCTAAGTGACACAATCGAAATCGAGAATAGCGACCGGAAATGGACCCTCCCCCATCCGTCTATGACTACAAATGAAAACGTCTAAGATTACGATCGGCGTCAGCTGAACTTATGAATGTACGAAATAAACGTAAATTCCAATGAGCTTTTTAGTGTATATTTTATAGCTTTCTAAGACAATCAATTTTTACGCATCAACAATAATCAATAAAATAGACGTAAAATTCAAAATTCATTCCTAATAAACTTTAGAGATAATATTTAATCGTTCAATAAGCATTTTTTAAACGGTTAAATAAATTTAGTATGCAATCAATTATGCAAACAAATTCCCTAAAAAAATTGCACTTCTACAAAAGAAAATGTTGTATTGTACTATCACACAATTAATAACCTCAAAATGTTCATGAGCTATTCACTAATTATAAAGGAACACATGCTAAAAAGTTCATCATGACAGCATGGAAAACGCATCTTACAAGAGAAGCATCGGCGCATAGGAAGGTGAACTCAGGCAACAATAATCCTCCATTTCTGCCTGAACACAAGCTTCGAATCTTCATTAATTTTACACACAATCGGGTTAACGTTCACATTCAACAAGAAGAGTACTGCATTCGAAAAATTGCTTCTATGCAAGCAAATGGGTCTATATTCAAGGAAGTACGGCAAATTTCTTTTTAGAAAGCACACGACCGAACATTAGCCAACTAGAAAGTAAGAGTGAAATTATCAATTGAAGTGCAATGCCCTTCAAAATAAATTAGAAGACGACAAAAAAAAATGCGATCTTCAAACGAAGTCAAAAAAGAATCTATAAAAGTGCAAATGAAGTGCGCACAATTAGCGCTTTTCACAAAGAATGCAATTAATAAAGTTCACGTTGTAAATTGATCAAAGTTGAGCAATGCTATCAGCGTAATTTTGTGGAAATTTTCACGTTGACCTTTGACCCCTAAAAAGTTGACTGTTCGTGTGAGCATACGCTCACCTCTAGCTATCGAAAAAATTAACTTTTTCAAGCTCGATTGGAAATTTTGAGTCATTACTTCAAGTGGCGAATCGGATTCTAATAAAAACGAGGAAAACATAAACAAGCTACTTTGTAAATTTGGAAATTCCGCGACTTAATGCAATCCCCCCTCTCCTTAACTTCGTTCAGTAGCCTCAGAACATTTCATTACTCTGAACTCGGTCCAACCCTGCTCGCAGAGGTCGCATTTTACAACGCTAAAGCCTGAGTGAATTCCAACTCCTCGGGTAAGATTGCCAACCTTTTCCAGAAAAAAGGCTAGACCAATCCGTAGACTTCGACCGTTTCAGCGGAAGATAAATATAAACTTCCTGTGAGATTCTCTGAACGTAGCAAACTCGTCAATAGTTGAAGGAAATGTATTTTTAGTGGCACTTCTAGAAAAGTTCGAGTGAAACTTCTTTCCTCGCAGCTACAAATTTAATTTCCTGTTCCTCTTATTCAACACTCAAATCTTCAAAATTTCTCCGCAGATATCAGCCTGCATAATGCAAACGTTTCTGATTTAGTGACAGCCGGTGAAACCTTTCTCCGATCTTGCCCAAATTAAGAAAGTTAGTATTGATTGACGGCAAGTAAAAAGATCCTCTGCAGAGCATCTGCTTGAGAAATAGAACGCCATAAGTTTAACATCCCTCTACGGATAATATTTCCGCTTGTCATAAAGCAAAATTTTACATTATCATCAACAAACTTATCCAAAGAACTTGGAAACCTATTCTGGATCTCTAGTCGCCAATCTACCTTTGTCTCGCCTGTATGCCCAAGTTGGGCTAATATAAAGTTGCTTCTTTTAAAACATCACCAATAACGAATTCATTTTACGTGAGAAAATATCCACATCGTATAGGCAGTTGCATCACAAAAATATCGCTTAGAGATTATTACATGGAAGGTAGATGCAGAAATATCGTAAGAGATAAAATTAAGTGTGTTGGCTACGTGTAACTTTGAAGGAATATGACGTCATCGCAGATATAAAAACAAATAAACGAGCGGTCAGAAGGAGATAATGCCATAAAAATACGGCAATCGCAAGCCTATTTGCTGAGTTTAGTATCTGAATTAGGCGCATCGGATGAAATTGAGATCGTTATGTCCACATATTTCAATGGTCATTTTGTCCACCTCTTCGTAGTGGTCATTTAACCCTTCTGCCTTAACAATACAATAAATGACTTCTGCTAACCTTTTAGAAATTTTCCACCAATAAATGCAATTTTTAGCTTTCGTTTTCTGAAAAAGAATGTAGAAGAAAATATGTTTCTGAAAAAAAGGAAGTTAACTTACATTATACCTCAAACAGCTAATCAAAATAAACGCTTCATAATATTCAAACAAAACAAACTATCAGGATAATGCTCAAAGTAAAGACCCTAATAACCAAGTTTCGAGTTCCTTGTAACGGTGAATAAAATAAAAGATGTGCTCATGCTCATGCTCATCCGCAAATCGAGCTCCAGCTCGAGCTTTTACGCTAGATTTTACGCCATACGCCAATAATTCGATATTAATACGCCATATTTCAATTCCAGTCGAAGCTCAACCACGAAGCTTTTTCAGTCCTAATCACAAATATTTTCAGATGAAAAGTTACCATATACTAAACATCATGAAATCTACCTGCCAACGAAAACGTTTCATTTGCAATGTCCAGGTGTCAGTGCAGTTATATTTCCCCTAAGTAGAGGAATGTCATTTCTTCACATACTAAAGAGGCAATCAACAAAGACCTTCACAAGGGACTGCTCTAGTTAGCAAGAATTAAATAAATAACACAAAGCAACAAAGTGAATGAATGCAGATATAGCTGATTAACGCATAACTTTCACGTGACTCATCTATAATTCGTTTGCTGACAGCCGCGGCTGAACTAATCACATAACAACCTGCTTGTACATCAACTTATTCAAAATAATTATGTTCAGGATCAGTCATACTGAGACGTCTCTCACGTCATATGAAAAAGAAAAAACACTTCGATCGAAGCGTAAATCAATCAAATCTATAGATCCAACCAGCACAACGATTTCCAAATAGACAGACATTCTATTCAAGAAATACGATACTCGACGCTTATAACACTATTAAATATGCTACTGCACATGAGAAATATTTTTATAAAGATAAACTGCCAGAAACTATATATCGGGTTACTATTGCCATCATTACGATAAATCCGAAATAACTGCCTGCACGAAATGATTTTTTATAGTAATGATGAGGTAATCAAGAACATCATTGGAACTGCTTTTAAAGCAAAAAAAAAAAAATTAAACATGCAGATATTCTGCCACATTAATCCGAGAGAAAAAAATTAATTTAAATCAAAAAGTAAAAAAAAAATATTCTGCATTTCCCATAAGCACTATCATATTTCCTAGTCCAAAATTAAATCTTTCGTCAATTAGAGTGTTGCAAAATTTCATTCTCTTAATTGATGTGATTGATCCCCGTAAAGAGATTTATCATATTTTCGCACAAAGCGGAAGTTGACAATTACAAAGGCGCAAAAAAAAAATGTTTGCATTTCGGCAAATCGCTTTTAAAGATGATTCAAATGCTCGTTGAAGCAATGCAATAATGCACTCACATAGAGCAACAATCGCATTTCATCGCTTAAAAATCAACGCAATCACCTTCGCGGCATTTTTTTTTTTTTTTTGTTTTGATAATCCTTCGTTTTTCAAAATCTTTTACATCACATCTTGAATGTAACCTTTTTCTTCAGAAAATTCAGAAAAATTTCCACTTCTCATATAAATATGGCCTCCAAAACTTGAATATGTCACTCTCAATCTGATATTATTCACATAAACGATGAATAATAATCAATAAAAGAAATATGAGTTTCAATTTATAGAGATAAAGAAAAGTCAGATAATCAACTTGCATATTTCTAAATATATACCGATGCGATGTTTTCATTATTACGGGTTTTTTTTATTTGTTTTGAAGATGATTAAAATAGCAAAGTGCAGTGCATTTAAATAATATTGCGCTGAATAACGAACAAATAAAAGATAAAGTAGACTGCTATACTATGTTTGCTTTGAAAAAAAACTTATGTATATATATAAGTGCACTTAACTGCATTTCCCAAGAACACAAAAAACCAACCAGGTCCAGGATATTGTTGTTGGGGATGGTGATGATCCTTATCTGTCCTTCTCCTTTTCTTCAATTTCTCCGCGAACGCGACCGCCTCACTAGCACTTTTACCCGTCTCGAAACACTCCAACCCAAGTAGATACTTTTGATAATGCCTTCTCAATTGATAACCAGCCGCTGATGACTCTGACATCTCTGAGTTGGCCTCTGTGCACACATGTTTCCATGTTTTTTCACGTGTTACCTCAAAACAAACATTACAAGAAATGCGACAGATTACAGTTGGTGATAGGATGGCAAACTAGGAAAGCAGAATAGAGGAACGTCATTCGGAATAAGGACTTTATCAACTATCCTTTCCTTCTTTCGTTCTCCATATGACATTTCTTGCGGCTTCTCACTAGTGAATTCAATTTGCACTTCTAATTCTAATATTCGACTGAATTGCTCACATCGAATTAGCATCGTTGAACAATTAATGTGCGACCAACAAAGAAACTTCTTTCAACAAGATTCTATGAGAACATCGCATTAATCATTTTTTTAACCATATGAGAACAAATTCATATACGGGAAGGTTAATTGCTTTAATTAATCAATTTTAAACCATATTGGTCCAACTATTCACCTTGAGGTCACAATAAAAAATGAGTAGGAAAGGTAATAAAAGAACGCAAGTAATGAATAATGAACATCCTAATATTCGGCAATATATCGCACTAAACAATGCTTCCTTTCCATTTGTGTATACCTGATAACACCTGACTTTTATTGTCTTATTACCTCTGATAAAAACAACCACAATGGGAAACGATTCCTTATTCGGTTATGCAAGAGAGGAGAGTGTGTCATTGATAAGAAGCTAAACAATGTTTGCGAATTTTCGGTTAATCTTGATTTGGCACACCTGTTCGAATCCTCCCCTCTTCATCACAGCAATATATAACCGATGCAGATCGACTGTCTGCTTCGAAACTTGTGGCACCTGAGTTATTGGTTCACCCTGAAATGTATTATTGCCGTCATACTCCACTTTGGAGAACATGGGACGGGCCTGGGAAAAAAGGCTACTCTATCTATGTCACCTGTCACTGCCTAACACTACTTGCCTGCTCCTACTAGTGGAAAAATATTGATACCTTATTGATGACGTAAAGTCACTTGCCTGTCTAGTCACATATAACCATCCCTCTTACAAAATATCACTTCCAACTGAAACTGCAACTGATGGACCGTAAATTCTTATTTCTAAGAAAACAAAGAAACGTTACTGAAAAAGACAGCTTTTTTTGCAGTTCCAGCCGGTTAAAGTAACATTACATACATAACGTTTCAAATGCATAAAAAAACATTCTGGGTTCAGTGGTGGAAGGCATGGACAGATAGTCAGGTGTGGTGAGGAGATGAAAGGTGGGAACTCTGCTCTCAAGGCAATAGAGAGGAAAAGAGGCAACTGAGGTGTATAGTTTCGAAGCAAAAAAGTCGCGTTTTGCTTGGTGATGTCCATCATACTGCAGTAAATCCACTAGAGGGAGAACAACCACAGGGAAACTATCAGAAAAAAATATTTTGAAAACATACCTGCCGCTCGCAGAACAAAACCAACTTCTCGAAAAACGCTCTTCTCTCGCCCATAACATGCTGCGGATTCTGTGACGTAACAGGGCCCACCTATAAATATACACATTGGTCAAATGTGCCCCCATAAATGCATTAAAAATCGGCTGAGCGAAAATTTTAATACAGAGATGGAACTCCAACCAGCAATCACGGATCGCAGGTTTTATACTCTTTCCCCTTATCATATCAGCCTTTTATCATCTCATCAATTACTTGCACCAACACCCTCATATCAGCTCCATTCAAAACTGCACAACTATTCCCTTTAATTTACAATAAAACACATCGTGGAACATGCATATAATAATGTTTTAATCTCTGTTTTACCTAGATGAGATACTGTATTCTTGAGAAAAAAACAATCTATACCAATAATAGAATGAGTTCAAACCAATTTATCGACGATCGACGATTCCTTCAGTTTTGCACTATTCATAATTCCAGGTGTGGGTGGTTGCCCTGATGGTACAGGTGTCCTCTGAAAATACTAACCTATCAAAAATTGTGACACCTACATCAATATCTACATATGCAAACAAATATAGTATATAATTCCATCATAAAACGTTCAATAAACGCTAACAACGCTCTAGTTGAATTTCACGCAGAGCTATAAACTCCCGAGAGAACAGAAAATCATACGCAACGTCCACTTATATGAGGATGATCGCCGCTTACAGTATTTCAAAGAATGGAACAGGAATATTTAGAAAACACTTTACATAAAGATAATCTTTTGTTTCCCATTTCTAGCATCTTCCGAGGGAAAAAAATAATCTGGTCGTTCAAATTATATCATATATAATTTGTTATTAGAGTCAACATTACATGAATTGTAAAATAAGATAGAAAGTTTTACTTTTCCGATGTGACAACCATCAAAACCACATACTGCCTCTCTATCGTCAAACCCTCCCCTTCCTCCACTTAGTCAAATTTCATACTCTCTAGCCCATGACCTTTAACCTTTTCAGGCTATCACCCCTTCACCTTATTTACATCCATTCATTAGCAGGAAATAGAATGGGTTAAATAATCACCTCAATAAAAATCTAAAATGAGGACAATAAATAAAATTTACCTTCTATAAACGAATGTCAGGTGTCATTTTAATGACATTCAAACAATAAAAAAATGCCGAAGGTAAAATCATTCATCTATATTGCAACATTCGTATGTCGTCATAGAAATATTTATGAATTAATGAAGAATACACTTTCCAAAGATCAATATGAATGAAATATAAGGTGAAAGAGAGTAGTCAATAGAGAAGTGATGAAAGAAAAAACAGAAAAAAAAAACAACTAAGAATGGAGAGAATTTAACAAAAAAACGTCAAAGATGAAAACGATAAAGACAGGAAGGAAAAAAAATGGATGAAACAAAGAAAAAATTCGAATGCCAAAGCCAATTTAAAGATGAATAACCAACTGCAAAGTTCTTAGGCCGATCTCATTTATTCTGGCTAAAAAAAAAAACCCAAAAAGTAATATTTAAATGTTATTCTCTCACGGGGTATATTATCCTGGAGAAAGAAACAAGCATAAGAACACAACAATATAAAAGCCAGTAATAATATATACCTGTCCTTGGCTAAGTTGAGCGGGAGTATGTGGCCAAGATGCCGGTGATCCCCCTCGTATCGACTTCGAATCGTCGAGGGACTCATCGGCGGCTGAGGAAGCTCCTCCCGGACTCGGTGCTGGTACGTTACCCGATGACGTACTAACAACTGGCGCCACTTGCGCCATCACGCATTCCTACAACACTCAAGAAATTATTTCGTGCAAACATTACATGCCATATGCCTCGGTTTACAAATAAGGATCCGATGGCGAAGTCTCACTGTCGAGTGCTGATTACATCACAGCAATTATTTGTTAAATTTAAAAATTGGACATTGTAAAAAATTACAAGTCCGTAGGGCTTCTATTCGAAAAGATACGGTGTAAACCTGGAAGGTTTTACATTGAATGCTCCCAAGAAAAAACTCTCCTTTCTCCGCAACATATATTGTTCTCAGTTTAAACCCGATTAACGAAAACCTCTTCGCGGTTATAGAAAAACTCTGACCTAGAGAAAAATGAAACCTATAAAGAAAGCTCATCAACCTGAGAGGGAACTTTCGTCGCATTGATCTTTGCTTGCCAATCGGCGGCACTAGGTCCATTTGGTAGGCGTGGCATTTCCATTTGTGCTGCCTGAGGCATTTTAGCCGTAGGCATCATCGCACGATTGGCAGCCATAGAATATCCAGAGTATGCTAAAAATAGATAAGCCTGAGAATAAACTACAACTTTAGCTATGATCCATGTATGCTTATTCCAAATCTAGCTGTAAAAAACTGCCCCACTCGATTACGTCCTTTCATCAAGTCCGCTAGATCATATCAGCCATGAGTTTTCCATTCGAATAATTTGCCTTGCGCCTCATCTCACCATCACACCCCCTCCCGTCCCCTTGCTGAAAACCGAAAAATTAAATCAGTTACAACAAACTTTTCAGATATCCACAAAATACACATACATGCGCAACGTAATTTGCATAAACAAGACAGTAAAATTAGCATACTTGTGAGATTAAATTGCCAAACGTTATTCAGGCTTGCACGGCAACCGTAGAAGATATCGAATATGTTGCACAGTTCGAACAATTTGCTCAAACGCATCACGCTTTCTTCTCTCCTTCACAAATCGTCCATCTACCCCAACCTTCCCTCTCTATATATTAAAAAAAAGGGGAAAAAAAAACGCAAAAAAACTCACCGGAGTGAGGAACTTGAGGTTGAGCTGGATGGTGATAGTAATGCGCGGCAGGTGCTGCAGCTGGTTGTATCGGGTATCTCGGTTGCTGAGGTGGCCAGTATCCCGGAGGGTACATCCCAGGTGGGTATCCTTAAACAACAATGTCAAATGGAACTTCTTGCTGCTTAAATGCATTCCACATAATAAAAACCTAAATTAGACAGCATAAATTAGTCTACTGCTATCAACTCACAATATCAGCCACTTATATGAAAAGATGTAAAACGAAATATGTCATCATTTTAAAAGGCTCGGTTCAATTCTAGAACCAGTAGATCGTGGCGAGATATTAAAGGTCTGCGATTACTTCTGCCGAACCGATCCCATCAAGCAAACAGGCTGGCAGAACGGACGGCTGATCAGCGAACAAGCCGACTATAGAAGATCCCAATAAAAAACCGTAGAAAAAAAAAACCATATAAGCGGATTCCAACTTAGATATTGCATACGCATTTTTTATATTTTATGATTGGCGGAAATACGGTATTACTCAACTATTTTCATTCTCTTCGCTTACAATTCGAAGCTCCATTAGAATATAACAGTTGTTAGGGAATAGCATTTCGTTAGAGGAAATGATATAAAACGAGATAAAGAGACAATCAACTTAAATGAAAACCAACCAGCATGTTGCTGCTGTATAGCAGCTAATTGCTGTTGAGATGCTTGTTGTTGCATTTGTTGCTGTGCCGCAACCGCAGCCGCATGCTGAGCTTGCGCTTGAGCTACCTCTGGAGATGAGAAACCTAAATCGAGTGAATTACTTGGAAAATATAAACGATAAACCGCATTCATATAAACACCAAACATTCAACCAATACAAGCAGTGCACGGTGGGCCAATTGCCACCGAAGAAGAATGAAAATTCTGAACAATTTTCATAACATTCAACGCATCCCCATCTCCATCCGATACAGCAAAATTCACAAAGTGCATCGATCGAATCCATCGGTGGTCTCCTCTCCCCTCTAATTTACATTCACTCACTGGCGCTATTCGTCAGGCGTGATAATTAATTAAGAAATATAAAGGCCACAACCTATCCCAACAAGTGACTAGCGAAGAACGGTTAAAAGGAGAGGGGGCATGGAGAGGAGGAAAACGAAGTCCGCCTACATATAGTCATAGGGTTGCCTTTCAATCCCGCTCTTCAAGTTTACATTCATTCTTGGAATGGGGATGGAAAATGGAAACAAGGGAATCTCGAAAAGTGGTGAATACTTGTTGGGGGAGACACGTGGATATTTCGAGTTGCATAATCGCCTCCACTTAATCAGCTCACAGAACAGCAATTTGCGCCTTCAAAGTTAATCCACATCATCGTGGATCTATCGCTTCTCCATCCATTTGCCCATCCCGAGCTATGATTCTATCTTCAACAATAAGATGGTGTTAAAAATAAATCCTCTTTGACAATCTCTAGATAAATTAAAGATAAGTGATAATTAATAACGGTGAGTATAGAAGTAAACGATAAACGACCTTAGTCGATACAGAGGAAGTGATCGTTCAGAGATAACCGAAAAAGGAATAGAAATCAAACAAAAACAAGAAATTAACACAGTGAACACTCAACATAACAAATATAGATATAGATAGATGTGTAGTGGCAACGCAAACAGTGCAAATAGAAAAAGCAGACTTGAAGGCAAATATTTTCAAAAAACTATAAAATAAAAAGCATAATTTATATTTTGCAAACGTAATAAAAATTTGAATCCCCATATATAAATGATTTCATTATCCACAATAAGTGAGTGAATTATTTGAATGAACAAGTCTGCTAAGAAGGTAAGCATGCTTGTGATGATGCATTATCCTCTCTGATTTCATTACCAATACACTGCGAGTGATTCGAATCAACAATAAAGAATAAATGCATCGACATTTAAATATTCATCAATAAATATAGCTGCTGATATTCAATATCAATCGATAGTCGATATCATATATATGCAATATACTTAAGAATTCGATGATAATCACTCTAATATTAGTATTTCCTATAAATGCATCAAGACGATTTACGCTCATCGACGATAAGCCAGCACTTTAATTTCGGAGTCGTTAAATCCAATCGACTCCGAATAAGAGCTTACTTTTGCGTCTTTTTATAGTGCCACAATCACCGACTGTCGATGAAGAATAGTGCGCTGGTGATAATCTACGCTGCGGAAGTGAGGAATAATAGAAGAAATTATTGTCGCTAGCTGTTGAAGGTAATCGGATCGCCGTCGGTGATGCATGAATTTGATCAGTAGTCGTAGTCAAACTTTGCTTTTCGAGTATAGTATTCAAAGTATTTGATTCAGATGGAAATCTAAATGGGAACGGTAGAGTTCGATGAGACACAAACGGTGTTTCTGAAGGATGATCCACGTTCATTGTAGATGAAGAATATGTCGTCGAAAGATGTGTCGCAAACACCTTCTGCACTTCAGAAGTGATTGCTAACATATTAGAGGCATTCTCTTGCGATAGAAACATTCGCGACGATGATGGCATACAATATGCGGAAGTCGATGGAAATGGTATACAACGTGAACTGACATTTGCATAATTCGTTATGTTGCTATCACTCGAATATTGCGCCAATAGATCAGTGGATGTGCTTGACAGCCGATGATACGATAGATTATCACGAAGTGGTGATAAGAAATTGTTTTCTGTATATCCCCTATCATATTCGTTAACAACAATACCATTACTAGTATGCATAACATCAAGTTGAAAGTTGTCTTGTCGACGAAATAACATCGATGAGAATCGTTGTCTATACCACTTCGAATAGCCAAAACGTGCTAAACATTTTCTTCTTCAATACCGAGCAGTTTCAAAAATAAACTCTTAAGTAAAATCCTTCTTACCTGTCTTAATAAATAAATAGAAAATAGATATACAGCATATTCTCGTACATTCCGTTACATTCAATAATAACGAAAATATAGCGCAGTTGGCTTTAAATTGCCCCGGCAAATTAGTTACAACATAGCATAATCGCATCTTTGCATAAACATTCGACGATCGATGCCAAGTAATAAATGCATCATTAAATTAAGAGTGTTTTTACATACATCTTACATTCACATATGCATCTCTGACAAAACCTAAGGAGAAGGGGAGAATCGCGGAAGGAGGAAGGAAAGTGGAGGGGTGGAGGGGGGGGGGGGGGGGGAAAGGGAGAGAGGAGAGACTGGAAGGAGCGACCTTATCGGCTCTACTCGCCTAAATAATAAACGTCCCATTGTGAAGAATAATTTCACATAAACCAAATATATCCGTAACCGTACAATTGGCAGCCATCTGCAGACTACTCATGTTACCTGTGAAAGGGGTCTCTAAAATAATGGAAAATGAAATGGATTAGATCAGAAGCATGACAAAATCCTCATTACATCGAACCCTTGTGCAATCAACCGAAGCGAGTATGAATGCAATCGGAGCATGAAATTTTATTCCATTTTCAAAGTAATTAGGAATATTAGGCAAACGTCATACTCACTAAGCTTTGTGTTGAACTCAAAAGCTCGCAACATGAGCATCACCAAGACATATATCAGTATATGAATATGAACAATACTGCAGAATATAAATAAAAATTACCATGTGCTGGACTACCAGCCGGTGAAGCAGGAGCCCCATCCATTCGAAGACCAAGAATTGTCGGATTCTGCATCGGAGGCATTTGAGGCGGAGGACCACCTTGGCCCGCCGATGGTGGAAAAACCACATCTCGTGACGCTGGCCTCGAACCAGATTTCGCTTTCGTTTTATTCCCTGGTGGACCCGCCGATCCTGGACTGCTATAGCTTCCGTTAGGAATAGGTGATGGTTGCTGCAAAAGAAAAAAAGACTGATGATTGCATTTCAATATAAGAATATCGGGAATTCTTAGAACCGAGTGAAAAATGCTACAGGACAAGGGAGAGGGAAAACTTCCTCGACACAACCTAAAGAATGAGGGTAGCAGCAACCTGATCAGGGAAGACAGGTTAAAATGCAACCTCACTGCAAACTTTTTTTTCAAAGGATCTTCACAACCGATAAGGGTGTCCTAGCAGATTTTCTTATTCGGTGGAAGATGCGTTTGTGCTCCGTCGATGTGAGCACAGCTACTGCTACCAAGACTACTAGTAAACGTTGCTTAAACTAGATGTCTTCAAAAAGCGTGTCACTCTTAGGTGCCACTTTTGCGCAGCACCTCATATTGCTCTCCCCTATAATTAGGTAAACGTTCATTTACCTCACCGTTATGTGGAAATGATGAATCACCCTCTGATCAGTCGGATTTCCTGTTTGTGAGGTCCTTGAGAAAACCAATAGAGATGTTCAAACGTGTATCACAAACTCTTTCGGCGTTAAACAAAGATGGGATGTATATCCAACATAACCAGAACATTAAAGACAACTGCCACATGGACATTCAACATGCAGCGTAATACCACTCAACATTGATATAAAAACCTTTTACGTTATGCAAACTTTTGAATTCAGTGTCATAAACTTCAACGTAACGATTAACTATCGAGCATTCACAATTAATATACGAAAAAAATAAATATTTCCTGTATGAAATCTATTTTCATCGTCACCGAATTTCACATCCAATTCAAATATTTTCAAATCAACAAAACTGCAAATAAGCGAAAATATAAGCGACGGACTATAGGAAGGAGATTGTATGAAGGTTTATTGACCCCATTTACCTACTTAATTTAATTTTCACTTAACCTCACAACTTCATCGAAGCGGGAATGGAACAAACATCAAGAGTTACTTACTCCTAAAGAATGCACAGCAATTAAAACAAATAGGAAACAGAGAGAAACGATTAGAAAAATATGCAAAAAGAATAGAAAATAAAATCGCTCATAGCTCGGACCACGGAATCCAAGAATATTAAAGAATAAATTGGAAAAAAAAACCAAAATGAATCAAAAAAGTTTCTTCGAGAAATTAATTTTCAAAAAAAAAAAACAATCGTTTGCACTGAGCTATGGACGATTCCTTAAATAAATAATCCCATGCAAATAAAATTCGTCTACATTTAGACAATAATTTGCCGTATATTTTTCGACGTGAAATAGCTAGTGAAGTGAAAAGAGTGCGTGCGTAATTGAATCTTTTTTTCCGACGTGAAATGACCACCACCCACGCAAAAACGGGGAATCCCCTTAAGCGACATCGAACTCCCTCAGCGTTACGCCTTCTCTATTGCACGAAACAATTTTCCCACGCCTTCTAATCGAAACACTATAAAACAATAATAGTGACGTCATTCGCCAATATTCCCCATTAAATAAGGCAGCGATATATCAATGCAATTGCTTTCAACGAATCATCAATGAACTCCTCTAGGATATCTGCTTATGTCATTTCTTTGTTTTTATGCTTTATGCACTTCAAATTACATAATCCTCGATCCAACTAAATCGATACACTTTTTTATAAATCAAAAATACAACCTATTCGTTAGAACATTAAAAAAACTTCATCAAACGCATTCATTCGTTCATAGCGGAATTATTTCTTTGCTTCTTTTTCATACTTCCTTACTGTAATCTTCTTCTAAATTCTATATCATTCCACCGCGCCTAATTTGGCCAAGGTCTGTATTCCCTTCAAATTCTTATATTTCATCAAATAATCGATACTATTTTAATCGAGGAGGAGGTAGGAGAGGGATGAGATGAAGCCACTTAAGTTCGCACATATAATACACCAACAAATCTCCATGTAGAAAATATTGCCTTCAAGTGGCAATCTTCTAAATCCATCTACTCGTCGCCACCCCCTACCTGTCCACGTAAATCATAAAGGTATGTGTCACATTTGCATAAAACATCAATTTGTAATGACAAACGAGTTTCCATTGCTCAATGCTGCATAAATATTGTACGCGTAATCCTTTATAATACGTCATCATCGATGTTTTATTTGCTTTCAAAAAAAAAAATATAAACATCAACAAAAACGTTGAATATAATCTTACGTGAGAAAGTTCAAAGAACAATCATATCTAAAATTTACTAATGTAAAGAAAAGAACTGAAAAAAATAAAATAAAATAAAATGTCTAGATAGATGAGAAGAAAAATACCTGCAAGTGCAGCAATTTTTTTTTTTCATTTATCAACAATATGAGCTTTTTATCTTCTTTTTCAATACCTTACTTCCCTAATTTTTATTTTTCGCTTAAGATATTTTCCTAAACTTATTTTAATTTTCTCACAAATATTTTATTTATACATTTTAAAAGATACCTCACCGAAGCGACTCTCTATATAGTTTACATCCACTTCTTACAGTTACACTGAGCATTAAATATAAACCTTCCAGTTACTGCGTCAAAACCACAATACTGCCTATTTACTATAAGCCAAAAAAAAAAAATCAGCGACTTGAGAAGAAATATTGGTGAAAATTTTTCTTCTTTCCGGGCTTTCCTTATAGATAAAAAATAAAACACAACCATCGATGGCAAGCTTATTCATATCGTAGATATGTGCTATCACGATAGCACTCTACTACATGTACTTTAATGCAATTCAAAGTCTATAAAATCTATTAGAAAAAGACAGCTAAAGCATTATGAAAATGACGTTCGCACTTGGCCAAAACTTGGCAACGAACCTTTCAAAAGGTTGTCCCTAAAGCCTACAAGCGGCTTATCAACTTTTCAGGCCAATATAATCATGACATTTACAGAAATCTAGTAAAGAAAATCGTATTCAAATAAAATGTTGCCTGCAGTTACTTCTAACTTGCTTAACTAAGTGAATAAACGAGCTTCATTTCCAGTGAACTATCGTAGATTTATTTGCCTATTCCCTCAAGAGTATGACAATGAATCCTTGCATTCTCGGTCATTACACTACCCGATTATATCAAAACATTCGCAACGTAGAAAACGTCAAATTAGGTAAAGAAATGGAATATGGAATAAATGAAACAATGAAACAACGCCCTCCATGGCTTAACAAGGGAGAGAGGAGAAGGAAGAACGGCTCGGGTATCCACGCGAAGATTCAGATAGAATAAGAAAAATGAAAATTTCGAACGCAGAAAACGTCAAACAGCATTTAAGAAGTTGATAAATGAACAGAAGAGACTTCAGCAAAAGCTTGGCAGCTCTAAAATATGTGCGAATACCTTTTCCAAAGAGATGGAAAGAAACTGGCACCGGACCACAGGATTTACGAATTCACAACACCATCCTCTAGCATATGCAAATATTATTGTTTCGCTGCTCTCTTATTATCAGTTGCAATTGGAAATTCAATTTCCACTTAGTTCAAACAAAGTAAATGCTTATATAAAATGTTTCTCTAATAGCATTAAAGCAGATATACCAAAATAAAGACGAAGTTACATATATATTCACCTTTTGCCAACATTACTTCATATCTACTCTGAATATTCCAAATGGCCTATGAATATCATTTGTTCTTTCAAGTTACTAAATAGTTATGCAAAATATACTCTATCAGTAATGTTTCGAACTCACTGCTACCATCAATCCTCGAAATTGGCTAATAACTCAGCATTAGATTGACCGACTAAAATGCTTGCTGATATAAACGATGATCTCGATGAAATCGGGTGAATAATTTCTGGTAAATGGCATTAGAGGTAAATCAACTCGGCGTTCATGCTTTCCCATGCCATCTACTTCCCACACATCAAATGACAATACCTGCGTTCACATACCATAAACAATGAAACACCTTAGCATTTATACCTTCACGCCGACAGAAAATGCCCTGTCCCTTCCATCCTTTCTACAATTTCCCTTCCCTTATCAGTCATAAAAACTTCAGTTGTATCTAAAAGATGTTTTTTAAATCTACCTACTTTACGAAAATTCTTTTTTCTGAATTCAAATATAATCCAATCATAAACACGCATATCTGATTGTCACAATGGATGTGTCTCAATCCCCCATCCTTCCTTTTTGCATGAATTTTCAATCCCTTCACCTTACTATCGATGCCAAAAGGTGCGTCAATCAATAACAAACTACCTGACGGTTAATGAACAGGTGAGTGACTAGTCGATGAGGCAATGCGTCAAATCTAACGGAACTATGAGAACGATTTGATCTATGTGATGCGCTACACAATGACAACCACACATCACACTCGGTGAGTAACGATCATTGAACATTATATAAACGTACATCATCACTCTTACCTTTACGCTGCACTCCTACGTCATATCATTTCCGCTAGACTTGGGGGCATTCCTCACGCTCACACATTATATCACTTCACACGCGTTTCCTCTTCGTTATTAACAGCCGAGATGACGTCATCGCACAAATAATCTCATTGCAATCACAAAATCAAACTGCGCATATGCACATACCAAAACCACGTGCTTAAATTGTTTATATCCACTCATAGAGATTACACCTTGTGCAGAATTATATTTCATGACACCTGTTTGTAAGCCACACAATACTGATTGATCAAAGATTACTTCCGGTATCGAAATTACGGATCACCTTCATCATTCGATATTCAAAAACCCCGAGAAGAGGGCAACAACCACTGTAACCCCTCAAAGTTGAGGCGAACTTTCCTTTCGAATATGCAAAACTTAGATCACTTAATCTGCTTTAGCAAAAAACTCGATACCCGAGGACATTTTATATAGCCAAAGACTTCCGACTGTGATAAAATAAATGAGAGGTAAATGTCTTTAAAAAGTGCTTCTAAAAAAATAAAAAAAGCAAGAAATACTTTCTCTTAAAAACATATTCCACAGAAACATGCAGTGAAGATCACCAACTTATCCGCATTCCTTATAACTTCCTTTATAGAACAATTATGGAATAATCTCTATTCGATGTCACACAAATAAAAATTCTGTCAAAATTTCTGAGTGAAGTCTCCCATGCCTTTCCATTCCACAATGGATAAAACACCTTTCATGTCTCTCTCCTTATGCCATTCTTCCTCCTCCCCTCCCCCCCTCTTCTTCCTGATGAAGGGAAGGATTTCAAAACTGCGTACCTCTATTAAGCAATCGATACTTCAAAAAATGGAAGTCCGATTCGCACTGGCAAACATCCTCTAATTTATCTTTATCAATTAAATACTTCAGAATATGAGATGAGATCTCACTTTTAAAGAGTTAGCAAAAAAGCTTTCAGAGATCGAAATAAAATAAAACATAATAAAAACCGAGTTGAAATTTGGAAAAAATACGACAAAATCAAGCCAGAAAAGAAAGATGCAAGTTACTATATGCCGCCAGATATAACCTCCCGCCACGTCCTCCTATCTTTCAAAATGCTATAATTCGAAAAAGTGGTCTAGCCATATAATAAATAACCGCTTCATATCAATCTACATTCAAGTTTTATCTTCCAGATTACCTATTTGAAGCTGTTAGGAAAGCGATTAAGGGGATATGGTACTTTGAATTTTTCCCTCTCTATATTCCCCAAACAAAATCCTCCTTAAAAATTCATTTATTCCCTCTGATTTCGATTCATTCCACCTAATTTCTTACCCGTTTTACTGCTCTATATAACGATACAAATTTATTTCTATCATAAAATCGCCGCCTCATTTATTCAATTTCAACGGTGCATTATTTTTCCTTTACATATTGAATAAAAAATTTCAAAAAATCTTTTAAATGAAGATTTCACTATTTTTTTCTTTACAATAAAATTAAATTTGCGAAAAATTTCCATAAGCCAATATACTTCAAATGTATACTTTAGAGAATACGTCACTTCACAATGCGTTCTTAAATAAATCTATGACTCATAACATTGTAATGGTGAAGAAAATCATTGATGGTGAAGAAAAGCGTTACCTTTTTCTAAATATAAAAGAACGGCGTTCGGTGTTTATAATATTTTCGCTATCTCATATGCCAAAATTTTTTTTTTAAATTGTCGGTAATAAAAATCAGGTGATATAAATATCGATAAAATATGATATCACCTTTAACAGATCACCTCTAGCAAGTGTACCTATAGCCATGTAAACATAATGCTATTTGTCTTCAAGTCTATTTACTTCCGATCTCAATTTGCGACGCGACGCGACGCGACAAACGTCGCACGCAAGTCGGTCCCTCAGCCAATTCGACGATTCGCATACAACGCTCGCACGTTCGTTTGCGCACCCAACCACCACACAACACCATCAACATTCCCTTTAGTGATGCACTTAGACACATCGACAACTAGACAATCGACGAAACAGCACGTGAAACCGTGTGAGCAGACAACAAAATCCTCACGCTGAGAAAGCATTTCTCTTTAATAATATTTCGCCGAAGAATAGAACACCAAAGCGCAGTGCGGTGTGCATGTAAATCGAGAGATTTGACAACGAGAGTACTGCAAAATTCATTGCAAATGATGGCCTCCGATCGATCCCTCTTCCAAATGCAAGGCCGTTTCCATCATTCCACATTCACTACAATTCCAACTATTTCTCCATATTCTTTAGCGTCTGCTTCTCCTTGCATTCGTATTCTCTAATAAATTCTCCTCTCGTCGCTATGGAATAATGAAAAAATGCAGCTTATCTGGATGCAAGAGAGAAACGAGAGAAAAACGAGACGACAGCACAATTCCACAATAAGAACCGGATGAAAGCGTATTCATTGCGTCAGACCGCTAAAGAAATATCAAGAAAGAGTATGTATCAGAGAAATTTCACATAAAGAGAACACTGAAAAATCACGCAAATCAAAAGAGAGTATGTTGTCGATGAGACAACGATAGTAATATGCAATGACTACAGTATACACACACGATCATTCCGTTTGCGTCGATCATTTCGCCTCTTTCTTCGCTTGCGACTGCGCTCAGCGGCGAGTTTTCCAACGAACGAATGCAATAATGTTCTTTACTCATCTCACTCCCTCTTATTAAATAATGCTCTCTTTCCATTCTATTTAATACTAATTGTTAACACATATAATAGTATATAAATAAAGCATAGATCAGCACTATATACTAGTTTAAATAATCATAACGACAAACAAATGAATAAATAAATAAATAAAAAGATGAAAAATAACTCAAATTTTTGGTGAAAGTCACCAAATTCAGTCATAATTCCTGGTCTTGACAACTTACACTCCTTTTCTTCCCATTCCACAGCTTCAAAAAAATCAGACAACTCAAAAAATATTCCAGCCATCCCACTGCTCACCGATACAATATCTCGATATCCCATAATTCCAACACATCATCATTCCTTAAATTTACCAAAAATTATATTGGGGAAATTTTTCAATGCTCAAACATAACGATGAAAATTTTGGAAAAATTTTTCAGCAGAAATGTTTAGCAAGATTTCAACATTCATAATCGATTCTAGCGATATTTCTAATTTTTTATAATTTAAAAGAAAATAATTTTTGAATAACTGCTTGAGGGATCAATTAAATAGAGCACAATCATGAAAGCAGACTAAGTACTAGACGATGATTCGAGTTTAATGAATATAATATATCGCAAGATCATTATACAAAGAGCGATAGAGCCCAACAAAACGTTGTTGAATCACAAATCCATCTTCAAATAATTCGCATTGCCATCTACTAATATTAAAACAAAAAGAATTAGGAAAACGCATTATCTAATTTTATACTCATAATTAAATGCCCATTTCAGTTATGCAATAATACTGCGTATAGCCACAATGTAAGACATAAGGGAAACACCATTTGTTGATTTGAAAAAAATGCACTAACGAAGTGAAAAAACGATCTTAAATTGAATTAAGTGAGAAGAAACAAAAAAGTGCATTTGAAACAACTCAAGCATCAACAAATTCAACAATAAAGTGTTATTCTCCAATTAGCAGAAGGTTCTGACGGAGAGGAGGGGAGGGGAGGGAGGGTTGGAAGGAACGAAGTATGGAGCAACTCAGGACGGTTGAAAATTACGATAGACAAATACATGCAAGTATCTACTAATAACGTATTGGCAATCTGAGAAATTCATCAAAAAGGATATCGGATGATTTAAATATACATTCATTTGATTATAACACAAATATTCATCAGATTATAACACGAGCATTGATTTCGTTGATATTATTGAATATCTGATGACTAGGGACAAAATGAAGACAGTTGCATTATGTCTGCATCTAACCCCTCTCTTAGCACTCCCTCTTCCCTCGAGGCTTAATACTAGAAAAAGCCACCAACGTTTTTCCAATTCATATGGCGTTCAAAAATTAAAAAAATTAAACGATTTCCCTCCCTTCCCCTTCCCCCCCCCCCCCATTTACGATCATGCGACTATATTCACCTCAAATTCTTATTCTTTCTCATTAAGACGGAAAACTTTATACATAAAAATGTAAATAAACGTCGATTAATGTAGAATGACATCTGATATCCTGGAATATCGTTTAAAAAATCGCTGACTTGATTTAAAAAACCTCTAAAAACTATGAAATCACAGAAGTATTCTTCTCGTTTCATTAGCAGAAATATAGAGGAGCGAAGAAAAAATATTTTGGAACGACTATAATTGTGTTCAGTTTCGAAAAATTTGTCGAATTATCATCACTTTTTCATGAGAAACAAAAACTCAATCGGTAAAGCATCTGTACGGCAAAACAAAGATCGCGGTTTCGAATCCATCTCTAATGAGTGTTTCCAAGGATCGCCAACTATCTCTGAGCGAGACGAAAGTTGACTTTAACTTCAAACGTCAATGATACGAATATTAAATCTCCCATTCTCTTCAAGAGTTTCCCGGCGACTTTAACGGAAAAACCCGTTTGATAAGAATTCCCTTGTATTTTCCCATCTCATGTGAAGAGGACTCTCGCTCAAATCACCCATCCATATCAACCAATCGAGATAGAGAAACCTAACGCTATCCCATATCACTTCAATATACTCCTGAAGTGCTATATTTAGAGCTCGCTTAGATTCACTTGCAAAAGCAATAGCTCTTTAGCAATAAGATCACGGACTCGACGAGACACCCAATTTAATAGTCATCAAAAAGGTAAACAACCCCCTCTGGAACACCTGTCCAAGAATTCAATGAGAGAGTAGTATATAGGATATTATGACGTCAAATGAACAGGATCCAACGATCGCGTCATTTTAATAGAGTACTAAAAGCGCAACGATGCAGAGAGTGCAAACGGTTGGTTCGGCATCCCCCTTTTCCCACATAAGCAGCAGCAACTACATCAATAGCACAGCCATATGTTATTATGACGTCATCACTATAGACAGACGAGCCGAAAAAAGATTCCCAACACACAAATAAGCATATTTATGACGTCAACAAAACACAACATACACCAAGAGACAGACACGCACACTGCGCATGGATAGGCAGATACCTTGAGTGAAATGTTAGCTGTGGTACTTCATTACATTTGTAAACCTTTATGAGAGGACAGTAACCAGATCCTCTCAATACCCTCATAAAAAATCTATCATTCCCTCCACCCTCACCTCAATCCCCTGCCAAACCCTATTCGTTTTTATTTCTAATTCCATGCTCTACTGGTGAAAAAGTCCGAACAAAAAAAAAAAAAAAAAAAACACTGCTCATTTGACACTAAATTCCTCTTAGCTGATTCAACCAATTCATAAGTTGTTTCAACACTCCAATATTATGACAATCAAATATTCGCTGCATTCTAATTTTCTTATTTATAATTTACTCTGTAAAATTATTTACATTTGTTATATAAACTATAATTATTCGCCTTGCTTGTAAAATTTTGTCTATTTATTTAAACTTTAAATTCTGACATACTCGTTGCGCGCATTACATTTGTCAAACAATCAGCATAACAAAAGAAAATCCTATCCCGATTCAAAAAGCACATGCCCATTCTATGACTTCTAACAGAGTGGAAATAAACCGTCGGAAAATTTTCACAAAATACATCGACATCACAACAAAATACACAAAAAGCAAAGCGGAAAACACAAATTACTTTTTTTAGCCACTTTAAACTGCATCAGTCGGCTCTATTAGCAAAGTAGTCTAAAGGAAAAAACCCATTCAATGCCATTAATAAACACATATTTCGCCTAATCTTATATACTTATGGAATGTCTATTTCATTTTTTTTTTTAACTTCTCCGGCAGCCTCTTTCTTTTCACCCATATTTCAAAATAAGCACTCGGCGGTTCAAGGATTCATCAGTTTTGCATCACACAACGCTCCAACGTCTGCCCAGTGGCGCAAACGTCCTACCACACAAGTATCACAGCGCCACTATTACAAATATAGAAATAAGCGGCTACCAAACCGGAAACCAATAGAATATAAAAAACACTTTTAAGAAATTGAGTGCGACGGTACCAGAATCAATGAGAATATTATAAACAAGCAAATAAGAGCTGTAATCAAAAATAAAACCATACCGGAGATTGGAATCCACCTTGAGGAGGACCCATCATCAACGACATATGTGGCGGTCGAATCTGCAGCTGCTGCATGCCCTGTTGCTGTTGTTGTTGCTGCTGTTGCTGTTGGATATACATTGCCGCCGCCGCAGCATCACCTCCTAAATATGTGAGCTTATTCCTGGAAGGACCTCGTTCTCCTCAAATTCTTTCGATTAGAAATAAGGGGGCGGAGGGGGAAGGGGAGAGACTCGGCTCAGGGAAGTACCGCGAGGTGATTCCGGTGAAGAGTATTAGATGACAGAATCGGCGAAGCAGCATCTAGAACATGAACGTCACTTCAATGCTACCAGGAAATTAATGTCTTACAACCATGCCTAATAAGTCCCTCTGGAGGATCTCGAGCATGCACCGTCTTTTGGCGACCCCCCAAAGAAATCCTACCACACTCAAGGTCTCAGGCTCGATCTTGCTTTCGCTTTAGCGCCCTAGAAAAGTAGTGGTACTGCTTCTGCCCTCAACTTTCTTCCTGAAACCGTGAAAAAATCTATGAAGAAAACCTTGAGAATAGAGCAGTTACAAATCGAACCTTAATCTCGCTTCATTTCCTTTTCTCACAGCCTTAAGAGCTCTAAATGTTATAGGTCCTTCGATCAAAAGACTTCCCTGCTACTTTCACTTTTTTCCTTTTCCACCAACAGGCTTTATCGATGATGAAGGAGGAGAATAATCCTTTTCTAGACTTTCATATCGTTCCCTATGTCTCTCTCTTTCTATTTTCCCCTCAACAATTTTTGAAAAACATTCAATTTCTTCGATTATACTTGCTAGCAACAAAAAAAGAAAAAAAATTGAAATTTTCTTCAAAAATGCGAATCCGAAGAATATTATTAAAAATAAGAACGAATAACATACGTAGTAAATTGTTCAGCGTAGGAGTCGATGCTTGTTGCTGAAATGAGACGAACAATGCATTCATTGCCTCAAAAAAAAAAAAAAAAAAAGCAAGACGCAACGAATGTCAACAAAAACACAACAACTCCATTCTTTCATCTCAAATCCCTTTTTCCCTTTTTTGTTTTCTTCTTTTTCCCTCTCTCTTCCGTCAATATGCACCCCTAAGCAAGCACACAAAAAATGCCTCAAATCTATGCAAGAGGAGCATCTCTCTGAATGAAATTAGCATCAAGCAAATCTTTGCTTGTAAACTTCAACGATAACTAACAAATGAGATATTACACCAAAAATTATTCTTTTTATTTCCCTATTCTCAACGTTGAATTAATTAAATTCAGAATAAAACCAGTTAGAAATACTCATTTGAAGAAAACCATTCAGAGAGGGGAATGAGAGATGTGGGGGAGGGGGGAGGAGTAGGGGAGGGGGGGAGGGGGAGGGCAGAGGGAAGAAGATGCCTGCACATCTACAACTGTTCTCTAAATATTTCAGTTTTCAAGTTCCACTCAATCATATATCGGTTTGCCTATCATAGCATAACACAGCGATTAAACAAAATCCAGCTCTCTGAAAAGTTAAAATGTCATCAGTATAATCTAAAATTGTTCAGAATTTTTTGATATTGTGCAATTTTAATTAATTTCAAAATTTTACAATTCAATAAGAAAATAAATATTTGCAAATGTGCAATTATGTCTTTCTAGAAAGATATTCATTAAGATGAAAAGAAAAATTTCATGAATTCTCTTTTTTCCAAGCTGACTGTTAGATTCCAAATGGAAAGTCTAGAAAATTACACATTTCAACGGTACTCTTAGTGAACACATCTATTAAGAGAGAATTAACTAGGTAATTCGAATGCCCGCCCTATATACTTCCCCTCCACCCCTCGCCTACACATTAGGATCTTCTTTCAATCACATCTCATCTCATCTCATGGATGCAGAAAGCAAAAGCATGTCTCAAGTGGCTGATTGGGGAAAGGGTGACAGGGGAAGGGAGATGGAGTACCTGAAATTGCTTTGTCTACACATTCATAACTCGAATCAATCGATTTTTTCATATAATCACAGCATTCATAACAACAATTCAATCGCAACATTTTTACCTTTGTTCCCTTCTCACTGCAACGTCACTATAAAAATATACAAAAAAAAACGCATAAAAATTGTTGAAATATCGCCAACCTGAGGAGAAGGTATTTCGGCAGCAGAAGAACACGGCGGTCCTACTACACCTACGGCGTTTACTTCCGGTTGCCTCACCGGTGTTGAAGACATCCCTATAATTTGACTATTTATCGTCAAAATATGTAACATGGATTCATAAACAAAAGCAGCTAAAGAATATGTTCGAAAAAGTGTACGTGACAAACTCCAAAAATCTAAAAACAATGCCTACACACTTCAACAGCGATGCAGAAACGCATAGTGACTTTTAATAAAATAAAGAGTGTTAAGCTGAGCACATTTGACTCCTTCTTCCGCTCCCCTCCTCCCCTCCACATCAGTCTACCTTTTCATACCTACACCCCGTTTCATTCCCACTTACCTCTTTATCTTCATGCCTTCTTCCTCATTCATCTATCCACCTATCTTTCAAATGATGAAGACAAAAGCAACGGCCTATCGTCTCATATTCCAGCGCTGATACGGAGTTTTTGCATTGCAAACAACTGTATTAATTTTAACGATGATTGAAAATGAATTTAAACAAGTTGGAAGACACATCAAGTGAATACTGATATTTTGGAATTTAAGTATTCATAGCTTCAAGGATTATTACTTCATTATGTAAGAGTGCATAAAATTTTGGTAACACAAAACGTTCATTAATAGATCGCTTATTAATGGATTTCACGTTTACACATCCACTAAACAAATTGCACACGCGCACAGACGCACATACATCCACACAGACGCATCGACATACCAAACATTGCCTCGGTGTGTTTATGAAAAAGGGGAAGAACCGATTCCTATTCGAAATTTTATTACTACCTGTTTCGTTGCAAAACACAGACATCACTCTAATTAATCTAGCATTCAAAACTTAGCTATGACTATGCACTATGAGACTGTAACTGATCTTTCTAGCTTCAAAAAACCAATAAAGATGTAAATCTTAAGTTACCATAGAAATCAAAATATTTGAGAGAACAAACCTCGGTGGAACCGGATCGACAATACATGGAATCACTAAATTCGCTTTCAATAGTGATGAAGTTTGTGGAGTGTGAAGCAGCTTTAACCCGATTATATATATAGCATTATAATAGTTAGCTCTGTTGAAACGCTGAACTCTGTCAGCTTAGCACCGAAGCTGCTGCAAAAAATCTGGATAAAATATCTTGCATTAATTTGCATAGAATATTGAAAATATCGTGAATCGCCTTCGCAACTCGAATAACAACCGATGAAAATACCGTTTCCGGCTGAATAGAAGCCCTACACGTTTGCCCGCCCACCAAATAATTTCAAGCAGCGAACCAATAAATCCCCGACATTTCAATTTGAAGGGTAATGATCTGCGTCCTTAGATTTTTTTAAAATACCAATGAGATCGGCTGGTCCAGCCGCTAGATTGCAAGTATTCATCCCACCTAGCGCGTTTTCCTGTTTTCCAAAGTGACTGAGGGTCATTTTATAACGGGTCCTAATCAAAGAAAGATATAAGGTGAGCGAGGGCTTTATTCAATCAAATACGGTACCAAAGGATAACCTCAGACGGTCATAGAACGCCTAAAATACTAAAACACAAACCAACATTCCTCTTGAAACTTGTTAACTGAAACTTAAATTTATTTATCTTATGAAAGCAAAAAAGGGGATGCGGGACAATAACATCTACTAGTTACTTAAACAAAAATGTCAAAATAGGCGGAAAAGAGGATGGGTCTGCCAATATAATTTATTTTCATTACTCATGGCCTCATCTGCCTTCACCTTTTCGTCTCACTACGATCCAGTGATCCCTTAACTAAACACCAATCACCTAAAATAACCTAAAATTCATGACGTCATTCTACTGAAAAAAAAAAAAACAACCGAACACCATTGCGCGAGTCACTACATAGCCAGTAAAATCACATATGAAGCAATGAAAGACGGATTAATGAGGATGAAATTTATGCTATACCAGACGATTTTCTGATTTTAGATGACGGATTTGAACCAAAATCTTTTGTACGCCAGTCAAATGATTTGTCATCAATCCTAAATATATGTTTCCCCTCCAATCTCTTGAAAAAACAAGTCAAGGATAAAATTGGGCATTTCATGTGAAATCGTTAGAAGATATCAAGCGCTGAGATTACTTACAGCATTTAAAATATTTTAACGAGCACTGGCTATTTAATGTTCAAAGTGATTGCTTATAGAAATTAACTGATTATATAGATCGACTATCATGAACGAATCGAATATCATTATCGCAAATATTTTGAGTAATGGCGATCAAAAACGATTGCAAAATTTGCATAATAAATTTAAGATATATGAAAAACAATCTCATTTTTCAATAGATAAATAGAGAACGAATAAAAATAATCAAAAGAATAGAGGATGAATAAATAAAGTGATACGATAATTAATCGATCACAGATAAAAAGTACAACATTATACATACCATCAAATAACCAAATGATTTTGCAACGGAATTTCCCTGTAAACAAAAAGTGACGAAAAAGGAAACAATGAGAGGTGAAAAAAATCAAACTGACAGAAAATAGTGCAATTTTTGAATCGAACGGTTTGAAACGACTTTCAACGAAAAGCGAATGCAGCCCTCATGCTAAGAAATCCATAACTACGCAATTTTGCCGTATAATCAGACATTCAGAGATATCCTCCTAATTATGAGCTTTCATCATTGAGTATATACCCTTCCATTCAACAAGACTACTCTGCAAAAAAAGCAATGTGGTGACGTCATGTCGGTACGTATGTCTGTGTGTCTGCGAACAATACCAATTGCAGCTAGAGATGCAAATTTTCGTGGATCCATTACTGGACTTCATGACCCATAAAACAAATCATAGGATAACCTCCTACATCACAGCTCATTTTAATGCTATCCTTGAAAGAAGTTACAGATATTTGAAGGTGGCAACACAATTTTATTTATATATTCACTGCGATCGGCTTACACAAAGAAGTAGATCACTTGTTGACGATTTCTTTGAGTGATATAATTAACTTAAATATGAAGGCATTATTTCGCACAGTTGCTCGCTGATAGGTTGCAAGACCGATCGATGAGAAGAAAAGAACGCAGAAATTAACATAATAATATTCCCCTGGCATGTATATTATGTGTTAATGTTAGTGAACATCACGGTTGACGTTGCTAGGCCACATAAAGACCTACGGCTAAGGAGAGAATAGTGCCTTTTAGCCTTGCGGAATTTAACTGGAAACGCGGTGCTGAGCGACTAACAGCATTCCGGAAGGACGTTATAAACGTTAACCTAGGCTTCGTTGACTTCCAGAAGGAACAACGCCCAACTCCAACCGTTAAATCAGCAATAACATTTGGCACAGTCTAAATGAGCCCTTGAAGGCTAGTATTATGGCCAACAATCGAATATTTAAGAATACAACGATAGGGAGGATATATTAGAGGCAATGTGGGCAGTATCGCATCGTGGATAAGTCGAGTTAAGGCATTTTCAAATATTCCAGCTTTTTCAACTTCAATTCATAAACAAAAGTGAAAGATGTGAAAGCGTAGAAATGAAACGATAACATCAAAAATTACGACATTGAACCTAATATGAAATGAAACTATTTAGCATTCATAACTGATCCACCTTTACAACAATGAATCAATAGGTTATATGTTACCTGTAAATGAATTCATACCCGGCCTTTGTGAACACTGAAAAAAACAATAACATACAACGTAATAATATTTTGAAAGAACGATCGATAATCAATAATAAGCGGAAGTTAAATGAGTGAATAGGAAATAGAACAAGAAGAAGAGAGGAGAAAAGAAGCATTAAGCGTGGGAAAAAAATTCCAAAGATAAGTACATTTCTGGCATCATTACACACGCGTGGGAAAATTCAATAAATTGGCGCATTAAAAAAATCCCGCCATCTTAAGGTTGAATATGGATTTATTCAGTAAGCACTGGCTTGCGTTCAACACAACAAAATAATCCCAAACAATCGACACTCAATTCAGCACTTCCGGAGCTTTATTGCCTGAGGCGCCAATTTACTCTTCAAGATAAAGTGCGTACCTTCGTATGACACAATTCAATTTCCGCTGAATTTTTCTTCGAATTTAAATATGCAAATAAAGTTGTAAATGAATTCGACTCCGAAGAACTCTTTCGTCACTGGAACCAATGCTGCAATTTTTTCAAATTTTTGCTTCAATGGATGATAGGTAGTAATTAGTGACTCCGGGAGTCAAACTCCTCCATTCACTTAGACAGTTTTAATTTGAATCCTCCCACTCGCAACAGACATTTCAGTGCATAGTAAAACGACCGATTTACGTCTCATGGAACTATAAATACGAATGAATTTTCAGAAGAGTCTAATACTGAAGCGGAACTCAGATAATTTTCAAATTTCTCCAAATCCAAAAAAAAAACGAAATTTTATAGGATTTTGATAAAACTTTGCAGCTTTAAGTTGAAAAGATTCATGCTAGTTGGCACAACACTACTCCATAGAAATGAAAAAGTGCTAAGCAATGATCACAGCATATCGGCCATTTTGTCTTTGCAATTCGATGCAACCTACATAAAACTTGAAATAATTATATATGTTACCTGTATCAAGCTGCATTCACCTTGATCTTCATCCAGCCCCCCCCCCGGCCGCTATTTTTAAATGCTTTTTTCTGTTCGATGAATACGTACGTCGAAAAAACGCTCGAAAATATTATCACGTTTCACCAATAAAATTAAGGAACGTTTTTTATGAATTTTCATAGAAGTTATGATAAATCTTTCGGGAAATGCATTATATATGAAAAGAAAAATAGTCAGCGAGAGAAAAAATTGACTATGAATATGAAAATTTTTACGTAAAAATATGTCGTTCTTAAAGAAAAAAATCAACTCCTAAAGTTCATTCATTGAATGCAAAAGGCACGTGTAGGAAAATGAAGAAAAAATGTAATCTATGACCCGGGCAAACGTCTCCTTCTTCTCAAATCAAACCGATGAAAATATATTTTTTCAGTCAGGAAAAAAACTTTTAACGGGATTTTTATTTTTTTGAGAATGCAGAAAAACTTCTCATGCGAAACTCTCAGTTTTCAGGGTTTTCGAATTCAATCAGCGCTCCCTCGTGTATAGGTTATTACACATGTACTTCATTCACTAAATAAGTCTAACCAATGTTATTGAATTATTATTTTATAATCAAATGCTAAATTTTTAAAGAAAAATAACTACTATATACTAATTAATATCCAATTATTTTATACCACAAATTTATATAAACTGAAATTTTACTGCAAACTTAGCGTTTACTTCATTCTGATGTCATCGATAATAACAGTGATTTTGCAAATTACATAAATATAAAAGGAAATTCATAAATAACTTTATAAAATTCAATAACACTCTAATCTAATTAGCGGAATAAGCGCAATATTCCGACATTCTCTATTTATATCGATGCAAATAATATTTTGCAATAATGTCCTCGATATTCCCTCCAAACAACATTAAATTTCAACGAGTATACATATATATGAAGGGCTCCATATATATACACGTGTAATGCCTCATTTGTTCATTTTCCGTTTCAGAAGTTCTAAATGTGGGATGTGCAATAATGTAACGATGCCTATGTGATGCCTGCATTCGTCTATGATGACATCATATCATCAAGAAAGTGATGTGTGTCAATAAAACAACACAATAAAAGAGTGGAATCAATAAAATAAATAAATAAATAAAAAACAACATCTCTATGTGTATGTATGTACTTCCCCCTTCCATATGTTCAAAACAACTATTCCAACGTTAATGTGTAAAATGCGTGGGCACCGATTGATCTAATCGAGTGCACAAATAAACAACACATATAGTGTCGTTGTTGTACTTGTTGCACCACGTGTTTGAGAAAAACAAAAAAATAAAACATTCTTGCAAAAATCAAATTCATCAACAAAAGCGCGTGCTGTGCTTTTTTCCTCCTTTTTTTTTGATTTCTTCTGGCAAAGTCTAAACGTAGAATGATCGTATGAGTATCGCAAAGGCAAAAAAGAAGAGGAAAGTCTAAGTTAAGCTAAATCAACGCCTTTATGAAGGGTTAAACTTTTTAAAGGGTTGGCTCCAATATTTCAGAGCACTCATTTATGCGGCTCCCCCTTCCCCCCTTCCAGGAACTGCCTGGCTTCAATTTGTCAAAAACACCTCTTATATTCACCGAAGCACTATGAACTTCAACTCTAAAACACATAAAACATAGCAACAGCTAAATAACACAATAGTTATGTTCATTGTTCAAAAATTTGCTATTGAATGAATAAAAGGATTACGATTTTCTAGAGAAAAAAGCCTAACCCTTTCAAACATTACGAGCCTTCAGATGAATAAAATGTGGCCACAATACCGTACCACCATGAGTAAACTGACCAGCTCACCAACTTCCCTAGACTCTAGGTGAAGATAAGAGGTTCTCTCATAGAAGAGTCACTTCAACTTGAAATCTTGTTCAGGCTATTGCGACATTAAAAAGTACTTTAAAACTATGAAAAGGGTTATTTTCACGACATGTGTTATTGGTGGAAGAGGATCACATCTCCCCCTCCCCTCACCCTACAAAATTAGTGAAAACGTCGACAAGTTCCATTGCATGTGTTTTTCGCTCTTCACCTACATTTTGCAAACCTTTCAACCCCCTCCCCCATTGGGCCTTTTCCACACCATCATGCATAACAATTAACTCATCCATTCAAAGACAAGGAATATGCTATTTGGTGCTAATATTACTCTTTCCATTTTTTCTATTAATTACAGTTATTAAAAACTGCATTGTTTACACAGCGCTCATTTAAAATTTGGTAAAAATGTTGGAATGATTTTCTGAAAAAGATTGAAAAAATTGAGAAGAATTTATTGAAATATTGTTATATCTTTAAAAAAAAAAGTGATTTCATTGCTCAAAAAAAAAGAATATGCAAATTGTCAACATTCATATTGAAATAAAAAAGTAAACACTTCATAAGAAAACATACACAAATGAATGCTGAAATAAATAAATTTAAAAAAAGAAAAAGAAACAGCATTCATATGACGTAATAAAGAGAGCGGTAATGATGAGAGATCGGTGATCAAACCAGGCAGATATGTTGTTCTCTGTTTGAAGGGTGCTGTGTTCCTTTTTTTTCTTTTGCAGGATTCGTCCAACAAAAACAACAACAACAATAATAACACCTTTAATCAACTATCGTTTGTTTACCTTTTGATCTAATCATCGATTATGAACCAATCATTTAAGTGCACCGGAAAGAAATATTGGCACTATTTGAAATACAGTGACGAGAGGTTAAACATCTATGACCATTAAATATAAAATTCAATCAATTCAGACAGCTAATGAATCTACCTGAGTTATTGATAATACCATTCAATATAAAAAAATTAATTTGTGCATACAACGAATTCATCTATGGTAATAACTATACTATTGTATACAAAAATTCAATCTGTTTACGTAGACAGTGAATCTACTTGTGCTATCACTAACGAGAAAGATTGGAGAAATCGACAAAAACACTACTATAAAATGTAAAATCTTTTGACATTTAGGTATTATTATAAACGGTACTATTTAATGTTTGAGGCAAGCGGTAAGATAGGCAGAGGAGCGGTTAATAAATAAATTGATATTTAGATAAACCTACGTCTGTAGCGATATAATCTTTTCAACATTCAACGAAAAAAAGGGTGACATGTAAGTCGGAAAATTCGACGATTGCAAAAATCCGAAATGAAAATTGCTGCTACTAAAATATTTCACAAACAATACTCAAATGATCTTCGTATAACCAAATGTTTATATCGATAAATCACGGAAAATTTCCGATTATTAAGCGAATATTTCCGGTTATTAGATTAAATAATAATATTTCCTTAACTAATATCGTCAACTACCGTCATTTCAACCAGGTAAATTTTGAAAAATTTGTTAATAATTCATCACTGAATGAAAGTACTAATCACAAAAGAATTTTGCAGCAAGATATCCCTAGATGACGTCATTCAAGTGCAAATTTTACGTTCACTACTAAACAATTACAATAGAGACATAATTTACTAAGACATTGACATCATCGGATATCGAGTGACAACTGAAATAGACGAGAAAAAGGGAAAGGCTTTCTTAAGGTGGAAAAACATGCGCAATTATGGTCGACGGATGGGAGAAAATTTCAGACCTAAAGAAAAAAATTTCCTATGTATTTCAATATTTTCAGTTTATTTCAATTGAGCGTGGAGTCTTCACCTATGTAGTTGTTTGCTTTTATGAAGGATGAAAAACACTAACAGCTTCAGATGAAAATGAAAACTAACAGCCTATTCTATGCACCACTAATTGTTGATAAATGTAATAGGAAATGAAACAGAATTTGATACCTATATTTACCAATTCTGCCACCGGCCAGCTCCCCTCTATCTAGTAGTGACCTCAGTTGACACAGATAACGACCCCTCCCCCACCCACCTCTTTCCTTAGTAGTGACCTCAACTCACAAAGACAGTCATGCGACCAGAAATTCAAATATTTGTCAATCGTATTTCGTCGCAAAAGTGCTTTAAATGAATTGACTAATTAGTGTTCAAAATACATTCGATCGTAATACAAAAAAACACCGCTAAATGTCAACTTAAAATGAGAAAAAAGAAACAACTCATTTACCATTACATTAAAAAAAAAGGAAAAACTATAATGCACATGAATTTCTTCCACTTCGATCTCTTTTTCTTCCAACAAAGTAAGAAAAAATAATTCGACGTATCATATATAGTATTCGTGTAGTCGATTAAAAGATATAGATAAGCAAGTAATCGACAAAATCCCCAAAAAATATATCGACGTATTTGCGATAAACATTCAAAGTGATAAGTGATATTAATGTATTGTTTTTATTCGATATTTAAATCACTTTTTATCATCGAATTCCCATTTAAAACAAATTCGTCACTCAATATAACATAAACTATGATTATGTAAACGGACGTGTGTTATATCATCTACGGATTTTTACTTCCTCTAGTCCAGAATCTAAAATAAAAGACCTTCATAAAGTATTGTATTAAATCATACCCTTCGCTTATCACCCCCTCCCCTTTCCTCTAGCCATCTCTTATCTTCCAGTAAGGCTAGCAGAAATAATCCACACCTATCATAAAACAATTGCAAAAAAGATAGAAAATAATAAGAAGAGACGAATAAAGAGTTGAAATTTTTGAATGACATATCTTTGAAGACTAATAAAATGTGCTGTGCACTCGTGGAATTCACACGAGAACAACACATGCGACTAAAGGTGATTGTAAAAGCAAAACGAGAACAAAGATTCGAACTTCGTGAGAGAATCAATTGAGAAAACGAAACAAAAGCAAAACGTAGAATGACGATCACTCGACGGGGGGATCGATGAAGCTTGTCGAATTCCATCATCAAATCATCCCACTCTGGCTAATAGAACCTTGCAAAAAAATTTCCACCATGAATTATAATGTTGTATTGGTTGATATGATCGGAGATCACACCTCCCACAACGAGTGGAAAACCAATTTTAGCAACCCCTCCCCCATAACCAGTAACCAAGCAACGGTAAGGGGTAGGCAACACGGACCGACGGAGCGCGTAACGCCGATAAATGCACATTGCCAACGCGCACACATTGCCCCTCTACGCTCTCTTCGCATATACGCGCGCCTCGCTATGATGTGCCGGGCGGCGTTTCTCTCACTCTTCGTTGCTGTCGATCTGCGAATATTACACGATGAATGCTTGAATTTCAATTGTTCTTCAAATATTCCACACCCTTCACAAATCCACTGGTGACTGTGATTATCATGGAATTACCTTATGATATCCTTGGAGTTAAAAGAACGCTTTATTAGACGTTCTATAAACAGCAAACCGAACAAAGAGTGGGCGGGTCTATGAGCGGCAAGATCGATAGTCTGTGCGGAGCGTTGTGATGCGTATATGCGAAACGTTTTGCATACAGTTTTCGCATTTTTAAACAATTTCCGAAAATTCTCTTCCTCCGCAACGGAATGCGAGTTCCGTCGGGCGATTGTCGAATAGGAATGATTAGCGGAAAGTGCGGCATTCAATCGGCGGAGTATATTTGCTCGCAAGAGATTTGTAGTTTGCTCTACTACACACATACACACACAATCGCTTCGTCACACAATTCTAAGGGCGCGCGTTTGTTTTGTTGAATGATTGCCGACGCGTGCGTCGATGCGATGCGTATAACATTGAGCATAGATGCACATTGCAGCACTATTTCGTATGCGGCGTAGAGTCGCGACGGCGTTTCGCTATGTCTTCGTAGCACTCCGATCTAGATCGACTAACGAAGGACTGGCACGACCTCGTAAAACTCGGCCATTTCTTTGCATCTCTCTCTTCTACTATTATTTCATGCTCTTTTCACCATCGGTGTCGCGCTATCTGTTCCTAGTCATTCTAGGTGTTCTTTTCTTTCGCGGATTTCTTCTTTATGTCATTCCTCTTCAGACGTTCTCAATCTTCGGTTGCGATATATTTTCTTTTCTAGCGTGGTTGTTCTATCTTGCTCTTGTGTTACTAGTTACAGCAAATTCTCCGTTTCTTGTCCTCGGTTTCATTGCGATGAATACTCTTTTCAGAATGTTTATTTCCCATGTGCCTCTTTCATTCATATGATTCCTCGTTCACAAACATAGTCCCATATCGAACTTGGTCAGAGCTCATACGCGTTTGGGCGACTCGAAAAAGTGAACGTGCACTTTTGCCTCTTATATATCACGTAGTTTCTCTCTATCTCTCTCCCTCTATCACTTTGATCTGCTTTGCAAGAACATTTGGTATCTATGTTATAAAACTAACTTTTTACATGCGTTGATCATTATTAGTCCAAACACACGACTGTCACTAAACTAAACCCTCAAAACTTGTATATGTATGGCAATAAAGCGAGGTTGATCAAAAATTCCGGCCAGTGGAGCATAAGACTGACGATGATTGGAAGTGGGGGGGATGCGATAAAATGTTCTCACGCCGTAGATCAATGACCCGTATTCCAGCATTCTGAACGTTAAAAAAAATTAAAGTTCCGCATTCAACTGCGCAATACTTCACATAAACAATAGACACACAGACAAATCGTGTAATTACGTCGAATCGATGACGTCATCGGCTTTTAATTGGTTATAAAGGATAAGTGCATGGGATGAGATCATTGTGCACATCATTCGGTGTTTTGATCTTTGAAGTGTAAAAAACTAAGGAAACCGCTTTTGGGCAGAGTGAATCTCAACGACGATCACCGATACTGATTCCTGGGAAGCGCTCGAACAACTTCAGTGGTACGAGAAGTCGTTAGCTCGAGCTACATCAACAATACGAGATGTGGTTGACTCATCTTCAATACGCTCTCACATTTCTTTCTTCATTCTCAATATCATTCTAAACGTACCATTCCGATTCCGAATGACATCCATTGCAAAACGAAACACATCAAAATCATTATCCTTTCTACTTCCGCTCAAAATGACCTTCCACCAGTCGAAGGAAAAAGATGTTTGCTATTGTAATACATACTGAGGTATGAAAGAACTTACACAATATAGCTTTTTATAATTTTTCTCATTAGAACAACCGACTAGTGAAATGAAAATAAATAATAGAAGTCATGCAATAATGCATTCATATTTCGATTGATCGTACAAATCAACAACACATCTTTTACGATTTAATTGGCATAAGATGGATATCCATCTGCAGGTGAAACGTATGCAAATTTTGAGGCACCTTAAAATGGTTGTAATTTCTTTCGAAGTTAATAGATTAACTTCACTTTTGCTATAGAAGGTCATCGCTCGTCTTAAATTGAAACACCGGATTTTATTGCTTTAGCTTCAGCTATTTTCGTGGACTTTTAACTGTGAAGCTGATAAGGAGACGCAAAGATTATATATATATATATATATATATATATATATATATATATATCGTTGTTGATGGTGCCGTATAGAGATCAGAATGAGGAGAAAGAACGACCTCAAGTCACGCTCGAATTTTACAAGCGGATGTTAATTTATGAGGTGCGTTTCAGATGGAACAATTTATGTGCATAACTATGCTATTGAAATCAACATCTTTCAGCATTCTTTTCGTGCACGACGGTAAGATGGGTATAGCAGAAATTTTATTAAAGTCAACCTTTACAAATTTCAAAATCATCTATAAAATAATCTCCAAAAAGGACTCATTGTTTTGATTTGTTTATTTCACCGTTAGATTATCAGCCCTTATCCACTAGCAAAAAAAATTTAACGAAAAAGTGAAAATATTTAAGTAAATATAAGAATTTATATAAAAGATAATATGAATAATTTACAAAGCTTTTATAAGCTAATAAAACGCTTAGGTATAATTGTTTGATTTGATTAAGTGCATAAATCTACTTTTAGTCTGTTTTTCCTCGTTGGTTAAGTACGGTTGATCTAAGATAAAATCCAGTGTTAAATGAATTGTCGATTGGTATGGAAGATCAAGATTCGCATATAACACGAACATTTTTCATTGGATAATAGCTGTTTTCATGATTGATATCGAAAGGAAGATGGTACATGAAGAGAATCTCACCGAATCTCATCGTTCCCTTTTCGTACCCTCTTTCCAAATAAAGGGAGTCGTCATTTTCCTTATAAAGAAAGAATGACAGCATATGCGCTGCACAATGAAGTTAGAAAGTTAGATGCATTAACAGTACTCATCCATAACTTAAGACTCAAAATTTAGAAGGTGAATTAAACTCGCTGAACTCAAGCTGCGGCAGATTTGCCGATTCAAAATATGCATTAATGAATGGGTCAAAACTATGCTGCTTAAAACGGTATGAAATGATTGAAATAATTGAAAACACCATTTTTTTAATGAGCATAAGTTAAAAATAAGAAGCAAGTTTTTATACTGCGCTATTAATTACATGACGCAGGAAGTGTAAAATATTTTTTTGTGGAAAATATGAGAGGAGAGGAATATAATTAATTGTATTGCGTTGTAAGGATTCTTTATTCATAGAAGAAGAAAGAAGACAATAGTGAAGCAGTGGAGTACAAGAACACATAAATGCGCATGATTAGATGAACGTCGTCCAACAGTGTATCATAAAGCAGCACTTCAAAAGACACCACAACACATCCATGCATCAATTGCTTAAAATCTGGCATCTCGCTCACGAACTAAACCATTCTCACAAGGGAGCGCAGATTGCAACATTTTAAACGATACATAGATAGAGTCAAATTTTCTGGAAGTCTATTCCAAACTCGCATCACTCTATGCTCGAAGCTGTGTAGAACGTTGTTCATTGAGTATATCTTGCGTGTCAACTGAAAATGATGATCACGGCAACTGTGATGGGAAGCAAAAGTATAGAGACTATGGAAGGATACATCAGAATGCATCAGAAAATCCATTGATAATTTTATAGCATCATGACAAATCAAGCCTTACTCTTTTATATACTAAATCCTCAAGCTTGAAAACCTTAGGCAGCGCAGTGTAGTCGGGTTTATAAGTAATTAAGGCAATAAGTTCTTTGGAACAACGACGACGAGGGGCGGAGGGTGAAGGGGGGGGAGAGGTGTTGGGAATTAAAAGGTGAATAAAGCAATAACCCGTCATGGGTTTCATTCAATGGTATAGAATATTGGATAATTTTTAGTTGAAGATATTCTCCATTTTCAGCATCGTCTTTCTACTGTTCCTTGAAAATACCGTTGTTCAGGCACCTCAGCAACAGAATAGAACTGGACACGAGCATATGGAATGGTTGATTTCCTTAGGGCATCAAACACAAGTGGTTTCAGTGTGCAGTTGGTCGTATCGGTCGTACATTAAATAAGTCTTTTATTCGTGTCCTTTCGTCTGGCCTTATTCAAATATGCTCAAATATAGTATTCAAATATACACATTATGCGAAATGTTTATGTTGGATTCATAGACAATATGAGAAAGAATTTTCTTTGTATTTGGGCAAATACCTTTTCAGGTTAAGCAAGAAGCACTATTGTCACATATTATGGTCAGAAATGTCTATCATTAGTGAACGACATTTTTGTGCATATTAAGTTCGTATGTGTTGACTACTATTATTTCATAGATTCACAAATAAATATAGAAACAACCCGTCGATTTTATTATATCATCAAAGAGCAGAGATGAGAAACGAAAAAATTCGAATTGCTTTATGTTTCTTTTTTGTGCTTTAAGCTTAGCTAATAAAGCGAAGTGCGATTTATGGTGCGTATGGAGACGAGGAAATGGAGAAAAATATTTGTGGGAAAAAATGTGGGGAAATAATTTTCCCCCACTATTTGTAGGGAAAGATAAGTTGGTAATTGCTTAAGTTTATAAGGAAACCGTTAGGGAAAATGAAGTGATGAGTACAGTCAGACAGGAGTAGGATAAGCCATCGAATATGCATTAGAACATAAAACTCGTAACTGAAGTTCACGAATATTAATAAGAAAACCCCTTCCCTCGCCCGCTTCCTCCCCCAACCCCCTCCTCCCACCTTCTCCACCTGCATAGTAAGGGGACGAGTTTAATTAATGGACGCAACATTTTAATGCTCGTTAAGTTGGCTTAAACGTAACTGTGTAATCCGCTTGATAAACGACGTCCCAACTCTCTTTCTGTCTCTCTTTCTCCCCCTCTCCCTCCCCCTCCTCTCTCTTTCAAAAAACTTCACATTCATAATAGAACAATAAGCAATATTACTGATTAGGCTCACCATATATAGTAGCAGAATGACAAATATTTTCGATGTGCTTCACACCATTTATACATCGCTCTTTGAATTTTACTTTTAAAAAGTGTTTTTTTTTTTTTGTTAAATGTTTGCTTTTGACTGTTTTTACAAATACTTTAGCGTCGAACAAGTTGTCATACTTTTCAAAAGAAGAATAAAGACATGTTTACCGTGACTGGAATTCTTGGCTGTTTACTTTTTCCTCTTCATTTCGTTTTATCCTCAACCGATCCTTCAAAAAAAGACTAAAATATGCAAAAATATCGGGAATCAAATGGGCATTTTTTAAATAAACATAGCCATAAGCATCTCTTAAGAGTAATTAAAGTTAATAAATGAATAAGCGATTTGTTTAAGCGTTCAACTAGCTCGTTCAATCTTTAATTCCTTCAAACCTGATTCAGCTGTGCAAAAAAATAAATAGATAAATAAGAGAGAATATTGTTCAATTTATCGATGCATTACTGCTTATATATTTTATTGCCAAACGGTGAGTGAACAATCGCTGAGATAAGCAAGAAAATGTATCATTGCTATTTCCGGGTCATTTTAATCCACAGTTTTTCTGAACGATGATAGGAGCGTTTCCTAGAAAAAAAAAAAAACTTTTAAGCTGCACAGAAATTTACAAGCAAATTTTATTAGCAGGCAATTCCCCAAAAGTAATGACGTAATGTCTACCGTAGCTGATCGTACAAAAGTCCCAGGATTACTTTTAGCAGTTATCGGCCGGTAGTCTTGTATTTAAGAGACGCCCCTTTTCAAAGAGTGGTTGGTGGGTTTGTGCTGTTCATAGCTTTGTTTTCCCCTGCTTTGATTCCTTTTTGAAGTGTGCTTACGCATCTGTTATTATGGTTACGGAATAGTGTGGGGGTGGGGGGGGGGTGGAGGGGAGGGAAGGAGAAGGGTGATTCATGCCTCTAAATCAAGGTAGTAGAGCATTTTTAGACATAACTCTGTCTGCGTATAGATCTATATTCGATATTGGTCTTCTCTTCACAAAGAGGTTCTATTTGTTACTCTCTCTCGACAGGCAGCTTTTACATGAGGAGGCTTATATTTGCACAAATACGGTAGATGTAGCTTATAGCTGCAGTGATACTGTTTTGTTCGATCAAACCAATGATATTGAACAATTTGAACGGTGCGTAATCACTAACATTTTACAGTATGTCAAAGCATAATTGCTTATCACTCACCACAGCCTTCTTATATCCAATTATTTATTCTTTGACTTTGTGTAAACCTCAATTACTTTGCAAATTATTCATCAACAACATGCTCAACCTAAAGTTAAGCACTCACCTAGACACCCTTGCAAAAGAGTATACTGTAGTTCTAGTTAAGATTCATCGACTATTCTTATATATGAAAGTCGACACCTTTGACCTTCAACGTAGGAAACAACTTTTTATCCTTTTTGCCCTTAAGGCATAAGTGGCACATATAATAGAAATAACCAATTTTCCTGCTTTTCGATTACTCGTACGCATACAATCCATAAAATTAAAGCGCCCATGAATTCCATGTATCGCACCTTGCACCTTCTTTTCTTCAAATCGCACTACTGTGGCGCCAAAAATTCAATCGAATTGAGGGTTCGTCATTGTATGAGTGGACATGAAGTGCAAATGTTGTTTGGCGCATTGTGACCGATCTATTGCAATGCAGAGATGCTAGTGAAATCGAGGGACGGATAGTCCAATTGTGACTAACTATACTGTTGCATATTGTAGATTGCATCTCAAGTAGCTCGAGTTTTAGTGGATTAGTTGTGTGCTGAAGCTTGAGTTGCACTTCAGCATAAGTTCGTATAGGTTTAGCCTAATTAATCACTAATTTATTAATAAGCAACCAAACGAACTCTTTGATCACAAATGAACGAAATAACGATCAATTATAAACAATAAAACAGTAAAGCAAAAAAAAAAAGAAAAGAATACACAAGACCAGCTATATAATATTTCACAACGTGGAACGCTCAAGAACGTTTCTGAAAGGGAACGCTGAATGCTGCGATTGATAATATTCGAGAGTGAAATATTTTGATGTAAAAAGATGGTTGCAAAAACTTTGAAAAATAAGCGAGATCGGTGATCACAATATCATATGACAGATTATTGAATGATTTAAACATTTATTTGCCTGAAAGAATTTCTTTTGTTAAAAAAAACTAGGAAAACTGCTCCAATTACCTCACTGAGGAGATATGAATTGAAAAATATAGGAAATTGGAGATAATTTCATATGTAGAAATTGAGTCGTCCATGCTTCTTCTCAGCTCAGTAGATAAAAAATTGACATGTTCAATTATAGGTAAGGAATGTAATTATCTTAATTAAACGTCTCAGGTAACCTTTATAGGTGATTGCTTCATGTCCCAATTCAGAGAGATGTTTGCTGAAGACTCTCTACGGATTCTATCAACAGTGCAATTAGTGCCGTTCGATTCATGCAACCGGAAGAACCGCAATTAAGAATGAATAATGTGCAAATTTCACACAACCATTAAAAAATTTGTCACATAGTAAACCTTAATAAAAGAGTTCATAATATTATGTAAGCATTGGTGGCATCGTCGATAAAAGACGAGCTAAATTAAAATATGCTATTTACTAAATTCCCTAAGCGCTTTTAATCTAAATAATAATTTTCAATACTTTATCATTAATAGAAGGCGAGAAATCATTGCAGTCATTAGTAAACAACGTTTCAAACTTTTCTTGCTGAAAAATAAACTTGAGCATCATTATCGCGATCATTAAATGCTAATTAATGCTGATATATGAGTGATGATGTGATTTTGAAAGCGAAACGATTTAGTTGCTTATAAAATTGAACCATGATAGATTAGCTTGCAACTTTCTTAGCTTCAGTAAATAGATTATATAAACTTGCTGAAATTTAGCAACTGCTATATTACTTGGATGGATTATTTCGATCGTGAATTGTAAAAAACAACAATGCCACCAACGTTATACGTTTAAAGCTTATTGAAATTTGAATATAAGATATAAGTGTTGGCATAATTTAGACTAGAATTGAAATATGAAAATTACATATAAAATTTATGACATCTGTTCTTTTCATTTAGCATACATATACGAGTTGATATGCAATATTAAAGCACGTATCAAGTTGAATGCGATGATGCGCAGCTGTAATAAACTTTATAAAGTTTCATCGTACTGTACAATTAATTTCAGAACTTAGTGCGGTTTTCATTAGCAATTATTATGCCCATATTCCTCATCTTTGTAACCTATCCATTTGAATGCAATTACAGCCCCATTCATTTTTATCCCGCAATGTTTCCGGTTCGAGTTTTGTTCCATGTATTGCTTTCAAAAAATCTTTCTGCAGGTATGTCAAACTATTAAACATTACTGCAGACCTGAGCAGTTATTATAGAAATAGTAACAAATAAGGTTAGATAGCTAATTGGCTAGCATTTGCATGAATGGAAAAAAATAGCTTGTGCTTGAAAACATCGAATTAGAAGATGGAAAGGAATGCTGGAATCCACCTGGTCCGTCTGGCTGAGTGGTCTAAGGCGCTGCGTTCAGGTGCCGGTATACTTCGGTAGGCGAAGGTTCAAATCCTGCGGAGTACATCCTTAACTTCTTCCAACGCAATGACACGCGAATTCTGAAAACCAACGTTCTGCCTCCTGAGGAACAGGATGTGACCTCTCAGGATATTAAACCCACCCACCTTGCAAGCTTCCTCAATGAGCATCGCTATTGCCGTGTGTGTCCTCCCTCGGGGCTGTGCACTTTGATTGCTTCTGTGAAAAGGAGCTCTAAATGCAATCCCAACATTATCTTTCATGTTGTAGTTGCAAATTTTGAATAGCAATATCAAGTGATTTGCATATTTTGCATCGCGAGTGGTCATCGGTCAGCTTGGCTGGTCATCTTGAGCTGATTACTTTCATATGACAACGTTGTCAACAATTGTTGTAACTACTACTTTCCCGCTACTGTTTTTTCTTCATTTTGATGAATTTATAGAAATCTATCAATTTCTGTTGAAAATACTGGATTGGTCAGTTTCCCAAGAGTAAAGGTGATTTGCTCAATTAAGAGCGTCTATTATATTAATACTGTATGCGATGCTCAAGAATCGGCTATCGAGAGTGGAGTATTCCCGGCGAGTATTCAGTTAAATCGAACGAGATTTAGGATGAATAGATAGAGGGAGGGGGAAGTGGGAAAAGGGTGGAAGACACTAGAAGGATTATGTCCAATGCAACAAAGCAAATTTTTCGAAAGATTTCATAGATGTTTTAGGAAGTGTAAAATTCAAAATGTGCTATCATATTTATGCACCACAAACGATAATGTTCAAGACGCGTCAACCTTTTATATACAGTCTAGTTTCTCCTTGCTAGCTTCTGAATCAATTCTCCTCCCGAAAATATTCGGTAAGGAGGGAAGGGGAGTAGTGGAGGAGGCGCTTCTATTAGTTACGCATTTCTGAATACTGGTGAGTATCCGAACCCATTGAGTACATGCGGGAAGGTATTTTAGGCCTTGTGCTATGGAGTGTTAGAGCGTTTGCGCAATTGGCTGCTTTGAATAGGTAAACTACAAAGAGCGCATTTCTTGCTAGCTCCTTTTTGAAATGAAATTCTTGTGTAAATCCTTGTGGTTTCGAAGATTACGATAGTTTATTTGTCGACAAAGTTATATATGAAAGTCGCTCAAAATTACAGATATATGCAAAAAAAGTACAGGCAATCGTTGACATTTTTTACAAACACAGAGGCCGACAGTTGGCAGTGTGAGCTCTAAGTAGCCCTACTGGCAAGTAACCTATATATAGGCAATAAACTATTAGCTGAAACTTGTTAATTGGTATATATTTGAAATTATATCGTTCGTTGGTGATTCGCACACACTGCTAACTTTTGTCGATACTTATGGGTCATTCGACGACAATACTCGAAAGTTCCATCGAAACTGTCACCTTTCCGCCACTTCAAAAGGTGCTTATTTGCCGACATATCCGCCACCTCCTGGATACCCTCCACCTCCGCCGATTGGGTAGCCACCACCACCGCCGACCGGATATCCTCCGCCTGCACCTCCACATGAAATCGGTATCACCACCACCGGACTCGAGCCGCCGCCCATTCCGCCGCCTAGCGGCATACAGCAGCAACGACGGCCACCGCCCATGCAAGCGAACGTCGGCGATATTATAACAATTAATAGCAATAGGTGCCTCTGCAAGTGGAAATATGCATACACGGTTGATGTTCATGGCCAACACCAATTCTGTTCATTTTGGACATCACTGCTAATTGCTAATCGGCGACATCATTGCTAATCGGCGCCCGCGGACACCTATGCGGCGATCGGAAGAATTGAGCTTTAAATCCCATTTTCAGACAAATTTTTCAGTTACTGCTGAACAGTTTTAACTGTAAATTAAACGATAGCTGGTCAGAATACTGAGATTGTCAGTTGAGCCTTCTGTGGTCTTTTTGGTGCTAAAGGTTTCTCAGTTTCCTCGATAATCTCTCAACTAGGATATACAATTTTGCAATCGAAAACTCTTAAGATATATTGCATTCCTTAGAAGTTGAAAGGATGACTTCGATAGTAATTTCCTATTGCTAAATTATTTGCTGAATAATAAAGCTATCCTCAAGTATTAAAAGATAATCGGATGGATCGTAATTTTTCTATTTCAAAGAATGCTAATGCAAAAAGAAGTGGAAAATTGTAATAGCTGGAAAAAATGCCTTATTGTCATAAATTTATGAAAAATTATAACTGAACAAATGACTAATCTTAGAAAAAAAAAAGCGAATTTGTTTGTCGATCATGCCTATAACTTAACGATCTCTCAACGAAATCTTGAGAAATATGCAATTCAGCTAGTCAAATATCCAGCACTACTAACTTGATCGGCTCTTTGTTTTTTAATTATATGGGCAAATGAATAGATAGATGCATATATGCAGAAAGACTTGGAGATGAATATGTACAGCTAAGTTTAATATTTTAGAGAATACGTAAAATTATATTGGCCTATTATCATCATCGTTGGGTATGAACATTAAATAAAGGTGGCAAATGCTCTATATGATAGCAATTAAAAGCTGAAAATTTTCAACGATAGTTCACCGATAAGATGAACGAGTATAAGAGAATTGATGGAAATGTTAAGGTAATCCATTATGCGTTCATCATGAATTCGTTATTAAACTTTAGTCATTGCTATTTTAGAATTTACCTATTTTAGCACAATAAATTGTAAAAAAATAACAGTTTCCAATATTAAATTTATTTATAAAAGTTACCATTTTAGCCGGATGAGATGCAGTGCTGATTGCCAACTGAATGGGAAAGTAGACAATTCACTGATGGGCAATATGCATCTACGCTCGTTTAAATACCTCTATAAAAGAGGATATAAGTGTAGAGATGGAATTCACATCGTTCGAGAGCACGTTTTTAGCAATCGAAATAGTATATTCAACAAGGAGAGTGGCATGAAATTGCGCAATTGCAAAGAAGTACCAATGAACATGAAATGCAAAAGGTTTTTTTTATTTGCCGGAGGGGAATTATTTCATATCTTAAGGCGATCACGAAACGAGTTCCTCGTTTAATGACGGTGACAAAAGAGTGAATTTTTTTGAGGATTTCTTTCTTTTGGGTTGAACGATAGATGGGCAAATAGGATGGTATCGCTGCTTTAGTGAATGCACAATAAATACGCTTAAGAGAGATTTAAAAAATCCTCACTTATTACCTCCACCTAGAATCATGTCTATCCAGAAATTTCTGCATTCCTGAAATTATCTTTATGGTTAAATTGTATTTCATATATTGGTATAATTTTATTTATCGTTCATGAAGTATATTGTTGAAGATTAATGGTTTCTGGAAACGCTACATCACCATAAGACGCTGATGGGAAAATGTTCACGGACAAGTTTTGTGACGTCATAGGTGTGCGTTATCGGATGAGTTCCATAGCCAGTTCGATAGCTTGTACGTAGGCTTTGACATTCAAGGATATTCATAAAAACATTTGAAACGTCTTGAATGAATTAAATTCGTTAATAAATGCAATAACGATGCGATGCAAACATATCAGAACCGTCAAAAGAAGCTCGTCTATTCCTTTATATAAGCAGAAAACCTTCAAATTGCTAAAGCCAACATTTATAGGTTATCAGTAATCGAACTGTTATAGCTAAAAGTTCGAGTATTTGATATTAGAGTTCGTTAGACATGTGATGAACGTTCTGTTGTTTGCATCCATAAAACCTCAAAAATAAGCTTATTCTCAGTTTATGATCCTATTCGATCACAAGTCATACCGATGCTTACTCATGAGATGAACTTTTCATATGGAAATTGCTGAACGTAAAAGCGATAGAATTGAACAAATTGAATTTCCATTTGTTGCGATACATAAAACAACAACGCAAAGCATATGTAGTTAAAGATAAAAGTGGCAATAAAGAGATAAAAGGGAGAATGTGTTAGCATTGAATCGTATAAATTTTTAGGCTGATTTTATTGCTCATACAATGATTTGAATACCTAGAAAAGATCAAATGTATGAAATTTATTTATTTTTAACTGTATTAGTCGATTTAAAGTTTCTATGATTTATGATCTCTTACAGCAATAGTCAATCCGAAAATCTCCACGAGTCATCGCTAAATTTCTCCTAATTGTTAATTTAAATTTCATCTTTTTATTTATAGTTCAAATGGCGAGTATTGATTGTTTATCCGCCGTTAACAACAGCAATATTGATTGATCAGAATCGGTTACTTAACTCAGCACTGCATTATTATTCAATTACTAACTGAATGGCTATATACTTAGACCTCTTTCAATATGAGAAAAAATTAACGTTGAACTTAAACAGTATTTTTTTTATACATGCAATTTCCTGAATATTTTTCACAAAGCAATAAAATGTTTATCGCACTTGTAACCACAGTGATAATATATCATGATCATTTAAATGAAGCATTATTCCATCCAGAAAGTAGTGCATTTTATATCGGTACAATGATGCAAGATTACATTTTAAAATCTCTTTTTTTGTTTTCGAAAATATTTACGCCGATTAAACCTTCAATTATGGTTATTTTATTTTTCTTCATTTCGTAAAAAGTTCCAAAGAAAATATGAATTATATAAGTGAATTCATAAATATGAAACTATTGACTTTTGAAAACAGTTTGAGATGATTTTAAAATTTTATGAAAAATCACTCAAAAGTATTTTTATCATTCCATTTCATCAAATGGTTTAAACTCTTCAGAAGTTTTTCTTTTTCATGTGAGAAATTGTGATTTTCTCCAATTATTTATATAATTGCTTTAATTTTCTATCCTCCTCCCCCTCCCTCCTCCCCTCTTCCCCTCCCCTCTCTCCTCAAGTCATCACATTATAATCTTTCTTAAGAAATATATTCAGCCATTAAAATAATATCATCATTACGATTAGGTTTCGTATTTCGAGTTTTTTTTTTTGAATTTTTATTAGGGTCAACATATATTCATTTTCTAAAATTTTATCAAATTCAATTTTGAAACTACGCTTAAAATGCAAATTTTAACAGAAATAGTAAATAATATTCAAATTAAAAGACGAAATATTTATTGGCCCGCTAGGCTCTCGTCTCACTTAATGAAAGTCCTCTCTTCAATAAGCGCTCACAGCTCCTTTATTAGATCTTTAGAAGCGAGACGTTAGAGACCCTGAGGCAGAGTTGAGTCTCCCGACATGAGCTTCGGCTCCAATTTGCTCCACAAATCCTGGGGATATGCTACTATTTTGAAAGGTGACTTCATATGGCAAACTCTACCGTTCAGGGGACACGAGCTCCATCCCCTCATTCCTGAGCGCTTGAGGCTCAAGGACCAATTTCATTATTGAAGTATAAAGGCCTACTCTATATATTTTACCGTTATTTCATGTTTGACAGAAATATGACTAAAACAAGAACTAGCTTTCGAGAGCATCATCATCAGATTTCAATAAAAATTATCTGAGATTTGAGATAGCTTGCATATTTTTGAATATTTTATTGAAGAGCCTCTTCGACGCTGTCCTCGCCTCGCAGTCGATGTGGCCATCTGACGTGGACAACGACCATTCTAAATAATGTTCCGAAGAATTTGCAATTCGGAATTGTTCAAGTTTCGACATCTCTTTCCGAAAATGTTTTAATATATGAAATTCTTCAATATCAATATCCGGGCTAAGCAACTTTAAATCACATTCAATTATAACGATGACTTCTCATCAATGCCAAAAAAATTCTCATATTAACCTATATTTCAGAAATCTTTCACGTACATTTCATTAGGCGTTTCCTTTAATCCTCTCGAAATGAAAGTTTCCCATTTTTATTATTGAGTATTGATATTTGAATATATGAATGATACTATCATTTGTATTCGATGACAAAATCGATTTTCTAATTTCCCAATCAAAATATTACATATTTAATTTTTTTTGATATGATCAACTCTCGATAGTTGTCGAATTTCATGAGAGTATTTGACGATTGAACTGCTTATAGAACTGCTGCAGGTTTCAACAACGGTCAATCACCGATTCCGAAACATTTCGAGATGAGTGACATTCAGGATAGCTCTGCGCACTTTCCATCTATCGCCTATCTTGAAACGCTCTATTAAGCGCCTATCGCCATCGGCATTACCCAAATATTCGTCTTCGGAAATCTACCGCCTACTAAACTATAAAAATCTCCCTTATCCCTTCCTCTCCTGCTCAATCCAGAAGGATGAAGAGGCTAAGAGTCGCCAGTGAGGGTCTTTTCCAATAGCAAGCAAAGAATCCTGCAGCAGACGAATAGCAATCCGACAAGAGTACCGTGAATTTTCTTTTCCACAGCAGAAAAAGAAAACGCCAGGAATTCATGGAATTCTTTCTTTCTCTCGCAAAGTGGACGAAGAATTCACAAAATTTTGCGCGTTTTATTTTTTATTTCACTACGTTCATGGTTCTCGCAAACTTTTTATATGAATTCGCAAATTTGCGCTCTCAAAGCGTATTACATCGGCGTTATATCTGCGCATATATATGTGTTTCTCATAATTCGGCAGCCACACTGAATACGCAGTTTGATGGGTCATTACATTCAATATATTATAGGGCGATCGTTCCTTTACCAAAAGCGAAATAGATCCGTTACTTTCAAAAAAAGTTAAATGAGGCCTAGAATTTGTGCATATCTTGCAACCATTCGGTTCCCATTCTACTCCAGTTGGCCGTTTTTGTTGATAAATCGTTCCAACTATCCCGCCAGGTAAAATATAGATATATTATTTTAGATGTTTTTTATTTTTGTTTTTTATAGTTAAGAAATCAGTTGATTAGGTGGATGCAAAGGTGCATACATTGCTAACTTCTATGGTAAGCCTTTCCATTTGTCTGTTCATTATTTATTTTGTTCTCATTTTAATCGATCTATTCCATGCTTCTTCTTCAACCAAAAAATTATTTATTGTTTTATTTATAAATAGTTACAGTTTATCAAAACGAAGATAAGTTTCCGCGCTCGTCGGTTTGAAATGTTTTATTTGAAGTGTTAAAACATTTGAAATGTTGCCAATTTCATAGATGCATTTTTTTCAATATTCTGAAATTTCATAGTCACTTTCTTATTGCATATTATCTACGGTCATTTCAGACAATAAAGGCGAACGACTTTCTTATGGGATCTTCAAAATTCTTTCTGCACAAATTTTATATGCGAAGAGGAAATCTCTATTATTTCACTTTCACAAGGAAATCGCATTTAAAGTTCATTCGTATTTCCTGTGAGAGAATCCTGTGTGCGAAAACGTCCTAATGCGTCATGATCGAATTACAGAAAAGATGAGTTGCCCTTTATGCTCACCTTAACTTTCGTTTACCTTTCGAATATTTAAATACATCGTAAAGAGCTATCCTCTAGTGACACTTCTAAGCCTATTATTGTACTGCAGAAATAATTTTTTGTCGGAAAAAAATAAACACAAAATTGCTATTGGAGTTTTGCAAATTCAAAAGAGAAATAACAGATAGCAAAATGTGCAAAATAACGAAAATGTGCAAAGTTGTAGTTAGTTTTTTTTTTCCTTTAATTTTTGCATTCGATACTGCGCTACTACTTTATTCTATATTACTTTAATCAAGAAAGCATTAGTTATGAAAAAATTTCTCTTCTTATCGCTTTCATTTTCGTTTAGGTGAAGTTGGAAGGTCAAATGAAGGTTAGGGTTCAGGCTCATGTCCTGTTTATCGAGTGCTGATGAGGCAATTAATCGTTGTCCAGTTCAGGAGGAAGTCTGGACCTGTTGTATTGAGTTGTGTCGATGGGTAAAACAGTTTAAATCTCTGACAGTTGCCACAAAGCGATAATATCAAGTAAAACAGGAAATATTCGGAAAGAAGATGCATCAATGAATGAATCTGCATTTATTTGAGAGTGAAATACCTTAATATTCCAAATTTTTTAAAATCTAATACATCATGTTCAATTTGTAGTCAACATTTACTAATCTAGTTGAAATTCGTTAATATAAAAAATACTGGGTTCTCTTTATTAGTGGTCGGAAAAGTGAACTGAACTTAAACGCAAAACTGAATTTACACAAAGCAAATAACGGATGGACTCTAACATCGGTTTAGAATGGTAAAATCTCGAATTTCGAATTTAATGTTTAAAATAGCATTTTCATTTAACAATGAAATGAAATTTAGTTTCTTTTATATCCCAAATATAGCGATTATGAAAAAAAATTCTGGTAGTGAAATTGAAGAATTGAAGAGTAGTAATATGTTTGATGAGATGCTTATTCATTTCGATTTGAACTATACCATTTTCACTCGAGCAAATGAACCATTTTTAAATCTTCTGATGACGTATTGCTTATTAGAATTGTTTATTAATGAATAAATAAAGTCATTAATGATAAGAAATTCAAGAGAGGAAAGGAACAACATCTAATTGTTTAGGTAATATGAATTTTTTAGGAAACAAATTATTGGCATTTCGCCTAAAAATCTCATTATATTCTATCATCTCATTTTGAGAGTTCTTTCTCTACGATAATTAACGTTGATAAAAATATTATTTCATTGAGGTGTGCAAAATCCAAAATTATTCCAATTATTCCTTTCATTTCTTCATTTATTGCTTTGTTTCTAATGCTTCACTTATTCCAAAATTCTAATCATTTATATTAATGCTGATAAAAATTCAGAATATTCAGCATTCCAATTCGTTTAACGAATCATTTGCAATGAGTGTCACACGCTTTATTTACTAATATCTCAACAATTGCACTATTATTTAGAACAATGCTTCAAAGTATAATACCGCAAAAGAAATGACGTCATATATTTACAATAAATATTAGCACTCTTTCGCCGCTCATTAACGTGATTCTTTGGGCATTGATTATTTCATTGAAAGTGATAAAATTTTTACAGCGACAATCACATTTTTTAAATAATAGATTCGAAGAATTTATTAGCAAAAAAAGAATTTATTAATAAATAAATAAACGTTTGCGAGATTATTACCGATAATTAAGAAGCTTATATAAATGTTATGTTAATAATAATAATAATGTAAAGGTAATGAAAATACGAACAAAGATATTTTGATTAAAATCGTTTGGAGTGCCAAAAAAAATGTGTGAAAGACACGATGGATTCTCGTTGAAAATTTGCAAGAATTCGCGCAGAGGGCCACGTCCATAGACCGGACACTGCAGCTAAATGCATAGGTAAAGGCAACTTCATATATGTTGAATTTGATTAGGTGAATTCAAGAACGATCACCTCGCTGAACTCATATTTGATAGATAGTAAAGTTTTTTGGTTTAGCAAAGGGGTGGGTGTGTGACCACATAATATGCGCTTGAATGACCTGCGGATACAATGGTACACATGCACTGTGCACCGGTTGTATATATTCAGATCTGTTCACAGATGTGAAAATTAAACAGATAATTTTGAAGTCATACTGTTATTCTTATATAATAGGAACACGCGAACATATAGAGGATACCAAAGAAAATGCAAAAAAAGTAATGAAGTAAGAATGGTGTGGTAAAGTTAAGAAATGCAATATTTTTTCTACGGTTTATTTCTTTTTTTCCATGAATATCTTCATACTGTTGACTTCTTTGTTGTCGATATTTCAATACCGATATAATTTTCTGAAATATCAGGCACATGTTGAATCAAATGTTTTTTATCATTTTTCTTAGAAATTAAAAGTTTTTCTTATAGACTGATTTGTTTGATATTTACAAACTTATCAAATGGAAGCACTCTGCTCTTTTTATTACTTTTGTATTCGTTTATTTTTCACATGGGATTTTCTTGAAATTAAATTATTGCAGAAGAGGATTCGATGGATTTTAGATGGTGCATCGATTGTGTACGTAGTGCGTATGCAATACAACATCACGCTTGAGAATGATAAACTAACTAACTCTCTTCGACGTTCTATTGCTTATCAATTCTTTTGCTTATACAATTAATTGAATTTTTTGCAATTTTTTATAACGTTAGTTCACATATTCATACCAAAATTTGAGTTCATTATACGGATATTGAAACTTTGAGAAAACTATATATTCCGAATCAATATGAGTATTAAATCCAAAAGAATATTGTCTTATTATAACATTGCTTAGCTAGACTAACAATAGGCACAAAACTGCTTAGTGCCTTTAATTATTTGTGGAGAAACATTTATTACTGTACAAAATATATATATATATATATATATATATATATATATATATATATATATATATATATATATATATATATATATATATATATATATATATATATATATATATATATATATATATATATATATATATATATATAGATTCTATGCAAACAAATCTGCGATCCAAATTATACGACGATGGTTTTTACTTCATAGTGTTTCAGCTTAGCAGATCATCGAAATGAATAAATTAGATCGACGAGATGTTCTCAAGTGGGATCAGTCGGACAATAGGTGCTTTGAGAATGTTGGATTTATTGGTGCCCGAGGCAAGCATTTGATTCGGAGTGGTTTTCAAGTCAGTGTCAACTTGTTTCTCACATTTTATGGTCACCACTGCTCGGTTTTTTAGACGATTTCAAGCTCTTTCGCGAAAAAAAAAAAACAGCTGTTCATTAATAATTCCAGAATGGAGAATGAAAAAGAACTATTTCGAAAATTTCTACACAAGCAAATAAAATTCCGTCTATTTAAGTTTCTGCGAAATACCGATCTGAAAACTTTTTGTGATTTACAGAAAAGGCAAAATAGCTTTATCTGTTCCTCCTTCCTTCCCCTTCCTCACCTTTTATATATATATATATATATATATATATATATATATATATATATATATATATATATATATATAATTTGTTTGACCCTAACGTAGATTCGACTCGCAACATATGACAAACCACAATTCATCTTCCCACCTCACCCTCTCCCTTCCTCACCCAAAAAACGGATGCTGAAATTTGTATTTGCCTTATATCGAACTCGCACTTTGTCAGCTATTCACGCTGGAAAGCGCCGTTATCGAGCGTTTGGGAGTGAAAGTAAAATCGTGCATATTAATAAATTTTTTGTCTCCTTTTTCCTTTCATGTTTCCCATGAGTGTGCACACATCTTATCGCTCTAATAAACAGTCATCTCACCGTCTCTACGATCTACCCGGCATACCTTTTCCCGCCTTCACCACTTATGCTGTGTCCTTGCTCTATGAAAATATATGCTGCCTAACGAATTCTTTTGTTTGTTTACAGAGAGCAACAAATAAAAAACCTTTCTTTCCTAGAACGATTGGTTGGTAATCTTTCATATTCCATGAAAAGAAACAGCAATTCTTGACGTTCTATTTTGTGTAATGTGCGGCACGATATGTGCTTTTTGCTAGCTCTTTGCTCTCATCGAAAACGACCATTGGTTTTCCGTAATGAAGTTCCCGGCTCATTAATTTTCCTTCCGACTGCCAAGATATGAAAGGTGTTTCTATGAAGGCCTTCAGATGCCACTTATGAAAAAAATATAATATGCAGTTTTTCCGTTTTGTTGCTTGTATAATTACAACAAAAGCATTTATGTGTTCTTTGTGATTTGTTTAAATGTTTTTTGAAATACTTTTCAAGTTATTCCTTTTTTTAAACTTTCGATTTGTGCGAAAAAGTCCAACAAACTTCTCTTCGTCATACAAAAAGCAAAACTTTAAAATTTTAAGATAAAAGAGAATTTGATATTCACTATCACGCAAAGCAATGAGAAATATTATCGATGAGAGTTTTTTCTCAAATCACACATCTAAACGAACAGAGGTGTCTTTTTTTAGAATTAACTATTTATAAACGAATATTTTTGCACTGCATAGAACACGTTCAATCTATAGAAAATATACTTGCTCCATTTGTACGTTATGCAGCATGAATATTTTGCACATAGGAAGCAGTAGTTGGCAATAAATTCTAAGGTGATCAAAGGTAAAGGAAGAAGATGAGAGTCGCATAATCAACTGATGACCTTTATAGGGGTTATTGCAGTAGAAACGTTATACCTTTACTTCTGCTTCACCTCTACTATACTACAAGTAATATGTATATAGCAGACATATATTATATTACACCTTCATAATGTTCCCCTTCTAAAGCATTCAGAAGTTCGCATGTTGGTATCAATGCAGCTATGAATTTATTATGTGTAATCTTGCGCTATAAATATGCGCCCATACTCAACTTTATTCTCATCAACTAGAGAGTTAAGTGATGAAACTTTGAAAAGTAAGTGCATGTTCAATTATAATACGATCATACGTGACTCAAATGGCGAAATTTCAGTTGAAAATTTATTCAGTCGACTATTTGTGTGAGACAACATCATTGTTTTACAAATGTTAAAACTTGGAAGTAAATGAAATTGACATGAGATTTTTCAATAAAAATTATGAACGCGCCTATATACTTGAATTGAGACAGATCCAAAGATTTTTATATATATCGCACCTTCTTATTCGCAGCTTTATTGAGAATAGTTACATAAACAAATATGAATTTGTGGGATGTTTTGAACATTGTCTAACAATGCGCTATCAGAAAATGAACGAAAAGATCACACAAGAATACTCTATTCCAAAATGAGTCGGCAGTAAGTAATGAAGTTCTTTCGGCAATGCTCAACTGACGACTTTTTAGCAATACTTGAACACTGCAACCATCAGTAGATATAACACCGAAGTCAAGAACGCTACTTAGTAGCAAAAGTTATTTGTAGTAAGGTAGAAGTAAAAGTAAAAGAACCTCAAATTATAGTTCGGGAAAACATGCATGTCGGAAGTTGTTATGAGCAGTTCCAATACTGCTAAAGAGCGCGGAAAAACTTGATACATTATTTTTTTCACGGGAAAATTTGACTACCATGAATTCGAGCGTTTGCCAATTGCATTAAGATTCTTGTGCGGAAAATGGAAGTCATATACAGGATGATACAGTGGAATAAGGTTAGCAGCAAATAGCCTTGTCTTACCTACAGTGTTATCAGAAACCACTACGTATTGGGTGTATAGCAGAATAGTCGTCTCAGATTTTTAAATCATTTCAGCAAAGAGCCAACAACGCCATCTGAAAAACCGCCAACAACGCTGTTTTCAGGTTCAAAAGCAGTTTTTTATGAGAGAACGATTTCAAAGGCTCTAACACAATAAATGTGCACAATTTCGGCCTCAGTTCTCAAATTCAACGAAGAAATCTAGTCACTTTAAGAGGAAATAAGCCGCGACGTCATGATCAAGCAGATATTAAGTCGATCCTTGTCGGATTTAAATGGCCGTTTCGCAGAAATTTGTCTGAGAGCACAGCCCTGACGATTATATGGAAAACTTCACAAGCGAAGGATGTCAGAATTGCCGAGGTGTGAGGTAGTTGTTTCGGCAAGGCGAAGATAAACGCACACTTCGAGTAAGAGAGGAGATATGAAAGAAAGAGGGAACATTAAAAAATTATAGTAAAGTGCCACCATACTGCTCTGGTAGTGCATTTTAGCGACATTGATGGGATCGCTGTGGTGTGAATGAAAATTTGCTGATGAGATTATGAAAAACAGTGAAAACTGAGTCTGCAATAGTATCTTCAAAATATAAATGCTTGATGCAGCATATAGGATGGTCCGGCTGCATGCCACTGCCTTCCACCAAACCATATAAGGACTAGTCTGCATGCATGCTGAACTTTGGCTGTTTATCGACATCCGGAAAATCACTGCGGTCGGCATGCACAAAACGTGGAAAGCACTTATCATTTCATCGGTCTAAGACTTCAAAATTTTCACTCGGATCGTGCTGAGCAAGCATAATAATAGCATTTTCGCAATTCCACCTCGCAACATCTCTTTTGCATCTTCATGTAGGTTTTGCAACAAAAATCGCGAATTTCAATAGGAATGTTTACGTGAAAGCTAGCTGTGCCATTTTTTTGCTGCGAAAACCCCCTGCAAACGAACGCTACATCCTTTTGTCGAAACCATGTCAAGAAATTCATCCTCACGATTAGTTTTTTAGGTGAGTTAAACAAGAGTGGTGCTTTTGAGAAAAATTTCAAGCAAATGTGTCCATGTAATAAGGCTGTTTGGTGGAAGAAAACTAAGGTCACCAACTATTACAGTTGGATGATTTAGTACGCAAAATTCACAGAATGCTTAGAGGATGTCTTCAGAATTAAATAGACAAGTATCAGATGGACGACAGACAGAAATCGAGCGAAAACTTCTCTCGGCAATATTGTGGGCGCATAGCCATTCCCATTTGAAGCATGACGGTGTAAGAGCAAATTCTACGCTATATTAACATACCTAATTACTTGTGCACCTAGTTCGCCAACTTCATTGGCTTCGGGACAGTACTACGTGCATTCAAGAAAAATGTAAAGAAGAATGGAACGTCGATCAACGAATATGATGACAGACATAAAATATCATTTGTTGTGAAGTAGGATATATAGGTGGTACATGATCCATCTGCGGCTCACAGATGCAGCTGTTCCGCGTTGTGCCTATCATGATTGACCACGTCACCTTGTCACTTACTGTGCATATGCAACAGTGTGGAGTCTGCTTAAGTTCAATTCCTTGTTGTTTTTTTTCTATTCAACAAATTTCATTATTATTATTCGTTCTTCCTTATGCACTTTAATACTACTTAATTACCGAAATTCATCGTCGTTGAGACAGCACTCTATAACACAGCAAAAAGATTTTGGAAACGAAATCCGCTATCACCTTCATACGCTTTTTTTATTCGGCAACCATTTAAGTCACTACAACTCTGTTCAGATCACTGTTTTTTTAATGCTATTTGAGATGCACAAGGTGCACTTGCTCATCTCACCTCCTCTGGGCAACTGCAGACCACACCGGAAGTGTCTGAGACAACCTGCTGAATGCGCGTGGACAATGTCTTTAGAAGATACACAAGAAAACCACAAAGGCTATGGACGCTCCTCTTTGTGGTTCTTTTCTTGGCGTTGAGCTGAAGACCTTATAGAATCTGCGAGACTCCAACCTTTGCATAGGACAACAATGGAAATGGTCCTGGGAGGAAGGAACAATCAGTGTATATTATTGATCAGTCTGGAATGAGAAAAATTTTGGGGAGAAAAAAGGAAAGGTGATGCTCACCGTTCGATCGTTTAGACTGAAAAAAATTTGGGCAGAAAAAATTGAAAACAGGTGTTTGCCATTTGTTGGTGCAGATGCTTAGAATACTCAATTATTTTTGGCATGAAAAACAGCTAGTTAATAATCGAGCAACAGAATCAGCTTGCTAGACTGTTTGTTTTTCTGTATGAAATGATGACCACGATATTGTACAGCTGTCCTTATGGGTCGTACATTCTCCTAGTTGTTGCGTGTGTGCAACGTGGCCAGGATATTGTACAGCTGTCCTTGTAAGTCGTATATTCTCCTGCTTGCTGCGGATTTGCAACATGCAACACTTCGGGTCATACAACGTGTCTTAAACAGAACAGGAAAATACACCAATGTGTTCAGTTCAGTTTTCAATTTTCAGTCAGGAGCCAGTTCAGTTTAACTGAAGGTAAAATGCATAGAAATGGCGCCAGAAGTGCTGTTGCGGTATGCGTTTTCACAATCTCGACCATCATTTAGATCGTCAACAAGTGACAGAACATGCTCAATAATTTCGCTTGTTCCCGAGTTGAAACTACAGGGCACATGATTCACACAAAGACGAGACGTACAAGCAAGACTCTGTACTAATCCCCCTTAGAGAAGGAGTGAATCTTGGCAGTGGAAAAAGTTTGATTACTCTGTTTACAATCGGTTTTCACCCAATGAAATGCTTAGATAGACTGTACTTGATATTGCAATTAGAGTGGAACTAATCTGTAACATCGGATATGCGCTTGATACTGATCAAGCGTTAGGGATGCATCAAACTTATTTGCGGAAAGAGGCATAAGGTATACAGTTTTTCTCAAACCCTATCACCTTGCCTGATCACGATAAACACCTAGTAATTGCCTGAATTAACTTATGCCAATCAAAAGGAAATTCAGAACTATGGTTTTGATGAGATCGAATGAAATTCGTATAAATGAGAGCAAATCAGATCCGCCTTGCATACTGTGGGGAACACGAAGCACTGTTCTCGGCTCTGTTTACATTCATGAAAAAGTCACCAGAAAATCATAATGTTTCCAATCAGTTTGCTGTTTCACCTTTTCGCCCATGACTGCCCTTGATATCTTCACCCATAAACCACGAAAAAACCATTTGAACCCGTCGATGCACATAACAGGAAGCTCGGCTCACAGGTGATCAGTTGAGCCTCGCTTTCATTCGTTCGATCTTCAGCTATTAGCTTCTTATTGGCGTCTTTAACTGCAAACAGTTCCAACAAGATCAACTCTCACTCTAATGAACCCAGCAAATTTCACAGGATATAAGCACAAGCCAACAGTTCAAGGGACCGGGGGAATCGTTGTGAGCTTAACATTTTTTGCCAAGCCTTATAACGTGCTGATGTAATCACGCTCATAAAAAGCAGGCGTTCATTGGGTAAGTATATCCAAGCTGCAAAAACATGTTTAAGTTCATTTCTCGGTTTAAATATGAGCTATATAAGCAAAAAATTTCTCTCTTATGTTATTATGAAGTTGAAAAAAGTCAGTGTAACTCTTCAAGAACCCCCACTGTTGCTTAGGGAGTTTTGTTTGACGGGAACCGCTTCATTTCAGGGATCACCGCACACTGTTCGCATTTGCAGACCTTCGCAACAGTGTGGTATAAAACTTGGAGAAAAAGCAAAACAAGTGAAAAATCCGCCTGTTTCCTGGAAAAGGTTACCTAGGCGTATATCCCGTAACTTTGCTCATTCGTTCCACTGAGTCTAGGTCGGCTAGAGATTCTAATATTTATAACGAAAGGTGCCATTAGGGAACTAATAATAGAATGACGAACCAAACATCGGTTACTGGTTATTACTGGTGTTGTATTCACTATTGGGGGACTTTTCTCTTACCCGGCAGTCAATATAATCTGAAAGCCACAAAACTCAACTGGCCTGTTAACTCCTTGATCGTCGCACCTCCGTCGAGTCGACGAATTTCTTCCACCGTTTCAGCTCACTCGAACAACTGCTTCCTTCTCGCTTCTTCCGAACTTTCGTCCTTAGCCAAATCTCAAACTTGGATAATTAAACCTCTTGCATTTTATTTGATGCGTATGGCGCAACGAACAACACAATCGCAATTGAACCGCACAAAAGAGCAAGACATTACAATATTCCAGCAAGACAGAATAGCACATCAACACCGATACTACATGCGTGCGAGTTGTTTTGCGGTTCACAACACGACGAATAACTCAACTTCTGTCAACTGAAAGTCGTCATCACGACAGTCTGGCACTTAATAAAAGTCCTGCCCTAACGGTGCAATACAAAACTTGATCATCCATTACAATGATAAAACCTGCCGGGAACATAAATAAAATAAAACAGAAGTAAATACACAAATAGAAAGGCTGAGTCGCAATAACGTGAAAAATATACGCAGTAAGCAAGCACTTATGGCTCGTCGCAGAGCTCGAAGGAACGGCTCTCTCTAAACATATTCTACTCCACTTTTATAGGGATCTGAGGGCTGTACTTTCGCTAACATCACATGTTCATGACGAATCAGTTTTGAATGAGGGTATCCATTCATGAGAGCGGCGCCATGTTTCCCGTGTCTTCGCCCTTGTAGAAGCCGCTCAGCCGACGCGTTTTTGCTCTGTTTTTCGCATGCCTTAGTCATCGGAACTTTTGATTCACATGCACATTTCTCCTGCACTTCCAACGTTTACTTCAATAATTTCTAAATCTACTATTCGGTTTTGCAAAATTCGAATTACATTCGCGAGTAGTCGCGACATGTGTGGTCCCAGTCGGAATGGAGCTGCAACGGGTGCGTATGCGTTGAAGCGGCGTGCGGTGATCGTCGGTATCGCGCCGTGGCACGGCGCGCGTGGCACAAATGCGCTCCCCTTTCATACGCTCCGAGTGTTGCCTCAAGGCATTCATAGACAGTTAGTTCTGCCTTGAAATCGTTAAAGTATTCGCAGATAGTTTGATCTGACATGTGATCGTCCTTTCCTCTGCTCTGCACGAAAGCAGTTGATCTGGACTTACCTGATTCCCTCACAGTTTATTTCCTTTTCCCTTACCATGCCATTAGTATCATCACTGATCAAGCAGCTTGTACCGAAGCACCTAACAATTTTCAGCATTTAGATTTGAGCTTCAATCGATCTACTAATATGGCTCACTAAAATACTAAAGGCGGCCAAATCATACGTCATTTCCATATATGAAATTAATGAAAGGGTTTCGTGTACAAAACGATTCATCGTTCATTAACAAATTCCTCATGATAATATAAGAAAGCCATTTTATCTTCTTCACAGCTTCCCCCAATTTTTTTAACCACAACTTCAATTACAAACCCTCTACAGTCAATACAAAGAAAAAATTTTATGCTTCCATCGATATTTCTTTCCTCAAAGAACTTCACGAATGCTAATATCCATGCGTTCTCTTCCACGTTACTTTTTTACCAAAAAAACCTAGCAGTTCAGTTGGGTTTCCGTATCGTCGACGACTAGGTATGGAACGTGTGTGAAAAAGATTCCATCTGCTACTGAAGAATGCACTAGTTTGTTGCTTTGCAGGGGGGAAGAGCCATAATCATAATTGAAGGTCGAAGAAAAGTCTATTTTTCATTAGGGTTCATAAACCTTGCGTTGTATCGAATATGAAGAACTGAACTGCGCTTGTGATCGCTGTTTTATTACATGTATATATTTTTATTAAGATGCGTTCATCTTGACAAGATCGTCCAAAATGAACATTATCTCACTTACATTTTCGCTAAGTATGAGTGCCGAATTCGCGATTTGGGAGTTTAGATGGTTTCTAGAGGCGAGTTGCGGTGGTGGTGGCTGGACCGCATTGAATTCCATCCTTAAAATTTTTGTTTTATTTTCAGGCCTTTATAGCGGATTTCGCAAAACTTCTTCGGCAGTATTACATGCGTCCTTACTATTCCGATGCAAAGAAACGGAGAAAGAGATGCCTGTATCAGTGACTAGTTAGAACAGTCGGCTTCATCAAGGAAGCATCATATCCTGGTGCAAGAAGTTGGCGAGTGCGTGGTTTGTAGTAATTTAGTTGTTGGAACAGTTTATTTCATATAAACAGTACAATTCACTCAACTTTACATATCAGCAGCGCTTGAGAACATTACTCTCAGCGTTTACCCCTTTTAAGAGCAATTCCAACCAGTTTACCGAGGGGTATAACCGGCCATGAACCACCTCCATTAGCACAACGTCGGCACATACAGGTCGGTCGACCGCCAACTCTCTGACAGAATCCCGTACCGCAGTTCTGAAATGACATAAACTGATACTGACCTTGAATCCATCAGACTTCTTGGAGCGGTTCTAAGGCAAAATTACAACAAACACTGTTCTCACGCGTCTGGTTTGCCTAATTCTGTTGAGGTCCTTCTTGAGTGTAAGACTTGCATGTTATTGCTGCAAATGGTTTCGGTTGAAATCGAACTTTTTGCCTGAAGCTCGGTAATCAGCGGCGGTTCTAAATTACTATGTTACAGGACGCTTAGAAATTATTTGATTGAAAAACCTTGATGGTCTTCTCCGCAAGGACAAACCTGATATTTGCATGAAGTGATGCATAGTCCTTGTGCAGCTTTGCTAAGAATTGGAGTATCCATACGTGCACAACTTGTGAGGACTACACCCCCATTGACGACCGTAAAAGTGGTCAGTAACAGTGCAATGAGGATGGCCTTTATCATCACTGCTACCTGGAAATGTGAAGAGCGTACATTACTCAGTGCAACGAAAAGGTTTCCATCGACAAAGTCGCACTAACAGTCAGCGGAAAGCCGAACCTGCAGCAGGTTCTTTGCAAATTTTTCACAACCTGAGGGGAGGTTTTTTTGCATATTCAACTCATGCTTGAACTCATTCTTCCAGATTCCTCATAATAATCTATTTCAAAGTTTCTTCTTCGGAAGCACCATTACAGGAATGTGGAAGAAAGCCCGATGAAGCATCTAAACCCCTCAGCAACACGCCTAATTGCTCGAACATTTGGCCTGAGCCTCTATTCTACAAGGTTCATTTGATTCGTTCCAGTGGAAGCGGGCCATCTGTTGATTAGGTATGCTGAGAGGCACCAACAAATAGACAGCAGTTGAACGTTGAACCAGTTGACAGTGAGGGTTGACTGATCATCCGCGAGCCGGGATCCCTTTTATATCCAAGAAGGCTTGTCATCCTGGTGGGCAAACAATGCGAGTCCGGAAACTGATTCGAAACGTTATCTTTTTATTAGTTTTTTTAGTTAATATAAACCGAACCGAGAAGAATGCGCGATGCTTCGTTAGAACATTCAAATTCGATCGATGCCATACAACGTGGAGTTAACATAGTACTAGTGATGAGGTTTGATTCGGTTTCGTCAAATTTTTGGATTCAGTGGTGACTGTAATAATCTATGAGGTGTTTATTATGATTAACAAAGGTGATAAAATTTCACGAAAACTTATGCAGCATACATATGCCTTCATTTGGCAATAATTTGGGTGCTTGTCAAGCTTTTCTAAAATACTCACTGAAATATCAAGCGTGCAAACAATATAGCAGACGGATTTCACTGGAATTGTGACATGAAGTTAAATGCATGTGACACTTTATTAAAATTAAGAGTGTTTCACAACGGACGGATTTTCCTTTCAAATCGTCAAGTATAGATGATTCTTCCAGCATTATCTACACTAGCCGTTGTGCCACGTGGTATGAATGAGTTATTGAGCATGTTTTTGATACTTTTTGGCAATTTTCTATACTGAGATATTGGACGATCGAGAATGCGAAAGTGCGTTCCGTGCCAGCACATCTGGCAATATATCAGCTCATTTCACGTCCTGTGAAAATGACCTGGCTCGTGGCGACTGTCCGGCACTTGAGGGAATCTGAAAGACTAGTGCATTTGTCTGTTCTACTAGTGCAAGCATGATATGTGATCCGAAGTACTCTATGTTGCACAGATGAACTATGGAGCTAGCATATGAACTGTAGAGACAGCTGCGCAATGTTTCAGCTGCCACTTCATGCACAAAACAAACAGATGAGCAAGCTGATTCTGATGTTACAGTCTTAACTGCCTCACTTTCACTCTACAGAATCTTGTATTATAAAAAGTGGCAAACATCTGCGCTCCCCATTTCTCCGCGAAAATCTTTTTCAGTTCGAACCAATAATGGACGGCAAAAAATGCTTTTCCTTTTTGCAGTGTTTTCCTGTACCGAAGCATTGAAAGACTCGCAGATTCTATCCGGTCTTCAGTTCAACGGTGACAACTGATCTCTGAGGAACAACGTCCATAGGCTTTGTGCTTTTCAACGCAAATCGGTACGAATAGCCCTCATTCATTTCATGTAAAATGTGTTATCCTTAAACGCATTTAACATATCACTTATTTATTGTTAATGTTAAAGTGCAAACGAATGCATACATCCCCATCGTTGTCAATATTATTGAAACACCCCTTCTTTGATGAACTATTTAAGCCGATATGAATCGAAATCAATTTTATTACTTTAAGGCTTTTTAATATGAAGATATGGACCGGTCTAAACTATTGCTATTGTGTTGTACAGCTTTGAACGCTGTTTAAACGACATTGAATTGAGGTCGTTAACGAGTGTTGTTGTGCATAAGAAAAGAACGACGGTAAGATGACAATAAGTGGTGTTCAATGAATCAGAAAATGCCAAATTGAGGCTGAGCAGACTGCGGTGGATGGCGAATAAGCTGTAAGTGGGCCGAGCAATGACGGAAATAGTGACGAGCACAACACCGAGCATCTCTATTTATGTCCCACCGATAGGTTGGAGACCCTTCTGTCCTTCACCACACCAAGCCACATTTTATGCCTCTATTGTAGCTCTTGAGCGGCGCTTCCAATGTGAGTCATGAGCCAACAACTCAGCGTTCCGAACACCTTCTGAAATTTTGACCATGTTCAAATGTGCTTAATGCCTTTGCCACATCTGATATCTGTACCACAGAGGACAATAAACAAAATCTCAAATGTCCACGTATTCCAATAATCGCTATTACAGTGCATATGAAACGTACCCGGATAAATATAGGCAAATACTGCGTATGTGTTAGCAGGTAACATGAGTAAATGTATCTAACATAAATGAATGAGAATGAACCAAGATGATGTGGATAAATAGTCTGGTAAATATTCCTTATATTTGTTGAGATGCATAGACGCCTTTTTATTCTGGTATTTCGATAAATATATTTTTGCACCCTATGCCAATTGCATTATTTTGTAACACAGTATCCCTGCATTACAGTATCCCGCTGATACAATACTCCGCTCGATGTTTCAAAAAAATTAAAAATGAAACAATTGAGCTTTGTTGACTGGTCAGTTTTACCGTGTCGTCAAACGTTAGGCGAATGCGCTACAGACTAATCGGCAGTTCAATACTATGTTCAGATGCGTTCAGAAGTTGAAAGTCGTTGCAACTGATTTGATGTGTCTTAACGTAAATTGAAGGTTCTCGTTGGCAAGTTGTTTGGTGAGGCTCATGTTGATCATTCTCGCGGTAGAGCTTGTTTGAGCATTGACATGAAAAATATTGAGTGCTTTTGAACTGACTAGTTGCTATCTTCATTTTATTCTATTGCTTTCTTCATTTCAGGATATCACCAGAGTATTAGCCAGTTTAGTAGCCTTCTATTAAGATCGCTTGAGGGCAACTGCGTCGATGATATTTCCACACCACACCGACCGTCATAAGTCTTTTATGATTGCCTCAAAATTTCTAATTCGAAAACTGCAGTAGTTATCGTGCAAAACGAGTTTCTTCAACATCAGTAACTGAAGTGACAATTGTAACGCTCTTGCTAAGTCTTTTTTTGTTCTACATTAAGCTATCGAGAATATTGGCCTCTTCTCTTTCTCTTATCTGTCTGTCTCTTCGAAAACCTTTTAGAGAGAATTACCTTGTGAAGGTCTCATTCTATCAACGCATTATATTGGCGGAAACAAAGATTGTGTAGGTAGGTGATAGCAGTAGTTTTCAGGTATGTTGTATATAGCTTGCCAATAAATGAAGAGCAGAAAGAGGAAAAGGAGAAGACAAGATATTCGCCATCCCGTCGCGTATAAGCGCCTGTTTTTTCACTGCGCAGCACCGTGTTGTGCAGTTTTCAATGTTTCATGCCTTATTTTTTTGGTGAGTTTCCAGGCACGCAGATGACGCATCACACTTTTTATTAAATATGGACAAGTGTGAAGAGGGTCGTGAGCGCGCTTTTAAATATGTAGTCCTGTTTGCGGGGCTTATTTCACTTATATCAATCGTATCACTCAGTGTTACAATACCGATGGCCTTTTCCTATGTGAAACGATTAGACAGGAGGATACAATTGGATACAGCTTACTGCGAAGTAATATTTTGAGTGTTCTTGCTTAATTAATAACAAATATAATAACTTAATACCATATTCGACATTCAATATTTTGCATTTCGAATATGACTGTATGCTAACTATTTGTTGGATTTCCTTGCTGGAAGAAGGTGCAAATTATTAGCGGTTTATCTAGAACATGAACAAGTTCAGTTTAGTGTGGTATTGGCTTGCTTTCTGTTTCATGTTTATCTTGCAGTTTCTGTATAGGGATGTTCCAATTGTTGCCATTTCTTCTCGTTGCCAAAAGTTCTGCTCCAGTTCAAATCAGAATGAATAATTTCACCAATAGGTCATTCACTTTCTCGGAAAATACCACTCTTGAGAGAACACTCATGCATTCTATAAAATACGACAGAAGAGACCATGTGCTCTGTGGTCATCTTGCAGCCCAACTGATGTTCAGCGTTGAATAACGCTCTGCTTGAACCTCTTCTGCAGCTTTAGTTTGTTTTGGTCAGAGATAATGCTGATGTTTCGTCATTTTAGCTATTTATTTGTGCAACAGGTCATTGAGATATGCGCCCAACTGCTTGATCTTCTTTTGTTGTCACGATGCTGCTTTCAGATGCAAGATTTAGGAAATTAGTTTTTAATTTATTGCATGAGAATGGAAGTAAATCAGGTGAGAGCAGTATCTTTAGTATCGCATATCAACATTGGAGTAATTTGTAGTTTTGAAGAAGTTCCCACTTCTTCTTTCATAGTCATGTGCCAGTAATTAATGATTCCCATCAGCAAATGGCATTGTTTCACAGATTGTCGTGTAGACCAATCGCTGTGGAAGATAGATTCAAAGGTTCCATGAGTGAGTGATTTCTTCATCACGAGAAAAATAAACTTCTATTAGAGGCAATTTTGGAGAACAACTTAAGAAGTAGCAAAATTTAATGTGTTCCATTCTTCCCAGTCAAAAAATCAATCAGTTTTAGAAAAAAACTGGCCGGAATTGAATGAAGAGTTCGGCAATATTCATAGAGAAGATGGAACTGTTACTGTAGTTTTTTTATTTGCAGGAAACAGTGAGTGAAATAACAGACGAAATTGTTCAATTCAGCTATGCCGCCTCGCTGGTCGGCAACAGAACTACTGAACCTTTGGGGAGAGCGAAACGTAACGCAGATCCGTATCTATCGTATTTTCCGACAGAACCGCCTTTTCCTAGCGTTCGTGCTACAGCAATAGTTTACTTTTGTTGTCACTCCTTTTGGTTTGCTGACCAAACGATGCACAAAAAAACGATAACACAGATGAACATTTCGGCTGCAGCATTGAATATGAGGAAAATTCGACTGCCTTTATTGCTAAACTGACCGTTTATGGTCAGCATGTGCATTCAACGAATGGACCGAATTTCAGCGTAATTTCTGTTGAAGCCCGTGATTTTGAGGCGACACCACAGAATATTGCAGGTGTTGATGGTTTAGTCGTCTCATGCGTCAACGGTGTCAGTGCCAGTTATCCATTAGGTAGTGAGTAGGGGCTAGAATTCCGCCTCTAGCTGAATATGATTCGATTCTAGACAGAGGTTGATGTGTCTTCTCTGGCAAGCTGTGCGGAGGTGTGATCGCGCCCGAGCGTTAATTCACGGTTAAAGTTCGGTGGTAACAGGACGTCGTTTTGATCTAAGGCAGGAAATCTTTGAGTGAAAGTATAGTCCTTTGAAGATCTCTGAAGGTCCAGATGTTTTGAAGAGTCGAGCCGGAAACGCCAATCTTTGACGTCTTCTGACTGCCTTCCCATATTTGAAGGTTTCACAGAGTTCTTATCCTATTTTAATTTCTAGGCAAGAATGTTCTAGACACAATATTTATAGCAGAAGAGTTTGACGTTATTCTTTCCCTGAAGCATGAGATATTCACATGGGCGAGCTTCTAGCACGTTCTATGTTTTCAGGAGAAAGATTTTGTTTTAAGGTTCCACATTTACTTTCTTAGTTGGTTCTTCTGAACGAATTTTTAAAAGACTGCCTTCATGAACAAACTGAATATTTTTTTCTGAAAATTACCTCAAATATGGAGATTTTAAAGCAACACCTAAAGACAGTTCAAAGTTGGTGTTTTTTTCGCCAAGTCATGCTTTCAAAACTCTATTTCGCTAAAGCGTTACTTGTATAAATCGAAAATTTATGCTCATATCCAGCTTATTTGTTCAGTTATAGTAGTTGTTCAGCGCTATTTATGCCACTATTCCCATTATGATAGATTTTAACGAGACAAATTCAGATGTACTAAATGTGCCCCCTCTTAATTATGTCCTTTAATTTTCACTTCTATGGTCATGTAGTTTTCGAATTGTTTGCATTCATTGAAAAAATATCTTCATATTCAACTTATTATGAGCATTTAATCATCAGCCATTTTCTGCTGCTTCATAACACAGTAGAAAAAGTTACTCTATCATTTTCATTAGCGTTTTATAAAGAATGTCAATAAATTCAGAACCGATATATGTTATCGTTTAAAAGGTTTGGACGATTATATTTCTTCGAACGGTGTTATATTTCAGTATTATTTTTGAGTCGTGGTTTGCTGCTTTTAGCTAATGGCAATGTTCTATCCATGATGGAAAGTCTTCTGATTGACCTAATATGTGGGTTTAAAGGAGGGAAATTGATGCGCTCAAGTATAATAGCATTGAGTTATTTGAACTCTACCTCGTTATAATGAGGCTGTCATTTCAGTACATTGTTTTAACATTCTTGCATGACTATAGTTAATGGCGGGAAGATGCATCATTGGGAAAGTGTTCTCAGTGGATGTTTGCTCATGTCGCCTCTGACAGAAATTTCACGTCGAGAGACTGCAAAGTGGTGACTTGGTTCAACAGTTATCGATGTTTTTAGGTAGCTAGTGCGGTTCAAAATTCAAGCAAGAACCGGATAGCATTGGGAGTCGTGAATTGTGGTTCATTATCAAGAAATCTGCAAGGCTTCTGGATCGACCTCAGTGTCTGCTTGTGTCCAGTCTGCAGTGCACTCTCTCATTGTCCCTTTCTGATTCATTTATCAAAACTCCCCCATTTACTGCGCATGATTATTTATGTCCATAGAACACGGTTTCAAAAGTGTATTCACTCCTAAACATCGCTGATTGAAATTGAGCATAGCACAACAAATACGAACCAAATATGAAGCGGATGAAAAACGCTCCGATTTCAGAGGATGGATATGCAAGGCAGTTGCTGTATTCCAGGACCACCTGGACCTCCCGGACTACCCGGAGCGAATGGTGAGGATATGATAATTAAGCATAGTAAAAACCAATCTACTACATGTAAATCGCGCCATCCGCTCGCTTTTTTCTTAGCATATGTTATGTCTACTTTGCTTTGTTTGTTTTGGGACATACGGAGTGGCTACAGGGCGCTAAGCAAGCCAGAAACTTTTCCAGTTGCTCCGCTATGAGGAAAAACTGCATTAAAGTGGTCAAAATAGAAATGCACAACTAGTGGAATTGAAAATGTCTTTCATTTTTCTTCGAATGTTCCGATATTTTCAGGACTGCCAGGCATTCCAGGAATACCTGGTGAACATGGTCAACCAGGAAGGCCAGTTGCTGTTCAGTGCGACAGTAAGAATTGACATGTTTCGACCGGAATTCGCCTAATCTTTTATAAGACCTAGGATAGATGGCTATACGCTATTGGAAAGCTTCTCGGCAGTAGCCTCAATGCATCAAAAGAGGCTCAACACTTGTTACTCGTCCGAATTTAATAAAAGGCTTCTTTGTTCCTTCCTTTCCGTTTATTTTAACCAATATCGTGGAGAATGAGAATTGATCAAGTATAAGACCACAACTCCATTAACTGTTGTGAAGAACACCAACTTTTCCAGTATACCACGAGCAACGTAAACAATACAAACCACTTATATTTGGTGTACTATTGTGAATATGCGAGATATAAGTGTTGCTGAAATTTTTCCATTTTCATTTTTATGGAGCTCATTTTGAGAAAATGTGGAGGAGCAGACCTCTTTACAGTTGAAACGTGGCATTTGTTGCGTTCTTGGTGTTAGAAAAATAGAGTGCTACAAACAGACGGCAAAAATAAAACAAACATGAAATTTTAGGCAATAAACGATTGAACTAGAAGAAAAATTTGAAAAAAAAAATCGTTTCCTGCTAAAACGATGTTGCATATTGATAAGTCACGCTTCTACTGATGTTAAGTCGTTGATCATGACGTTCCAACCATATGCAACTGAGATTTAGTGACTAAAATATCAAAACGATTTCAGTACAGGCGGCTTTGTCTTGTCCAGTGTGTCCAGCTGGTCCACGTGGTGAACCTGGTCGTAAGGGAGCATCGGGAGACCAGGGGCCGCAGGGGATTCCTGGAATGTCAGGTCGGCCTGGGCCCAATGGTGTTCCGGGCTCGAAAGGTAAAGAAAGTGCATCTTTAGAATATCTGTGTTAACTAATTCAAACAGATGGGAATCGTTTATAAATAACTATGATTTATCTAAAACCTTAATAGTGATGGTCCTGTTCTGGACGATAAAATATGTGTAGTATCAGTCTTTGGGCTCACATTTTGAAATTCTTGTTGAAAAAATTTCCCTCGAAAAGTTTCCTGACTTAGAAGAAAAATTCACTTCATACAAAACTCGCTTCCCTTAAGGAAAAGTACTTTAATCATTGGGAGAGGGAGGCAGGAAGGAGTGAAAGGAAGAAGTGATCGTAGATTATAGCTGGAATTACAACTGCAACCTTAAACGTTCCATTCCCACGATGAGCGGAATGTTTTCATTTGATTTATGAAGAAACCAGCCCATCAGTATGAAGATGAAAAGCTGGTTTATCCATAACGAAGAAACGAATGGTTATTACATGCAACTTCCGCATCGTCGCTGAAAATAATTGAGAGCATTGGTATAGTTTGTATCAGACAGCTTTTACTATGAAACATTTGTTATTTCTTGAATTTGTCCTCGAATAAAGTCACTCTGAAAATGTTGAGAATAATTATGCAAATTTCCTTCTTTTTTTGTCGAAGGATTCATAGACAACGAAGAAAATCTTTAAAGTTTCCCACATCTTCTCTATCAAATTTCTCAGTTCTTTCTCAGTTCTGTTAAACTTTTTCTTTCCTTTAGAAAAAAATCACTAATCAATTTCCACGTAACTACTCACAATCGCATTTGGATTCATAAATTGAGGTCCTCGAGGGATTCCTGGATTGCGCGGACAGGATGGAACTGAAGGAGATCCAGGGATCGAACCACCTCCGAATGTGAACATCCCATGTGAACGTGGGCCCTCAGGGGTAAGAAATAATTGTACGGTTGCTGTTTCCTTCATAGATAATAAATGGAAATGCTCGACTGATGAGATATTTACATCGATCTATTCAAGCATCTATTCAACTTTTCAATATTTATTCTGGTTGAACGATAACCGAATGAGGGAGTGGATGGAATGCGTGGCTGATCGCATCGTCACATGACGTCATCGGCGTTCTCTAGTTGAATATTTTTTGAGAAAAATGGTGACATTTTCAGGACACCGACAGCACAGCTGTGTTTTCATGAAATTGAACACTCTACGTTTTATGGATCATGGCATTATGTTAGGCTTGTTCTGAGAGAAAATATTAGTAGCAGTGCTCGGAAAGGGTAAAATTGTGTTACTGAGCGTTTCATTTCACTTCGTTCAAGTTAAATTGTTGAAGGAGCCCGGTCCTCCTGGTCCTCCAGGCTATTCAGGAGAGGACGGACTTGATGCGCTGCCTGGACCTGCTGGACGAAAAGGTCGCCCCGGTTATCCAGGTAATCTCCGATATCACAGTGCGAGGGCATACATACTTCGGTGATAAATTTACTACTAGAAATAATAGCTTATTGAAACTCGTATAATTTGTGATTCTATCTGTTACCGCAATATCTCATCATAATCTATCCCATCCTTGACTTATCTAATCCTGTCGACATACCATCTATATTTCGCTACCCTGCCTTGCAGGGCAACACTAACCCTAGTCTTGGACATGTTATTGGCCCTAGTTCACAGGAAGCTTTCAATTGAGCTTATTTATGATATGACAATATGGTCTAAGAATTGTATTGCTACGTGCTATGTAAGAAAGAAATTGAAGTAATTTCAGGCCAGCCTGGAATAGCTGGTGCTGTGGGACCTCCAGGTGCTCGTGGTGCACCTGGAGAAGCCGGTGGGCCGGGGGTTTGTCCGACCTACTGCGCCGTTGATGGCGGTTCGTTCTATCCTGACGAAAGCGCTACTATCGATTTCAAAGAGGCATGAGACGGCTGTTGAATGGACCCTGCGAATGAACTGCCACATCCATGGGTGCAGCACTATCGTTTTTAACACTGAACGAACAAGCTTCTCACGAGTAATTCAACCCAAAGGGACGGTTACATTCATAGCCGGAAGTTAATTTGCTCTCATATAATAACGGTAGACAAATGTGGATGAGATGCCTATCTTTGTACCCTGGAAGAGATGAGCATACTTGTATCCTTGAACGTACTCTTTGCACACCTTTGCCTCATAAATCACTTTTGATTGTATCTAGTTCCGTCTTTGTATCAATTCATGCGCCTGATCACTTTAATATGCTAGTAAAGAGAAGAGATAGGGAGAAGGACAGGCATTACCCAAATGTGAGCAAACCATTTTCTTACTGCTTAGAAGATGAGCAAGTCTTTAATATTTGTGGCTAAAAAAACAATTAAGTTCATTGAAATGTGCAATCTTCGATTCATCTCTGTAGTGTTGTAGCCTTATTCCCTCGCATTCGAGTGTTGATCATCATGTGTGGCTTTGTGCACATGCGAAACCGAGGGGAAGACAGAAGAGCAAGTTAAGGGAAACGTTGAGCCTAATAAATAAACACCTCGTTGTAACCGATTTGTTTGATTTCTATTTTCCGTATATGATAAATAACACGGAAATGCAATAAAAAATCACGTGATTTTCAACAGCATTTCAACGACGATTCTACTATTACCACTTATAATTGACATGATTATCTAGACAGAAATATGACCTTGGAGAAAAAAATACTTTCATCGACTCTAGACATGCACAAAATTTACACAGAAAATTCTCCTGCCTATTTTCCTAAGAAAAAACGACGAAAAAAGAGTGGAAGAACGCAGAAGAAAATGAGGGATTGAACGCTAAAGCAGAACAATGTAAAAGAAATTAAAGGATTAGGCACTAAACATTACGAGGGAAGCAAGGAAGATGAGACTGATGGGTATCGAAAATCGAATATAGTAACCTTTTTGAAATGTGGAATGAAAATAGCAAAGTCGGATGAATATGACTTGCATTCTTTTAATTGAAATCTGAAATCTTCTCTGTTGATTGAAAGCTGAAATCCGCTGTCATTGTTTTCATCTTCAAAAAATCTGTTTTTATGCATTCAACCGGTTTGTTTAGTGGCTTGCATGGTTTCGAGACAATCTGATATGGTTAGGCCCTGAAATGCACTTTGTGCCGAAGACTAGACCTCTTTTTCACTTCGAAACAATGAATCGCAAACAATACTGTTCCTTTTTGCACTGTTGTGCTGTACCGAAGCATTACAAGACTAGCAGATTCTATCCGGTCTTCAATTCCATGCTGAGAAGAGATCACTAGGCTTTGTAAGGGTTTTCCTGTCCCTGCAGCTGAACATATGCTTCGATGATGCATCGCTGTTTTAGCTGTTAAGGTGTTTGATCTCTTGATGAACGAGCAAGTGGAGAATTCTGCTAGAGGAACTGGCAAGATATGTGCAGGAATTCTGCTCACTTAAATGGGAAATTTCATGGAATACGAACAGATAGTATATATGGAACAATACCACCGTATTTCATTAATCTGATCGTTTACACGACTTCGTTAAAAGATGCCGATCTTTGAATGGTCAAGCCGGTGCAATTTGAAGGAACAATGACTGTAAAATGCATTCAAATCTTTTGCCACGTTTGAACGCCCGTGATTCCCACCGACCTCCATGGAAGAGCATGGAAGTAGCCTTGCATGAACATTGTGGTGACGGCATTCCCTACGTAACGTAGAACAAGTACGGCAATAGCTCGGATATACGACAGACAAATTTAGGAACAGCCACCGCACTGCCATACTGGGCTTTGTCGTTGATCGAGTGATGCAAGGAAAAAGCTTATAGGTTTGCTCTCACTCTCGATAAATCAGCTCTCGCGAAGATATCTATCGATGTCGCTCAGGAGGTGTCGATTAATCGTATTTCCTCCTTCGCTCCTCTTCCACAGTACCATCGCCTCTTCGCACTCGTATGCTTGTTGTCGGAGAGCACTTTTTCATATTCTAACTGCTACTATGCTGAATTATTAACGTAACACTCCTGAAATCTTTTAAACTTCTGTTCCTCCAGCGTGTTTTCTGCTCGTTTACTGAAAGGACGCTATCACAAACATGTTATTCGCACTGCGGGTATGCTGTTCAGGTGACCTAGACTTTGCGTGCAACCAATCATACACTTTCTGAAACAAATGCAGCACTAGAATAAAGAGCGGATTCTATTCGTTCTTAAGCATCTTTGAAATTTAGCAGTTGCATCGAGCCAAGCATGCCACCGTGTCAGTGGCAAATGCGCTTTTTATAATAAAACTGCAACTCCTGTAATGAAATGTTCTAATGAAATGGTGCGTCAAGGTGGCAGTATTTCAAAATCTGCTAATGCATCGCAGATTTTTGTTACCGTGATATAGCCAAATAGCATTGAAATACATGAAAACGGTCTCTTGATACAACCAAGTGTTTTCGAACTCTCCATCCTGGCGGATTGCGCGTAGAGATGCGTTTAACGCAAAAGTTTTCTGATGAGGAAGGACATTTCTAGATCACTTGATTCACTTAAAATAAGAATTTAATTTAGTTGAGCGCACTGACAGATGCTCACAGACTTGCCATCGGCTATAGTTGATTGCCGTCGAAGTTTGATTGTCCCTTCATGCGTAAGCCTCTGACGAATGAAACGCTCTTAGCTTGTTTTCAAACGCTCACTCGATATTTCAACAAATACTTTCTAGCAGGAAAATCAACAGGGCAATCTTCTGGCACACAAAATGCAAATTTTCTAAAAAGTTTCTAGCATTTCATCATTTGCCCGAAAAGCGCTCGGAAAGATAATCAACATCGTGAATACAGTTAGCTCTTTCGCTAGGCACTGCAGGCATCACAAGAGGATTGTAAGCGATGCTGTTGGTGTGTGTTCGTCAAAAAAATCGATCTTAGTTCCTCCAAAATTGTGCATTCTGCTGTGACCTCTATATATTCTGATCACTCAGCAACCACCACTGTCGCTGTAAATCTGTTCATTTTGCTGCTCAATATACACTGTTCAGGATGCACAAGATGCGCCTGTTCCCTTTACTTCCTTTGAGTAGTTAGAGGCAACGGCAGAAATGCCAGCGACGGTCTGCATAATGTGCCCGCAGAATGTCCACAGAACGTCTACAAGAAAAGCACAAAGCCTATGGACGTTGTTCCTCAGAGATCAGTTGTCAGCGTTGAACTCAAGACCGGATAGAATCTGCGAGTCTTTCAATGCTTCGGTACAGGAAAACACTGCAAAAAGGAAAAGCATTTTTTGCCGTCCATTGGTTCGAACTGAAAAAGATTTTCGCGGAAAAATGGGGAGCGCAGATGTTTGCCACTTTTTATAATACAAGTTTCTGTAGATTGAAAGTGAGGCAGTTAAGACTGTAACATCAGAATCAGCTTGCTCATCTGTTTGTTTTGTGCATGAAGTGGCAGCTGAAACATTGCGCAGCTGTCTCTACAGTTCATATGCTAGCTCCATAGTTCATCTGTGCAACATAGAGTACTTCGGATCACATATCATGCTTGCATTAGTGGAACAGACAAATGCACTAGTCTTTCAGATTCCCTCAAGTGCCGGACAGTCGCCACGAGCCAGGTCATTTTTACAGGACGTGAAATGAGCTGATATATTGCCAGATGTGCTGGCGCGAAACGCACTTTCGCATTCTCGATCGTCATGCACATCGTACCGTAAATTGCCAAAAAGTAGGAAAAACATGCTGAATAACTCATTCATAGTATGATGGCACAACTGCTAGTGTAGATAATGTTGAAAGAATCATCTAAACTTGTTCGGCAACCTGACAATTGTGAAATGAAAATCCTCCCGTTGTATAACACTCTTAAACTTAATGCAGTGTCATACACATTCAACTTCATATCGTTATTTCAATGAAACCCATCTGCATCTTGACTGAATACTTGGTACGCCATTTTAGTGAGCATTTGTGAAAAGCTTGGGAAGAACCAAACCTTTGTCCGAAGAAGGCAGAAGTATGTTTCACAATTTTTTTTTTGCAAAAGTCCACTCCCTTTGCTGGTCATAAAAAACACTAGTAGTCACCAGTGCTAGAAATGCAATTCACCATTATATTCGAAAATGTGACGAAACCTGATAAAATTAATAGAAGTAAACCAAGCCTACGTTATATGGATCCTCGAATTTGAATATTATAGCGAAGCATCACGCAGTATTCTCTGTTCGGCTTACATTTGCAAAAAACCATCACGAAATATATCAGTCAATTTCAGAGTTCACTTTTTCGTCCACACAAAGACAGGCATTCATGTATATAAAAGGTATTCCGGCTTGCATATGATCAGCCAATCCTAACTTTCGATCGGCTCGACGTTCAACTGTTGTTCCTCTATTGGCGCCTTTCAACACACTTGGTTCCCAAATGAGCCACATTCGCAAGAACGAACCAAATGAATCTTACGCGGGGGGCGCCAAGGCCAACTGTTCGAGGCACTAGGCGGGTTGTTGAGCGTTTCACATTTTCTCCCAATTTTCTTTCATCATGTTACTGGGCGTTTAAAAAAACAACGGGCGTTAAAGAAAAGCGGGATGGGGAATGTGGATGAATGCGCTCAAGCATAAATAGTATATGCGGAAGGCGCTGTGAAAAAACTAGAAGAGATTACTGTATGTTTTCGGGATTTTGGATGGAGGATTAGCGCGGTTTGTTCAGTGGAAACCTGTTCGCTGCATAGAGTATGGAATGCTGTTCGCATTTGCAGGTGGGTTCTTTTGAGACGAGCATTGACAATGAAAGCCATCCTCGTCGCACTGTTGTTGACTGCTTTTGTGGTCGAAATGGGCGTATAGTCATCACAACGTGCACGTATGAATACCCCAATTCTTAGCAAAGCTGCACAAGGACTATGCATCACTCCATGCAAATATCAGGTTTGTCCTTGCGGAGAAGACCATCAAGGTTTTTCAATCAAATAATTTCGGAGCGTCCTGTAACATAGTAATTTAGAACCGCCGCTGATTACCGAGCTTCAGGCAAAAAGTTCGATTTCAACCGAAACCATTTGCAGCAATAACATGCAAGTCTTACGCTCAAGAAGGACCTCAACAGAATTAGGCAAACCAGACGCGCGAGAACAGTGTTTGTTGTAATTTTGCCTTAGAACCGCTCCAAGAAGTCTGATGGATTCAAGGTCAGTATCAGTTTATGTCATTTCAGAACTGCGGTACGGGATTCTGTCAGAGAGTTGGCGGTCGACCGACCTGTATGTGCCGACGTTGTGCTAATGGAGGTGGTTCATGGCCGGTTATATCCCTCGGTAAACTGGTTGGAATTGCTCTTAAAAGGGGTAAACGCTGAGACTAATGTTCTCAAGCGCTGCTGATATGTAAAGTTGAGTGAATTGTACTGTTTATATGAAATAAACTATTCCAACAACTAAATTACTACAAACCACGCACTCGCCAACTTCTTGCACCAGGATATGATGCTTCCTTGATGAAGCCGACTGTTCTAACTAGTCACTGATACAGGCATCTCTTTCTCCGTTTCTTTGCATCGGAAATGATTGATGTTACAATCATTGCTAACGATATGATAGGTTTCTCAATGATAAAATATCTTGCATTCGTTATGGCATACTTTCTTTTGTCTTGAAGTGGAACTATGATGTTGCAATCCCTTCTCACTTTTCAGGTCTTTTTGATAATTTCTCGATTCCCTGCTCATGGGAGATTGCGAAATTCTTGACTGTGGGTATTCCATTGAACTGTATTACGATTGCTTTTGTAGTAGCTGCTGTTTTTTTTTTTTTTTCAATTCTATGGGTTTCAACGGCGATCACGAACCGAGAGATGGCTGCTGAAAGGCGATTACTACCAAAAGTTGCTCATATTCGATAAGTCGGCTCGTCGCTGGACAACAGGTACCAATCCAGGAGTACCCTGCACCCTCTGCACGCATGTTCCTCATCACGCCAGCTTACTTATTCGAGAATAATGCAACATTACCATGATCGCGTCGCCTCTTGCATCATCTTCATCTTCAAAGTTTTATTTGAACGACATAAAAAGTGGCCAGTGACCTGTTATCCATTACAGAAATAGTCATCGGAGAAACTTTTCAATGCATTTAGAAGATGGAACCATATGTGCTTCGAATGGGTCCGCTAATTATGCTCATTGCCTAGACAGGTTTAGCGTGCACAGATGTGCTGCACGTTGCAGAAGCAGATCGTGCAACTCTATAGGTTTAGCGCAGTGCCCAAAACATCTCAAACATTTAGTCATGATATCTTCTGTGAGTGTTTGTAAGAAATCGTAAGTTAAACTGCTAATTTGGGATGATTAATGTAGGTCTCTTCGCTGACCCACTTAAAGAAGAACTACACACACCCCGCACGAAGGTCCATAGATCCAGAGGAGGTTTCCTGAATGGACAGTATTTCTTGTGGGGGCATATCCCAGTCTTCCATACACGGCGAGAAGCCACAATCCATAAAATGAATGTGATTTTTTCCGATGCATGAAACCAAGCAATCTTTTTAGACTGCTTCATCAAATGAGTTGCGTTCAAACGGAACATATGCCAAAACTTCAACTTTTCGAAAATTTCTTTTTTAATGCAATTTCTATGCGAACACGATTCAGCGCAATAATGAAGTAGAAAAAAACGGTCTCCTCATTAATCAACTGTCGTCTAATCCTCCAGCCTACGCGGTAGCTCCGCGGTGGCTCGTGACCATGAATTCCTCTTCCCATATACTAAATTACAGACATACTGGTCAGAGAAATTTATGTAAAATATGCCTCGAAAGTAGGAAATGCCCTCAGTGTATTTTAAACGCGAGAAGCTCTGATATAATTGGTTCGATGATTTATGGAACACTTTTTAAGTGACATGGAAATTGTATGAGAATTATGCTTCAGCAGGTAATTGATGGAGCAGTAGTACTGCTCAGAAATGCACATGCTGTGTTGCGTTTGCATTTCAGGGCCTAACCATATCAGATTGTCTCGAAACCATGCAAGCCACTAAACAAACCGGTTGAATGCATAAAAACAGATTTTTTGAAGATGAAAACAATGACAGCGGATTTCAGCTTTCAATCAACAGAGAAGATTTCAGATTTCAATTAAAAGAATGCAAGTCATATTCATCCGACTTTGCTATTTTCATTCCACATTTCAAAAAGGTTACTATATTCGATTTTCGATACCCATCAGTCTCATCTTCCTTGCTTCCCTCGTAATGTTTAGTGCCTAATCCTTTAATTTCTTTTACATTGTTCTGCTTTAGCGTTCAATCCCTCATTTTCTTCTGCGTTCTTCCACTCTTTTTTCGTCGTTTTTTCTTAGGAAAATAGGCAGGAGAATTTTCTGTGTAAATTTTGTGCATGTCTAGAGTCGATGAAAGTATTTTTTTCTCCAAGGTCATATTTCTGTCTAGATAATCATGTCAATTATAAGTGGTAATAGTAGAATCGTCGTTGAAATGCTGTTGAAAATCACGTGATTTTTTATTGCATTTCCGTGTTATTTATCATATACGGAAAATAGAAATCAAACAAATCGGTTACAACGAGGTGTTTATTTATTAGGCTCAACGTTTCCCTTAACTTGCTCTTCTGTCTTCCCCTCGGTTTCGCATGTGCACAAAGCCACACATGATGATCAACACTCGAATGCGAGGGAATAAGGCTACAACACTACAGAGATGAATCGAAGATTGCACATTTCAATGAACTTAATTGTTTTTTTAGCCACAAATATTAAAGACTTGCTCATCTTCTAAGCAGTAAGAAAATGGTTTGCTCACATTTGGGTAATGCCTGTCCTTCTCCCTATCTCTTCTCTTTACTAGCATATTAAAGTGATCAGGCGCATGAATTGATACAAAGACGGAACTAGATACAATCAAAAGTGATTTATGAGGCAAAGGTGTGCAAAGAGTACGTTCAAGGATACAAGTATGCTCATCTCTTCCAGGGTACAAAGATAGGCATCTCATCCACATTTGTCTACCGTTATTATATGAGAGCAAATTAACTTCCGGCTATGAATGTAACCGTCCCTTTGGGTTGAATTACTCGTGAGAAGCTTGTTCGTTCAGTGTTAAAAACGATAGTGCTGCACCCATGGATGTGGCAGTTCATTCGCAGGGTCCATTCAACAGCCGTCTCATGCCTCTTTGAAATCGATAGTAGCGCTTTCGTCAGGATAGAACGAACCGCCATCAACGGCGCAGTAGGTCGGACAAACCCCCGGCCCACCGGCTTCTCCAGGTGCACCACGAGCACCTGGAGGTCCCACAGCACCAGCTATTCCAGGCTGGCCTGAAATTACTTCAATTTCTTTCTTACATAGCACGTAGCAATACAATTCTTAGACCATATTGTCATATCATAAATAAGCTCAATTGAAAGCTTCCTGTGAACTAGGGCCAATAACATGTCCAAGACTAGGGTTAGTGTTGCCCTGCAAGGCAGGGTAGCGAAATATAGATGGTATGTCGACAGGATTAGATAAGTCAAGGATGGGATAGATTATGATGAGATATTGCGGTAACAGATAGAATCACAAATTATACGAGTTTCAATAAGCTATTATTTCTAGTAGTAAATTTATCACCGAAGTATGTATGCCCTCGCACTGTGATATCGGAGATTACCTGGATAACCGGGGCGACCTTTTCGTCCAGCAGGTCCAGGCAGCGCATCAAGTCCGTCCTCTCCTGAATAGCCTGGAGGACCAGGAGGACCGGGCTCCTTCAACAATTTAACTTGAACGAAGTGAAATGAAACGCTCAGTAACACAATTTTACCCTTTCCGAGCACTGCTACTAATATTTTCTCTCAGAACAAGCCTAACATAATGCCATGATCCATAAAACGTAGAGTGTTCAATTTCATGAAAACACAGCTGTGCTGTCGGTGTCCTGAAAATGTCACCATTTTTCTCAAAAAATATTCAACTAGAGAACGCCGATGACGTCATGTGACGATGCGATCAGCCACGCATTCCATCCACTCCCTCATTCGGTTATCGTTCAACCAGAATAAATATTGAAAAGTTGAATAGATGCTTGAATAGATCGATGTAAATATCTCATCAGTCGAGCATTTCCATTTATTATCTATGAAGGAAACAGCAACCGTACAATTATTTCTTACCCCTGAGGGCCCACGTTCACATGGGATGTTCACATTCGGAGGTGGTTCGATCCCTGGATCTCCTTCAGTTCCATCCTGTCCGCGCAATCCAGGAATCCCTCGAGGACCTCAATTTATGAATCCAAATGCGATTGTGAGTAGTTACGTGGAAATTGATTAGTGATTTTTTTCTAAAGGAAAGAAAAAGTTTAACAGAACTGAGAAAGAACTGAGAAATTTGATAGAGAAGATGTGGGAAACTTTAAAGATTTTCTTCGTTGTCTATGAATCCTTCGACAAAAAAAGAAGGAAATTTGCATAATTATTCTCAACATTTTCAGAGTGACTTTATTCGAGGACAAATTCAAGAAATAACAAATGTTTCATAGTAAAAGCTGTCTGATACAAACTATACCAATGCTCTCAATTATTTTCAGCGACGATGCGGAAGTTGCATGTAATAACCATTCGTTTCTTCGTTATGGATAAACCAGCTTTTCATCTTCATACTGATGGGCTGGTTTCTTCATAAATCAAATGAAAACATTCCGCTCATCGTGGGAATGGAACGTTTAAGGTTGCAGTTGTAATTCCAGCTATAATCTACGATCACTTCTTCCTTTCACTCCTTCCTGCCTCCCTCTCCCAATGATTAAAGTACTTTTCCTTAAGGGAAGCGAGTTTTGTATGAAGTGAATTTTTCTTCTAAGTCAGGAAACTTTTCGAGGGAAATTTTTTCAACAAGAATTTCAAAATGTGAGCCCAAAGACTGATACTACACATATTTTATCGTCCAGAACAGGACCATCACTATTAAGGTTTTAGATAAATCATAGTTATTTATAAACGATTCCCATCTGTTTGAATTAGTTAACACAGATATTCTAAAGATGCACTTTCTTTACCTTTCGAGCCCGGAACACCATTGGGCCCAGGCCGACCTGACATTCCAGGAATCCCCTGCGGCCCCTGGTCTCCCGATGCTCCCTTACGACCAGGTTCACCACGTGGACCAGCTGGACACACTGGACAAGACAAAGCCGCCTGTACTGAAATCGTTTTGATATTTTAGTCACTAAATCTCAGTTGCATATGGTTGGAACGTCATGATCAACGACTTAACATCAGTAGAAGCGTGACTTATCAATATGCAACATCGTTTTAGCAGGAAACGATTTTTTTTTTCAAATTTTTCTTCTAGTTCAATCGTTTATTGCCTAAAATTTCATGTTTGTTTTATTTTTGCCGTCTGTTTGTAGCACTCTATTTTTCTAACACCAAGAACGCAACAAATGCCACGTTTCAACTGTAAAGAGGTCTGCTCCTCCACATTTTCTCAAAATGAGCTCCATAAAAATGAAAATGGAAAAATTTCAGCAACACTTATATCTCGCATATTCACAATAGTACACCAAATATAAGTGGTTTGTATTGTTTACGTTGCTCGTGGTATACTGGAAAAGTTGGTGTTCTTCACAACAGTTAATGGAGTTGTGGTCTTATACTTGATCAATTCTCATTCTCCACGATATTGGTTAAAATAAACGGAAAGGAAGGAACAAAGAAGCCTTTTATTAAATTCGGACGAGTAACAAGTGTTGAGCCTCTTTTGATGCATTGAGGCTACTGCCGAGAAGCTTTCCAATAGCGTATAGCCATCTATCCTAGGTCTTATAAAAGATTAGGCGAATTCCGGTCGAAACATGTCAATTCTTACTGTCGCACTGAACAGCAACTGGCCTTCCTGGTTGACCATGTTCACCAGGTATTCCTGGAATGCCTGGCAGTCCTGAAAATATCGGAACATTCGAAGAAAAATGAAAGACATTTTCAATTCCACTAGTTGTGCATTTCTATTTTGACCACTTTAATGCAGTTTTTCCTCATAGCGGAGCAACTGGAAAAGTTTCTGGCTTGCTTAGCGCCCTGTAGCCACTCCGTATGTCCCAAAACAAACAAAGCAAAGTAGACATAACATATGCTAAGAAAAAAGCGAGCGGATGGCGCGATTTACATGTAGTAGATTGGTTTTTACTATGCTTAATTATCATATCCTCACCATTCGCTCCGGGTAGTCCGGGAGGTCCAGGTGGTCCTGGAATACAGCAACTGCCTTGCATATCCATCCTCTGAAATCGGAGCGTTTTTCATCCGCTTCATATTTGGTTCGTATTTGTTGTGCTATGCTCAATTTCAATCAGCGATGTTTAGGAGTGAATACACTTTTGAAACCGTGTTCTATGGACATAAATAATCATGCGCAGTAAATGGGGGAGTTTTGATAAATGAATCAGAAAGGGACAATGAGAGAGTGCACTGCAGACTGGACACAAGCAGACACTGAGGTCGATCCAGAAGCCTTGCAGATTTCTTGATAATGAACCACAATTCACGACTCCCAATGCTATCCGGTTCTTGCTTGAATTTTGAACCGCACTAGCTACCTAAAAACATCGATAACTGTTGAACCAAGTCACCACTTTGCAGTCTCTCGACGTGAAATTTCTGTCAGAGGCGACATGAGCAAACATCCACTGAGAACACTTTCCCAATGATGCATCTTCCCGCCATTAACTATAGTCATGCAAGAATGTTAAAACAATGTACTGAAATGACAGCCTCATTATAACGAGGTAGAGTTCAAATAACTCAATGCTATTATACTTGAGCGCATCAATTTCCCTCCTTTAAACCCACATATTAGGTCAATCAGAAGACTTTCCATCATGGATAGAACATTGCCATTAGCTAAAAGCAGCAAACCACGACTCAAAAATAATACTGAAATATAACACCGTTCGAAGAAATATAATCGTCCAAACCTTTTAAACGATAACATATATCGGTTCTGAATTTATTGACATTCTTTATAAAACGCTAATGAAAATGATAGAGTAACTTTTTCTACTGTGTTATGAAGCAGCAGAAAATGGCTGATGATTAAATGCTCATAATAAGTTGAATATGAAGATATTTTTTCAATGAATGCAAACAATTCGAAAACTACATGACCATAGAAGTGAAAATTAAAGGACATAATTAAGAGGGGGCACATTTAGTACATCTGAATTTGTCTCGTTAAAATCTATCATAATGGGAATAGTGGCATAAATAGCGCTGAACAACTACTATAACTGAACAAATAAGCTGGATATGAGCATAAATTTTCGATTTATACAAGTAACGCTTTAGCGAAATAGAGTTTTGAAAGCATGACTTGGCGAAAAAAACACCAACTTTGAACTGTCTTTAGGTGTTGCTTTAAAATCTCCATATTTGAGGTAATTTTCAGAAAAAAATATTCAGTTTGTTCATGAAGGCAGTCTTTTAAAAATTCGTTCAGAAGAACCAACTAAGAAAGTAAATGTGGAACCTTAAAACAAAATCTTTCTCCTGAAAACATAGAACGTGCTAGAAGCTCGCCCATGTGAATATCTCATGCTTCAGGGAAAGAATAACGTCAAACTCTTCTGCTATAAATATTGTGTCTAGAACATTCTTGCCTAGAAATTAAAATAGGATAAGAACTCTGTGAAACCTTCAAATATGGGAAGGCAGTCAGAAGACGTCAAAGATTGGCGTTTCCGGCTCGACTCTTCAAAACATCTGGACCTTCAGAGATCTTCAAAGGACTATACTTTCACTCAAAGATTTCCTGCCTTAGATCAAAACGACGTCCTGTTACCACCGAACTTTAACCGTGAATTAACGCTCGGGCGCGATCACACCTTCGCACAGCTTGCCAGAGAAGACACATCAACCTCTGTCTAGAATCGAATCATATTCAGCTAGAGGCGGAATTCTAGCCCCTACTCACTACCTAATGGATAACTGGCACTGACACCGTTGACGCATGAGACGACTAAACCATCAACACCTGCAATATTCTGTGGTGTCGCCTCAAAATCACGGGCTTCAACAGAAATTACGCTGAAATTCGGTCCATTCGTTGAATGCACATGCTGACCATAAACGGTCAGTTTAGCAATAAAGGCAGTCGAATTTTCCTCATATTCAATGCTGCAGCCGAAATGTTCATCTGTGTTATCGTTTTTTTGTGCATCGTTTGGTCAGCAAACCAAAAGGAGTGACAACAAAAGTAAACTATTGCTGTAGCACGAACGCTAGGAAAAGGCGGTTCTGTCGGAAAATACGATAGATACGGATCTGCGTTACGTTTCGCTCTCCCCAAAGGTTCAGTAGTTCTGTTGCCGACCAGCGAGGCGGCATAGCTGAATTGAACAATTTCGTCTGTTATTTCACTCACTGTTTCCTGCAAATAAAAAAAAAACTACAGTAACAGTTCCATCTTCTCTATGAATATTGCCGAACTCTTCATTCAATTCCGGCCAGTTTTTTTCTAAAACTGATTGATTTTTTGACTGGGAAGAATGGAACACATTAAATTTTGCTACTTCTTAAGTTGTTCTCCAAAATTGCCTCTAATAGAAGTTTATTTTTCTCGTGATGAAGAAATCACTCACTCATGGAACCTTTGAATCTATCTTCCACAGCGATTGGTCTACACGACAATCTGTGAAACAATGCCATTTGCTGATGGGAATCATTAATTACTGGCACATGACTATGAAAGAAGAAGTGGGAACTTCTTCAAAACTACAAATTACTCCAATGTTGATATGCGATACTAAAGATACTGCTCTCACCTGATTTACTTCCATTCTCATGCAATAAATTAAAAACTAATTTCCTAAATCTTGCATCTGAAAGCAGCATCGTGACAACAAAAGAAGATCAAGCAGTTGGGCGCATATCTCAATGACCTGTTGCACAAATAAATAGCTAAAATGACGAAACATCAGCATTATCTCTGACCAAAACAAACTAAAGCTGCAGAAGAGGTTCAAGCAGAGCGTTATTCAACGCTGAACATCAGTTGGGCTGCAAGATGACCACAGAGCACATGGTCTCTTCTGTCGTATTTTATAGAATGCATGAGTGTTCTCTCAAGAGTGGTATTTTCCGAGAAAGTGAATGACCTATTAGTGAAATTATTCATTCTGATTTGAACTGGAGCAGAACTTTTGGCAACGAGAAGAAATGGCAACAATTGGAACATCCCTATACAGAAACTGCAAGATAAACATGAAACAGAAAGCAAGCCAATACCACACTAAACTGAACTTGTTCATGTTCTAGATAAACCGCTAATAATTTGCACCTTCTTCCAGCAAGGAAATCCAACAAATAGTTAGCATACAGTCATATTCGAAATGCAAAATATTGAATGTCGAATATGGTATTAAGTTATTATATTTGTTATTAATTAAGCAAGAACACTCAAAATATTACTTCGCAGTAAGCTGTATCCAATTGTATCCTCCTGTCTAATCGTTTCACATAGGAAAAGGCCATCGGTATTGTAACACTGAGTGATACGATTGATATAAGTGAAATAAGCCCCGCAAACAGGACTACATATTTAAAAGCGCGCTCACGACCCTCTTCACACTTGTCCATATTTAATAAAAAGTGTGATGCGTCATCTGCGTGCCTGGAAACTCACCAAAAAAATAAGGCATGAAACATTGAAAACTGCACAACACGGTGCTGCGCAGTGAAAAAACAGGCGCTTATACGCGACGGGATGGCGAATATCTTGTCTTCTCCTTTTCCTCTTTCTGCTCTTCATTTATTGGCAAGCTATATACAACATACCTGAAAACTACTGCTATCACCTACCTACACAATCTTTGTTTCCGCCAATATAATGCGTTGATAGAATGAGACCTTCACAAGGTAATTCTCTCTAAAAGGTTTTCGAAGAGACAGACAGATAAGAGAAAGAGAAGAGGCCAATATTCTCGATAGCTTAATGTAGAACAAAAAAAGACTTAGCAAGAGCGTTACAATTGTCACTTCAGTTACTGATGTTGAAGAAACTCGTTTTGCACGATAACTACTGCAGTTTTCGAATTAGAAATTTTGAGGCAATCATAAAAGACTTATGACGGTCGGTGTGGTGTGGAAATATCATCGACGCAGTTGCCCTCAAGCGATCTTAATAGAAGGCTACTAAACTGGCTAATACTCTGGTGATATCCTGAAATGAAGAAAGCAATAGAATAAAATGAAGATAGCAACTAGTCAGTTCAAAAGCACTCAATATTTTTCATGTCAATGCTCAAACAAGCTCTACCGCGAGAATGATCAACATGAGCCTCACCAAACAACTTGCCAACGAGAACCTTCAATTTACGTTAAGACACATCAAATCAGTTGCAACGACTTTCAACTTCTGAACGCATCTGAACATAGTATTGAACTGCCGATTAGTCTGTAGCGCATTCGCCTAACGTTTGACGACACGGTAAAACTGACCAGTCAACAAAGCTCAATTGTTTCATTTTTAATTTTTTTTGAAACATCGAGCGGAGTATTGTATCAGCGGGATACTGTAATGCAGGGATACTGTGTTACAAAATAATGCAATTGGCATAGGGTGCAAAAATATATTTATCGAAATACCAGAATAAAAAGGCGTCTATGCATCTCAACAAATATAAGGAATATTTACCAGACTATTTATCCACATCATCTTGGTTCATTCTCATTCATTTATGTTAGATACATTTACTCATGTTACCTGCTAACACATACGCAGTATTTGCCTATATTTATCCGGGTACGTTTCATATGCACTGTAATAGCGATTATTGGAATACGTGGACATTTGAGATTTTGTTTATTGTCCTCTGTGGTACAGATATCAGATGTGGCAAAGGCATTAAGCACATTTGAACATGGTCAAAATTTCAGAAGGTGTTCGGAACGCTGAGTTGTTGGCTCATGACTCACATTGGAAGCGCCGCTCAAGAGCTACAATAGAGGCATAAAATGTGGCTTGGTGTGGTGAAGGACAGAAGGGTCTCCAACCTATCGGTGGGACATAAATAGAGATGCTCGGTGTTGTGCTCGTCACTATTTCCGTCATTGCTCGGCCCACTTACAGCTTATTCGCCATCCACCGCAGTCTGCTCAGCCTCAATTTGGCATTTTCTGATTCATTGAACACCACTTATTGTCATCTTACCGTCGTTCTTTTCTTATGCACAACAACACTCGTTAACGACCTCAATTCAATGTCGTTTAAACAGCGTTCAAAGCTGTACAACACAATAGCAATAGTTTAGACCGGTCCATATCTTCATATTAAAAAGCCTTAAAGTAATAAAATTGATTTCGATTCATATCGGCTTAAATAGTTCATCAAAGAAGGGGTGTTTCAATAATATTGACAACGATGGGGATGTATGCATTCGTTTGCACTTTAACATTAACAATAAATAAGTGATATGTTAAATGCGTTTAAGGATAACACATTTTACATGAAATGAATGAGGGCTATTCGTACCGATTTGCGTTGAAAAGCACAAAGCCTATGGACGTTGTTCCTCAGAGATCAGTTGTCACCGTTGAACTGAAGACCGGATAGAATCTGCGAGTCTTTCAATGCTTCGGTACAGGAAAACACTGCAAAAAGGAAAAGCATTTTTTGCCGTCCATTATTGGTTCGAACTGAAAAAGATTTTCGCGGAGAAATGGGGAGCGCAGATGTTTGCCACTTTTTATAATACAAGATTCTGTAGAGTGAAAGTGAGGCAGTTAAGACTGTAACATCAGAATCAGCTTGCTCATCTGTTTGTTTTGTGCATGAAGTGGCAGCTGAAACATTGCGCAGCTGTCTCTACAGTTCATATGCTAGCTCCATAGTTCATCTGTGCAACATAGAGTACTTCGGATCACATATCATGCTTGCACTAGTAGAACAGACAAATGCACTAGTCTTTCAGATTCCCTCAAGTGCCGGACAGTCGCCACGAGCCAGGTCATTTTCACAGGACGTGAAATGAGCTGATATATTGCCAGATGTGCTGGCACGGAACGCACTTTCGCATTCTCGATCGTCCAATATCTCAGTATAGAAAATTGCCAAAAAGTATCAAAAACATGCTCAATAACTCATTCATACCACGTGGCACAACGGCTAGTGTAGATAATGCTGGAAGAATCATCTATACTTGACGATTTGAAAGGAAAATCCGTCCGTTGTGAAACACTCTTAATTTTAATAAAGTGTCACATGCATTTAACTTCATGTCACAATTCCAGTGAAATCCGTCTGCTATATTGTTTGCACGCTTGATATTTCAGTGAGTATTTTAGAAAAGCTTGACAAGCACCCAAATTATTGCCAAATGAAGGCATATGTATGCTGCATAAGTTTTCGTGAAATTTTATCACCTTTGTTAATCATAATAAACACCTCATAGATTATTACAGTCACCACTGAATCCAAAAATTTGACGAAACCGAATCAAACCTCATCACTAGTACTATGTTAACTCCACGTTGTATGGCATCGATCGAATTTGAATGTTCTAACGAAGCATCGCGCATTCTTCTCGGTTCGGTTTATATTAACTAAAAAAACTAATAAAAAGATAACGTTTCGAATCAGTTTCCGGACTCGCATTGTTTGCCCACCAGGATGACAAGCCTTCTTGGATATAAAAGGGATCCCGGCTCGCGGATGATCAGTCAACCCTCACTGTCAACTGGTTCAACGTTCAACTGCTGTCTATTTGTTGGTGCCTCTCAGCATACCTAATCAACAGATGGCCCGCTTCCACTGGAACGAATCAAATGAACCTTGTAGAATAGAGGCTCAGGCCAAATGTTCGAGCAATTAGGCGTGTTGCTGAGGGGTTTAGATGCTTCATCGGGCTTTCTTCCATATTCCTGTAATGGTGCTTCCGAAGAAGAAACTTTGAAATAGATTATTATGAGGAATCTGGAAGAATGAGTTCAAGCATGAGTTGAATATGCAAAAAAACCTCCCCTCAGGTTGTGAAAAATTTGCAAAGAACCTGCTGCAGGTTCGGCTTTCCGCTGACTGTTAGTGCGACTTTGTCGATGGAAACCTTTTCGTTGCACTGAGTAATGTACGCTCTTCACATTTCCAGGTAGCAGTGATGATAAAGGCCATCCTCATTGCACTGTTACTGACCACTTTTACAGTCGTCAATGGGGGTGTAGTCCTCACAAGTTGTGCACGTATGGATACTCCAATTCTTAGCAAAGCTGCACAAGGACTATGCATCACTTCATGCAAATATCAGGTTTGTCCTTGCGGAGAAGACCATCAAGGTTTTTCAATCAAATAATTTCTAAGCGTCCTGTAACATAGTAATTTAGAACCGCCGCTGATTACCGAGCTTCAGGCAAAAAGTTCGATTTCAACCGAAACCATTTGCAGCAATAACATGCAAGTCTTACACTCAAGAAGGACCTCAACAGAATTAGGCAAACTAGACGCGTGAGAACAGTGTTTGTTGTAATTTTGCCTTAGAACCGCTCCAAGAAGTCTGATGGATTCAAGGTCAGTATCAGTTTATGTCATTTCAGAACTGCGGTACGGGATTCTGTCAGAGAGTTGGCGGTCGACCGACCTGTATGTGCCGACGTTGTGCTAATGGAGGTGGTTCATGGCCGGTTATACCCCTCGGTAAACTGGTTGGAATTGCTCTTAAAAGGGGTAAACGCTGAGAGTAATGTTCTCAAGCGCTGCTGATATGTAAAGTTGAGTGAATTGTACTGTTTATATGAAATAAACTGTTCCAACAACTAAATTACTACAAACCACGCACTCGCCAACTTCTTGCACCAGGATATGATGCTTCCTTGATGAAGCCGACTGTTCTAACTAGTCACTGATACAGGCATCTCTTTCTCCGTTTCTTTGCATCGGAATAGTAAGGACGCATGTAATACTGCCGAAGAAGTTTTGCGAAATCCGCTATAAAGGCCTGAAAATAAAACAAAAATTTTAAGGATGGAATTCAATGCGGTCCAGCCACCACCACCGCAACTCGCCTCTAGAAACCACCTAAACTCCCAAATCGCGAATTCGGCACTCATACTTAGCGAAAATGTAAGTGAGATAATGTTCATTTTGGACGATCTTGTCAAGATGAACGCATCTTAATAAAAATATATACATGTAATAAAACAGCGATCACAAGCGCAGTTCAGTTCTTCATATTCGATACAACGCAAGGTTTATGAACCCTAATGAAAAATAGACTTTTCTTCGACCTTCAATTATGATTATGGCTCTTCCCCCCTGCAAAGCAACAAACTAGTGCATTCTTCAGTAGCAGATGGAATCTTTTTCACACACGTTCCATACCTAGTCGTCGACGATACGGAAACCCAACTGAACTGCTAGGTTTTTTTGGTAAAAAAGTAACGTGGAAGAGAACGCATGGATATTAGCATTCGTGAAGTTCTTTGAGGAAAGAAATATCGATGGAAGCATAAAATTTTTTCTTTGTATTGACTGTAGAGGGTTTGTAATTGAAGTTGTGGTTAAAAAAAATTGGGGGGAAGCTGTGAAGAAGATAAAATGGCTTTCTTATATTATCATGAGGAATTTGTTAATGAACGATGAATCGTTTTGTACACGAAACCCTTTCATTAATTTCATATATGGAAATGACGTATGATTTGGCCGCCTTTAGTATTTTAGTGAGCCATATTAGTAGATCGATTGAAGCTCAAATCTAAATGCTGAAAATTGTTAGGTGCTTCGGTACAAGCTGCTTGATCAGTGATGATACTAATGGCATGGTAAGGGAAAAGGAAATAAACTGTGAGGGAATCAGGTAAGTCCAGATCAACTGCTTTCGTGCAGAGCAGAGGAAAGGACGATCACATGTCAGATCAAACTATCTGCGAATACTTTAACGATTTCAAGGCAGAACTAACTGTCTATGAATGCCTTGAGGCAACACTCGGAGCGTATGAAAGGGGAGCGCATTTGTGCCACGCGCGCAGTGCCACGGCGCGATACCGACGATCACCGCACGCCGCTTCAACGCATACGCACCCGTTGCAGCTCCATTCCGACTGGGACCACACATGTCGCGACTACTCGCGAATGTAATTCGAATTTTGCAAAACCGAATAGTAGATTTAGAAATTATTGAAGTAAACGTTGGAAGTGCAGGAGAAATGTGCATGTGAATCAAAAGTTCCGATGACTAAGGCATGCGAAAAACAGAGCAAAAACGCGTCGGCTGAGCGGCTTCTACAAGGGCGAAGACACGGGAAACATGGCGCCGCTCTCATGAATGGATACCCTCATTCAAAACTGATTCGTCATGAACATGTGATGTTAGCGAAAGTACAGCCCTCAGATCCCTATAAAAGTGGAGTAGAATATGTTTAGAGAGAGCCGTTCCTTCGAGCTCTGCGACGAGCCATAAGTGCTTGCTTACTGCGTATATTTTTCACGTTATTGCGACTCAGCCTTTCTATTTGTGTATTTACTTCTGTTTTATTTTATTTATGTTCCCGGCAGGTTTTATCATTGTAATGGATGATCAAGTTTTGTATTGCACCGTTAGGGCAGGACTTTTATTAAGTGCCAGACTGTCGTGATGACGACTTTCAGTTGACAGAAGTTGAGTTATTCGTCGTGTTGTGAACCGCAAAACAACTCGCACGCATGTAGTATCGGTGTTGATGTGCTATTCTGTCTTGCTGGAATATTGTAATGTCTTGCTCTTTTGTGCGGTTCAATTGCGATTGTGTTGTTCGTTGCGCCATACGCATCAAATAAAATGCAAGAGGTTTAATTATCCAAGTTTGAGATTTGGCTAAGGACGAAAGTTCGGAAGAAGCGAGAAGGAAGCAGTTGTTCGAGTGAGCTGAAACGGTGGAAGAAATTCGTCGACTCGACGGAGGTGCGACGATCAAGGAGTTAACAGGCCAGTTGAGTTTTGTGGCTTTCAGATTATATTGACTGCCGGGTAAGAGAAAAGTCCCCCAATAGTGAATACAACACCAGTAATAACCAGTAACCGATGTTTGGTTCGTCATTCTATTATTAGTTCCCTAATGGCACCTTTCGTTATAAATATTAGAATCTCTAGCCGACCTAGACTCAGTGGAACGAATGAGCAAAGTTACGGGATATACGCCTAGGTAACCTTTTCCAGGAAACAGGCTGATTTTTCACTTGTTTTGCTTTTTCTCCAAGTTTTATACCACACTGTTGCGAAGGCGCTCAACAAAGAAAGAAACAGTTGTTCAACTCGAACAGTGAACGAATTTGCAGGGATACCTTCGAGCGTGATTTGTATATATCAGAAATTTTCTCCTAAGGTCGTAAAAAAATAGCTTAGAGCTTACTGCAAGTATTCTGGACTTCACACTGAAGGTTGGGGTGGTTCGTCTGATAGAAACCGGTTCATTTCAGGGATCACCACACACTACCCATTCACAGGTCAAGTGCTGCGTTGACCGCTCAGGATGAGGATTATTGTGATTGCACTATTATCCATCACTATGATCAGCGTGGATGCATGCTTACTTCTTCTGTGTATTGGAAAAGTATGCGATTACTCGTGCAAAAGTCAGATACATCACTGCCAGAAAGAGGATCAAATATTTGCATTAAAAGGCCTCACAAAAAAAAAGAATATTTGCAAAATTCAATGAGGAGGTAATATGAAATCATCCGCTAACAACTCAGGAATAAACTATAATGCTTTATACCGAAATCATTTCGGAGCATTCAAGTATTATGATGCAAAAAATCCTAGCGATGTTCAGCTGACGGCGACACGTGGAATAAACGTTCATTGTGATCTTTGACTGCAGAAATTCCATGATATCTAATAAAATTTCAAGATCGCCGTTAACTTTCGTATTTCAAAATTGCGCCTGTGGACTCTGTCCAAAAGAGAAAGGTGTAAGACATCGGAGCCTGTGTGCATGCAGGTGTTGTCTTTGATCAGGTCATCAGTCGAGCAAAGGAAAGGAAACGTTAATGCTTTTGTATGAAGTGTATTATTTCCAATTTGCGAAGTGCAGTAAAATGAAACGTTTGCATGCAGCAAAATGTTTCCACAGTGAATAAGTCAAAGGAGTGTGCTTGCGACTCCTAACACCAGGATATGACGCTCCCTTCAGACGGCCGATTACTAAAACTTATCCATGAGGGAATGCCAAATAAGGAACTGGACCAAACACCGAAAGCCACCTTGATTTTCTATCGTGAATCTTTGTGCCTCTGCAGTGAGACAGAATATGAAAATGTTATACAAACACTGTAGTGTTTTTATGTGCTAGGACTAGATCTATATCACGGCCTAAAAAATACCAAAAATACGAGGACGGAAGTTTCGGTGCAATTCCCGCTCCAAAGCCAGTATATAAAATCGCATATCCAGCGCAACCCGAGTTTATATATTTTCTTGCTGTCAGTGAAGTAAAGAGTAAGAGAGTGTTTATTTATAGCAATTTACACATACGAACACAATTATGCATAAAATACACATATAATTCATCAAACTCGATACAGTAAAAGTTCATGAACCTCAGTGAACAAACAAAGGTTTATTGGACTACTGTCATTATGAGTTCAGTGATTGTGGTTCCTTCCTCCCACAAAGGTATCAAAGAAATGACTTCTCTACTACGCCCCTGCAGCAAATGCTTCCTCTTGAAGTCGTAGCCCATATCCTTTCTTTAGCAACATGAAAGGCAAGTGTTATGGGGTATACGATCAAATTTTTCCCCACAAAATATGCATAGAATCGAACATTTGGAACATAACGTCCTTCCCCCTCTTTGAACCAAAATCAGAATGAGATCTCGGCGAAACAATTAATCGAGACTTAAAAATGCAAGTTACAAAGAGAAAACAGGAAATGGAAACATGAGGTTTTCATGACGGAGAAAAAATCGAAGCGAGCAATCTTATTCAGGAGATCATTGATATGCATTCCGACCATTGAGCCTGTTCTCGTTCATATGAACCTACAAGTTTTTGTTGAAGGAATGAAATCTATTCTCTTGACAATGAACAGGATTACCGGGACCGTTTTTTGACAGTCACTAAGATAAGTGGTGCTGAAAATTCGCAGTATATATCGAACCATTCTCTCGGCTAGTGCGTTCTTCAGCAAATACTGCTCCCATTCCTTCTTGCAAGTATTGAATTTCCACGGGTAAAGCCAATGACCTTCCATGGGAATTAACTGCTAGATTAAAATAGTGGGAAAGTGAACTCGCTAGAAAAGAAAAAGTGAACAAGTAGAAGAAATATAGATGAATTAGCATAATCCTATAATCTCGGTGGCTAATTTTAACTAGTGCAATTGGGAAGAACCTCTGAAAATAACACATCCGAGGATGTTATGGCATCAAATGCTGATAACAATACCGTATTCACCTCTTTTTGGCGATGAAATCCAATCTAACTCCAGTGATTAATAAGCACTTCCATTGAATAGACTGAAGATGCGACCGAGTTTCATTAAAAACACCCACCTTGCGAATGATTAGCGTCTCAAAAAATCACCATATTAACATGCCCCCTATTCCAAGGCTAACACCTGATTTTGCGTTCAGCAATCAAAGGTCTGTTCCAGCCAACATTAATATAACATTACACGCGGAAATGTTCATCATTACAGCTCGATCAGGACTATCTTCGTGATCTTCACATAAAATTTTGAGCAAAATATATGAACATACAGGTAGATGCATGAAGAAGATAAATTAAGATCATTTTATATTTACAGGCTCCATCCGTTATAACAATGTATCGTCTTCATTACAACTTGCATTTCATCTATTGTAAAGACAAGGAAATGGTAGGAAGAAGTATGTTTTCTCGAGAAATTCCCACTCAATTAAATGTCCTCTTATGAACCGGCGATTAATGACTTCCAGACTTTGAATAGTCGAGGTTCTGTTGAAGTCAAGACTTAAAAATGCCTCTAATAAATTCAAAAACGATCACAAATCAAGCGGTAGAAAAGGTGAGAAAGTGGAATAGAAATAAAGGAAACGGGTATGCGTAAATCATCTCCATTGTGGATCTCATTTAAAATATTCCACTACTGAAATGAAAATTTCGAGGCAATCCGACCAGAAACAAAACTAAGAAACAGCTGAAGTGAGTAGATCACTACACCCCGCTGCCAGATTGTAGATACTTTAAAAATTTAATTCGCATCAATGTTTCGATTTAAACAAGGTGGATGAAACAGCGAGAAAAATTTGTGCCAACCCATTCTCCTTTTCTTCCATTAGTGATATCGGACTCAGAAAAGACTAAGCAAGAAAAGCAGCCTTTCTCTAATTTCTGCCAGATCCCTTAGCTGCATCGTTTGCGCGAAAACACATACAATTTTCTCGACATCGCCATCGAACTGGTTGTATGTATGCAAGAGTTTTTCGTCCTCTTCTCTGCTCCAAGCCCTCCTTAACTTTGTTGGGATTTCAGTGAGCTTGTCTGGTAGAGTTGCTTTTGGCTGTTTTTCACCATCCCTCTTTGATAAAGAGGAAACCTCAGAACACTCATTCCCGGCTTCACGCTCGTCCGACTGTCCTCCCATACCACGGACCTTATGTCGGCTACGGCCGCTCTCAATCGCATCCTGAGAACAACTTGCAGGCATTTCTTCCAGACCATGCTGACCAAAATATTCCCCCCGGCTCTCGCTACAGGAAGAAATTCCAACCTCTAACTCCTTGTGCCTATCTTTTGTAGGCCTCTGCATCACAAGCAATGTCACTTCGGTGCTATCACACGATTCATCTGAAAGCACCTCTCCAGGTTCTAGTTCGACTTCTCGTGACACCTCTGTGTATAAAGTTCGATCTTCTGAGGATAGTTCGCTATGATTATCAATGGCCGTCATTGATGGTGTTCTCCTTCTTTTGACTGACCCTTCTGTACTTTCGGAACAACGACTTCTATGTCGCACCCGCTTTTTGAAGTCTTGAAAATTGTATTTTTCTCCCCGAACATCTGAAGGAAGAACCCGTGGGCGTTTCTTCTCTTTATCGGAATGTGTCCTCATCGATCTAACATTTGTAGAGCTTTGTCGCGAAGTTTCTTTACTTTCAGCCCTCTCATAAGAGCGCCCAAGATATTGTCGGTCTTCTGTAACAAACCGCATATTCTTATCTGTTCTTTGACTGGTCTCCCGCTGCCAGTTATCCAAATGCCGTTTGCCGTATGACCTCCGTCCATGAGAAACTTCAGGACGACTAAATCTGGATACCATTCGGTCCGCTCGCAAACCACTCGAGCCTTCATGGCCATCTCCTAGACTAATACGATGGAGTCCGTCGGAATGTCGGTCATGAGAAAACCGGGTATTATCCATCCGCAGCGTACCATTGGTCCATCCATCGTGCACCACAACTTCAGTCTTGCGTTTCCAACATTTACTCCACACTTCTCTCCCTAGTGAATCTCGCTCGCAAATGAAAATTTCATTTTTTACTCCACACTTCTTTTCGAAAATTTCTTTTTTAATGCAATTTCTATGCGAACACGATTCAGCGCAATAATGAACTAGAAAAAAACGGTCTCCTCATTAATCAACTGTCGTCTAATCCTCCAGCCTACGCGGTAGCTCCGCGGTGGCTCGTGACCATGAATTCCTCTTCCCATATACTAAATTACAGACATACTGGTCAGAGAAATTTATGTAAAATATGCCTCGAAAGTAGGAAATGCCCTCAGTGTATTTTAAACGCGAGAAGCTCTGATATAATTGGTTCGATGATTTATGGAACACTTTTTAAGTGACATGGAAATTGTATGAGAATTATGCTTCAGCAGGTAATTGATGGAGCAGTAGTACTGCTCAGAAATGCACATGCTGTGTTGCGTTTGCATTTCAGGGCCTAACCATATCAGATTGTCTCGAAACCATGCAAGCCACTAAACAAACCGGTTGAATGCATAAAAACAGATTTTTTGAAGATGAAAACAATGACAGCGGATTTCAGCTTTCAATCAACAGAGAAGATTTCAGATTTCAATTAAAAGAATGCAAGTCATATTCATCCGACTTTGCTATTTTCATTCCACATTTCAAAAAGGTTACTATATTCGATTTTCGATACCCATCAGTCTCATCTTCCTTGCTTCCCTCGTAATGTTTAGTGCCTAATCCTTTAATTTCTTTTACATTGTTCTGCTTTAGCGTTCAATCCCTCATTTTCTTCTGCGTTCTTCCACTCTTTTTTCGTCGTTTTTTCTTAGGAAAATAGGCAGGAGAATTTTCTGTGTAAATTTTGTGCATGTCTAGAGTCGATGAAAGTATTTTTTTCTCCAAGGTCATATTTCTGTCTAGATAATCATGTCAATTATAAGTGGTAATAGTAGAATCGTCGTTGAAATGCTGTTGAAAATCACGTGATTTTTTATTGCATTTCCGTGTTATTTATCATATACGGAAAATAGAAATCAAACAAATCGGTTACAACGAGGTGTTTATTTATTAGGCTCAACGTTTCCCTTAACTTGCTCTTCTGTCTTCCCCCTCGGTTTCGCATGTGCACAAAGCCACACATGATGATCAACACTCGAATGCGAGGGAATAAGGCTACAACACTACAGAGATGAATCGAAGATTGCACATTTCAATGAACTTAATTGTTTTTTTAGCCACAAATATTAAAGACTTGCTCATCTTCTAAGCAGTAAGAAAATGGTTTGCTCACATTTGGGTAATGCCTGTCCTTCTCCCTATCTCTTCTCTTTACTAGCATATTAAAGTGATCAGGCGCATGAATTGATACAAAGACGGAACTAGATACAATCAAAAGTGATTTATGAGGCAAAGGTGTGCAAAGAGTACGTTCAAGGATACAAGTATGCTCATCTCTTCCAGGGTACAAAGATAGGCATCTCATCCACATTTGTCTACCGTTATTATATGAGAGCAAATTAACTTCCGGCTATGAATGTAACCATCCCTTTGGGTTGAATTACTCGTGAGAAGCTTGTTCGTTCAGTGTTAAAAACGATAGTGCTGCACCCATGGATGTGGCAGTTCATTCGCAGGGTCCATTCAACAGCCGTCTCATGCCTCTTTGAAATCGATAGTAGCGCTTTCGTCAGGATAGAACGAACCGCCATCAACGGCGCAGTAGGTCGGACAAACCCCCGGCCCACCGGCTTCTCCAGGTGCACCACGAGCACCTGGAGGTCCCACAGCACCAGCTATTCCAGGCTGGCCTGAAATTACTTCAATTTCTTTCTTACATAGCACGTAGCAATACAATTCTTAGACCATATTGTCATATCATAAATAAGCTCAATTGAAAGCTTCCTGTGAACTAGGGCCAATAACATGTCCAAGACTAGGGTTAGTGTTGCCCTGCAAGGCAGGGTAGCGAAATATAGATGGTATGTCGACAGGATTAGATAAGTCAAGGATGGGATAGATTATGATGAGATATTGCGGTAACAGATAGAATCACAAATTATACGAGTTTCAATAAGCTATTATTTCTAGTAGTAAATTTATCACCGAAGTATGTATGCCCTCGCACTGTGATATCGGAGATTACCTGGATAACCGGGGCGACCTTTTCGTCCAGCAGGTCCAGGCAGCGCATCAAGTCCGTCCTCTCCTGAATAGCCTGGAGGACCAGGAGGACCGGGCTCCTTCAACAATTTAACTTGAACGAAGTGAAATGAAACGCTCAGTAACACAATTTTACCCTTTCCGAGCACTGCTACTAATATTTTCTCTCAGAACAAGCCTAACATAATGCCATGATCCATAAAACGTAGAGTGTTCAATTTCATGAAAACACAGCTGTGCTGTCGGTGTCCTGAAAATGTCACCATTTTTCTCAAAAAATATTCAACTAGAGAACGCCGATGACGTCATGTGACGATGCGATCAGCCACGCATTCCATCCACTCCCTCATTCGGTTATCGTTCAACCAGAATAAATATTGAAAAGTTGAATAGATGCTTGAATAGATCGATGTAAATATCTCATCAGTCGAGCATTTCCATTTATTATCTATGAAGGAAACAGCAACCGTACAATTATTTCTTACCCCTGAGGGCCCACGTTCACATGGGATGTTCACATTCGGAGGTGGTTCGATCCCTGGATCTCCTTCAGTTCCATCCTGTCCGCGCAATCCAGGAATCCCTCGAGGACCTCAATTTATGAATCCAAATGCGATTGTGAGTAGTTACGTGGAAATTGATTAGTGATTTTTTTCTAAAGGAAAGAAAAAGTTTAACAGAACTGAGAAAGAACTGAGAAATTTGATAGAGAAGATGTGGGAAACTTTAAAGATTTTCTTCGTTGTCTATGAATCCTTCGACAAAAAAAGAAGGAAATTTGCATAATTATTCTCAACATTTTCAGAGTGACTTTATTCGAGGACAAATTCAAGAAATAACAAATGTTTCATAGTAAAAGCTGTCTGATACAAACTATACCAATGCTCTCAATTATTTTCAGCGACGATGCGGAAGTTGCATGTAATAACCATTCGTTTCTTCGTTATGGATAAACCAGCTTTTCATCTTCATACTGATGGGCTGGTTTCTTCATAAATCAAATGAAAACATTCCGCTCATCGTGGGAATGGAACGTTTAAGGTTGCAGTTGTAATTCCAGCTATAATCTACGATCACTTCTTCCTTTCACTCCTTCCTGCCTCCCTCTCCCAATGATTAAAGTACTTTTCCTTAAGGGAAGCGAGTTTTGTATGAAGTGAATTTTTCTTCTAAGTCAGGAAACTTTTCGAGGGAAATTTTTTCAACAAGAATTTCAAAATGTGAGCCCAAAGACTGATACTACACATATTTTATCGTCCAGAACAGGACCATCACTATTAAGGTTTTAGATAAATCATAGTTATTTATAAACGATTCCCATCTGTTTGAATTAGTTAACACAGATATTCTAAAGATGCACTTTCTTTACCTTTCGAGCCCGGAACACCATTGGGCCCAGGCCGACCTGACATTCCAGGAATCCCCTGCGGCCCCTGGTCTCCCGATGCTCCCTTACGACCAGGTTCACCACGTGGACCAGCTGGACACACTGGACAAGACAAAGCCGCCTGTACTGAAATCGTTTTGATATTTTAGTCACTAAATCTCAGTTGCATATGGTTGGAACGTCATGATCAACGACTTAACATCAGTAGAAGCGTGACTTATCAATATGCAACATCGTTTTAGCAGGAAACGATTTTTTTTTTCAAATTTTTCTTCTAGTTCAATCGTTTATTGCCTAAAATTTCATGTTTGTTTTATTTTTGCCGTCTGTTTGTAGCACTCTATTTTTCTAACACCAAGAACGCAACAAATGCCACGTTTCAACTGTAAAGAGGTCTGCTCCTCCACATTTTCTCAAAATGAGCTCCATAAAAATGAAAATGGAAAAATTTCAGCAACACTTATATCTCGCATATTCACAATAGTACACCAAATATAAGTGGTTTGTATTGTTTACGTTGCTCGTGGTATACTGGAAAAGTTGGTGTTCTTCACAACAGTTAATGGAGTTGTGGTCTTATACTTGATCAATTCTCATTCTCCACGATATTGGTTAAAATAAACGGAAAGGAAGGAACAAAGAAGCCTTTTATTAAATTCGGACGAGTAACAAGTGTTGAGCCTCTTTTGATGCATTGAGGCTACTGCCGAGAAGCTTTCCAATAGCGTATAGCCATCTATCCTAGGTCTTATAAAAGATTAGGCGAATTCCGGTCGAAACATGTCAATTCTTACTGTCGCACTGAACAGCAACTGGCCTTCCTGGTTGACCATGTTCACCAGGTATTCCTGGAATGCCTGGCAGTCCTGAAAATATCGGAACATTCGAAGAAAAATGAAAGACATTTTCAATTCCACTAGTTGTGCATTTCTATTTTGACCACTTTAATGCAGTTTTTCCTCATAGCGGAGCAACTGGAAAAGTTTCTGGCTTGCTTAGCGCCCTGTAGCCACTCCGTATGTCCCAAAACAAACAAAGCAAAGTAGACATAACATATGCTAAGAAAAAAGCGAGCGGATGGCGCGATTTACATGTAGTAGATTGGTTTTTACTATGCTTAATTATCATATCCTCACCATTCGCTCCGGGTAGTCCGGGAGGTCCAGGTGGTCCTGGAATACAGCAACTGCCTTGCATATCCATCCTCTGAAATCGGAGCGTTTTTCATCCGCTTCATATTTGGTTCGTATTTGTTGTGCTATGCTCAATTTCAATCAGCGATGTTTAGGAGTGAATACACTTTTGAAACCGTGTTCTATGGACATAAATAATCATGCGCAGTAAATGGGGGAGTTTTGATAAATGAATCAGAAAGGGACAATGAGAGAGTGCACTGCAGACTGGACACAAGCAGACACTGAGGTCGATCCAGAAGCCTTGCAGATTTCTTGATAATGAACCACAATTCACGACTCCCAATGCTATCCGGTTCTTGCTTGAATTTTGAACCGCACTAGCTACCTAAAAACATCGATAACTGTTGAACCAAGTCACCACTTTGCAGTCTCTCGACGTGAAATTTCTGTCAGAGGCGACATGAGCAAACATCCACTGAGAACACTTTCCCAATGATGCATCTTCCCGCCATTAACTATAGTCATGCAAGAATGTTAAAACAATGTACTGAAATGACAGCCTCATTATAACGAGGTAGAGTTCAAATAACTCAATGCTATTATACTTGAGCGCATCAATTTCCCTCCTTTAAACCCACATATTAGGTCAATCAGAAGACTTTCCATCATGGATAGAACATTGCCATTAGCTAAAAGCAGCAAACCACGACTCAAAAATAATACTGAAATATAACACCGTTCGAAGAAATATAATCGTCCAAACCTTTTAAACGATAACATATATCGGTTCTGAATTTATTGACATTCTTTATAAAACGCTAATGAAAATGATAGAGTAACTTTTTCTACTGTGTTATGAAGCAGCAGAAAATGGCTGATGATTAAATGCTCATAATAAGTTGAATATGAAGATATTTTTTCAATGAATGCAAACAATTCGAAAACTACATGACCATAGAAGTGAAAATTAAAGGACATAATTAAGAGGGGGCACATTTAGTACATCTGAATTTGTCTCGTTAAAATCTATCATAATGGGAATAGTGGCATAAATAGCGCTGAACAACTACTATAACTGAACAAATAAGCTGGATATGAGCATAAATTTTCGATTTATACAAGTAACGCTTTAGCGAAATAGAGTTTTGAAAGCATGACTTGGCGAAAAAAACACCAACTTTGAACTGTCTTTAGGTGTTGCTTTAAAATCTCCATATTTGAGGTAATTTTCAGAAAAAAAATATTCAGTTTGTTCATGAAGGCAGTCTTTTAAAAATTCGTTCAGAAGAACCAACTAAGAAAGTAAATGTGGAACCTTAAAACAAAATCTTTCTCCTGAAAACATAGAACGTGCTAGAAGCTCGCCCATGTGAATATCTCATGCTTCAGGGAAAGAATAACGTCAAACTCTTCTGCTATAAATATTGTGTCTAGAACATTCTTGCCTAGAAATTAAAATAGGATAAGAACTCTGTGAAACCTTCAAATATGGGAAGGCAGTCAGAAGACGTCAAAGATTGGCGTTTCCGGCTCGACTCTTCAAAACATCTGGACCTTCAGAGATCTTCAAAGGACTATACTTTCACTCAAAGATTTCCTGCCTTAGATCAAAACGACGTCCTGTTACCACCGAACTTTAACCGTGAATTAACGCTCGGGCGCGATCACACCTTCGCACAGCTTGCCAGAGAAGACACATCAACCTCTGTCTAGAATCGAATCATATTCAGCTAGAGGCGGAATTCTAGCCCCTACTCACTACCTAATGGATAACTGGCACTGACACCGTTGACGCATGAGACGACTAAACCATCAACACCTGCAATATTCTGTGGTGTCGCCTCAAAATCACGGGCTTCAACAGAAATTACGCTGAAATTCGGTCCATTCGTTGAATGCACATGCTGACCATAAACGGTCAGTTTAGCAATAAAGGCAGTCGAATTTTCCTCATATTCAATGCTGCAGCCGAAATGTTCATCTGTGTTATCGTTTTTTTGTGCATCGTTTGGTCAGCAAACCAAAAGGAGTGACAACAAAAGTAAACTATTGCTGTAGCACGAACGCTAGGAAAAGGCGGTTCTGTCGGAAAATACGATAGATACGGATCTGCGTTACGTTTCGCTCTCCCCAAAGGTTCAGTAGTTCTGTTGCCGACCAGCGAGGCGGCATAGCTGAATTGAACAATTTCGTCTGTTATTTCACTCACTGTTTCCTGCAAATAAAAAAAAACTACAGTAACAGTTCCATCTTCTCTATGAATATTGCCGAACTCTTCATTCAATTCCGGCCAGTTTTTTTCTAAAACTGATTGATTTTTTGACTGGGAAGAATGGAACACATTAAATTTTGCTACTTCTTAAGTTGTTCTCCAAAATTGCCTCTAATAGAAGTTTATTTTTCTCGTGATGAAGAAATCACTCACTCATGGAACCTTTGAATCTATCTTCCACAGCGATTGGTCTACACGACAATCTGTGAAACAATGCCATTTGCTGATGGGAATCATTAATTACTGGCACATGACTATGAAAGAAGAAGTGGGAACTTCTTCAAAACTACAAATTACTCCAATGTTGATATGCGATACTAAAGATACTGCTCTCACCTGATTTACTTCCATTCTCATGCAATAAATTAAAAACTAATTTCCTAAATCTTGCATCTGAAAGCAGCATCGTGACAACAAAAGAAGATCAAGCAGTTGGGCGCATATCTCAATGACCTGTTGCACAAATAGATAGCTAAAATGACGAAACATCAGCATTATCTCTGACCAAAACAAACTAAAGCTGCAGAAGAGGTTCAAGCAGAGCGTTATTCAACGCTGAACATCAGTTGGGCTGCAAGATGACCACAGAGCACATGGTCTCTTCTGTCGTATTTTATAGAATGCATGAGTGTTCTCTCAAGAGTGGTATTTTCCGAGAAAGTGAATGACCTATTAGTGAAATTATTCATTCTGATTTGAACTGGAGCAGAACTTTTGGCAACGAGAAGAAATGGCAACAATTGGAACATCCCTATACAGAAACTGCAAGATAAACATGAAACAGAAAGCAAGCCAATACCACACTAAACTGAACTTGTTCATGTTCTAGATAAACCGCTAATAATTTGCACCTTCTTCCAGCAAGGAAATCCAACAAATAGTTAGCATACAGTCATATTCGAAATGCAAAATATTGAATGTCGAATATGGTATTAAGTTATTATATTTGTTATTAATTAAGCAAGAACACTCAAAATATTACTTCGCAGTAAGCTGTATCCAATTGTATCCTCCTGTCTAATCGTTTCACATAGGAAAAGGCCATCGGTATTGTAACACTGAGTGATACGATTGATATAAGTGAAATAAGCCCCGCAAACAGGACTACATATTTAAAAGCGCGCTCACGACCCTCTTCACACTTGTCCATATTTAATAAAAAGTGTGATGCGTCATCTGCGTGCCTGGAAACTCACCAAAAAAATAAGGCATGAAACATTGAAAACTGCACAACACGGTGCTGCGCAGTGAAAAAACAGGCGCTTATACGCGACGGGATGGCGAATATCTTGTCTTCTCCTTTTCCTCTTTCTGCTCTTCATTTATTGGCAAGCTATATACAACATACCTGAAAACTACTGCTATCACCTACCTACACAATCTTTGTTTCCGCCAATATAATGCGTTGATAGAATGAGACCTTCACAAGGTAATTCTCTCTAAAAGGTTTTCGAAGAGACAGACAGATAAGAGAAAGAGAAGAGGCCAATATTCTCGATAGCTTAATGTAGAACAAAAAAAGACTTAGCAAGAGCGTTACAATTGTCACTTCAGTTACTGATGTTGAAGAAACTCGTTTTGCACGATAACTACTGCAGTTTTCGAATTAGAAATTTTGAGGCAATCATAAAAGACTTATGACGGTCGGTGTGGTGTGGAAATATCATCGACGCAGTTGCCCTCAAGCGATCTTAATAGAAGGCTACTAAACTGGCTAATACTCTGGTGATATCCTGAAATGAAGAAAGCAATAGAATAAAATGAAGATAGCAACTAGTCAGTTCAAAAGCACTCAACATTTTTCATGTCAATGCTCAAACAAGCTCTACCGCGAGAATGATCAACATGAGCCTCACCAAACAACTTGCCAACGAGAACCTTCAATTTACGTTAAGACACATCAAATCAGTTGCAACGACTTTCAACTTCTGAACGCATCTGAACATAGTATTGAACTGCCGATTAGTCTGTAGCGCATTCGCCTAACGTTTGACGACACGGTAAAACTGACCAGTCAACAAAGCTCAATTGTTTCATTTTTAATTTTTTTGAAACATCGAGCGGAGTATTGTATCAGCGGGATACTGTAATGCAGGGATACTGTGTTACAAAATAATGCAATTGGCATAGGGTGCAAAAATATATTTATCGAAATACCAGAATAAAAAGGCGTCTATGCATCTCAACAAATATAAGGAATATTTACCAGACTATTTATCCACATCATCTTGGTTCATTCTCATTCATTTATGTTAGATACATTTACTCATGTTACCTGCTAACACATACGCAGTATTTGCCTATATTTATCCGGGTACGTTTCATATGCACTGTAATAGCGATTATTGGAATACGTGGACATTTGAGATTTTGTTTATTGTCCTCTGTGGTACAGATATCAGATGTGGCAAAGGCATTAAGCACATTTGAACATGGTCAAAATTTCAGAAGGTGTTCGGAACGCTGAGTTGTTGGCTCATGACTCACATTGGAAGCGCCGCTCAAGAGCTACAATAGAGGCATAAAATGTGGCTTGGTGTGGTGAAGGACAGAAGGGTCTCCAACCTATCGGTGGGACATAAATAGAGATGCTCGGTGTTGTGCTCGTCACTATTTCCGTCATTGCTCGGCCCACTTACAGCTTATTCGCCATCCACCGCAGTCTGCTCAGCCTCAATTTGGCATTTTCTGATTCATTGAACACCACTTATTGTCATCTTACCGTCGTTCTTTTCTTATGCACAACAACACTCGTTAACGACCTCAATTCAATGTCGTTTAAACAGCGTTCAAAGCTGTACAACACAATAGCAATAGTTTAGACCGGTCCATATCTTCATATTAAAAAGCCTTAAAGTAATAAAATTGATTTCGATTCATATCGGCTTAAATAGTTCATCAAAGAAGGGGTGTTTCAATAATATTGACAACGATGGGGATGTATGCATTCGTTTGCACTTTAACATTAACAATAAATAAGTGATATGTTAAATGCGTTTAAGGATAACACATTTTACATGAAATGAATGAGGGCTATTCGTACCGATTTGCGTTGAAAAGCACAAAGCCTATGGACGTTGTTCCTCAGAGATCAGTTGTCACCGTTGAACTGAAGACCGGATAGAATCTGCGAGTCTTTCAATGCTTCGGTACAGGAAAACACTGCAAAAAGGAAAAGCATTTTTTGCCGTCCATTATTGGTTCGAACTGAAAAAGATTTTCGCGGAGAAATGGGGAGCGCAGATGTTTGCCACTTTTTATAATACAAGATTCTGTAGAGTGAAAGTGAGGCAGTTAAGACTGTAACATCAGAATCAGCTTGCTCATCTGTTTGTTTTGTGCATGAAGTGGCAGCTGAAACATTGCGCAGCTGTCTCTACAGTTCATATGCTAGCTCCATAGTTCATCTGTGCAACATAGAGTACTTCGGATCACATATCATGCTTGCACTAGTAGAACAGACAAATGCACTAGTCTTTCAGATTCCCTCAAGTGCCGGACAGTCGCCACGAGCCAGGTCATTTTCACAGGACGTGAAATGAGCTGATATATTGCCAGATGTGCTGGCACGGAACGCACTTTCGCATTCTCGATCGTCCAATATCTCAGTATAGAAAATTGCCAAAAAGTATCAAAAACATGCTCAATAACTCATTCATACCACGTGGCACAACGGCTAGTGTAGATAATGCTGGAAGAATCATCTATACTTGACGATTTGAAAGGAAAATCCGTCCGTTGTGAAACACTCTTAATTTTAATAAAGTGTCACATGCATTTAACTTCATGTCACAATTCCAGTGAAATCCGTCTGCTATATTGTTTGCACGCTTGATATTTCAGTGAGTATTTTAGAAAAGCTTGACAAGCACCCAAATTATTGCCAAATGAAGGCATATGTATGCTGCATAAGTTTTCGTGAAATTTTATCACCTTTGTTAATCATAATAAACACCTCATAGATTATTACAGTCACCACTGAATCCAAAAATTTGACGAAACCGAATCAAACCTCATCACTAGTACTATGTTAACTCCACGTTGTATGGCATCGATCGAATTTGAATGTTCTAACGAAGCATCGCGCATTCTTCTCGGTTCGGTTTATATTAACTAAAAAAACTAATAAAAAGATAACGTTTCGAATCAGTTTCCGGACTCGCATTGTTTGCCCACCAGGATGACAAGCCTTCTTGGATATAAAAGGGATCCCGGCTCGCGGATGATCAGTCAACCCTCACTGTCAACTGGTTCAACGTTCAACTGCTGTCTATTTGTTGGTGCCTCTCAGCATACCTAATCAACAGATGGCCCGCTTCCACTGGAACGAATCAAATGAACCTTGTAGAATAGAGGCTCAGGCCAAATGTTCGAGCAATTAGGCGTGTTGCTGAGGGGTTTAGATGCTTCATCGGGCTTTCTTCCATATTCCTGTAATGGTGCTTCCGAAGAAGAAACTTTGAAATAGATTATTATGAGGAATCTGGAAGAATGAGTTCAAGCATGAGTTGAATATGCAAAAAAACCTCCCCTCAGGTTGTGAAAAATTTGCAAAGAACCTGCTGCAGGTTCGGCTTTCCGCTGACTGTTAGTGCGACTTTGTCGATGGAAACCTTTTCGTTGCACTGAGTAATGTACGCTCTTCACATTTCCAGGTAGCAGTGATGATAAAGGCCATCCTCATTGCACTGTTACTGACCACTTTTACAGTCGTCAATGGGGGTGTAGTCCTCACAAGTTGTGCACGTATGGATACTCCAATTCTTAGCAAAGCTGCACAAGGACTATGCATCACTTCATGCAAATATCAGGTTTGTCCTTGCGGAGAAGACCATCAAGGTTTTTCAATCAAATAATTTCTAAGCGTCCTGTAACATAGTAATTTAGAACCGCCGCTGATTACCGAGCTTCAGGCAAAAAGTTCGATTTCAACCGAAACCATTTGCAGCAATAACATGCAAGTCTTACACTCAAGAAGGACCTCAACAGAATTAGGCAAACTAGACGCGTGAGAACAGTGTTTGTTGTAATTTTGCCTTAGAACCGCTCCAAGAAGTCTGATGGATTCAAGGTCAGTATCAGTTTATGTCATTTCAGAACTGCGGTACGGGATTCTGTCAGAGAGTTGGCGGTCGACCGACCTGTATGTGCCGACGTTGTGCTAATGGAGGTGGTTCATGGCCGGTTATACCCCTCGGTAAACTGGTTGGAATTGCTCTTAAAAGGGGTAAACGCTGAGAGTAATGTTCTCAAGCGCTGCTGATATGTAAAGTTGAGTGAATTGTACTGTTTATATGAAATAAACTGTTCCAACAACTAAATTACTACAAACCACGCACTCGCCAACTTCTTGCACCAGGATATGATGCTTCCTTGATGAAGCCGACTGTTCTAACTAGTCACTGATACAGGCATCTCTTTCTCCGTTTCTTTGCATCGGAATAGTAAGGACGCATGTAATACTGCCGAAGAAGTTTTGCGAAATCCGCTATAAAGGCCTGAAAATAAAACAAAAATTTTAAGGATGGAATTCAATGCGGTCCAGCCACCACCACCGCAACTCGCCTCTAGAAACCACCTAAACTCCCAAATCGCGAATTCGGCACTCATACTTAGCGAAAATGTAAGTGAGATAATGTTCATTTTGGACGATCTTGTCAAGATGAACGCATCTTAATAAAAATATATACATGTAATAAAACAGCGATCACAAGCGCAGTTCAGTTCTTCATATTCGATACAACGCAAGGTTTATGAACCCTAATGAAAAATAGACTTTTCTTCGACCTTCAATTATGATTATGGCTCTTCCCCCCTGCAAAGCAACAAACTAGTGCATTCTTCAGTAGCAGATGGAATCTTTTTCACACACGTTCCATACCTAGTCGTCGACGATACGGAAACCCAACTGAACTGCTAGGTTTTTTTGGTAAAAAAGTAACGTGGAAGAGAACGCATGGATATTAGCATTCGTGAAGTTCTTTGAGGAAAGAAATATCGATGGAAGCATAAAATTTTTTCTTTGTATTGACTGTAGAGGGTTTGTAATTGAAGTTGTGGTTAAAAAAAATTGGGGGGAAGCTGTGAAGAAGATAAAATGGCTTTCTTATATTATCATGAGGAATTTGTTAATGAACGATGAATCGTTTTGTACACGAAACCCTTTCATTAATTTCATATATGGAAATGACGTATGATTTGGCCGCCTTTAGTATTTTAGTGAGCCATATTAGTAGATCGATTGAAGCTCAAATCTAAATGCTGAAAATTGTTAGGTGCTTCGGTACAAGCTGCTTGATCAGTGATGATACTAATGGCATGGTAAGGGAAAAGGAAATAAACTGTGAGGGAATCAGGTAAGTCCAGATCAACTGCTTTCGTGCAGAGCAGAGGAAAGGACGATCACATGTCAGATCAAACTATCTGCGAATACTTTAACGATTTCAAGGCAGAACTAACTGTCTATGAATGCCTTGAGGCAACACTCGGAGCGTATGAAAGGGGAGCGCATTTGTGCCACGCGCGCAGTGCCACGGCGCGATACCGACGATCACCGCACGCCGCTTCAACGCATACGCACCCGTTGCAGCTCCATTCCGACTGGGACCACACATGTCGCGACTACTCGCGAATGTAATTCGAATTTTGCAAAACCGAATAGTAGATTTAGAAATTATTGAAGTAAACGTTGGAAGTGCAGGAGAAATGTGCATGTGAATCAAAAGTTCCGATGACTAAGGCATGCGAAAAACAGAGCAAAAACGCGTCGGCTGAGCGGCTTCTACAAGGGCGAAGACACGGGAAACATGGCGCCGCTCTCATGAATGGATACCCTCATTCAAAACTGATTCGTCATGAACATGTGATGTTAGCGAAAGTACAGCCCTCAGATCCCTATAAAAGTGGAGTAGAATATGTTTAGAGAGAGCCGTTCCTTCGAGCTCTGCGACGAGCCATAAGTGCTTGCTTACTGCGTATATTTTTCACGTTATTGCGACTCAGCCTTTCTATTTGTGTATTTACTTCTGTTTTATTTTATTTATGTTCCCGGCAGGTTTTATCATTGTAATGGATGATCAAGTTTTGTATTGCACCGTTAGGGCAGGACTTTTATTAAGTGCCAGACTGTCGTGATGACGACTTTCAGTTGACAGAAGTTGAGTTATTCGTCGTGTTGTGAACCGCAAAACAACTCGCACGCATGTAGTATCGGTGTTGATGTGCTATTCTGTCTTGCTGGAATATTGTAATGTCTTGCTCTTTTGTGCGGTTCAATTGCGATTGTGTTGTTCGTTGCGCCATACGCATCAAATAAAATGCAAGAGGTTTAATTATCCAAGTTTGAGATTTGGCTAAGGACGAAAGTTCGGAAGAAGCGAGAAGGAAGCAGTTGTTCGAGTGAGCTGAAACGGTGGAAGAAATTCGTCGACTCGACGGAGGTGCGACGATCAAGGAGTTAACAGGCCAGTTGAGTTTTGTGGCTTTCAGATTATATTGACTGCCGGGTAAGAGAAAAGTCCCCCAATAGTGAATACAACACCAGTAATAACCAGTAACCGATGTTTGGTTCGTCATTCTATTATTAGTTCCCTAATGGCACCTTTCGTTATAAATATTAGAATCTCTAGCCGACCTAGACTCAGTGGAACGAATGAGCAAAGTTACGGGATATACGCCTAGGTAACCTTTTCCAGGAAACAGGCTGATTTTTCACTTGTTTTGCTTTTTCTCCAAGTTTTATACCACACTGTTGCGAAGGCGCTCAACAAAGAAAGAAACAGTTGTTCAACTCGAACAGTGAACGAATTTGCAGGGATACCTTTGAGCGTGATTTGTATATATCAGAAATTTTCTCCTAAGGTCGTAAAAAAATAGCTTAGAGCTTACTGCAAGTATTCTGGACTTCACACTGAAGGTTGGGGTGGTTCGTCTGATAGAAACCGGTTCATTTCAGGGATCACCACACACTACCCATTCACAGGTCAAGTGCTGCGTTGACCGCTCAGGATGAGGATTATTGTGATTGCACTATTATCCATCACTATGATCAGCGTGGATGCATGCTTACTTCTTCTGTGTATTGGAAAAGTATGCGATTACTCGTGCAAAAGTCAGATACATCACTGCCAGAAAGAGGATCAAATATTTGCATTAAAAGGCCTCACAAAAAAAAGAATATTTGCAAAATTCAATGAGGAGGTAATATGAAATCATCCGCTAACAACTCAGGAATAAACTATAATGCTTTATACCGAAATCATTTCGGAGCATTCAAGTATTATGATGCAAAAAATCCTAGCGATGTTCAGCTGACGGCGACACGTGGAATAAACGTTCATTGTGATCTTTGACTGCAGAAATTCCATGATATCTAATAAAATTTCAAGATCGCCGTTAACTTTCGTATTTCAAAATTGCGCCTGTGGACTCTGTCCAAAAGAGAAAGGTGTAAGACATCGGAGCCTGTGTGCATGCAGGTGTTGTCTTTGATCAGGTCATCAGTCGAGCAAAGGAAAGGAAACGTTAATGCTTTTGTATGAAGTGTATTATTTCCAATTTGCGAAGTGCAGTAAAATGAAACGTTTGCATGCAGCAAAATGTTTCCACAGTGAATAAGTCAAAGGAGTGTGCTTGCGACTCCTAACACCAGGATATGACGCTCCCTTCAGACGGCCGATTACTAAAACTTATCCATGAGGGAATGCCAAATAAGGAACTGGACCAAACACCGAAAGCCACCTTGATTTTCTATCGTGAATCTTTGTGCCTCTGCAGTGAGACAGAATATGAAAATGTTATACAAACACTGTAGTGTTTTTATGTGCTAGGACTAGATCTATATCACGGCCTAAAAAATACCAAAAATACGAGGACGGAAGTTTCGGTGCAATTCCCGCTCCAAAGCCAGTATATAAAATCGCATATCCAGCGCAACCCGAGTTTATATATTTTCTTGCTGTCAGTGAAGTAAAGAGTAAGAGAGTGTTTATTTATAGCAATTTACACATACGAACACAATTATGCATAAAATACACATATAATTCATCAAACTCGATACAGTAAAAGTTCATGAACCTCAGTGAACAAACAAAGGTTTATTGGACTACTGTCATTATGAGTTCAGTGATTGTGGTTCCTTCCTCCCACAAAGGTATCAAAGAAATGACTTCTCTACTACGCCCCTGCAGCAAATGCTTCCTCTTGAAGTCGTAGCCCATATCCTTTCTTTAGCAACATGAAAGGCAAGTGTTATGAGGTATACGATCAAATTTTTCCCCACAAAATATGCATAGAATCGAACATTTGGAACATAACGTCCTTCCCCCTCTTTGAACCAAAATCAGAATGAGATCTCGGCGAAACAATTAATCGAGACTTAAAAATGCAAGTTACAAAGAGAAAACAGGAAATGGAAACATGAGGTTTTCATGACGGAGAAAAAATCGAAGCGAGCAATCTTATTCAGGAGATCATTGATATGCATTCCGACCATTGAGCCTGTTCTCGTTCATATGAACCTACAAGTTTTTGTTGAAGGAATGAAATCTATTCTCTTGACAATGAACAGGATTACCGGGACCGTTTTTTGACAGTCACTAAGATAAGTGGTGCTGAAAATTCGCAGTATATATCGAACCATTCTCTCGGCTAGTGCGTTCTTCAGCAAATACTGCTCCCATTCCTTCTTGCAAGTATTGAATTTCCACGGGTAAAGCCAATGACCTTCCATGGGAATTAACTGCTAGATTAAAATAGTGGGAAAGTGAACTCGCTAGAAAAGAAAAAGTGAACAAGTAGAAGAAATATAGATGAATTAGCATAATCCTATAATCTCGGTGGCTAATTTTAACTAGTGCAATTGGGAAGAACCTCTGAAAATAACACATCCGAGGATGTTATGGCATCAAATGCTGATAACAATACCGTATTCACCTCTTTTTGGCGATGAAATCCAATCTAACTCCAGTGATTAATAAGCACTTCCATTGAATAGACTGAAGATGCGACCGAGTTTCATTAAAAACACCCACCTTGCGAATGATTAGCGTCTCAAAAAATCACCATATTAACATGCCCCCTATTCCAAGGCTAACACCTGATTTTGCGTTCAGCAATCAAAGGTCTGTTCCAGCCAACATTAATATAACATTACACGCGGAAATGTTCATCATTACAGCTCGATCAGGACTATCTTCGTGATCTTCACATAAAATTTTGAGCAAAATATATGAACATACAGGTAGATGCATGAAGAAGATAAATTAAGATCATTTTATATTTACAGGCTCCATCCGTTATAACAATGTATCGTCTTCATTACAACTTGCATTTCATCTATTGTAAAGACAAGGAAATGGTAGGAAGAAGTATGTTTTCTCGAGAAATTCCCACTCAATTAAATGTCCTCTTATGAACCGGCGATTAATGACTTCCAGACTTTGAATAGTCGAGGTTCTGTTGAAGTCAAGACTTAAAAATGCCTCTAATAAATTCAAAAACGATCACAAATCAAGCGGTAGAAAAGGTGAGAAAGTGGAATAGAAATAAAGGAAACGGGTATGCGTAAATCATCTCCATTGTGGATCTCATTTAAAATATTCCACTACTGAAATGAAAATTTCGAGGCAATCCGACCAGAAACAAAACTAAGAAACAGCTGAAGTGAGTAGATCACTACACCCCGCTGCCAGATTGTAGATACTTTAAAAATTTAATTCGCATCAATGTTTCGATTTAAACAAGGTGGATGAAACAGCGAGAAAAATTTGTGCCAACCCATTCTCCTTTTCTTCCATTAGTGATATCGGACTCAGAAAAGACTAAGCAAGAAAAGCAGCCTTTCTCTAATTTCTGCCAGATCCCTTAGCTGCATCGTTTGCGCGAAAACACATACAATTTTCTCGACATCGCCATCGAACTGGTTGTATGTATGCAAGAGTTTTTCGTCCTCTTCTCTGCTCCAAGCCCTCCTTAACTTTGTTGGGATTTCAGTGAGCTTGTCTGGTAGAGTTGCTTTTGGCTGTTTTTCACCATCCCTCTTTGATAAAGAGGAAACCTCAGAACACTCATTCCCGGCTTCACGCTCGTCCGACTGTCCTCCCATACCACGGACCTTATGTCGGCTACGGCCGCTCTCAATCGCATCCTGAGAACAACTTGCAGGCATTTCTTCCAGACCATGCTGACCAAAATATTCCCCCCGGCTCTCGCTACAGGAAGAAATTCCAACCTCTAACTCCTTGTGCCTATCTTTTGTAGGCCTCTGCATCACAAGCAATGTCACTTCGGTGCTATCACACGATTCATCTGAAAGCACCTCTCCAGGTTCTAGTTCGACTTCTCGTGACACCTCTGTGTGTAAAGTTCGATCTTCTGAGGATAGTTCGCTATGATTATCAATGGCCGTCATTGATGGTGTTCTCCTTCTTTTGACTGACCCTTCTGTACTTTCGGAACAACGACTTCTATGTCGCACCCGCTTTTTGAAGTCTTGAAAATTGTATTTTTCTCCCCGAACATCTGAAGGAAGAACCCGTGGGCGTTTCTTCTCTTTATCGGAATGTGTCCTCATCGATCTAACATTTGTAGAGCTTTGTCGCGAAGTTTCTTTACTTTCAGCCCTCTCATAAGAGCGCCCAAGATATTGTCGGTCTTCTGTAACAAACCGCATATTCTTATCTGTTCTTTGACTGGTCTCCCGCTGCCAGTTATCCAAATGCCGTTTGCCGTATGACCTCCGTCCATGAGAAACTTCAGGACGACTAAATCTGGATACCATTCGGTCCGCTCGCAAACCACTCGAGCCTTCATGGCCATCTCCTAGACTAATACGATGGAGTCCGTCGGAATGTCGGTCATGAGAAAACCGGGTATTATCCATCCGCAGCGTACCATTGGTCCATCCATCGTGCACCACAACTTCAGTCTTGCGTTTCCAACATTTACTCCACACTTCTCTCCCTAGTGAATCTCGCTCGCAAATGTAGGTGTACTCATCATGAGATGATGCTTCTCTCCCAAGTTGTTCTTCATTATGTTCGCTCTGCGATTGGCCAAGACGATTATCATGCTGCCTTCTGTGAGAACGCCTCTCCACCTCAGGGTGCTCTCTTCTGCGAGAGGTTCCTTTATCCTCAACCAGCTCTCTTCTTCGAAGGCCTCCCGTGGCCTCAGGATATTCTTTTTTCCTAGGCGGTCCCCTGAGCTCAAAATGCCATTCCCAATGATCAACTCTATCGACACTTCCCGAGTGAGTACTGCGCTCCCGTTCACAATGACGTACTGAGGGTTCTCTTTGTTCTCTGAAGCTATTACATAAGTACAGTTCATCAACTCTCCTCGCAATTGTTAAATCGGGTTCGCTTCTCCTCCTCCTATGCTCTGTGAAACAATCTCTTTCGCCGTATGCCCTCTGCCCGAAAAACCTCCCTTTGTTTCTGTAGTTTACGTTGTAAGACGCTTGAGCTTTCTCCACTGATTCTCGTTCATCCGTTCCATGAAGTATATTAGATGCTGGATTGGAATCATCTTCGGCCTTTTCTTTCTTATGCTCACCGACGAAGAACATATTATCCACATCTCCTGCAGACCGTCTGGGCTTCGAGACTACTTCCCCCCTCTCGCTATTTTTGTTCGATATTGTTTTATTTCTTTCTCTGTTCGGAGAAGGATCCTTCCCTATACCGCCAACATCGGTTTTGCTAGGAATATCGCATAGCTTTTCAAAATTCTGCTCACAAAGCGCAACTTCGTTATTGAGTCGGTCAGCAGCTTTCACTTCGAAACCTCTCTTCAACGCTTCCGGGAACCTTGCTCCATGATTATTGAGTGTTCCAGACATTTGTGCATCGATACATTTCGAAGTTTTTTTCTCTGCTTCTATGCGCTCTTCTCCATCAACCAACACATCTCCGGACTGCCATCCCGCTCCACGCAACCTTTCATCAATATTTCTTCCAGCATTGCCTTTCAGCCATTTTTCCATCAGTGTCTGCCCCATGTCATCTTCTGTAGCCAAACTCTTTTCAACTCTGCAGTTTGAGAGTACTTTGCCGGCAGTCTTCTCGCCACTCGTTCTTCGACTCAACAGTTTCTCATCGAAGCTTTTCCCAAAGGCATCTCTACCCACTACTCTCTCTTCGACTTCTGCGTTTTCAGCGCTTCTTACATCTACGCAAACCGTGCAATTATGAGAGTCTATCTCCTTCTTCGCGATTGGTTCTATGTCGATCTCCAGAACCATTGTCTCCTTCTTTGTGTCACCCTCCCCACCCTTCAATTTTTCGCTCGCCTCTGCTTCCTCACCCGTGACACTTTCCACCGACAATACTTTCCTCTTTGTAATCGCCTCTCCCAAACTGCATTTCGCAACTGCTTGTTTCGCAACAATGGCGTTAAAGCTGCTTTCTGCACAGTCCTTCTCGACTATAATCTCCATTTCACTGGCATCAGCACGAAATTCGTTGCCAAATGTTTCAACCATTGTAGCTATGCAGTCATCTGATTGAATGCCATCGATAATTGCGGTCTCTTCACATTTGAAGCATGCAATCGCCTCGCATAATCTGCCCCTGAAAAAAGAAAACTGAACGACAAACAGAAATACGTAAGACCAGTCAAAATCGGCCTAATAGGCTCATTTTAGTCATTCATTTAACAGCACCCCACCAGTTCTAATATTACACAACACTATAAATCTTTATTTCTCACTTTGTAAACACTTGCCTTCTGTTACGCTCTGTTTCCAATCCTCTTCCTAATTCCGCATTTTTTAGAAAAGTGATTTACTCCTGTAAAACAATATTTCACTTGTTTACCGTCTAAAGTAAAAACAGGCTTTCGATAGATGCCATTCAAATTCCATTTAATAAAAAAGGATCCTGGGGAAGCTTAGAAATTAGGAAAACGGATACATACTACGCAGCAGTTAAGATGTCACTATAAGCAGACAACATTGATGCGTGGTAATGGCTACGTGGTGATGGTTATGACTACGTAGCACGGAAGTGGTAATTACTACGTTGATGGGTCTCATTTCTGGATTTCAAGATTTTAGGCCAATATCACAAAGGAAAACAAAGCCCTCGCCTTCAAATGAGATGGACACATAAGTGACGTTCTTTGGAGGACCTATCGTAGAAGCCCTCATACGGAGCTCCGATAGGCTTCTAACTGGGAGCAACAAAGAAAGACAAACAGAACGTTAGACACAAGTATGCTCTTTTAGTAATAGTATCTATGCATCCTAGAAGAGCAACACAATGTTTTCCAAAATTTTTTTCAGTCAACAACTGGAGTTCATGACTATAGAAAATGAAAAAATGGAAAAAACTGAACCCTCACCATACGTGCTTGGCATTATTTAATCCCCAATGATAAACTGTAAAGACCTAATCAAGAATTATAACTTCAAACAGCAATCCCTTCACTGATTCGCCCAAATATTCCTGCAACTTTTCCAAAGAATTTTGGACCTAAAAGACCTTTCGGGCTAACTTTGTCAATGCAACAAAATGACATGCAGAAACTAATAGGAGAAAAAACCTGGGAGCAGCATGACACCGTCCGCAACTGCAAACATAAGCAAGAGATGTTGCGGAGAGGAATACTTAGAGACATTCCGAAACTACTCCTGCGGGATAATTGTATAATATAAGCTACTTCATTCCCAAACTCTTTCAGTAAAAGGGAGAAAAGGAGAATCAGGAAGACAATACCCACAAAGCATTTCAAATCTACATTCAATGAAATTCCCTATCTGATGCTCGTCAGCAACTAAAATTAGCTCCGCAAATGGATGTGACGACACGAACTTTTTCTCTACAAGAAGTTTGCCGTTTGCAATGATGGCGGGTTTTCGTCTCCTCTCAGTATCTGCTTTCAATACATACGACATATCCACATCTTCCCATTCCGCACTCGCAACATCCCATGACGCCGTATCCACGTGTTCGTATTCGTACTGCTGATGCCTTAAATAAGTTTAAAGACCAAATATGTCCATAAAATCATGCTCTCAGCATTGATGAAACTCCCCAGTAAAATCTTTCTCAGATTCGGAAACAAAACTGTCCAAGTGATTTCGGTTTCCAAACTCTTCCTGGCTCCTCAAATAAATAACCATTCCTGTAAAATCCTCCTTCCTTGCTTTGCGTAAATCCGTTCTTGGTAACCATGACTAAAGGTTCAGTCCGCTGGGATGCTTGAAAGCGAAAGAGGTTACATCTGCGGATGAGGCGCTGTGGGTAGATTTGTAGATAAAGCGCTCCAAAGAGGATCCTCGGTACCGACCACTTCATACAGTCGTGCCTGCAGCTCTTCACTCGTACAGAATGGGCCTGTAAGATTATCTATGCTGAATGCTACTTTACTCGCCAGTTAAGTTATGATTAAAAACGGGTCAATAAGTATGTATTTCACTTTGTTGAAAAATGGATGATTCAAAACGCTACCCGTCCACCATAGGAACCTTAATTATTTTGATCCCATAGCATCGGCATGCTGATACCATTTTATAAAAGAGACTGAAATGAATAACCATAAAAGGTTACAGCGACCTTCTACTTTCCACTAAGCTCACTGTACGATGGATCATCCGTCGCTTTCATTCCATTATGCAAGTTTAGCTATATCCGTATATCTCAGCACCTCACTTCCCTAAGCGGAATTTTAAAAAATACTAGACAGAAGTAATTAAGCCAGAGCAGTACGTCAAAAAAATGGACGAAAGTAACCAAAATGTGGTAAGCAGTAAAAATCTTCTGCTCGTTATTATTATGTCTAATATGAGTTCAACGTTAGGCTTATACGTCTACTTCTGGAAACATAAATGAAAAAAAAAATTTCTCACTGTTAACTCACCCAATTCGCGAATGTATCGAAAAATAGATCTTGCCGAGAATTTTGAGCGCCCAAAGGTCGCATATGCCTGCAAATAAAAGCCTCATTTTCAACAAATAAAATCCTTACCCTCATCGAATATAGGAGACAATTGGTCGAATTATTTCTGTCATAAATCCTAGTCCAATATTTTTTAAGCGCATAAACGAACATAGGACATTTCATATCCTGAAGTTTGCTGCTTTCTGTGAAAAACATGAGTCGGGATGATGACTTCTTAAGGAATATGAAGAAGAATTGTAGCGAAAATTTTGCAAAATTCGATGAGTCACAGTTAAAAACGCTCAATATTTATCTATCGCCGTTACACGAAATTATAGCAGGAAATCCCACCGACATAAATGATTAGATAAAAGTACCTCTTTATTCCAAAAATGCGTTCTTCTATTGAATTATATCAAATTCGAAAAAAAGAGCGCATCTCACCTCAATGTTGAGGATCATTTCGATAGCATTCGCATACGCTTTTCTCATCGGATCATTGAGAATACACTCCGAGATCAAATCCTCAGGAAAGAGGAACGATACCAAAACAAGAAGCAAATCGTGCTCAGTACTCAATATTTCTTTCAGCTTCTGAAACATCTGAAAAACACACAAATTTATTCCATGCTACAAACGCTGCAATTCATCTTCAATTAGTAGAGCTCGGTTTCATTAGAGAAACCTGAATTCGAATCAACGCCAACTTTTACTGACTGCTCCATTTTTGCATATATGAGGTGACAGAGGCAATTTGGAGCAAACCTGTGTGGATGGTGGTCCTGAAGTGATTAGTCGTTGTATGGCCTGTATTTTGTGTTGATGCATGAACATCCTCTGCTTGAAGTCACCCAATACAACACGACTCAACGCTCGCATCTGCCTAGCACGGTGCTCCTCGTTCAGCATGCCCTTCAAGCCATCACGTAGTCGTTCCTTTCTTTTCCTTTTCTTACACTTTGGCTCTTCATTCGGCTGACCCCCTTCACGATCACCAATACCCCCCTCGGCCTGGAATAAAAATTATGACCATATTGAACTTGATGGCCATCAAATCTGGAATATACATTTATGAACTTGACCTATAGTCTCCAAACTCCTCTTTTCGGCTAATTTCATCAGCGCGACAGCAGTCATTCCAAGGGTTAATGTTTCCATCAAGAGATACATAAATTTATAGTAATTTCTCATCAAAACATAACCATAATGCTTTTCATCGTGAGCGAGCTTGAAGAGGAACTGAATGGACCGTAAAAGTTCAGCATATCCTTTACGTTTGCCTTTTATTTTGCATATGGAACATGCAAATGATTCAAATCTTCACCTCTTTCACATCCAGACCCTCCCGTGTGATGCCCTCACTCTCCTCTTGAGTAGCTGAACCGGACAATCTCTCTTCGATCGATGCATCATAGAGAGAGGTGTTAGGCGATGAAGAACTTTCACGATTTGACGATACGTTCACTGGTTCCCATTGTATGCCACAATCAACCATTGCTGGCCGTTGCGAAGTCATATTTTCCACATTCATAAATAATGCTCTCTTTGTTTTCGTACACTTCCTGAAACGAAACTATTTAATAGTCTCAAAAAAAAAGAACATACACCAATAACATGAGGAATGCAGAGTGTCAGGAAAAGGCAGCTGGCTAAGGAAACCAATCGGCTGCGCCGTACTTGTACTTTATTGATGCCCATGAGCCCATATAAGTCAACTAAACGGTTGACACAGCATGCGACCGCTTTAATCTATAGCACTGCCACTGATGTCAGTTTCACTAAAAGCAACAAGCATCTACCCTAAAAAAGCTACAAACATATAGATGCCTCAGCAAATGATGAAAGGATCATCACCTGCAATAGCTCGAGATGCATAAACTTTGAACTTCAAATACACATAGCTGATGCCATCATAATCTACAGCATGAGCTCATGCTATCACATCCTACAAAAAGCATTTTTGAATCATGAGTTGAAAGTAGACAGCGAGAAAAAAGCAGACGAATAAGCAATGACACTCATTCACTTTAACAAAAGATAAAAACATGAAAACAAGCTAATAAAAACTTGTCACATTTGAAAGCAACTTTCACAGCAACCATATCATAACGAAACAAAAACGCAGACTAACTAGCAATTCCAATTGCTCTAAATAATTGGCAGCACAACGCATTGCAATTTTTTACTCAATAGAGCATTCCCATTTTTTCAAAGATTTTCATTGAGTTCACTTGAATTTTTTTAAAGCAACGGATATATTTGCATGGATGCAAATTCGAGAAATCCAAAGAAAAATGAATTCCATCCGATTTTCATTGAGTTATGAGTGCCGAAATCTGCTCACTTGAAAATTGACTATTCGACGTGGCCTCCTATGTGTCAGCCATCTCTCTAATTAATTCCTGAACAAAACAGAATGCGAAAATCAATTCTCATCTAAAACTCACACTTCAAACATAATAATTTATTATTAAAAACTATTTTAATTGTAATAGTAAAGAAACAAAAAATTTTTATTTGATATTTCATACAATGAGTTTATAGCTCTTCAAAGCGATTGTTAAATGTTGCCACATTAAGCGACTTTTAAATGCGAAAAGCGCATCGCTTCATTTCACTAAGCATCGACAATTCGATGTGGAAAAAAAAATAGAATAAATTAGAAAAGCAAACTCGGAATACAGATCCAATCTTAGCGCTTGCATACAATCTAAATAAATGAAAAACGACGCTAGAGAGTGGAAAAAACATCGAAATCCAGCAATATCCAAGCCCATCGCTCCTATGTCTGCATACCAGCCACTTCAAAACATAACATTCCGTCGGTCCAGCATCCACTTCACCATCACACCAAACGAATTTATACTGCGCTAAAGATTCTAAGCAGAGTCATCTGCGATATCCCATTACAACGCATTTGGCAAGTGGCCGATTTTACACATTCAAACCAATGAAAATTTCATTTAAAAACCCCAAAATACGTCTCAAGCTTTTCGGACTTCTAGTATTCCCGTTGGTGGCTATTAATCTCGACGATTTTCATTAACGAACGTGAACTATGAATTATGAAAAAAAACTGAAAAAAATAAACGAAACGGATCTAGGAGTATAGGCCTATATAGGCCTATTTAGATGTGTAGTAATTTATTTTAATTACCAAAAATAGTGTTGTACTTGTATTTTCTGCTTTAAGTAATAAATATTCATCGAAATTTGATCCAACGCTCAGCTCAACTCTTTCTAACACTCATTCATCCACCTCCACTTTTACTAGGCGCTATTCCAACCTATAAGTACAGTTGAAATATTACTTCCCATTGTTATTACATCGAAGTACGGGCAATATTACTTCATACCACAACACCAATACTAGTATAGGCAATGTCAAGCTCTGTTGAATACATTAACACCAAGACGACATGGATCAACTGCTCCTAGAGCAAGAATTAAATACAAAAGCACCTTTTCTCTGTGTCATCCAATTTCATCGGTTGTCCTGGCGTTCTTGGTGTCCATTCGTCACGTCTCCATTCTGCTTGCGATCCATCAACATCTTTAAAAATGTTTTCTTCAACAATACGGGACAAGAAGTGAGGAGAAAGAAGTGAAAGAGAGGAGGGAGGGAGATGGGAGAGTACGAAACATCAGGCATATCACATATGGCTTCTTCATATGAAATATCTACACGACATTTCTTCGTATTAATCGTCAATTCACAATTAAAAAACTGTATCGATCAAAACGAAATCTCTTCACTGTAGTGGTTGCTCTATACTTTTGCAAACGATGAAATATTTAACAGTGAGCATTCGTTCTCAAATTGCATCATAAAATTTAGTGCATAAACATCTATAATAAAATTTAACGCGCATAAGGCTACACTTTGAATCGATTATTTAAATCCGCTATTTTCTAATATTGCAAACCTATTTTAATAATCTTTCAACAAAAGATTTAAGCACATCATACTCCTCATTTTTTTCCAAAATGTTACCCCATCGAAATAAAATCCTTTCCTCTAAGTTGCCGTATTACGTTATACGAGAACATGCATTTGCCCCTCGTTAATTAAACGTTTATTAAAAGACATTAGGGAGTTCAGGCAATCATAGACTGGCGGGTGGAACAAAAGCATATTTTAACAGACGCCCATAGTTTATTAAGTTATAACATCTCGTCGAAGGTGATAAACAAACTTGCCCTAAACTGAAACAATAAACTTCACGTCATTCATCATGACGTCATTGCCTATAAACAATTTTTTAAAAATGTCACTTGCTGCAGTGTATCAATTTCAACAATAAATTCGGCTATTCCGTTTACATGTAATCAACTATTCTTTCATAGTCACCTAGCAAGAACACTCCACCATTAAGCACCTAACTTGCAAATTTGTAATCTTTTCACGATTTGTGATGAAATTCACCAAAAAATATTTGCAAGAAAAATATTCCCTAATTGATAAATCAGAAGCGCCGTTAAACGTACAACTCAAGGAATAATGCGTGGAAACGAATACGAACCAGTGAATCGTGTTTTTGAAGTAGAATCATCAATGATCCCTGGCGAATGATGCCAACATGGAGTGGGCGGTGGTGATGTTTCTTCATGAATATTTCCTACTGAATCATCTTGCCCAGAAAACAACAATGTCAGTCCACTATTCGAATCCCCAGGAGTCGGTGGATTACTGCATCCTTCCACTGGGCAGATAATTTCACTCAAACTAGCAGAAGGTTTGGATGGCTCAACAGCACTTTCACTTAGCGCAACGGTGCCAATATCCGAAGATTTACTCGTTTTAACCACTTCATAACTATCTATATCGGGCATGTCTTCCATAAGATTTCTAAGCTTTTGCTCATTTTCAGTTACTGTTGTAGGGCTTGTCTCAGTGAAAACAATGTCTGGCACAGTCACTGCATGATCCTGTCCCACCTCGAGTACATCGTCGTTGTGGGATGATGAACATTTCGATACACTTCCAGGTGATCTCGATTTACGATCATTTGCTAAGAAATTCGTTTCGAGAGCAGTGCTTCGAGACACGAGATCCGAATCACGAATAGCTGACAAAGCACCACTGCACTCTTCTAATGACGTATCTTGTACACTCGCTGAAGATACTGCACATTCCTGAACGCATGCCGTATCAGAGCTTCTCACGGTAGTAGTTTGGGTTGATAATCCGTGGGTTGGTTTCGTTTCGGCAATGCTTTCTGCTCTCATCGTAGATGCGACGAGTGCAGAGGAATTTCCAATTGAAGGCGCAACAAGTGAATTCTGATAAGCGTCACCAACTTGTTGCGATGGCTGCACTAGTTGTGTGCCAACAACAACCTGTTGACCTTGTGAAGGAGGGTGAGCTAGGACAACCCAATTGACATTAGAAAATACTGGCATGAAAACCACTTGACATGAGGGCACAACACTGATATAGGAACCAACAGTCTCAGGAATTAGCGCCATCGGTTCCGAACTAGTAGTGAATGGAAAAGTTTGTATCTCAGAAGTGGCAAACTGAATATTTGAAGAAATCTCTGCAGATCTCAGCGCAGAAGATATGTTCGATAAACCAACAATTTGATCACTTGAATTATTCGGCACTTTATCAAAATCTTTCTGCGGCTCCCTTATATTATGCACTATTTCTGTGCGAATATCGTCCATCCAATGCACTTTAATGCTCCCGATATCCTCAGAAGCGCATTCCATTCGCCTACCCCCCCTAATTGAGGATTCTGGAATATCTCTCTTCCGGACATCCACAGACGAATCCATTGCTCCATCATTACATCCATTTTGTGCATAATCAGCATCGTGCTCGTCTAGTGAACCATCATCACATAATTTCATGCATTTTTCGCAAGCAATTTCATCAGTTCTTTCCATCGAACATTCAAGCGACGATTTCTTCCTCTTTTTTCCATATTTCCTTCCTACAACATTTTGATTCTCTGTTTCCTCTATGGTTTTCTCCACTGCCCTAAACTGGCAATCTCCTTTTAGCAGTTGCGTTTCATGAGTGAAACTGCCACCTTCTTCTGATGTCCACATATTATTGATAGTAAAGCCGTTCGCCTCATTTCCACAAGTACCCGCCGCATCGATCTATAAACATTTGAATTATACTAAACGAAGTCAAAATAAAAAATTAAGAAGTAGGGCAATATAAGACGGCGTACCCACTTGCTGGTATAACAGTGAAGGGATATCGCACAATGTCGTCTTATTTTCAAAACGAAAACGTAACGTTCTTCTACGCACTGAAATGAAAGTACCCTCCTATGTTTGTTTAGTGGATGATGCAACACAAAACGAATATCAAAAAATACAGCTATTCTTAAAAAAGGGTAAGAAAAATTATAACGCCTTTCCAGCTGCTATCTGATTTTCAGCAAAACGCTTTACTGCTTGAGACTCTTTGAATGGAGATGAAACCGTTCAAGTGGCACTCGGTGACAATCCCACAAACGAATTTACTACTATTGTGCAACCTTGTGATGGCAAGTAATGTATGCGTGGAAATTTATCATCCCTCTAATCCCGGCGGCCGAAGAAGGAACGAAGGATGAAGATGCTGAGATCACCGGAATGGAGACGGATGGAGCTCATCCATACTCCACCGCGATCACTCAAAGTATCCATACTACAAGTCGACTGTAATTTCTCGCAAAGAAAAGAAAAACAAGTACGATCGTTTTCGCGAATAAAAGTAAACTATTCGAAAAAGAAGTGACCTTATTTGGAGAGGATTGACAAGGTGTTGTTGTTCCACTTTCAGGTAGCTGTCTAATGACCACACCTTCTGCTGATACAGCATCTCGTTGAAGTGTCTCGCCCGCAAATGCATTCGATCCATAGAAAATTCGCTTCTCAAGCAACTGGAAATAAAATTTCCTTAGAATTCGCTAAGAAAAATTAGCAGCAGTCAATTTTCCAAAAAAAAAAAAAAGAATAGAATAATACTAAGACAGAATAAACTGCACCATATTCAACGAATTATTGAAAACTCGCAGATGAGCCCAAATCCCCCCTTTATTTTTTCTCTCTCACTCCTCTCTTCCTCACTTCACTTAGCATTTGTCGCACACTTCCGGATCTCCAAACATGCATGTGGGTCAGCAAAATGTTAAAAATAATCGGCAGCCATAAAGGTTTAGAATTATTAAACAAATCATTCCCTTCACAGCATCCTTTCTTTGCGTATTTCTTTCAGCTCTCAAAATCACTATACGAATCTTATCGAAAATAAAATAAAAACATCTATATTGCAACAGACCTGCAACCAAAATGGCTGAACAGTTTGATGCCACATATATGGAGGCGTCGATTGCTCGCTATCGGATTTTTCGGTGGGGAAAATCATCGTCACTTTTCCTTGCTCGGCACGCTTCAAAAATATAAACATCCACCCAAAAGAAAAGGAAAGAGCATAAAGCTAGAAGTGTAGCGATATTCTAACGAAGAAGAATTAAAGCATTTTAAAACTGTAGAGCAACCATCAATAGTGCAAAAAGCAGAAGAACAGTAAAGAAAAAGAAAAATGCCGCCTCATGAAAAGTCCTTTTCTACAGAATCCCCCGCCCTTCTCATCATAAAACTTGAAGAATATGACTTGCTTTCGTATGTTCGAAACGGCCAAAACTGATATCGCACCTTGCCAAAAACACTGCTAATGAGATGATTGGCTAAATAGTGACTATTAGCTAAACAAGCATGATCAATTCTAAAACTTGCAAGTGATAAGACGACATTCGACGCTCATATCATTAACATCTATGCGATAAGCCAATCAATTGACTTACAATGAAAAAGATATAAAAGGATGATGCGATAAGCCTAAAAAACCAATCACCTATGATCAATATAAGAAAAAACTACTTACGAAGAGTATAGATAAGCCACTATCAGCTAGGCTAAAAAATCTCTTCGATGGCTCTTTTTTGTGACACCACAAATGACGCTCCTATGAAACAACTCTACGCTATTCTTTAGATAGAAAAAGGCAAATAAAGAAAAGATCCTGACAGCCGGCTGTACATACAGATAGATTAAATTCTATAATTCCTTTCACACTACGCAATACTCAAAGGAGTTCTACAAGTGTACAGCCATAGCATTATTCAACCCCAATATTTCGAGTGCCTTACTTCTCACCTAATTGACAGCCGCTGAGACATTTCCGTATTCCCACTTACCGTGATTATTTCGTAGATGGGTTCCGAGCTGAAACGGAAGTTCTTCATATGGAGACGAATTTGAGAGATCTCCTTATTCGGTAAGAAATATCGAACAATCAACGCGTTGCGACCATCGCGTTTCGATGCCGTCGAATGTGGAATATGTGAGAACATATATTGTCCCATCGCTAGAAGACTTTCCTCCGGAGCCGTAAAATACTGATAGAACGATGGAAATGAACGCAGACGAACCTTCAGAACGATCACATTATTGTCACGGTTCAGCGTGAGCAAGAGGCATGACAAGGGAGCACGCCAATGTACGCTAATCGAAACAATTCATTGCTTTTGTAGCATTTATCCGGATACAACCTCTGCCCAGCTCTTCCTTCAAGGTTGACTCTAGGCACCTTCAATTGCAGATGCCAATTTTAGGCCACCAGTAAAATATACGGCCACGAGTTGCGATGGAACTCACCCCCCCCCCCTCCCTTGTTTCTCCCCTCATTCAATCACGAGGCGAGGTATAAACAAGGTGTTTAGACACGATAATGACGTCTTCATATAAGAGGGTTAGATGAAAGAGTACAACTATTCAGCAAACACCGCATTTTTAGCCATACATTAAATAATTATTACATGAAAAATAAGTGAGTACAATTGCTAGAGTGGGGAAATAATGGGGTGATTCAAGTTGATCAAAAAGCGGTCGTGTGATCCAATTCACACTTGTGTGGTAGTGCGAAATGTATATTTCATGCTTTATGCTAATGCCGTACCGACCATACTGCCAAGCAATAACTGAATATGTTACGACGACCTCCACAGAACTGCAGAAAATAGGAAGGATGGGAGGTGGAAGCGGAAGTGGCCTCTCATATCCTTCCACTCTAGAAACATCAACTATCACTCAGCAATAACTTCAATATGTCCTACTTTGTCCCGACAGGCCGTCCTCCCAGCTCGCACCCATCCCTCCCTTTTCGTAGCTTTTTGCATACATTCAATTTGCATGTCTTGCTTGCGCTAAAAAAAAAACAGCGAAAACAATTCAAGAAGATATTCAATTATAAAAGAGTAAACAGTCACCGTAGGCAATAATTCCGGATAGAGTAGTGCGTTGCTTCGAGCTAGCACGAGCATCGTCTGTGGAAGAGGCAGATTCACTATAAAATAAGTTATAACTTTATGCTGGATGTGTGGTGATGATTCATCACATCCGAAGTGATGACTTGACACACTGGAAATGGTATTGCAAAACGCATCAACGTGGCAAAGATTGCAATGCACAATGGCCACGTCATGACGACGTGCAGTGATTGGTGGATACCACATGAACACATGGCAGGGCTATCACATTTCAACATGGACTGTCACGTGATGACCACTATATAAGCTGTGCTTTTTCCATTGTTTTTGCGTGTGTCGCGTGTTTCTCACTACTTCAAACTTCCTCCTCAACTCGCAGTATCATCTACATCACTTCAAACCATCGCACCGCCACACAGCGACGCAATAGCACCACTCAGAAACATAACAGTGGCGATCAGATATATGACACCTCTTTCAAGAAAATATTTCCCACTACCAATATGACATTGTTACATACCCAAAGTCAAAACATTTCCCAATATCACATTGTCAAATTACTGGGTACAAAATGTGTTACAACATGAATTCAATGCATTAAATTTTTGCGGTTGAATGTTTTTTTTTTAATCGGCTAATTATGCAAATGAAATGCGCGCTAATCATGGGCCCTCACCCATATTGCTGAACACCGAATTGCTTTCAATAACCTTTTACGTGAACAACTTCACACCTTCCCACTCCCTCCCCTCCCCCACCCCCCTTGTAGGTTTATTTAAAATGCAAAACCTACTCTTTCTATAACGAGGATCATTGACTTCAGGGAATTCAACACGTTCGCAATTGATCGCATCATGACATGTAACGATGCTCGCCTCTAAATTCTTTACATTGAATACTGAGTTTGACGGTTGATTTGCACTCAGCTCGTAGAGCTCATTCTGAAAGATTTATTCAAAATATTGCACTTCGATTTCAGACTGAGGTTGCAACTAGACAGAAACAGTGTGTAAATGAAAGGGAAGAAGAAACTAGTGCAAAATGAATGGGAGAAAGAGGGAGAAAAAGAAATCTACAAAAAACATATTTTCATTTGAAGCACTTATTATTTCATATTCACCAGTTGAAGTCACAATTCAAAAGTTCCGATAAATCCCAAATATGGTACTTTTGCCCAATTACACAGCCAAAATAAACTCATAATGTTGTGTTTGAACTTTTTGAAGTTATTAAATGAATTAACGTTGCAAAAACAGCAAAAAATGTACCTTCAGTAAATGGAAGAAAATAAAGAACTCTTGAAATTTGGAAAAAATTTAACCACTATTAGACAGCTAAATATTTTTAAATTAAAATAAGCTATTAAACGATTAACTGCTAAATAAATCAACTACTATCACAATATAAAGCTCAAATTGTGCTAAAAGAAAAGAATAAATCAGAATGATAAAAATAAGCCGAACAGAGAGAAAAACTTACAATCATCTTCTGGCATTCGTTACGTTCAACCATCAGCGACGGCTCAAAATGGCATCCGACCATAAACTGAGTGAGCAATTGCACGTGCTATAATGTAAATCGATAGCAATTTATTCAACATAGACAGCACTTTCATCAAAAATGATAACACATTCGCGTGTTAAACTTTCATTTATAACACAAGATAAAAAAAGATGACGTGCAGCAAAAAGAAAGGGCAAAATTTAAGGCGGTACCAATTGTGAGCTGTAATATTTAAAGAACTTCAAATCACTATACGCTGACCGACGCACTTTGTAGGTCTTCTCACTGCCGCCCTATCGTTGACCCCTATTAACGGAACGTTCTTAATTTCTGCGCCCAGAATCACTAACCGCAGTTGCATTCGCATGAACTCCACTCCTGTTTTAGAGCTCCTTAAAGCGCCTTTCACCTCATTAACTAGTAATTTACATAAAGAAATTTACAGTATACTTCACAATTTATAACTTACAAGCTCCTACTTACTTACAAATCAAGTGCTCCGATTGCAGCAAAAAAATTAAAATATTTTACCTTCATACAATTCTCGAAGGTCAAATGAACGATAAAAGTGCGCACGGTAACACACAAGAGTAAAAACAACCAGAAGGAATTTTTCTACTACGCTAAAAAAACATGTTACGCGTGATATAAAAATAAAAACACCACAATCCCTTCCGGAAATTTCACGTCTATACTTATCACTTAAATTCCGATGAATTAATTTTACCGTTACCACCCTCCACCCATCTCTTCAAATTCCCCGGAAAATACGTGTTATCCATATTTTAAACTCCAAAAGAGGAGGAATATGATTTTAAAAGAGCATAAAGCAACAACGCATGAAAATCCTAGACAAATTGAATCACAGTCCATTATAGGAAGCTTGCTTTTGTGTCGTTCGTATGCACTGGTTAAATATGGCGCAGTTCAATTATCTCGAACAAAAACTACGTAGATTTCAAAACAATAAAAGGCTCGTGAAGGTGAACCTTTAAACCTTTAAACCAAGATGAAGGTAACCCTGACATAGGCATAGCAATTTCGCGATTGACAGGTACTGTTTGAAATTTGTTGTGAATGCGTAACAAGACAGCTAATGCTTGGATATGATGCGGGCGGTACCTGTCGGATGGTGTCGTCTGCCTCCTCATGCCTCACATAAATCGCATCGCAACGTAAAGACATATTCAAATAAAGGATGCAGAAATCGGATCTTCTCCGATCCTCGCACAACTTTAATTCAAATCCCCACCTTTTTCTTGTTTTCTCTTTCTTCTTTACTGAAACCAACGAAAAAAATAAGAGCACGGCACCTTCTTAAGCTGTGTCTTAAGCTGATCCACTTCAGAAGCAGTAAATTTTGGCGGCTTCTCAATAGATGTTTCATCAAGAGTAGCCGAATCGAGAGATATTCTGGCAAGGTCATCAGGAGTGGCGCCCATCAGTACCGTTATGTGATCCGTGAAGTGCGGCTCCCAAGAACGGCGAGGCGCCGAAGATGCACGTTTTGCATGCTTGTACGATTCCTTTTCCTTGGAATCCTGAAAATGCAAAACATTATCGCAAATAAAATGAAACAGATTTCAACTTTGGAAGCGATCAAATGTCAGCACTAACAAAACGTAACTCATCCAATAGGGTGTCAGATCGAAAATTCGACGATCACCGATTAGGACCTGCTTACAGCCAAACACTTCACTCTGAGTTTTTAATTCAAAACTATAGCAATTAAAACTACAAAGAAACAACGTTTTCGGTGAATGAAGTCACAGAGTGAAGAAAGGCGCCTAGACTCCTAACAAGCAGTGACTATTTACGAGAAATGAGATATAATCAGTTAGTTGTGTCAATCAAATAAATTTGAGACGAAAAAAATATACTGATCGAATATTGAGTATTCCCGGCCTTGGTATCAATAAACTGCTCCCGACGAGCTACTCAATTTGATTGAAAATCAAATCCTGCAAGTATTCGTTGTCTGTGTTGAACATTTCACTCCTGTATGTACTCACTTATGCCATCAATTACAAGCCAACTCCTCAGATTAAAACCTAAAAGCCCTAGTCAATCGTTTTCATCATAATGCAACGAAAAAAAAAAACTAGCAGAGAATAATGACTACATTGCAATCTGCACATTGCTGTCTAAGCATAAAATATGGTTGAAAATTCAAAAAAAAAAAAAAACTCTCAACTTACTTTTGCAGATTCGATGTGGGATGTGTGTTCGCTTTCAGTTAATGCATTCGTACAACCTGACTCGATCAAATCTTGCAAAAGATTCTCTACTTCACGCACTGAAATTAGATATTATGCAAATTTTGCATCCTATAATAACCTCACTATTCGAAATACCTGCAATTATGCAAATTACCTTGATATCGCCTTGAGTAATTTCAACAGAGACAATGCATGGAATCCTAAACGCTTATTGCATATGATATCTCATCACATTTCGCCTCAATAAATAAGTGCTTACTCATTAAAATATACTATCTTTAAAATGAATAAATATACTTAAAGATTTAAAATACCACTGGCACGCTCATTTATCTCTTATTTCTCTCAGCAACTGAGTCCTAATAACCAGATCTTATAAGTCACACAATTCATACACGCACTGTTGTTTTAAACTCAAATTCACATAATACAAAAATATTCATTTTCTAACAGTTATCGAAGAAGCAAAACCTATCAATTTCTTCCATCAAACCATCCAAATTCACGCTGTCTAGCTGAATTATACTCTCTATTTCCAGCGATAACACCTCTATCAGATTCTAATAAAGAATGCAATTTAATCGCTAGATTTACTTGGAATTTCCGTTGCTCGATCCATTCGTAACTCATCTCTTTCAGGAGTTTCTTCACATTCGAGATCACGCATAAAATTATATTCCGGATCTTCCGCTTCTGCAATAATGATAAAAAAGTTTATATGGAAATGTAATAATGACACATCGAAATACAAGAAGCAGCGAAGGCGAATCACACATGCACAACGAATATTTCTTAGAGACGCTCTTATATCCAAGATATTTTATGACAATATAGTTTTTCCAGTGCTTTAACATCGAAATTTCACGTATTCTAAATTTCAATGTTCCGCAATATCTCTTTTATAAATCCCATGCCTGTTGCTCTCGCAGCGCAATCATGCACAAGCCACTCTTTCACTCGACTCACACGTCGTTCATTCTCTAACCATCCCACTCCATTCCCTATTCTCTAGCTTAACCTCAACCTTTCTATTGCTTTCTTTGCATTGCGAATAATCTGCAGCCCTATATTTGCCAGTACCTCAATTCACAATGAACTATCGTCCACTAGACTATATATCAAGAAGAAATGCTCTCAAGCCTTACCGTCAACTTCGTATCTTGACGGATCGTTGAGTGTATTAATAAAGTCCATATAATCCGGATCATCAATAGCTGAGAACAATAGTACATCATCGCCGCAAAGTGGTTCATCTTCTAGACAGCCATCAACGATGTGATTGCGCGATCTGGTGTGCAAAGCTGGTTGATCAGCTTCACTCTCTTCCACTACCTTTAAAAGTTGTATTCAACTAATCATATCAACAAAACAAGGCCTTGGTAAAAAAAGTGCTAACGGCTCACTTTTATCAATAAAGAGTGATAAGCGTCTAACCTGCAAAAATGTACTAAATTTAGCTTTCACCTATATATCAAATATTTACATGCAAATAGAAAAAAGATGAAAAAGAAGCATAGAACATTCACTGACTAAAGGGTATTTCGAGTTTTTAAGTGATACGATTTGCCGTAGAACGAGCCATTTTGAGCGTTTTTAATAGAAAAAATGAATAAATCTCTGCACTTATTATTCCTACATCGAAAAGTTATTTTTATGCAAATCACTTCAATAGTGACCTCTTTGACTGTGCTAAATGAATTCATATCGATTCCAGTATCGTAAATGAAGATAAAATTGCTTTAGAATAAAGAAATATTAGGAAACTTGTCAAGCGGATCATTCACACAGCATTTTCTACATATTATTTATTTCACTAATTAATAAAATATTTTCTAACGCCATAATGTGTTGCCTCAGGCTCTTTTCTATTATACAACCTACTTATTCATGGCACAAAAAATATGAATGAAGCAAATTCAAGGTAATTTTTCTTCATTTATAATCGATGCTTTGTTCTATGTAACCTTATATGAAAATAATCAATAAAATATCATAAACCGCAATATACGCTAGAGAGTATATTAAAAATGTTTCTTCTGAGCAGGAAAAATGACTAATGTTTTCCTCTGCAAAACAAAGAGAGGGAAGAAAAGTCAAATAAGAAGGAAAGACGCACCATCGGCAAATAAAATAATTGTGAGAGGAAATTAGCGCATACTTAATGCAATCTAAAAATTCACAAGAAATTTTTATTTCATATATTTTTCGAACTCATTCAAGTGCAATTTCAACTCCCCTATTAGTGAACGTTTACAATATCAGTAGGTGGTTTATCATAGTTTCTATACAATTATCTCATGTTGAAAAGATGATGCAACTTCGACGTCAGCAAAACTCTATGTCAGCTGGAACGGGTTAAAAGTCAACCTGAAGAGAGCTGTTCATATCTTCAGGATTCGTCTCGGCATCGTCGACTTCAATATCGCCTTCTGCTTCGCTAGCCGCTTCTGTTTCATCCTTAAAGTTCATCTCATTTCACTATACATTATATATATATATATATATATATATATATATATATATATATATATATATATATATATATATATATATATATATATATATATATATATATATATATATATATATATATATATATATATATATATATATATATATATATATATGTAGAGAGAGAGAGAGTTTTATATATGTATATATATATATATATATATATATATATATATATATATATATATATATATATATATATATATATATATATATATATACAAGAGCTGAACTGCAAAAAAAATTAAGTTTATGAATGAGACGTCAAATGTTCATTATTTTCCTCGCCAAAAACATCAAAAATTCCTCCATCCCTTCTCGTCAAACCATTTGGAAATGCCCTCAAATCACAAAATTCATCAACCTACATAATCGATCCCATTGTCAGATGATCATATTTTAATTTTCACTAAAAAAATTGAAAAACAAAGTAAACGATAAATTAAATACCAAATCTGGATTGTAGTCCTCATCGTCTTCTTCGTTGCGTTCATAATCAACATTTAGAAATGTACGCTCAGCTCGTGGTACGACAACCACTTCCGTCATATGAGGCGCATTTCCGTTCTCTGTCTTCAAAACACTGTTGACTTATAACAGAAGCTTCACTAAGATCAACACTACTCATACATAATCGCTTAAAGCACATCAAAATCAGCACTAATATCAAAGATCATCAACAACCTCATACAATAAATTTCCGCACTATTCTACCTATACGTTTCAACAGGAGAACAACATAACAAGCATACTAGGCATCACATTCAGCACTTTTCTATCACAATAAGTATAAACTAACTTCCGCTAAAAAATAGCAAAACTTTTCAAAATTGATATAATCCATGAGATACAACTAAACAACAAATTCATCAAATAATATCATAATAGAATATAAAATTCAAATAAAATTTACGGAACAATATTCAACCACCTACTCGTATGGCCGATAACCACAACAACCCTATAGAATACTGCTAAGAATTTGCGACGTTAAATTTATAAATTTTTAATGAGATGATTTCTTTAAAATACACCTGATTCACCTAACAATCCGCCCATTCGCCAAATCGGCATGGATCTGTCCCGCAAGATGAATAATTTCATATTAGATAAATTTCTTGAAAGTATTGACTGCAAATTATTGCTTTAAAAGAATTGGATAGAATGGAAAATAAAATAGGGGAAATACAACTCACCTCAGTTTTTTTGCACAATTGTTTAACCTTCGAGCGTGTTAACTTCAGATCCGGCAATGAGGCATTATCATCGATACCCATAATCAACGATATCACTCCCGGATTTTTGATTAAATGCTAAATTATAAGAATATTTCAACAACCCTCATTATAGCAATCATTGAGTTTATGATGAAAATTTGAAAACTTCTGTATTTTGCGAATGTTTAAATGCAAATTTGTTATTCTCTTCTTATAAACTGCTGCTTCAAAAGCATCTGCAACTATATATGCACCGGAATTATTGAAAACCGAAAACCGGAAAGCATACGTCAGAAACTGGAAACTAAAACTACATGAATTATAAAAACCATTAACTGTTTTCGGGTAATACCGAATGGAATATTTAAAACATCACAGATGCACATGAAGGAGAATATGTGACCAAGGTTACACGTATGGCTCACATTCCAAAAAAAAAGCAACATATGAAGAAAACGGTGGCATATAATTGCAAAGACCATCGAATCAAAAGCCTGGCCGCAAACGCTTAGCGACGTTTCATTCGTACATCGCACGACATTTTCCCACCTATGGCTAGCTGGAGCTGGAGCAATTAGTTGGAACTGGAGCAATTAGCTGGAGCTGGAGCAATTCGCATAGCCACAGTTATTTTCCTTGCTTCTGTTTATAGATATTTTTTGACAGTAGAATTAAACGATACAAATAAAAAGAGCACTAAATAAACTATAGATATGAAGCGCGCACAGATATCGGTGATATCAATAGTGTATAAACCTATAGAGCGCATTCAAAATCAGACATTATCGTTGAGGATTACAGAAAATATTAATGGATGCAACCGAAATAACTCATAAATCCTCTTTAAGATTATTGTCTAATGTTACATAAAAATCTTCAATAATAATTCGAAAATTCAGTTGAGTGCTAATTTCAATTCCCACAGAAATTTTGGTCACCTCATTTTTTAATGTTTTTTTTTCTTCTCAAGTTTCTATTTTATTGAAAATGCTTTCTAAACAATTGAAATTATGCACTGCTTAACGTAATTGCTTTCTTCTAAGGGTGCGAAAATGTTTTATTAAGGTAACAATACAACAAAAAAAAAATCTTTTCTTTAAACTGTAGATTAGTTGTGCATCGCTTCCGCTTGTTTTATAAAATGGTCCTACCTGGATCTACATATGAAGGTAGACTATATTATTAGGGACTAATGCAAAGCAAAAAAAAGACCCAGTCAACTTATTATTAGTATAAGAGAATAGTGGCTTCTTAAATCGTCACAACTGTATCGTCTTATGATAATATGGTAATGAGAGGAAGCAATCATTCAATGTGGCTTATGAAAGAGCAAAAAATGCTTATTTTTTATTACTCTCTTTGCTAGAAACATAAATCATATTTCGTTGACTGTAAAAATTGCGCTTAAAGACGAAAGTATGGCGTTTATCGGCCATCCAATATTACCCCCCACAACATCGAGTCTATGCATCACTAATTAACGAGATTCATATGTTTACTTACATGAAGAATTGTCTTCACATTCACAACACTTAAGTTGTGACTCTTCGCTTTATGCTCGAGTTTTTCGTCCATTTGTCTCCATAATTTGACGATCTCTTCTCTTTCGCCACCATCCTGCTCGTTGCCCTTCCCCAAAAACTTCTCAGAGCGTTGTTGGGCATTTGCACCAATGCCACTAGTTCCCGGCTTGTCGATAGACCTATCCATCGTATTCTGTAATAAACCACCTATAACAAAGGTTGACGTTATTGACACCTTGGGATAGCTGGCACATCGAGGTCACTACAACGAAAGAGAATGTGAGGAGATGAAATTTGATAGGATCAGAGCTCATTAATTGTTCGATTCACTCAACAAAAACCATTCTGCTAAATATGTGAGCCAAACTTCAATAATTCCTCCCCATCCCCTTCCTCGTCATTTAACTATCGCGAATCGGATGTCTCGCAATCCAAAAATCGCTGAAACAAACTAATAAACATAACAAAGACAAATGAGACTGCTATATTTTAAAGATAAATAATAAAATATTAATCGCAAAAATATTACAATAACTGAATGGGTACTTGCGGTCATGATCGGTTTAAACGTGAGTTCAACTTACTATTGTGTGGCTTTCTTTGCTAAAAATACAATGCAGTTTTTCAACGATTTCAAATCACTTCCGGTAACTCTACCATATTTAAGAGATGATTCACTTAAGCGTTCAATAGTAAATTCAATTCTCAAAGTCTACCTCAATTGTGTCTTTGATCGCTTCACACATATCGGTTGGGGTTTAGGTTAACATACCGCTATGAGGAATAATAGATCTATCAAAGTTGAGAGAAGAGAAGGCAAAAGGAGTGGAAGGAGGTAGTGTGAGTTTTTTATGTCACTCGGAAAAGATAGCAAAACTAGTTGAAAAGCAATGAATATACGAAAATTTTCATCTGACTATAATGTGTAACGTTTAATTATTCATTAATTAGATCATCATGTGAAATAAACAAAAACTATGAATTTGAGTTTCTCAATCGAAAACACCAATAGAATCGCAAAAATTTTAGAATTAAGGGGATGATGCTTTAGGCGATGACACTAAATGGGAAAGAGTGCGACAAATGAGAGAACAACGGAAACAGAACGGAAACGTAAAAGCGACTGACAACATTTTCGATATTAATAATGCGATGATGGATTTTCCTTCGAATTTAATGATCATAAACGATGAAAGAAGACTGTCCGTCTGGAAAATGAACAAATACTGCAATTCATCGTCTCGAGAACGAAAATGTGAGGCCACCCGACTGACCCATTTGAATATTGCCATAATATTACATAAACTTATGCACAAACGATTTTACGACGATAGAATTTGCGAACCTATACAAAACAAAATTAAATAAATGAAGTTTGAGATATAAACAAGCACAAAATGTAAAGCGCTTACAAGACGTGCGGATATTTTCACTATTTGCCTCCCGCTTGATTTCTCAAAAATTTACAAAGCAGACATGGAATTGGTGGGGTAAAACGTGGATGGCGGCAACAAGGGTCATATAAGATTAATGTGAAGTGAATTAACGATACAATCCATTCCCATCGTAAGAACTTCGTACAGCGAGGAGACTATTTGCAACAAAATACTATCGGATGTTTGCATCACGAGGAATCTATGACCGCCATACCGACATTTGCGCCATGACGAGAAAAGCAACAACCGATTTCGCTTGCACTTTCCCTCCTTTACAGCATATGGTTTGGTTTAACTAAATGACAAGCGAGCAATAAAATCGTTCAATAAGTTTGACAGTATGTCATAAGGTAGGAAGACTTGCGAGTCCAGTCAAAGCACATTATAAAGAACATTAAAATTGTATCAGAATAAGCCTTTACCTAGGAGAAAAATCAGAAAATCTTTCTTGCACCGACTCGGATCCTTTCCGAGGCAATCGAAAGTTAGGCAAACGGGCGACGATTGCAGTCAGAGTTGATGGGAGGTGCTTTTAAACGCTGATATTATGCGTAAGCCGATTCTCACTTTTAAAGAGTTTCAAGAGCGAACAATTCTCGACACAAAATTTGCATATTTGACAATGCAGTTAATTAATTTAGTCGATTAACAACGGATCGGAACCTTCTTAATGGCATAAATGGTCTTGCAGGAAGTCATAGAAGGTAGTTTTACAAATATTTTTGATAATCGGTTGACGTGCAACGTTAAAGACTATGGCATGTATCCTTATTTTGCATAGGCAAGGCTTTCCAATAATAAAACATGGCATTTACATTAGATGGCATGCAGTTCATTTCGATCTTCCAAAGCACTTGTGGATTGCAATAAGGGAATCGGGGAACATCATCACTACCATCTCCACTATATTGAAGGAAACTAAATTTCTGATGGATTACTTTTTGAATATTACAAAACGATTTACTAATTCAGAAAAATTCCTCAATGATGTTTTGTAGTACGGGCGAGTACCATCATAGGTTTGTAGTAATGTGTAATGATCAACATTTGAAGCCACAAATCATTTAGCGAAATCTTAGTTTGGGATCGATTTTAATAGAGTTTTTATTGCTCTTCAAATTGTGCCTAGCTTTGGCCTCCAAATTTTGCTTTCTCACGATATAGTGTTAGATCTATTACGACGATTTTATTACTAAATGACGAGGACTTAGTCGTCCCCTAAGAATCTCTCTATCCCTCCTCTGTGCGTGCCCTTCTGGTTGAATGTTTCGACTTGTTGCATATTGCAGCAATATCATTGAAATGTTTTCTTTTGAATGCAAACCTTGCAAAACTGCAAATATGTTACTGCAGCTAAGTGTTGCCTTGTTGCCTCTCACCAATCGTTCCTTTAAAGATAGACATCGCCCTTGGCTAATTACACTTTGAGTGTCGTCGTTACCGCTTTTTCACTCACGGTACTCCCACTAATTCAATCTTACCGATCCATCAGTGGTGCATTGCAGCCCATCTATCATTATTTCCGACCTTAGATCATTCGGTTGTAATATCGGCCTGAAATCGATTCGACGTTCCTTGACAAAACATCTGATAAACTGCCAATTTTTCCCATCCAGGTTGACAAGTTTAATGCGACGTACAAGTATTTTTAATTCATTATGAAGATCATGCTGATGAATAATGACCAGTACTAATTGTCCCATTCGAGCGATCGGATCATCGACTCAATCGACGAGCCGATCAAACCCTCAAATTTAACAAGCCTCATTCCAAAGAAAAATTTATGTAGATCCTTCGTTAGATTGAAGTTGTTTCTTGATGGGCGTCCAATGGTAAAACAAATAAACGTCAATGATAATTATGTATTCAGTTAGAAAATTCGACCAAATGTTTTCGCTCCTCAAATAAACAAGAAGTTGTGAGTGCCAATTATGACTGTGCCGGAATTTTAGATTTGGAAATTTCCGGAGTTTTTTCGAATTGATTTTCCGATCTCGTAATTTGGAGTATATATTTGGACCCGTTTAAAGCGACTTCAGCGATGTTCTGTAAATCCACTTGCGTTTTTTTAGGGGGTTTGGAACAAGTTTAGCTGAATTCAGGATTTCCGGTCGAGTTTTCCCGACCACGAATCAAATTCGGATTTCACCAACCGCAAGATGCACTTAAATTTCACGAATATTGGGCGATCGACCGAGTTTTATTTAAAATGACTGCGAGTAATTTTTTAGGACTCGGAACTTATCAGTAGTTTCCTCAGACCTTTCTTTTTTCCCTCCCTCTCCCTGTTCTTCCCCCCCCCCGCACCTCTTCTGGATAAACAGTACGTAACAATCAGCAGCCGACGCAGGAAGAAATGTTTTAAGCGTATTCGAATTGAAAACTTCACAGATATAAACAACCTAAGCGGTATTTGACAACCCAGATGAGGACTTGAAATCAATTGCCATAGGCAATATTGATAGCCTCATCATCCCTCCTTCCTCCTTTCACTGGGTGTTCCTTCTGGAAGTGCTAAACCGAAATGCAAATCTACAACTTCGATAAATCATAAATTCCTATTTTTTGAAACATATTAAACGACATAAATAAAAAATACATTTTCAGGACGTATCAATGAAGATCTCTGATCCGAAATACCATAATCTGTGATACCAAAAGTAGTGAAGACAATAAGACGATATTCATATGACAATTACTCGCGTATACAAATGAACGCAACTGAAAGAGGGAACGTTGTGATTTTTAGTGCTCATTGCAGCATCTTTGGATTTCAATCTAAACAATATCAAAAACTGCAAAGAATACCACGATGTTGAATTTATTCTATAAAACAATATCAATTATCAGCTTACTGTAAGGTTGCAAGGTGCAATATTATAGGATCCCTTCCATCGATATCAACATAAACACATATAAAACATCAGCATAGAACGCCAGCAGAAAATTTAATTGAACAGAACACAAGAGAGGGAAATATTAGAATCAATGCATGAGGATATCCCTATGAAAACGGATATGATCTTCAATGAACGTCGCTATAAAGAAATATGAATGATCATAACCATCGTGATATCTTATCTCTACATCCACCTGCAAATATCGTTTATTATACATTGAATAATTGCATCAATGAAGAATAAACTAACATAATTAATTAATTAACATAATCATTTCCGTTAGGATACTATTATATTCAACCATTACACTGTCCACGAAGTGATTAAGACTCTGCATATATCGGCCCATTATATGATTATATTGTAAACGTGCGTGCCTGTATATATATATATATATATATATATATATATATATATATATATATATATATATATAAAGATTTCTTTATCTAATAGTTTTTCCATAAGTTAAATAACAGATCACTTCTTTCTATCGATGCATTAACTACTTTAATCTTTATTGAATGAGCAGTATGCAGTAGAAGCAGTTATTCGATAACGTCGCATATTATAATTGTGATTTTTCTTTCAAAGTAAAATTTTCACCGAAATTAGGCAAATAAAATATGGCCAACCTTATTCGACTTCACCGCTTCTAAAGCTTCAGGTAATAACTGATTATCAGCTAAGAATTTGTCCTCTTTGCCTTGATCAATTAGAATTTTCCTTTGTGGCCCATCATATGACTTCAAAACCTCAACCGAATCGTACACCTTCCATTTTTCCTCATCGTTACCAAGATATCCCGTCAATGCCTATAACATTTCATTAGATTACTCAGATAACCTTTATGCAGCAATTATTATTTTAAACTACGAACCTCATGAACGAGGAAAAGAGATCAAGTGAGGGGAGAAGGGAGGGGGACGGAAAAGGGGAGAGGAATGAGCGCCCTCTCTTATCCGAGGAGGTCATTCTCCCCTAAAATTAAACAAGCAATAAAAAAAATTTTTCGTTACGTCCTTATGCCATCTCCTCTTCTTTCCTAAAACTGTCCTGAACAAGTTGTAGGATTTATGCAACATCCCATCTAAAATCTTAGACCTGAACAATGCGCTAATCTTAACAAAAGTACTTTCAATCACAGTTCTATTGCGGATAGATCATCTATTTGAACGGGTACAACTGTCAAAGAAACACAATACACAATGGCACTTCCTTCAATCAACACAACTTTCGACAATAAGGTTATGCATGGTACGCGCAATTTCCTTCATGCCTATTTGCCTATCAGCGAATATATCATCAAATATCAATGCTATGGGGAAAAACACGTATAAATACAACAAAGCAGCAAGATTAATCCCCCTTGAATGAATTAAATTATAAGAAATCAATTGCTTTTTTTCACTATGTGACCCTAATCCTTCAAAGTTTGTGTCCTAAGAAGACTGTATAAGTCCATAATGACGGGTGGTTCACCTTTTTGCCCCAAGGGCATCGCATAGGATGACAAATGGGCGCAAATGCTGAAATACTGCGAAATATTTGTGGATTTCTTAGCCCAATCATAATAGCACCGTGTCCACCCATACTGTGCCCAAAGATGCCTTGTCTCTGTGGATCACACTCCTTGAAGTTTGCAGCTATGAGACGTGGCAATTCATCTCTTACATAAGAGTACATATGGTAATTTCTCGACCATTTCGGTTCCAGCGCATCCACATAAAAGCCAGCGCCTATAAATTTGAATATTTAAAATTGACTAATTTATAGAGCATTTTAGAACATGACATGAACGTGTGAGCAGCGATGCGAAAAGCGGGTGAGACCACCCATAGCAATGCAGCTTAGGCACTCGAAGACGATCGGTACCTACAGAACACAAGCAACCATACTTTATTCTGCACTTTTCTAGAAGCTCTCGTTGAAAGGAGTTCATTTTTAAAAAGCAAAATCGAAATCGTTTCGAAACGGTCGAATCCGGCCGCATTTACATATACAAATTTCACAAATGCATCCTCCTATATATGCATATATGCACTTGTCCGCAAGCACCCAACTTCCTTGTTTCCGCCCCGGTAATAAAGATGAAGAAACAAGGGTACTTATGACCGATACTCCGATCTCCATACTTCTACGATGTACTAGGTATAGACGGCAAGAAAAGATAGATTGTGTTACTCGGAACCACAAGGAAAACCAATATATTCAAATCACAAAAAAAATCAGTAATAAATAACCGGGTAGGGCGCAACCCTGACCATTGAATTCTAATGAACTTGTAGGATTTAAATCCTTCAAAAGGCGCTATTCCAATGCAACTCAGAGAAAAAAACACCTATATTTCGATACAACTAAGAGATGTTTGTTTATATAATGTAATGATGAACAATGTGCTTCAGATTTGCTACATATTGCTTCACCAACCTTTTCCGAAATCCCAACTCTCCGAGTCACCAGGAATATCCACACCACGAGGACTTGTATCCGGATTAACGACGATTACTTTCATAGCTGAAGCCGATCTTTGAAAACCACTCTTCTCTATAAAATTTGCCTCGGTGCACGTCAATCCTTAAACGAGAAACATACTTAGAAACGGTTTTATTCAATAATTTACAAAGTTTGTTATCAATGAATGAACGATTTTGCTGATACAATCCATAGTATTAGATTACCACCTAATTTTATTTGGGAAAGCCAAATAAAACTCTCTAATCGGGTCATTTCATGGTAACACATAGAAAGAAGGGAATAGCACTGCCTTTGCAAGAATCTTATGGTTCATAACGTAAATGAAAGCTTATACACATTACAGATCCATATAAAATGAGCTAATATTCTAATATCCACCATCGCAATCAAATGCTCCCCTCTCTTAAATTCAAATCAACTTCCTTAATGAAAGTGAAAGTCACCTCAACCCTATCAAAGCAATTAAAATTATAAAATTGCCTAAAAGAACATAATATTAACAAGTGGATCATAGATGCCTAGCACTTATTAGCAATTCGCGAATAAAGCTGAGCAGAAAATTAAATAGGACACAAAATGGAAAAATCCAAACGAATCAATTTTGATCGATTTCGAGAAAAGAAAAGGCATTCTATGAGATGAAAATAAAAATAAACTATGAAAAACTACTTGTGAACATTATATCCTCTGTTTTCTAGCTGCATTAGCTGCACACTTACCTTTTGTTTCAAAAAAACAGTATAGAAAAAAATAGCCTGCCCGAAAGATAATATAGGATTGGAGCCTTCTCGGCGGGTTTCAGATCCGGAATATAGATGCCAAATTTCATTGAGCAATCCAATTCGGAGCTAAAATCACGATTCGATCTTGGTAACTAGTTCATGGAAAATCTGCTTACAACAAAACAAAAAAAAATTACTTTTAGGTAAACTATAAAGCGAAAACTGAGATAGTAAGACACAATTAAGAACAACCCCACCTTATATGTAATAGAAAATACTAATATAAATGAAGATAAAGTAAAAGATTTCTTGTGTTTTTTTTATTAGTTTTAATAAAATCTATATTTATGAAAAACGAAAAAAAGCTGGTGAAATAAAAGAAAGGCGGAAAAAGTTGCTAGACGGTGCCAGCGACAGGTACACAATGTTTAAAGCCTCAAGTTTAATTAAGAGAGCTCAAGTTTGAGCCATTTACGCCACTATTAGGGCCGATAATGTCACATGCCTCTCTCTCCCGTTAACTCTTAGAATCACTGCATCGTGAGGGGTAACCCAGATTGGTGATGAAATAGAACATAAAAGCAATAATGTATTAATTAAATCTCCCATAATGGATATAGCATAAGATTCAACTTAAATCTCCCTATTCGAAAGCACAAGAAAACAACCTCTCCAAACCACAAGACAATAGAAGATTCAACTTTGTATTCGAGGCATTTTGCATATAATAAATATAACATATATTATATCAAATATAACTGGATACATAAAGTGTTATTTCGTTTTATTGGTGATCTTTTCTATTTTCCCTCTCTTCCTTCATCTATTCATTCCTATAGAAATTATACATGAAATGATCGGTTTTCAATTGTGCTTCCCGTATAGAGTACAATTTTCCATTTCTCAATTATATCTGTTCGGAGTGATCGTCTGTGCGGGTCCCCTAAATTGCAAAAATACTTCGAATTTATTCATCCACTGCCCGCGGGAAATATTTTCCTACAGTTTTGTTTTTTCAATGATCCTTCTTGGCTAATTATTGGAATCTAACTTGGCCTATTCAATAAATGTATGTTGAATAGGTTGAATGAGTGCACGATAGTCTTCTTTACATCCTCATCCATTAATCGGCGGTTTTGTTGATCAGTCAAAAGTAAAGGTAGTATTATGGCCTGATAGTATGTGGCTATTAGTGAAGTGGGGATATGCGGGTATTAGAGAGAGAATATAAAATAGCACCTATATCAACGGTATGCAATAAACTATAAAAACACTCGGATTTTTAAATAACTGCACAGACATTCCAAAGAAACAAGTGTAGCGGACAGCGCTGATAATATAAAGGTAATCGAATATTACCAATAGATGCACTTGAATATAACACAGGTTGTTGAACTATTCGAACATTTACCTGATGTGTGAAAAGACATATTGCGTACCATTGAAGCAACGTACAGCAGAAAGTTTCTCAACCATTTCACCTGGAAAACAACAACTGAACACATTATAAAACGCTCAATTAATGGAATTTTAACTTCAATTTCCAGCATTTGTATGACGCGAAACGCAAAAAATGAATGTTGTATGGATTTGTCCGTTGAGACCTCGGTTAGTTGTGTTGAAGGCTCTCCACCAACATATGACTCTGACCACTTCCCCTTAGCAGCGTTGACATCAATAGCAATCGTAGATTACTCCACATGTACCTAGCACAAAGAAGACGGACGCAAGCTTCAGTTTTACACATATTTTACTAGTCAATCATTTTTTGAATGCCACAAACAAAGAGAAACCGACAAACACCGACGGACATCACCTCCGACAAGGAAATCTCCAGCCGAGAAACAAACATCAATTACCGCTTTCTTGCATCACAATATCCAAAAAAAGTATTGCATTCCACCATGGAATGTCTGCGATGGACGATCATCAGCAGTGGTAAATGATGGCATGGAATCGAGGCACTTGTACAGTCGTATCCATGGGCAACCGGGTGTTATGCCCACGTTTTCTTGATTTGCTTGTGCTGGTCTGAATCATCATTGAAGACCTAGGATGGAGTATTAGAATTAGAATGAAATCAGTGGGGGAGTCCATGGTTCCAAGATACAAACAAAGGGGAATCCTTTGCCTATCAGTGGGAGTTCACGGTTCTTTGACCACAAAAGGAAGAAAGCATAGCCCCATCACGCAGTGCTGGAACTTCAAAGCGTGCAGAAAGAGAACCTATGCGCATAGGATGACGGAAATGAGGCCATATATTCCATTACTGTGTGACGGAAGCTGAAGATTTCCCTTTTTGCATAACATAGGCCATGGATTCCTCACTACAGCAGCCAAGGGTCCCGCAATGGTCGGGCCACACATTCGTCCATGCCATAATACGTCTACAAAGACAGTTTGTGGCTGAGTCACGGATTCCTCTGTCTCAGAAATCAACTCGTCGAATAATCTGATTACCCGTGGCATTGCCAATTTTCAGCTTGACTTTACGAGGTTCACTAGCTGTAGGTGTTAGCAGCGCCACCTTCCCAAGCTCGTTTCTGCAGCTTCTCATACAAACGTTGCATTATTACGAATGTGTGGTTATAAACAGGTCTGTTAGATGATAGAGAACCAATGTTATGAGACCAAAGTAAGCCTATTCAGTAAGCTTTACATAACCTATTACTCACGATCGGCGTTGATAACGAAAGCATCGCCAGCAGAGTGGATCTTGAAAATCGTCTTGTCTTATTTTATCGTCAAGAAAATAAACTAATAATTGCAACGAATATTGCGAAGCAATTAGCCAATTCCTAAATAAGAGTGTAGCGAACATTTCAGAAGATATTATTACTGGGCAGTTTCATCATTTCGGGTTGGTGATGAAAAAAGATTTCAACTGAATAAATCATCGATTAATGTTAATATATCGTCATGTCTTTCCCGTTCGATTTTACTCATCGACGAACGTCTTCATCTACACAATATCGCGCTTCTGTTAGTGTACCTGGTAGGTTCTTTTCTTAGAAATTGCTTTATTTAGCAGGTTTACCTGTATATTTTGGCAATTTTCATTTAACAACTTTTTATTTTTATTTCTAAAAGCAGTCATTTTTAAATTCGAGATCACCGATAATATTCAGTTCATCTCTCAATGCTTAAGCATACCTAAGTGTTCGTATCATCTTGCTCTCCGATTTCTTATACTTTTGTATACGATAGGTGCAATTGATAATGAAGTAGTTGATTTTAGTACGGCCATTCGCCTCGCCACGGCCATCGTTGATCCTTCAACTCAATCCCGATACTTTGGATACTTGTCGTGGACTAGCGGATGCAGCATTAGCCACACCCACATCGTTGGGTATTCTTCATCGATTCAATCAACCATTGACATCGATTGCAACGACAACTCAACGCTCAGCATCTATGAAGTATATTTGTATACTAAATTACTCTGCATCCTTTCTATAATATATTATGTTGTTATAATATCACATCAAGGAGATATGCAAATTTTTAGTTTAAAAATTGCTTTAAAATATTTTGAAAAGCTTACAAGAAAATATTAAAAATATATTAAACGAATAAAGTATAGAAACAAACCAAAAAAGGACCAAAAAATCCCATAGAAAGGAATGATAGCCAAATGAACAACTGATGAGCATAAGGAAGTGATTACAAATAATTGCATTAAAAATATCGAAGAAGGGAAAGGGAGGGGAGGGGGATAATTCATAGGGTTTATTCTGTAATATATAAGGTAGATAAATGGTTACCTATTTTAGGTAGTGCATGATGCGATAACGATGAGTATTGAAAAATAAGCAACAAATCTCTTTTTCATGAAAGCCTTTTAGACGTTTTTGAAATTCTTCATAAACTCGATTTAATGTTTTATTGATTATCTCTCATCATCGATGCGTCTCGCTTAGCCGCTCATTATTGAATATCAAATGTCTTTTAAGTGAATATTTCTAGAGAAATTGATTTACGCAAATTTTTTCTCATTTCCTTCAAATCATTATTATTAAGAGGGAGGAGGGCGAGGAAGAAGGGAGGATTAAACCCATTTATGAAGTACACTAATCCTCTTCACTAGCAACTCAACTAAACGATTGTGAAAATTTTCCAAAACGTTCCATTTTTACCGTTTAATTTTTTCAATGCTTTTTAATTTATATGTAAATTAATTTTTCTCATCGAAACACTGATAAAACGAATATTATATGATTAATAAAATCTGTACGTTGTTCAGCAATTACTGTCAATATTTTTAGGAATGGGAAATTCCCATGTTCGATATGTCAACGTAAAGCATCTTGTTTATGTCAGAGTTGTGCGATACGTAAAGGTAACTCTCTTTTTATTGTCACCCTTCCCTGTTTTTATTTATTTTCTAAATTTATTCGACTTCATTATCGGCCAACTTTTCTCAAATATGATATTGATGAGAGAGATATTTTCAATTCAAAATGCATGAAGAATAAGCAATAATAAAAGCATTCATGATATGTTCAAAATTTGGTTAAATTAACACCGAAGAGAATATTTGAATATTCAAATATTCCAACTTTTCATTTAGAGTTTTCCTCTTCTTTCTCAACATTATCTCTCCTTTTAGTCAATGATTAAAATTTCAGTGCATTTCTATAAGAAACGATCATTACAAATGGAACTGATTCGTAAAAGAGATGAAATTGCCCATGATATCGAAGAGGTTCTTCGAGATCAGGTATTTTCAATGATCATTTTCCAATAGTGCACTAATATTTGAGCATGCAAAGGTCCACCAGTAATTATTTATTATTATATCCTATTAATTGTCTTAATTATCAGTAATTATTTATTAGTTTCACTCGACCATCTCAAATAAGCATTATTATCCCCTTTCCATTGTCTTCTGTATTGTGATTATCAGTATGTATAGAGAAGGGAAATTTGCAGTGGAATAATCGTTGCGTTATCACTGATAAAGTGATCGTTGAATCCTACGAACTCGGCTGAATCTCTCACAATTCCATTGCACTAGCGGATCACTTTGCAGATGAATAAATTAGGCTATGATCAATTAGGCTAGACTGCGACATTAGCTACGATCAACGGGGATGGAGCTTTGCCGAAAAATATTCAAAGGCAATTTCTTTTTTCCTCTAATTTTTGCTTTTTCTATTATGACCTTAAAGTTGTGTTTATATTCCCTCCTAGCCTAGCTTAGTTGCATTGTTCACTCTTGAATGCAAGCAGCCGTGACATGTTTTGTTATCCCAGTGGGTGTATGTGATTAACAGCATTATGATCTATCTATTGATTTTGAACGCAATTCTGAAGGCCATTTACTATTTATATATCAAGTGAAGTAATTGACACAATTTAAGTGAGAGGAGAGAGGGTGAGTGGGAATGAGGGAGGTTATATAACTTTAAATCAAGAATAATCGATGGTTTTTAATTTAGAAATGGTAACTTTTTGGGAATTTCAATTATAGGCGAAAAGAGATAAAAATAAAAAATGAATTAAAGTTAATCTTTTTTTTTCAGGCAAAAGTTGAAAAGATGATGTTGGGTACACGAGAATCGATAGCGAATTTGAAATTTCTTCTCGAAGAAAAAAAGAGAAATATTCTTGATAAGACAAAAAACCTCAAAGAGGTTGACGAAAAATTGACACGTACTCGAAAAAATATCGCTGATTTGCAAGTGAATATTTTTATATTCATATAATTTTTGTATGGATTTCTTATATTATTAGATTATTAAATTTTTGTTTGTTTGAAATAAATTGATAGTTTATTAATGAGGATATTTTATATTAATATTTGAGTAAATATTTTGATAGTAAATATTCTTTCTTTTATCCTTCAAAATTAGCGTTGTGGATATAATACTACTGAAGGTTGCTATAATGAGAGCTCCAAGTATTGTATAGGTAGTAGAAATGATGGGTTGTCGTTTATGCAAATTAAGTGTTACGCATTATGCAGTACAAAATTTACATTTCGATAGATACACGTTTATGCAAATTTTTGCTAATTTACATAATTTACATAATGATACACAAGTAGCACTATCTTAAATACTTTAATTCGTTTATTTTGTGAACACGATGGGCGCTTTTATCTTCGACTCTCATATTTCAGATTGAGACGAGAAAATCTGCCGATGTGAAACGTTTATGAAAATTCCATCGATTCCGTAAAACTTGATTTCCACAATATCCTCTCTAGTGCCATAGCTGAGAGTTATGAATATTTGAAGAGGGCAACTAGTTAGTGAATTTCTGACTTGTTGAAGAATACCCCTTTCCGATTGAGGCCGTGAACTGATCTCCTGGCCTTTTAAATACCAACAGGGAACGCAGTGGCTTCGCCATTTGGCATTGGTTTGAAACTGCGGTGGGTGCCTTATTGATTGATCGCATTATAAATCAACTTCCAAATTATTTCAGGTAATATGTAATCAACATAATAAGGTATTGGCAGGGCCTTTAGCAAAGAAAGCGGAAATTGAAAAACTAAGAAAAACGGTTAGTTGGTTTTGTTTATATGATCTAATTACTTCAAGAAACGTTGAGTTGATTTTTATGACCGAAATATTTTTAATGCTTTCGGTTTATTGTTTATTGTTACTTATATATGGAATATTTCAGAGTTGAAGGGAGCAATACACCAGGTATTCCATCCAGCTCGCCTCCCCCACCCCTTCCCCCTTCACCGGCTGGTGTTAAAGAACCTTGGAGGTTTTTTCTTTTGAAATAAATTTGTAATCTGACTGTTTAGCTGCTCTAGGAATGTAATATATAATGCATGCTTTTAGGGTTTTAAATAATACAAAGATAAAAGCAGTGGGGAGGTTCAGTTTACAGACTACAATAACAAGGTAAGAAGTTCTTAACGGAAGTTTTATTTCAGCTTTACTTGAAGCATCGTGAAATGGCGTTGCAATTGTTTCGAGAGGTATTCCCGCTAGCAAAGCAACAAAAAAAATGTGGCGAATGTGTTTGCTTGGAGCAAAGCGAACAAGACAGACGTATCCCTGAGCAAATCGCCGATGCTTCGTAAGCTTCGAATGCTTTGCATAAAATATTCGCATCGATCGGACATCTATCACTTACGGTCGTGTCCTGGTTTCGTATGTGTTGAATAGTAGTCAGGAGAAGTGAACTTGTTTCACTTAGATGAAATTTAGAGCATATGTGGAAGTGGAATGGGGAAGGGAGGTGAAGGAAAAGGCAATGGAAGGAGGCATTATCTAAATTCAGTCACAATTGTGGGTCCTTCGTCTTAACCTGCCGGCAATTCACGTTGTGGTATATAACCTTGATAAAACCTTTGTTTCTGTTGGGTCATCCTGAGAAAGTTTATTCATTAGGAGTAGGCCTTTTTTGTAAGGTGCACTGTGAATAATTAGGTCCTTACTGAAAGTACTTGCTATTCCAGAAATAATTCTTTTATCTTTTCAGCAGGAACATGAAGGACGGAAAGGAATTATTAACACCAGTAGTTGATGAGTCGGAAAAGCCAAGTATCCATTATTCGGTAAGGTATTCTTATTTTCGAAATTTAAGATGCACTCTCATTCAAAACGCATTAGACATTCTTATCTTTTAGATAGGTTTCTTTGTAAAAAGATTTACTCCCGAAAAGCTTCTAAGGTATACAATCAGACAAAAACATCTGACGTTTAATGGCCATACTGAGAAGTGGGAAATCACAACATTATGACGATATGTCAGCAGTTCTGGAAATGTGCATGGCATAAGCTGTAGAGGTATGCGGATGTTTACCTCCTTGTTTTCGAAACTCAGGGCGGCAAGTTATTAGCGGTTCATGCTTTTGTTCTTAAAAAATGACTGCATGCCTTCATATTTATTCAAATACCCTCACTATTATATATATATATATATATATATATATATATATATATATATATATATATATATATATATATATATATATATATATATATATATATATATATATATATATATATATATATATATATATACGTACTTGCACGTTTATACTTTTGTTTGCGTGTAAATGCAAGGTTATTTTTCAATGCATATATGGATGTACATGTTTTTTTAAAATTTATCTTACTTATGACAGAACAGTCAAAAAATTTTATGCTCATAACGATTTTATAGATAAATGGATTTTGTTTGAATGATTGTGGTGAATATGGACTAAAGTGTTGGCCAAAATGCAGTGCGATATGCCGATCAAGAGACAGCTCATTAGCGATGCATAGTGCACTTGCTGCACTTACATACGGCGTTCAACTCGTCGCTATTCTTCCGTTCCTGTTTGATGTCATTCTTCCATGTCAGGTGAGTTTTTTCGTTGATTATAGAAAATTTTTTCTCATATCCGTACATCTCTCCTCCTTCTGTTCCAATCACCATCGTTTTCCGCTTCCGTTCAGCATGTGATCTTAAATGAACAATAACCAAAAATTCAATTATCGCGCATCGGTATAGGTCGAGTGCAGTAATCACTCGGTACGAACCATTTATTTTATAGATAGTCACCATGTTTTACGAATATATTTTGCGTTATAATTTAATCGTCCCTCATTTCTTAGTTATATATTTTTAAATTTAGATTAAAATCCGAATAAAACCATGCTTAATTATGAGCTCTCAGATACATTCTATTATGATTATAGGTGTCACTTCGCGAGTTGGCATTATGTGAGAAGAATGCCGAAGATTCACTGAGTGTAGACATCGCCAAGTTGAATGTTTCGGTGGTGTTCCTTTGCTTAAGTCAGGGAATCGATCCAACGGCTATCGATCCGAGACGTCCGTTCGCCAATTTGATGCTCCTCTATGAGGCTTGTTCGGGTGAACAGCGTATGGTACGTGGATTACAGATGCCTTTCTTTGGGTGGAAGGGGAGAAAATATGGACTTAGATTAGAAGTATGGGATGCTTTATATCGTTCTGTTCATCCTGCTTCTGATATGTATGAATCGATGCCCTTTTGCTCTTGTTCGATGTATTTTTTTATCATTTAAACATCTTTATTTTTTCATGAAGCTTTTTTCTATTTGCTTATTGACGTTAAGTTGTTTATGAAATATTGGAGGAAAAAATTAAAATTTGTCACTATTTTCTCATTTCTAACCCTTGACGATAAATACTCAAAGAAATTAGTTGTTAATTCCTCTAGCGAAATGAATAATTTTGAAAAAGAAAATTTAAATTTAAATTAAAAAATTTTTTTTGTGATTTAAATAAATTAAAAAAAATAATTTTCTAACACGATTTATGATTTATATATTATGAAAATATTTGAGGATCTTTATTTTTCCTTCTTATCTGCATTGATTTATAGAGAATTCCGATTGCAATGGGCGAAAAAATTCGTTGAAATGTTGATTATAGATTGTACGTCCTTGTGTCATTAATGAGCAGTTAATGCGAATTATCGAAGAAGACTTTAAAAAGATCAAATCAGCGGAACGGGAAAATGTCAATATGGTTCGTTTTTTTTCTTCCTTTTTTTTTCACGTTATTTTTGTTCCTTTAATGTTTTCTTTGTTTAGTTGACGTTGCATACCGTTTTTTTTTTTTGAAATCCCGTTTGCATATTTGCATTGCTGAAATGAGTTTAAATTAGGGATCTAAACCCTTGAAAGTTTCAAGAAATTTGCGAAAGGCAATTCAGGAACAAGAGCGAAGCAAAATGGCTTAACGAAGAAGTTTTATAATTTCTTAGCAAATACGTAACAAATTATCGCGGTATTAAAATTTAAAATTTCGGTTGATAAAGCCAACTGATAGTTTCGTCATATCTCCGGTTAACTTCAGGAAGGGTTCTTTCGTAGCTTTCGTTTTTTTCATATTTATTTATGTTTTTATTTAATAAATACTTTTATATTGATTTTTTTGGAGTGGAATTGATTCTTTTTAATATATAAGTTCACAAATTTACCTTAAACAAATGTTCATTCTCCAAATTTTCAGTTGTTGATTTCATTATAATGCTGAAATTATATAAAAAAAAAAGAAGAACTTAGCGAGTTAATTTCCAGACCGAAGACGATTGGTGCTTGGTGCAAGATGGCGATATCGAAATGCTGAAAGCAGCACTCTGAGTTGCCTTTTCTTCTGTACATATTGACTGCGAAGGCAATTTTTAATAATTTTCAATAGAACTTTTAACGTGATGAAATTCCACTTATGAACTAAGAGGATCATATTAGCATTGGGCGGGGGAGGGGGGGGGGACTTTACTTGGCAGTTGCATGAACGGTATAAACCAGTCTACCTTTTGCACTTAAAATATACTAGTGTACTTGTTCTAGCCCTACAGCAATATAATGCAGTACAATTTCGTTTTGAGATATGAAGAATATTATTGCAGCGAATGTTATAGGGATATTGTGGAACACGATTGTAAAATGCCTCAGCGGAGCACCGAAAGAAATGGGAAAAGGGAGAGTGAGGGGAGGAGGGAAGCGGAGTTGTTAGCGAAGGAGGAGAGGATCGCCAGAAATATACCTTTCCTCTTGTTGAATTTTTTTTTTTTTTTTTTTGGATATGAAGATGTTTCGATTAGTTTATGCACAGAATTGCTTTTGTTATTTATTTACCATTGTGTTTTGTTGTGTAAATAATTTCTTTCATTGCAATGTTAGCGTTTCGAGAATACGTAATATATTATTGTTTCGTTCATTCATTCGTCTCTGCTGTATAAAATTTGTTGAAGATAAAGTGTTGAACTCGATAACAGTAGCAGAACATAAAGTGTGACATTGAATAGGAGTTATATGGGATCAGCAGTCTTGCAGGACGTCGGTTTTTCTTGTTCCTAATTAATGTATGCACTTTGAGCGACATTGAGACAATTTTCGTTTATTGGAAAGACACTGATCGGTAATACATTCAAATGATAGAAGGAATAATTACCATCTTTCCGATTTCATAGCCTTTTTTTTTTCGAAAATTGCCATATTTTTAAGATATTATTTTTTATTTTTAAATTTTCAAAGAATTTTCGTATTTAAAAAAAAAAAAAATTTACGCTTCAGGATCAATGCTAATGCTATTACCAGAGTTAGTAGCATTGATTGGGAAATATTTTTGTATCACGAAAAATATTCGCTTTAATTCTCGACAATTTAAATACATCGAAATTTTATTTTTTTTTGTTCTAAAAGCACCAATATTTAAATTTTTTTCAAGTATTTTATTCAAATGAGTGTTGATTGGTTGATTGCTATATAGCGTTATCTGATGCATCTGTTCGGTTGTTGAATGAGATGTGACGCAATTTTATTGAATATTTCTTCATTGTTTTTAGATGTTCTGCTCGTTTTCTCTATGAATCGATATTGCGTTCAGTTTTGCATACCTTATTGCTGTATAGCGTTATCTGATGCATCTGCTAAAATGTACAAATTTTGTTTACAAGAATTATATTCTTAGAGTTTTTATCGGAATTAAAACTCATCGAAATCTTATATCAAAATTGAGGAGTATATATTTTTAAAATTATTTGAGGAGGAGAGGAGAGGAAAAGGAGGAAAATAATCAGACCAGAGATGTTCATATGTTTGGTGATAGATGCTATTAAAATCTCATTCCATTTCGAATTCCCATTTCAGTTTATTGCATTATACTCTATCATCTATTTTTCATTTTCGGCAATTTTCGCGTGGTTCCCAATAAAAGCGATTTTTTTGTTGCTTTTTTTCCTTTCTCTTATCTTCGCTTGTGGATAAAGTCTTCTTGATAATGTTTAGAAAACCAGTTAAAATACCTGAAAACTTGACTTGAAAACTATCCTTCTACTAGTATCAGACGGTTCTCGCAGTACATAGTCAATTGCGAACTAGGTGTTCGTTGTTACCTATGCCCTCAACTTTGCTACACGATTCGTTCTCGCCGATATCGTGTATGGACGGCGCTGCATGTTCTGTTATTAATACAATAAACGTTCTAAAATGTGGGTCCAGATTTCGTATGTTAAAAACCAAACCTTGGAAGGGAAAAAGTTTGCGTCTCAACTTGTGCTCGCTGAATTCTCTGTATTTTGCATCCTAGGGGAACGGGGCACATGGACTACTGCATTCTTCCTACTTTATGTGCGGGCCCACCTGAATGCTACCACTCATTCAGGACGTTTTTCTGTTACACAGTTATTCATATCTGCTAAATTCACACGGCATGCTTATAAATAAAAAATATTTTATCGCATTTAGTGGTGGGGTTTGTTTCGCACTCGTTTCTGGATATCCTCCTTATTTTCCTCGAAGTGGAATTGACAGCTGGCATTTCTTCAGTTGCTCCGCACCTTTATGAACATTTGCCATATGCATCCAATGGGTATCATGAGAGGAGGAAAGGAGAGGTGGACGAGGAAGGAGAGGTCGGCACCTGCATTTTCCAACGCCATGTAAGGAATGACTTGCTCGGTGGGAATATTAATAAATAGAGATGGAGAAAAAATAAATAAAAAAGAGGAGAATTTTTATATGTTCACATAAAATGGCAGGGTGATGTTCATATTTTTGTAATGCGCTCAAAGTGAGTGTTTGGCGTGGTTTTCTGATTTTCCAAATCGTTTAAAATGATAAATTGTCGGCTAATATTTTGTACTTAAAAGCGCTCTTTTGTGCTTTCTAGTTGGGCATAATACATTCTACGTTCACTTGCCTTATTCCAGTAATAATATCTTTTATGAAAAAGTTGGGTGTTTTTAGAAATTTGTGAAAGTTTGAACGTATTGATTGCAAATGAACGAATGCAAAAAAATTTCCGAGAACTTCTTGAAAGAATACCACTTTTATTATGAGCTTGGCAAGTTTATATATTTGAAAAAACGAATTATTATAACTTCAGACTTTTTCGTATGGGTGAGTGTTTATTCGTCTCTCCTGTAGTTTGAACTCGAGCTGTAATATGAAACTCTAGAACTCGGGCTATGGGTACTTGAGTTCTAGTAAGTCAGTAAATTCGACACGAGTTTTGGACATTTAAAAGTGTTAGAAAGGGTTTGCAGAAATTTTACACGAATAGAAATTTTTATTTTGCATTGATCGGCCGGCAGAAAGCGGAAACTTTTATAGATCTATAGAAGCGACCGAATCACTCAAAATATGAAGGCATTATTCTATATATTGCACTATTTGTTTGCGATGATTTGTAAGGCTGCTTGCTAAGGGAAATATGAAAACACATTTGATGCCAACCGGCTTCCTTGATTTGTTTCACCTGTTTTCTTTGTAGAAACTAATTTCGACAAAGCGATTTAAATCATTATGAAACGGATGGCCAACACTGCGATAGTCATCTCAACATAAAGTATTAATTTTTTCCTCGGCGGAATTCGTGTAAAATAACGTTTATATTGCCCAAGCAGTTTGCTAAAATTTTATAGCAATAAATTTAAGAGCATTTCAGTAGGTTTTTTAAAGGGTTTTTTTGTCGGCAGCAAGGAAACTATGGAAATGTTGATGGGATGTGAGTGTGAGGAATGTGTCAATGCGAGAGTTTCTAATTTAAAAAAGTTTTCCTAATTTTTCGTCTGATAGAAAGAATCTCCCCATCGCTCTCCCTCTATCTATTCCATCCTTTCTTTTGCATAGTAGTTGAATATATTAACCTTCTGCCTTAGGCGATCATAGTTACATATATCGCACTCCTGAGAAATTCACTCATCTATATGAGATCGAAGCATGATCAAATGATCATGCTTCGATCTCATATAGATCAGTGAAAAAAAAAAACCCTTTAAAACCTACTGAAATGCTCTTAAATTTCATTTTTTTGAATCAAAAATCAATAATTTATTAGCCGAACTATACGTGTGAATTCGTTCTTCCTATACTGAAATGTGAGATCGTTCTAACAATCCAAATCATGCTTAAAGATTACTAAGATTAAAGAGAATGCAAGAGACTTTTATTAAATAATTGTGATGCGATAGAGTAAATCTTTTTCTTGTTTTGGCAGATTGCAAGTCTTTGAACTTTTTTTTTTGGGAGGGGGGGGGGGGGAATTCACCCGTCAAAGCTTGAAGTTTTGATATCGCTCAACTTTAAAAAACTACTCAAGAATATTTAAACGGGAGTAGGAAAAGTGAACCCAAATGAAGAGTCCCTTACGGTAGAGCCAGTATAAGAAGAGATTTTCACTTTACGAGTAATAAAAGCGTGGAATAAATTCCTTCGAATTGTCACGGCTTACAATTTGATGACATCTAAACACATCGGCGAAGCTGTCGGATAACTGAAGTTTTGAGAAAACATCGAATATTTCAGAATCGATGACTAAAATATTTCCTCTATGAGCCAATATTTTGCGATTTAAATCGCTTTTGATTTAACGTTTTTGATATTCTAAAATATATGCGTTCGTTGGATTGCATTATTTCATTGCTTTTTTCTTCTTACAAGATTCTTACTTTTATCACTAAGTCTGAATTATTTAGCTACACTTATGAGTTAATGAAGTTTAAAGCAAACACCCCTTTCACTCCATCCCCTTTATCTCCTCTCATTCAAACTTTGCGTGGAAGCAATCCCTTTGTTGTTCAACTAAACATATCGTTATTTTATCGGTATATAAAATCTTAATGAATAAATATCAAAAAAATAAAACAGACGCCTAACAAATTAGAGATGCATTCGTCTCAGCTGGAAATCCTTAAACTCCATTGAAAATGCAAACTTCCGGATGATGCCCCCACATGGTTTTCATTATTTTTGTTTATTTATTGATTTATTTATTCGTTCCAATATGCCGAAGTGGTAAAACAAACGAAGATATGTCAGCATCAAAAGCAACAGAGAACGAAACGTTCGCAGAACTACAATTTAGGCGAGAAGATATATAATACATAAGAGCATTGTGCGGATCGAAACTACTCAGCCACAGCACCAAAGCTGATGGAGGTGGATGCATTAATGATATTGGGAAGCAGGTTCTAGATTTGTACAATACGAAATTGGAAATTATCCCGAATATTGTTTGCAGGAAACATCTTTGATAAGCCGTAGCTGACACGTGCGTCGACTATGAGTAGGAGCAAACTGAAATATTTGTGACATCGGGGTGCAAGAAAGGAACGGTGAAAATTCAGAATGATTCCACATTGAAGACTTTTAGCCTAGTAGTGTAATTTGAATTCTATGGATCACGCTTCGCGAAAAACGAAACAGGTACAGCATTTCTTGGCATTCTCTAAGGATCTGATATCAAACATAAAACAAGGATGCCAATAAAGGAGTGCACTATTCGAAAATGGATCGGCATTTCGGCAATGCTCAGTAATGTGCAACGTAAACACCGGTGAACACGGGGAACACAATTTGCAACTTTCGACGACTTTTCGGCAGTAGTGGAACACTGCAAGGTCAAGTGAAGTTTAGAATCGGTAGTCCCGAACGCATTTGTAGTGGAAAGAACCTCACGTCCTAGTCTGAGAAAACATTGATATCGATTGTTGATCTGAAGTGCATGATATTTTTCATGAGAAACATTTAAATGCCATAATTTCGACCGTTTGCCGAATAAGGTCTTTTTGCAGAACATGGAAGTCGTGGGCAGGATCATGCAGTGGACAATTAATTTTGAGATCATCAGCAAAGAGCTTAGTGTTGCTCAGAACGTTATCGGGAACATCGTTAATGTATGTGAGGAATGAGACACCACACAGACATTTCCTTGTGCTGAAAAAATCGTCCACAAAGGAAATTCTCTCACTCACTTAAAAGTGCCATATTTTTCTAATTTCAAGAGCAGCTTCTTATGGCAGACATGCTTGCACATAATCACTATACACATTTTGGATCTGAATTTTCATATTCACTGAGGACACCCCCAGTTGCTTAAGTAATAAATTCACTGCGACATCGTGGATTAATAGTGGCTGAAGCTGCGTAAAATAACCCATTAATGCATCACTAACGATTATTTCAAAAACTTTACAAACGGAGAAGTTAGTGTTATCGGGCGATCGATTTTACTAAGGTTGCGACGGTTTCTGCACCAACGCTAGAACGAACGCTTGCTTCAAAGAAGGGAGGGGGGGGGGGAGGGGAGAGAGAGGGAGAGAGAGAATATTATGAACAGCAGAGGGAAAATAGGAGCCGCAACGAGATTGCCTTTGCGATGCATTTTCGAAGCAATGATGGTATACCATCTTGTACGAGTGAAACATTGTTGGCGAACTAACGAATAGAACTGAGTCAACTTTCACATAAATGGAAGCCGAATGCTTATTGCAACGTATAGGAAAAACTGATAGCACATGTGTTAACTTCCATTAAAGCAATTGAGGGGTACGCTGCAAGCATATGACATTGTAGGTGATTATTGATGTGCACATTTTTTATTCGTAAAGAAATATTTCATAAAAACAGGGCTTCATTGCATTGATGAACTTTGAAGCATTGTAAGGGCAACGTTTATGGTTTCACCTCAACGTTTGAAAGTAGCGCGTGGAATAAATTCAGCTATAATTCTCGACTCTTCCATCCTAATAAAACTTCGCGCAACTATCCTACATTTGCAATCAGCCATAGAATATTGGAATGCTTTGGTTATTCTGTCAAGCATACCTCTTCTTATTTATAAATTAAGAATGTTTGACCTATCTGGCGACAAAATTTGATGACCTCTATTTTTACTCTTGTCAAATATGCACTTTTGAAATCTGCATTTGAGCTTGGTGTGCTCGATAAAAACTGCTTGAATTTTTCATTTCTTCTGTCATAACTTATAAATCTGCGAGATGGTCGCCAAATTGTTTCTGTAAATTGTCTTATTTATATGAAAGAGAAGGGGAAGCCGGCAATAAGCGACTTCGAACTCAAACTCCTCAACGAATCATTTACATAACTAATTTATATTCAATTAGACGGTCGCCTTTTGCTTATGTGACATTGAAATGTCTCCAATGGTTGAAATGTACTGGAATGCGTTGCACGTCATTGGCTGTGAAGAAAAACTGAAAAATTGAGGCTTTTTGTGCTGAATAAATTAAACTCGAAAGCAAACGTCGAGCATTTCCTTTTTTCTAATATTGAAGATCGTCTAAAATGGTGCAAAGCACATTAGCCAATACAAGTATACACGAGCTGCGTATAACAGCTGATCTATATATGCTATCCAGTAGAACATGGTACCCTCAAAAATTATGCTGCAAAATGTTGGATAAACATTCAAAACAATGAAAATTAAGGCGACTTTCAACTTGTGATGCATTGCAAGAGGATGTTATCCAGAACTGCTTGAATTATCACTGGCTGGATTTGCGTTACGGCTGTGAATTCAAGATAACAAAGATTATGCTCGAAGATAGCCAATTGAACACTTCAGTGTCAAAGACTGACTTGTTTGGCATTCCTACAAATTTGCATAAGCAAGGCTGATTATGGTGATTTCGCGTCTATGCTTATATATGTGTCAGTCTATCTGCTCAGTGCTTTCAGTTCGGATAGCGCCGAAGTGAGAGCAATGAAATTTGATTGATAAAATGCGAACTATTGGTATAATTTGCCTCTACAAAAGTTTTCAATCTAATCAACGTTGAAAGAGTTAGAGTCATTGATGTGTACTGAAAAATTTGCACACATTGTGCGGGTTTTGTGGACTTTGAGAGTTTATTTACAGTAATAAATTTTATGGGTTTTATTTCAACTTAAAGGAAAGGGCCTTTATCAAAGAAGTTTGAACGGGCCATCAAATCACTTAAATTATTACAATTTATGAAGCCTGTTACTTTGACAAACAGAACTGGAAAAGCGCATATCGTGTCAATCCTTTTGTTGCGATTCTATATTCGCTCAGTTTACTTTTCTTCTGGAAAAAGTCGGTTCAATTACATACAAATCCTTAACAGGAGGCAACCACAACCATTTCGATCGTTACCCGATCATCATAATGACTTCTCAGAAATCTCTAATAACACCAAGTTGGGCCTGAGGCTTTGCCAACATTCGATCGAGTACCACACAAAAATCGATTCCATCAGATCGATAATTCAATGGAATGCGTCTTGATGAGTACCGATGAGCTACAGAAAAAAAAAAAGAACAAATTTCTGCCTTCAATAATTATTTCGATGTGCTTAAAATAGATTCTTTTCATTTCGAAATTTTTAGCCCTTTTGCTCACTTAAAATCTTATTAATATGTAACGTCTCAATTTATGAAAATGAATGCAGTCTCGATTTATGTGAAAAGAGCCCGAATAGCCGCTAATCGCTCATATCGTAATTAATCGCTAGCGCACTTCCTCTTTATTAGGAAAAAGCACCTCATTTTCCTCCTAGTATCCAAATCTTCTGCCTATCCTTGTCACATTAGTGCTACTCGAATTTTCTACCCTTTTATCAATTCCATTCCTAAACTTTTTTTTGTTTTTGTTTCTTGTGTTTTCGAGTTTTATAATTTTTTCATTGCTATGTCTATATGTTGCCTATCTAATTCGGCATTCATTCTTGTTGCAGTCATTTCTGTTATTCGTTCATTAAATTCAATCCACCTTTATTCTTCATAATTGCATTCAAAAATCTTGAAGAGAAATTCGTAAACGTTTACGAGCATTAATGCAAGTCCATTTAGTATTGTGGTGCGGAAGTTCTTTTCCATCATATTTCTTATTGAATGATTTAATTAGAAATGAGCGACAATAGCAGTCACTTTTCGAATTCTACACGATAAACATTCTTTTATTTCGCTGTTTATTTTTTGCGAGTTGACATTTACGCCCATAAAATTGATTCAACAGATATTTATTATAATTGCTGATCGAATATTAACCAATATTAACCAATCGAATATTAACCATTTCACTATATTAAGGAATAAAGGATTCAACGTTTGAGTAATAGCGATGTTATAATACAACTCAATCATAACACAATCATAAACATCATAATATTGCTTGGTTTGGTTTTTAACACATAAACATAATGTAATGTTGTTATGATAAACAATATCTAACATTACATCATAAATTAGCAGCATTTTACTCTTTGGATTCATTTGATTACTAGTGCAATTCAAATTTTCTATCTATCCTCATCGAATAACCTTTTTAACGCAATATTAAGCCACCAGTATAATGATACTGGTGACAAAAAATGACATCTGTAAAAAACTTGATAGTGAAACGTGAAGCAAACTCTCACTGATGGACGAGCATTCAATATTCCTTATTTTTCAAGAATGCGCAATAATTTCGTGATATTTGTTTTCAAAAATATCTTATAAAAATTCAAGGTTGTGGCCAAAAATAAATTCGCAAAAAAAGGATCTAGGCTGCACAATATGTTCCTCAATCAGCGTTGAGGTTTTTCCATCAAATAAGCCTCTGGAAATCCCTTCTCGATGACTTTCGCTTTCGCTTTCTCTCATCCGTCCATCTTTGCTCTCAGCTTATGTTAAGCATCTAAAGCTCTAATCGAAATGCTCGCTTGCAATAATGAGATTGAATACGAAATGTTCATAACAGCAAAACTCTAACAGATGTGGTGATGAAAATACATTGCGGTGGAAACGACATGTCGCATTCGAAGTTCAAACATCACTTTCCTCTAGGCTTCAGATTCGTTGTATCGGACGCTATTATATGAAGTTGATAAATCAGTGGAATTTTTCTTTAACAATTCAATTCTCTCATGTGATCGCTTTATGCTTTTCACTCTAAAATATAGGCAAATTCAGTCGTCGTTATTAGGCATGGCTGATTTTTTTCGACGACAGCTTTTAACGATGGAAATTTCTGACAAAAAAAAATATTCAAGAACATTTTTGATTAATAAATTCACAAATTTCCATACATAGAATGTGGCCAACAGTTTTTTTTATTAATTGGCAATAGTTAAAAAAATAAAAAGATCAAACATCAGTAATTTTCTCGTTTAATATCATCATTTTAACGTCATAACACTCCTCTGTCTAGACAAATGAAAAAAAAATTTTTTTTATATCAATGAATAGAGAAAATTTCAGTAAATAAATAAAATATTTTGAGGAAATTTTTCAATTGATTAAATTCCAAATTTTATTATCTTTCGTAGACTTGAATTAATCATCAATAGCAACACAGATTCAAACTTCTTAATTGCTTTCTCAGTGAATTTTCTGGGCTGCGTAAATTTAAAAAAAGAAATGTTTTCCAGAACATAGTAATATTTCTTAATTATCTTTAGCTACAGTAGCATAAATATTCAGAATTTCATCGAGCTTCATTTTAGAGAATACGGTGATACCACTGAGCCAAAGGCTAGGATGCGAGGAAAGGCAACGGGAAAGGTGGGGTAGACAAGGAGAGGGAAAGGGACAATTGAGATCAGAGCGGATCCAGAACTGAACTCATATGATTTTCAAGGGTATATATAAATATGCACAATTATGACATATGGTCTTTTTTTTTTTAAAACCTTAAATGTTATTTTTGTTTAAAAGCTTTCATACGGCCTTTTTGACGCTCAAAACAGTATCCTTCTTGTGTTTTTGTCATTATTATCGAGGAATCCACGTGGTTAGTTTTTCAATGCTGCAGCCTCTCATTTCCTCACTCTGCACGCATTTTCTCTGTTGACTAAGTAGAACTGCAACCTAGCTAATGTAGGCGTTTAATGGAGACTGAATCAACAACAATCCCCTGCAAGAAAGTGATTTTGAGATGGCGAGATGGGCGAAGACAAAGAAGAAATAAGGTGTTTGTTTTGGATGATCTTGCCAGTAGTAGTCCAATATGCTCCATTTCCTCAAAAATCGTTTTTTCCACTGGAATTATTTACTTTCGCTTGCATAAAAGACCTTAAAGAAGAAAAAAAAAACTTGTATATTTTATGTATTTTTAATTGCACACTGCATCCAAAAGAATTCACTTAAAATATAAAATTTGCGCGCAAAAATAAAACGAATACATTTTTATATATAAATTTACAACAAAATTTGACGCATATATGTGTCGAATACAAAATTACTGAAAATTTTTCGCATGTTATATCTACATTAACAATAATTCTATAATCCAAGAAACTGAATATAGTTACCATTACAGAACATGTGCACAAATTTCCAACTTTTTGCATTGTTTCAACAATGTTACGCATAAATAGTTTGAGATGGCTTTATAGTGTTTTTTCAATTTTAGGTTAAGGTGTACTAATGCTATATTATGCCAATACATAGGTGTATGAGTCTATCCGCCTACCCATTCAGCAATTTGAGCTCAATCACGAAGGTAACGATAATAAATTCCTCATTTATATTTCCACGATAATGCTATCTCCCATTTCTAACAACAAAAAAGTTTCATTTCAATTTGTGATCTATTATAATAAAACTTTTGGCAATAAATAGTATCATTTTCAGATTGAAATAAAAGCAACAACATAATAATAATAAAATAGTACTGTTATAACATTTCCAAAAAGTTGTACAAAATTTCCAATAAAAATATTATAATAATATATTTTCGAACATTACATGCAGCTAAGAAATAAAATCAAAACCATATTTTTTGAATCACTCGATATAACAATGGTTTCGTGATGTTTTTTCTCCTCCATGCAAGTAAGGTTTACTTTGTTTCAGTTCGGCGTTTTGTCAGCATACAATAGCTTATCTTAAAGGTAATCGCTTTAAGACACAATGCGTTCATATATGACACATGAAACATTTAGCATCTAATTATCTCTATCGTTGCAATGCAATTGTGAATAGCGCATCGAATTGGTAATACGGATTGTTTTTTTACTGTCAAAACTAAAACAAATTACCTTTAGAGGATGTGAGATATGCAATAATGAAATAGAAATACATTTGATCGACATAAATTGATAATAATGCACAGAAGCGGAAAATTCAATTGTGACACATTTGAAACATTCGCATTGCACTCGGGCTAGCTAATAAAATATTTTTTCTCTGGTGCTTCTTAAGCAAACATCACTTGATATTTATTGATAGATAAATTTTAATATTTTGCAATCAAATGGAGAAGAGGGAAAAGGCGGAAGAGAAAGAGATGGAGAGAGGTTGAGAGCGAAGAAAAAATAGAAAATTTTTAGAAGTGAAATAATAAAACTTTCGATAGACAGCATCGCTTCAAAACGTTCTGTCAGACAACAATTTCGTTGCAGAGAGGATTCGTCTAGCATCACTGCATTTATAGAAAATTATAGAAAATATGCATCCGTTACTTTTAGTGACTGGAACGCTTTCATTTTACAATAACACTTGATTTACAGCAGTACAATAGGAAATATAAAAAAAGTTTTTATAAAGTTTCATAAACTATAATTACAAGCAAATTATGATCTAATTCTATCGTTCCAATGAATAGACATTTTGTTTATCTCTTCGGTAGCAGCAATCCATTAACAACGGAAAAATATTTGATGACTTTAATAATCTCTATACTATGAAATCACCTCTTAGCTTCGATTTCTTTGTTATAATATCCCAACTGCTGAATACGATAGCGATGCATAAAATCAGCTATGAATTTGTATTTAGGAAATATTATCGTGCAACCTGAACAATAGGCTTTCAACCGCAAATTGCTGATTGAGAATTGGAAAAGCAAAACTGCTTTTGGATATTTGTGCAGGTGTTTAGTTCATTTGTTGGAGCTGAAAAGCGCATACTATGTAACCTTTACGAATAGATTTTTCCACTTGCTTCACCTCCATTTATCTACAAACTTTCTGAAGAGCATTAACTTATGTAGTTGATCGATGGATATCATAGGGGTGGAGGTCGATAGACGACTTTTTATATTCTATATGAATGCTACATATCCCATTCAAATGAGCAATCGACAAAAATAGGGTAGTTACCCAAATGAACTCTAATTTAATTTGATATACACATTAAGAGATAAACTTTGCGAGTGAGTTAATTGTTAGAATGGCAACAAGATATTTCGCTTTAATTTTAATGGCTATTATTGTCGCACTCGTATGTTAGATTCTTCACATAATATCAAGCAGTAGATAACGGATGGAATATTTCATTACTTTGAAAGCATTCACAAACGTACACGCTATTGAAATTTAGTTAGATGACAGAGTCGATCGTATGAGAGCGATGGCAGTTCTGATTGGATGGACACCTTTGGAATATTTTTTTGCCGAATGAATCTTGCAACTTCTCGTGACCTCATTTACAGGCTGATTGGCTAAACATGTTCCACTAACACAGCTGAAATTAACGAGCTGAAATAAAATGGCTTGAACTTTTTGATTTTCCTTTTGAACGTGAGAAATTTGATGATCACCTGCAAAACTTAAAGGTTGTAATAAAAGACTAAAATTTTGGGATGCGTTTTTGAGTGTGTCCATTCGAAATGTAAATGTCGAAGAGATTCGACCGATGGAACAATTAATACTGCTCTATTTTCCTTCTTAGAAGGTAAATTCAACTTTCAATTATTATTGTGATAAATCAACCAATTCTTTAGTGCGTGCATTTGACGTTGCAAAAGATCACATCGTTGCCCATAGAAAGCATTTTTGTCATTTTGATATAAATAATGACTACAGACAATTCCGTAACAGACATAAAACAACAGACAATAGACGACATCACAGACAAAATATATGTATACAATACTCAACGGAAAGTGTTAAAAATTGAGTGAATTTGAATAATGAAATGCCTAACGCTTGTTATCTTCCTCGAAGGGCCCCACTGCCACCTGTGATCCCTGTTCTTTGCGTAATGTTTCACAATCGAGTTTATCGCTGCAATAATTAATCCTATAAGAGAATGTTTCTAGGCTGATAGGTTATTTGTTGCTATAACTGCTTAGAAGACGGCCGAAAATTGAATATTAAACAAGAGGCGCCGATCACAATAAGCCATCAGATTATAAGAGAAGAAAAGAGAATAACTGAGAAAATGATGAACATTTACATCGATTGAACGACGAATTTTATTTGCAAATTACCTTTTTCGATGAATAGTTCGCAAACAGTAGAATTCTTGACAGCAATTTTCAGTCTATTTCATAGTCGATGAAAGCGGATTTCCGTTCTATTTTAGTATTGAAATATCGCCAACAATACTGCTATGAAATACAACGTGAAGAGATTCAATCGTAAACAGATAACACTTTTGTGGCTTTCACTTCAGTGGATATAAATTGCACCTGATTTCCGCTTACAATTTTGTTTTTGTTTGAGCTACTGTATTGTCTTCGTATATATATATATATATATATATATATATATATATATATATATATATATATATATATATATATATATATATATATATATACGGTCTATGGGAAAATACTCTTACAAACCAGTGCGATAAAGACTTATGCTCTTATTTTATTTCGAACATTCAGCTCGTTTATTTCCTTCAAAAAGACTTTATTATGCTCTTAGCTTGTTCATTATGCTCATTTGTGCATTCGACGAACTGATCATTCTGTTCAGTTGAGTGTGCTAAGCCTAATACATTAATCCTTGGTATGTATCACCGCGATTTTTGTTTTTGAGTCTCTAAGAACGATAAGTTCCAAAAAAGCGATTCTTTTACTTTTATAATCCACCCCCTTTATGTCAAACAGTGGCTTAGTTACTAAAAGTCGTAGAAAATTAGCTAAATTTCACTCAAGTTTCAACCCAGCCATGCGTAGTATAGGTTTCCGTCCCTCCCCCCCTCCATCCACCCACAAAAAAATCGTTCTTCCGACAAAATTTATTGTAAAGCTTTTTGTGAAATGCGCCACTAAATTCGGATCAAGCGGTAATGAAATGCAGTGTATTTTAAACACATTCAAACACTCAAAAGTCATAGTGAATTTGATAGATTTTAAAGGTTATCGCTTTTTCATACAGATCGCACACAATGAAATTTTCAGCTCCAGCTTCGAAAGTTCTGGAGCTAAACCTAACCGAAGGAGAAACAGATACACGCTCCTAGATATTATCTCATTTTAGCACGTTTTGCAAATGAATGCTTGCAAAAAGTACTTTTGCTGACCTTAGATCTTAGAAAGGATCCAAATCAGTCCGTTTGGTGATAAATGACGTCTTCTGAAGGAAACTTCTGATGGTGACGTTTCCCAATGACGTAACTTTTCCATACAGTCATCAAATCAAATTCGTTGTAGTGATTTACGAAGAGGAAAGGGCAAATGATAGGTTAAAAACGATTTAGAGAGGGTCGTAGAAGACCTTCAAAGACCTTCAATATTCAAGTCGCAAAAATGCCAGTAATTCTTTCTTCTTTTTTTTTTTTTTTTAAATTTTCTGAGCACTTTGCATTCTATTTTCATCACTCTTTATTTCTGCTCTCTTCTCGTTCATTTCACTTCTTAAACTGTTATTAAGTTGTTTTTTTTTTTCTCATTGTTTATGCGTTGTTATATATTTCTTCGTTTGAGACTGATCACCTACACTATTTGTTAGGAGATTATTGCTGGCCGTCTAATTCTTCGTTATATTTCGGCAATGTGAAGGCTTGTTTCATACAATGTTATTTGTTATTTCTGTGTTGGATAGTTTCGAAAATGAAGCAAAATAAAAACTTATTTGAAATCGATGCGAGATGTCACTAGAATTGAAGAAAATCTACGAAACATCATCAATATTAATGTAGCGCTTTCATTTTTCACCTTGCGAACATTTTTCAAATTTTCTCCCTCACCATCTCAAACAGTTCTCGATCGCGATGAGATGCTTTATAAAGAATCTGTTAGATATGGTTGACGTCTTGAATAATACAAAATATGGACGATATTTTCATTACCTATCAAACAATGAAATCGTTACTGGTAAGAAGCGAATAAAACATGTGAGCTGTCACAATTATAATTACAATATAAATAATGATGACAATAATGATATTAAAAGGAATAATATCACTCAAATAATAGTAGTAATGATAGTGTTAACGATAATAATAATAATAATAATAATAACGACAATAAAAATAAAAATTAAAATTAAAATGATAATAACAAAATAACTGCAATAACCATGATGGTTGTAAGAGTTCGTCAATATATTTTGCCCAATTTGCGTTTAAAAAGAACATAAAATTCTAGACGATTAAGTCGTATTGCAAAGGATTTAGATGTAAAATAATGCATTATTTTTGCTCACGAATAAAAATTAAAAAAAAAAAAACGGAATTTTGTTGAGTTGATTAGGGGACGAACAGCGTTCTCGCAAAGAAAACAAAAATCTTTTCACTCAAACACGCATCAAGACACATTTTACTGCTAAGCACAGTTTTGATGCGTTCTGATCCAGCAGCATTAACAACCTAATGAATATAAATTTGCGATGAATATAAGATTGCAAAATGCGACTACAATATTAAGAAATTGCTGCCATAAAAACCTTCGCGGATGGCGCAACGATGATGTAGCTGATGGGCGGGGTTAAGTTGATTCGTTGAAATGTGTGCAAACGGGTGACAACCCATTAGTGTATATTGTGGGTCTACGCGTCGTTACGCCGATAATTGCATAAAATTTTGGTAGGTCGCCTTTCTTGGTTTTCACTACATAGATATAAGTATAGCTTCCTGGAAGATAATCGTCACCTTAAAGCCGCAGCTGTGGTCACTTCCCTATTCGTATATCAATGCGCAAATGGCACACATTTACTATTTAATTTCTACAGATTATACTCGCACTATTTCTCTTCGTTCTGCGATACGGAAAATTAATTGGGTGTGCTTATTTAGTTTTATATAACTGGTCACTGAAAGTGTTACGACCCAATCCTACCGTAGTATGTCACGATTACCGTAGACCCTTGTTTTAGCGCTGAAGAGGAAACTTTGATAAATAACCAGCAAAAATGTGACGAACCGAGGGATGAGTGAGATTCGAAGTGCTGTGTGCAATGTTTCGCTTTTGCAGTGGTACTGTGGGTGTCCGCATTTGGACAGTTCTGTCATATGCCCTAATACTCTCGTAGAAACAGTTTTTAAGCCGAAAAAACCCTCGACCTCATCCTCTGAGCTTGAGCTGTGAAGCAGTTCGCACTAAATTTGAATAAATGTAAGCATCAAAATCTGAAGCTTTACGCCTATTTGTAGAACGGAGTGGAACGAAATCTAAGGTCGAAATTTTTGGAATAAAAGTGGAAAAAGAAACAAAATGATTTGATATGTGCACAATAAATATTAGAGCGTCATTTGATTCCTATATAAATTTTTCGAACACAAAAGAATTTTTCGGATATTTTTCAAAAAAAAGTGAACCATAGCCTTAAAACGGTCTAGGATGAGGAACTTCACCAATTATAAGACGCTACGTGACGATATTAAACAGAAAATAGTATTCAAAATGCATCAAAATGCACTACATGAGTCAAAATCGTCAATGCTTTTCAGCCATGCCTAGACGAAATTCACAAATATTTTTTATTACTAATGTTATTTAAGTAGGAAGTAAGGCCTGCAAGCGTGACTGGCAAGATACGCGCTTCATACTTCTTTTTTTTCAAGCCAACCGGCAATGGTGCTTTTCGATGTGTTTCCTTACTAGAACGACCGATTCTACAACCTTCGAAACAAAAAAAAGCATTTTCAGGCAAAATCAGTCGGGTAATTAAATGGATTTAATCGTGAAATCCTGCGATCCTTTAATTTTTAATAACTCATCAAGAATCTGGTGAATGAGCATCATATCCATCAAGTTTTATCGCCGTATTTTTCATGGCTATCGTACTGAAACTATCGTAAAGGCAGACAAAGAGAGATAAGCTTGCACACGCATAAACGTAACGCCACCGTAATACTTGTCCAGGTTGCAAATTTTGTAAATTTGCAACGATGCAATGTATAAAAACTCACAGCAGCTCATAAAAAGCCGGTTGTTGATCTTTTCAGCTGATCTTGCATTCGCAGCATTTTACAGCAAAATGCTTGAATTGCACAAATGCAACCTCATTGAAGTACGATTGACACAGGTGGGAAACATTTAGAGCGATTTGGCTATTCCTGAGCTACAAAAAAAAAATAGCTGCTAAAACAACTGAATTTCTAAATTTTATCGCAAATTTTCAAATCTTCATCCACTTTCACTCTAAATTCTCCACTTTTTACAATGATCATGCAGCTATTGTTCTACACTTGCGGAACTCCTCGCAAAAATATATTATATCTGGCATAAAAAGCCCACACATAATATATTTTTAATACATAATAGATATGATAGTTATGTATAATAAATAATACATAATAGATATTCATGCTTTCAACTCACCAACCACAAGCGATATGACGATAAAATTTTGGTGAGCTTCAGCAACAGCATAGTTCATTTTTTAGGATAATTTCCTATTCGCAATTTTATCCTCACTAATCATCTTTCATTTTTATTTATTAGCACTTCGGTGCATTTTAAAATTTGCTATTAAATTTTTGTGCTGTAAATCTTCATATGAATTGAGGACAAATTTTCTCTCTTGAGGAACCGCATTCCTTAAGAAGATGTATTTATTATTGAGCATTTCATATTACTATCGAATAGTTGAACAACCAGTTGAAATAGCGAATTGAAGATCAATTTAGGTGGCGCCTCTCCTATAGTGTTTCTCTATTTCCAAGCACACGCCAAGTTTTAAAAAATTTGTAAAGCTTGAAATTTCTTCGAATTTAAGATAATAAACCTCTAAGAGGCAATTATGATCGACGAAATGATTGATGAAAATCTTTCAAATCAATCTATTGGCTATAATTTTGTAAATACTTTGCTGAAAATTAGTTATTTGCATAAAACGATAGACAGCGCATTACATAATTGCATTCACTATGCTCCATTCTGATAATTGGACACTTTCAAAAAATTCACAAAGGAATATTTTCTTTCGAATATTTCAAATTTTTTTAATGCTCACCAAAATTCTAGAGAGATTAAACGCTCATGGTTGCTTTTTTTGCGTGTACAGTAACCTCATCGACAATATCATTAGCATTCTTTGTGAGTGGAAATAAAAAGAAACGAACTTTCTGCAACTTTCATTTTGGCCTTTGTTAATTTGAGGCCTTGAAGTTGTGCAGAAGCAAAACAGCAAGTCAGCAAATTTCTTAAAGCACTTTCAATTTATCTTTCAATAATTTTTTGCTAAAAAAGAAAGAACACCACCATTCTCTAATCTTTCTAATCAACTTTTAACCTCTGATTTCTTTTTTCTCTCCCTTTTATAAATCACTTATATAATATTTAATAATACGCTTATCTTGGCAGACAAATAAAAATGATAGTGTAATGCAACAATGAATTTGTTGGGGTTCATTTCGCTGCATGTTTCCTGTGATTCTTACCTCTATAATAGACAACCCTTCCTTCTCTCTTCTCTACTTTTGTTGGGCAAATCCATAGCAGAGCGTTGAAGAACGCCGATTTTCAAACACTACAAATGAGATCATCCACCGTAACTGCTCACCGCAGCGCTACCTATGTCTATTATTTCGCATTCGCGCAGATAATGAAAGGTTCTCAAGGTGATAATTTTATGGTGTATCTATGTGAAAGATAAGCATGCAAGAAGTATGCACAGGTGTACGGTTAATGAGAAGTTTCCACCGAAGTAGCAGAACGTTAACCAAAAAGCATGCTCGATTTCGAAGTAATCAACACGTTGTTGTGAAGTCATCGCTTGATTGCAATCTTCAGTAGGCTAATCTTAATCTAAGGTAGCCGGGAATCCGCTAGGCCATCAGGCGATTGAGACAGGCACCGCCTACCTTGTTTCAGGGTGTGTGACGGCGCTTTCTATACCCGTCGGCCAGGGAAGCAAAGTTGCCATGCTGCAGCATGCATCACTTATGCTAGACGCATCGGCACATAGGGATGGGGTGATGGAGTAGTCTGGCTATTCGGTGCCGTCATTTGGCTTGGCTAGGAAGACTTGCATAATCTTGGTGTTACTCAGCGAGCAACACGACAGCGTGCATAAATATCGATGAGAGTGTCTATCTGTCCATAGGTGTGCTAAGAATCTTATTTAATTGCTGAGCTATTGTGGGGTGCGAATGGATTCCCTAGCATCTGAGACTTCATTTATTATCTAAAACTTTTTTTTTTAAAGTTACAGCACAAAATTTTCCAAGGGACTCCCTCACGACCAAATAAGCTTCATTCATAAGCGATACTGTAGTTGAATTTCGTTGAGTTCACTTCACCGTAACAAGTCGTTCCCAAAATATTTAGTCACTTTATCAAATGTCGAAGTTTAGAACCTTATCCAATTGATCATTTTCACAGGATATAAGGCGGGGAAATTAACCTTCTTAAAATTTTTATGAAACTTAAATTTCATTGAAAAAAATTATTGACGCATCGCAAGACAATTTCGAGAAATTTTTCGTATTACACTTTTGATTGCATGACGTAAATTGAAGCAAGTTTTTGCTCTATATTCGACAATATTAGGGATTATCTTCGAGCACTGCAACGAATTTGCGTCACGCTAGGGTTTTAATTTCGGATAGTTACGGTGGTGGCAGTTTTGAATTGTTTGGATGATTTTCAGAAAAATTTTTTATAGAAAATCCCCAGTATTGTTACAAGCAACATTAGATTTCCAGCATTTTAACGCTGCGACGACAGCTACTAAAAATTCAAAATTTCTTTTAGTAACGCATTCATTGTGCATTCATTACACGTTAGTTTGTTTGAACAATGTTATCCCAATGAATTCATCACAATAGACACTGATGGAATACAGCGAACGTTAATTGTAACAAATTACACGCAATTATTGTTTAGTAACATATTATTTTTCGAATCCTATCCGACAAACGGCTGGTAATTAAAGATATATTAGAATAACTACTATTTCACCCAAACTATGACATAGAATGTTTGATATGTTCACGAATATGAATTAAATCCGATCCCGACGTCGTTGTCGGCTATGCCTAATATAGAATTTAATCTCGACCTTTTTTCTGACAAAAATTCATCACGTTGGATGCTTGCTATAAATAATTCTGTCCTAAGATCAACGCAATTTCGCTTTGCATGTTTTTGCTGAAAAATATTCCCAGTTTAATGTAGTCTTTTCTGAGGAGATGATCCGGTCTATAGAGAGTAACTACTTTCGTCCCCATAGCCAAACGTTCTAGAATTTTTGCATATCAAGTGTACTTAAAGAAAGTGGTCTGAATCAATTCGGTCTTTTTGCACTTGAATTTTCTTGCTGCTAATAAATAATAACAAGAGAGCGCAAGAAAATTTTGAGTTTTCAGAATAGCTAATGGGTATCATCTGAGCAAGAAATGAGTGCAATTTTCAGGAATACTAAATGTAACTTAATGGGAGGATAGACACACTCATAAGCGTCATTCATTTGCACTAATATAGAAAAAGCCGTCCTCATCGCAATGCTTTCTTGTGTCTCAATGATCAACGTTCTATGAAAGCAGTAAGAAAGAAAAAAATCCCAGAAAAATAAAGAGCAATTTATGAATGGACATTTCAGTCTTTATTTATAGGCCGAACGATTTATGCGACCACTCTCGTTTAGGTACTCTCTCTCCTTTTCTCTCTCTCTCTCTCTCTCTCCCTCTCTCTCTCTCTCTCTCTCTCTCTCTCTCTCTCTCTCTCTCTCTTGCTTAATACAAAATTCTAGAACGTTTGCTAAATAAAATGAGCACATATGTTCTTTTTTTTTTTGCCGGAATTTTTCTAGGAAAAGAATTGTGTAACGTATAAATGATTGTTTCAAACAAAAACAGATGGTTATTTTAAGTGTGAACATTTTTTAAAACGTTTTAATGATCCCAATCCTTATGGTGATCAATCGAACAACCTTATCTTTTCACTTATAGCAATGCTTTATAGATTATTTAAGTGTAATGAATTCAATTCCTCCTAGGATGATTTTTGAATGATTAATAAATTTTGGCTGCAAGTAACGGAAGGCATCAAGCTAGTAACATAAATAAAGCGCCATAGGCCTTGCTGAAGATGATCCCATCGATGAAATTTTTCATGGCTTATTTACACTCACTTCAAAATAAGTAAACACTGACGCTGATAATTAAAAGGCATAAGTAAAAACAATGCTGAAAGATGCATTAATTTAACATTTGAGGAATCTCTTCCCACTCACTTCCGTCCACACAACTCGCCCATACAATATAAGTTCTTCAAAATTTAAACTCCCCTCTTCAAACAAAAACGCTTTGTTCTAAGCGTTCTAAATTAGATTGTTCAGCAATAATTCTCTGAATCATTTTAAATATATGGATCCCATCAGTCAAATTAGACATTTGTTTTCAATATTTATTTCTTAGAAATGAGTACTATAGATGCACACTCAGTGTAATCGAGTCGTCTTGCATAATCCAATTATTTTTACTCGTCAAATTGAATGATGCCAAAATTGAAGCGTTCGATAATTTCAAAATTTCACCTCAAAATAGCCTTACTATCAATAATAATATAAATTTATTCAAGCATTTCACCCTCTTGAAGCAGCGTTCATTTCATCTATCATTGCAAAAATGACATACAAAGGTTGCTCTCTTTCCAACCCCTCATGTCCATATATAAAACGATCACTATCATGATGCACAAGCAACTACTTGTATCATTCGTATAGCTTTCTAATTCGGCTAAGCAATCTATTTGATATGTATTTTGGGTGTGTTCGAATTAATGCATAATCAAGGAAGGGAAAAAACGTTAAAAATTTCATTCCTATCTGGAGTCCTAAAAAGTCCTAGAAATCCGGAGTTCTAGATACGTAAAAATCCCAAATTTGTAGAATGGGACCAGAAAGGATTAAGCAATTAGGTCGCATTGCTTAACTCATCAATTTTGAGTGTGCACCGCAAATAGACATGAACAATTGTAAGCGGTTTTCGTTTCTAAGAACTTCCTAATTTTATTTTTAGATTTTGCACCTTCCTTTCATATAGGGGAAGTAATCTTGCCTTCTTCTTAATGCTTGTGAAGGAGCAACAGAAATTACCGCGATAGTGCCATCCCCAACCTTCTCCCTCCTCCACCTTCTCCCCTTTCTTCCATTTTGCCTCCCTTCGTACCAGGTGATTTATGCGGACGGCAATGCGGCTTTAAATTTTTCGCACGCTAACTCGAATTTAGAATATGAATTTCTTCTATAACCCAAAGTGAAAAAGGAAGTTGCGTCTATAATTTGCTCTCTTATCAAAATTGTTTCCGAACACCACTAGGAGGTTTATGTTCAAATTGTAATAATGAATTGCCGATTTGCGTTAATTCACTTTCAGTGTTAAAATGCTGCATTATTTCTCGTTGTTTTTGAATGCACATATTAAGCGCTCCATTACTCACTATTCAATATCTATGGAGTAATATGGAGTAAAAACGCTATGGATGGGACATAAAACAAACAAAAACTATCTATTTATAAAATGATAGACGCTTATTTATCACTATCATTGCAAAATTTTATTACTTCAAGATGAATAAGTTCTTTAGAGGCGATTGCTTGCAGTAATCGAAGTATTTCATTTAAATAAGTCCTATGCACTCTTTGAGATCGATCACCCATTTCAGAAGTAACTTATATGTTTGCAGTAATTTCATAACAATTTAGTATGGAATCACATCTCTTGAAAATTTATTTACGTTGTTTTAATTTATGTGCACTTTTTTTTTTTAAATTTTTGTGCTATAAGTCTCGTATAAGATCTCCTCCTACCTCACCAATGTAATGCACTCCGTTTATTCACATACTTCTATTATTCGTTTTTTACTAATATATTTTGAATTTGGCTAAGTACCGTTATGAGCAAAGTCTCTACTGTTATAATTGCGTTTAATCTTCTCTGTGCTTCTTTTCCCGTTCTCCATCTTTTCTTTCATCTTATGCCATCGAAGAGTTTCGCCTCACTCTTGAAGCAATAAATATTCAACAAGAATTCTTTTATTTATAAATTAAAATCTCGCAGGGGAAATAAGATCATAAACACGTGACATCTAAATTCCAACAATAAATGTAACTTTTGATTTACTACCTTTGCACCTATTTATTTATCAGCGCCACAAATTATCAGAAAGCCTGTCAGTCATGAATATGCCAACAAAAAAAAAATCTGCGCTGGAACAAAGAACAAAAAGAAAGTATAAGCAGAAAGACAACAGATGAAGGCGAAAGAGGGAGAAGGGGAAGGGGGTTACTAAAAGCGTGGACTGAGGTTGAAATAGACTGAAAAGCTTGTCTATGAAATCGAATTTTCCAGACAAAAATGCATAACAATACTATCCCCACAAGAAAATTTAGGCGCGTCAATGCATCACAATAGAGAGCTGTGGTAACGTGGTCATATTTGCAAATGCTCCTCTCTCTCCCCCCTCCCCCACCCTCCCCCTCAACTCTCCTCCTCCTTTCTGTTTCTGAGACAAAACTGCTTTTTTTTCAACCTTGTTTCACTCATATTTGAAACCGTAACTTCTACAGTTTAGAGGCTTATATGTTAACCGCAATTTGAAATTGTCATAACTTACAACAAAAATATGTATGAACGACAAAAAACATTATTCAGCGATATGTATGCAACTTATTCTTCTCAACCCTTTCCCTCTTCTGCAAGAAACATCACATGTGGAATTAACAATCATATCAAGCATACCTAAATATGACTACAGATTAGAAGCAAGCATTATTCTATGCGTCAACTTTGATAATAAGTACTTCATTGTATCATGAAAACATATAACGAACATGTGCAATTATTTCATCGCTATGAATTGATTAAAAAATTCCAAGCATAACTGTTTGGCGAAAGCATGTGATGCCATAGTTTATATATGAGGTTATAATATTATTGATGTATGCAAAAAAAAGTAACAGTGCAAACATAATGAAATCGAATCATTATGCAAGTTACTGAATTGAAATCAAACAAGAGTCAGGACCACAAGACCTGAATGAATTCTGTAAAACCGATCACCAAAACAATTCACAACGTGCCATCCCTACCCTCCACCCCTCCTCTCCCCCTCCCTCCATCCAAGTCATCAAGCTCTTGCGGTAACCATCCAACAATGAGACGAGTAATGTTTTGGCGACGAAATTTATAACTGTGTGAGAAAACTGGTGCAAATCTAAAAGCCGAAATTTTCTTTTGAAAGATGACAGTATTATATTTATTTTTTAAACACGAAAAATCGTCAATATTTTAGCAGTTGTAATAATCTGATAGAATTGATTACACTTTTGAACAACTTTAAACTAAAACAAAATTTTCAAGAGCTGAGCGATTAAAAAATCGTATATTTGCACTCCATTGACGATGTTTGCTAAAATTGAGCAATTTTTTGTTTAACTATTACATTGGAACTAAGATTGAACTTGAAAAAAACTTCAACAGTAGGAATGTATTTTTTCGTTAGTCACAAGAGAATTTTTTCGTTAATCGAAGTGTGGAAAAGAATTTCGTTAAAATATGTTCACAAGAGTTTTTGAGCTGAAAAATAACAAAATCAACTCTTTTGACGCGAAATAGGAGAATTTTGAGAATGAAATTAGATATTTGAAGGAATGACAATTATTTTTTAAGAAAGTGACGTCATTTCATGATCAGGCGAAATACGTGAGAATATCTTATTAAGTTTTGTTTATCGACAAAAAATTCCAATTCTTCGGGTTTTTCACTTCGTGGGATAATGCTGTTCGAGAACTTCTGAACGCTATAAACTTTGGGCTTAGAAGTGAATACGATACTCATGAATTTTTTCGAGTTATGGACCAAACATCACTCTTTATCCTTATATACAATAGGAAGCAAAATACCGCTTCCGTTCGGCTCATAAGGAAAGTTGAACTTTACTATCAGCATACGGTTGCAAAATGGTTGATACATACTGCGGTGTCCCATTTACGAGAAAATAAGAAGTACTGCAATAATTTCCTGCTTCTCAGCAGCAATACTGTAACTTGTTGAGTTGTATGTCATTTAGCATGAGCTTTTGCGCCTATTTTATCACCTAGAAAATAAAGTCACTACATACGTAATTTCCGCCTACCGACTCGATAGCTGTGCTATGTTCGATGCGTTAATAGTGACTCATTTTCCAGTAATAATTCATTATGTGTAAGTGTAAAAACATATGCACCCGTCAACGTCCTGTCGATAGATCCTTTTTTGGTGAACATTTCAATGAGAACGTTGCATCATATGATCAAATTTTGAGCTCTTCCCATGACGTAATCACGAATGATAGTTGAGTTTGTAAATAAACTAGTTGCCAGCCAAGGCACATAACGGTGAAAGGAAACATTTTATCAACTAAAAGCACAGAGTAGAGGCTTAGCTGGCTGTTCGCAACTATATCCTTAGCTCCCAGTTAGAGCAACATGCAACTGAATCCTTTATTATACTATTCAAGGGTGTAATTTTTTGTGGAGGTTTTGAATGTCGTATTCAGCTGTAATATTCGAATCATGCCATGTAAGATTTAAGATTGCTGACTTCCCTCTAATAGAGTTTCCACTTTCATTTACTTTAATGGACTTCCTTATTTTTGCTGTGTGAATAAGAATCCGCTTAGCGTTTATGTGCGTAGGAAGGCTTATTCACTACGTTGTTGCTTGATTTTAATTAATGTTTACGGTGAAACGAGGAAGTGTTACAACTTAAACTAGTTCCGGAAATAATAAGTGATGATGAGTAATATTTCCGGAGAAGCATTTCAGATGATAAAGCAAAAGTGATCGAAAATTTTTGCGGAGGCCTAAGGAAGGCGTGTCCAGATTGAATTAAAAACCTCTAGATTTCACTGATTAAATTTTACTGGTTGAATTGTGCACCAGCTGCACGCCGCACTAGCCCAACCCATGCTTACTCTATTTTCCGAATTTCTTGAATGTTTAGCCGATCATTCCGCCTTGCAATCTAGGCTTGTTTACCGTAGTCTTTCATTGAATCGAATTGATTGTAAAATGCCCCTAAATTTAATAAGCGTTTTTTGATCTGATTAAAATCATTATTAAAATGAGCGTTTTTTCACGTAATGAAGATAATCGAACGAAATTTTGATCGATTTGCAACCGAGCGAACGTGTTAACTTGCAATCAAAATTCTGCAAAAGTCGAATGCAGTGCAAAAATATCGCTCGCTCATCTATTGGAGGTATTTGGCTGAGACCGAAAAAAAACGAGCGAAGTCAAAACCGAATTTTCAATTTCTAACCGGAATTCGGCTAGTCGGATACCTCATAATTTCTGTAAAGTAAAACTTTCCATCTGCCTATTTTAAATGTGAAATGAATATCATAGTTAATGCTTTCGCCACTTAGAGTAGTTCTAGAAGTACGAGAAGTTAGTGATGGGCAAAAGTATACGTGACGCAATGATGCAGGCGAACGCAAGATTTTGGTTTGTTGCTATGTCTTATTGCTACGCTCGATTTCATGCTTTAAGTTAGGTTATTGAATTGTAACAACTGTCTTAGATTTCTTAATAAATAAACTATTTTATAGATTGAAGTTCATTTGAAGTGAACGAGAGAGATATGGTTGAGTAACACTTATTTCATCTTAATGAGACTTCATTCCCAATGATTGAGGATCTGATCGGCTATGTGGACTCGAATTCGAAGCTACCTTAGTGTGGCCATGAATTCGACGTTGAAAACAAATGTGTAAATATTGTAATCTCTCTCTCTCTCTCTCTCTCTCTCTGCTCTCAATCATTTATTGTCATATCAAGACATCGTTCCCAATTAAATAAACATCTAAATATCTGCACATTCCGATATATTAGTGTTATATTCAGTCTCGGATCCTAAGTTATCCTCACTTCTTTCTTTCTTACTCTCCCTCCCTCTCTCTTTATATTAATATTATATATATATATATATATATATATATATATATATATATATATATATATATATATATATATATATATATATATATATATATATATATATATATATATATATATATATATATATATATATATATATGTAATTGAATAATATAGGGATATCCTGGTTTGGGAGAGCATAGCTCGGATCGATCTTCGATAATCCTAGCAACCGTTGAAGAGGTAGAAGGGCATATATACTGCAAGCTTTGTGATGTAGTTTAGGAATCGATCCGTGATACGCGTTATCTGAGCCACCGTCGTGCATCCGCTTCACGCAAAAGCAGATAGCATGAGCAGTTGTAGTCTTTTGAATGTTTCTACATTGTTTCATTGCAATTCTCAATCATCCATTATCATTGTCACTTCTTCAAGTCATACATAAGCAACTAGAAGAAAACAATCAACAAAAATTAATTTAATGCGCATTCAGTATTCAACAAAGTTTGCACATTACCGCTAGCTATTCGTATAGACCATCAGAATGGCCTTTCACTTACAATGGCCATAGGTTATTCCTTCAAATGTATCGTTATACCTAGACTCTAGCCTCCCCCTCACGTTTGTATGCTCCGAGGATTTATACAGCTTATAGCAAGTCGCCATGAACATGAGCCACTTATTTGAGGAGCCAAAGGAAAAGAGGAGAGAAGGAGAGGTATTTTTATTTATGTGCAGCGGTTAAGAATTCAGTGTTTAACGAAAGAATGTTTTCATAGTAAACAAGTGATATTCATAAGTTGACCCATCATAAGGCTTCTTCTAAAGAATCTCACCTTCAAAAATAGTACAGCAAGAATTTTGGTAACTGTGACAATCTAATCGTAAAACAAGCAGCAGCTAAATTTAAAAATTTGAAAACTAGGAGTTTAAATAGCTGAAAACAACCCAATGAGATTAGCAACTTCAGAAAAGAAAATTTGTACCAGTTCGGAAGAAAATTGAGAGGCGCAATTTGATTCTAACTATTGGCGGTAATTCTAACTAATAACAACAATATCACAATATCAACGGATTTTTAGCTGATCAACCATTGACAGCTTTTCGTTTATTTCTTCATTTAGAGCCGATTACTTCATCTATGATATTTTTTGCTTAATATGCATTTTAGGGAAGCGAGAAATCAGAAAAAGTGAGTTTTTAGCAAGTATTAAGCTAGTAAAGCAATGCATCTGTCCCCGAAACTGCTATTCACAATGTACAGCAAAGATAAGAAAGATCTATAACATATATATTCAATGCAGCATATTGATAACAAGCATTATCATTTTAACAATACATTTTTTATAAGTTTCAAATCGTTTCTACTATGTTCGAACATTTGCTGCAATTCATTACATAGATAACATTCATTTTGTATTAAAGCGCAATTAATATCTCTCTTCATTAATCGTTTTTACTTGTTTTTTAATTATAAATATTTCTTTATTACTCACCAATCCAATTATTTCCATTAGCTAATCCTCACTTAGACATTATATATTGTGAAGTGCCAAATCTTTCGGTGGTCGTTCTTTGAAGCATTTATCAAACGGTACTTTATTACACATTGTTATGACCACAAATATTCACCTGTCTTAAAAAATATTAACTTACACATAAATCATTCTACGAAAATATGTTTGTATGGTATATGTGATTCTACGTTTATAGGCGATTCGCAATATGTTCAGTTGGATGTAAAGTATATATATCTACTCGTAGCACAGCTCCAATGATGAGACACTGCCAAGTAAATTGGCAATGACTCATCACACCTGTGTAATGACGACGCACCTGTCAAAGTGATAGGGCGGATTGAAAGGAAATTTTTCAGCTTTCCGAATGGATCGATCAAAAAATGGTGCATTTGACTGATGATTTCTTTAAAATAATCTTATTTACAGAATTTGAAATTTTCGCAGTTAGGATGGAGATAAAGTGCGACTTCATTGAAAATATCCCAATGAAACACCTTTCAGAGGTCACGCATATACATAGAATTCATTAAACAACAATCAAGAAGCGTAGATAATCAAATTGGTGTGATAAAACGAACTGAAAGATTAGTGAAGAAAAACTGCTTTAAAATTATTTTTTACATGGTTAAACTCAGAGAAAAAAGAAACAACAAAAAGTGAGATTCATTTATTGAGAAAATTATCTTAAAAAGCAGAACAATAATAATATATGCAACAACAGGTGTGGATTAAGTATAATAGTCTAATTATCATTCAAAAACTACAGAGCCAATAAACGTAAACGTTTTTAGAAGACAAATATGAACGGTTTTAGGGGATAACTGCTTCTTTTGGATAGAATAGAACAGAATAGAATAGAATAGAATAGAAAATACTTGAATAAGATTTGAATTTTATGCATGATTTTTCTGCATGATCAGTCATAAATCGGTCATAATGGCTACAATGTAGAGAATAGAGCAAAGGAGAAAATAACCAGTTTTACAATGAATTTGCTGATACGTCCATTCGACATTCATTCAAAGACAACTCGAGAAATCATCATTTGCTAGAGTTTCCTACTCTTATTGTGCAAAAAACACTCCCGCTATTCAATTCTATTTAGTTCTTAACAGATTTTCGCAAAATCTTTGAGCAATTATTTTATCGTTTTCGTTAATCTCTACTTTTACATGAATTGTATTTTCATCACAGTTGCTGTAATTTATTTGCATTACTTGTATATTGCATCGAAATATTTGAATACATCTCTAAAGTATGTTGAAGCTGAAAAGCTGTCCGATCCCATCCCTTATTGAATTCAGTAATGATGTGATGAAATCGATTAGGTTAATTTATCTCATATGGGAACGGAGGCGAGGGAAGGGGGGGGGGGGGAGGGACAATATTGTTCAGTGATTATGCGTTAGCAGATATCTGTGTCATTATTATTTAAAGAAAAACATTTTATTGAAACCTTGCAACAAAAAAATCTCTCAAGGTCTCTAGCGCACTTTGAGAAAGTTCATTTTAAGATATTCCTGATGCCACATAAGTTTTTTTTTTGGGGGGGGGGGAGGGGGTGGGATGGAAGGCAAAACAAGAGGAGATCAGGTTGACTCTTCCAGGTTCAATCGACTAAACAACAATTTGTGTACCATTTTCTGTAAAACTTCTAAAAAGGGAAATATCTCATCATATTTTTACAACGCTTTAAAAAAAATATTTATGATTTATTAGGCAATTTTCTTGAATTTAGATCATTTATCTTCACATAAAGCTTTAGATTTCTTGTCAGTATTTTCCTCTAATTTCTTCGATCATAATACTTTGATTTCTTTTCGTTTATTAGAGGAGGAATTCGATTTGTGAGTAGAAAGAACTTTTTCAATTTTCAATAATTTTCAGAAATGTTTTGCGAAACTTCAACCGGTTTTTTCCAGTTGATTTTTGATAAAAGAGAAATGTGCTTCCCCGACTTTCTTCGTGTATGCCGTTAGAACGGTCGTGGAATAGACGTCTGATAGAATGACGTCATCACTCCAGTTCGTCATTATAATATGAAGACTCCCTTTATGAAGTCTATGGGTTTCGGCATTGCTTATATTTGTTTGAAATGCGCAAAAACAATTTTTTCTTATTTTAAGATACGATTGAGGTCCACTGATTCGATATTTTAAAGCGCTGACTACTGTAATATGACGCCATACCGCCTGATATTAGATCTTATTGAAGGAATGCTTCTTAGGATTTTAATTGAAGGAATGCTTCACAGTCTGAAAAGTTTCCATTGTTAGGGGATTTTTGATCGTTTCTTGAGTGCTACGTCACCGCTCTACGTAAATTACTTCAAAGTTCGTTAGAATGCACTCATTATAAGAAATGTCGAAGGTCGAACAATTAGTACATCATTTGAATTCCCTACAAATTACTTAGAGTACACAACTAGTAGACAAACAATTAGTACACACAACTCCAACCTCGATATATTCTATTTATAAATTTCCGAAAATAAGAGAGGAAATTTTCGACACTAAATTTAACACGTCTAACAACCTGTAATCGTTTGCTTATTGCGTTGAAAACTCCTTCTTGCAAATCTGCTAGTACTCACATTCTCAACAAATCCCTATCCCTCCTTATTCATTTTATATTTCACAAGTATATGATTTTTGATGAAATTACGTCGAATTGAGTCTATTCTTGTTATTAGAAAACAGCGTCAAAAAACTTTTTTATGAGGCTTTTTCAAAAATAATTGTGAAAATTACCCGATGTGAAGCCACTAACACGTTTAAAGAGAAAGCTGTCCTATACAGTCGATTTAGTGAAGATAATAAATCTGAGAACGGAAGATTCTAAAAAGGATGCGCAATTGAGTGGGTGGCTGCTATTCGATTGGCACTTTCTGAACAACGCATATCATTTTGCTTGCCACAGATTAAGTCTGCGGCTAGTGGATGAGGCTTCATCACATATGCAAATTGAGTTCAGAAAGCAGTCAGGAAGAACTCAACAGATTCATTGCGACTTCACTATACCAATAACCACTTCATACACTTTCTAGATGAACACTTCATACGTACCCACGGACGAGGGCCGTTAACTCCGTATTTCCACGGTACTAGTGCGTAGCGGATATATAGCGTTTTGCAGTCTTTTACCTTAATTTAACTATCTGGACAATACGTATTTAATTTCTGATAACTCAGCCACAGTCGTCTGGTAGACAACTGCGGCCGAGTCAACATGAATTTAGCCTACGGGGCAATAAAATTGTAAGTATAGAGATGAGGAATCAACTGCAATAAGTACCTACTATTGAGTGCAAATGCAAAATGATATGCCCCTATTCCAACGCATATCCCCACAACATCTTGAAGGGTCATAGCCTCCAGCGACCAACGACAGTGCATAAAACAATCTAAACTCAAAATTCACAACCACAGAGAAAAATTCATGAGAACCTGCCTTCTATGCTTCTAACTCCAACAATGCCACCATACACTATATGAAGTTGGATTCTTTTCGAATCTACTAAATAAACTATTAAATCATATAGTTTAAACTTTGAAGGGTGTGTCCACCTTAAAACTTTTATATGAATTTCGTGGAAACCTATTACACTGTTTAAATTTCTTTCAGGAAAATTTTGCCTTATATACCGCAATTGTCATAAAGACACCGGCCGCGTAGCGATGGCAACGATTTGTTGCGAAATAGATCTCATTCTTCTATGTTATTAAACACTTTAAAATACTTGTAAGCAGTCGGCGAAATTCCTCACATTTGGACTCGTCATGCAAAGAGGGATCGATGATGGATACAAGTGAATGAAGTTATTGAAAAGGTGACAGGAAGGAGGGGGGGGGGGGAGAGAAACGAGAATGCGATACTATAAACTAATACTCTCTGCTTTCTTTGGCATATGACTTGCAAGCTGAGGCGTCACTCCTTCCCATTATGAGTGGTTCGACATTGCAGCTGCTTATAAAACTTTTTGACTGCGAGATTATGGCGCACAGCTTGACATGTCATCAACACATGTTCATTTCAAGTGTTGATCAAGCGCTATTAGGGACAGAGATAGCTTTCCTCATCCCAATGCCCATTCATTGCATCATGTAGAATCTGGCCCTCTCGGATCTTGGACCTTAAATCTAAACGCGCAAAACTCCAGCTTCACTAACTGTAAAGCGGAAATAAAAAATGAACTCGACCTTTTGCTTTCGGGCGTTGTGAACTGAAATGTAATGTTAAAAAGTCGAACGATTAGAGACTTACATTTCGCCCCCTCTTTCAGTACATTATGTTTCATGTTAGCGTTCTTAATAAGAGCAAAACTTTCGATGCTTCCAATAAAATAAGCTATGCCACAGCGCATTAGTAATACCTTCGTTCACCCGCTGAATACCTTAAAAGATATCGTCCTTTACTGCGATCTCTTACACTAATAAATCTCGTGATCTCCAAATATCTAGTTTCTTCTTTTCTATCTGCTAAATTATCGCCGATGATTGCATATAATGACTAACTTTTATTGCCAATCCAATTGAACATGCCTAATTTCCACGCTTGAATTTTGCGCACAAAACAAAGTTGCCCAAACTTAAATGAAGAGGCAGGGCACATAACAATAAAGGTTGCTAGTTCGCACTCCAGACTGCAGATTATTTTTCAACGTACTACCCTCAACAAATGTATTGTCAGGCATTTATAGTGGACTGCTGATGTGGCTGCGACTCCATCACCCCCCCCCCCCCCGCCTTCACACATGAAAAAATGGCCAGGCCAGCTCGAAGAAATTCCTCTTTTCGGTTGATTCCTCTTTTCGGTTAGCCCCAGCATACTACCCCAAGAATGTTGAGCTTCAACCCGCAATAAATCAATTCGTCTGGACTTCCCGCACCTCAGATAATAAGCAGGATCGAGATGGAAACTCCGTGGTATATCGTAATCCAACACCTTGCCACTAGGCTAGACATTTCCTTTGCATGCAAGAAAATTCACCAAGAACATCGTCGACCTGAGGTTAAAGTTGATAAGACGAGTCTTGTGATGCACTTAAATGAGCGATAAAAAGAATCCAATTGATAATTAATGAGCGTCTTCGAGAAAGCAATCTCAATCACATGCACTAATTTTGCGGTCATTTATGCCATTCACCTAAACCAATTAATTTCTGCATAAATAATCTAGAAATTTAGATCACTTGTGAGAAGATGGAATTAGCATTGATTCGCTAGGCAATCACTAGATTACTCTAGTGGCGTAACGGAAGGCATCATTATTCTAATAATCGAAATTGGCGAGAAAGCTTACTAGAAAAAATCTCTCAGATTCAAATTATATATGCAAATCTCAGCTCGATGAAATTTTGATAGAAATTGAAAGCAATAATTTTCCATAATGTTGAAAAATTCTCCACATAAAAAAAATCCCCTCATCTCAGCATTTCATCAAAATTTTACATCGCCCATTTGCGCTGAAGCGACTAGCGAAAAAAAACGCTATTATACTTTCGGAAATTATTTCAAAATCGATGCCACGCATTGCAAACGTTTTCAATGAACATTTCAAATGAAGAGAATTGCGTACTTAGAAGATTTTCAATCATTTCAAGCACACTTTCTTCTTTTTTTGCACCATTCATTTCTTCAAGCGCACTTTTCGTCAGTCATTCCCTTCGCACTTTGCATGTTATTGCGTTTTTTTTATGCACGAGATAAACGAGGGATTCTGGACTGTTTTACGGATTTCAAATTTTGCGATGATCAGGTAAGGTTGGAAAGGAAATGAGGTTACAGCAAACCTTTTAGTCATTTCTGAAACTTTTTCACTTCTATCTTTCTCGATGCTCTTGAACATTTCTTTAATGAGAATAATTAGTCCGGCTTCCAATTAGCTTACGAAACATTCTCCCCTTATTATTTTATGTGAGCAAAGAAATTTATTAGATTGCACTAATTCAGTGGAAAATAGAGTGATCGTTGTGGAAAGCTATATGATAGATGCAAATATGGATCGCTATTTATCATAGCAACGAGTCCTCGCATTCAATGAAGGTGAAAAACAATCAATATGACTTCATTCGAAACGGTCATTTAATGCCGAAATGTGCAAATTTTCCTGCTTTATGGATCGAACGATGATAGTATCCTACATAAAAATCAAAAAACATTTTAAACAACACAAATTGAACAAATATTTCATAAGCAAATTATCAGAAAAAAAAAATCACAACCACAAAGAATGAAAACCAATTTATCCACTCATTTCTGTATCATTGTTCCGTTTATTTTTAAACAATAATCGTTAAGGACTCACGATCGCTACGTCAACCGATTAGTGCAAATCGGCTTAATCAACCCACCCGATAGCACTTTAATACACTTAGGAGTGTAACAAAAACGCAAGTGTAACAAAAAGTTTTGTTATAATTGTTACTGCGATGTGTTATCAAAAACTGGTTCATTTGTACAACATCAACTTTAATCATATACTGTCTGAGAATGAAAATATGCACAGCCCCCTCAACCATAAACTATGCTATGTAATGCTCATCGCTCGAATATTCGCGTTGTACAACGCGTTCATCTCCATCGTATATAATGGAAACTTCTCAACTCAAAATTCCACACTTCACTCAACTTGATTGACCTATAATTCACCTTTCCAATCTTGTTCAGAAATGGACTTGCTACTGTTCTATGTAAGCTATGAATTCTATGATTCTTATTGACTACCTAGAAATGAGTGCCTGAAAGATGTAAATACGGATTTAATTGTACTATTGGGATAATTTTTTGGAGCATCTGCACCGTTCATTATCATATCTCTCTACTTGAATTTCTGATTTCAGTAGTCATGACATAACGATATGGTGTCCAAATTTTACAGTTCTGTTTTTCAGTGTTCTATCTATATAAGCTCAGTCGACGTCTCTTATTTTCATCTAACGCTCACGCTCAATGCGATTAAAAGTACAACAGAAACTGAAATTATTTGTATTTGCACAAGACAAAATTTATGTGAAACACTGTCTCTAATCCATCGAGACGTCAACGGCACACCACATTGACAACCGTTCCCTTCATTTGCGAGCGAGAAAAGGGAGGGGAAAGGCTCCCATATATGATTTATAAGACAATGTGACGACAAAAGTTCTTACGCTTTGAGGCTAATAAACTCTTTTCACACCAATTTCGTAGCAAAAGCTGTCCATCCAATTTCGTCAGTGCGGTGTCTATCATTTGTGTGATCTTTTCCGTCGGTCATCGTCCCTGCTGCGATGTGACGTGCGATGATGCCGATGAGCAAACGATCTATGTTCTTCAGATGTCCTTTTTCGATCAGGGCTTCTACTGCTTAAATTAATCTAATATTCTCATAAATTGTAATATTCCATTCAACATATTGAAATCCATACTAATGGAGGAATCCTTCATCATCTGCATGCTTTTTGCCTTAAAAAACACCCTTGCATTCTGGATACAGAGCTTCAACAAAAGAACATAAAGTATAAACGATGTTGAAAGTAAGCATATTACTGTCGAATAAATGAATTAGTGATATTTACCTCATAGGTAATATTGACATTACAGGTAATGTTTCATGTGTTCAAGAATGCACTTCGAAAAGTTGAATATTGATGCCCCAGCGTGTGCATGTATTCCGATAACTTAACACTGCTCAGTAGGGTGCTCATTTATTTGTCGAAGCAAAAGATTATACTGATTGCCATTTCTGAACAGCTGAGTTGGTATATCTCTAAGTAAATCCATCGACAAATTTGCTTGGTATTCATCCTGCCTTTTGCTCATTTAAGTACATAAAAACTAGAGATGAAGTTAAGAAAAAAAAAACTTCGACGGGCTTCTGCCATTTCCTTACTTATAAAACTGCCAAAAATTACTTCAAAAAACACCTTGCACGAAAAGAAAAATACTAACAGCGTAAAACAAAATACTCATTCAAAAAAGTGATTTTTTGCAGACTCAAAGAGGAGCGGTGTGTTTTCAGGCAATAACTAAAGCGTTCCAAATTCGAAGTGGAAAAGTTAATATATTGGCCACTTTCCTCTATATTATATTAGGAAAAATGAATGCAATAAACAGTGTTCACCTCCTTCGCGTCTCCCTAGATGACCTCCTTCTTTCTCTGCTCCGTGATATTTCATGACTTCGCATTTCCTTCGACCGCCCCTTTGCATTCGTCTGCTCATCGCCCACTTTTGTCTTCTTGTGTTCTTTCTCTTCATTTCTCCCCTGAAAATGTAGTCAAACGTCCAATACTCTAAATAATTCTTTATCGCAAGGCTGCTGAACGCAAAAGAAAATTTCAGAAAAGTTTGGCCTACCAAAATTCTGAAAGCTTAGCTAGGTTTTGATAAATATCAGCGTTGAGCGAAAAGCGATTGCAGCAATGGTGTTGCAGCAAATGAAAAAAAATGTAAACCATTCTAAACGGATCTCAAAAGTTTCCACGATCGTATACTTGCGATAACCAATAGAAAAAAACTCGTGGCTCAAGCTTAAGTATAACATCCTCCAACATCAATGCACTTCTAACAACTATCCTTCAACAATTCCACTTATTATGCTTTATCTATACTTATCTTACAAAAAACTTCCATAACTTGTTTGCTAAATAGGCCAAAAATTTAAGTTTATGCGGGTGATACAGGCACGAGCTGAGGATATGGATCGTATTCGATGGATTGTAGCAAGTACGAGATCGAGGAAACTTATTTGGATCCTTGCATACTTTAATATAGTGATGCTTAGTAATAAATGAATTTTCGTATAGAAAAAAAAAAGCAGCACTACTCTCATGTTCTCTTTCAGAAAGGAATATCAAAAAAGTGTGGGCACGAAAGCCATATCAAACATTTAGATCAACTGCACTACTAGGCATTCATTAAAAGATGTCAAAGTTCAACAGTGACAGATGAGGGTTTCTTTATTTTTTAGAAACTTTCTTTTTTATCATTGTCGGTCCTCAAAAGAAATTTCAATACCTTTTTACGATCACGGAAATGTTTTTGCCGATGAGAAGCTGTTGTCTATTTCAGTAAACCACTACTCTTAGGATGATGTTGGATGTGCAGTATAAAAACGATGCTCAATGAGCAGGAATTTAATTTTGCAGAGAAATTTCGCACCTATTAAAGAGCAACAGTATTAATCATTTCTTAGTTCTTTTTCGTCAAATCCTCTTCTAATCTTCGCCTTCACCTTCTTCAATGCTAATGATAGTTGATAAAAAACTAAAAACGCTCACTTTCCGTTTTCGTTGTCGTTCTTCTTCATCCGTTTGTTTTAATTCTGAAATTTAAAAAAGCAAGAAAATTGAATGTAAAAAGATCAGTGGTGGATTTCATCCAAATTATACAACATATTAGACATAGAGGTTTACCGGAAGAATAAATGAAAGCGATTGTTACCTCAGATGCCAAAACACAAAGGAAACGTTCCATAATCGTAATGTTTTCAAATATAAACGTTTTTGTGGATAATTCTCCGTTTAACTGCTAAGACAACTTACAGGCTTCCTTCCTATCGTGTCTTACTTGCAGTATACTATGCAGTAGTACTTCCTCCCAAATATCTAGTCCTCCTCCTTCTCCCACTTCCCTCCAGTTTTCAGCAAATTCTCCACTCGAATATCGCCCTCTGTTATCTATGTTTTTATATGGAAACATCTTCCGCCAAACTCCCTCTTGCTCCGTTATAACTTCCCAAAAAAACGGATTTTTTCATAAGTCCGGAGCAATAAATACTGACTTCGTACGCTATTAGAACTCCAGAAGTAACGATGGTCCCCGTATGGACAAAACTCTCTACCACACCCATCACTTCTAGAGAAAATCAAGAAAAATCTCCAAGTTCTGAGGATACACTTTAGATGACACGGCTGCCGTGCTGTCCACGTCCGAACATCGGTCATTTGCGTACAGAATTAGCGCTTGTTAAGGCGTAGACTATGTAGTGAGAAGAGTTATGTCGCTTATGCTGTACTGATCTGCTTGTTACATGTAAAAGCGATTGCCTGTTGCCGTTACTTTTCATCGATTTTACCAATTTATGGTACAAAATTGGCTGACCATAACTGACCAGACCATCAAACCAAAATTCCCCAATTATTTCACCATATCCAAAGACTAGCGCAATAAAAACCGGGTGGGGCAGATTTTACAACATGCTGCAAACGGCTACTCTCTCCTAGCTATGTACAAGTCACAAACCTTTTCCCGTGAAAGGTTTTCAGGAATAAAATAGTGGGTTAAGATGATCCCAGAGATGACAAACTTTCAAAAAAGGAGCAGAGGACTGGTCCTGAATTAGAAATGCTTAGAGCTCTTGAGCATTATGTAGCCTACAAAAAAAGACAGGTTAAGATATCTGTGGAGCACAAAGGTTAAGCATTATGTAGTTAAGATATATCTGTGGAAAGGTGGGAAAGCGAATGACACCACGATTTTAAAAAGTCTAGGACAAAGTCGATAGTAAACAATTAAATCATTGATCCTCGCCAATTCACTCCTCGTCCCTCCCCCACTCTTTCCTTCTGCTAACGAATGTCGAACCCGAAATATAATGCCCAATAAATAAATGTTTCAGCTATACGGCCAATACTCGTTCATTACCTGCTTATTCCCAGATATATGATTCGTTCGATGTATTGATAACTGTTCGCAACGAAAATTCCTCATTGAACTAATTCATTATTTTTATTACAGACTCAACAAGGCAATATTAATGAACGCATTATTCATAATCGGCAGCATAATGCTGGTCACATCGTTCACAGTGACCGTATGTGATGCGAACAAAAGGAAAAAATTTGTTCCACCCCGAATGCATTCCAACCTTTTCCCAGTAAGTTTTATTTATTCATTTATTATAGCGCTCTTCAAAAATATAAATTTCCTTATGACTACCAATATTTCATGATCTAATTATCACTTGTTATATTCTTGTCACTATTTTCTCATTCAGGTATTTTTTATTTCTCATCAAATCGATAACTTACGATGCCTGAGAAAAAAGTAAAAACTAGAATTAAAGATAACAAAATCGAGCCAAATGCTCTTTAACCTCCTTGGCTTTAGGTCCTTCCCTTAATTTTTTTGTGCTTTTAGGTTTTTCACCTGTAAAAGTGAACACATAGAAGTTTTTACTTTTCCGCCCTATCATTATTTTTATTTTCTATCTTCACGAGAAAATATTCTAACCTCCATTTGCAATATTCTACTGTCGTTTTTGTTAATGTTAGCATTTTTACAAATATTACTCATATTTTTATATGTAAATACTTCTGCTGAGACCTACATAATTCTGCTTGTTTTATAATTTAATCTTTACACAAGAAAAAATGCGGAAATCAACTAAAGACACCATTAACACTCAGATCAATGATCAATATTTTAAAAACTTTCACATACAACAGAAATTCCAAGTGCAACTTAGTCATCAGTGTTTTCAGAAATTCTCTTCACAAGTCTGATTAAAGCGGATGCCTTTTACGATAGTACGGTTAAACATGAAGACCCATTCGCCTTTATAAAATACAATATTCTTCAGTGTTGGCGATGGAAGGGGAAGGAGGGAGGGAAGAGGGAGGTGGAAAGAGAGTGGAGTTTCTATTGGCCACGGCTCGGCTTTGGCTCCTTGGCTCAAAAGAATATGCCAATGGCTCGAACAAAACGGCTTAACCGCCCATGACTTCCTATTACATTTCGCGCATTTATGCATCTGTCGTTCAGTGATGTTATACTCTCTCATCATTTGCTTATTGCCAGTCTTAAATATTTCGTTTTATGAATTTTTACGGATCACTTCACTAAGAAGAAATTGATTCAGGAGCCCGAATTCGATCCGAATGCACCCGAATGTATTCCACTGCGAGAGCCATGTGGATTTTACAGTTTCTCATTAAATGGAGGTGCACCATTAAAATGGGTCAAATCATGGTCAGTTTTTACTTTTCTACTATCAAGCTAAAATACAATTATATCAACACAACATTTAAACATCATATCACGCTGGCAAGCTCAGCTTACCTCACTTCCGTTTTTTCAAAAATCAACGGGTATTCGAAGAGTGTAAGCGGGAGGTGGAGAGGGGAATTTATGATATTCGTATATTTCAAAATAAACGCACATGCGAAAGAGAAACTAGAAATACTTCTGTTATACCGAGCCGCAAGCACAAAAGTTTGAAACGGTGCCAATGATCAACAGAGGCTTACATTTAAGAGATAATCTTACGCATTTATAATCTTTAAGAGTCACCCTATATTCGAAGTGGGCTAACCTAGAGGACGGCTTATAGACTAAGAAATACAGTACCCATAAACGTTTTAAGATAACAGATGGATTTTAATATTTTGATGTCAAAGTGTATACGGCGGATACGGAGCTAATACCAATAAAGAAAGCAGCTTATCATATCAGTGAAACAAATAACTGATCTACTTTATTGCTTCAGTTTCTCTCTCTCTCTCTCTCTCTCTCTGAAGTAGTTAAACACTTCAACAAACATTCATAAAAGAAATCTGGTATCTATCATAAAACCTCATTCCAAAACCCTAAAAATAAATAAAGAAAAACAATTTTACTAATTCAGTTCGGAAGGGAATACTGTAAGTCCCCGAGTAAAAATTATCATAAGTCATTTCAACGAGAATGATACCGTAATCGCTTCAATGCAATCAATCGTTTTTGTGTGCAGTTCGTATCAATCACTAAACACAGCTGGTTTTTCTTTTCTCATAGAATGAGAGAGGAAAAAAAAAACCGATGAAAAGTGTGAAATATAACAAAGAAGTGAACTTAAGTTATCAACTTTTTGAAGTTCTTATCCATTAAAAAGTTATCTCAAAAAGTTGCATTCTCTCTTCTCCAAGCGTTCAAATTCTCATTTTTTGTTGTATGTCGCATATTAAGAACAAAAAAGTCGCCTTTGAACAAAAGAGTATTAACTATAATACCTCAATTATCTTAGCAATTCTTCTTCGAAATGCCTCAAAATGGACAGAGTATTGAAAAATGATAATAAATTTCATTAGTGTACTACTTTAGTGCATCACTAAAGAAAATGAAAAAAAGAAACTGCAAAAAACATTCTCAAATAGAAAATATGTTAGCGTTAGAATGGAGATTTCCTAGACGAAATGAAAAATTCGACTCTGATATCACTGAACAAGAAGGCATAAATTTAGAGATGAATCGACTATGATATCAGGGGACAAGACTGCATAAAAATAAACGTGAAAGATGTAAAAGAATGAAGCAAAGAAGAGTGAATATGCCCGAGAAATGATTCTCCCTTCAACGCTTATGCAGAAAGAGTACATAATGCGGTATCACCCTATAATCTTCCCAAGAGAAAACAAAATTTGAGAAACGTTTTGTTAAATTTCTCTTGCTTTCCGTTCTCGCCTCATATGCACCTGTATGATCTTTCGGATCGCATCATAAGTGAGTGATGCTACATCTATGTAAGTGCGCCATAAACCCTAATTTATATATTTGAAAATAAATAATAATCTATTAATCTGCACCGGAAATTTCTCTGTATAAAAAAATGCTGCTATAAACTGTCATTTACTACTGTTGTATATTTTCCAATATTATCAATGTTCAAAAAATATTTCAAAATTTTCTCGCTTCTTACAGCAAACTCGTAACTGAGAGAATCCAGCAGCATTTAATGCCATTTTTCAAAGACATATTTTCCAGTTTGAGAAACATCATTCTGTTGGCAGTAAACCGAGCTAAGTTAAACGAACCAAGGTGAAAGGTTAAAGTACAACAGTCAGCTGTTACAATACCTTACACTGCAGTAATTTAGTGCACTTTGATTAAACAAAATACTTTTGACGTTTTGTAGAGTTTGAAGAGTTTGCTTAATAAAACAATAAAAATAAAACAAAACTGGGTGAAATTTCACGATTTTTTATCACAACAACAATCAACAGTATTAGGAGATGGAAAAGGGGGCTAAGTGACCGTTTATATAATATGCTTCCTTCAAATCCCACTAATGAATATTTTTCAAAAGATGAAAAATCACATTTCAAAAGAATTCAATGTTCTCTTAAAATGTACGAAAAGTGCAAAATCATATATGAACACAACAAACAAATTAATGGAAAAATAAGCAACTAAACAGGAAGTAGAAAAGTGCGATTGAAGGGAAGTCAAGAAACATAAATAAATCAATCAAACAAATAAATCAAAAGTATAGCAGGTAAATTACGAAAAATTATAATAAAAGAATTTTGAAATATATGAATACGACAAATCGAAATGAATAGTGATTGCATAAATTAAATAATGGAAAAAAAAATGTGTTACTTAAATGAGGTGATTATAGGTGCCAGTGCGACAAGGATCACGAATGCGCATATGAACGAACGGATATGAAAATGCGCGTCTACAGACAAGTCTGCGTGCTACGATCCAATGAATTCCACGAAACGCCTCAAAACTTCTACGATTAAGTGGTCATGAAAAACGAGATCTGCTCCGTTGTCCTAAATATCTTCTTATGGATCGGAGAATGATGGGTTCAGGTGCTCTCAAAAAAGCTAGAAATACCTTTGAGTAGCATAAACGAGAATGCCCTCCCGTAATCGGAGAAGGCAAGAGGAGGGGGGAGGAGGGAAGAAGGAAAAGGGTGGAAACTTTTCCTTTCACTAATAAGTCACTAAAGTCTCCGCTGCAAGCGAAATCGTTCCTCGTGTGATGGTCGCAATTCACGTTCAGCAGAAGATGACCAAAGTTCGAGTTTCATATCAAACCAATATTTCAAAGCTATTCGAGCTAAACACTGCATACAGGCATAAGAAGTCCCATCATTTAAAAAAAGGGGAAATATTTTTCCTATTGCAGCAGTATATTTGAAAAAAAGGTTCTCAAGTTTCGCAACAACTGAAGCCATTATTCATAAGTGTATAATGTGTGTCTATACGATGGAAATCCTTTCTCACTGATCTCAAATTTGTATGAAAACTATCGACTAACGATTGTAAAATGAGAATATTATAGCAGGAGTGTCGATTACATTCCCATATAGTTGTTACTGTATCACTAAATAAAGCTATGTTATGCATTCATCTAATTTATGCAAGCTGATCTATCCCACATTTTTCGATAGAATACCTTCTACAGAAGAAAGGTGCCAAACTGTTACCAGGTCTCATATAAGCACCATTATGATAATCAAAAAAATATCACATACTAGGCCAACTGGTTATGAAAATTATTTCCCGAATAAAGCAAAAATATTACCTCCTTTTCTGTGCCATTTGTAGTTTTTGGCGACCGATTGAGAGAAATCAACGTGTATTCTGCGATCATCTACCAAAACGTTATCCATTTTGAAGTATGCATTCTCACAGCTTTTCTCCTGTAATAGAATTAAAAGGACTCAATTTAAGGGATGCTTATGAAAGAGAATAACGATCCCCACTGTTCAAACGAGTAAATAAAAAAAACAATCCAGAGAGATGAGTTAAGAGGAAAAAATAAAAAATAAAAAACAAACCCGTGTCCTATCTTCACATCGGTGATCAATAGAAAAAAAAACTCAAACACTTATGAGAACATTCCTATCGTCGAAAATACGATGCCCAATAGCAATATTAGCCGAATTTATTACACTTTATAATTGTTGAAGGAAAATACGGTGGTGTCAAATTGGATTTTCGCATTTATGTGCTGCGATAACCTTTTATCTAAACACAAAACATTCAGCGAGCAATATAGACTATTCTATTTTCAGTAAATCAATTTCGACTGAAGTATTTTATGTACAAAAATTGGAGAATTAAAAAAAAGTGGTTATTAGAGTTCAACGTGAAGCATTCGCGTGGGTCTACTTGCTTCAACGAAAAAGTTTGAAGCCTATTCAGTACACAGAGAGAAATACTTCATACCTCTTTTAAATGGTGAATTATTTTTCCACTCGCGATTGATCTTAAATTATTTGAACTACAAGTTCGATCAATTATTTTCCATCCACATAGAATCTTAATTCATCCTTTTCTCATCGCCATTCATATAAAAACATTAATGCAATGCTTCACGACTTCACCTCAGAAAATCGAACCGTCAATTCAACTTTATCAGAAGCACCCCTTACCTGTGCCATCTTCATAGCATTAAATCCTCTTTACTTCCCTTCCCTCCAGATACTTCTTGCTTGATGTGCTAAATAAATTGTCATTCAACTGCATCAACAAACATTAGCGAATCATTCCGCGCAGCAAGAAAAAGGGTAGGGAAAAAGCACCTCACCTCTAGTGGGGTACAATCCGCACTCAACGAGAAAAAATCTCATCCAAATTAATGAATCAATGAAGGCATTGATCAGACTCTATCTACCCAGCACTTAGTAAAAATTCTCTCTCTACAATATTCATATTAAAAAACAAAAATATACACTACATACACGCAAGTCCGCACATCGTAGATGCGTATAATGGGTGGAGAATTATATATTGCAATCGGAAGTTTTGCAAACATGGGAAATTACAACAGAAAAAGGAAAATAACAGTCTTCTGAAAATGATAAAAATAAGAAGAATGCATAAAGGCATTCGCAAGTAACATACATCCTCGAATTCGATGAAAGCATACTGTAAAGATGTGCCTGTCCGTCGATCGCGAATCACCTCACAACATTTAATTGCACCGAATCGTGAAAATATGATTTCTAAATCCTGAAAAATAACACGATCGACGAAGGCTGTGCACCTTTTGTAGCCATTCATGAAACGTCAAGAACTCATTGGGATGCCAATAAAGTAGTCCCCAACTCGATTCTTCCCATCCTCCTCTATATTTCCCTCTCCCCACCTCAGTTTCTATGTCTCTTCCTGTTGAATCAACAGAGTGCAAGGAAAGCGAAAGAATTTTCGAACGACGATAATTTCAGATCACGATATCATACAGTAACAATAAAAGCTTTTTTTTTTAAACCTCACGTCAATTGCGATTGTGATTAAATCAGCACAGATTTGTTTAAAACAGATATTAAAAGACGAAAATGAATATTATCACACTCGACAGATAAACTATTGTTTGGAATATATTGCCCTTTTTGCTTGTATCTATAAATGATGCCGACTCCTTGTTTTGTATTTTATGAAGATCTATGACTAACAACATAACAAATAAGAAAAGAAAAACAGCCCCAACTCGAAGATTTCCAATAATTGTACACTGCTATTGGTTCAATTACACTAGCAGAAGGTGGTACACCTCCTAGATTTTATGAATGATTTATCGACGTTCAAATTCAAGGGAACGTTCAAAATGATTCTAGATTGAGAATGATGATGCATCGCTGGGTAAAAATAAACCAATTTTTTCAATCCCGACATGCAGTTCATTTTATTTAATCAAGTTATGCGCTCGTTCAATAAACTCCAGATTTCTCAAATTCTCTATGTCCTTCAGAATGACTCTAGCCTCTCTCTACTACTTCAAGCAATATATGCTTATAAAGGTTTTACATGCGAACGCTTAATGAATCTTCCGTCAACTGAATATATGAATGCATAGAGACCACTTGCACGCGAATGCTTTTTTGAGAAATCTTTCTGCGCTTGAATGACTCTCACGACAACATTATTTGAGTAGTTCCTTTGATCGGACCTAAAAAGGAGCCCTTCGAACAATGGAAAAAGGACGGAGGTGGAAACGCGGCATCCACCTTTCGTATGGTTGACCTATGATTCGTATTGATCATCCGATGGCCCAGAAGTTGAAACTATGATCTCGCCTATCCTTCTCCCCCCGCTCCCCCACCCCCTCCCCCTCCTATCCCCATCTCTCACCATTGAAAGTTTTTGTGTGACATTCTTGCAGTTCAGATAATTCGTATAGAACGGCAATAACTTTGATTCTCACAGACTCTATCTGTAAAGCTGCTTTATGTGCTTCTAAACCTATCAACGGCGGGAGGTGGAGAAGTGGGATGAGAGGCGAGATCACAGCTCACACATCTGATCGCTAGTTAGTATTTTGCTGCATCTGAATAGAATAAACACTGCAAGGCAAAATAAAACTATAAAAATTCACCTCGTCCGTGGTAACGGGATTTAGTTTGCATACAAAAAGCACATTCTCAGGTGGTCTGTCATCAGCGTGTCGCAAGTCACCCACCTTAAACATCAACAACGTTTCAGCAAGAAATATTGAAGTACCATCGAGTGCTATCTACCAATCCTTTTGGGATTTATCTAAACGACGCTTTAAACTTAGCCAATTATCTTTAAACCAGGTTAACATCGTTGAAAAAACATTCAGGCGTAATCATCTTGTCGGGAAGGTTCACTTTTTATAATAGAAATTTCGAGCCACTTGTTTATAAGCAAATTGATAACGTCCTCTCAACAACCTTACCTTCAGGCTTACCTCTCATCATCCACACCTCCTCTCACTAAAAAATTCGTTACCAGAATGAATAAAAATTAAACATAAGGTCACAAAGAACGGGTAACCATTTCGAGGATTTGCGCTTGTGCGGCCATATCTTTTGCTTCCATTTCTTTACGCATTTCCTCTTCTGTCTTGCCTTCATCTTCATTCAGCGCTTCATCCAAAGCAATTTTCGATGCCTATAAAAATAATATTAACGATCATAAAAATTCTATAAGTTAGTGATAAATAAAAACTATCAATACTAATAAAAACATATATAATAGCAGAAATAATGACAATAATAAAAACCGCAAACAATGGGAACCAGCAACATTTTCTGAATTAATTATATGAAGAAATGTAACAGATGACTTATAAAGCTCCTGCGATTTCAGTAACCCCAATGCCTGAACGGCTTGAACTTTAATAGTATCGCAAAGACTGCTGAGCATTTTCACATTATTCGATTAATCGTGAATCAATATTCCTCTCTTTGCAAGGTCAACGTTTCTCTTATCTCAATTCCTTTGCTTTTCCACATTTTAATTATGCAAATGCAAAAGTGCATTTCTCAAGGTATCGCATGATATGACTTCAAACTCGGTCGTCGAAAAGGGTAGATAACCCGGAATTTGGTCATCACTTTTGGCAGCCAAACTCGAAGATGGGGCACTAGAAGGGCCATTTGCAAGATTCTGCACCGAAGATACAGGATTCGAAGGTGCTTCCCGGTTCAGCCGATTCTCATTCGATGCTGATAATCCGTTAAATAATTGGCCGAGGTAGATTTGAAAACCAATGACGAGTTAAAGTAAGAGAAAGATTCTGTGGCAGCTCATGATATAAGTAGAATTGCATGCGCGCAATGCAAGGAAAGGCTTGTCATTTTGATTCCCCATGAACTGACCCAGAATTAAATTAAATACGTTGCTGCTAAACGTTTTATTTGCTCTCTGTGATCAGGAGCAGATTCCCCATGAACTGACCGCTATCATCTAGTAACGCTGTCCCAATCACTTCCCTCGCCTCCCCCTCCCCCCAATCCTTTTCTGCCTCTGATTCCCTGACTCCCACTTATTCCTTATCGCTGAAATATGGGTCAAGGCAACGATTATAAATGTCGAGGAAATCCTTCATTCATAGAAATTCTATAAAGCCAGAAACTCGAAACAGAGGCTAAACTTGATGGGCCTCGAAATTCACAGCTGTGCCGTTCTATGAATGCTCTCCATCCAAGATTGCTATCACGATATGCCCTCTATTTTGCTGCCGCGCCAAAGCAGCAAGTGCGGGTATCAACTCCACCTTTGACATCTCTTCTCAAGCAAACTTTCAAATATGAGCAGCTCCTTGGATTGCATTAATAGTCAAAATTGAAAACAAGCATATCCTATAAGAAAGCCAGCAAAAACATCTTTCATACAAGAAAATAACGCAAAAAAAGTTGAAACTGACACTTATGAGATCGATAGTCGGCGACGGAGATCTTGGCGGATATTTAAGCTGCGATGGATCATCAAATGGGTCGTCCAAAATTACTGTATGCGCTATCCTTCAAAACGAATTTATTGTTCTCGATACCGTCGATTAAATGCAACGGGAAACTATTGCAGCTAGAGAAACTGGGATCACGGTCGAAATTTTTCTTCAACCCGTTTGCTGGTCGGCGATGCAACTTCACTTCTTTCATCTTCTATCTTAAAACTGCATCAGAGCTGAGTAATCGGTTGGCATACTACTGAGGTATCCCTATGCAACCTGCTGGTCTCCAGTATATTCAGGACATTTCGTAGTCTACATTCTCCAAATAAAAGATATATGCGGATTTTTGAAAAAGAAAACATCACAAGACAACAACTCTCAGGGAAAGTTTTTCGAAGTGCCATAGTATTTTCTAAAAATAAATAATCAAAAGCCAGACTCTACACCGATCCTCAGGACTGCTATCGTACAAAATTTGTATCACCTCAGACTGGTCGACTGTCTGCAAACTAAACTCTTTTATTGTTTTTTAATATGCCACTTTTCTGATTCTTAAAGCTTGGATCTCTTGGTTCAACTTCCGCTCCTTTATCCACTCCAGTGGTTATCTCCACAAAGGTTACTTCAGTGATCTCCTTTGTCAGATGAGCTCCAGTTACTAAGCTCAATATGAAAGCAAAGGTGAATATGGATTTCAAAACCTACAAGTAAGTCCTTCAATAATCCCATTAGACTCGGCCATCCATCAAGTCCTTCAACCTCCTCCTCCCCACCCCTAAACCTCACTTCCAACCTCTGTGTGTAAAATCAGCACTCTTGTTTGAAATGAATAAACAAGTGAGGAAAACAAATCTTACCGAATATCTTTATACGGCCGATTATGTTCATCGCAAATCTGTTCGTTCAATTTTTCCAATGTCTCTATTCCCTCTGTTACTTGTCCAAATATCGTATGCTTATCGTCTAAATAGTCCAATCCTTCACCTAAAAACACTCAGCGCTAAAGTGCAGCGCAATATTGGTATTGTACCTCGAGCAGCAGTGATCGCTAACATTAAATCCTCTTGCTTTACTTCCTCTACTTCAGCAGGGGCTGGCAATCTCGACCTGCGTCCATAAAAGAGAGGAAATTGTCGTCGAAGCATTTGGGACTATATCCGTGATTCAGAATCTCAGGATTTATGTCTGTGACTTCAAATGCATGGCTCGTGACCACATTTTTCGAAAATTTTCCTTCCATCGATAAAAAAAAAATCCTTTCTTTCTCTTTTTCAACATTATCGTTGAATAAGTCAACTATGAACTTGTGACAGAATAAGTTACAACATGTGACGTGAAATGATCTGCGATCTTTATCTCTCCTACAGAAGGAAACGAAAGGGAGAATGCGAAGAAAATATGCGCATGCACAAAAAAGTTCGTGCATTCCCTAGTTCTTCCATACTGCTGTAATTCAATGCTCTAGACCAACGATATGAGAAGGAGAAGAGGAACAATTTGGCGCATAACTCTCTTGTAGAAGCTATGACAATTGCTAAAAAAAAAAAGAGGAAATTTACAAACCAAGAGTTATAAAGAATTGGCTTCCAAGCATGCCTCCACCGTTATTGACCATCGAAACTAGGCCCATTCTTGTATGGCGCATTTTCGGTACCATTTCAGGCTCAAAATATCGTGCTTGATCACCGTATAAAGATCTGAAAGCTTTCAACTAATAATATACTTCAAAGAAATCTTTGATATTTTTGAATAAAACAAAAAGAAGTTGACTTGTGCAGAGTTGAAATTGAATTACTTATTAAAGCGGTAGAAGAACGGAAATGCTTTTTGCTATTTTAGTGCTCCTATTTTAATTTTTCGCAACTTTGTGAGACATTAATCAAATAGAAAATGTAAAAAAAAGTGAACGCATTCCTTTCTATTTTCTCCCGAGCAAATTAGGTGTAAACTTGAAAAAGCGGGACTCACGCGTATATAGACTCTCCTCCAGTGCCCGTTCCTGTAGGGTCACCTGTTTGTGCGATATAATTCTGCTGAAATATTTTCAAAAGAATAAATACGAATCGGAAGAAATCTAATAGTTAAAAACAAATGTGTTCGAAAAATTGCTTTATGCGCCACCTCCCAATATACCTAAGATTGAAGAAAAAGGACAGCTAATAGCATTTCCACGAGACAACAGCACATAAAAGGGGAAGAATTCCCTATGAGAAGTCTGCAGATAACAAGAACTATACTGCAAGCAATTTGACGGGATTCAATGCGCAGGTAACAACCACATTGTAGCATTTGAATAGTGTCAACCGGTAAAACGAGTGTGGTAAAAAATAGGATTGCTAAAATTGTTAATAATAGTTTAAAGATCTAAAAAATCTTCGAATTTGGGATCTCAATTAAAAATAGTGAAGCTTTTGAGAGAAAATCGAAGCTCAAATGATGCGAGTGAGCAACGAAAACGGAAGTGGAAAAAAGCATTAATAGAAAAGAAGTGCATAATGCAAGAAGGGGTTTCCTTCTGAAAATTGAGGCAACGACAGATAGAGTATGGTTCATTACAGCGATATGTAATAAACAAAAATAAACAATAAGTCATTGAAAAAGCGATAGAAAGAACGATGGTTCCCGATTTCGATTGTTGCAATAAATAAACTGATAAACAAGTGTTGTATGCACGATGTGGAGCGCTTACCATTTGATCTCATTCATATTCTATGATGATTTGAAAAGAATAACCATGCCCACTTCGAATTGGTTAACGTTACACTTCTTAATGTCTTCCTATCACACTAGAGGATTACAAATTGAAGCAAAAAGAAAAAACTGGTGATATGCGTTAAATCACCGACTTCCTCCCTTTCCATCCTTTAAGATCATATCAACGAAGTATGCATGGTAATCTCAATTCTACCTCTGTGATGGTCTATGGACCTCATCGGCCATGGTTTTTTTTTTCATGGCCTTACATGTTCCAATCACCACGAATGACACCGGAAAAGGTACAAGAGAGAATGCCTAACATTCAAGAATATAAACCATAACCGTCTGAGGTGGTCTTACGCTAAAATCGACGATTCAAGAGGGTTCCTCACTTTCACAAATTCGTTTTCTTCAACTTAAAAATTTTTGACCCGGAAGTTTTACAAAAAATGGGCATGGATTCTCCATTTCCTAATTCTCGAGACAGCGCTATCTGTTCGGGATGAAACTTTTAATAAAGGGAACATGATGCATTTATACTAAAAAATGAAGGGAAATAAAAAGACGTCAATGCTTGGAATAAAATAGAAAACAGTTAAAAAAATAACCTCTATTGTGTGAAACTGACAGAAATTGTAGTATTTCATTTTGCAAAGCTTTAGAAAATTCAAGCAACCTGAAATAAACATTATAAATTACGAGTTCACAAAAATACGGCCAACTTAAAGAGCTCCTTCTAACTGATGAAGGATCAGGCCTTATATATCTGCAATTGCGTAAGTAGTTGGGAAGGAGAGAGGGAGGCAGGGACGAGTGAGCAACTTAAAGAATTCCATACTCTTCATCCCTGTTTCCCTTAGAGCAAACAGAGATTGTCCGTTGACTGCATAATTTAAAAGATCCACAAAAAAGCAGATTAAAAAAGGATTTCCTCTAATGCTTAAAGTGTTGGTTTTAGAAGTTATATAAATGCCTTAAGAGAAGTGTAGCACTCTTCTCTGGACACGTTTCGTTTCAACACCGATATAATCACAATAAAGCTTTTAATTCAAAAATACGATAGCCCTTACCGGTCTCATAAAACAGGTGGGGAAGGGGATGGGAAAAGTTGGACATCATTGGATCATATAGCGGGTTAAGTATGTGTGTTTCATGGCTGTAACCGTAAGACTCTGAGGAAGGAAGAGGAAAGGTAGAATAGAGAAATAGAGGGGAGTAGTGGCCTCTACGAAACGCCAATATAAGCGTCATCCAACAAAAGCGCTGTACTCGTTCTAGGTTTGTGGTAGATCGGTGCTTTCACAGAATAAAAAAAAAACAAAAACAAGGAATGGCGGTCTTATATCAATAATACTAGAAAGCTAAAGCATTTCTTAATTACTGACAGCGCTGAAGCATTCGTCCTCTGTGCACATCACTATCGCTCTTCGTGCACAAAACCTTTCTTAAATACCTCTCCTACCTGTCCTTCGTATTAATTATAGAGTGGATAAACCTGACTGTGTGTTTAGAGGAAACCACCAATAACCGAAAATTTGTCCTCAATAATTTTTGACTACCACCTTAAAATGTTTCTTAATTACATCCAATCTCGTTCAGGAATGGGTGAAGGACTGAATCTTGCCTTCTCTTATAAGGTCAGGATCATGAATGGGTTTAAACTGTGCGGATGGTTTAAATCAAGCCATCATCCTGAAATCATAAGAAAAACTGCTCAACTACGGACTGATTTGACTAATTTTCATACGACCTTGGGGTTAAACCAGTCCGGTCCTGGTAGTGATCTGCATCGGATATTTAATTACTTAAGCGTTAAACCGTGCCGAGATGGCAGCGGAATCAAACTTCACCTGGACCCTTTTTAAATAGCATGTTACTGAAATAAATTTGAAAACGAAGAACGGGGATTTCGAAGGAGGGATTTATCAGAGTAGGAAATACGGCCTAGGAAACAAGTATACGGGTAAGCGCAGGTCAACGGCTGAGGAAGGAGCAAGGAAGAAGAAGGCTATCTCAATTTCAGGATATCATACACTGGTAGAATAAAACTATCGAACAGCACAGATGCATTCTTATATTTCAGATTTCTCGGAAAATAAGAATGCATTTTAGAGAAAAGAAATGCATAAAAACTTGCCAAAAAATTATCGGAAAAACTTTAAATAAACCATTCCATACCCTACACTTCACTGACAAGCCCCATTTCTATTTCACTCTCTTCGATATTTTAGTAATCCCAGCGGTGAACGTTAAAAAACAGCAACAGCATAAACAGCTCACATCTTGGCCGTTCCTTGACAAACAAGTCAATTACTATATCACCCAGAGTTGTTTCCACCAATACGGCCATCCTTGCCGATCCGTCCTCAACGTTGCTGACAGTTATCTTCTGGACTTTTTTGTAAGAAAATAACAGTCCACTGAATTTCAAGCTTCACCTTCAATCAATAAGTCATAAGCAAATAAACAACGCAGGTAAATCAAGCAGAAATTTTACCACTCTTTGGTGGGGAAGAGAGACGAGGAGAGGAAAAGGAATGGGTCCAACCGATGCCCGACGTTGTTCAGACTCCACGCCACGATAAAAATTTCCATCCGCAGGCAAACTCATTCATCTCACATTCAGTTCAAGTTAGCTCAACATATTTTGTTCGACGATTCGAAACGTTTCGATCTCAGTGAGGGAATAAAAGGTTGTTCAGTCTCTACTTCTAAAGTACGACATGTGGGAGGCAAACTTCATTTTCACGATCATGAATATAGGACGGCTTCCAATCACCAAACATTACAAATGCTGTAACGTTTGGTAAATTTGGTGGTCCTGAAACCTATTAGTACGGATTGAAAAGGTCTTTATAGGGAAAGGTTTGAATAAATCGAAATTTTAGTAGAAGTTTAAAATTTCGAAAAGTTCGACCATTCTGTAATGTTCGACCACTACACATCTAAAGTTGATCGCTCAACAACATGACTTTCGCATAAGCCAGAAGGTACCTGGTGACTTGGTCGCAGATGCCCCGGTCAACAATTTCTATATATACATAAGAGAAAATAATGTTTAAAGGAATAGGCACCGTAGGCCATCGTTCTCTGCAATAGTGCCTAAGAACGTTTGAATTGAGTGTAGTGCGTGACTTGAACCTTTTCAAAAAGAAGCACAAACATCGAAAAGCCTGCAATTCAATAAAAAAAAAAAAACTGTCCAGGAGATCCTCCACTCTCCGATTTACAACGGGAAAGGAATCTGCATCGACAATGGAGACTGCATCAAAGCAAGCGCGGCACAATTGAGCTAGACACATTAGTTGTGAACAGCGAACAGAGCCGCGCTCATTCTGCCGAAAGATACGCAGCAATACGGTAACTTGCACTTTGTGCAATGCATTAACGGTGCAACATCATGTTGCAGAAGGTCTCAAGACTGCAATCCAAATGTACAATTTTTTCAGCGATCATTTACTTTAAAATGTTAGTGTGCAAAGTTTCGTTTTGATTCAGACTCTATTCGAAGTTATCAGCTGTTAGAAAAGAAATGACCAGTGAAAGCCAAATATTTAGTTCCCGCGAATTCGATTGTATAAATAAAAAAGAAGTAAACGAATTAAGCTTTCTACGGTATAAATGAATACAGAAGGGAATAAGATAGAAATTTAAAGAAAAAAAGATTTGTTTGTTGATAGCAAACTTAAGTTGACATTCACTCGATGAAGCGTTACTATACTGAATAGATCGATTGAATGCTAACTCAGTTTGTAAATGGGTGCTAGTGTTTATCATGATGCCTATCCTTTTGATTCGTCAAGCAGCTGCCAAATTTCTTAGGGATGTGTTCTAAGGTTTTCTAAACCTGAAAAGTTTTCAGAAATTGAAAAATCCAAATTCCACTCAAACGATGATTTAATGTTGCAGTTTTAAGGGCTACCTTTAAACGTCTTCAGATCGTTGCCTAACTTTGTGGAAGTGTTTCACTTAAATAAAAATGAACACTTCGCAATTAAAATCCTCGATTTAAAGAAAGTTGCTCCCCTGAAGTCAGGACCCGTCAAAATCTAATCGAATAGTTAGCTATGAGAACATACAAGCAAATGCTGCAAAAGTTACAGAAGAAAATGTAGCGCAGCAATTGCCAACAAGAGGAATTTGTCTTTTTCTCCGCTGAAAAATATCCCACTCGCCATTTCATTCACTCTGCGATGATGTGGGAGGGAATCCACAGACGGATCGTTAGCTTTGCGCAGAGGCGACAACGTGACCAATGAGGCTCAGCCGAGGTGCGTTTATTGCTGGTTGAAAACTTTCACCCAATTGCCCGCCGAGGCGCCTGAAATATAGCGGCCGTAGGCAATTTTTGAACGCCCTGCAAGGGGCGGCTGTGTACCATCAGTCATATATTCCTGGTCTGGTGACTGACATCATTACGATAGGTTCGCATTGAGCCGCTACACACGCATCTTCCCATTTTGTTGATAATTCTTGTTGGTTTCTGAAAATTACAATAAGCCTCCAATATTCCATATCACAAACTCTTATCGGTATCCTTGCGTCGAATGGTTTTAGCTAGGAAGTACTAATGCAGTGTTATGAAATTTGATAGGCATAATCATGGTGAGACATTTCAATACTCTTTTATTCATGTTTATATTCGAAATGAGTTTTGGAATTTCAAAAAGAGAAAACAAAATTTTTTTTTTTTTGCATTAATTGATGCCAATCCGATTTCCATTTTCATCGCGTACCGTATGCAACAAAAAAAAGCCCGAATCCTTTGGTAAAAGATTTATGCGACCGATCGAATCGGCTAAATTTGATTTTATTTAAAAATTCTGTTTTTTTTTTTTTTTCAAATAACATTCTGTGCTAAAAATAAGAGAGCATTATCAATTAAAATCCACCTTACCTATCATTTATCGATAATTGACGGAACCAGCTGATGAAGCTGATCGAACGTAAATTTCTTTGGCATTGCCTTCACTTGTTATCCTTCGTATAAAGAAACTATCTACACTTTCCTTCTTTAGTCCTTTCTCTTTCAGACTCTATTTTTTTCATTTCAGAGGGTTATTTTTCGCTGTCATTGACATGGGACTTTTCTTTGTACGTTTGTCCTTGTCATTGTTCTTTTTCTAGTTTTTATCCTTTTGTCCTTCTTTCCTTTATCTTTTGTCCTTTCGTTGTCACATTTGTCCATTTCATGCTAGTACCATATGTTTCGTTGCGTTCTTTTTTCTTAGATTTCATTTCTATTTGCAAACATTTCATTTTATTAATGTAATAGATTTCATCTTTTAATTTTCAGTTACATTCATGAAATTCTTTGCAAATTTCTTTAATATCGAACACTTAATATTCTGATTCAAGTTTATTATATTGCAGCGTTATGTGGAAATGGAGGGATATTTCAGTTTGTTGCTAATTTCGATCGATTGTGCAAAAGCGATGATGTTTATTGACCATTTCGATATCGCAGACTCAATAATTATCAAATAGCCTATTAATCAACGCCAAACAAGATGATATCACAATGGAAATTACATATGAAAAACCTCTTTCAGTATTTTTGATGCATCAGTTTGAGAGTTTCATTGACTATGTGTAGCGAGGAGCCTTTTAATTTAGATAGTAAGGTAATGAATGGCTTGCGCATAGTTCGTATATGTCTCCGACCAGAGCGGTTGAATTGTTGAAGGAGAGGCGATGGAAAGAAAAACCACAAATAGTAATCCCATTGCAATAGGGCAAATAACTCAAATTCATTTGGGGGAAGAGAAATTTTAGATTCAGTTCAATGCAGACATATATGGTATTCTATTTGCCGTACCTATATGATATATGAGGCAAAGATGCAAAATGGTTGAACATTCGGAACCCAAAACGACACAACCCGCTTCCCTGGCTCTAGGACACTTCTGATAGTCAAGCTTCCGGATTCTATGGCACTTCTGAAAATTAGACGTGCAGGTGAAGAGCATATTGAGGACTGAAGTGAATATGGTAATATTTGAAATTGATAGAAATAGACGCAAAATTACAAATTTTATTTGCAAAAGTCATTCTTTTCTTGCAAAGTCAAACGAATTGTGACATATAGCTCTTGCTAGGTGCAAATCAGCTATACATATTCACGACTACAACCTCAGCCTGGAGACATGAGTTCTTTTTCAAAGAAAAAAAAAACTATTCATTCATCAGAGATTACTGTTATTTAGCAATCCGAAACTCCCAATGTCATTTTTTTTTCTAAAGGCCATCTCTAGCGATCAGTAATTTAGCAGCCACCGTATTTTAGAATGCATAATTAGAATAATGCAAATGCATCGACCTTCCAAAAATTATTTCGCAATACGCATGAGTTTTTTTCTTTTCTTTTTTTTTGATGCAATTAGAAGTGTAGCAAGCAAGATAGAAATTGATTTACTCAAATTGGAAATGTGGGGATATAAAACCAATGAATGAAGATTATTGTAGTTTTAACATTTTATCATGAGAATAGCAAAGAAGTGATAATAATCCATATCATCGTAGATAATAACACGCCCATCCGTCGCTGCCGATGACACTTGAAATTCGTGTTATTATGTAGCATGCGAATGTGGTTTCACTCGTCTGATGGATATTTATACCAGCGCAACCATATTCGAGACAAGCTAAACTGCAGTCAGACATTTGCTGAAAATTTTCACACTATTAAACACTAAATTCACAAATATTTGTTTATATTATATGAAAATAGCCACTTTAAGAAAGTATTATTTGTTCATATGTGCAACTATATATATATATATATATATATATATATATATATATATATATATATATATATATATATATATAATTTATCACTTAAATTTTAGAAAGATGAGAAGAGACGAACTTTTTTTTTTGCAAGGGAATTCACGCTAAAAGTAATTTATGTAAAATACACGAAAAAGTCGTGCAAAAGATCACATCGTTAGAGGTGTGATCATACAGCGAACTTGGAAAAAAACTTTGAAATTTTCAAGGGAAATGATTTGCAAAGAAATGATGTAGATAACTGAAAAATAGAAAAAGAAAGGAATAAGAGCTTAAAAATTTCAAAAATAAGCTTAGCATAATTTTTATTTCACAAAATTATCAATTAGTAGTTCGAAAATAGTATCAAACGATGTTTCAAGAACGGTGCAGAAAAAAGTGCTGAAAATATTTTCAAGTTCGAAATAACTAGAATTCAATTTTTCAAACAATACAAGTCTTTGTCTTATTTCTGAAAGGATACAAATTTCGTTGTTTTTAAACATAAAGGCTCAAGGTTGCAGTGTTTGACAAAGAGAATGAATGGTAATGGTTTTTTGTTATGAAGAAGTTGAGAAAACAGAACGAAGAAATTGTCCTCACCGACATATTCGTTAATCCAGTAATTTCGAAGTTACCGTCTCCGAGACATTTTTTGAGCTTATGAATAGGAAACACCTGTAACATCCCACTAGCCGAGTTACTACCACTCACTGTTTCCGGTGGATCTGTAAAATTGCTTCGTTTATTTAGTTGTCCAATAACGCATATCCTAGCAATTAAAAGCTATCCAAATGAAATTCATTCATATCCTCATCATTTGTTTGCGTAGTGGTCGTCGATAAATTTTGTTCGATGCATATATGCATATATATATATATATATATATATATATATATATATATATATATATATATATATATATATATATATAATCTTCATGAGTTTTGTTGATTTTAACACTTATTCAGTTTAGAACTTTAGTTAGCATTTTTATATCAATCGCTTAATACTTTTCAACGACGTATATCGTAAAGAACCATTTTCTGGATACTTCCATGAGTGAGTGATAAGCAAACGTTTAAAAAAAAGTAGATTATTTCAATTGCAGAAAATCTCCCTATAGTTTTGATATATTCTAATAAATTGTTCTTAAATAAAATCTCGAACTTAGCCTCTAATATTATGGGTCCAAATATTTGCATTTATCAGTGTAAATATAAGGAAGCGACCTCTGTTCAGAAAAGTGTTTCTTTAGGATGGTTGATGAATGCTAAAGCGATATTTCAGATCGAGATTATTTTAAATTCCAATAATAAATTCAAATCTATATGAATAAGTATCGGGAAAGAAATAACTTACTTCCACAACCGCGCACTGCAACGTAGAAGAATGCCAAGAAGATTAGTATGACAAGTTGTGCAGCATGTACCATATCTCAACTCCTGAATAACTTTATTCATACCCAAAACACCTCATTCGTTGCGTCATACGACCCTCGATGAGAAGACTAAACGCTATTTTTGGGACTATCTCATGATGAGAAACATCGAACGTGGCATCTGATCCATGCCACCAGCTCATCGTGGGTCCATGCTTCTTCAATCATATTATCGCGCTAACTATGACCGTTTAGCAAAGATCTTAATAATTTCTGTTTAATGAGTACATTTTATTTGCTACGAGTTATGCATCCACTTAGAGCCGATTTTAAAAAATTTTCGATTTTTTTGGTTCAAAAGCTCGTTTTTATGAGTATGGCGGTTTGGGATTCGGCTTCAGACAGAATGTCTGTCTCGAGGAATGAACGGAAGCTTTATTCACTGATATATATATATATATATATATATATATATATATATATATATATATATATATATATATATATATATATATATGATAAAACCCATACGGGAACCATACATTACTAACAGCTAAACTGGTAAAGACTTTACGATGACTTTGATTTAGTTTTTAAAAAGGCAGAAATGATACTCTTCTACGGTAACAATCTTCTCGTATACCATTAAAAACAGAGATATCGCTGTCTCACTCAATCTTTTTCTTCGAACCCTACTCGATGATCGCTTGCAATCCTTCACTCATATTTCGACAATCCGTCAATCTTTGAATTTCTCCTTCTAAGAACTAGTCGATGTAGAGGTATTGCATGCGGTGATCGTATCGTATCAAAAACTGTTTTACTTTCATGCTGTACTCGTTCTTTTTCTGGATATACTTTAGTATCGTATTAAATTTCCGCAAGAGCAAATACATAACAACCTGATTTTCAGGAAGCGCTACTAATGAAGCATAATTTGCTGTTTTTTTGGGCAAAACTAGAAGTACGTCAAACTAATTTTTCACTTTATTTGTACTTAAAATGTACTTCCTTCAGAAGAGTCACAGAGTAGTGTTGGTGCGCTTTTCACTTTAAAATTTGCGCGTTGGGCTGCGAGGTGTCGTTATCATTGACTTTTGTGTCGCACAAACTATTTATTGAGAAATTGGAGCTGAATTTCTCATTTCTGATATTCAAAGAAGTTAGTAGGGGTGAAAAATCGTTTTAAATGCGCAAATTTATTTTTTAATTTTTCAAGCTTATGTTTAAAATGGCCATTTTCTTTGTCATCTTTTTGATGTCCATGTCATCATCTGATGTGGTTCTCAATAAGTGTTAAGTGCAGTGTTAAGAATCCGTTTTTATCTTCATTTCCTTGTTTTCTTATGTTTATAAGTGGCAAAGAGCCCCATCACGCCTCATCGCTTTTTTTATTGGTCATATCAATTCACTCGTCACTTTGCATTCCCTAAGCGCAGGTGCTATAGCGTGCAAGCAAAAAGGAGGATGAGAAAACCTCTTGTTTTGCACGAGTAGTTTTTTCTGGTTATAAATGTTTATCCCTTTCGGTCATTTCTTTTGGTTACAGCTGTTTTCTCGTTTGGCCAGTTTCTTTTTTCTTTGCAATCGCACGCAAGAATTGTTATATTTTTTTCGGATGAAAGCAGTTAACTCTTCGTGAATACGAAGTGTTATGCATACGCTGCATCGTAATCAGACGTTTCGATTAATTAAAATTCTAAGCGAATAGTACAATCATTTTGATTTCTATTACTTATTACTTGAATATTCATTTTTTAGGGAATTTGATTCTTTATTATTTATGCCATTAATGTTTGGCTTTCCCCTGAAACCACTCATTACGCTATTCACATATAATCTTCATTATCCACTTATCATTTCTTTTAAGAGAAGCACCCAAAATAAAATATATCGAGGGAATATTTGTATGACTTAGCACGGGTGATGGTTTATGAAGCATTTCTAAAACTCACTATGTATGCAAGTAGATCCATGCACAAAATAGTATTTGTTGAAGAGGTCGAAGAGAATCCCTCCCATAATATCTCTTTAAAGAAGGATTACGTTTCTCATACGTATTTCTTTGGGCGGCTGATATATGTATCGTCTCGAAAAAGGAGACATGGCCCATGTTTTTTTCGAGCTCAACATTTCTAATCTCATTTTCTTCATGTGCGGTCTATTCCACAATTGTTATACTTCATATAGATACGATAATTTCCTAAAGTGCGATCAACTAAGGCTCAAAGACACCTATATTTTTAGTGTTTTTTATCTCAACCTTTGATATATTGTTGTCTTCATACATTTATTTTGTGCCCTTTCGAAAACAAGCTCCTTTTTTATAGTGAGTTGTATTCATTCAGAAATGCGGTAGTGAATGTCTAGTTTTTTTTGGAAAATAAGGGAGAAGGTTGATGGATCTTCGAAGGTCGACAGTTGCATCCATTGTAGTGATCATGCTCTCCCGTCCAACGCATCGGATAATTTTGGCTTATTCTACTCATTAAATACAGGATCCCCGCTTGAGAGAGCAGAGATACTGTATCAGTGAGTAGAGATCACCTATAGAAAGAAAAACTCAAGATACGATAGGTGGGGTATGAAAGTGCACTTTTTTGGCCAAAATACTTCATACAGTATCCTACCAAATCTAAACACGCAAGTGCAGTATAGATAAAGCAAGCTCGGTTTGTGGAAAGGTGATATAAGTGCATTAAATATAGCTTTTAGGGAAGGAATAAAGCACAGTATGATACGAAAAATTTTTCTACGGTGATATCACTAGTTGCAAACAATCGTCGAGTGCGGTCCACAAAAAAAGAAAAAAAAACTACATTGAAGTGATATTTTGATTGTGCGGTTTCACACATCTGTCTTTTGACGTTTTTTTTTTCAGCTTTATAGAATCATCTCTCAACAATCTATCTTTTGGCCTTCTAGAATCACTTTTTCACCTTTTTGGAATTATTCCTTCCTCGTGATAGAATTTCTCAAACATTAACACTAGCAAAATGACAGCATCATAATTGTCAGAAATTTGAAGAGGTTGATTTTAGATTCAATCCTTGAAAGAAAGTTACTTTTCATCCATCGAGTTACATACTCAAATCCATAAACAATCATTTAAAAAACAAATATAAAACACAATTCGTTGCATTAAGGCAATATGAACAACGAATTTCTATAAAATTGCGCGGCATAAATGAAATAGCAGTTGAAAAGCTACTTCATCAACACATTTTAGTTCTTAGGGCAACGGATTCAGCAACGTAGAGAAAATTTTCCCGTTCTTGAAATCATTGAGAGCGCAATGCTTAAGCCACATATGCAATAAACGAATGTAAATGTATCTCAATAAACGAGAAATTCAAGTACGCGATCTCGTTTAATTTAATATTTTGCATTAATTTTATATCATCAAAAAAGCAAATGTGTTAGCACGATATAGGTGCCAATTTTTTTTGAATAACGTTTCCGATAACGATTCTTCTACATTAAAATGCCCTTTATGGTTTTAACATGTGATGACGATGAAGGTTATGATAAAGAACTGCAGTAACAAAAACAATTATGTCGTTATCGATCCGAATTACTTATACTGCTTGTAGTCATATTTTGTAGCATCACTTTCGCTTAACACAGTACAGTGTTATGCAACATATTCTTCTGCTATGTGCCATATGGCACGCGATGGATAGCAAAGAAACGTGCTAGGATAACACACTCTTCTGCTAGGCGTAACATATTTGTGGAAACTTTTATTCAGAGACGAGTTCAGTTTTTTTTAATTATTACTATTGTTTTTTTTTGCTTGTTTTTTTTGATGCAATAATGCACATTAAGCTGTGATAATGAGGCTTGCTGAAAGTGATTCGTATTATGAAAGGAATAATAATTTCGATAGAGCGATTGAATGACATGTGAATACGGTGGAATGTAGTCTTTTCGTAAATGGTAATAAAACATTTAAAAAATATTTATTCTTTCACTATTTAATTCATTAAAATAACAAAATTCATTTATTGCAACTATTGCAACATATCACTTGTCATTTCATCATTTTCTATGAATCGCCTTGAATGGTTTTGTTGATCGATATCAGTGACGTTGAAATATTTGTGAGAACAAAGTGTCATCGATGGTAATTAAGTGCTATTCGAAAAAAAAAAAATGCTTCAATTGATCGCTGATCACCGCTGTAGGCTGAACACAAGAAAAAAAAACGCATTGCAACGAAAAGCACTGCAAATATGAAGAACATTGAGGACGCTATTATTCACAACACAAATGTGAGGAGGGAAGCACGCTTGCAGAAATGAAATTTTAAAAAAATTTCTGAAAAAAATAGAAAATTGTATGCTTTTCTTTCGCCTTACGATGCAAGTAACCGCTCATAACACATTGAGCCAAAAAAATTGATACCACAAATATTCATATCCAAAAATTTCCTTCATGAAGCTCAAAGTGGCTAAATGTGCCTTCGTAATAAATACATAAAAGGGCATTATAAAATTTAAGCGAGATTATGGCGGTCATTTTGCCAATTCCGTTCTGATGTTTAAGTTCACTTCGACTGCTTATATCATTTCTTTTCAGTACAACTCATATGAAGGAAGAAAATTTTCGGATCAACATTAAATTCAATGCCTAAACTATGATTTCACTTCACACTTAATTACTACCTCATTCATATATCACTATCACTGTATGTTCACACTGAAATCGAGTAACCGTCTCCACAAGCGTTAGAAGCTCCGAACAAGCATTAGAAACTCCGAACAACACATCCATTTGATATGAAGCGCTTCTGTTTGATTCTTCAAGGAATAATTATCTGAAAATATTGAATTTATCAAGGATGCAAAATATTCGATTCATCTTATCGTTTTCTTAATTGAAACATCTTGTTATTAAGTGTTATTTTGTTTTCTCATTTCTACTCATTTATTCTATTCAGATGTTGCGGGTGGAAGCATTAGATTATTTTTTTAATTGATGGGAAGTTTGAGATGAGTGCCTGATCTCAAATACGAACGAGGGAGGGGGTTCAACTGCGAGTCAGCTGGTAATTATACGTCTCCCAATAATTTTTGCAATTTAATAGTAAATAATTACACATTATGAATCAAAATTAATTATGATTAATTTAAAGACAGATGTAAATTGTAGAAAATAAAAGATTTATCTTCCTCCGGAAATTGCCGTAAATAGCGTTATGTCTGCTAGAAACAATCAACAGCATCTCTTCTATCATAAAAATGAAATTACTTAACTATGTAAGAGGAACAATACACTGTTATCTTCAGCAAGAAACTAAAAAATTATTGAATTATTGAAAATTTATTCAAGCAACTTTACTTCATCTAAGTGATTTATACAAATAGTATGTTTGGGTATGTCTACATTTACAATTGCGTCATAATTATAAAAGATTAGAAAAATGACTACGATTGTAGGGATTGCAAAGATAAAATAAAACAGAGATTCTCTAAATCAAGCATCCTCTCAGTTCGATGCAAGCAACCTTAATTTTAAAAAGCTCATTATAGAGTAGCTATACCTTCTCATATATCTGTTTATTTATATGTCCACATGTCTACTGATCTTTTCAATTTTTTCATCTCGAAAGCTACTGAAGTTAAGAGTCAGAACAATTGGAAATTCACATCATAATGAACTATAGCACATTTCAAATTCATTCGTTAAATCTTAACAGGATTACAAACATTAAAACATGCTTAAAATTTTATAAATATATTGGGCGTATGTTATAGAGATAGTGCTACCAGTTCAAACCTGACACATTTATGTCTTTATGCCACGAGTCATAGGCGTATGATATATTATCTTTTAGTTTTTTCTGCTACAGTTCGTATCCTTATTTTTAAGTGCAAAAATAATCTATTTATTATTGTTTCTCAATCATTATAGTTTTCAATTGTGGTCTTTATTCGTTTAAAAAGAAACTTTATACTTACCCGATATTTCCAGTTTTTGTTACATCTTGTTGAATATTGCGTTGGCCCAGAAAGAAATGAAAAACAAAAATTGTCAGGAGAGAATGGATTCAATAGACGAGCTAACGCATCATTGAATGCATGAATTATTTGAAGACTAATAGTAAATAGAAGGAATAGTAAGATAGTATGTCGCTTCATTAGCGCTCACTAATGAGTATATCAAAAAATAGTTTTTACAAACGTAATCGGTGATTTCTACTGACTAAATTAACGTCGTCGAAAACTGGTTGCAAAAATTTGGCTGATGCACTCATAGAAAGTTCGAAAAATTATTCGCATTCGTTCGCAATTATTACTTCCCCAGTGTTTTTATGCGCTTTGCAAAACGTATTGTAGCTATGTTGTGTCTGCGTCCGTCTGCTTGTTGCTTTCACGTTATGTCTGCGGTTGTCTGCGCGGTATTTTCAAATTGCAAACAACTCAAGCTAGAGTTGCTTAATCGAATATCTCTGATATACACCGCTGCGTGAGAATATACACGAAGTTTCAAGTGCTTTGTCAATTTGGAAAAAATTATAAGCACTGCAATGCTCGTCAAAATTTGCAAATAAAAGGTCAATTTTATAAGTTAAGCATCTTGCCATCGATTAAATGCAAAAATGATTCACCAGAAATGAGGGTATTTTATCAGGGCTGTTTTTATCATTTGCTGGCACTTCACAAAACTAGTTCTCTTGATTGGATGTGCGATAGTGCAAATGTAGCATTTAGTTTAGCAATTATTTTTGCACGTTTGTCCACTTATTCTATGAACGTTGCTCTATAAATCTGCTGATCGTTACGGAGTATAAATCAATGCTCGTTGTATTGATTAAACTTTTTCTTCGTGAACTTTAGAGTCGTCATCATTTTATTTTTCTTCCAGGACAAGAGTTTCTCTTTCAGTTTGTTTAAGCTGTAAGCATATTTCAGTGGCTGATCGCCTTCGTGCCTATAAAAATATTTTTTTTACAACTTCATTCACTATTATTTCACAACTTTGCAGTGTACAAATACAATAAATTTACAAATTATAAATACATTACTATGAAAATTAGATAGTTTAAAATTACTTAACAATCACCTATTTCAGCTGCCATTTTTTCCACTTATTACTTAACTTAATAAGCTTCAATTTCAAGAACAATCTAAAAAGTTTTTCAAATTCGTCTCAAATTTGCAACGAAAATTTGCCAAGAAATTCTATTTCAAAACTTACACGATGCTTCCAGTTTTCATTGCATCTCGTATCGGTGGATGTATCGCCGGATAAAATCGATATGCAAATATTATCGGAGAGGCCAAGTGAATCAAAAAGACCCGCGTTAGCCAATAACAGAATAGCGACGAATATAACACCGAAGAAAATGATGGCACACTTCATTGCGATTTTACGCTCATTATGACAAATTCGAGTGCTTAACCACCTTAAATGTTGAGTTAGCGAAGTCAATGGAAAATGATTGATGTAAACATCAAAAAGCATCCGAAAAATGCACACAATACCTCAAGTAAAAAGCATTTTCACAAACATTAAACAACGAAATCGACGGCCAAGAATAATTCTAATCGTTTGTTTTTATATATTTTAGATGTGTTTAATTGATGCAACAAAAAAATAACTCCGCAAATATTGGTGTTACTTGCCGAATTAGTTTTATTTATCACATGAGAAGAACGCAAAAAGATTCATTTTCTTCTTCGCTCATAAATAAAGCAAAAGAGCAAAAGTTAATGTGTAATAAAAGAACCCGTTTTGCTTCCTCGACGAAGCACTTTATTCTCACTGCAGACAGTCTTTATAAAATAATTTTCGTATAAGCATTGAAATTTACTTATGTGATCGCGCTTAAAAAAAAAAAAATTTGGCGTTGTTGAAGCCAGGTAAAAAGTGTAGGATAAGGTAGGGAGGTGAGGAAAAGCTTACACCTTTCAACGAAATGTCACTTAAACCTGCCTTATATTCGAACATTTCCCGATCTCACGTTGCACATAGACTCAAAGTGAAATGAATTAAGATTCGAGAAGGTGCGCTGCAGGCAATAATTGCCAACATTCACAATTGCATATCTTTATTTAGCAAAAAAAAAATTATCGTCTACCGTATCTTTCACACTTTAACTATGCAAATTTCCATATTATGTTTTCAAAACCATCATATCATTAATTGAGTATAGCGAACCACCACGGATCGTTGCTTATTGTAGCATTTATTTTCGATAGCGATAAAATGCCGTTTATTATTTGCATTTATTTTTTTAGTTGTATCAATAATAAAGTACAGAAGTATTTAGCTCGATTAATTCGAAACGTTTAGATGATGGAAGTAGTGATATGCATCATGCAAACTTCTTCTGACGAATTCTTATCACCTCAAGCGACCGCAGCTTCCTGAAATTGTTTGCAATTCAATAAAGACGAATTTAATAGTGATAAGTTCGTGACACAATATCACTAAGTGATCAATAACAATGTGAGGCTAATTCTTCAATGACAATATTAGAGACTCGTTTAGAATCCTATAAAACTTATCGAAATAAAGGCCTAATTGAAAGAATAAAGAAACTTCAATGCGCTGTAAAAGCAATCACAAGGCCCACTGACGATCCTTTCAATCGCAAGCAATCTCAACAAAATTCACTCGAAAAATTCTACCAACAGTTTCAAGTATCAAGTCGACTTTATATGACTCGATCAATTATTTATCGTTCTAAAAATTGGCAAACTATATAAAAAAACTTTCTCATCTACTTTCTATAATTATTTCACAGAATAAGTGACCTATTCTAAAGTACTATCTTATCTTCTATTATCTTATCACCGATCTGGAATATTTGTGACCAATATCTCTTTAAAAAATTACGGAACAAGTGATGTACTACTGTCTCATCAAAAAAAGGCTCATTATCGCTTAATCCGGAAATTACCTTCGCAACAAAATAAAACATTCATAGTCGCGCAAATATAACTAAGGAAAAAAACAATTATAACTCCTAACGATGAAATTTTTATATTGAAATAGAGACCTTAATCGCAAATGCTTCATCTTTACGCATTTCCTTGATTGTTTTGCACATAGTACAAAATCCACAAGCGAGATAGATGAAGATCAACATAGCGATAATTGCAACGATAACAGCCCATAACGTCGTATCGTCGCTCTCATTGATTGCTAAACATTATTCGATCAGGTTTATCACTTCAGAAATCTGATGAGTAACTAATATTCTTTGAATCTTTTTAGTGAATTAAATTTTCGTCTATTTTTTATTGTCTAAACCTTAAATGTTTAGAATCATATGGATGACAATAATGCTCAGTACTCATCACATCTGTTCGAATTATGCAAGTTGCTTGCTAGCAGCCGTGTGCCACTAGCGTTGCGCTTCCTTTTGGGAATATGCGTGATGTTTTGCATATTAATGAGGTCGCCGGTCAACACGATTCCCGTTGCATCATAGCTGAGTCAAAACGACAGGAAGAAATACATATTATTCGGGAAACAGAGGAGGGGAGGGGGGTGAAGATAAGGCATGGAACAAGCACAATTCCCATCGATCAAACATTTCTTGTTTTTCCTTAATATAGCATTGCTCCAACATAGGCCTAATTACTTGTACGAGAGTGCCAAATGGCGTTGAATGAGGTAAGAGTTCAACGTACCGGCTATGCTCGCGTCTATAGTCTATTGTTGAGCATCAGCGTCTAAGTACGTATATTCATATGAAGTAAGTCAGTGTTAATGCACCTAAAATACAAAAAAGGCAGGAATTCGGTTACGTGGCTGATCACTTCTCGATGCCTTCTTTCTACATATACACATTATAATAGAGTTTCACAAACATTCTCTTAGCGTTAAGAAGGAAGACTGTTCGAAGTGATACACTCTCGATGGCTTTGGATTTTATTGGCAAAACTATGCTGATATTTTGGTTGGTTTCTTTAAGATAAAGCTATATATTTACACGTTTATTTCCTTCGACATTAGCAGAATTCTTCCATTCTCAAAAGGAAAATATTTTCACTACCGAAATTCTTTTGGGTGAACGGCTCTTAGAAGCCTACATTTGGGAGAAATTTTACTATTTTGATGATCGAAAATGTGTCACTTCCGCATCTGAACTTGTTGCTTAAGACAAAGTGATCCAAAAATACTATAAATATTTCATGCTATTCGATAATTTTAAGCTGTGATCATTCTAGGTTTTTGTATGAACTGAGTTAAAAAATTCGATCATTCTAGAAGTTTTGTGAGATTGCCCAACTCAAAATGTAAAGAAAACATTCCTACTCACCAATTGCCACTACAAGGCATGTTAATGCATGCAAATGTCTATATGAATCTCAGATATTATATCCTATTTTCCAGCTGCAGCAACTACTGCTTCATACTATGTCTCACTGATGAGATAGATATATGTAAGATGGCCTTACATCAGCTCAGAACATAGCGTGCGAATGATCTCAGCTATCCTGTGGAAATTATTGTTTACACAAGTTGGCTTGTCAACTCTTCGCTATTATATTAGCGGAGTGCGAGAAATGGCGGAGTGGGGGGGGGGGGGGGAACGCGAATGCAACAAATATATTGCGTGCATTTTATGTTGCGTTTTGAACAATAAGCGTATATTATCGCTAGTGATAATTGCGCTGCGCGATCGTTGCAACTTAACAAAAGAAATTAAATTTGAGAGGAAATGAAACAACGCACAGCCGAAATGAATAGCCAATTCACTCACTATTCTTGCTAATTGATCCTCTAAAAAGCAACACTGTAGTTGAAATTGGAACAATACGGCAATTCAAATTAAAACAATATTGCAATTAAAATTTGTCACTTAATAACCTATTCAAAAAATAGTTGTTAACGGCTATCTATATCTCCCCTACATGAAATTTGCTGCGTCCATTTTCAAGCAATAAACTTTATGAATAATCATTTAATGTGTTTGTTATCTTTAAACACTACATCATTGTATTGATGTCCCCCCTATTCGAAGAGCTTGAATACACATAAATGGCCGGTCTGTAGAATACTCTAAGGATATGCGAGAATGTGAAAACGACAAGCAACATTCTTATCAGAAACTGGTAAAGACTGATATAGGAGCCAATTACATTAGGCTAGACAAGGCACGTGCTACGCATTTTTTTTTTTGGATTACCTCATATAAAAATATTTTATTATCAATATTGATCAAAATTTTTTTGTAAAAAATAGAATCTGCGGATGCAAGAGTACATTTTTATGATAATAAGAAATTACTTTTGGTAAGGTGAGTGCGATTTTTTCTATCGCTGATGGGATGGTGAACTTCTTCTATTAGTAGAAGAAGAATAAATTTTCATGTTAATTTAATTTGCAATGCGAAATTGAATAAAATTAAAGCGTCGATAACATTGAACCAATCCAAAACTAGTTTTGCATTGCATGAAGCAGATTTTCTAATTAATCTACTTTGCTTCTGGTGTGTGCATACTTAAGGCACTATTCCAAGAGTGTTGCTAAGCATGGTTTCAGGATTTGAAAATTGGTAACAAGCGTCCATCGGGTGATCCACTCGCAGAATTTAGCAGAGAGAGAGAAAGAGAAAGTATTTTATTCGCTATTATATTATTCCGACGTGACCACTCGTTAAGTTCTAAGCGCAGATAAGTGAAACTCTAAAAGTGCATAGTATGCAATGTTGGAAAATTTGGATTCTGTCATAAGAATTTTCGAGACAATCATGTGTTCAATCGCTTGAAAGAGATGTAGCTATAAATTATAATCTAAAAAATCTGCAATGTGCAAGTTATTCTTGCAATACGGTTACCTAGAATCGCTTAGGGATTTCAATAAAAAAATGCCCTCATACATTCAGACTGACAACTCCCAGTTCAAAAACATGATATATGCGAAATCGTGTGCTTCATGTCATTAGTTCCCTCCACAGTGCTTACTTTTCGGAGTTGTCAACTCCGTTGTTGTCAAACTGTGGGTGGTCGTGGACATTGTAGCGAAACTGCTTGTTTCTGATGTATTGCCTTTCGTGGAACTTAACGTGATATCACTTGTTTTAGTGACGTGGACGGTTGAACTGACATTGTCGGTTGCTAGCATCCTCATTTCGTTCGGTTGATAGGTACTGCTATCGTCAGGTAAACTTTCACCTATAAAGTGTTATTTCGTAGGCAAATGAACCTCGCGATAAGTTCCCAGAATTAAATCACGTCTATCATTTTGATGAATCACATGACAGAGATGAATTTCCTAATGCTAATTTATGATAACACCAATTTCCAAAGTCAATAAAAACTTCCTTTTGGGGAATTTTTGCTACTTTAGAAAAACTATAAATTATAGTGAAAAAATTCCGAACAGAAATAAACGATAAATTCTCACAGATTGCTAATTTTAGTCATATTGAAGGGATCACAAAGTTTCGATAACAATACGCAAATATTATACCAGTATGAGACGTTGTGAAATTACCAAGTATTATTTAAGTTTAGTAGCCACTCCGCCATTATACAGAAGAACATTGTAATACGTCTTAATGACGACTAAAAATTTCTTTTTAAGTTATAAAATGATGTCTGTTCCTTTTTCGAGCGATTATCACTTGAGATATTCATCTCCAATAAATATTCAAATTGCAGAAATCGATAAAAGATAAGAGATATAACACTTTGATCTTTCTCCAATAAGGTGAAGTGTCTTCTCAATCATCGCCTTGCGAGGGCTTATTATCGTGTGACCTATTTGTTAAAATGGGCAGTTCTCACATTTGAATAAAAGAAGAGAAATGAGACTAGACAAGGATGACCCAGCTGGCAGAATCACTTATAAAGCTTAGCAAGAGGTTGATCTTTTTATGATACTTACTTTTAGTTTCGTTCAGTAGTACGTTTGATTTGGAAACCGCTATTGTTTGAGCATCGGTAATGGCCGTTGTTGCAAGTGGACTGGCCTTGCTTGGTGTTGTTTCGGATTATGGAACTGTCGTTGCACCAGCCTCGGTTATGGTCGTTGTAAGCGAACTCGTTTTGCTTGTTATTATTTTGGATTCTATAACCGTTGAAGTACTAGCACTGGCTATGGTCGTTGTTCCAAGAAGATTGGCTTCGCTCGTTGCTGCTTTGGATTCTGAAACCGTTGCTCTGCTAGCATCGACTAAGGTCATTGGCTTGCTGATTCCACTTATAAACCCATTAGCGCTAGGGGTGTTTTCTTCATTGCTATGGGTGCTCACAGTAACTCCATTAGCACGTGCAAAGCAAGGCTTGATTTACTAGGTGAAGAGAGATCATACCAGATTCAACCATCAAACGATATCAACTTAGATAGTTCTCTTTTTAGACATATAAAGTCAAGGATGTACGTATGGTTGGTCAGTATCAACGTGGACTAGTAGCCGGCAACACATGATATTATACAGTTAGTGGCCCAAAATGATTTCACTTGCGAAGGCAAATAGCACCACTGTGAGCCATGCAATATAAACAAAGTGTTTTATAACTGTGCAACACATTACTGAGCACAACAGTCGGTAACCGACCGCGCACTAAGCCGAGGAATAAATGATATATGGAGATGCAACACGGAAAGTTTGTGCAACGGAAAGTTGTTTCACTTGAAGTTTTGTGCAGCGAACGCAGCAGACTTACTGTTATTTATGCAAAAATGTTTGGTGCCTTCACTTCGAATCGTCGACTACTCAAATTTACATAGATCCTCATTTGTATTCCCTATTTAAGAGAGTCTATTTCGTGAATGCGTCGATGGAGTCCGCGATGCTCCGGATAGACAAACACGTACGTCACGGCTAAGGGCACTTCCTCCTCCACCCCTCTTCCTCAAGTAAGAGAAGAAGGAAGGTAATAGAGGAAATGAACTTTAATATGACAGCAATTACTTTTACCTGTGAAGAATCATAAAGATCAACTACTCTGCAATGCAATTATATAAGTATTGATTTCATCATCGTTCTGCACTCGACGAGTTCCTCACGAATCTCACTCAATCCTCGAATCCAGAAATATTCGGTGATAGGATAGCGTATACTGGTGAAACGTTGCTCGAAACTCACGATCCAGCACTTTGATAAATCAATCTTATATATCATTGTTATAAGTGATGATATCCTTACCGCTTTGTGCATTTCTATTCTCGTTATGGAATGTTGTTGATGCTTGGTTGTCGCTCTTTCCTTCTCCTTGTATATGATCACCCAGAAGCACGTTCTTGTTCAGTGCCCTTCCAAAAACATCAGGCTCACTTTCATCTGCAGTATCAACATCCTGAGTGGAATGTTCTTGGTGGGGTTGCCAAACGTTTCGAACCTTGTGCATCATATCGTTTTCATATTTTCTGATTTTTTTCTCACTGTGACCTTAAATTAAAGGATTACATCGCTTGTATACCATCTATTATTAAAAATATCTATTTAACGTGTGGTAATCCGTTCTTGCCATACGTTAATATTTGCAACAGCTTTTTATTATTAACTAAGAATGTCTTACTTCTAGAAGAAAATCGGATTTTTTTGAACTTCACATCTTATAAGAATATAAATTCGAATCCTCTCAAATATTATTTTCATAATTCACCAAAAGCAATAATAAAACATATTCAATATTTCTTAAACACATTAAAATAATTCGATAAAAAACATAATAAAAACTGACGATCTATGCTGCTGTTCCCTTTTGATAAGATCTGTTTGAATTTTCACACAAAGAAACGCTCTCAATGTCAAGTTAAGTTTTTGGCAGTTAAATAACAATACATCAGACATATTTTTAATCTTCTTTTTGAGGTGTGAGCTGAGTTGACTAAAAAAACGTTAATTTTGCTCATTACTATACCCTTTCGAATTGTTCTAATCCAAAATAGTATAGAACCAGCTAGAATAGAATGAGGCGAAGTGGAATGGAATTGAAAGTAGAACAACATATCATTTATTTCATTATTCTACCTTTTGAGGTGGATAAAGAGGATCGATGCGACTGTGCCTCATTTATTTCGCCTACATTTACGGATGCTGCAAGTAATTGAAAAATCGGTCAAATTTTTTAAAACGCATCATCCGATACTCAACACACATTCAGATCAATAAAGATCACTGAAAATCAGGCTTATCGTTGGTGACGAATTTATAAGTTCAGAATTTACACAACAAATAAATGGGTTATTGTAATGCTTTTCTACATCAACTTCATAACAAACAACAGACAAGCGTAATAACGAAAATAGCTTTGCTAGCTTCTGTAAACACCAATAGCAATTTTAAGCGTTCTCCTAATCCGCTGCCTACCTATACTGCTTAGAGGCTTTTAGGGATACTTCTCGGCCAGAGGTTTCTTGCTCTTAAGACTGATAGCTTGCTCTTTAATATTATCGATATTGAAATTGGGAGGTGCATCAATGGCCTATATTTCTCGGAACTGAACAAAACGAATGTATTAAGCGGTTGAAAATAGAGGGAATCAATAGCAGAGATGACGCGGCATGGCAGAGAAAGCATCCCAACAAACTTTTGGCACCTGTGTTATCTTTATGGTCATCGATGTCACGATATTTTTGTACACCTGGCTGATCATTCATATCAGTGCGCAACTGCAATAAATAATTCATATTTCAAGTATCGCACAGAAAAAAAATGCCCACCCACGTTTCCTAGCGCTAGAAACAGTTGCAAAGTATTTATTCTACTGCTAAATATCGGTAATAGTTCTCTCTTGGCTTTACTGATTCACCATTTAGATTTTCTTGATCAGTACTGAGGAAAATTAAAGTATGAAACACTTTCAATAAGAAATAAAGACCTCTAATAAAGGAACCATAGTGAAAGTATCACTTTTTACATTTTACGGTTCCGATGAAATTTTTTCGAAGGCCAAAACAACTCCTCTTCTCCGCCTTTCTATCGAGAGACCAAATAAAGCCTTGAGTATTTTAACAATCAAGTAATAAATATAAGGCATAGATAACTCCTTAAATAAATTGCATAAGAACGACCCTTAAATTGATCCTAGAGAAAATTACTTTCGTACATAATATTATGTTTTCTGACAAGAGAGGAATCATCGTTTCTCCCAAAAATTTAGACAGAGGTGTTCTGCGATTGTACGATGGTGGACCCTCATTGAACAAGATGGTCTTATGTCGAAGTACCATGTATATCTCTTAGAGAGGTGGCACCCTCCATTTTAGTGTGCTGTTAAATATCCTACTACAAATTTAAATGTTAGACGACCTCATACGTCTAATGCTGACGCAAGTCGACAACGGAAATTGTTCTTAAAATAAACCCAAGACGGTCTGGAATTGAAGGGGGGGGGGCGGTTGGGAAGACAATATATGCGTTTTCAGAATGCACATATCCAGGCAATACGTTGCATTAATGTTGGACAAGTAGAGAATTCTACTAGAAGTACGTACAGCATGTACCTTTTCGTTCGATCGTCCCCGAATGTGCAAAACAAATTACGTAGCCGACACAACAACTGTCGGTGCCAGTCCATGTATGCGTATCTGCGTCAATATGTCTGCGCACTTATCTGAGTACTGAATTCGCATTCAGTTGGTCGACTCGCTGCTAATTACTTTGCCAGCTGAGCGCGCATATTTAGATAGAGTTAACCTAAAGACTGTCTAGTCAGCAAGCAATACAGCAAGTTAAGTGATGCAGCATACGAGTCACCATTCTTTTACTTGGCCACCATTCTTGTTTCCTTTGAGCATGTCTTACTAAAAGGTGAGAATACACTTTTGTATTTCCGCCTTCCTGCATTCAGTCTTTCTGAGCAATAGAATTTATTGCTCACCACCGAGAGAAATCACCTGCGTCCCGTACATGTATGCGAAGAAAATGATCCACAGAACAGTTGCCTGGAACACCGAATGCCCATCTCTTACACATCTAACCACATCTGTTCCATGCGGACAGTGCACTCCCAGTAGCTCGAAAACAAAAATTCAAAAACAAAAAATACAAAAAAAAGTTGCTTTTGATCTACTGGGAGTGCGTTATCCGCAAGTACCAATAAGTGGCCACAAACGGCGCAAACCGTAGGGCCCCGCACTCCCCAAAAGTACACGTCGCTCCTGTCGGTCTTAACTCGCATTAAACAAAGTCTTTCACCACACTTTCGAGACACTAAATCCGGCTTAAAAGTCATCCGCCTGCTAAAGCTGACAAATGAAGTCAGTTTTCAACGACGTGTATTTCATATTCAACAATGCTCTATAGATTAAAATTCATACGAAGGGTTTGCGCACTTCTAAACTTCAATGAATGCACTTTTTTAAATCAGATTATTCATTATGGGTTTGGGGCAAAAAGGTGTGTTAGGGATAGATAAAAGGCCCGTGGCGACTGGCTCTAATCAGTTCGCATCGCACATCCAGTAACGGTGGGTGGTTGCTTATTATTTTGCTATTTGAGGGTGCAGTATTTTATGGCTCAGTCATACAAAATTTGCTTAGCAACTCTCTCTCAATTGCCCCATTGTCACCAAAATCAGCATTTCATTACTGTAGCTTACCGATATCACCGGCAAGGTCGTGTTTCATCCCTTCAAATAATTCATTATCGTTCTTCATGTAGGAATGCTTTATCTCTGAAGCACAGCTGATTGCAACTTAGAAGTACGGTTCAAGCAAAAGCATAGACGAAGGGAGAATCATTGCATACGCTGTTCCCTTGAACTGCATGAAAAACGCGCATCACGTTCAATATGAAAATATGAAAATGGTTCAAAGAATAAGGCATGGGCATCATGAAATTATTTTTATAGTAGATTCCCTAACTTACTTCATTTATATTACTAACTCCAATCAACAAATCATTAATCACAAATGAATGTCGCTTTATATCGTTTCGATTTTTACTTGGGTAAAAGTACAGAGTCGCGTGCAGTTAGGCTTCATGCTCGTCTCCTGCCCATTGGGTGTTGACGATGCGATCACTGTTGTTACCCTCGAGAGAAGGGTTGGGAATTCCTCCACTGTCATTTTTCCACTGAGAATGTCGGGCCGAGTGCCATTGAAAGTCTTTAAAATATTCATTTTGCAACACTTTGGCTAAGCAAAAAAAAAACTTTTAGCTGCAAATTTGCACTTACGGCAGAATAACGTAAATATTTCGATTTTGTCAGGTAGGTGCGAGGGTTGTGTCAGCTCAATTACCTATTTTTTAGATGAAAGCAGCCATAATAATTGCGGTTTTGTGCTACGTCGCTACGAAGGCATCCGCAAATGCAGCAAATCAAGCAAATCAAACAAATACAACAGCAGCAACCGTGGCTCCGAATACAACAACTACAGCACCATGCGTTGACGATGCGAATAATTGCCTCCAGCTTGCGGCATACTGCACCTCGTCAACATACAAGCCGGTGATGTTAATGAGGTGCCCAAAAACATGCGGTGTCTGTGACTGTGCCGACAGCGCTAGCAACTGTGCTCAGTTGTCTCACCTATGCAGCGATCCTAATTTCGCATACAGCATGATCACGAGATGCATGAAGACGTGCAACCTGTGTGCAGGCGGAACGTGCGCTGACAGTGCGAATAATTGCGCCTCGTTGTCGCATCTATGCAATGATGCGAGTTTTAAACCTACTATGCAAACTAGATGTAAAAAGACATGCGGATTTTGTTGAACGGCCTAATATGCACATTTCCTACGCGAAATATGCTCTCCCTGTTCTCGTCCGCACTCTTTCTGTTCTGCGTATCCCTTCAATGACAAGAGCTGTGATTATTTGATTGTAATATTGGCAAGTAAACGGACTTCTCCTTACTGTGTATGTTTTGTTTGAGACATGGAACTGGCCCTGTTGTTGAAACAGGAAACCTTGAACAGTTGAAGGGATATGGGCGTTGACTTGCTCAACAGCTGAACCAGTTAATTTTATCATTATCACTTATAAACTACATGATTCATCGCCATGGTCAATGACCATTCTATTTGGGACTATTTCACATCTAAAATTTTATGTGCTTTGGTGATATGAATTCGCAGAACGCAATATGAAGCAGTCGTAAGTATTTCTGCAAGTGCACCTAATTTAATCTTAATGAAAGAGGAGTTGGAGCTGCCCGGCAACGCTATTCACTTACGATGCGATTCAAAGGGTGTTCTGCAATGGGATTGCAAACCGATCGATCAACTTTGCATGGAAAAACTGCATCTTCGCAGGCATTACATACGTATACCTGTATGCATGTGTGTTCATGTCTATGCAGTATCCATGTTTATGTTGTGTATACATATAAATTGCAGATATGAGTCATTATATATGCGACATTATTTAAAAAATACCATTTATGCACATGCTTGCAACGCTGACACTTCATATACTGCGACAGATTTGTTTTATACATAATATTTTTGGAGTTTCATGATGGGAGAGGAATTGTCGGTCCTTACAAAAATTTACACAGGGACGTCCTCCGGTTGTAGGATGTTGGAGCCTCATCGAATATCGTGGTCTGTGTTCAGGTACTGCAGTATATGTCGTTATAAAACCTGCAATAAACTGAGATTCTGAAGAACATTGAGGCCTCCGGTGTAAGATAAAGCCTCTTAATGATGTGGCGTTCTTCATTTTAATATGCTAATAAATGTTCCACTGCAAAATTAAATGTTAGATGAGCACGTACATCTCATGGAGATTTGCGTTTATGTAGAGTGTGCGATAATTTACTTATGAGCTTGGAACTGCGGATCGATCGTCAAATTTGTATGCTAATGTGGTGTGAAGGACGGATGTAGTGTCTGTGACATTGTGCGTCGTTGTGCATCAGGGGTACACTCGCCCCTTTGGGGATCCTTGGCCTTCCTAAAGCATTCACACTGTTCCGTGTGAGTGTGTGGTTTTCTGTGGAAATTTTAAGTTATTTGGTGTTACCAGCAGGCGTTTCTTTAAAGTGGATCTAAGGATTGGCGATGAGGGCGAGTTGTTGGCGTTGTTGAATACCACTTGAAATTTATTGGAAATTTGCGTATCTATATTGGCAAACTTACATGATGAACAAAGTGGTTTACTAATGGTATTTGTCAGAAAGACGAATAAGGTCGGTGATTCTAAATGATATGTCGTAAGATGAGATGGATTAGCAGAAGGTATGCTGTAGCAGCTCTATTGCAATATAAATACTGTGGCAGTAAGACGGTGATTTTACTGTACAGTACTTCAGTAAGTATGGGGCTGCAGTTGAAAGTTTCGTCTGTGAGAGATGGAAAAAGTTGCTGAACTGAGGATCTTTGCTTTTGATAATACCACTTCAGGCGTCTCACTATTCCTTACCTCGTCTATAAGTTCTCCGATCAGGCTGATTTATGGCACTGAGAATCCAAGAATAAAAGATGAAATCTGGAGACTGGGTGTGTGCACTTCAGAAGCGTTCTTAAGTAAGGTGGTTGCTCCTCCAGTGATCCAATTTCATAGAAGGAAGGGGATTCAAAGATACTTGGGCACAACTCGATTCACACTGCCAGCCTATCCTTCTTCATTCCATTTACGGTGAGTACCGATAAACGGCAAGATCAACCTTCTCGATAAAACTGCGGACCATTATTACTCGTTGTGAGAAGTAAACCGATATTCCCACAGGCAAGGATGGGAAGGGGAGGGGGTGTTCGCCATTTCGCTCGTTCACAACTCGCAGCGCTTAAAAATGATAAGCAAAATCCAGAAATTGTAGACCAAAGTCGCACATCGTCCCCACAGATTCAACTAAAACTCTATGTAATAAGCAGGATATTCGATTCTGCGTGCTCAGAAGGTTATTTGAAAGAGCATAGTGAATGAGATAATTTGGAGAACAACATTGAACTTCAACACCTTTTGCAGCTTTAAATCCTGGAAATGGTCAAATCTTGCTCGCTGAGAAACGACTGGCAGACATTGTCAGATATTTGAAGCAAGAACTCGGCAATACTCTCGAAATATTGGAAGATATACGAGCCAATAACAAACAGTTGGAAATAGATATTGCTCGTTATGAGAAGAAGTAAGCTCGCGGTCGCGATCAATGCGCACATGCTTGAACTTGGCAGATGGGCGTGCGGAGGTGGCGGGAGGAGGGGGAGGGAGGGAGGGGGTAAAGGAGGTAATAGAGGAGTGGTTCAGTTTGCACATGTTGAGCACGATGGTTCGTGTAAAAGAATGACTGTGCTGCGCATAGGCTGCAGCATCGAGTAGAAAATAAACGCTGTGTGTAGCTAAAAGTGAGTGATGTCTAGTATGCAAACTATACAAGTGAGAGGTTATCTACCTACGAGGGAATTTTGATGACGAGAGAAATTTCTTACGAGAGACTCTAGCCCATCTCTTAAAACGTAATGCATTTCTTAGCAATTTTCCCTTTTATTTTCTTCCAAATCCTTCAGAGGTTCACTGAAATACACGCACATCTCATCCCTATCCCTTCTTTCACTCTTCATGGAATATATTTGCAACAGCTTCCAGGAAATTCGTAAAAAAAGTGTAGATTGATATGATTATTATTGACTAACTCGTTAGATGTTCTTCCATCAGCTAATTGCATACACACAAGAATGATGTCGATTCCCGCATTCCTCTAATGTACGAATTTTATTTATCAGAAGGTTTTCAGAGTCTCTTCTATTGCAGTTGAGATCGGTAATGCGAATAACATTTCACAAGTATTCACATATAATGTCATTTAAAGATTGAATTGAATGTAAAAAAGACACTGCATCAAAGATTTTTATTTGCACAAGCAAAAAAAAAAAAAAAATTAATGCATTATTTCGATGCGTTATGAGGAACTTTACAGAAATTCAAGCCCTAGCCAGTGCTGCTGAACATTTCAACTGATATCTTCATTAGGATACGAAGATAAGAATTTTGAAAAGGATAGATCAGAAGAATTCTGGATAAATGGGCGATGCATGACCATGGCTGATCAAATGTTCACTGTTCACTGATCGTCTTTTTCGTCTTCATTCTCGAAACCAAAAAAAAGACACTGATCGACAGAGTTCGAAGCAACAGGTATCTCGGCTGACTGCTATATTGCGCTTTCTTTACTTGCTCGTTATTCTTCACTATTTTCTATTTATTTCACTACATTCTCTAAAGAGTTCACTGACCACTACACTCAAAATGCTCACGTTTACTTCACTGATGTTAGCTAAGACCTTCGGAAATGTTGGAATGTCCTTTATTTTATGCTTTCAATCTGTTGGAAGTTCAACCATTTAAGGGAGGCCTTCCTCCCCTTCCTCTGTTCATTTCTTATTTATGCTGCACCTGCGAGTGCAGTCTTCCAATTGCACTGAAAAGCAGTTTGCATCTTTGTATACGTCTACTCTCAACTTCATGTTATTTACTTCAAAATACACATTATTCGTTGCTCAAATAGAGCGCAAAAGAAAAGGAAAATGAGCACACAATTTTATAGCAAAGGCCATGTGTCGCGAATAGCGAGTGCATGCATGAAGGCTCATGCCGTCATGGCGACTCGCTGGCGCCGCTGAATAGCAAAAGACGGTCAGCCGTCTTAGCGGCGCCAGCTAAGATGGACAGCCGATGCATCAGCACCGGAAACGAAACGATGCTAAAAGGAATCATGGCCCACAAAAAGAGGCGTGAGACCGTATCGGAAAGGGCCAACGTAATGGAAGGCGGAGTTGCGCAAAGGGATATAAGCAGCCCAAGCTCAACTCCGCCATTCGCTTGCTAGCCATCGGCCACTTAGTGGCCTTCACGCTTCGCCCGCACCGCCTTCAACAGTACGTCGTCTCCAACAGTGCCTTCAACAGTACGTCGTCTCCAACAGTGCCTTCAACAGTACGTCGTCTCCAACAGTGCCTTCAACAGTACGTCGTCTCCAACAGTGCCTTCAACAGTACGTCGTCTCCAACATCACCTTCAACGGAACGTCGCCTTCGGTCGTCAACAGCAGTGCTCCGTTCTCGTGCGCCTGCCATCGTCTTGTTTTCGTTCTATACTGATTCCGCATCAGCGTGATCTACTACTGAACGTGAGTATTTTGCAACCCTTGCAAACATAATTTTTTCACTCGTTCAGTACATGGGGGCTCAAGCCAAAGCGTAACCGTGAGCACCAATGGCATCCACTGCATACCAAGCGTCTCTAAAAGTGAAAGCTAACCTATTAAAGGCTGCTACCAGCAGCATACATTTTCCCGACTTGCGTCAGCTCGCCGCCGAACCTGACCCACAAGCGGCATTCCGGACAGCCATTTTGCAAGTGGAGGCGGCAATTCGAAAACTCGAACGTCATATTTCCGATATTGAGGCTGACCATAGCGCATGGCACGAATATATAAAGCAGCTACGCACTGCCGCGGAAAGAACCAACGAAGCTTCTATTTATCAGGCTCTCGTGGAAGCACCAGGTAATTTTCTGATCGTATTAGGTGATGCCCGAAACGTGCTTGATGACCTTATTACCGCCAAGCAAAATCTTGAGCTGCACATAACCCGACCAATCTCGCCAAGTGGTAGCGTCCCTACGGGAAACAGCACGCCTGTGCACCAACCGCAGCAGACTACGCCTATGAACACGATCCAGTTGCCTAGAATGCAAATTCCGAAGTTCGATGGACAGTACCGCAAATGGCCACAATTCTGGGCCACGTTTCTTCACACAGTTGACTCCCAACCACTCGCAGAAATCCAGAAGCTTTCCTATCTGCTGTCTTTCCTCGAAGGCAAAGCGCTAGAGGCAATAGGGGGATTCACGGTAGCCCCGGAAAATTATGAAGCCGTCAAAACAACGCTCCAACAACGATTCGGGAGATCAGAAGTGCTATTGAAGTCATTGTACGCGGAGTTACAAGACACAGCACCCCCCGCAAAGGACCTCGAAGAATGCGTTGCGACCGTCGAGCGCATTTTACAGCAACTGGAGCAAATGGGAGAAAATATCGACAATGCGCAAACCGAGCTTTGCATTGAAAAACGGCTACCGCGTTGGGCGCTATTGGAAGTTGAAAAAGCGAAAGAGGTCGATGCAGCCTGGAGCGTTCAAAAACTGAGGAGCAAACTTCAAGCAATTGTCCGCATTCGGGAGAACATGCGAAGCGCGATCACAGAAAGGGCGCCACAGGAGAACCGCCAAGCCCAAAGACACGACGGAAGGCGAGGACGAAGAAATTCGGGAGGTGCAAAGCGCGAAGGATGTTTGAGCCATACGTCAGCGTTACCCGCAGTAGCGAAGCGGCAAATCGAAAGCAGGAAAGCACGCGAATCTAACCGAATGGTATGTGCATTCTGCAATGAAGCACATTGGGCCGATGCTTGCCCACATTATGCCACTTTGAAGGAGCGGTTTGACCGCACCAGGCAATTACGCCTTTGCTTTAAGTGCCTCAGAGAAGGACACAATCAAAACGATTGTACGCGAAATGTCTCCTGCTACCATTGCAAGCGCAAGGGACATCCAACGGCATTATGCAAAACGTGGCATCGATCGCAGCAGCAGAAAGAAGAGACTCCTCGCGGAGAGACCCAAGCTCAGACGGTTCGCACAGCGACAGCTATCGCGACACCAGACCAGCAAACGCAAGACGGAACGGTGTTACTCCTATCCACCATTGTCGACGTGAAGGCGGATGCGCCACATGCGAAGATGCTCAAGGTGCCTGTGCTATTCGATACAGGGAGCGAACGCTCGTTTATCACGGAAGAAATGGTCCAGAAACTGGGCATAAGGACGGAGCACAAGCAACCGTTGGTTGTCGACGGATTCGGCGGAACGCAAACTATGCGCTGCACGTCTGCGCGCGTCAAACTCAAGATGAAGCGCACTGATGGACGATCGTTCACCATGTACGCGAACTCAGTACCAAAATTGGTAAGCGAAATTGCAGTCGCCAAGCTAACGGGGAAAATACTACAGCAGATCAGTTCGGCAAGGAGCGTCAGTCTACCGACAGTCATGGTCAAGCCCCAGATCCTCGTGGGAGCGGACTATTTCCATGAAATCTTCAGAGAGAGCTCCTCAACAAAGCTGCCTTCAGGATTCCATTTAATACGCACCTGTCTAGGCGACATGGTCAGCGGAAAAGGACGTAGCAAGCGGTATTGCGGCCTTTCAAAGACCCCAACAAAGCCTTCGAACCGTTATTGCTGTAATGTTGCTAACGTAAAGGACGAGTTGGAAAAATTCTGGTCACTGGAACTGGTAGGAGTCCAGGACCCCCTCTACAAACGGACGACGAGCTCGCCACGAAACAATTCAACGAAAGCATTACCTTCAAGAACGGGCGATACTACTGCAGCTGGCCCTGGAAGCGTAATGGAAATAAGCTCGGCAGCAACTTCGGCCTTTGTTTGGGTCGCCTAAAGACGTCACTTAAACGGCTCCAAAAGGATCCCGACCTGCTCAAGGCATATGAAAAGACATTCGACGAGCAGCTGAAGATGGGCGTAATCGAAGAGGTCACAAATGCAAAGCCAGAAGGCCCACTGTACTACATGCCACACCAGGCGGTCGTTCGGCCAGACAAGGCTACGACGAAATTCAGGATCGTATACGACGCGTCCTCGAAAGCAGGGAAAGACGAACGCTCGTTGAACGATATGCTGCTCAGAGGGCCACTTCTCCTAGCAAATCTGTGCGGAATTTTACTTCGGGCCCGACTAGCTCCGATACTCATAACCGCGGACGTCGAGAAAGCATTCTTACAGTTAGGTCTGCATGACGACCAACGAGATGCGGTACGATTCATCTGGGTGAAGGACGTAACCGCGCCAGTCGATTCGTCAAATCTAAGGGTGTTCAGATTTACTCGCGTACCCTTTGGTGTAATCTCCTCACCATTCCTGCTGAACGCCACAATCCGACACCACCTAAAACGGAAAACGACCGAGTTGAGAGAGGAGATACAAGACAACATTTACGTGGACAATGTATTCCTGACCGCACAGCAGGTGTCCACGGCAATCATGAAGAGCCAAGAGGCAAAGAGCATCTTTGAAGAAGCTCATATGAATCTTCGAGAGTTTCGAAGCAACAGTTTAGAAGTCCTTTCTGCATTGAACGAGGACTCAGAACAAGCGCAGCACAAGGCTACGTTACTGGGAGTCACATGGGACCTCCGGAACGACAAGATGATCTTCAACACTAAGAAGATTATCGAGGCTGCCAGCGAAACAATCGACAAATCCACTGTCGCTATCGCGAAGGAGCTTGAGGCCATCGCCTCGCAATGGCGGTGGATCATAGTTGCGGCGATCGCGGTGGGATTAGGAGTCGCAGGCGCCGCGGCGGCATACTTCGGGCGACAGTACGTCCTCTACCTGACGGGATGCTGCCGTGTAAGAAGTCGACCGAAGAAAAGAAGAGCGACCGGGGCAGCACACGAAGAGACAGAAACTCCCGCGAGGATGCAGAGGTTTGAACCGATCTGGGTGCCTCTTGCAAACTTCCAAGGCCGCGGGAGTGTCGCGAATAGCGAGTGCATGCATGAAGGCTCATGCCGTCATGGCGACTCGCTGGCGCCGCTGAATAGCAAAAGACGGTCAGCCGTCTTAGCGGCGCCAGCTAAGATGGACAGCCGATGCATCAGCACCGGAAACGAAACGATGCTAAAAGGAATCATGGCCCACAAAAAGAGGCGTGAGACCGTATCGGAAAGGGCCAACGTAATGGAAGGCGGAGTTGCGCAAAGGGATATAAGCAGCCCAAGCTCAACTCCGCCATTCGCTTGCTAGCCATCGGCCACTTAGTGGCCTTCACGCTTCGCCCGCACCGCCTTCAACAGTACGTCGTCTCCAACAGTGCCTTCAACAGTACGTCGTCTCCAACAGTGCCTTCAACAGTACGTCGTCTCCAACAGTGCCTTCAACAGTACGTCGTCTCCAACAGTGCCTTCAACAGTACGTCGTCTCCAACATCACCTTCAACGGAACGTCGCCTTCGGTCGTCAACAACAGTGCTCCGTTCTCGTGCGCCTGCCATCGTCTTGTTTTCGTTCTATACTGACTCCGCACCAGCGTGATCTACTGAACGTGAGTATTTTGCAACCCTTGCAAACATAAATTTTTTTCTCACTCGTTCAGTACACCATGAGTCTTTATCGACTCGTTTTTCATATCTTTCATATATTAAAGTATTTTGAATACAACCGTCAAGGGACATAGAATTCCCCATAAATGCAGAATTGCGAATGAAAAATTTATTTCCTGAAGAAACAGATCTCATTCGCTATCTTAAATGACGTTATTTCATTAATCTCTGCAGTCGTTTTTTTTTTTCTGCAAAGCTATGAATCATATTTGTCTATGATTCATCAGTGCTCCTTTTAAAAATTCAGTAGATGCGCTAAGTAATTTCTTCAGTTAGGCGAATCATTTTGGCTAATTGTTCATTTGCAATTAGCGCTGTAAACTGTGTCATTTTAATTGTCGTTTGGCTGCATAGTTTTGTAATTTAAATGGCGCACAATTTCATAAAACACGGAGGATGCATTATCACGCTGGTAAGCTGTCGCAATATTTTGTTATAAGTTTTTTAAATTGTAGCTTTTGCTTAAGTCTACAAAAATTTTATTTTTTGTTTCTTAGCTAACATTCATAAAATAATATTTATCATTGTTTTAACCAATATGCCTTAGTGGTCTTGAAATATTCGATAATGCGAGCATTTTTGTTCTATCGAATTATTCAACTATTGTCGCGAACAGTTACATCTATTTACGATACCGATGCAGCTGGCGAACCGGAAATGTCACTCAAAGAGGGCATCGTGACTGGCATAAGACGAGCAAATCACAACGAATACAGTGACTATCGCTAAATGCATAACACCAGATGCGCCGCTCATGACGCCCTCAACCATTCATGCCTCTCACAAGCTTAAATCGTTCATTCAACTCGCTCAATGACCGACAGTGAAGACGCATTGGGCTCAGCTTCTCATATATTCGACCGAATTCTTCATTTAACTCTTAGCTTGTGTATTTGTTCAGTTAATCTTCTTGTAAAACTGTTCGTACGATTTGTGTTGCGAGTTCTCACCAGACCTATAATCTCTCTACTCCAGATATTAGCTTTTACAAGGCCTGTTTGAGGTTCCAGTGATTCACTATATCATGTTTATCTGTTGTGTCGTATATCGCCTCATTGTTTACTCGAATGTTTATCTGTTGTGTCGTATATTGCCTCATTGTTTACTCGAATACAAGGTTTAATTACCCAAGTTTGAGGTCCGACGGGTGGCGAGCCCGCAGTACCAAGCTGTCAAACTTGGGACGAAAACGGTGACCGACCCAAAAAGGGGCACAAGTGAACGAGCTCGCGATCAGGCCTGTTTAAGACTTTTGATATTTCGAACTTTCTTTTATCAAGTGCGAACGACCCGATATTCATTCATAGCGAACAGAGAGCTAAACGAAGAGAGCCAAAACTCTCACTCGTATTTCGAGACTCTCGCGATAAAAGAAGAAAACCCCCTTTTTTGTGTGACAAAGTTACGTGAGGTCAAATCTTGATTGTCATATTGTGCCCTTTAAACGACGAACATGTATTGCGAAGCTGTTGCGTTGTAAACCTCATCTGTGTCCGTGCTTATTTGTGCACAAACATTACAGCGATTACATCTTCACCTTTATACCCGCAAAGGAACCAACCGTCAGTTGAAGTTCATCAATTCCCAAACAATCGGTCAATAAACCCAACGAACTGCTGTTCGGTACAATTATTGATAATTGATAATCGACAGCCGAAATTAAAAAGTTGCTGAAAATTGGAAGGTAATGGGTTCCAATTCCATCTGTAAGCAATTTTTACTTAAAATCGGCAATAATTACGGCTGTATATCAAGCCAGGCGAAAGATCGGTTTCATCAAAATATACTCGGATCTGAGTAGTAACGCTGTCGTTTTGCACAGCATGATCGACAGATGTAGTAGTAGTTCTTTGGTTATGACCATGTAAAAAAAACGTCAGCATAAATTATTATTCCCATCTGTACTCGACGCATTACGTGGTCACAACCAAAAAACTATTATGCTACTATGCTTGGATCATAAGTAAATAGGACTTTGCAGACATTCTTTTCGGTAGTTTCATGGTTGAGCGAGCAACCTGCTTGAGAGGTTTTATTTTTCGCCGTCACGCTGGTTTGCAGTTTCTATTTATGCTTCATTAGCTGTATGCAGTAAATGTGTTCAATAGAATTTCTTCGTTTATAGTGCTCATGCGATGTTGCAATATTGCGCTATACTAACATGTGCTTGCTCTTAATAGGCTTCTCTTGCAAATATTTTTGATGCTGTTAGCTTCAGTAGGTATTAATGAAAGCAGATTTTTCAATCATGATTTCAACAGAGAGGGAGGGAGACGGAAAGATAGTCTATTTCAAGGAAACAATCACACCTATTTAATCTGTGTGTTCACAATTAACCGTATCAGTATTTTTGTGTCACCCGTTCAGCCACTGACCACTTCGTTTCGATTTCGCCTGGAAAGTCGTTTTAAAGTGCTCTTTTATGAATCTGCAATGCGTGCTAATGCAGCGCTGTCCACGCTCATATGCGCATGTATCTATGGTGCCTGTGGGGGTGTTTGGCGCTTAGGTACTTTCAAGTTGTGGGTAGTGAAATTTGGGCTATGAAATTTGGTATGTATAACATCTATCATTAATAACGTGATAGGTCATCAATAATTATATATATTGAAAGGTGCAAAAAAGTTTCCGTGCATTTTACCCAACACGAATTTTTGTCTCTCGTTTGAATCATAGAATAACGAATTAATTTTTAAAAGATTGTAGAAGTGATCACCTCATGAAGGCATCGTTATATATATCTTATTATAAAAGAGGTTATTATAAAAGAGATAAGGAGAATGCAAAATGTTCATATCCTAAGATATGTTGCGATACTCCTTCTCACCTGGTCGTGCAAATATAACTTCTTATTTATGTCTATAGAGGTTAAGCAATGAACATAGCGCACTTTTCTAAGAGCCAATTTGCATTTGGAATTAGAATTCTTGTATGCGTGTTATTTGGTAAGCGTGCAGTTTGTTCGAATATTGAAACTTTGATCCCTTATATTGCTACAGGAAGTTGGATTCGAGGTTCCATTGGCGACAAACTTCAGTGAAAGCAGCCCGCTATTTTCATTTTTTTCTGCCTGTTACCTTCAACAGAGGCTTTTTCTTGCAGTGAAAGTGAAGCAGTCGAAAAGTCATCACCTTTGGCTTGTAGACTGTCATGTAAAATTCGGGTATATCACTTCGATGTATTAATAACAGATTCAGCAGAAGTATTGATCATCACGCATATATTCGTGTTTCTGCGTGAAACTTCTTCAGTGGAATTCAGCAAAAAAAAAATCTCGATTTCCTTCATTACGTTCTAATTTGCTTATTTGAATAAAGTATAAATAAGTATAGATATAAATGTGAACATAAATACAAATATAAATTATTATTAATATGAACATAATATAAACATAGATATAAGTACAGGAAAAAATAATACATGAAGATGAATGTAAATATAAATACGTGGGCAAGTGAACGTATAAATAAATAAATAAATAAATAAATAAATAAATATATATATATATACATATATATATATATATATATATATATATATATATACACATTATATATTTACATATTCACGTGTATTTTGCTTTTTCTGCTGCGATTTTTTTGATTAAGGAGAATGCGCAAATATTGGTTAACGATTTTGATGAGATTCTTTAAAAAACTTTTTTATTCCTTTTTTGTCAAAGACCTCGTTTCGCTGTCTTGATATCCGTTTCTTCGCCCACTTAGCATTAATTTTGTTTTTCGAAGTAATGTGCGATTAGAGTTGTTAGATACCTTTCATTTAGTCATAATATGTTTGTTTTGAGTTATCTGTAAGGGGAGTGGTCAGGTGGGCGGAATGCAAAGGCTTATACATACTTCGAATTGTAAGGTTATAAGTAGCTCAGACTGCAGTAATCTTTGCGCTAGTTTTATACAGATGAGCGCTGACATTATAATCGCATAATTTTATGGTGAATTCATGGATGTCTTCCAAGTTATAATGCTATAAATTTATAATACTATAATGATATATTATTACTAAAATACTGTAATGAATGCAAATATTATAATAAATACAATGTACATAATCACATTTTGAAAATATCGTAGAAAAATTTTAACCTACCATCAGAACATATTCGTTCGTTCTTTACTCAATATTTTCAAGTTTGGCTTGTGCAGAAATAAATTAAACCACCGCTGGAATGTATAACTCTCTCCTTATGCCGTGTAGCATATCCACAAATCGTTGGCCCATAAGCACACGTTCTAGTAAATCTACGCATGTGCATGAAGGTGGTAGTGTTGGAATAAATAACGTGAGAAAATAAGAGCAAAATTTTGAAAAAAAAAATTATGAATGTGAAACACATTTCTCACATGTGTCTGGAAACATCAGATTTTGTAAAAAAAATCCGCCAAAATTTATGAAATGTGGATTGCACCTCAATTCCCCTCAGATGAATAAGATCGACATGAATACTTTATAATTAAAGGTGATATTGCTTGTAGGGACCGAGGAAAATCAATTTATATGAAAGCAGCAGTTCACTAAGCCATTATTGTAAGGTTCGCTGCTGCGAGGTTGTCTGAAAATAAGAAAGTGAAAGATTAGAGTAGGTGAACATCGGTTCAATCAGATGCTATTGGTTTATAACCGAAAAATCATTGACGAAAAGATAATGCAAGTGAGCCTCTTTTAATTAGATATAAGCCGTTATAAAAAAGCACTTAATTCAACGACAAATTGCAACATCTTTTTCTGTCCATCACTTATACGCTGTTAATTTAAAACTCTTTTCTTGGCTTCAAGGTCTAATCAGGTGGATAGGTTCGGTTGGATATTCCGAAAAGCATTACGTCGATGAACGGCAATCATCATAATCATATTTGTTCACTAAAATAATTGAATATTAGCGAATTGAAGATGTGATAAATGCTGGGAATATAAGCTTTCAGAGCTGTCATACAGGTCACTGCGAAATGAGATCCTCTAGGCCAATATGCGTTTGCTCAGAATGCGATGGTTGAACTCATGAAAACGAGCTGATATATGGCTGGCGGATACAAATCAAGCAAGTGTTTCAACAAGAGTGATCACATATGCGCTGAAATTACGATTCCTTCTTCATCTTCATTTGTGTCTCTTTCTAGGTTTATCAACAGTGAAAATTTTGCCATTATGTATGACGATTGTTGCATTAGTACGGCATCTCTTTGTAAGCGCATAAGTGTAAGAGTATAACTGCAAATCTAAGTTTACGTGCAAGGTTTGCTGAATGGACTTGCGGTTTTTTGAACAATGACCCGTTCCTGCCCTCATAAGAAGCCTATGGACAAATGATGCGGCTATTGCGACTTTCATATCTGCAATTCCAAAGAGCTGAATGCAAATTTTAATGTCAACAGGCAGAGAAATAAGTGAATTTTCCAGGCTTTTAAAGTTGTCATTCTGTTATTCTTAAAACGTTGCTTCTGAAATGGTTAAACAAGGGAAATTGCGCTAGAGGAATCGGCACGATATGTGTTGTTGCATTTTGCTTATCTCATCAATCACTTTGCTAACCAAGCTAACAGCAAATAATAAAATATTGCTCAGATATTTGAACTGTTGCTCTCACTCATATAAACCTTAGCAAAAAATATCATTTCGGTGACTTGAACTATCCAGAATGAAAATCCGACTGGTGTAAGGTGAAAGCAGTCTTTATACATCTTAGGATCCTTCAGTATCTTGCAAAGCCCATCTAGAGCTGTCATAGAAATTTCGAGTTGAGAGTTTGTGTAATATAACTTAAATTTCATAATCAAGGTTCACTGCTTCTCAAGTCAAAACTATCCAATAAACAGATAAATATGTGTACACATACGCAGAAACGATGCTGCCTTAGGGCGTTTTTGCAGAGGCAAACAAACGCAAACAGCAAAGCAACCGAGTAGAAATTTAACAAATCGATTGAAATGCTCCAAACTGAAAAATGCTTGAGTCGCAATTGCTCGCAGCATAGAGAAATATTCCTGGGCATCCTCAACGACTTTATATGCTTCATCTCCACGCAAACATTTCATTGCACTATCCAGCGCAAAACACCTTTCAAAAGAATATATTGTGAAAATGTGTCATATCAGTCCTCGATTTAAATCGTCGGCACACCCATAGAGCTCAATGAGTTGGACAAGATGACGAAGAATAGTAGTTTCATAGGCAGGTGGTGACTATGAAACAATCACGCAACGTTCACCGTTCATTAAGAGTTCCGATTATCGCAAAATTTGTGCCACTTGCCCGTTCATAGCTGTTCTCTTCACTCATAGACAAATCAGTTTCAGAAGCGATGAACCAGATATCCAACCTTCATTTTTTCTTTCATTTCAGTTACGCAAACTGTTTCTTTTCAGGCACAATTCTTATGACATATAGATGCCAAGCTAACAACTCTATGGACTGATGCAGAACAAGCATGCATTGTCGTTGATATTTGCAGATGGTAGCTGCAACTGAAGGGGTCGCTTAAACACGGAAGCAAGAAGTGGTGCCAAAAAACCCCATCGGTTGGTGAGAAATCTGAGAACATGTGGACGGAAGTGATGACGCAAAAAATGATGTAGTTTTGGGATGCATTTTATGAAACCGAGAGTTAACCAACATAAGTACACCAGCGACTCACATTATAGCGCGTGTACAACGACACATACTTCCCTGCCTACCCTGATACTTTAAAAGGTGAATGTTTAATAGGTTAATTTTCAGGTTTACCACTTCAGCCGAACACGAATTGGGAGTGAACAACCCAAATATGATACATCTAGAAAATTTCATTATCGTCTTAGTGGTGCGTAGGAAAAGGAAAGTGTAAATATAAAATAGTAATATAACATCATAGTTCTCACATTTACACATCTGTGTTGGAAAACACGGTTTTGTGGCACTACAAATGTCTCCAACTCACCCTTAAAAAAGCTCTCAATCGTTTGCTGACATTTTCAAAATGCCCTTTACTTTCAACATATGCATTGCCTAGTACTTTATCTATGCTTTTTGTGTAGTATGGCAGAATCCGTTTACACCATTTAGACAATAAAGTGATCTTCATATGTCAGAGACAAAGAAGGATATGGAGGTATCAGTAGATATTCGCATTGCTTGCGGATCTTTTTTCATTGACACCTTTATTTTTCGTCTTTGAAAATTTCATCTACATTGGAAAGTGAAACTTCTTTTAAATAAGATTTCATGTGGAGAATGAACGGAAAAGTGAAAGCAGAGGAATGAAAACTGCATAGAATGAAATATTGAGTAAATATTTTTAAAAAATTGGATTGGTATTTCTTGTTGTGGTTGACTGGAGCGGTCAAATGCAAAAGTTAGCTAGCTTCAACATCCATTCATGCGTATTGCAAGGATTAAAAGCAAATGCAGTGCATAAAAATTGATTACTAAATAACTAAATTCTCCAACCTGTTCTAGAGATTTTTCTTTCTGAAGAACGGCACTATGTTTGATGTTCTTCATGAAAAGAAGTGACTCTGAAGCAAATTTTGTCACGGACTTATCAGATTTCTTCCAGTGATCGATACACAAGTACTAGAACAGTGTAAAGGAAGAAAAGATGAAATGAAAAAGTTCGTTAATGCTCTGGACCCCAGCATGTGAATGCACTATCAAAAGCTGGTATGGTGTGGTGGGGATTTCAATTTTAGGTGCAGCACCGCTTCGGAAGAATTTTTTAGCTTTCTAAGCACGTTGGGATTCTTCATTTCAAACCATTCAAATGAGAGTAACCGGCGAGATATTTGCCACAAACAATTTAACTCTCATTTTCTCATATGCAAATCATCTATTTTTTCGCTTTCTTTTTCCACGCACGTCTTTCGAATTTTTCCGCTTTTTTTGCTACACATGTTATAATTTTATTTCATCAACCACATCACAAGGTTTAATAAAGAGTTCCATTTGTGACATGAAATGAGTTCAAATTTCGCAAGCATCTCTTCTATGTCAAGGTTCATTTACCTCCGGGCCATGATCCTCCTCCATTATCGCAACGACTGCATATACAAGTGGGACGACCACCACGTTTTTCACAGCGTCCTGTGCCGCAATTCTGCAAAAAAGTCTTTTTGCTTCTTTCATTGTGGAACGGCTCCATTTTCTATAAATCTATGAATCATGCGAAAAATTGCATTGTGAGACAAAAATCATAACATGTTGTTTCTCATGTGCTTTTGTGTGTTTGCTTTGCAGAAATGCATTATGTTGAAGTCATATTTGTACATATGTGTTGATGTGTATTTGTCTACGGGGTAGTTTTAACTCGAAAGCTACTAAATTGGAGTAGTGATGGTTGGTACGTCCGATATGCATTATGCGATCACTTCTTCGAAAAAAAGCTATATTTACTTAAGAGATCCAATAAATTAGCACATATGTTGCTCCGAAATGATTTTCATTTTGCACCGACTTAATCATCTGAACTAAATTCTAGGCCTGATATGATCTAGCAAATTCCTACAAGCGGTCCTACCAGCTGAAATATGCCGCTCTGCATATACAAATTTTTCATAGTTGCCGGAAGAGGGTGGTCAAATGATCGAGGTCGTTCAAGGGTAATCAGAAAGGCTGTCAAATCACTGATAGTTAGATGAAGGGCTCATCATGCCAGCCTGTTTAACTGTCTCAAGCTTCAAGCATTTGGTCTTATATTACATTAGTAAGCACGAATACAAAAACAAGCAAGCTGTTCGGCATAAATCTTGGTGGAACTTTTTCGCTACTTAGACCAAACACCCCAATGTAGCATATCCTGACAGTGATGGAAACTTTGCAGGAATTGCTTAGCTTCATTGGCTTTTCTCGAGCAGCATTTGACTGGCCAATGTAGATTTGTGGAAATTTTCTAAAGGAGCAGGGAGATCACGATGTGTGAGTTTTGCTGATGAGGAAGGCGTTCATGAACTGACATAGTTCAAAGGTATGTGAGACTGTAGAGTGGTCCATAACAGTTGTGCCCATGCTCGCTGTACTCAACAGCGTTTAATATTGATAGAATGTATGCGCCGCGATTTGAAGACATGCTCAGATGTGTGATACTGTTCTACTGCTTTATGTCATGCAAATGTACTAGAAAGGTACTAGAAAGATTTCAGAGGTATCTCCAGGTCTAACATTCACAATAATATTCAAGCTTTTCGTTCAGTTGTTGAAGATTTCTCTTCCTCTTCAACCTAACTCTAGTCACTAAGCCTAGTCGCATCTAAACGGGATCAGTGACTTAGAATGCCGACCTGAAATTTGCATGAGCTAATGCATAATCCTTGTGCAACTTTACTGAGCCCAGGAATATCCATTCTCGCACACGACGAGAAGTCGACGCCCGCGTTCACACAAACCACCACCACTATTAATACGATCGCTGTGAAAATTCTCATCCTTGCAAACAAGTATAAGCCAACCTAAAATGCAAAGGATCGTTTAGAAGCAGTTTCGTATAGTTAACTAAAATATTATTGAGTTAATAGATATATACTGTTTAAGCTCATAGATCTAGTAGCAAATAAATGATTTATTTGAAATATTATTGAGCTTGCATATAATTGAATATCTCCTAATCGCTTTCAAATATTTGCCGCATGGTATCTGTAGCGTCATGGCTACTACATTCATTCAATCGAAGAGAATTTATCTATGCGACTATAATATTCATTAATTCTAAATAATGCTCGATGTTCAGTAGTAATTTACACTCGCATAATGTTTATTGTTAATTTCCACTAATTAGAACTTTTCCTAGTTCGTTTTTTAAAATAAACATGCACATAACCGCAAAGCCATCAACTGATAGTCATTACGAGTTGAATGACCAACTCTGTAATCACGACAAGTGATGTTTGCTTGAACTAACATTCACTGCAGTGAGTCGTTGCAATAATCGACAGGCATCATAAGCATAAAAACACGTAAGTGCACTATCAAAAACTTTATTGATGGCCAGCACTGTGAGTACATTACTGTTAAAAGGGCTTCGACGGTTAATCTATGTCTATATCAAGGAATATCCATGTCTCAGAACTTATATTCGTAAATTTCATAAAGATTTTGTTACATAAAACATTATAAAGTTCGTAAGCAGGTCCAAAAATTAGAAAATTGGCTTAGGCAATAAACGAATCATTGTTGAGAAGAAACAGTCGACCTCAATGAGCAAGCTTCAAACCGTATAGACAAGAAAACTGTTGAAATACACAGGTGAATTAAAGGGCCTTGTCTGATTCGCTGTCTACGATCATCGACTTTTATATGAGATGCTGGCCATTCAGTGTCAGTTGATATATTGGTCTGATTCACTACTTCGTTTTTCATCGGTCGCTTTTAATCGATCGTTGGCGTCGGTCTCATCGCTATCGAACGATCAATCTTGACTTCTCTATGTACATTCAGCATGATTCTTGCATCACACTTGTCATTTGTTACATTGAATGCTATACAAAAAGCATATTTAAAATATGAGTTTAATAGGAATAAATAGAGAAATTTGTTTTCTTCTGACTCATGAGATGATTCAATTTCAGTTTTTTATTTTTTATTTTTTGAAAACGGGAAAGTTTCAAATGGAAGTCAACATCTGTACATTAGAGAAAAAGCAGAGGAAACATTTTATTCGCACATATTACTGCAATAACTAATTTCGTTGAGGAAAAGAATTCCGGTTTAATGAAACATCACCAGTACTACTAATTGTCATATTTAAAAGGAATGTAAGCATGCGAGCACTCATGTATGCTACTTTTCTTCACAACTACGTCACCATGTAGGACTAAAATCATATGGATTCCCGGATATTGTTAATTCTCTCAAATATGAATAGTCACTATACGAATTAACATTGTGCAAGATGTTGCGTTAATATTCAACGCAAAACATCAATTATAAAGGGAAATTCTTGTTTTCACAGTGGGATAGCTACGGTCTGTGAACAGTGAATAAACGTACATAAATATATATGAGTTGGCGAGAAAGGCCATAAATCCGATCGCACGAAACAGTAATCGATGGAATCAAAATAATACATGAGGATAATTCCTGCAATACTTTTTATTGAATGTCAAGCGATAATAAACTAGTAAGTTGTTATGAAATGATTTCTTTTAGATTGAAAGTTTATGCTGACTGGGAGTTTTTTTAAATTACCGATGACTTGCCGGGAATATCTTCTCATCAACTGGTATGAAAATTCACGAGTATTGAATTTCATAATTGTATTTGCACACCATGTGAATTTTTTTTCTACTCAGCTCTTCACACAATATCGGAGTGCACTCAAATCTCCAACCCCTTCTTACCAGCTGATAAGAACAGCTCTTTATGAAAATATTTAAACAAAACCATAGGTAAAAATATTTAAACAATTTAAACAAAAACGAAATATACTCTCGCTGTTCTCGTCCACACTTTTGCGTTTTCGTATTCCTTCCCTGACAACAACCTTGATTATTTCTCTCTAATATTGGCAAATAAACGAACTTTTCCTTCATGTGTATGTTTTGCTTCAAACATGGAACATTGTCAACTAACCCTGTGAAGAAAACGTTTCACGTTCGTGATATGGCTCGCAACAGTTGAAGGGATATGCGCGCTGACTCAATAGCGAAAGCACTTTATTTTATCATCATTATTTAAAACTGTATAAGAATACCGTCATGGCCAATAACTTCTATTTGCGGTTATTTCACAACTGAAAATTTATGCACTTTGGCTGATTTGAACTCGCAAAACGCAATATGAACCGACCGTAACTGTTTAGTTCGAGCGCATCATGTGAGAGTTACTGGTGCTGGGATTACAAAAGTTTGTGGTACAGGATCCAATCCTCCACTCAAATTGATGGGAATATTACTCCATGTTTCCGAGGAGAACTATCCGTTAAAGAGCAGCTGAAGCTGCCTGTTTCATATGATGACCTACGCCAATTGGCCTTCCAGCAGGTCTGGTCGTTCTTTTCTTGTATATATATATATATATATATATATATATATATATATATATATATATATATATATATATATATATACAAAAAAACAAAGACATGTGTAGACATACAATTCAATCCATTCATATATATATATATATATATATATATATATATATATATATATATATATATATATATATATATATATATATATATATATATATATATATATATATATATATATATATATATATATATATGTTTTTTTTTCTCATTGGACAGTAACATTCCACTTTTTATACACAAAAACTTAATAATCTCTAAAATTTGTAGATTTAGTAAACTGTGCTTATTTAAAGCGAATTCATTAATAAATTTAAAGGACTGCTTAAAAACTATAAGGACAAAGGTCTTAGTGCTACTCTAGTAGAAAAAAATTTATATAGAGCTTTGATTAACAAACTAGAATAAGTTTATAAGTTCGTCTATCCTAATAGACAGGGTATGGAAAATTTGATTAACGAAATCCTTCACAAATTTTAGTATTTTTGCTTATTAACTATTCGTATTGCATAAAACCTTTTTGTTTGTACAACCCTAAAAGTCATTTGCTTAAGGGGGCTATTTCTATATGTTTAGCATTAAATAAATAAAACTCTGCTTGTGCTACCACTTCATAGTTTAATCGCTTTGACCATGTATACCAAAATTTACTGAATATCACTCTGCAATTGTTTCTTAACGGAGCACTTATTTACGTAACTTTATATTACAATACTAAATTATCCTGTGGCTTTTGTATTCCTTCTTCCACCCATGCATTTGTTTTAATTGTAACGAAACTCTAGTCCCTGTATTAATATTAGGATTCTGTTCTAGTATTTTATATTAGTATTTCTTCTCGAGAATGTTTTAGTGAGCTTTAAATGTTATTCACATTGCTTCGATAGGTCTAGTACTAAACACAGATCAAATAAATATTGCTCTACGTCTTATCACTGCGAAGTCGATGCCATTAACATCTACACATAGGTTTATCGATTATCAATCATCATCACTTACGTTTCTGGCTTCACTTCTTTCGACTATATGCTTCATTATACATTGGCTTTTAACCTAGCAAACACTCTATTTCTAACTTTATAGATAAATCCTAAATGTACTTTATTTCCACGCTGCCTCTTCTATTATAGCATCCTTAAGCTTCGATTTTCCTTTATTATATCGGACTATGGTGATGAGATTAGTGTTATAGTGTACAACTTTTATATTTACTAAAACCTTTCCTAATTTCCATTTTTCATTTATTCAGATAAGAGTTCCTTTTTCCATTCCTTTCTACTTTTCTCTACTCTTTGTTAAGCGTCTATACAGGTTCTTATACCAGTAGGGTTATGCGTTTCGTTCTCACGAAGAGCCGTGCATAACACAGGTGCACACGTCAAGGGACAAGAGCGGAGACGTGGTCACCTTTTGTTCTCATAGGTAATCTATTCACGTCCTACTTCTAGCATTCTTAACATCTATCTAGTCACCTAACAGTCGTCCGCTGCTTCTCTGCTCATACCCGCGTAATGTTTGCTTTCGCTTTAGAAAAATTTTTTACTTTCTTTTCTTAATTCCGTTTTCCCAGAGCACCATATTCCTCCACCTCTATACTAACGTTATGCATATAAAGAACTTTACGTCAGTATTATCCCAATATACCACTTTTAACGCTTTCGATCTGTGGATCATCTTTCCTTTATAAAACTTTCAATATTGAGGTTGCTGACTGGCCACTCAGATATGTTATGCACAAAAAAGGGAATGCATGTGCGAGCGGCACAAAGTGGCACAAAGAGCGCTTTGTCGTCAAAAAGCGCATAAAGACACAAGACTGCTATAAACACATCATAAAAGTTATGCGTATCGAATTAGTGCATAAACAACTTTTGAGGTCAGGCAACACAGAAGAAAGGGCCGTAAGTGTTTCCATCAGATTAAAAGGTATTATAATGTCACGTGCATCACCGATAGTTATACATGAGTTTTCTTCATCACGCTTTAATTTATCATCATATTATGTGCGTCTTTGATAAATCAGTGTTTCTTCGTCGCGTTTTATTGTCTGAATATAATAATGAATGTTTAATTATCCAAGTTTGAGGTGTGGTTCACAAAGCAGTGGAAAGTGCAAACAAGTCGGTTGCAGAGCAGAATCTGACATTGGTATTGTAAGATGAACCACCTCAACGTCAAGTGTGTATCCTTGGGTAGCTGGCAGAGGCAAAAAAAAGATCATTGACGAGGGGAGGCTGTCAATATTTGGAGTAGCGCGACAACCAGGCTGGTCGCAGACGAGAGCTCAGTGGTCGGGATCGTCGACTTCAGCTACGATCGTGGTTGGGACAGGTCGACGGTGGATCAGGAACGCCACACGTCAGTTCAGAACTGACTAAGGCAGACAGCGGAAAGCGAACAGCAGCTCAGTCGACAACGAACAACAGGGACGTAGGCCCAATGTTTAACAGTAATTTCCCTTGCATTGTTCATTTCTATTGTTTGTTCATGAACCTTTGGGAACAAACAATAATATTCTAATTGTTGACCACTTTCACTTCTCACACCCAAACAACAGAGTGATCAGTATATGGTGCTACGAGCCGGGACGTTACTGAGTTGGCCTTCAGCAATCACAATGATTTGGGTTTAGATACGGCAGGTGCGACAAAGAAAGCATGTCTTTCGCGGGTCTGCCAAAAGCTTCCGTTTACCAAGGGAAGGCTCCAGAAGTACTTGAGTGAGTTGCCGGACTACAGCGAGGAGCTTAAGAATGGGGAGGAATGCATGGTTATGGGGTCCCGTGTTAAAAGGACCTGTCGCGGCTGCGCGCGAATGAGTAAATAAATTTAAGAGTTAAATGAACGTGCAGAATTATTTAGTGCAGAATTGAGTGTGTGATGGTGAAATTAAGGCAAATGAAATGGGAATGTTCATTGGTCACTCAAAGTTGTTATGGACATTGAACTGGGGATATAAACGTCGTAAAAGTTTACGCGCAAAGAATGAGGGCAAATGAACAAACGGAGGTGAGCTTGTTGACGGGTCACTCAGATATGTTTTTGCACAAAAAGCGGAATGCACGTGCGAATGGCACAAAGAGGGCATGTTAGCGCTTTGTCTTCAACAAGCGCGTAAAGACGCCAAGTTAGCATAAACACCTCATAAAAGTTATTATGCTCATCTAATTAGGGCAAATGGACATCGTAAAAGTTGTTATGCACATCGAATTAGTGCATAAACAACTTCTGGGGTCAGCCACAAAGAAGAGGCGGGCCATAAATATCAGAAGGTATCAACGAAAAGGATATATAAATGAACCTCAAAAGTTTCGGTAAGTATTGTACAATGAATGTCGTGGGTCGGGACTGCGCCTTCAACGGATTTTTGGTTATTCTGCGTGTTACCCGTCATGTTGTAGTTGTATACAGTGCTGTGATATGTGCGTGTTAAATAAACATGCGTGTCTTTAAGTCGGGTTATAATGTGATGTGCGTCTGGTAATTAAGTGTTTCTTCTTCGTGTTGTAGTTGTTTTAACATGTAAATAAAGGTTTAATTACCCAAGTTTGAGGTGTGGTCTGCACAGCAGTGGTGAGGTGCACAAGTCGGTTGTACCAGCGGAATTTGATATTGGTATTCTAAGATGAGCCACCTCAACGTGGATTGAATATTCCTGAGTAATGGATTGATGGATTGAACCAAAAGATGATCGCTGGCGGGCAAGACGGCGTCAATAATCGGAGAGGCGCGACAACTAGGCTGGTCGCAGACGGGAGTTTAGTGGTCAGGAGCGTCGACTCCAGCGGTGATGGTAGTTGGATCAACGCCAGTAAGCAAAGGAGACAAAGCGACGGTGGATCAGGAGGACGCCACGCGTCAACTCGGAGCTGACTGAAGCAGACAGCGGAAAGCGAGCCGCAGTTCAGTCGTTAATGAACAACAAAGGAGCGTAGGCTCAATTTTTTTGAGCCTACGCTCCTTTGTTGTTCGCTAACGACTGAACTGTCTCTTTTTCGCCTTTGTTTATTTATATTGTTCGTTCACGAACCTTTGCGGACAAACTACATCCTATATTTCTCATTGTTGACCACTTTCATACATAATATTACACACCCAACCCAATACAACAGGGAAGAGGACAGGGTGGGTGGTCAATACAGAACCTCGCGCGACTGGAAACAGATGGGAGAGATAAATACGAGCCAAGCCATGTGGAGAGAGCGGCTTGTTAAAACAATCAGGATAATAAATAAGGTTGGTAAAGCATCATGTGTCGTTCATAAAGCAAGCGTGAAATAATAAAGTGGTCGTGCAGCACAAACCGTGGTTATATTGAGTGACTGATATATATCTTTTATGCATAAAATTTCATAAATCATATTTGTATAATGAGAAATTATTTCATATAGCGAACCACGCACCTCAACTTTTCTATTTTTCTTCCGTCTGCCGTCCTTTTTTCCTCCATGAATAGTGGCATAATTTGATTACCAGTCACAAATCATTTATTTTAAGAGCTGAGATTGCGAAGGATAAGAAGACGAAGACGTCTTGCTCGAAGACAAGCTGCCGAAATTACTTGCACTAACTGTAGCCATAGCAGCGGAAGTAGCAGTTCTTCAACGAACAGCGAGGTCCATGGATGCGAATCGGAGAACGTCGGGACAGATTTAAAATCCTTTACAACACAGACTCGAGGAGAACATGCAACAGAATCATGTGGGACGAGACAAGCAAAAGATGTGGATTCGATGCAAGAACTTGACCTCAAGCATGATGATCCCAGATTCAAAAGCATCTATTTGTACCGCTCATCACAAATAAAAGGATAATCCGATGAAGGCGATCGTTTGAGCCCACATGGCGCATAAAACGAACCGTCACCCTCTCTCACCATCCTATTTTCAATGATATTTTGCGAGGAAAATATTCTGCAACTTTTTCAAAATATGTATTTTGAAAAATAAGTTGTTTTTTTAATAAAATCCTTTCAAGTGAATAGTTTCATATTCTCTCAGACGTCAATTCGTATTGTCTCGTTCCAGATATATTTTATCTCGCCAAGACTTGCATATTTGGGCGTTGAAACATCCGAAAAATGACAGGAAGTGCAACTCAAAAACTGACTTCCTGAAAGTTAACGCAAAAATTGGTGCTTCCAATGGATTACTGAATCTCGACTCTTTGTTAGCATAGAGCAGGGAACAAATTGAGGATAGAGTAATGAAGGAACGAGCGGATATCTTCGTGATGAATTTGAATTTTTTTATAATGCCAAATAACGCTTTACGCATTCATTTCTACAGCAATTGTGAAAAATGTGAGAATCAATTATTTTAAGGTTCGATCTTACTTTATCTCATTTGGTTTCATTTCGGTTGCATCTGAAAGCTAAACCAATTTTTGGTTATTCTCTTCTGTTGTTTGGTGATTTCAAATCAGGTAAGGATATGTGTTTGTCGAACGTGGTTCACAGGATCGATTTGCTGCTCAATCGGATCAATCAGTTTTTACGAATGGTCACTTTTACTGCCAACGGTAACAATAATTTTTGTAATAACAATAATTTTTGTAATATCTGTTATACTACACCAAAAGCAACTCTATGGAGACAACCATTCGCCCTCTGTGCAACGATTTATTGATGAAATAACTTCTCGAAAAATTAGTGGATTGAAATGAGTAGAAATCGATCCACTTTAAAATATCAAACGCCAAAAATTACAGATGGCGTAATTCGCCGAGTTGCGTTCTGTAAAAGGTGGTATAAATGAGGCACAAATGTGATGTGATACGTATTGGCTGTAGTATTTTTTTAATGGTATGGAAGATGTGAATGAAGTATTGTAGGTGCACGAAAGTGTTTTTGTGCTGATAAATACTGCAGTTTTGAAAATTGCTTTTTGGAAAGAAAGTATTTCATGGGTAATAAAAGAGCGCCATTTTTCAGCATTTGCTGATGCAGGAACAAGCATTCTGTAAGAGAGCGGGAGGTTGATTGACGTTCTGTGTTACTGGGTTTTGTATTGTGTCGATGGAGAGGAAGGGAGGGGGAAGGGATTGGTGGGGATGGGGATGTTTTGGGTAGTATTATCGGTTGAATAAATTAAGCAATGTTCTGTCTACAGAGCTTCTTAGGTGGTTCTAGTGGTTATGTTGATCGGGCTTAGTTCATATCCGCAGTCGTGAGTTATCTCATCGCTTGATTTTCTCGTTGTTAGGCAAATATAAAATTTATTTATGTGTATTTTAGGAAAAGTATATTGGTCATTGTATCGTTGTTCTTCTGTATGTTGGTTCAACCGGTCGGCCTGATTCGTGATATTGGAAAGGGTGCATATTTTGTCAGCCTTCCTTTCTATCAGATATTCCTATCTTCCGGCTCATCGATGTAATTAACCTGCTCTGAAGTGATTTCTTCAAGTGCAGCGGCTAGAGGTAAACCAACTTTCCTACAGGGGTGGGCAAATGTGGTCGATTTTTCGCGGCATAAGTTGCCATTCTTTACGCTTGCCACCATTCCGATCGCGAACACATGCCTCATTGGTGCGTACATTGATGTGGCGTTCACAAGGGACGAGTCGCAGTCGTGATTCTATGTACTATATTGTGAGTATTGGTGTGGTCGCTGTCGGTGTAACATTCGCAGCAATTCCCGCTTATCGGATCTTCTGTGAGAAGACATCGTTTGGTGGTCTTACACAGGCTAGTCATTTTTAGTTCTTTATTTCTACAACTGCTGTTTATAGATGTTGTTTTTTGCTTACCTGACGTTTCGATTCCCGAAAATTTGGATCCTGTGCTCACCGAGCAAAGCTTCTTCGTTATCCTTTCTTCTATAGAATAGTACTCCTCCGATTGTTTTATAAACCTCGTAGCCCATGGGGAATGAGAGAAGAGGTTTCTTCAAGATGGAAAGAAAAGTAAGATGAATAGACGACAAAGATGTTTTTTCATTCAGGTAAAAGCCGTTGCGGCAAAATGAATGGGATAGAAGAAGAGGCCTTTAAAGGTTGCAGGCAATAGACTGTGAGGAAACGAAGTATATTTATTCAGGCATGCGATAAATCAAAAAAGGATGGAGTGCGGGAGGAGGAGGGGAGCGGAAGGACTTGTTCTTTGCACATTGAATCTAGAGGAGAGTGTGCAGAAGGAAAGTGGTTTATTCAAGGTCGCAAGATCAACGAACAAGGAGGGAGAATGGGACAAAAATTTTATTCAAGATAACAAGACAGATCAAGGGATGATGCTTTATTGAATATCGGATAATAAGTCTAGATTGCGAAAGATTTCGAGAGAATAGCGAATATGGAAAAAGTGGAGGATCGGCTGATTCGAGTACAATTCAACGCTGATATCCCATCGTCCATGCGATGGCAGTTCAAGCCACTTCAACACGAGATATATGTTCATCCAGGAGAGACAGCGCTTGCCTTTTATACGGCTTACAATCCAACAGATAGGCCGATTGTCGGTATCAGTAGTTACAATCTGACTCCTTTCCAGGTATCCATTTTCGTTTTGATCCTTAATGACTCTCTTTCGTTAATTGATATGCTCAAGTTTTTGAGCTATGCGGCGGAACAGTTGAAATTGATCGTTTAGTTGATTGCTTGGCCTTGCCGGTGTACCGCCATGGTCAGTTAGCTTTTGGTTGGTAGTGGTGGATAATTGGTATGATCGACTGCTGGCTGGTTGATTGAGTAATGAACCAAGAATTGCGGGCCTTTTCGGGTATTGTACATAGCCTTCATAGAAACGGTGCATAGATGCTCGAAAGTTAGATCGTTTCGCTCTGCATGTTTTCATCATGAAATATGTTAGCGGAGTTCGTTTGAGCGTGGGTGTGATGTTTCTTATCTTAATTTATGAATTACTTTCTTGATATTTTGAGACTACCTATTTTCAGCGATATATTCTCTAATTTTGAGAAAGGCCACCATGCCGGGTCTGGGATATGACCGCATCCTTATTTTACTGAAAATTTTATGGGCTTTAGGTGAACGCAATTGGTGATAAATTGACAGTGGCGTCATTTAGTGTACATTCTATACTGATTAGGATCTGTTTTCTTTGTTTCAATACAACTGATGATGCTGAATGCCTAGTTTCAGGCAGCATACTACTTTAACAAGATACAGTGTTTTTGTTTCGAAGAGCAAATTCTGAATCCGGGTGAAAGAGTCGATTTGCCAGTATTCTTTTATATTGATCCAGACTATGCGAATGACCCAGCTTTGGAATATTTGGATAGTATTCTTCTGAGTTATACATTTTTCGAAGCGAAATCAGGTAAGTTGTGGAAGGAGATCACTAATCAGATGGGAGGACAAGATGAGATTCAACTGGGGAACAGTGAATACGGAGAAAAACAAATTGTGGACCTAGCATCTGCACCTTTACTCGCGCAGAAAGAAAGTGCGTCTTGATCTTGGATCCCATCTCATTTTGCTGGATCGCTAGTATTCCCCAATGTTTTTGTTCCCATGGATGTGATGGAAAAATATGAAAGAAAAGCAGAAGGAAAATCATTGCAGAATCATGTAGTGGAGAAGTAGGATAGGGACCAGTATTTTGAGTATGTGGTAGGATAATGCGAGCTTAACAGAAAGTTGTTCTTGTTTGATCGTCGAATCATAATACAGTGTCCATTACTTCTGAAAAAAATTGAGGGGAATTGGTCGGCAAAGTTTTATGAAAATCGATCTGAAAAGATGAAAGATACTGGTGAATGCATGAAAAGTTCAAAAATTATATGTGACCCTAGAGAACATCATATGAAACCCAAAGTAGACAGAAAAAGAGGGAAGGGAAAATAACGCGAAAGATAGGTTTTGCGCTGTGAAGCAAAGTTTGCACTGGCATTTTTCTTTTCAAATTAACGCTTTATTATTACATTTGTTTTTTATTTCTGATTCTTCCGGTTGTTTAAAAGCTTGCCGTGTTCACTTTTGATGAAAATGACCGTAGTAAATGAAATCCAATTTTTAGGCTTAGTTCTACCAAGTCCATTCGATCCCAACAATCGGCCTAGTGTGACGGACTTTGTTGGACGCAAGAAAACAGACACCGAAGTTGTAGTGAAATCGGCACCGGTGGACGAGGGAGAAACGAACGAAGTGACGAAGAATGCACCAAAGACGTCTCAGGCGTGATTATCAAAGGACGAGGCTTAGAAGGGAAATTGTATGTGAGGTTATTGGTGAGGCGAAATTCGATACTGATGAAGCGTCATATAACTTCAGGTAGCTCTCTCCTCTTATGTGGAATCATTGCATTTGTGCAAGCTTCCATCTTTGGAGGAGAGGTATTGTTTTTAGAGCGACTTTGCCATTTTATACGCTATAATCTATGTGCTCGGTAGAAGAAAGGGAAGGAGGATTAAAAACGAAAGGATGGTGATGGTTGTTTTTGTGGTTGATTTGAGCTGATTTTTGAAGAGCGTGGAACGATCTATAATATTGCTAACAAGCAAATCTTATTATGTTTATACACAATGGTTCTTATTAATCCGTGGTATATGACTCAGAAAACATTTCATTTGACCATATGTGAATTTTTATCTCCACTTTTCGAAATTCTGTTTTCTGAAATGACCGCCCAGGTTTCTATCAGAAATTTTATGAGAAAACGATAATATGAGCTGAAAAATGATGTAGTTTTGTTTGATTGTTGTCTTCTCTAGATGAGTAGAATGTGTGCATATACTTGAGCGGTGGGGAAATTTGTGCAAATGAAAAGTTTCTTAGAACACAGTAGCAAAAATATTGTGTTGGCCATTTCCTTTAGCGGTTCAAAAGCATTTATTGATATATACGTTTTAAACAATATGCATTTGCCTTTCTTTTCAGTATGGAACTAATGAATCCTCTATGCAAGTTGCTCTGAGTGGTGTTTTTTTCAGTCGGCGATATATTATTTCAGTCATGTTGCATTCAGAACTTCACACCTGTAATTATTACACATGTTCAGATTTGCATAACTTATGCAGTGGTTTTATTTTATCAGATTCTAATACAGTGGCGACCTCATAGAATAAATTTATTTGTTGCTAGAGATGTCATGAGCAAAGGCCACGCTTTCGATTTGATCGATACAAAGACGAAGGGAATCTTTGCCGTTCTTTCAACTGAACTAACCGGCAAGGGCTGCATTCATGAAGAGAGGAGGGAGAGACTTTACTGGCAGTGGTTCGTGGCTAGTTATACAAGGTTTTTTGCCCTAGAGGGAAATTGCGTTTGAAGGAAAACGAGAACGTTGCAGGCGTTAGCGAGCGAACGAGAGTGATTGTTTGCAGCAGGTATTTTTCCTCCACCGCAATCCTACCCGCTGGCGCACATTTATGGCTGGGAGGGAAATCAGGTCTTTGTTCGTGTCTAGGAAGAGGCGAAGGTGGAATATGTCGTATGTTCTGAAATACGAAATTTGCTTCTCAGGTACAAGGTTTTTATTTTTTTTTTCGGAGTAAGAAACTTGTATTTTTTCATGACGTTCTTTCATCGTGCTCTTTTCAGAACTCATTTATTCTGCTTGTTTTACTAAATACTGAAATATCGCTTGCTTGCTTACGTCCAACTAAACGTCGTGAGTTCCTCATGTGATGTGTCAAGTATGGGAAGTATATTTCAAAGCAAGTAATCCGACGATTTTTGAGCATACAAGTGAAAGAAATGTGGAGTACAAAGCTTCTTAAAGGGAGAGTGATGGACTCAGCCAGGAGGTTCCATTTTTTAGTAGATGTGCATCAATATCTTCCGCCCAGTTATCGTTACGCATTCTAATATGGCACGTGGTGTGTGTTGCTACGGTGAATTAAGATAGCGGGGCAGAGTTCGGACATAAGATGCAACGATGAAAGAGGACAATTGAGGGGAGAGGAGACGGCGTATCGGTAAGATCGAGATGATCTGGGTACACCCGACAGTGCCCTTAAACACGCTTGAGCTTCTCGATGCATCATCTCTCGGCATCTCCATCTTTTTTAACGAGTCGAACCTGCAAGTCTTTGAGTATAAAACTTTATGACACCCTCTTTCCGCTCGCCGGTTTCTTCCATTGCGAGCTACAAAACCTACGATATGGATTTTTTGATGACATCGTCCAAGCTTCATATCAACCATCCTTAATGAGATTTGCGTTTGACACTGGGTCATTTATTGCGTGCTTTGGGTGTGGCGTGGAAGAATGACGCCTTAATGCGGCTGCGGCAGAGATGACCATTAATAAAACTTGCGATCAGGATGAGATTCGAACTCACGCGGGGAAACCCCAATGGATTAGCAGTCCATCGCCTTAACCACTCGGCCACCTGATCTCGGTCCGTAGATGTCGTGGATGTCATTGATACTTTATGCAAGTGATGAATATGGTTGTTGAGTATCTAGCTGAGAAACTTGCTCCTGCAGTTCTGCGTCCTGAACAGGTGCCTCCCGTGATTTCAGCGTTTGAAATATATGGGTTCTTTTCCCGAAAAAGCTGGAGTACTCTTTGTGAAGCAGAAAACACGAAACGCCAATTCACGGTCGGAAACTTTGATTTCTTACAATAATGCTTCTAGTGGGCATCGTAGGAGTTATATAGAGCATATTGTTCGGTGGTGAATTTCTTCTCAATGCAGCACTATCGGGAAACGTTTTAGTAGGATAAAATTCTGTTGTTGTAGGTTATGAAACAAAAACATTTCTTCGCCATATGGAGAGATTTCCGATGGATCCTCGTTGATTATACTTGCCACGAAATACTGAATGCAAAGTTACCCCTGCTACTGACAATTCAGTCGTCGATACTGGTGTCCTGCGATTAAATAGTTAATCGGTCCTTGTTAACAAAGCTTTGAAACTTGCGTGAGCTTTTTGAGCATAATGTCTCTGCTACAACTGGTTGGTTAATCGAGTAATTTAGCTTATAGGTGGGTGGACAACATTCAAAAGATTTTGACGTCTTGAACAATATGAGGCGAGCCGTGTATAACGTAACGCATAGAGGTCATCCGGTGAAGTGTTGGTGTTGAAATTGAAATGTTGGATGATGGGAGCATGAAGTGCTTTCGGAAACAACGACCGAAAGGTGTGCTGCAACCATTTGCATCGTTTCAAAAGGAATGAAAAATTTTTCCAACCTGAAGAAATCATTTACGAAACCTTACTGGAGCTCTGGCTGCGTCGGAGGTTTCTTTCTGGATTTTTTTCACTTCTGAGATGATATCACCAGTCGGTCGCTTGACGGTTTCTGCTCCTAAATTCTCTCTCAGCAACATTGTTTTGAAACGATCGCGTTGTTCCGATGTGAAGCTTTCTTGCCACCCATTCGACAATGACGAACATTCAGAAGGAAGCGATCCGTTTGAACTTTCATCGTTTGTTGTGGTTAGCCTAGGAGTTTGTAATGTAAACTCCAGTTTGTTTAGAAAGGTTTTTTATTATTGAAACGAATTTTCTCTATTTGCAGAGGTTATGTGTCGCCTAACATGCAAGGGGCAAATCACCCATCCGCAGAGAATCGCTTTCTTCTCTGCTTTGTAATCACAGCTCTGCTTATCTTAGTCGTTAAAATCAATGATACACTGAAAGAAAGACATAGAAGAAACCGTAAGTCATGATCATCATAATTTTTTTAAAATAAGTGATCATCGGTTTTCTCCACTCGCTTAAAAATCAATCCATGAACCCGTTCATCTGTCCTACGTCGGAAAAGAAAATATTGAAACGTAAATGAAGTAGAAAAAGGGTGACATTTTAATTCTACGAAGGGCAAACATTCCACTGGTGGACATTCAGGTGAATCAGCGTAATATGAACAGATGCGAAAAGATTTCTATGCTTTTGTTCAGAAATGGAAATGATGATTAAATTATTACTGTTGTTGTTTCGATTTATTTATAACGTCTGAGAACGATCCTGTTGTTGCTATCGCCCATTTGCGCTCCCATTTGATTCCGTTGCCGTCAATATATTTAAAAGCACTTTTGATTCACAATTTTGAGAGTCCACTGTTTCCATGCATTGAGCGTTTCTTGATTTTCTCTTCTACCATTCCTCTTGTTCTATAGCATTTAGCTTTTCGAGTTTTCCCTAATATTTTGGTGTATCGTGATCATTTTTTCAAAACAAAGTCGCCACAAACAGCAATGAAACAGCAAGAAGCAGATTCTTTTATTCAAGCCATTTGGGATCTATGAAAAAGTCTCAATAAACAAAGCAGTGAAGTACGAACACCCAATATTCATTATATGCAAGAAGATTGCCATTTGCAAATATTCGCGGGAAGCAAAACATCTGTTAACTATTTACATGACTGGGATAGAACGAAACGAGATAACAAAAGCGAACTTACGAAAAGTGTTTATAGATTGTCGGTGGAACATTCCCAAACAAATGCCTCTGCACATCGCATCCGAGTGATCCTTTAATTCCAAGAGATATCCTTCTAGTAGCAGTTATTTCTAAGAGTCGTATAGAAGTTAAGAAGTCAACATTTTTTATCTTCAGGTAAATTACGAGCTCAAGCATCGTAATTTCTCCACAGCTATAAGGCTCTTGTAAAGGTATCTCTGTCGATAAAGACAACTCTATAGTCACAGTATTGATTATCAAAATGATTATCAAATTATCAAACTTGGATGCTCTATATACAGCTCTGTTACATTCGTCTCTGTCGCATTTATTCCACCCTCATTCATAATTCTGTCATAAATATAAGCAATGCTCTTTGTACTGAAAATGCTATCGTAAGCAAATATAAAATTTTACAACTGAAAGATTTCAGTTTAATTCATATTCGCTGCAAAGTTAAGCCCGAAAATGCTGGATTTTTGATCGTAAACGTTTGCGTAATTCGTTGACTTCGATATATTCACGTTGTGCGTTTAATAAAAAAGCATGACGAAACATCAAGTTGCAGCTGCATTTTTCAATTTTTCGGAATATGCCTAGTGTGAGTTAAGCAACAAAACGGGCGGAAAGGCGCACCAGGATAGCTGGCACGATACAGTGCTTTTGGCCACCACCTACCGACCAACCATTTCTGTGCAATAACAACCACCATATTTTGATTGCTCAGACTGGCCACATAATTATCCACTAAAGATTCGTTTTTGTTTTTTTTTCTGCGACTCGACTGGTGTAAATAGAAAGCCGAGGTGGTGTAAAATGCATGCGATTTTTTCGTCTTTTAAATGCCCATAACGCTTTTCAATTTTGATAGATCAAAGTTAGAAAAGATCTTTTTTATCACATTTGTCAGAGTGTTTTATTTATATCAGTAGAACATATCTTTATTCATTTATTTTTATCTAATATCTTATCATATAGATCTTTATTTAACATATTTGCATATCAATAGAACATATAAGCATTCATTTTTTATTAATATCTATATTACTCTTTCACTTCATCATGATTTATTATATTTGATAAATCAATGAATGATCAGGGTAAATGATCTTCTCCACACATTGTACGAACCAGTTTTTCTAACTCAAGCTTTAACGGTACCCGAGTTGAAACTACCAAGCAGACAGACTCACACAAACAATACATATGAGAGAAAAAATTAAAAAATTAATAAAAGTGCGTAACAAATAAAATAACGGATTCAAACCTCTGTTTCCATTTATTGTACGTATTAGCGGGCGACTGTCCGATGGTCCGACATACCTGCATCTAAATAAATTTATTTGACACGTTGAAGTTTACCTTTAACTACTATGCAATAGCATAAGTGGTAAAATTGCGGAGGAAAAGTACTGCAAATATTAGATGGAATTCTATAGTGGATTTTCTATAAGCATATTTTATTCACTCGATATGAGACGAACTAATCTGCATCAGTCTCCAATTACTTGAGAATGCTATCAATTCGATTGCCAGAGTTACAGAAGGCGCATGTTGTACTACCATCTCTTGCTTGTAATGGTATTTATTTTGATAGAAATTGGGTGCGCGGATTAGAGGAATTAGTAAGAAATGCGCTTTTGCATTCGGCTTGAATGATCAGTTGGTTTTACAAGTTATCAACAAGTTATAAAACATGTGAAAGCGATCCACATGGTAGAGGCATTTAGAAGGTCACACGAATGCCAAATGATAGCAGATAGCTGAACACCGATTGACCGTTCTAATGAGCAATGAAGTTCTCTTCCTATTTTAGCGAACACAGTTGAGATGAGGGGGATGCATCGCATCTAGATTGTGGAGTATCTCGGTGCCTTATAACCGTGGAGTAATATCAGGCTCCTTCTGTTCACCGATGTCGGAGTTTTTTCATGTGGGCGAGATTCCAAAATGAAAACAAAGGACAGTCACCACGTACCGTACTTAATTCGTTGTAGTATCCCACAAGGAAATATTTTGACTCCTTTATATTACTTCTAGAAATGAGTGGTGTTCCCGATAACATTCTGAGTAATAGCACGCTCTTTTCTGATAATAATAAAATTTATCATTCACTGCATAATTCTGCCCACTACTTCTTTCTTTTTCATGGGAAGTGTCGGATAGGCCACGTCTTCGGACGTGGATGTTTTCTTATACTCCATAGATATTGTTTGAGACCTTCGCGTAATCGAGCCTGAACTTCACTGAGACTTGCATTCTCTTGCTGTTGTGGAGAATTGCGATCTTTTATCATCTCTGCTTTGCAGCACGCATAGACTGAATATTATCAAACGGCCTTCATTATTTACTGCCGACCAATTTTAGAATACTTTTCTCTTTTATGGTCTGCTTTTTGGTTTCCGATATCAGACCACTGAAGGACGTCCTATAGAAATTTTTCATCCGTACTGCTTTTCGCAAAGTTTGCAGTAGCCCACACCCAACTGAGTCACCGCTAGGCTAAAAATCAACCTGGAACATTTTCGACTCAAATTCGATTTAAGTTAGCTATAAAACTGTGCACAAACTTTCTGTTACTGAGCTCTCATGAATATTTCAATTGATTCCTCCCGGAAGTCGATGCCAGTTAGTTTCAGCTGGGGAAAAATTTTCCAGCATGAACAATATTCGGCACAGTTTCCAGCTTCGTATTGTGCAGGTTTGGAATCCGCTTCCTACCGAAATCGTCAACAACGCAATTACCCCACCATTTTTCAGAGTGCGGCTGAGTTGTTCCCATCCTCGCACTTGAATTTCAATTACCCAGTTGCTTCGCAGACGCTTTATCTTTCTTGTTATTCTTGTTCGCTCACTTTTCTCATGATTTCACTCTTCGGGGCATTGAAATAAATAAGTAAATAGATAAATAAATATATGAACAAGTATTCATACAACGTTGGTATCTATATAAATATAAGGGTCCCCTCAATATATTAATGTAGAGATAAAAAGAAGCATTGATAGGTTGTAAGTGAAGCATGACAATGACCTAGAGTTTTGCTCAGGTTTACCAAAGACTTGGAGATGCAGAAGAAATGAAGTTGAGGGATTTCCTTGAGAGGGGACGTTTCGTAACGTCCAACATTCATGAGGGACGATTTCGATCAAAAGTTTTTAGATTCGTACATTCTTTCTATGATTACCAAGAACAAAATCTCTGACCATATAGTGGCCATTAGGCCATTAGCCATAAGCAGTTAATTCGATTCGAAACAGAAAAAAAAGACGGAATTTTTAAGAGAATTTCATGAAAATTTGCTTACGGGGAGAGTTTTTTGGTTTTTGCATTTTTCCTGTAGTGATAATGATAGGCAAGAAACATCGAAATCGCAGAAATAAGTGCTGCTAGGAAAATAACAGCACCAAAGGCGATTGCAAATGTGGTAGTGCGTAGGTCATCGGCGCTGAACAATCCTGTTGACATTCTTTGTACTGCAAACAAATCTCATTAATCTCGGAAACAGTTAAGGGTGAATACGAATAATAATTATAATTTTCATGAACATTGTAGTTATTATTTAACATCACTTAAGCCGTAAATAATGAGGAATGTGAGCGTTATTAGGGGGCAAAGATGTTAGGCTCTTTTACTGAATAATGGTATTCAAAATCTTTCAAATTTTTCCTTTCAAAGAATTCAAACAAGATCTCAAAAGTAGTAGATGAATATGAAGGTGGAACTGTTGTTAGTATATCAGATCACTGGATAAAATAATTTATATTTTCAAGGATAGGCCGACGGATTGATAGAAGCATTTTCTGGAAGAGCGCCATTTTTGTATGCGCACTACAAGGAGAAAGTAGCATATTCGAAAGCGAAATTCAATTTAAATGATGCTGAATGAGGCATTAGCATGCAATTTCAAGAATATGCAAATATGTTTTCATAAGAAAATTCCCCTTCCACACGATAACTTCCTATATAAAGGATACCGGTACAAATAGATTCTATCACATCAACGAACTAACTGTTATATGATAGCCGTTTAAAGCTGAGAAAAGAAAAACTTTTCAGCATTGTAATGCTTGCATTGTGTTTGATAGCAATGCTATTCATTGAGCGCATTAGAATTTCAGCCTGAATATAACTGCACGACTCACGCACTGTATCGCTGAGGCATTTTCCGGTTTCCGGATCACAGAACTCACTCCAACAGAAACATCTTGATGAACAATTCCTTCCGAACCATCCTTGTGGGCATAACTCCATACAATTATGACCGGTCCATCCTACCGTACATTCTGGAAAAACTCCCTCTCTTAGCAACCAAAGTGTTTTGAATGCGAAATCCCAGTCGGAGATGAGGTTTCCTAAAGAAAAAAGGTTCCGATAGCATTCATAGACAATAACTATTAGAGCTTTTCAGTGAATCATCATATACTCTGAAATGTAGTATTAATATCTTTGCTTATGTGATAGTTGCGTATTGCTGTCACATACTTTGATAAATGTTGACCACATTTGACCAACATTATACTCTTACTGGACAGTTACTCTTGTGGGTGGCGTTTCGAATTTTTCGAAGGAAATCTGTAAAAATCCTTAATTTTTGAAGGAAGTCAAATATAATGTATTGATAAAATACCTTCGCATTTACCGTTGTCATCCAGGAAGTACCCAGGACAACAATCCGCGGCCATTTCCGGCATCTCGTTTTTCATCCTCATTGCACTGAAATATTTCGTGAGAAAACCAGTCAAATTTTCAAAGGGGAAAGTTTCACTCAATTTATATGCGGGAAAAAACTTGAAATCTGAAGCACCACAATAAGATTCAAGAAGCCTTTAAGGTAGCAATAATGTTTAAAGGGAAAAACCAGATTCATATTAACGCAGAAATCTGTTTGCGCTTGCAAGGGCAACATAAGGGTTTTTATTACAAGGGATTGTAATAAAAATTTCATGGTACTTGTAATGAACGAATATGTGTGCATAACGGCAATCTGTCTCAACTGAGATATGTTTACATTTCACTGAGTATAAACGGCACGGGAAGATTTGTAAAGCGTTAGCGTTAGGTTTTTTTTGCTGTCAACAAAGACTGGCAAACGTTGCGAGACGCTGAATCATTCTTACTAAAAAAAAGACATCTTTACACACAACAACTACGGCAACGCTTGTTGCCTAAAATCCAAATTCATTTTCTTGAGAATACAATCCCAACTTTAGCGTTATAACAGGGAAATTGAGTGGGTGTTATTTATGCGCCTTGGTTGAGAAACTCTGCTCATTAAAGCCTTGTAAAGACACCATAAATTAAAAATTTTTGTAATTTATCTACATCGTTCACACTTAATCCAGTTTATTAGAAAATGAATCCATTATCAACGCCAAAAAATTCCCACTTTTTCTCTCGAAGTGCTCTGTGACTTTAGTAAGATCCCCTGATGGAACTAAATTCACTAATATAATAGGGTATATAAGTCAACTAATTCATTTACGAAAATCTCAGATAAACAGCGAACGCATGGGGCATTTTGGAAATTATTGACGGTTAATGTATTCGGTAGAGATGCAGAATATCCACTATGAGGACATACCTGGAAAAACTTGTGGGATTTTAGTTGAAACTAACGTCTACTTTATATCTAAAGAGAAAATTAAAATTACGTCACAAAAAGTGAACCTTTCAAGAGTTAAGAAAAATGGTAAATGAGAGAATTCCGATTTTCTGGATCGGAGAAAATTCACCGCAATATTAGTAAAACTACAACTTCATTAGCGAAAAAATTTCGACGATAATTTATATAAATTTTTTTATAATAAATGAAAGATTGATTGAAATAGATTTGGAATAGAAACCTGTCTTCGTTAGTACAGAGTCCGTCGGGCACTAACGTTGAGCTGATTGAATCGGTTGTGGTAATTGTAAAGCATTTGACTTGTGAAAGTATTACTACGAAAAGCAGTGTGATCGTTTCTATTTCCATAGCGCACGTCGCACTGGATGCTGAACATAGTAAACAGTTAAGCAACGTTAACGCCGAGTGCCATTTTTTGTTTGATCAGAAAGTTATATCGATTTTTCGTCATAGAAATTCATAACGTTGCATGCAGCTTTTCTGGGGATATAGTAAACATAACCAGGCGAAGTTTTTTTTGAATGTGCGGGACGACGGAGGGGGGGGGGGGGAGCGAAATAAGCGTAGGTAGCCAAAGCAGGAAGGAGTAGAAAAAAGAATTTGAAGTATACATTTACCCACTGTATTATTCAAGCAAACGCCAGTCAAACATAGCAATCTGACATCATTCAAATTGCTATAGAGGTCGCCGAGCTGAACTCGCTGGATTATTCTTTCAGCTATTGGTCAAGTTAAGATGAAGGTTTCGACGAGTCCTAAAAATTTTTAGAACGATAAGTGCTTGTTGAGAAGCGAAACAACATCACTTTTGAGGAATGTAAGATGCATAAGCTCAGATGACTTTAACTTGGAATCATTTTACAGATAAGATGGAAGAAACACTATCAGCGATATTAATAATGAATAAAGAACGATTGATGAGGAACGAAAAAAATGCAATATCTCTCATGACACTGTGGTTTGTGGTGATATTGTGAAGAACGAAGAAAGAAGGCTGGCTGGTGCATGATAAGAAGAGTAAACATAACAGAAGACGACAAACCACGCAATGATTCATTACAATCTCTTTGAGAACATCCGTTTTGAACTCAAGAACGACTTAGTGCACCGGCAAGGCAATCTCAACTGTTCAATCGGTCGAGATATTCGACCTCTCGATTTCACTTTGACGTCTAAACGAAAGAAACGTATCGGACTTTCCATTGTCGATCATGGTTTTTAACTTGTAATATGGCTGTCAAGTTCTGCAAGTCGGGAAACTTTTCGCTATTTTTTCGACATGTTAAAGCCAAATGTGGAGTCTGAGTTCGCTCGACTGATTGAGCAATTAAAGTTGCCTAATGAACGCTATACCACCATATTGCGAACAAATTTTGTGGGACTGGATTCGAAGATGGAAACAGCATATAGTTGATGTTATTTCAATTGCGAAGAACACTTTTCACTGCAGAGGAGAGAATCGAATCTGGTTCATTATAAAAATGTGGCTATAAACGCACAGCACATAGGTTTTTACATCTATTCGCTGTATAAAGAACGAAAAAAAGAACACCAAAAGAGATCACAATATTCGACTGAATAGAACCAAACTGAACGATGACGAACAAAGCAGGAAAGTCAAAGCCTCTGAATTTCAAAGAAAAAAGACGATGATGTGAAAGCCTCTTTTTCAATCAATTCTTTTGGCTCAAAAAGGCGAAATCATACGCACACTAGAACACGGAGTCACTGATTGTGGTTCCATTCTCTGTAAAAACCACTCCGTCTTGGTGAACTCGCAAACCGACACTTTACATAATATTCGCATGCATGCTTACGACGGTGTGCATATATGATTTTAAATATTCTTCTGTGAAACTGTACCGACGTTTTGACGGTCATCCTCCAAAGTCCTCCTACAAAGTTTCGCGGATTCTACCGGTTCGGCCAACCGGCTCGTCTCTTGCTCCACGTTCCATTTTGCTGTAAGTTTTCCAGACGTTCTGCTTAACATTATAAACTCTCCAACTTGGATAACTTTCATAATTACTTTCTACCAACTGAAATATGAATCGACCAAATCATCAAATTTTTTCCAACTCAATTTTAAAAATTCTGGGGTTAGATTGTGAGTAGAGGAAGTTGGTTTTAACAGTTCAAGCGGATGGATTTGGTGACATGATTTTTCATATTAATTAAGAAATCAGATTAAAAGGGATAGGTGATGCGTTATAAGGTGCCGCAGGATTGTGTAACTAATAGGTTGTGGGGCGAACCGTGAAATACGGCTCGTTGGTACAATGGTATGTTGAATTTGAGATTGTTGGTGGTATATTGTATAATGACGACAAATGTGACGTTGTGACATAGAATATCAAGTGGTCGGCAGTAGGTTCTGGAGAAAAAAATACGCTGGTTAATATCGGGTAGGGGGCCTGGACCCAAGTCTGGACCGAACTGACGTTGAAACCACGAGCAATTAAACTGGATAAACAATGCAGCTGTCTGCATGGGTTGCACTCTCATTTCGCTTGATGACGTTAGACAGATTCGTATTGTTACAGTTTTTCATCGTAGACACTGAAATTTCTTTTGCTGTGGTACAACGAACCTCTTATTATGTAGCGGCAAGAAAGCCCTCAATGGAGTTGGTACCAAGACTTATGACAATAGTAGGTATATATATATATATATATATATATATATATATATATATATATATATATATATATATATATATATATATATATATATATGACAATAGTACAACTAGTACTAACCAAAATTACTATTAGTGACATTTTTATTAATCGCACTGCTCTACTAGTAATAATACTATGGGCTTATATAGAGGGATTGCATAAAGCGAATTGCTTGCTCACGAAGTCCCCATAGACCAGGCCAAACTTCTACTCCACTGAACCTTTTGCCGATATTCCTGCCCCATAAAATAGCTTTTCGTCGAGGAGTTCACCGACTTTCCCCTCATGGCTCTTCCGCTCATGGCCCCTGCTCGCTAGACCGCTCCCAAATGCAGTCTTTCCCAACCGAAAATATTCTCCCCCTCATCACAGTAGACGGTGGTAAGAGAGGGGTGACTTTCGTGAAAATCGGAATGGAATGGAAGTTTTATTGCCCCTGTGGAAGACGTTCCGACATACTTTCAAGCTGCAATAAAATGAGCATAAAATTCTAAACGTTAGAAAAACAAAACAGTTAGCGGATTGCCAAAATTCCGTTTGGGAAGAAGAAAACTGCTTATTATGATCATAAACACTAGTTATTTATAGCACACATTCGTCGCCCTGGTAAATTCATTCGCCAAAAAGGGTGATCGAATTGAAAAATGATCCTAAATTTTGTTTGATTGTTAAGAGAGAATCATTTGCAAATGCAAGTCATTGGGAGTCACCGTATGTTGGCATTTTGCCTCTAGCAATACGCAAAGGAATTAGTTTAAAATTCTCGGAATCCAACCTTACACTTCGTCATAGGGCCTCCACAAAAGGCAGATATTTTCTCGGGATTTCCAACTACCTAAGTTTTATGAACCATCTTAATATTTTCATATGCTTATGAGACCATCATTTTGTCAATTATGATAGCCACCGTACCATTGATAACCGAACGATCAGAGCGAATTTAAAGCGAATGACCAGGTGTACAACACTGATCGCTATAGCCATAGAAAATTAAGAATAACTATCTGGTGTGATGGAAATTCTGTGAATAGCAGATAACATGGAGGTGTGTATGATAGAAATATTTCATCATTATGTTTAATACCTGTTTCGAGTGCACATGCGTGAATTAATTTCCCGGAGTGGAACTTTTCCAACGCTTCTTTTGCATCCAACCTTTTTTCTGTTTGATGTTAACCATCCAGGAGGATGTTTGGACACTCTCAAAATCATTTTTCATCACTTCCTACCATATTCGCGGAGAAGACATCTCATCACGAATGAGAGAGAAGAATTGCTGATTAAGAGCTTTGTCATTTCAAAACTGATAACGTTTAGGACCATAGTGATGTTTACTAACGAAAAGTCACTTTCGATTCGTTCAAAACATATTAGCACTTCTCCGAGCTTTATCTACATCCGGCGGCGTTTCGACCATATGAGCGATATCACCGAACAGCAGAGGCGGGCTAATCCGGCAAAATGAAGTCAGACGAATGCGAATGCGATTCCGACAAAGGCGAAATTGCAGAACCGATAGCCTCAAGAAAGCTTAACAGATTCCCTAAGGGTAATTAACACTATCCAAACATAACCGAACAATGCAATATATGCCTTCACTAAACGAATTAACGATAGAGAATGACCAAATACCGTATTACGTCGACGTCTCTAGTGAATTCAGCGATCGAGCCAAATTGACAATAATTTTGAGCAACAAGGCCTAAATATGGCTGGACATTGTTTTGAAATCATGTGACTTGGCTAGCTTCCTCAAAGGCATTTCCTATCCAGCCCAATAAATCATTAAAAACGAATAAAAAATAGCATCGTAATTTTTCATATCTGTCTTTTCCGCCAATTCATTTCAAAAGTTTACTTCATAAATCGAACACGACTAGAATTATATATAATTCGATGAACACTATGAAGTTCATACTGCGTAAAATATGACCAAAAATATGAGATGAGCGAGATAGAAATCTGCTAAGAGGCCTATATGGATAAATGGGAGTTGGCGTCGTTATGCTCGAAGCATAGCAACGCGAATCGACCGCCTAAGTCATATGATTGCTGATGTACTCAACGATGTGTAATCACACTGCTTCATTCTTCTTGTCTTTTTTTCTCATTTTTCTATGCTTACATTTGCATCAACGCTAATTGAATATTTCATGAATTTCACAATCTTATTAATTTTTGAGGAATTTTTTTACAATAAAAAATTACTTCATTAATCAAGAAACTTGACCGATTATACAGATAAAGAGAATTTAAAAAAATCATCAATGTTTTTGTAAAGATTCGAAAAATAAAATATACTATTCTGATGAATCACTCGAGGACTAAAATTTTTGTAGATAAGGAACGGCAAGTCCATTTCGCATTAACTGTTAGCAATATTCACAGACGCAAGAATTTTGTATGACTAATATTATGTGGTGGGAATGTGTGTTTGCTTCGCCAGAGTCACGACCGTATTGTGACAATTTGTCTTCGTTATGGACGTGCACTTTTAAATATTTTTCGCCTTAAATTTGAAATCGAAGTTCGTTATAAGCCCACTTCCTCTTTCGATGATCGTCTAACATACATTCCTTCAGATTTAAAAGTATTACCTCTCATCGTTTGGGCGGGACCTTCTTTACTGTTCGATGAAAAAGCAAGCACACCTGTCCCCTCTCTCCGTCCGCTGCCCTCCCTAAGTATCGTACCTCCTAATTCAACAGTAAAACTCAACAGCGGTTTTTTTATACGTCGAAATCCTGGCAGGAATACCTGCTGAATGGGGAACGTTTAGAGAACTGCTCTGTGGGTCTCCGAAACTGTTGAGAAACGCTGCTTTCTTCAACAAAATCAGTCATCGTAATCCTTCTCTCCTTGAATCTTAGAAGGAAAAGATTTGAGCTTTGGTCTTTAAGTCAGAGTGATATAGTGTGGTATTAGTGGATACCTAGATCAAGCATAATTTCATTTCAACTTTTCCAAAAGTGTTATCAGTGCTGTTCTTATATGCCGGCGGTCGGCAGCTTTGATGTCTCCTGATCAGATTCAGGGCAGAAATAATACGTTTCGCATTTAGAGCATTCTTTATCATTTATGGAGTCTAAGACGGTGGCATCTGATAGGACCAGATCCCTTCTTCGTTAGACGGTCACTCAGATTTTCACTACGCTACTTATTTTCATGGTCAAAGATAGCTGATGGATCAAGAGCACGCTTTCACTACGCATCCTACTTAATTATCTATTAATAATGCTTTATATCACTAGACCTAACACATGGAATCTACCAAGAATATAAGAAATCACTCTAGTTAACATCCAATTTATAGTTAAGCGATTGGCAGGTGAATGTTTCACTCATTTCCGCACAGGTCTGAAAAATTTGCGACGAAAAAATCAAACAAAATAGGTAGAGTCTGACCGCTGCTGGATGTTCACCTTTCATCATGCTAGCTGTAAGAAGTGATCCATCAAAATATGGAGGGATTATTCCACAGCGATTTCATTGTTGAGGAGTTCATTGAGTGAATGTCGTGGCATCGTGTTACAGGTGCTAACTGTGCTCCTATGAATGAGCCAAGAATAGATGAGGGAATTGTTGGGTACAGGTAAATGACGCAATAATGCAAACTAAGTTACTAGATTACAGCAACTTGTTGGCAACTTAATTGGCAACTTGTAGTTTGCATATGAAGTTGGCAACTTGAAATGCAAAAGTAATATGAATTTTTGCATGTGAAATAACAGTACGGTTTGTGCTCTGAGTTACTTTGTGTGCGCCGAATGAGGGACTTAGTAAGTCAAGTCGGTACCGGATTCGGTATGCTGTACCTTAATGGCTTGGAAATTCGGCGTCGTAGAAATAAAACATTGGAGGTGCGCACCTTATAGAGCTTTGATGAAGGAAAATGCGATTACCACTTGTAGAATCAGTGGAAAATGCTGCAACATATAAGTGAAACAACGCAGCTTATAGCTTCATCGTTGTTGAGACCCGCAACGTGTTGCTAAGCAGCAATTTATGTACGCGACCATGCAGACATCGTTCACCGCAACGAATGACTTTTTGAATAGTCGACTGTTCGGTCAGCTGAGACCGGACGATATTTGCCTACAATGCTTCTACTCGAGTCCTTTCTCCGCTTCCTTCCCCGGCACCGCCTGCCACCCCACTTCGAATTATCGAGCAAAAATGGCACAATCACTTCAGAAGTGGAAAAAAATGGAAAGAATTTCTTCATCGCCTCACTTCTATGCAGACTTTCAATGACAATAATTTGAGCTGTCGCAAACGTCTCGGTATTAAATGTCTCATGGAATTGGCAAAGGAAAATGCGACAGACAAATATGAAGCGTGAAGCTTTTGCAACACTTACCGCTTTGCATTGTTCGCCTGCCATAAAAGAGTACCGGGAAATTTTCGAATACATCAGAGAAGCTGAAAAAATCATGTCGAAGTTCACACACCCTATGAACTTGCTCAAAAAGCTTCTAGAAAAGCACATAGTAATGAAGATGAAATAATCAGACCTTTTTATCGCTCCAAGTGTTCGTCAAAACTCGTAGAAAATTGTTTTTTTCAAACAATTTTTCGCTTACTGTAAGGTTTTACTTGCACGGCAAAGGTGCATAAAGCATTTGTGCTTGAAATGAAGGCGTACTTCCAGTAATCTCTTCATCCATATAGCACGGAAAATATGAAATTTTGTCGCACGCTTTACGAGCGTCCTATAGCTAAAGTATTGAGGACCCTCAATAACAAAGTCCTGGAGCTGGAATACCGGAAAAAAAATACATTTATGCTCAAAAGTTGGTTGCATTTTCTCTCCTGCTTTATGCTTTAACGGAAAGTTCTAATGAATGCTGGCGACTCGCGAACAACAAGCAGTAGATATGGGAGAACAAAAATCGACTAAAAGCCTTTCCCATTTCTCACTGCTTTCTCTAAATTTCCCATACTTTTCTCTCCAATGCGAATTTGTAAAACAGTTTTGTGTTAGCAGGAATAATCGACTTGACAAACGCAAACCATCATGCGGCCACCACTCATTATTTATTTTATTTACTACAAGATATGTCTTTCAATTATTGTTAGAAACAGTGTCATTAATATACAGAGGGTTCTCTTGTTAACTACTTGTGGAACAACCATGAAGGTTTCAACATCGCTTGTTGCAGAACAAAGTTGAATCGTATACAACTGTCCTAAGTGACAAAATTCGACTGATTTGCATGCTCACGTCTCAAAGGATGATGTGAGCAATGCTCTTCACTTTGAAATAAATTTGTATAATATTTTTTTTCTGAACAAACAATTCGTGCACACTATAAACTCTCTTCCCCATTCTCCATAATACATTAGTGGTGGCGACTTTATTTGAAAACAAAACGACAATCAAAAGAGCTATTCTCGATAATCATCATCTTTCATTGTTTTATCGTTTTCCTTTGTTTGATAAGCGGTAGGAGAGCCGCTCGTTTAGTAGCCAATACCAATGTCCACTTTGCGCGCAAATCATCTTTTGTGTTATTTTTTCTTCATGTTTTTCTTGTTGATGTACTTCACGGGTGCAGCAAATGCGATGATGCGTGCAAGAGGCCGGCAAAGAGCTTGCTGCATAACGTTCTCTTATTTCTTCTCATTTCTTGTCACCTAACGTCTAATTTTGGTTGACAAGCTGATGAACGCATTCTTGCCGAACAACAAACAGGTAGCTGGAGCGTTATCTTCAATCGAAATACTGCTTTAATTCATCGTTTTGTAAGCAGAATTAATAGCTCTAAACCTGACGCTAATGATCAAACTAGATGCTAGTAACGGACTTACAGCAGCTAAAGAACGAAGTACCTGCAAATTTTGCACCTTTAGCAGTTACATTAAAAAGAAAATGGCGAACAAATGCCGAAAATGAGCGAAAATTTCAACTGCTAGATATCAGATGGCAAAAATAGCAAATATCGAAATAACTTGTCAAGATAGCCGTGATATGCTAGTTCATGATGTCGATATTTGAGATTAAAAATCAGCGTCTTCGTACGCGTTTCTGGGATTTACTAAGTTTTCGGTCAACCTGACCAAATTTTGGTCTGAGTGACGTAACTTGTGCTTTACGATGCCTTCGGAGCTCAGCACTTCAGTGAGCAGTAATGATCGTGGCGTACTTGTCGATTGTCCAGTGCACATACGACGACGGTAACAAATTATGCAAAGTTTATACGATGTGGCTCAATATTTAGATGAATCGTTCAGGCCGACGTAGATCAAAAAAGTGAATTGTTTCGAGGCCAAAGCTAAGTGTATTGGATGCCTTTCACGTTTCAAGTGCAAAGTGCACTAAGTATGCTATGTCTGTGCATATGTGTTTCCGTCTGTGCGCCCGCCACTTTCAACCGGTGAACTGTTGAAACATAAGGTAGGAGACTTTGTGAGGATAACATATGCTGTAGGATGATCTGATGTGCCGTAATTTATATGGATCTATCAAGGAATTGTAGGCATTCATAGACCACGAAAACCTATATGTAATATGCAGCGATTTCTTTTTCGTCCTGTTGTAATCGGATATATGCATTTTGCATCTCAAAAACGAATTGTTTGAGTATGCATATGTCAACAAATAGATAAATAAAAATTTGAAGTTTTCCTATCTAAGGCTATGTAGAATCAAGATAAATTTTCATTATAAAAGCGATTGTTGAGTGAGTGGAATAGAAAATAAAGAGCGCATATCGTGTCGGCTCCTCTGACACGTTTCTACACTTGTTTTATTTAATGAACGATGTTAGGCAATACAAATGACCAGACAGGTATCCAGTTTTACTAACTTTCACGCAATAAAAAAGGAACCATTCGATGGCAATCGCCGACGAATTAACAATGCAAGTTGACCACTGGAATCCAAAACCAGCTACACAAACCACGAAGCAGAACCAAAATAGCATTTTAAAAAATTGATCGCATTCTCCTTTAGTACGACGAGAGCTTAATGTTCTCGAGATGGGAATTTTTTTTCGTTTATGATTTTACGAAACCGAAAAATGGCTCATTGGAGCAAGTTTTTTCATTGATCCTTTTTTAGAGTCCGAACATCGTTATGCTATCCATATGAATTTCACATGTTCACTCGATCATACACTCAAACGTATACGTTTTATTGCATTTAAAACTATCTTCTGGGATATGAGTGCTGGCTGGATGAGTCAATGTTATAGGGAGATGTGGTACTAAAACACTTATTTTGCTATCTGTCACGAATAATGAAGATTTTATAGAGCAGTTTGGTGGCAGGCGAGCAGGGATAACGGAAAAAAGTGTTACATTAGAGATTTTTTTTTTTGTTGAACTCAACAATTCATCCTTGATAGGCAAGTACATTGTTCTCAATTCCATCATTCAATCATAACGAACGTATTAACTCAATCGAACTAAAAATGTTGTAAACTTTAATATCAAATAGTTTACAAAACCATAATGAAGAGGGTTGTTTACGAAACAACAAAATCGGATCAGCGCAACTGTCAACTTCAATGGATTCTGCACGTTCTGCCTCAACATTCATGCATTCAGTGAAGAATATCACATACATTGTGCCATCGAAAGCTTCAAGATTACCTGAAACGGAGATTTTTTTAGACTTGGTTCTGTGATGCAAGATGAAGCGTTCACTCACTATATCGATATGGGTTCATTAACAGAAGTTCAATCATAGGGATATTCCTATAAAACTGTCATTGATTCTTGCCACGCACTGACAGTAACAAATATCTAGAGTGCATTTATTCGATTTCAGAAAGGTGCTGGATTCAGTCACACTGTCCAAATTGTTTTCGAAATTTGAGTGGAAAGAGATCGCCGATTTGCCGTGAAACTGGATTTGATAAGCACTTTCTGACGTTTGCAAGCAGCGAACGCTTATGCATTGCTTCGCGACCTCCAAAAGAATAAAAACGGATTTGCTAAGGGTTCAGTTCGTTGGCTCCTCCTCTCTCTTATTTTTTATAAACGAGCATCCTGGAAATCCTCCATCTGGCTGTCATTGTTAGCTTTTCGATGATGGAGTTAAGATATTTACCTCTACTGATAACTTGTAGAACATTTTCGACTCTATTGATCTCTAGCCTTGCGTATCGCTCTGGTCGTTATTTGCCAATAAATCAGTTTTCATTCGACTCCATCGTAACAATCAGAGCAATTTTCTCCTTATCAGTGCCAACCTTCTTGTACCATCTGCATCAATCAGCGACTTAGGTGTCATAATTAGCAACATTTTTTCTTTCCATCAGCACATGCAAAAGCATCCATTATTTTGCGTACTCTCAGTTCCACGAACCTCTTCTTGCTCACTCGGCCTGTTTTCTCACGATCGACCAAATCTCTGAAAATCCCTCAGGTTTGGTCCCTATAGGGTCAAATAACCTTTTTATTTTGTGAATCTGATTGAGGATGTCCAAAATCGCCTCATTTTTCCGGAGGTAAGAAAATGCTTCACAACTCCCAAGGATAGTTATTTGAACGGAATCCGTAGGCTGTCCCAACCAAACCCTAAGCTACCCCACTCATCGTTAGTCTATTTGGTGTACAATATTCTATGTAAGCGAGTTAACCTTCCTTTTGAAGAAGTTTTCCAATAAGCTGCTGCCGTTCGTATATGTTCAATTAAGATTCATAAAATTGCCATATTCAGTGCATCTTTTCTACGGCAGACTAATAATGGAATTGGATTCACAATGAAAATAAATGGTCAGTGACTCAACGTTGCTCAGTTTCAGAAACCTTTTCGCATCACTTCCATCGGATCACTCGGTTTTGTTTTATTCATCAGATAATAGAGAAAACCCCGTTAAACCTACTCACTCCGATTTGCGTTATAATATTCAATACAAATAAGATGCTTTCTCACAGTTCTCACTTTCTTTTATCACATTTACTTCCATATAAGTAAAGTGAACATCTGTTGGATGCCTTATTGCTGAATTTTCATATTTTCATTGTGTCGAGTGCATATATTATTCTTTTCTATATATGTATATATATATATATATATATATATATATATATATATATATATATAATGCATTCGCATTTGCACAGTTATAATGCGGCTGCGAAGCCTAAATGTCACCGTTGCTTCTGAGTTTCTACGTACCCTTTATTTTCGTTTTTCGCCGCTTTTTTCTCCGACATTTTTTTGAGACAATATACTCACCATTTCTGAAGTCCTCGCCATTTCCTCACCTACTTTATTGTATCGTAAAGAAATAAACGTCCAATCAGTGTGACAGTTCGTTAGAACTATCAAGGGAATATTTCATATGAAAGTTAATTTCATTAGTTTTTCTGCGAAATGTTGTCACAAAACGTGAAAGGGGTGGATAAATTGGAAAGGAAATCGAATGTAGGGAGGTCTTATGCAAAAAAGCACATCTCAGAACAGAACAACAGCGATGGCCCACATCTGAAGAATATCTTTTGACGGAAAAACTAAGTTCATATTTCGATGTTTGTACTTTGAGGTGAAGAGTGTCGAAACGTTAGTTGATAGGCCAGTTAAGTGGCTAAACCATCGTCCAATTGCTATCATCCAAAGTGACGAGATGAACAACAGCGCTTAAACAAATTGAGAAAGCAAGCATATCGGCATTGTCTTGTAAGAAAACCTGATAGCAAAGGGAAATTTCTGAAAAACTAGCGAGAAAGAGGTTGAAATTTTTTTCGAAACTTTAATTAATCCTGTCGTTATAGCGCTATTCATCTGATCGATAATTTCATGTAAAATAAAACGTTTTCTGCATATTTTGCATTCACTATCTAGGCAAAATGAAATAGAAATTTTTCACACAGATGCGAACCACATTCGAAATAGCAAATAACAGCTTAAGAGTGCACATCATGTGAGTCGTACACATCTCAAAAATGGTCACCAAATTATAACGACTGATCTTCGCTGATCAGGTCACACTTTTTCGAAGGGCAGTGCCACTAAAATATCTCATTTCTCCTACATCTTTTAATCCATTCCCTTTGGTTAATAAAGTAATGTTGAAATGAGCTTCAAATCTCAAATTTAAGCTGTACATGAGGTTATTCATAGAAAGGCTTACAGATGCTTCACTTTCTTGTTCTCTTTTATAGCTGAAAAAGTGCTTTAATACGAAACGATTCCTTGAACTGGTGGATTATTTCACATAAAGGCGATATAAGAAAGGTTGAAAAACAATGTTTGGAATGTGCATTCAATTAATGTATATTCCACGAACGAATGAACGGCCGACCAACTTATTGTCTTTCAGTTGACGGAAACGAGTCCATTTACCGATTATTATCACTTGCGAAAACGGCGGAAGAAAGCTGTTGACATGTTTTGTTGAATACCGAATGCGGATATCCGTTGTGAAAGAGCGATTAATGTGATGCTCAACATTTGCTACAATAAATCTTGATTGTCGTTCGAAAATTTTTGCAAATAGTTTTGCAACTGACTGTATTGCACTAAATATATATATATATATATATATATATATATATATATATATATATATATATATATATATATCACACTACATATAAATGCAAATATAAATATAAATGTAAATAAACAAACAAGTGAATAAATAAACATATATATATATATATATATATATATATATAATCACACACATCTCAAGCAAAATATGCGTCATATGTATTCGTTTGCATAAATATTGCACTCGAATATACGTGAATCAGAAATATGTAACTTAAACAAATAATTACAGCATCTAAGCATTATCAAAGAACGACGACAATTACCAAATATATATGCGTCAGTTTGCAGAGCTTCATTATTCGAATGGGACTGTTTAATTTCGAGATGAATTTTCTTCAGATAGTATTGGTGATATTAACCAACCAATAATTGCTTCTTAATACGCCAGTAATATGAGCTTTGTAGTGATGTGTGAGCATAAAAGGTTTTTATAATGTGCAATATTATTGCAAATTGCTCGGGTGACTTTGCTCAAAACTTTTGAGTTCGTTGTCTGTTGGTTTTGTTATTCAAAATATATTTTCAAATGTTATATATATATATATATATATATATATATATATATATATATAAATAATATACATATATATACATACATACATATATATATATATATATATATATATATATATATATATATAAAATTATATGACCTCGTATGTCATATTCCTCATTGATACAATAACCTCGAGGAAGATCTACATTCACTTTTGCGCTTGAAAAAACAGTCATGCATATTATATCGGTCGGGCTATCATTTTTTGGTAGTCGGATAAAAAAAAGCCGAATCTATTATGGGGAATTTCCATGTTCGGACGATTTAAGGTAAAATATGGTTTCCTTATGCACATTTTGCTTTTTTTGCCACTGGGAAAACTGTCGTATGAGATGGGCGGAATGCAAAAGGGCGCGTTATATCAGCTCCTTTGTTTTACTTCCCTTGATCTATATTAAGTATTGCCCATTTTATACCAATAGACCGCAATTTAGGCTAACAACAGATTTCATATATAAGGTATAGGTTCATATGCACAGGTCGGTTCATGTTTTTAGATATGTTGAAACGTTTGGATGAACGACAAGTGCATCGATGAAAGTCATCTGTTGCACTCGGTCGAGGGCGACGTTCCCATTTACCTCGTTTTGCGACGACGTGTCCCACTGCCCTCGCAATGGTCAATGCCACACATGCATTCAAATATACGAGCGTTTACATTGCTCGTGCCAGTTTAACGCATTTCAACGCATCGCTGATAAGAGGCAATTATTAGAAACATTATGAACAGATGGCTGCAAACAGAATCGAACTTGGATCTTCGGCTTTCTGATGAGTGTTTTATCGACAAAACTAATAGAAAACGCGCGTATGTTATTTAGCTCAGGACATCCTTAACTGATCAGACTACTGCATGGAAGTAAATGCAAACACTCTGAAAATTGGTAAGCTATTGCAACTCCTTCTTAAAATTATAAAAAAAAAGACTGAGAACAAACGTAGTCTTAACCAATCCTCTTCCATCGAGAAAATTCCGCTTGAAATTTTGAAATATGCAAAATAGTCTTCAAAGCTCTTTGCTGAGAGCGTTCCTGTACTCGAATTATATGGATCGGGCATATTATTGCACAATATATGGTTAGTGTTAGAGGGAATAAAAACGTCATTGCTTGCAATCTTTCGACGTCAATGCAACATGTTGACCCTAATTGAGAGAGAATCATTGAAACTATTGAACCTTAGAGCAGCGATTGAGAGGTGATCGAAACACTTCAACATTCAGAGAGATATTTAAAGCAGTTCAATGCTGAGTGCATTTATATATCATTAGTTAAAATCACATATTGGAGTATTCCAGGAAACAGCACTATTGAAATATATCTTTACTAATTGCAAGATATTTCACCTAATCGTTCGTATCGATGAAATGTGTAATTTTAATATTGGAAATAAATGTCATATGAACACAGAATTTCACTTAATAAATACTGAATGTAGAAAATAAGCTGTTACCTGACAAGTCATTTCAATTTTCTTCTGGCATTTTGACCGACTTCCAAAAAAATCGAAATGAAAAGTATTTTAATTCTACGTTATTAAGATAATTCTATATTAGCACATGTGATTATGGTACTACATAATGGCGCATTTCATTCTTCTTGCAGATGTATAGAAACGCAGTTTTCGCATATAAATCAGCATGAAAAGTAATAGCTAGTAAGCATTTTTTGGCTCAGTGGAACGAAACTTGCAAAGATTGAAACTACTGATGTTCCAGTGCTTAACCGAATGGAAACATATTAAAAAGCAAATCGAAACGAACTGGCCACATCTCCTTATAAGTTTCACGAAGAAAACTTCACAACCTTGTTAACCTATTCTGCAAATTTTTCTTGGTTCACCATGCGGTATAACTCATCTCTATCCAACGGTGAACCATCCACTTCAATACTTCTAGAGAGTCTACGTGGCAATTAAAAACAAAAGAACCAAAATAATTGATGTGAGCACCGAAGTTACTATATTCAACAGGGTGGTACTTGATACAACTGCTAAAAGAATGCGAAATAAATAAGTACAATATTTCCTTGGCAAAATTTCAGGATGAAAAAAATAGAGAAAAAAGCGAGTATGATTTCGAGGAGGTGATTCTAATGTGGAGCAAACGAGAGGTGAACTTCAAAATGTATTTCAGCGAAAATAGGTCATTGAGGGCATTCACATTGCTCTACGCAAATATTCGCTGCGCAACATCAATGTTTACGGGAAAATCTCTCGTAAAATATTCAATGAATATTTCTCTTATTATCTTTTTGCATCGAAATTGCAAAACGAAAGAAATGCTTACTGGAATATTAGAAGGTTTTGTAATGAGGCTGTCCTGAATATGCAAAAAAGAATAAAACTTGGAGAAAAAACTGTGTAAAGAGAAAATGTTATAGTTCCTCAGCTAAGTACTTCAAAAACCATCGAATAGAGAAGGTGTTCCTCTTGTGACCATAAGCAAAAAAATTCCTGTCGTTCACCATGTCACCTGTATGCATTGTTTCATTAATTTCTTCATTAGTGTTATTTATTACTAAAATATAGACAACCTAAAGCATCGTTTATGAGTTATGGTGGTGATAGGTTGACCTAAATCTTGAGGGAGTATAGTCGAGGTAGAGAATTTCTGAGCCCTTGTAAATAAAGGCAGACACAAACAAAAGGGGTAGATGATTGTGCAGGTTCTAACTCTGACATTAAAGACTAAAAGCAGGTGAAACCTACCAACGATTTCTTCTAACAGTGCTTTCTCTCCCAATCATGCCTACAGCGTTAAATCGGAGTTTTCCACGCTCGAATAGGAATATTGAGAGAAACGTATGAGAGAGAGAGGAAGCATGCTTTGAGGAAATTTATGAGCTTGCCCTCATGGCACATTTTGACATTTAAATGAGGATATGTTGTCATCTTACGATACATCCGATCATCATCTCTCATTTTGACGATCGTCGCTTTGTCTGCAAAATTCTGCCTGTTATTTTGAAGTGATGAAGCTCCATAATTGAGATCGTTTTGTTATCTGTGTTTTTTTGTATACCTACTAATAATTGGCTCATTACTTTCATCCACATATTTTGCATTTCATTCTGAACAACTTCCCTGAATCGATGCATTATTACTTTGGAAATTACACTAAGCTCATATCTATAAAAAATTGTGATAATCTGCCAATATCGAGTATCCCTTATTGCTCGTTGTGTCTTGCGAGTACTGTTATGTTTATGACTAGTGAAGAAAATAAGATCTTTGAAAATCTTTTCGTTGTAGAGACGAGTTTTTGAAAAATTTCCATCAAAAGCGAGCAAGAATTTCATGTTGAATTTTATTGACAATTTCTCCTGTTAGTTTGTTGCAAATGCGTATACTATAATGAAATTCTTGTAGTTTAAACATCGTCTATTCAAATTTTCTAGAGATTTGCAAGAAAAATTTAATATTAGTTAGGGATTTTTTAATCCAAAGATTGTAAAATTTCATTCATAAAAGATGAGAGGCCTTATGCATGAACATTATTAAAACGTCTAGAAGTTTATTTTTGCACACTCACCTTAATGGAATGATTGGAGTGAACTAATCGCTATTTACGAATTGCAGCGGAGAATTTCTATTTGATTTATTCTTTATTCCCGGTTCTGTTCTACCTCTATTTTACTTCTGCTCAATCTCTATTCAATTTCTATTTTATTTCTATTCTATTTCTATTCTTTTTCTATTCTATCCCCATTTTCTTTCTGCTCTACTTCTATTCTATATCTGCTTTATTTCTGTTCTATTTCAATTTCATTTCTGCTCGGCATTTCTACGAAATATAATTTTCGACATTCAATGCTAAACCGTTCATACATTATTCACATCAATAAAGCACTCGCAATGGATAATCGTTGCAAGTAAATAATCGATTGCCAAATCACAGTCACATGCTTCAGATAATTAGAATGCCCTTGAGCATCTAAAATATGGGCTATTCAAAATTATTCTCTCTATTGCAATTGTGTAAAAGTAATACTGGTGCATCATACATTAAACGTCGAACACTTCATATATGAGGTGAACTCTGAGTGAAATTCATGCTATCGTCGCATTAATCTCAATGAATCGTTGCTATTATTTGTGTGTATGTGTGTGTGTATGTTGATATATTGACCTCGAAATGGAACGAATCAAAATCATCAAACTTCTCCATCGAATATTTATCGCGTTTAGATAACGCCGAAACGATAGGAAATGAAATCGAAAATTTTGAGCATTTCTAATTTAATTCCAATCAAAACAAATCTCATCAATTTCATTTCAATTGACGATTGGTTTTGTGGCATTGTGGTTAGATTGGCTTTGTACTGGTATTTCAGCGTTTAAACGCAATTTAATTTGAGGCTCAAATATCACTAGATGCAAGAGATATAAAACACCAGCCAACCTCGGAAGAATTCAATGCTCATTACGAGTCAGCTAAGCTCAAGGAAATCTACGTTTAGGTTTGTTCAAACTTGTGTAGAACTTGTGAATAAATTGCTAAAGGGAAAACTTTGTGGAAAAATTGCAAAGTTGGAACTTCTGCACAAAACACTTAGATGTAAACAGATGTAAAGAGATGACAAAAGCAAATCTAGGAAAGTAGATGAAGAATTGCATCAAAGAAGCGCATGAGATACCTGCTTCTGCAATCTGCAATCTGAAGTCAAAACGCATTCCCCCAAGTTACCAATAGGGTGAAATAATACGTTCATAGTTTGATGAATCCAACCAGTCGCACAAGTTTTTGTGGAAAACATTTATTTACTTGGCGGCCAAATCGGTGCAAAATAAAAAAACCAACCAATGTGAAACGCGGTTTTCTACGGTTGGATGTTTACAAGTTCTTTCAGAGTTACTGGGTCGGCGTAAAACTTTGGCATATGAGGCCAGCCAAACTGCATAATACACCATCAACTTCTCACTTGTAGCTCCGATGGTTTATGCGTTGCAACCACCGACAGACACAGACATACATAGACGCAGTTGCGCAATGCCGCCTCAGTGCTACTTTATGAAGAAATGCCTTTGCGAGATATTTCTTCGAGAAGTATAGATGGGTTGACCTCTTGTTGGTCTATTCAAACAAATCTGCGGGCATTTTAAGACCAGAAAATTTCGCATGCATTTTTATCAATCGATTTTTCATCTTTGTGCGTTCGTGCGTGCATTCTTGCGTGCGTGAGTGTGTGTATGCGTGTGAGCGAATTGGTGCAAACCGGAAATCCGCCCGGTACTACTGAGATTGGAGGTACGAATTTGTTATGGGTAAAGTGCACAGCACGGTAATCTCCTGCACCACATCAATTTCTAGAGAATCTGAAGGCTCCAATGGTGAAAAAAACATTTAATGCATTTACCACAGAGGAATTTTTACTTCAAGTTAGTGGGGTTGCAAAAAACCGATTTTTTTTGTAGAAAGTTTGCATAGGCGGTTGGATCAGCGAAACTATGGAGGCGATAGTAGACACATTTCGCCATTCATTGTACTGAATATGTTTGATCAGATAAGCAAAATTTATAAACGCGTAATGCGCCAACTCTCCTGACGAGTTACTCCTCTTATTATTAGATTATGTGTTATTTGCAATGTAGCCTTTTTCAGGGATATTTGAGTTAGTTTGAAACATTTCTTTTTTCCATGAGCGAATATAATTTTTTGTCAATTTTCCCGACTTTTGCTTTCGCGTTATGCTATCTATTGTTATTCTGTCCTCCACTATGCTGTTAAGCTCTGTATTTCCCAATGCGGCCGTGTGAACGCAATGTACTCTAATATATACCGATTTCTGTTCCCCCTTTCCCCTACGTACACTCAGTCATCACGTCTGACGGCCTCGACTCATCAGTTGTTCTATCCTCTTCCACATATGATCTGTACCAGTCTTCCTCTACAGCTCATTATTAATCAAAAGTTACTGGCCAACACAACGAGTGTATAATCCGATGAATATGTTGACATTGTTAAACAAAAGCAAAGAATTTGAAAATGACACATCTATGATCTCATTTTGAATTATGCAACGACCTCACAAAGTGCAAGTCTATCAGCGCCTAACGTAAAAAAATATTCACCTATAGAGAGCTGTATTGTCAATTATAGGTTTTTCATCGGTGTATTTGTATTCAACTTGTGGGTGGAAAATAAATCTCTCAGAAATATTTTTTCATGAAATTCTTCAATGCTCAGTTTAAGCTAGAGAAACATTTACATTAAGATCGTATGCAACCAATTATAGCAAAGTTAATTGGGTTGTTGTTGTGTTGTTCGATTTTCAATACGTGTTGTTTGGAAACATCATTTCGTCATGAACGTGAAATCATTTGCGAATGGGACTTCTTAGAACGTCGAAACTGGAAAAGTGGGTCAGGGCCGAATGACCTATTTTAGGGGTTAAGGGAGATCATTTTGGGGACTCTCATATGGCGCACTACTCTCGTCGAAAGTTTCAACGAAATATCACTACTTCGATGAGGTCATTTGTGCATAGGTGACATATCAATGTAAGGCTGATGTATCATGATGCTAACCATTCATGACGCTATCTTTCATAGCGAAAAGTGAAACCATAGACTGACGTGTTTATCGTTTCTTTCTAGGAAATTGTTGCTATTGTTGTTGCTTTTTTTGGCTTTGTTGATTATCTGTTAGAGAAGTAAGCGACAGCCGTTGCCTAGTCGACAGTAACTTTAAATTATGAGGCTACTGTTTGAGAAAATTGCACCTTTTTGAAGCAACATTTAAGTTAAACAGGTAAACAGGTAATATAGTATCCATTCGTTGAACGTTTTGATTCAGGATATTTGGTTCAACTATCGTTATTTCGAAATATCCGAGATCATTTTTGTGGAATATAAACATGATAGAACATACTAATCCAATCTTAGAGGTCTTCATGAATGAGGTTTTAGGTTGATAGCTACCTTTTTCGGATATGCACTAGGGATGCTCACTAGGGGAAAAGAATGCACAGAATTTTGTAACTATATGCTTATCACGAGCTGCTCATTTTTATTACTTTTGCATGAAAAAATATTTTATGGGTTGATTGCCATGAATTCAAAGATCTTTGCCTTTGAAAGGTGGCAACGAGAATTCATCAGAGGGATCACCGTCCTATAACGGTTGAGCATTAAAGAACTCATTTTGAAACTTTCTTCTTAGCAGTGGAATTCCGATTTTTTCCACTCTCATTGATTGCTTTCGTTGCTTATAATCTTTCTCCACAAAAAAAAAACTATTCAGTTATATCTGACTTCTCTGTGTTTTTTCTGTCGATTAAAAGAACGTAGCCGCAATAACTGTTCCACAAAAATAGCGTATCCAGGACGCTGGTGAAAGGGGAATAGAGCGACGATGGTGCGCTACCTTTGAAAAGGATTTCTCTAAAGTTTCGCCTTGAATGCCTTAAGAGTGTAATGATCAGGCTATTTCAGACAAAAAGCGGAAGCTTACAACTGATTGTTTCGTCAAAAATTTGAAAGAAGTTCCCATCACTTCTTGTAAATGCTGCGCTGCTGTGGATTAGCCAATAGTCATGTCTTTCACCGAACCGAGGAATTACGATTTCTCCCGAAGTTGCTAGATATCATTTGCATTGTTCCACGAAAAGATCCTGCTGCTATTATTTCTCCATGCTACCCGTATATGAGAATTTACCGGAGGGATCGATACACGTAGGTAAACGACTTGAGCTGTACACGAGGCACAGGTAAAGGTAGTATTTTATAGAAAGTACAGACAAAGTCTGCCCATTATGCACATGTTAGCTGACACCAACGGAAGTGGAGAAGGAGGAGCAGGGACAAGAGTCAACAAGAAATTGCGGAATACATCTATGAGTCTCTTCAAAGTCGCTTCTAGAATGATCGCACGCTTGTGTGATTAATTGTGGATAAACAGTGCTTTAGAAACGAAGAATCGAGAAACTCAAATGACGTATTAGAATTCCCCGGTGAATCATTCTTTCAATACTGTTGACGTATATCCACGACGTAACCACATCGACAAATGATGTTTTCCACAACACCCTGCGTCCGTTCTGAATTTTTATTTTTTATGTTTTTAAGTTCCAACATTTTCCGTGAGTAGGAAATTTGGAAAACAAATCCTATCATGGACCCAATTGAAAGAGTTCTCTTCCCGGGAGAATATTTTCGTAACTAAAGAAAAATTTGAAAATGTTAACCTCTATGGTTCAAGAAATTCTCTTTAAAACTATATAGTCGAAAGCAGATTCAGTAGTATCAGATGAGTGAGAATTAAAGCAGCGCAGAGGATTATTGAAAGTTGAGGGTAGCTCATAGATGCAACTCTCGATCTCTACTGATGATTTATTCTATAGTATTTTATTCTTTTATTTTATGCAAAAATTTGCTCTATCTCGGTTCAGTAGATGCTGGTTTTTATCACTGCTTATGAAACGAACCCTCCTATACGACCTGCAAAAACGTCGAAATGCATTTTGTTGTTGCAACTTATGCAGCGTTAGTATTATTATTATTATTAGGATATGTCATTAATTTTCTTCTTTGATATATTCGAATGTATTGCGCTAAAGTTGCTTCAAATGACACATCGAATTATTCAGCTTAATCGCGAACAAAGAACACCGAGAACAAAGTGCTTACGCAATTTACGGGGTGATGGATATATGGGAGAGGGAGGGGATGAATGTATTCCTGCAGCAAACTTGTTTGAGTTCAACAACGTATGGCCATCTGAAGCGTTCTTTGTTCTTGGTTACGCTTTTCAATACTGATCGTGCGTTTTTTTTTATTTCCATAACCGGCACGCATCCGTAGCAACAATACCAATTGTATATCTCTGCTTGATGCCATCGTTTGTGCTTGCTTCTCTTCTGCAACAACGAAATCATCTTTAGCGTTTTGCTATTGCCGTAATGTTGCAACCTGCTTGCTCATTGCGCAATTTTGCAATTTCATATATATATATATATAACATATATTATATATTATATATATATATTATATATATATAATATATAATATATAATATATAATATATAATATATAATATATATATATATATATATATATATATATATATATATTTATAGAGAGAGAGAGAAAGAGAGAGAGAGAGAGAGAAAGAAAGAGAGAGAGCAAAATATATTTGTTTTTTTACAATAGAAATTGCGCTACGCATATTTGACTGTTTATTTATTCGTTCAGTCATTTTAACATAAGAACCATTGAAGTTGGTACTAAAAAAACTCTAGGGGGAATGTATCTCGTAGAATCTTTCATTTTAAGATGACTAAGCAACAAAAAGTGATCCTTCCTTCGAAAATTTGCTCTGGAAGTCGGATCTTCCAGCACAAAAATTTGTTATTACACTTATTTGATTATTCGTTGGCATAGAGTGAAACTGATTGATCGATTGAGCACAACTGTGAAACTGGATACCGTGCCGTTTCCTCTGATGCGCTTTTGTACTTGTTTATTTTCCAAAGTTACAAAATTTGAAAGCGGTTTTATTTATTTTAGTCTGTGCAGCTAAAAATATCGAAGTTTTTGTCATCTCGTAGTTGATCCATATAACGCTCGGTGACGATAAATGGCATATATGATGGGAAGGGATTCTTTGAAAGTCTGCTTGAGAGGTTGGCGACTGTGGGTGGGGGAGGGGAGGGGAGAGGAGCGAGGGGAAGACGAGGAGCGAAATCATAACAAACGGTAATTCAGGTGAATTTTTATCAGTGATCGAAGCGTGAGAGTATTTAAGCAAGCAGTGGACTACCTCTTATTGGCAGCCTGGTAGTCACGCTTGGCTAAACGATCAAAGCATCACAAAAAACAATTTAGATGTGCCTTCATCTCAGCTCATGCGAATCTCGCTAATGACTGTAATAGACTCATAAACCATGCTCAACATTTAAGATGCATTTCTCGGGTAATGCTTTTTCAAGGAAAAATATTATTAAAATCGTGATTTATTTCACTCCAAGGTCCGTTTCTACGTGCGTTTTAGTACAGGCTATATTGTAGCGATGTTAGATGCATTCAACTTGTGAAAGCAGAAGCGACGATTTCGCAATGGGGGAATAGAAACTATGGGTTAGGAGTTGCATAGCCGATCACTCTTGTCTGCAAACTCTTATTAGGCTTACTCATTAAAAAAAACACACACACACACTGGCATGATCTCTTGAAAAAGGTGTATGCAACAGGTGGACCGGCACATTGAATCCAAAAAAGTTTATTTAGCGATGGCCACTCTGACGTGTCATCCCACCGGTTCTAAATCGCTTTCATGCGCATAACGCAAGTCAGTAGGCACTAATGAAGACTATTATTTGTTAACGTGGAAAATCTTTCAGAAAGACAATTTTCTATCAATTCTCTCAGCTCCCTAGGAGTTAAATCATGCATTTTGACTCATGGGAGGGGTTTCAACTAAGGTCGTACAATGTTTTGAAACGCCGACTTTCGTAGTATTTTGACGCATATTGAGTACTTGTATATATTTTGCATATGAGAGTAAAGGTGAAACCATGAAAGATGGGAAAAGCATATTTGAATCCTGAGCAGCCTCTTCATAGAGGAAGTTCTTGATGAAATCTTTCATAAAAATTTTGCATAAAATCTTGTTGGAAATTTGCAATCAAGGAATTTTTGCAAAACATCACGCGCATTCACCTCATATCGTCATATGCGATTTCGAAAGAAAATTTCGACGGTCATTGGCCGATAAGTGAAAGTTTTTGTGCGTTGAGAAGCGTACTCAGATGGTAAGAAAATGGGAGGGGCTGGAATTTCAAAAAATGGGCGGTCCTTATCAGCACATTCGGATCCACTCGAAACGTTTACGTGTTCCGTGAAGTGGTCAACATATTCGGTTGAATTCCCCTCACGTTGAGCGGTGATTGGATTCTCGACAGCCGATAGCCATTTCGCTTCACTCTTAGCCTGCCTGACCCACAAATCTTCCTCTCTCATACTTACCGTCTGTGAGTTCCCCCTTCCCCCTCCCCCTACTACTCATCCATCCCTCTTTGCAATACACAGCTTTTAATGTACCATCTATTTGCAAGTGATGATAGTGCGACGTAAGACATATTTTTCATCCGACATTAGACGAGCATTTCATTTGCATGACGGTTATCGTTCAAAGATTTATGCTTTCAGCAATTGCAGCAAGAAATTAGCATTTATACGCGTTGAAAATGAATGTTTCTAGATTCATGATTGAGGAAAACTATTTGTATTGAAATTAACTGCATTTGAAGCGGATACTCAACTAGCTGCTGGAACTCAGTCAGTCGACACCGAAGTTAGTCTTTCAACTCCGAACTTAGCTCATTTGTTAAATGCTTATAACTGAGCCATAAGCACTGTTCGGCTATTCCAAAAACAAACTTCTCAAAAATTTTGTTCGCACTGTTAACTGGAATTAAATTCTGCTAAAAGCTCACGACCTCAAGTATATTGAATTGCCTTATGATCGACGAAAAGACGAAAAAATATGCGAAAAAATTTACTAACAATACAGCTAAGATGCGCAACACTGATGAAAGACGCCATCGCTAGCACTGTCTTTTTAAACTGTAATTATCAGTGCAATTTGTTATATTAACATTTGAAAGCACAGTTTTTCATGAAGAGTGAATTGTTGGGTAAGGTATAGGAGAAGTTGATCTTGTTCCTTTAAATTGGCGATTAGCGCGCATCACATAGATTTTCTCTTATTGAGCAGATATGATTGATGCATATGCATTTTGCTGATTGCGCTCTTATGTGATTCGTTCATGCTCGCTATTTTTCTATTTGGTTTTCGCTGGTACAAATTTTATCATTTATCTTAATTTGAAATCTGTGATAACGTTAAATATAAACATAAGGGATTGATTCATTGGTATCGATGACTATACTGTTACTCATAACAATTGAAATTGATATTGACATTGATATTGCATAATAACAGTAGTGATAACAGTCACAGTTTAACATTGATGAATGGTTCATAATTGCAAAAAATTAATGCTCCTACCGAATTTTGTTTTATTCGCAAGCAGTTTGGAGTCGAAAAAACGTGGATGAGTTCAATATACTGTTGTTTGATGGCATAGTCGTTTAGGAGTACAAATCGTTGTGATCATAATTCCATATCCTTCAGCGGTTTCATCGACTCTAGAGCCGTTCGGTCGTGAGGATTGTAGGATTCGAACAACTTTTAGGGAACAACTGGGATAATGGATTCTAAACAAGAATATAAATACAGGTGCAGTATCAATTAGCCCATCAAATTTCTGTTTTATTGCGGTAATATTGTTTCATAGCATTTCTTATGATAAATCAAGAAGCTAAAAGAAACTGTCAAATGATTTGCTAATATTTTTAAACTGCGTAACGTCGGGTACGTGAAGGGGAAGGGGCGCATCGATCATATTGATTTCGAAATCCTCCGAAGTGAATTAGCAGTTATTTTACAAGAATATTCTTAAAATATGGAATGTTTTGAAAGAATTTTGAGAGAACAAACTGAATTTTATTTATTAATCAATTACGTACCACAAAGTTATGAGCGTTCCCTAAATGGTTCAAATTCTTGCAGCTCATTCCGACGTGAGTGGATTTTCTTTGACATTTTGGGGGACATCTCTCTTACTAATGTAAGAGCAACACCCTCCTCATTTCTCAAAATGTCTTTTCACTTGTCCCGCTGTTAAAACGCTGTCTTGCATGCATAACCGACCATACTCGACGCTGTAACAAGCAGTGAATGCCACTTATAAAATAATTCTGAAATGTGGACGCTTGCATTGAGAGCGTCCGGTTGCCAGTTTGGGAACTGGATAATGTTGGATAAGGTGTCCAAAAACTGGCCACTTTTCTTTCACAAAGTGTAGCTCAGTTTGTCTTGTTGCTTCCAATAGTCGATATTTATGGATAATGTTGTTTAACTGCGTTGTCTTGTCGACGATAGCCATGCGACCTTTGACCTTTGATGACGTGTCGTAAGACCTTTGACTTCTCGCTACCGCCGTACTACTAAGAGGAAGCGCCTACTGCTTTGCTATTAGAAGAAAGGTTCAAGTATAGGAATAAAGCCACAATTGTCGTATAAGCTACATTTTAGTTTTCTGCTTTGTAGTCGACTTCTTATGAATTTACTCGAACTAAATGTATGAACTCTAGCTAGAACTCTGAATTAGATAGCATCCTTATATCAGTATCACTGAAGACTGTTGGACACCCGCTGATTTGCACTTTTTGATATTGAAGCACAACCACGCCTCTCTTCAGTTGTTACATAGATAACCGATCGGCGACAGGATTCCATTGGACCCTTGTGCTTTTCCGTACAAGGTTTCAACCATACCAATGAATTGGGTTTCTGAGTGGCGTAAATGAAATTTGAACTCTATATGAATACAGTCAAATATTTCGATAATTTGGCTGGCAAGTCTGTCATCTTCGTTAGTTGTTTGAATTTTTTGTTTAAAACACTATCGGTTATCATTACTTTACTTCGCATTTCATCTCTTGCGAATTGTTTCAATGTTTTCTATCATTTTTCTCATGTTGATGGGGTAACCAATATGAATATAGTTGGAAATATTTCTCTTGTCTTGCAAAAGTGTTTTCTTTTGATATATTTTTGTTTATTCGCTGATTAATAAGAATTGATAATTTTTTAGTTGAATAATTTTATCACACATTTAACCAGATGAAGAGTGAATGAGAAGCAAAATATAATCTAGGCAAATGGATGCAAAAGTGATATTCTTCACGTGCTATTAAGATGGATGTCACACAAGTGCATATGTCCTTTTGCGGTTTTGATGAAATGCGCTTTCGCAGATGGAATCATTGTTTGAATTATTTTTTGGCATTTTCTGAACAAAGAACAATTTCAAATCAAATTGTAACGTATCGGTGGGAGATTTTAATTTTCGTATAAAACCTTTATTGGATTTCTTGGAAGTATATTTGATAGTGTTATTATTTAATCTTTTCCTATCGTTGAATTTATGCAGCTTTAAATTTACCGTTCTAGATTGGTGGGTTCTGAAGAATGTGCTGGATATGTCAAGATGCCTCAAATTTTGAGATATTATTCTGCGGAATTTCTTTGAAAAATTAATTAATTCAAGTTCATTTAAAGAAAAACATTGATTCATATGGCAAATGCCTTGTAATTTTCAGCAGCAAAATTTTCCAAGGGCTTAGAATACATAGAAGAGAGGTTAATTATTCGATCGCTTTCCCAGCATATGTGGTGAGTTATTAAGTTAGTAGTTATTCTGTTGGTATGATGACATCAGAAATTCCTTTCATAGCATTTCAACTTTATGAGATTTTCAAAAAACTTAAGTGTATTTGAAATTGAACTTCAAGAATGCAATGGTCTAAGACCAAGAGATCGTTTTCTTTTTTTGCTGTCCTTAAAAATATAAGAGAATTTCTGAATTCCTATTTCTGAAAATGGGTTTTACTTTCGCTAAGTTAGCGGTTTATTATTTTCCAATTTTTTTAAATGAATTCATTGATATGATGTTGACTCGTTGAATAGACATTTATATCATGCGTAAACCCTATGTGGATATTTCAACTTGGTTTCATGAAGAAATATTTGCGTCAGATAGGCCATTAATAAATGCTGAAGCTAACTGAAAGCGAATTAAGCCAGTGTAATGCATTTCGTTGTCAATTAATAAACGCCAAGCAAAAGTTCGAAGAAAGTACTAATCATAGCATATTTCGTTTTAAGATCGACAATTGCTATAGGCTTTGAAGTTTGCCATCTAGCTTGAGGCGCCTTAATGTTATAATTTATCTTTTTACGATTTATATATTTTTCCCGAAATTACTCTATAATGTGCAGATTGTGACTATAGAAGATTCTTTTGCCTTCTATTCTAATGTTTTTGATTTTCACTTTAGAACTTGGTTAAAGTTCTTCCTAACAGTTTGTTATATCTCCGTTGATTTTTTTGTCGACATGAGTTTGGATTTCTCATGTATGAATTTTTCTACCTTTTTGCATTAAGAACACAATGATAGTATTGTTTGTTAATATATCAGTATTTATATACACAAATTTCGGCATATAAGGCAAAAACCTTTACGAATTTAGGCTTTTGAAACCGAAGTTTCTAGGAAGCGGTGATGAATGAATTTGCTGAAAATCAATGCGGACAATGAACTTAAATTGACGCGTTTGTAAAGCGCATTTCAACATTTCCTGAGGGACTGACCATTTAATTTCAACCATTCTTATAAAAGAATATCTCGATTGATATAGCTTCGGAGTCGACTACTTTAATGTTGAAGTGAAAATTTGGGCGGAGATAACTTTTATGAATTATAAGCAGTAGTTTTACTAATACGGTCCAGGTAATACTATCGTATTAATAGTAGTTCAGTTAGCTATGAGAAAACGAATTTGTACTGATATTATAAATTATATAACTGAATTAGAGAGGTGAAATTATAAGTACTGAATTTCCTATATAGTGATCATTGTGCCCATTTTCCAATTCCAAAAAACGTTTCTCCGATCGACTAATTGAATTTCTTTCTACGAGAGAGATTTTCATTCAATTTCTAAATTTAAAGTTTCGAAATTATCTTAAGATATTAACGATAATATGAAAAATTGAAAAGCGATTGCTGAATGTACAGATATGGTGTTCATTATAATTTTCCAGGTATAACTGAGTAAGTTTATTTTGTATTAATTTCCTCAATCACTGAATAATTTCATTTCAAGTCTTTTCGACAATTCTTCCATCGATTATTCAAAAAACTGCTTTTCATTGCTACTAATGAGATGAGCAGTAGTTGTTCCTGTTGAAATTATTGTGCTGATGCTTTTTATCTAGCATTTTTCTTTCAAATTTCGCTTCATTTCTAATCTGATACATTGAAGTCACCAATTTTTTCATCGTGCGACTGAAATTATACACTGTTTTTTTTTTTTGAAACCAGTGCTTTCTCATTTCCAAACTTTCATATTTGTGTTGCTGGGGATGCACTCATCTTCACAGCTGATCTCTAGCCATTTCTCCACTCTCCACGGATGATGCACATCCGTGAATTATTATTGCTCATTAGGAAGAAAAGATTCATAAATTATTTTTGGCCGCCTCAAATTTTTCATTATTAGTATATGGTTCACCCTACGCTTGGGTGCCATCCAATAGAAATTTCTTTTGCGCATCGTTCTATGCTCAAAATTTTTTAAATCAAATTTGACGCATCTAAAAAGTGGTCGTTGCTTGCTTGCCAACTGATCACCTATCTATGCTGCATTTTGGCTGTCTTCAAGCAGACTTCGTCAAACTTTTTTCCACCCGATCCTCTGCAAATGTTCAATAGAATCTTGCGAAAAACTTCTGAATGCCTTCCTAAGAATTATTCAATCGTTCTATTTGTTCCTAATGCGTTTGTAGCACTTGTTATTGATTGTTTGAGTTACAGTACGTCAAGATTTTTCAGGTCAAGAGCTAGGGCGTTGTGAGCTAATCGTGACTTATTTTTCGCGCTTCTTTCAACCGTCAGGTTCTCCGAGCGGCGAACGTTTATTTGTTTTGAAAGCGAAACAAAATCAGCCACCATTCTTCCCGAACCGCAAGTACCGCGTGTGGGGCTCGCCTTATCCGACCTGCAAACGCAGAGTAACTCTAGGTATGTCTTCTTGTCGAACAGATTTTGAATGTTTCACAGGTTATACTTGGAACTATATGATATAATTAAAAATAACTTGCTTTCTAAAAATCTCGTTCGTCATTAAAACATTGACTCGCAAGATCCATCAACCAGCTTTAGAAATTGAGCTGATAACCCTTATTTTCCATTTCCCCTACTTACTATTGACAAGAGACCACTTCTTTCCCCATCGTGAATTCTATCTCCTTATAGCTAAAACGTCTTTCCCTGCGCTGCATTACCATGCATCCTTGCTCCATCACCCTCCTGTCGGTCAAACCTATAATCAAGAACATGAACAAATAGTAAAAAGTTCACATTATTGAAACTCTTTTTGGCCATGTTCACACCCATTCTCGAATATCTGCTTACTTTAAGGTACCCCGAATTTTTGTAGTCCATGGATTAAGCAACACGGAAGAAGCATTTCCTATTTTCTTTCAGCTTACGAGAGCATGAGAAACGGAGAAGCATCCTCCAAAACCTCTGCCAAAATCAGCCATAAATCCATTAAATGGAAGCGTCGTTGGGGGTGCTTCTCATAAAAGAATGTGGAAATTTAGCCATTACTTCGTTGTTTCCATTATGCAGTTCGTTGAAAGTGTCGTTGCCGTCAGTCGAGCTTTTCATGGACGATTGACAGTTTATGAAAATACATTTGAAATTCTATGAAAATTCCTATTTGACGTAATCAGTAATGACTAAATTTTTCCATAAACAGAACGTCTCATTTCGCAATTTTTTTGTTTCTACCAACTGAGATGCCGAAAAAAGAAAAATTTCTGAAATGTTTTGTTTTCGACTTAGTCACTTTTTTATCGTTGGTCGATAAAGCAATTGTGATTTTGATGGTAGTTTGATGCGATGATGACCTAGTTTCTTTCCCATTCTTTCGGGTCAGATAAACGAATTAGGGACGATGACGATAAACACGCTACTCGGCGTTTCATGTGAAATGCTTGACTGGTTTAAACCGAATACCCCATCTCGCTCGCTGTATTGACAGTCCATTTAATGAAAATTCGTGATTTCAAAACATAACTCTGCAAGTATTCACCTTAAAAAACAAATGGATTTAAGTTCTCAAAGAAATCAACGCAGTTGAAAAGGAAATAATGGATGAGACAAGAAAACATCAGGCGCTTAACGAATTTGTGTATGGACGTTTCATGTGAGAAAATTCGGTGAACCAGGAATGCTCAGGTGTAATATTCCTCCTACGGGATATTTGTTCTTATTTTAAGAAGATATCGTCACTGAACTTCTTGATCTTTCAAAAGTTTTTCTTTTTTTCGCATCATAGTGCGGGGAAAGAATAAGCTGAATGTCACCGTTGCATTACTCCTTTTTTTGAATGCAATCTTCTCAGGAAGTTTGATATTGTTTCTATACGACTTGTTAGCAAAATGGCATCAAGATAAAGAATGAGACACCTTTATCGTCGAGAAATAAAAAAGAACTAGATAAATGTGGTTTGTTTTACAGCGTGAGCAGTTACGGATTGGGCAACGGGCTCAACGGCAGCGGCAATTGGACCACACGAGGAGTGGGCGGGGTTAGCAGCGATTCATATCTACAACAAGGGGGTGGACTGTTTGCAACGAATAATCGGCAACAGGTATGCTTATACGACCATCTTCTCTATATCATTACCTTTACTTTACGGCTTGCTTCCTTATATTAGCTGAAAATACTTGCAACTTTAAATACGGCATAGGGTAGTAGGTCTTTGGAAGTGAAACGCTAAGACAAGCAGGCCTTCTCAAATGAAATTCTTCGTTTTTTGGTTGAACCCGTTCCATTCATGTGATAAATGCCAGAATAATGCTTGATAATTTTCCGCTCAACATCAAAGTGGTTAAAAGCATAAGCTTTTAGTTTGCCCTGTGCCATTTTTGTAATCTTACATAGTGTCTGATTGTATGACTTTGCATATTCTGATTGGTTTTTTGCTTGAGTACTATCGATCGTCTTGATCGATTGAGACGTTAACCGATAAGAGAACTCATTTTAAGGATCGATACGAATCGTATCCCTCAGGTGGTTTTTTCGGAGGTGCAAGCTGTGGTTGTTCATCGAGCTACGGTGGGCTATTCGGCCGAAAATGATTTATAGGTTTGACTAACAGCTCGTTTTTTTTTTTTTTGCGTTTATTTCTTGTAGCACTATTGTGGAACAAATCCCATCTAAAAATACGGTTGGAAAATCGTGCAAAAATGTCGAGTCAATTCAACCGATTCTTTTCGTTTGCAAGTTGAATACATCGACGATGGCGGACAGTTTCATGAATAGTTTCATCGGCCAATCGATCATGGATAGGTCGATGCTCATGAATGGGCTGTTTGTGTGGGATTAAGGGATCGAATTTTTATGCTCTCTTTTTCCGTCGAAATCGATGTTGTTCCAATTTGCAGTGTCAGGCATTCTATGGGAAGTTGCGATTACAAGATATTTGAATGAACAACAAGGTCACAATCTGTGCAATATGAATAAATTGTTTCTTGCGTGGACAGTGTTCTATTCCGAAGCATGTCTATGTTATGAAGCAGGAAGAAATCAAACCCCCATTTCCATCAATTTGTATGGAAACGGTCACAGACATAACAATTAGTGCCAAACTTTTAAAAAAAGTTGGTTCTTGCTATCGCTTCAATTGTAGGATGAAAATTCATCAAATTTCATTGTTTCGTCTATACTCAAAAATAAAAATTAATTTTTCGTGTAAACGATGAATGTATATTTCCAGGGCGCTGATCGTTGCAACGGCATCATCCATTGCCTCTACTAATGAAACTTTGCCGCTATATGATGACATTCCAAAGTTGCTTTGCTACATCAATCGTGTTCTTCAAAAGTGCTTCTCTCGATGTGTCGACCACCTCATCAATAAGTGCCCCAATAACTTATATAAATTCAACAAATCTCCAGCAAGATATTCAGCCAACAATGAGGTAAATGTTCTCACTGAATTTTGTTGTTGGTCGTGAGTGATCATTTTAAGGAACTGATTTGGCTACCAAAAATACGAACCTACCACATGGTAGCTGGAAACAAAGTTTTGTGATATGTAAACTGTTCTTTCGGGAATCGTTTCACACTTTGCAGCGCTTTTGCAATTGCTGTAAAATATCTGCTGTGATGTTCATAACTTGGCGACAGCGTATGCAGATATGCAGAAAGTGAGCACGAAAACGTGCTAGGAAGTTCGCAAAGAATCTGAAGGCGCTTGAACAACAATTTCTTGGTTTTTCCTCAAGAAAACAAACTGCCAGAAAATCACCGCAACATCAAAAATAATCGTAAAAGGTCAATAAACTCCCAGATATAAGTCGTCCTGGTGAAAGCGATGGTGAACATTAACATCACGGAACGAGGTTATTATCGTCGATGAGTCAAAAATCGGCTTTTTCCTTGTAAGAAACTCAGAGTGTCGAAGAAAAAAAGAAATCAACTTCACAGACAAAAGTCTCAAGAAAGATTGCATGGCCAAATATATGACTTTATTCCTTTACTGTTCTCCCCACTTTAGTTTGCTTTAAAAAGTTCACATATGAATAAAAGCAAAAATTTTAGTTTCTCGTCAAGTGAATTCAACGAGGCTGGCTTAGGCAGCGATCTAGAAGAAACTGAACGCTAAGAACAACATAAAAAAGCATCGCTTGAGTCCGACAGTTTCCTGATGCTGGGAGGTTCATGTCGAGAATCTCGTTTTTTGATATCACGGAGTGTACATACCTTCCTTTTTCCATTCCCTTCAAATCCCATCGCGTTCTTTACAGAATTTGCGAATGCTGCAGGTCATGAACATTAACAGCGGCTCACACTTATTTAAACTCACTCCTTCCCACTACACCTTCCCCACCACTGATGACATGACGGAAAATTCAGGTGGGTTCAGAGTACCTGCGGAACCTAGCATAAAACATTCACGATACATGAAAAACTAGACAAACTATGAATTTTGAGTGTGACCTCCATTCGCTGATTTGTTGAATATCGTCGAAAGTACAGTGCGGTGGAAATTTTCAATTTCGTCACAATGGAATTTAACATGCGGAGCCCCCAGGAATGAAACGTCTCGCAACCGTGCTTTTCGAGCGTACTATAAATCAGCATCTGACTGTATTTTGGCCGTCTCTGCTACGTCATTCTTCCCCCAATTGTTTTTGCTACCCATATCAACTAGAGGACTAGTTGTTATTGCTTCTTCAGCAAAGCACCGTCTTCGCTAAACCTAAGCGGTTAGCTGTAGAGAACAATAGCAGCAGAAGTATGGTGCAACCTCTGTCGACAATCTCATGTATTCTAACTCCATCATTCTTCATCCTTCAGATCGTTGGATTACACCACTGCAACCTTTATTCCTATCCAGCTCAAATAACAACGATACAATAACGCCTAAAAGTGAATCAACTAGGCTTGGGGTAAACCTTGTCGGGAATGAAGGATTCTTCGTTTCACTAAGCAACATACCACTACGGAAACCTACCCCAGCCGAACACTGCTTGCCTCTGGAAAATTCCATGCCCAGCTAAGGAAGCTGGTTCTTCTTTAAGAGGATAGCGCCCAGTTTTTGAAGGCGAAAAAAGATAACTACTTCGCGGTAAACTAGGAAAAACTGAATTCATTTCACAACTTTTGAGCGTTCTATGTGACCTTTTCTTAAAAAAATCGCCTGACAGTCGGCAAAACATTCTAAGAAGAAAGATATCAAAAACTGTCTGTTTTCATGCGGAGATAACCAGTCGTTACGTTCAGATTGAGGCGGTTCTTGCTCGTCGAGACCCATCTATCCCTCTGGCCAAAAATAATCTTAAGTACACTGTAGTTTGAAGTTATGTTTCCAGCTGCTTCTCCTATGAGATATATTCAATGACGTTATTTGCTTTCTAATATTTGTTTTTTCATATATTCTAAATTAGTGATGTGAAGTGCTGCTTGAAATACCTGACCAATTTCTAACAGTTGCATTTTGAGGAATCGGACGTATGCTTACCACCAAACAACGATACCGTCGAACGCACCAGGATCAGCGAGTCGCTTACACACGCTCCATCTTTTGTTGGGATAGTTGTTCAGCGAACACCGTTGAGGAAGCTTGCTGAGTTGCCTAACAATTGTGTCACACAGATTCCCTTCAATGTCATTCCGAGGCTTGTGCCGTTGTATGCAGCTCAAGGTAGAATATCTTTGTGGTGTGAAGTTACAAAGGAAATGGAATCTTTGAATGAGAACAAGTCGCTATCAATAAAAGGAGTGAAGAGATTAACTGAAAATTTCCATGTGTTTAATTTTCTAATATTACGATCCCAAATAACGGAGATATTAATGTAAATGTTGCATGCAAGGCTGCATAAAATTTATCGAGTGGGCTAAACAGCGGGCACTCCGAGATGACTGGACTTGAAGGGTAATAAGACGTGATGAAATTTCGCAAATTCAATTTTCCGAAATGCATACTTTTTTGACTGCAGGAGGGACTTTTCCGACCACCAGAAGACAAAGATCATTACTTTCTCATAAGAACAGATTTTCATCATAGAATTATGAAAATGCATTGATATCACTTTTGTGAATGAAGTGTTCATAAACATTTTTAAGCTTCATCGAGTTCGTCACGAGGAAGCGTTCGCCTCAGTCCACACTATTCAATGACAACTCTAACGGTCACGGATCTGCTGACAACCTGTGGAACTCTATTCACTCGTCCACCTTATTCTCCTTGTTTGTCAAGGAAAATGGTCGACGAGCTGTTTCGTTCATGTTGCCAGCAGCATGTAAGTAGTACACATTAAATATGACTGCAAGTCTTGATCGAGTAGGGGAAACATGTGAGAAAGTCATGAGCCTCGGCTGTCACCCGAACCACGCTTTCAAATACGATTTTTATGTCCGCACATTGAATTGGCACCAGGGACAGACTGTGAGGCGAAACGTAATTGTCGAGATTTTTGTTCGTTGGCATATTGAATTCAGCAGATTTATTTCTGCTGCTTTATATTAATGTCTCTACTGCTTCATATTAATATGCTGTATGATTTTAAACGAATTCCTTCATGGAGAGTAGCGATTCGGTTACAAAATGAATAGGTTCGGCCACTTGCTAAGTTGTTTTCCTTGACCAGCCATCAGTTCCTAGAGATTCGGCCCTGTCATTTTAATGAGATAGAGCAAAAAGAGCAAGCGTTTCTTTGAGTAGAAATTTAATAATTGCTTCTCAGAGAAGCCGCCATAGGAAATCCTCAGTCCGAATATTGTTTTGTGGCTATCTTATTGGTCAACTTTTTCAGATGCCTTCAAACTGGCACAATATATATACGTATGAGCATCATGAGCGTGTCGCAGCCGAAATACTCAACGAGGCTATACAGCAGGACCACTGTGACCTGAAACTCGTGACGGACATTTTTCGCTGTGCAAATCGCAGTGAAACAACCGTAACTTCTGCAACTATCTTGGATTGGCTGACTTGGAATTTTGTGTGGGCAGCAGGTAAATATTGCGCAGGTAAATATTACATCTGCTTATTTAATGTCGAAGTAAAGGTGCAAAAGTAAGTTGATATCAAAAATGAAAAAATTGCCGACTAAAGTCAACTAGGTGGATGCTAAATTGAGCAAAAATTCACGATATATCATGACACTAACACGATGTTAGTTAGGCCCAATGAATGCCGATGGGCGGATTTCTGATTTGAGATTCGTGGCAATAGTTAAAATTATGCAAAGCTATACGATTGCTTCGAATAATTTTCTCCTGAGCAATAGGGAGTAAAAAATATGGAATTTGCTTTGCTTAACCGAAATTTGTGGTAGTTCAATGTAACGCTGATCGCTTTAGCAAAAAATTTGTTAGGATTTTTGGGCGCTTTTTAATCAGTTGTTATTAATTATGACATTGCGATTCTTAGATACTCGACATCTGAATCTTGAATATACTCATAGAGATAGGGCTAAGAAAAAGGAATGTAAAGCGAAGAATTGGTACTTTCATAGTTTGATTCAATACGTAGAGTTCTGCTGTGCCATCTGCTACCACTCCCAATGAAAACATTTTGAAATACCAGCATCGACACTAGAACTTCTAGATCTAATTGACTGTTATGGACGAGCACTAATGATTTCTTCTCTAAACATTCCTAAGTTTACAGATGTCTTCATATTTGCGACATCGGTCAGTCGGGCGACCGTATAAGCATTTTAGAGAAGAACGACTTGATGTGTCTCAGCAATTGGAATGTCATCATTGATTGTATGCGCGCTGTGGTTTACAAACCATTAACTAACCCATCCACCATAAATTCTATTCGCATTTATAATATATTCAAGGAGTATAGTGAGAAATCCTAAAGGTATTCCAATTCCTACAGATATTCTTATTATTAACACGTGATTGATTAAGGTGCTTCATTTCTTGAAATCAACTCATTCGTGCCATTATAGATCATAAATGTAATATTTATCTATGCACATACGTTAATGGTTTATTGCATCAGTGACCGAAAAATACAGCACATGTTAATGAATTTTTTAAATTTAATCTTTCAAGTTACATATATGCCATTTTATAGAACATCGTACGTATTTGTCTGTTTAAAGTGATAACAAGCAATATTTATTTTTCGAATATATTTTATTCTGTTTTTGATTTCTTTTAATGTTACTAATATTACTGTTTCGTTCAAAAAAGTCCTTCAGGGTGACTTTTTTCTGTTCTATTATGTTTATATGTTTATAGTAATAAGCAATATCGGGTGTATTTTTGAACGGTATATTTTCCATACACAAATACTTGTATTGATCCCAGGTTGCTTTTCTCTTTCTATCTCCTCCTTATGTATTTCTTTCACTCAATCATTTCTTTCCGTTTAATTGAATCGCTTATAGCAGTTCCATGCCTTCAGTCGGATGAGCTTTCCGTTTACGATGATTAAAACACAGAAAGCGTTTCTCAGTGACAGGAAATTTCGAACATGATAAGTAAAAATGAAATTTTTTTCGAGTATTTATTAGGGATATCCAATTTATAAAATTGATTTTGTCTACTAAGTGATTCGAAAGGAATTAGGTTGTAAACCTTGCAATGTAGGATAGAGGAATCGATGGCGACGTCGCTGAAGTACCTTGCAAAATATTATTGGTACGGCCGCTCTATTTATCTCGTATCCACGAAAAGGTGATGCGCTGAAACCATATATTTTACATCTGTGGAACGCTGAGTATAGCCAAAAACGAAAATTGCTGGTCGAAATTGAACAAAACTCCAGCGGCGGTATCGGTCTTATGATTTGTAATCGTAAACAACCCACGCTAGAGGGGATGAACCTGAGATGTTTCACCAAAATAAAAAAGTTAGTAATATTTGATGGAAATTTATACGTCATTAAGCGATACGAAGAAATGAATTCATTGGTCGGTATAGTATTGTGAGCTGAAATGACTGAAATTAGGGAAGTTCCACATTGTATCTTATATTTGTTGCCAAAGAGCCTTCCTAACGGTCAAACTCGTCTTTTTGCATTTACAATCGCAATTTTATTAACTGTTATGGAAGATGTCAACAAATTGTTTTATTATTTTCATATTTATTTGAATACTAATCGACTAATATTTTGCCGTTATCGCTTATTACTCTGTATTATGGCTTTTCTCATTGTACAAAATGACTTTGGTGGTGACGCCAATGTTAATAAAGCTTCATCAATATGGGAGACAACTTATTTCCTTGGAGGCATCTAATAATTGAAAGGCTAATATTAATTTGGGAGAAAGGTAAGTGAATACCTTTCTTTGTTCGCAGACACGATAACAAATCGTTATTGATACGACTATATGATACTAGACTGATATGATAGGCCAACGAATTTCTTTGCTTGGCATTGCAGTTGATATGGTGAATGAAATAACAATTAGGTAAGACGAACATTTTACTAACATCACATGCATATTGCTCTGTGAATTAAAGCAAAAACGGTTCATAAGAAGGAGAGCTACAAAATTTTATTTCAGCCAATTGAGTTACTTTTTTTCAGAGCAAACTTCCATCTGCGTATATTCACAATTGCCTGCTACACACAGAAGTTCCATATTAAGCCAGAATTCGTTCATTCCTATCTCAACTTAGCTGCAAAAATTAAGCATGGAAAGAATTATATATAGCTCGGAAAGAAGTGGAAAAAGAGGTCAACCTTAGCTTACAAGCATGTTTGTTTGAAACTGAGCGCATTTTGTTTTGTGTAATCGGAAAACTTATGTCTAAGAGGATGCTAACGTCATGTCCTAGGATCTATGAAGGGGTTATGTTCCCTGAACCCTGAAGGAATTCATGGCGAAGAGACCTTCAATTTTATCTCATGAATAATCTAAACCGGCCGATAACTTCAATATTTGCGATTCCTCGCCAAATGCTCAGTACGTAATGTACAGTAGTTTCAAGCTTATTGGAACTGTTAACGTTACACTTGAACTTGAGTGTATTTATGAACAGTTGGAAATTGTTATGAACATACTATTTATCCCATTTGAGATGACTAATTTTTAAGTACAACCTGCTGCAGTAAATTGCTGTTTTTGGCATATCTTTTGAAAAAATTTTCGATTGAGTTAGACCATTATGAATGGTTGTGTTAAAAAGAACATCCGAAAGCTTAGGTGCGGAATGAATCCAGTCTCAGTCCCACTCTCCATCGCAATAATGCGGAGGTCGATTTAATCATAACCACAAAAATGCGTGGACGATTTTTACTATTATCTAGCAATTGTTACAATCCTCAGACAAGCGCGAAGCAAACAAAAACGCTGTGAACATTAACAACTGCTTATTTCATTAAAGGCTGAGTAGAAAATTCCGGGCCCTGTCATCCCGTGCAGCCAGAGATGCTATGCTGAATTAGTTAAACAAAATTTTTTGCTAAGCTGTATAACGGCCTGTCCTTTTCCACATGAGTATTCCCTCTCCCAATTTTCGAACGATTTATTATTACACTGCTGGGAGCTAGAGCTTTTGATAGAGTAATTGTCGTCAACAAAACGAAATTGCGGGTCGTATGTAAACGCCAGAAAAGAAAACAACAAGATCGCTAGTTTATTAGAAGAAGGAACGAGAGGGCTAAGAGTCACGATGTATGTGGAATAAAACTTATAAATTACGGCAATACAGGCCTGTAGCAACACAAACAATATAAAAGCAGTAAACAGGACATCGACAATTATAAAAGACGACACGGATTGGGGAGTAGGTTGTGGGACGTGAGCGATATGACACACTATGGGCGCTATAAAGCTGCTCTACAAATAAAGCTATGTAACAATTATGCCAGGGTTTGAAACAACGGAGGCAGGTACACGTATTTTTACGAGAAACGAGGTGTCGGACGATTGCATTTGTGTCGACCACCAGGTTATGTAAAGAATGTCAAAAAACCACTGTCTAATGCGTGCGGGTTCAGAGATTTTCACCACGATTTGTCTTTCTTGGGCCGTCGATAATTCTTTCTTTATGCTTTTCAACTTCTCTGCTGGACTCGAAACTGCTTGAGATCTTCAGCAGTCAACGTTATATAAATGCAAACTGGCCTGATTCCAAAAGGGCTCGTCCACTTGCGCCCTCCTTTTGTCAAGCAATCTACTAACCTCGGCTTGTAGAGAACGACGGCATCACGGTTGCGAACCGCGAACGGAGTGAGCTCGTGCCGCACATTGCGTACGCATCACTACCGTACTCTGCATCCTGCAAGCGAATACTAACACCCCTCACGTGAACTCATAAAGTTGTAATGGAAACATGAGATGAACAACAGGGGCAAGCCCCGTTTACTAAATATACTAAATATACACGAATTGATGGGTTCCAGCTATTGTTATTGATTGGGTTAGTGGAAGTGCTCGTTTGAAATCAACAGAAGAGCATTGCCACTACCTTTATGAAACCGTTACCTGCAAAGATTCTAGAATAGAATATGCTTACTTTGCATCTATCAGTCCCACCTTTATCCATTGGGTAGTCGAAAAGGATTCCACCTTCGTTCCTTTCGTCCTGGATGTCTACTATCTTATACGTGTTGAGCTCGATATTGGCAGAGTGCATTGATCAATTTTCTATTGTTCAACACTGCAAATAAATTCATCAAAAATTCGAATTCTTCATTGAGACAATGACCACAGTTATTTCTACCTAATCAATAAATAATATAGTTTCCGATCATAGATCATCTACTGCAAATGATCGGAGTAGATCATTCGCTGGGTCCATCGAGTTTCGCCAAAGTGAAAGTCTAAGTCTTCTAAGGAAATACGCATAAGGGTCTTGTTTTCAATGCAGAAACATCGCAATGCGATTTTAAAGAGAATGTGCTTTCCTGTCGAAGTAAGTTTTCTTACGTTTTATTTCGTTAGCTTTATTGTTAATTCATTAGAGGTCTGGAAATATTAGAATTCACTATAATCATATGTGAAGTGCCGAATTTGCTGGATGGGTATCGTAAAATTGATGTCCCATTTAATTTTTTCTCATTGATTGGACACTAAAATGAAATGAGAGTATGAGCTTTTGCTTGGATACTCTTTCCAGCAACTCTGTAGCATTATATTACATTGGAAAAGGTTTTAATATTATTGCTTATAATCGTAACTAAATAAAAGCGATAAGTGAACCATTTGCTTTGCCTCGTCTTTTGAGCAGTCGCTGTATGAAAAAGAATATGTCTATTCGCTAGGTCGACCCTGTCGGTTCCACGTCTTAAAAGTTCTGCTTAATTTCTCTTCGATTTTGTAGCATTATATGGGACGAAGCTTTTTGTGACTTTAGATCCATTTAATTGTACGGGACGCAAGGATTGCGCATATGCGAACGGCTGCACAAGTGTCTTCTGGTACTGTTCTGGGGGATCTGTCTCGTTGCCGCAGTGTAGCACGGAACGTACTTCCATAGTGAATCTTTACGGGTGGACTTTTTCTCTAACTGACAATGAGGTTTTTAGTGGCAAGGATGGGAGGGGTAGGAGACGGTTGTATGATTTTTGGCTTTATAAAAAATAAAATGAAATAAAATAAATGAAGTAGAATAGAATAGAATTTAAAAAAAAACTAAAATAAAATTAAAATAAATGAGTAAAATAAAATGAAATAGAATAAATAAGGCAAACAAAATAAATGAAATCAAAAAAAAAGAAACAGAATAAAATAAAATAAAATGTATAGGATAAAATAAAATGAAATGAAGTGAATAGAATAAAATAAAAGAAATAAAATGAAGTGAAATAATATAAAACAAAACAAAATAGAATAAAATGAAATAAAAAAATAAAGTGAAATAAAATAGAGTGGAATAAAATGAAATAAAATAGAATATGATATGAACGACCGCATCACTTATCCGAAGTGAGCAGGAGCCCAAACCAGACCAGGCGTGCAGAAGCAACGCAGGAACGCACAACGGACTGGTGGAGAGTTCAATGTTCAATATTAGCGTTTGATTATCTACATCAAACAATTGCTATCGAACCTTGCGGTATGCGCAATACAACGAATTATTTTGACATATTGTGGTTATTTTTTCAGTTGTAACGGGGACCGGGAAGGTGTGATTTACAACTCGCAAAAAGAATGTGATGCAAAATCTAATATGACTGACAAGCATAACTTAAAAACAGTGAATTTATTGAACTGATTTGCAGTCAAAATCTGTTCTACCTCATTAAACAAGTGGTCGATAACTTTTCTGATGCAGTAATGTCAAGAAATGTTCCCATCAAAGTTTTCGAGTTCCTGTGATGGGCATTAGTATTCGCATAGAGAATGCAGAGTACGGTAGTGGTGCGTATGCAATGGGCAGCGCAAGCTCAGCTCCACACTGCTGACAACCAGAAATGATGCACAAGTTCAAAAGAGAAATTCAAGAGTAAACAATAACGATACAAACGTAACATGGTTGTGCCCCCTCACGAACAGCCACGCCGCTTTAATGAAACGATATAGTCGCTACGGCAAGAGGTCAACTCCGACTGTTTCGTGAGTTACCGCGTTAAGGCGCATTTCGATTCCAAGTCTCTAGCAGCTCAATAGTCCACATGTCTTCGCGACAACCACTTTGGCGGATTCCTTTGCAAATATTAGTATAGGAGCCACATTAAAAGATTCAATTTCTGTGCTGCAACCAGTGCATTCTGGATTGCTAGTTGCTCCATTTAGTGTGTTGAGTACCGTGTCAACCTCTACAGGATCAAATACTTTCTTGTAATCGACGAACGCGAGACAGAGAGGTATCTGAAATCCTTGCATTCTTCTAGCAGTTGACGGATCAAATGTATGTGCTTGCTCCTGATTAGCCGGTGCGAAAGCCTGATGGCTTTTTGTTTGTAAACCGATCCAGGTCTTTGATGATGTGGTCCAGAATGAAGTCCGTGGGCGACTTGTATATCTGAGATAGCAGCATGTTTGGCCGATAGTTGCTGAGTATTCCAGGGGCCCCATTCCTTCATCAGCAGTATTGTTCTTGAAATCTTTCATGCAGCAGAGCTTCTGTTGCTCCTGCAGCACCTGCTGAATCGAATTGATAGTGCCTCAAAAGGTTCCGTTTCCTCGACTTTTAGATATACGGGACGGTTGCTATCATTTTCCGGGCACTTACCTATCATGAGTTGCCCTAACTGCTAACTGCACGTCGTCTCGCGTGATTTCTGGTATGGGCGCTCTGTCAGCAGTGGAGTGAGTTCTCACTGTGGGCACTTTTGGAAGAGGCCAACTCCCTGTAGAACCACTCATTTCGGAGATTTCTATTCTGTGTGCAAAGCTGTTTTAGAATTTTGCCTATTACGTTTTCGAGTGCCGCTGGTAGGTTTCACCTCAGACTGACATCTCTTCCCACCTTCTCTGTGCTTGCCTCATTTATCGCAGCCCGTTTGAGCCTTCAGGATTGTCTTTTGTATTTGTCTAGATGTTTCTGCTTAGCGCTTTATACTCATCGCCATCAAATCTGCGAAGCTTTCATATGTGATTTTGTTGCCACTAACTGAACTGTTTCAGATGTAATCTACTGACTAAACTTTGGCTTTGCAGCAGTGCCTCAAACTTTACTGCTTTTTTTATTATTTTGCCGATGAATTCCTTGTAGTCCTCATCAATTTTTTTTAGTGGGTTCATTCGAAATTCATTTGAGGATATATTGACTTTGAGCAGATATGCATCAAAACATGGTTCAAGAGTGCTTTCTGTGATCTTAGGATATGATTCTCTCCCGTAATATTAACTAGAATTGTTGCGCGAAGAAGCCGAACCCATTTTTTAAATTTCTTTTCTCGCCTATGACTGAGGAACAAAAAACTTCTCCCTTCTTGCTGTATTTGTTAGTTAATAGTCGATTTGGAGGTTTTTCCATCAGGTCTGCTAGTCATTCACTGTCGCTCCACCCTCTTCCTGGAAATCGTGTTCATGGCGAGTAAGTAGTATTGTTCGGCGTAGTCGACTACGCGTATGCCACGCTCATTCATGAATCCAGTGGGAATAGGCCAACAAGCGTTCTTTTTGTTAGTCGAGTATACCGATTATTGCATTCAAATGCTCTTAAACTACAATATTAGTCGACCTCGCTCTCAGAGCTGCCTCGCTATCACCGGGATCGCCATAGACGTTTTCTGGTTCTTCGCCTTCAGCTTGTAGGGTGGTTCGGTACACCTGTACACCCGTACAAGCTTCAGCGACCCTTTCTCATGCAGATTGGGTTCTAGACCGGCTGTACGTGGAGAGGGAGCTTTGTGCTTTTTATTAACGGTGCCATCTTTGGCTTCACGGTGAATTCGTTGCTTCCTGTTCTTCCTCTGTTGCCTTCAGCCTATTCAGGGAGTGCCTGTTCACCACTATTCCATTCTGCTGACAGTTTTTTCATCCTCCTCATCTCACAAATTTCGGCAACGTTCATTTTGATCTCATTCGATTGCTTAAATATGCATCCACTAGGCGCCTCAAATTCCGAATGAGCACATGTTTGATTTGCTGCCCCTTCCTAACGCTGCAGGTGTGGGTGTGTCGTGGAACATCGGGGCACTCATCCACAGCAGTCGCAGGTCCTTCTATTTGCTCCGAAGAGTTTTTAAAGATAAGGATTTTGCAGCAGTCTGCTCGAGCTGATAACACTCGTGTCCTGTTGCAGCATCCGCCATAAGAGTGACCTTCCTCTAGCAGTCCGGTTCTCGCTTCGATCTCAAAGTATGCTTCTCTGATCCTTTTCCAGCCAAAGAAAACCTTCAGGGGAGAAGGAGCAGCTGTCTTTTTCGGCAGAGCCAACTCGCCGGTCATGAGGTTGTCGCCGAGTATTAGTGATCATTTTTAAGGATTGATGTGCCATTACCGGACTTAGCCACACTGTCGTGAGCCTCACCGCCACACTGTCAGCGGCTGCTTATTCAATATGTTCACAGATGACTGGCATATCTGCCGGCTATTCCCCTATCCTTAACCTATACGCACGCCGGATGTCTCCTTGTTATGCACACTGATCTTGTGATACAGCAATTATTATAATTTAGTTCTTTCACTGTGGGCACACAGTTTCAATTCTGGCTGATAAAACACACTCTCAGGTGCACACTCCATGTAAAATTCATCCCTTCAACACTGACCGTAAGTCAGCGAGTGTAGCAAGCAGATCGGATAACTACAACTTTCATGTAATTTTGTCGGTGCGATACTGAAAGATATCCAATGACAAGAATATCAGAAGGGTTTCACAGCATGTTCGGTGAGGGGATAAGGCAAATTCTGAATGAAAGTAAGATTTGCGCATTCCGAATCCACCTATTATCCGTTGCAACGAGAAAAAGCATGCACATCGAGATCTCTCCAAACATCAATGTTAGTTCATAGTTGCACATGCGACGACCGGCATATCAAGGAAAGAAATAAAACGGAAAAATGCACCGTTATTTGAAAAATTTTGAGTGGCCGCTCAATTATATTTGAACTATACTTTGTTGGTTATTGTTCATGGCCTTTTACAATATGATTTAAAGCTTAATTTACATAGAGACACGCATGTTCATCGTCTCTTTTTTGATGAGTGGCCGCTCAACTAGCGTGCGGTATGTCAGATCTATCCGCTATCGATTGCGTGATGGGAAGAAAATAGTAAGAATAAAACAGTTGTCCGCCCGTATAAATTGGTTTTTTAATCGTCCATCCGACAATGGAAACTGTTTTCACCGAAAAAAGAGCAGGGGATGAAAACAATCAATGCTGAGTCATCAACGTCACAATTCTGATCGGAGAAGAAAAATACATGAATCTGAGCGGAAAGTAAGTAAGATTGCACTTCAATTTCTATTTGTTTATATTCGAAAATTTGAAAACAGATTAATGAAAGATAAGTTAATCGTTTATTTTCCATGTAGCGAACAACAAATGAAGTGCGTCTGGGGGGGGGAGTCGATGGACTTTAACTGATCGGTTGGCTCCTCCGCGAGTGTACAAGTGAAAACACAATCGTAGTAGTGTTTATGAACGAATAAGCACGAATACAGATGAGGTTATAATACAACAGCTTCACAATACAAGTTCGTCGTTTCAGTAGCACAATGTGACAATCAAGATTTGACCTCACGTATATTTGCCACACAAGACGGGGTTTTCTTCTTTTATCGCGAGAGTCTCGAAATACGGGTGAGAGTTTTGGTCTCTTCGTTTAGCTGTCTGTTCGCTATAAATGAATATCGGGTCGTTCGAACTGGATAAAAGAGAACTCGAAATATCGAAAGTCTTAAACAGGCCTGATCGCGGGCTCGTCCACTTGTGCCCCTTCTGGATCGGTCACCGTTTTCGTCCCAAGTTTGATTACTTGGTACTGCGGGCTCGCCACCCGTCGGACCTCAAACTTGGGTAATTAAACCTTGTGTTCGAGTAAACAATGAAGCGATATGCGACACAACAAATGAACATGATATAGTGAATCGTTGGAACTTCAAACAGGTCTAGTAAAAGCTAATATCTGGAGTAGAGAGATTGTAGGTCTAGTGACAATTCGTAACACAAATCGTAGGAACAGTTTTTACAAGAGGATTAACTGAACAAATACACAAGCTAAGAGTTAAATGAAGAATTCGGTCGAATATATGAGAAGCTGAGCCCAATGCGTCTTCACTGTCGGTCATTGAGCGAGTTGAATGAACGATTTAAGCTTGTGAGAGGCGTGAACTGTTGAGGGCATCATGAGCGGCGCATCTGGTGTTATTCATAGATCGGTGTCTTAGCATTTAGTGATAGTCAATGTATTCGTCGTGACTTGCTCTTCTTATGCCATTCATGATGCCCCCCTCTTTGATTGATATCTCCGGCTCTCCAGCTGCATCGGTATCGTAAACAGACGTAGCGCTTTCGCGAATGTTCGCGACATTTCACTTTCCGAGCGGGTTCTAAGAAGGGGAATTTTTGAAAGGCGAAATTTTTAGAGTGTGCTCAGAGCCCATTTCCTTCTTTTTTTCCGATCACGTTTTTTTACGTAATATATCGACAATATTGTTGAGAAACATGTTTTGTAGATTTTATGGGTGTTAAAATCGCTCGCATTACTGTTGCTCTATGATCCTTTAGAATTTCAAAAATTTGGATCAATTTCACTGCAGACTACGCTTTGTATTCATACATTACAAGATAATCGTCGCAGATATGTGGGTTATTCCCAATTTTGCAGCAGGCGAGTGATGAGAAGTGTTAAAAGTAGTGACATATCAAAGAAATCAACTCAGGAAGCTTCAATGAAATAAGCATTTATGAATGAGTATTCAAGAGTTCGCAAAATGAGTTCCATTTGTTGAGACCGTCGAGTACACCGATCTCTAAATTTTTAAATTTTTATGAAAATGAGGTCATGTCTAAATCTCGCTGGTTATGATATCGCCAAAAGTGTGCATTTTTTATGCAGACTGCATAACGTTGCTGTGGAAAAGCAGGGATTTTTAGACGATATGCACAATTTTCGCCATATGCAGGGACCCAATATTTATTAAGATGCGTGTTACTGTCAAGTGCCTGATTCAGCGTCCTATAGATACGAAATTGAGTAAACGAGATAGGGAATACCATAGCAAAGAGAGCTTCTTGGAAGTATTTGATGTTAGAGTGCGAAGCAAAATATTCGCCTCAAATGGAATCTTTTTATTTGGCGTCTACTTTGTAGCAAGTGTGATATTTAATACAATATACCAAATGTTATACTCTTTTTGCAAGTGAAGGATATATAACATTTTTGTATGATGCTAGCAACGGCGTTCTACGCCATCAGCATATGAATACACTACATTAGCCTGAAAATAAATGGCTTTAAACGTTCATTTGATGCAAATTTGCATATGAAACAGTCGGCGAATCAATCTCAGCTGCGGGCATTATTAAGCTTTCCGCTAAAATGATGCTCTCTAGTTAATCAAACTCGCAACTGATGTCGGAATTTGCCTTGGTAAAATGTTACTTTATTTGACATCTGCTGTACTTAGAGGCAATATTATTTTAAACCAACAGCATCATACCGAATTAAAGTAAAACATAAGGAAGTTTTGTTTCCTTAATTGCTATCTCTCTCAGAATTTTAAGGTGCTCGAAGTATAAGCGAGACGAATGAAACGGAAAATGTTTCGATGACCGTTTGCCCTTATAGCAGCGACATGCATTGGGATCGCATAAATTAATGTCCCTATTCCGACGTCGAATTGAAATGACTCAGATTTTCGAGTTACTGCTTCCCACATTTGGACGGTTATGCCATGCGATGAATTTTTTAGGTATCCTCTTTGTCTGTCTACAAGTTTCAAAATCCGCTTTCTTTTTTGTGCTGCATGAGGATAACCAAATTTCAGAATCCTGCTTACCAAATTTCCTAATAATGGTTAGTTCATCTTGATCCTATACTATTTCCGCTTATTTGTCTGCGAAGTTGTTATGTTTCAGCAATAGGTTATGAGGTGCATATTGGAGCAAAACAAAAGATCTAGCTCATGTTGTATTTACATTAAGTGCCAATGGATGCACAGCGACACTTTTCGAAAACCGCTATTGCCTGCAATGAATGTCAGCGATTTTTAGCTAATTCTTTACAGATTGAAGGCATTATGTGAACACCTAAAACCACTCACTTAAATTAACGTCCAAGATTGATTAAAACTTTATACTAATAGCATTCAAGATTGGATAAGTGACGCTGTGTTTGTTCCAAAGATTATGATCTTTTCCTCACGCTGATTTTTTTGTTGCGGAAGTTGTTGGTTCTACTCTCAATGATTATGTCGGCATTAAGCTGCATGGGTGGTGGAAGAGGTCGGTGTGGTGGAGAAGGCATGCAGTGTTGTTGCCCTCGGCCAATGCCCATAGGTGAGTATGTGGTGGAGGAGGAGGCGCGGATGTATGAGAGGATGAGGGTATGTTTGCTCACTTTCCATTCATATGCAATATGACTCTTTTTAAAGGTAGTAAAACCGCTCTTTTTTGCGTAATTAAACCGCTCATTGCTGCAAATTCACCGTTGATACCTGCTTGAACGTATCAAAGGTGAATTTGTGAAGTTTCTTCAAACTAACCGAACAGAAATTTCTCTCTTACTTTCTGTTAGTACCATCAGAGTCCCTTCTAATAACCGTATTTGCTTAAATATCCAATATTCAACTCTTCAGATTACTACTGTCTAGATAGAAATTTCATTGGTTATCAAGGAAAATCCCAATCTTTAACATGCTTTCGTATCTTATCTCAGATTCTGAAAAGGGAGCGAATGTATAAAATTGCACTCAACAGCGACCAGGATAAGACATGAGAAGTAACGAATTGTTTTGCAGTGGGATTTGCAAAAATACGTTCGCAATATTTCTCCAAACACTTTCCCATTTGTTTTATTGTAGCGCCAAAATGTATTTCTACGTAATTTCTGCTGGTTATTCTTTTTAGCTGCCAATATTTTGGACGTTACTAACAACCAACTCTAAAGTTGTTTTCAAGGGTACTAGTGATTCCGGGAAGCGGCTTTCCGGGTGGAGGCATCTGAGGCAGATGCGCTTTGCAGGGATAAGGCGGTGGCTACTCATTTGTGCGTGGCCGCAAAAATGGTGGCGTTGGCTACGTCGGATAACCTCTAGTCGATCTTCAGATTCTTGGCGATTGTCTGTAAATGCGTGAAATCTCATCCTGCAGTTTTTATAAAATTGATAATGATTGAATTAAACTGTAGATATGCTGAGTAATGAGTTGAAAATTCCTTCAGCGTAATTCGTGTGAAAGGCTTATTTCGTGCATGACACATTTAAATTATTCAAATTATTCGACTTCATAAGGAGGCATAAACATTTCTATGACATTTGTCACCGTCCGATTGTGCGCATAGCCGTATTAGCACAACACGTAACATTAACGAACTTCTTCGTCAGGCATAGCTATGTGTCCCACTTTTCGTGCTACTTTCACAAATGCCATCGTGACTGGTTGCCTCAGACTCTTCAACAGCACAGTTACATACTAAGCCTACATCGGAAAGCATTCTGATACGAAATCCCATAGATGTGAGAAACACGTATGCAACAATGATCTTATGAGGTGCACAGATATCCATTACCGAATAGTCATTATTTAAGTGAAGAGTATATGTTGTATAGATAGTAGTGTAATAGAAAGTTATGCATTGATGAAAAGACACGGGGGAGGATTGTATATTGTGAACGTAGATGCTGTATTATCTTGCACAGGTGGCTGTTTTATTGGTATAGAGTAAAGAAAAGCAAAGCAGTGTTTTTATCTTAGTTCTTTTGCATAATTGCTGAAAATCGTCAGGGCAAATATTTCAAGCATAGAATATTATCAGCTCAAAGTGTACACTGCAGTCATCTCTGCCTCCAACTATTTTAGCCTGAAGGTTCATCACATATTTGCATCGTGCTCCCAGCTGCGAATTTCCATCTATATTCTGCGGAGTGGTGTGTTATAAGTGATTGCAGTTTTGCTCAGTGGGCTAAAATTTAGCACTCTATTTTCTTTGAAATATTAACATTCTTTCTAGACCCTCACCTAGACCTTAAAGATGCAGGAAATGATAAAGTCAGCTTCATTTGTTCCTTCTTCCTACTACTGAAGAAATTAAAGCCGAAATTTTGTGTTGAGTTCAGGAGTAAAAGAATGATCACTGAATAACATTTCAAATTAACAAATTTGCGCTGGTAAGCATTTGAACAGGAACAGTTGTGTAATGCGGACAAGTGTTAACAAATTGTCCACTGTAAGATTATACTCATATTCAAAGTGAGTGAGCTTTTAAAAAAACCTATACAACAGCTGTACATTCTGTTTACTCAACTTTCATGCGTAAAGCCAACACTCTTACATTTGTTGCTCATGTGCAATGCTTCCGTCTCATTCTTCCTAATCCACCTCTCCTTTTGCACTTTCTTTACTAGTCAGCTAATCAGTCTTTCGTTCTTTGACGTAAATAAGCGTAGAAAGGTGAGTAAAGCCCTATGATTAGATGCGATGGAAGAAAGAAATCCGCAATGAGATAACCTGTTTTTGCGATGTTGCAATGAATTCATCGTTACGGATCTACGAAGCTTAATTGCGCTTTGATCATCTTATTTTAACGTCAACAAATTTTTCTCGTTGAGAGATATCCCCATTAGCGATGCGAAAACGTTGCCCTTCTCGAATTTGTCAAATTTGGTGTCCTGCTGCACTTAATTGCATGATATTTCATGAAATTATGGCGGTGGAATTGACTGTTGGCGTAGATAGAAGCATTTAATATAAAAACTTTTCTGGCGATATCGAAATAAGCAAGTACCTGACAATGCACCTCTACCTGCACCACCTGCATATAGTTCTTCGTGTGCCATATCTGCATCTACCTGCGCCATTGCAACCTTCAACACTTCTTTTTATGCACGAGTGTCCTTCAGTGTCTAGAGGTCCAATCAACCATTCAGTTCACTGAAAGCAACACTTAGGATCGAATATGATGCAAATGTTTGCAAATACTTTCAATCGCAATGAAACATCGATCTCAAAAATAGCGCATAAACGTTTTAACGAGCTTTTCTCACGATAAATATAAAAACTACCCGGAGGATCACTCGGGAAATTCGCCTCCATGTAGAAACTAATCTGACTAACCGGCTTTATAAGTCCTCAACAAAATATCTGAATGAAATCATACCCACATCATTCAATCGGTCCCAGAGATTGTACGATTCTCCCGCAAAGGATTCGTTCTCTATGACTTGAAGCCCGCGAAAAGTGGATCATGTTGGTATGAAATGCATGCGAAATTCTTAAAATTGTTATCATAATATGTCACAAATACATCATCAAGGAATTGTGGGAGCCGAACGACTCTTGTATGTGTTTTAGAAGGTTCTTTAAGTTTTCGAATTGCGCATAGCAGGCTTGCAGCTTAAAAGATCTTTTTTGTCTACTTCTCCTCTTATATAGTGATAACTTCTCTGTGTGCTTCAGGAAGTTGTCTGATATTAATGACTTTATCGAACACCGTCTCAAGAAGCCTTGGTGCATAACGATATGCTCCTCCAGTTTCTAAATCTCATTTATGACGCAGTGAAGGCCTGATGTTTTGCAGTTTGCTATTTTGTATGACACTCGATATATATGTGAATAGTCAAGAGATGTTAAGCCTGATAAGTTGCGCAAAATGATTTCCTTGATGCCGTGATAGGTATCTACATCTGACCATGCATGCCTTTGGCTTCAAGAGATATACTTTTCAAAGGGACATACTCTATGCCATTTGCTCCAAATCCGGCTGGCAGGAACATCAAACTAGCTTGAATTTTTGTGAACATCATTTCTCAGCTCTTTGAGTACCTTTTCCACTTTCGTTTTCTCCAAATTCAGTTTAACTGTTTTGGCTAATCCGTTCAACTTTTCACTTTGAAATTTAAAATTGATATGACTCAATATTCGTTAGCTTAATTTTTGGGTCTTCTCCTTTTCTTTTTGTGCTTCTCCGGTCTATCGGTGTGCACGACATAATAAATAGATTTTAAACTTCTGGTGCCGCACAATCATGCTCTATTCTTATGCAGTGCAGAAGAATTTCATTTCCTCTTTCGAGAACTGAATTCAGTGCCGTTCTTTGGAAATCGGTCAAGCTTATTTCTACTAGCTTACTGTTAAATATTTCGGACGTAACATTTGAACCACTTCTCGCTTTCTGAGTCTTTCTGCGCAGTTTTTTCCTGTTCCAATGGCGTCTCGAGTCTCACCGGAATTGCTCGGCGAACGCAAAATCAACGAATATGCTGCCTTCAACTTGCGAAGCTGCTCATGAAATACGTTCCCAACATCCTATCATTTCCGCTATGGAAATTTGTTAGGCTTTCTGACGCCGATTATTCAGACATAAGTTAGCTGCTATATCATCGCCTAGACTCCTTCGAAAAAGTTGATGCCTATAATACAGCACCGTTTTTGGAAAGGTGCGTCTCAATATGTTGTCAAGGCTCTCGAATTGTTATTCGAACGGTCTTCGAAAAAATGTTGGTAGAACCTTCAACAACCGCAACACAGTATGTTCATTAGTGGAACCCATCTGTGCATACATCGCACTTTTATATACATGCGTCGTTTCAGGAAACATCATTCCTCTGCCTTTCTGTACGCTTTTTTTTTCTCAATAGAAATTCTTTCGCAAGCAACAGTATTGTATAAAAGCATTGCACAGCTGAGCAGTTTGAAATCTGTGCTCAAGGTTAGGGACGTTCATGAGTTCTTTTGAAGTCGACAGCTGAACCGTAGGATAGCACACCTGAGGTGGTACTATAGTATTACGTCATTCTCGCTTGTGGTATGTCTCGTAGCCTAGCTTTAGTGATCGCAGTCGTAGACGCAGATGGATACGCAAAGTTTCATCGTTTTGCTTTTTGTGCACAATTTCGCGAACGATCATAAAACGTGTCAAATTAAAGCAACCGAAAGTTGCGTTTGTTGCAGCCGAAATAGTGCGCACATTTCTGAGAGAGAGAGAGAGAGAAAAAAAAACTTTTCTGACTCATTATTAGCGCATATCTTTCTTTAATCTTGAGAGTGTTTTGAAATGAAACATTTTATGAGATTCGTGAAAAATCTTATTGTCGATATCTCTCATTGTGAGCCATTTGCTGTTAGAACACTCAGTCGAAAACAAACTAGTACTTCAGGTCCGGTTGCTATTCTATTTCAGATGATGGAATGTCTTTTATGCTAAAGCTTTTTTTATTATGAGGTTCAATTGTTTTAGATAGAGGAACGATCCTCTCGCACAGCAACAGAGCAACATAATTATCGATGGAAAAGATTCCATGCACACTTAATTTAACGTTCGTAGTTTTTAGGTATATAGTTCGTAGTTCAATGACATTGTACTTAGCTGTTCAATTAAATTTATTGATTCGATGCCACCCCATTCTCATTTTAGGAGACACTTGAGAGGCTGGTATTACAGGCCGTATCAGCAGTTCCAAGAAATTGGAACATTTCGATTGAAACAGGACTAGTGCGAACGATAAGTTGTGAATTACCTATAGGCCTTTTCGAGAATCAAAAAATTCGTGCATTTTACACAATTCTTTTTTCGATGGGTTTGCATAATTGTCAATGTCAGAGTTTTGATGCACATGTGCAAATTTACTCCGCAAAAAGGCTTTTGCCAGAATCGTATCTGTGTGTACATGTACGTCTGTTTGTTTTTTGATTAGTTTCAACTCGAGAGCCACTAAATGAACGGTCATGCAATTCGGCGAGTTTAATACACCCCCCTCCCCTCCCCCACGATACACCATATTCCAGTGTGATTCACTAGCCTCAAAAAGAGCGATAAACAATAAAAAGGTAGAACAATCCATACGGTCACTGAAATATGGTTACTGCTAAAAATAATTGATAGTTATTTTTTCACTTTATGCTTTTTCATTACCTTCTATCAATTTGCATAAAATTTTAATGTTCATTTTTACCCGATTTAGTCTTTCAAAAACGAACCTTTTATCGATTATCTACAGAAAGTCTCAAAATAATTCAATATATGGGAGTATTGTTCTGCATTTTCTTTTTTCTTGTAATCTGTGAAACCTCTTGATGAGGTGAATGAAACACAGAGTCACATATCTTTCTGACTCTTCCATACCCGAAAGTTTTTGTTCCTTGATTGTTTTAGGCATTTTTTACCATTGCGTGAAATGTATAAATTTACATTTATTCGTATTTCAACTTTCCACATATTCTTTGATTGAGAATGTGAGCGAAAAAGAAAAGAATACGTAGGGTCTAGTCATCGTTCATTTGCTTTCTCCCAGCATCTAATCTTGAAACATCGAATATCCTTATCCAATTCAACGACGCTTCTATCTCTTTGTCTCATTTTTGAGTAGCAACAAGCTTCAGATTCTCTCAGTTAATCAAACTATTTCAGTGGAATTTACACGATACGCCTCTATTCTCTCAACGAACACACAATTTCAAACTATGCAAATCGCATCTCTAAGTACACATCCCTTTACAGCATTATGATTATAGTTTTTGATTCGAAATGCTGAGAATTAGGCATTACGGCGATAAACAAGGTTCCATACAAAACCGGATTTCTACACCAGCTTCTAGACGGAAGCGATCAACATGGAAACATGCCGCAACGTTACGCGACAGAGGCGAATTTCTTTGTCGTCAGCACGTAAGATACAGCACCAGTTTTTTTGATGGCTATTGAAGGCAGGATCAGATTTAAAAAAAGCACCGCACATCTTTGAATATAAAAGGATTCCTTGGCATTTTCATCAACAGTGGATCTGCTGAAGCGCTCATCTCCATCTTACGACTTCGCAGATGGTGAGAACACCTTTCGTTTACTATACTTTTATTGATTGCCCCTTTATTTATCTATTCAGTATCTGCGTCGCATCTTTATTGCTATGATCTTCTGTAGAGGTATCTATGTTATCTCAAGAGATGCATTAGATTTCTGCTTATGAAACAATAAGACAACAGTTGTATTGATAGTGTTTCGATAATTCTTGTTCGAGTATATTTTCTAAGTAACATCATGTAAGGAGTCACCTCCAAACCCTCAAGGTGAGAGGTCTACACGCAAAAAGGGAAAGGCGTGTAGTGCACTAGCTCCAAAACGTTTGTTGTATAGCCCTTGCCAGAAATAGAACGTATTTGTTCAACTTGCGCTTTTCTAAATGGTCACACTTTTAAGGCTGGATAATTTTATGACTATCACAAAATATTCGTGTAAGTTTTAGATGATTATGAAGATTTTTAGGATATATCCAACAATTACGCTTAAAAAGGATGCGTTTTTTTCTACATGATGATGATGTAATATTCTTCCTTCCGTTCCTATTAACAACACAAGATTTTTTCTGCATATCACTTTAAAAGCAGTAGGTATATTTCGAAAACTGTTGAAATGGAGGATCAATGTAGTAATATATACTTATGAGCCAACTGCCAATAATAACCTTCAAGGCGGAAGATGGTGCGCAGCCAAAAGAAAACGCTTTTCTCTAAAGTAATGAAAAGCCGAAAGATTTCAGAAATGCATTCCTTTGATAGATGGTTATATAGGTAGTCGGATAGGTAAGGAAAATTATTCGATGCTGATATTGGTTTTATACTCATCAGCCTTTTTCATATTTCAATAATGAATCTTTTTGCAGAAGTTGCTCATTCTATTTGCGCTTTCAACGCCTGCACTTGCTTGCTTAGGCGGAGGAGGTGCAGGATGCTGTCCTCCTGGGCCGGCACCGGTACAGATATGCCAATGTTCATGCGAAACTGGCGGTGGTGGTGGCGGTGGCGGGTTGTGTGGAGGCTGCGGTGGCGGGTCGTGTGGAGGCTGCGGAGGCGTCGGTGGTGGTGATGGGGGCTCGTGTGGAGGCTGCGCATACAGTGTTGGTGGAATGCTCCCAGGAATTGGCGGTGGTGCTGGATGTGGTAGAGGAGGTGGAGGGTAAGTTCCACTTTACTCGTTCGTTTTGTCATTGTAGTAAAAGTTCATCATATCTATTGGATCGTATCCACTGGAATTTATTTCAAGTTAATAGCCAACAGTCTCTTTCAGCACAAGCACCTCGAGGTTGTGATGATTAACATGAAAAATTCGTATGCCACCAAATCCTAATCACGACCAAGAACTGAAGGTTTTATCCTCAATCGGCAAGAAAAATAAAATACGTAATACTGTTAACTTTTTGTCCACTTTCATTATAAGTAAGAAAAAAGCTTCGAAATCAGCGGGATTGAAGCGCGATTCTACAAAGGTTGTTTTGAGGTGAAGGCAATTGCTGAGGAGCATAGCCAGCTCCCACTATGACCGTTTCAGCATTTCATGCAAATCCACCTAAACGTTGCAGAATGTTTGTTGTTTCGGTTCAGTGCACATTCTGTTCCGATATAGAACCAACAATAAGAAAAAAGCATCCCTTTGATCAATAGGCGGTGGTAAAGATGAGAGTTTTGTTATCTTCTGTATTACTGGTGAATTCTCCATATGATTATGAGAGGTTTACGTCTGCTCAGCAGTTCAAGAAGATACACGAAAGAAAGAAATATTGCCCAAATCGACCTATAGTAATCGGTTATTATGTTGTTGCAGGATCGGAGGTCCAGGTATCGGAGGTGGATATCCATCAAGCGGAATTCATGGGCCATCCATCGGAGGCTACCCTTCATTTGGTATGGCAGGGCCAGGCATCGGGGGTGGATATCCCTCGATCGGTATGTCAGGTCCAGCTATCGGAAGTGGGTATTCTTCATCCGGCATTGCGGGTCCACCTGGTGGAGGTGGATATTCCTCCAGCGGTATGGCAGGACCAGCAGTTGGAGGTCCCTATCCTTCAGCTGGTGTGGCGGGCCCAGCTGTTGGCAATGGATATTCTGGTGGTGTCAATTCAGCTGGTGGCCCATCATATTCTGGATAAATGGATGCTGTATTCACGCAATTATAAAATCATTATAGGACTGTTTGTAAATAAATGCGCTGATGTGTTTAAAATAAAACTTACGCTGCATTCGTTGTTAAGTCCTCCTCGATTGTAACACCTAAGAGGGCTGGGATCTGTTGTAAAGTTTCTGTCCAATTGGATCGAATTTCAAAATGAAGTAACATTTCGCGCAGCGGTTTGAACTAGAACCATGAATATCTCGCCAGAAAGTGGGAATTTGAAGATGCTAATATATTCATCAATAGCGACGCGACCTCGACGTAACGCATTACGAATTTTGTGAAATTGAGTGGATGAGGATAGGAGGTAATGTAAAAAAGGGTAAATTTTGGATTCGGAAATATGATGAAGAGAAATTCGCATTCGTAAAATCGCGGTATGAAGATGAAATTCCATCGCCCAATTCAATTTCGTAAAGTCTGTTTGTATCAAGAGAGTAGAAAAGAAGGATTCAAATAAAAGAGGCGAGATAAGATGCAGAGTATGCAACTTTTTAAAAACAATCTCTGAGTAATGAATGATGCCAGCATAATAAATTTTCAGTATTTCTCAAGCACAGATGAGCAAACGATTGCGCCTCCCATCGCAGATTTATAAAATGGCGGACAGCTGTATGCGCATATGAACCGCCGCTGAAACTAGCAAACTGTAAGATTCAGCCGAATGAATTTTCTTTTGAGAGAAATTCATCTTGGGAATGTGAGAATTTCGTGCGGATGGACTTAACAGCCTATTTTCTCGGTTTTAAAAATGACAACTACTAGATGTAAAGAGCGTGGTGTGATATTTTATGCGGTGGCCAAACGTAGTACGCGGTGGCTAGAGACGTGAAGTGTGGGCTCTGGTATATTGCTAGACTAATTTTAGGGTGGTAAACAGTACAATACATTTGGGATAGGAGTATGCATGGCGGTAAGCGGGTTGTGCAATCTGAGATGTAAACAGTAGGTCGGCGAGATAAGCATGCGCTGATGAATAGTGGGCTGGGAAAGCGGAACTGGACGAGCAGTGGCTTTCGGTGTGGAAGAAATTTCAGTTAGCATGGGGACGGAGAAGTCGTTGAAGAGCGCCTTGTGGAAGCGAGAATTCAGATGGAAAGAACAAGAATAGAAAAGTCAAAGGGTTTTCCTCCACCCTCAAGAGGACACTCTCGGCGATCGAGGAACCCACACCATACTAAAGCTAAGTGAGAAGCGGCAAAGCGGCAAGGAACCATACAGCTAAGTGAGAGGCTCAAAGGTCAAGTTTGGGATGGCAGGCAATGGACTACAGAGATGAACGTGAGTTCGGAAGTACTAGACTGTGAGGTGGAGGATATGGGGTGGGAAATGCGGGAAGGTATAAGGTGGATGGTACGGTGAATTGCCGAGCTATCAAAAGGTTGGCTGTGCTCCAGAGCTGAATGCGGACGTATGCCGTCATTTGTGGTTCAGCCACTACCGCTCTAGCCACCTGTGCTCTGGTCACTTGCGCCTTACACCCATCACCAACTTGTTGGGTACCTCCAAGTGGAAAGCGTTGTCTGTAGAAGCTCGATGGCCCATGGGTAGTAGTCTCCAAAAATTTTGCAATTTGACTAACTAAAAATGGAAGTTTCAGTTCATCATGTATGCAAAGAAGTTGAATGACCATAAAGTCTCCTCCCCTTCAAATCTTCTTTCATATTTTTATGCTTTCCGGCATCGTTGTTTGCTTATCGAAGCCCGTTTGTTTTGCTTAAGATCATATTCTTTCATCGCTTTCTTTACATTTTTTTTTCTTACTTCTTTGCTTGCAAAAGTTGTAAGGTGATGGGAAGTGGGTTGTGGAATATCTTTCATAATCATAGTAATAGTTTTTTAAATTAATCTTGACACTATAATAAGCGTTCGTCGATTGACGGAATTCAATCGACACCAGAAAAATCCACAAAGATCGGACCGATACTAAAAAAACCAAAAAGATGAAATCTTAAGTATGAAGAAAAATCCAACAACAACAACAACAACAGCAAATATATTAGGGAACGGATAGTGACCTCAGTTTTGTTAAGTAAAGCGTGAGATTGAGCAACAAGCGTACGCGGCGACGTGCAGGATTAAAATAAAGAACGAAACGAATAAATTCTCTATGAAACAAATGCGCTCTAATTAATTTTTTGCCCACAATACTCACACTTGCTTCTAAAGAAACGCCAGAAATGTGGATTTGTTGCAGCGTTTCAGGATGCACATTTGATGTTTGACTGACAGATGGTAAAATTTTATATCGAACTTGTACCGAACCTTACGAGTAAAATTTTATACCGAACTTGAATGGAGTCGCATTAAGAAATGAAATTTTCGATTACTTCGCAACAGAAAACCGTCGAAGGGCTGTATGATGGCAATAAAGTTACTCTCCAATTGCCATTGCTGAGCATCAAAAGTTCTGAATTAGCAGTCGCTTTATATGCCACTCAATCAAAACCCAACTACTACACTCAACTTCAAGCAAATGAAGAAGCGCATCGAAGGAGCTGGCATGAAATACGAATGGGCATCCTACTCACCTCAGTTTCCAAAGAATGAAATATACGGAATGATGCATCGTGCTACAAGCGATACCATTGCTCCTTCAATTCTTTTGAGACTCAAGTTTCGATAATTTTACCTGCAAGTTTTTAGCACCTTTAATTGTCCAACTGCCTGTAACACTTTTCGAAATTGACGTTAGTGCTCCGCAAATTTAGTTAGCCTATCCTCAATCGTAGTCGGGTTCAAATCAGCGCACAGATAGGTGGATATTATATACCTATATATATATATATATATATATATATATATATATATATATATATATATATATATATATATATATATATATATATATATATATATATATATATATATATATATATATATATATATATATGTTTATATTTGTTTTATAACCACATTTTATATTTACATTTGTATTTATACTAATATTTATATATATCACATGGAGGCAACGCTGCCGTGATAGCTTCGCGAATGCGATTCCTCGGAAAAATAGATCTTCGAACGGTAATATTTGTTTTCAAATTGCTGTCCAAGAAAGAAAGCGGATAATTTTAGAATCGAATAAAGATATGCAAACAAACCAATGAACATGAAAGGTGGAATGGTGTGGAAAAAGTTCAAAGTGACGTTTTGTAGTTTCATTGTTGCCTTGTCGTTGAAAAGATTTCATAGTTTTTTCTTCTAAACGAAAAATGAGCACGCTGAGCGTCGCTCATTTCAAATCATATCCGGCAATGAATATGCATTCGGGAGTGAAATCAAACGAAAAGTGAAAGCGACATAGTGCAAAAAGCAACGATCCGTGAATATCGCGAAGGTCATTCAAAAAAAGGTCAAAATCCGCTTTGTCAAAGTGAATAAGAAAACTTTCGGGTCAACGTTTTACCGTCAGCTATGCGGAAATTCTTCAACACCACTGCCAGTTTGAATATAAAGAGACGCTTCGTTAATTTTCCAGCATTTCACCATCATATCGCAACGACTTCGTAAATGGTGAGCCCCACTTCGTACTCTAAGCGCTTTCTGCCGTTCCTTCATCGCAAACTTGCGTTGTCTCAATCTGCGTATGTCGATTTACCTGCTAAGGATTTGCCTGCTACACATATTAATTACGTATCAACGAAACATGTCGCATGCTCGAATACGCGTCATTCCTTGCAAGTTTTTACTAAAACACTCGCTGGCTGCAAGTTTATTCAACATTACCAATTCTCTTGTTCATAAGCCATCACTGCAATCGACTATCAGATTGTTCGCATTCCAAACGCTATGTATTACTGTCAAAGAAATTTTTTCTTTTATGTAATCTTTTAGTTTCCCAGTAGTATGTGCAACACGGGCTGTACTATGATAGCTATGTAATTTGCCATATTAGCTGCAACATTGAGCGATAATTCTAGGAAAGTTCCTTGATTTGCAGTAAAGTGTAGTGAAACTGATGTAGTAAAATAGTCAGCAACATTTATTACTTCCCAAATCTGAAAACGTACACATAATTTCAGAAGTTGCTGATTTTGCTGATGCTAGCTGCACCAACGCTAGCTTGTATGGGTGGTGGATGTTGTGGTGGTTGCTTCAGGCCTCCGCCTCTTTGCCTTCCTCAATTGCAGCTGCCCAGGTGTTGTCCATGCGGAGGATGTGGCTGTGCTCCTGCTAGACCTGCAGCGGCACCGCCAGTTGCTGGTGGTTGCGGCGCGTATGCCACACCTAAGGCTGGGACGTAAGTTAATTTTATTCTCGCTCACGGAGGGGAATATAGCTGATGAAAAATACCGCAGTAACACTCCACTGTAATGTTCCGGCATCTAAGCTTTGGACAATTCTTGTCTTTCGTTGTTGCAAGAAAGGCAACGAAAGATTATTTCCTTCTTGTGCATCAAGGAAGGCCAAAGTCTCCCTTAACAAGCGATTTGAACTGATGGAGACAACGCTACAACATTTAAAAAAAAAAGTTTTTCGTTTAAAAATCGAACCAAGACCCCTTGAAGGCAGTTAGCAGACAAGGGAGCAAATTGCACATTCAGTTCCCACCTCAGCTCGCTGATCACTCTGCAACAGTTCTAAGAGATGCATTTTTAACGCGTTCGCGTAAAAACCACTTTTGCTCCATCTCTTAATATTATTGCTCCAGCAGACAGCATAATTTGCAGGTCCCATCGTAGGACAACATTTTCCCTCCTTATTTTTTCATCATAGCTGAAGTGAGAGCAAGAACGTCCAACAAATGCCCAGCAAATCCATTTACCCGCGCCTTGACAAAATTCAGAGATCGCAACAGCTACGTTGCTTAAGAAAGTATGTTGTTTGCTTTTCTGGGAGCTGTATACCTTTAGGCCTTATGCTGGCGGCGCTGGAGCGCCCGTGCGGGCCGTTCTTGTACCTGTGGCGTCCGGTAGCTACGCTGGAGCGCCGCGATCATCGGCATCCTATGTTGGCGGAAGCGGATACGCAGGTGGAGCTCCGATAGCTGTTATTCCAGCTGGTGGGTCGTATGTTGTACCTGCTGTGTCATACGTCGCACCTGCTTATGCTGGCTGAAGAACACCAGTTTCATCTTCCGAGGCCAATCTTTGACGCCGAAATGATTCTCTGAAATGTTGCCGTAAAGCACTTAGGGCATACTGCTTGTAAGTAATACTAGTATACCCTATTATCACATACTTCCCTAATAGCTAACTTATTTTTACTTCACGTTTTTCAACAATATGGTGCGATATTAGCATCACGTTGTCTGTCACCTACATCCTCGTTCTTATCTTACTTCTGTTATTAGCAATTACGTACTCTTTCAGCATTGTGAACCTCTTCTTATCTCGGTAAGCGTTGCTCATCGATTGTTTTGTCTACAGTATAAGCTCGAGTTCTTTGAGAAGTGCCATGAATAATGTTCAGCTACCTTAACCGCTGCCATATTCCAATGCAACCCAAAGACTTTTCTATGATATATATCGCAGCTCACAAAAGAATCTATATGAAAATCTGATGGTACATCTCCCCCTGTAAGTAGCAGCCTCGTTTTTAACAGAGAATCTGTTATCTTGCAAATCACTTATTTTCTGTGATACATGTTGTACTGCACAAAGCAGAAAAATAAGGGAGTATATTGCATAAAACAGTCATTTATTATATCTGACACCTGTTACGAGCATGGCTACCGCATCGCATTCAACTGCTACTATTTCACTGGTTTCAAAAGGCCTATAAAATCATGGAAATTTTCTCCAAACAGGTAAGAAGGAGTACGCTCCTCTATTTAACAATTACTGCAGGCATTTCCGTCGAAACAAACTATGCGCCTTTCCAAACTCTTCAAGAGCGTATTCGTGTTGATTTTGTAGCTGCTTTGTATTTTGTATTCTTCACGGTGCAATATTTCTGATTTATTTCTTAATTTAATAAAATTCGTTTCCTCCAGGTTTGTGAAGCCTTAAGTCACATGGATTCGAAAAAAGTAATCATAAGGTGGCTTCCTGAGCAGTTGATCCTTTAATGGGCGAAATAAAATGTTCCAGCAGGCAATCGAAAGCTTCTCGACTGCCAGTTGAGCATGCTTGAGTTAGTATACTCAATGTTATCGGTATACTCCTGGGTTGGAAATGTGCCTGTAAAGGAGTACCCCTTCTCCCCCATCTTCGAAGGGATGGATCACTGTCCGAAATCTTCGATTGCAGCGACTTCATGGCACTCAGCTGGACAGCAACTTCACTGGTGCCACTCCCATGCCTCTTACCTCGTTCTCGAAGGTCATGTCCTCTAAAACATGGGCGTGTTTCACCATCTACGATGGCCTTCAGACACAATCTCGAGTTAGCAGCAAGCCGAAACTTTCAAACGTGGTTATCCCCTGGTTTCTTATGTTTATTCACCCTCTTGAACCACCCTAACTCTACTTTTTTGGACATAGCGCCGAGTTATGTTGCTCTCTGCAACAAAAACAGGTTGCACAATCCTTTAAACGATCTCCTTCACCAAGACGTCTGAAACACGATCCCTTTTCTCTTACTCGCTCGCAGTTAGCTATGAGTATCACTAATTTTTCCAGCAGGTGTTTCCACAAAAGGTAAGACTTTGTCTTTTCCTTTTCGGCACTGTATCTTCCTTGTTCTCCCGCTTGTTGCTTACGGTCGATGAAGATAGCGACGTTTCTCTCCAGAAATACTTAGAAGCTTACTTCCTCGTGAATATTCCTCCTTTGTGTTCGTCATGTTGCTGATCGCAGGCACTAATGTTTTCTTCTGAAAGACCATTCGACATGTTAACGGAGCTCACTGACATTCTACAATGGGTCCTCACTTTTTTAACGCTTTGAACAAATCCTACTTCGGCAATTTCTCATTTATCGTCAGCTCGATTACTATCATCAACCCTTTGATAGAAGGAATTTATTCATTCAAGGGATCATCAGTTTCTGGCACCTTTAACATTGGTACCTTCTTCGGGTACTCTATCAGTCCGCCCCTTGTCAGCACTATCGCCTGCCTATATACTCCTGACATTGTGACTGCTTAATTCTGGCTTGCGGCACCATTTTTCTGTACTGAACAAAATGAGCTGCAAGCTCGGATGTGTTCGTTCATCATTTCTAGCTGCCTCAGGAATCGTTCGACCTCGTCTAGAACGACCCTCGGACTCCTGGGATCCGCCAGAGACAATCTTCTCAACTCGTCATGGAGACATTTTCTACCAGGTGGTCATTTCCACAACGCCTCTTCAAGACACCGATAACAACCCTATAGTTGAAGGCAGTGACTGCACGTGTGGCTACTGTTGCACAAGGCGCATCCTTCATACTGCTGAACAAACAATCCAGTCCACTGACTTCGGCTACTTGCTGTTGACCTATTGCCGCCTCCGATGAAGACCACAACTACAACCATTTACGTGTGTCATCGAAATTTAACTTGACTCTAATCGGCAAATTAGTTAGATGAGTACAACCCGGTGCTCAAGCCTTAGTTTTGCTTTGTAATCCAAAAATCAGCACTACAGATTTCTCATTATGACCTCTTACAAGCTCAGAAGCTTCTTTAGCTTTGTCCGTAACTTTGGAGCACATCGTTTGAGTCACCTCCCATCTGCTGAGAAAGCCAATGTTCCTCTTTTGCTTCATCCCCGACTAAACCGACCCCCAAATTGAACAACAGATCGTAATATGAAATGTCGGAAGACCGCTTGCATGATGTACCGAAAGCCAGGTTCTCGGGATCTTTGTAGGAACGTCACTGCCAGGCTTCCGTGGTTTTGGAAAATGGTTGCCGCGAATTCTTTCCAACCTTGGCCACTGCAACCGTGTCGGGGCGTTCAGAACGTGGCACAAGGGGAGAAAACGCAATTCCTTTACGACCTCACACTACTCGAATCACGAAACACAACGACTGATCAGCAAGCAAGACCGCAGCCTATTTATAGCCTCGGCTGCGGCCCTGAAGGCATAGGGAGGTCACAATTCACATGGGGGAGACATTACATCAAGATCAAACAAGCGTGAGCATACGACCTATTACATAAATGCAGATCACCAGTATCACAACAAACACGAAACTACTTGATCACCGTAGATCATTCGTTAACAAGATCACTCGTTAACATCTTCCCCGAGTTCTTCAATAACTGAGTCGGTCCGGGTGTCAAACGACGCGACCTGAACGACGAAGTTGTGGAAGAACTTCTTGACCGCGAGGTTGTCCGTCCTTGTTCACTGCTTCTGTCACCATCGTTGAAACAGTGCTATTGTGCCTGTTTGATGGATGATCGTACGCATCATGTTGCGACCGGTTGCCAAAGCTGCCACTGACCGATGAACCATTGTTGAGATTGTCCAGTGCGTCACGTTTTGGAACGCAGGCACTTGTACCGTCCCCGCGTGGCGTGTTATCATCACTCGTAACAGAGATCGCGACCACCCTCGAATTTCTGAAATTAAGATCAGCGCGCTGACAACGTATTTGGTTGGTATGACGTCTCCACGTCACTTTTCCAACCCTCACGAACCATATGACGTTGCCTTCTCTTCCAACTATCCTTCCTCTCCTCCACGGCCTACTCTGGCCCACGTAGTCACGAATGATTACATAATCGCCAATCTTAAATTCTCTGTTTTTCCTAGCCCGTGTTTTCATTTCCATTTGCCGCTTCGTCTCTTGTAGTTTCTCTGTTCCTTTTGGAAACATCAAGTCAAATACAGTTCTAATTCCCCACTTCATCATCATTTCAGACGGTGTCAGTCCTGTACTTGGATGTGGTGTCACTCTATACCTCATCAGAAATTCGCGCAACCGATCCCCTTGTGTCCTTCTATCGGATGCTGATTTCTTTAGTGAACGTTCTAGGACATCCACAAAACACTCCGCTTGTCCGTTTGACTGCGGATGATACGGCGTTGAAGTCACATGTCGGATGCAAAATTCTGCACAGAACAACGCAAACTTTGCTGCCGTGAATTGTATTCCGTTATCGGAAACCAGAACTTCAGGGAAGCCGAATCGGCAGAAAATAGTTTTCAGCGCTTCAATGCTTTGTTCTGTGGTGATACGAGGCATATAAATGACTTCTGGCCACTTGGAATGAGCATCCACCACGACCAAAAACATCTCACCGTTTATAGGTCCAGCAAAATCAACATGTACCCTTTTCCACGGTGCATCTGCTACTTCCCACGGCCTAATTATCTGCTACACTGCAATTTTAGGTGGGTTCTTCTGGGCCATAGCACAACGTTCACATTCGCGTATAGTCTTCTCAACGTCCCTATCCATTCCAGGCAACCAGCAATATTGTCAGGCCATCGAAACCATCCTGTCACGACCTGGATGAGTTTCACGTAGTTTAGCAAGCACAATTCTTTGCAAACTACCTGGGATAACTGTTCTAAGGTCCCAAACCAAGCAGCCGTATAAAACACTCAACTCGGTTCGCTCAGTGAAAAACGCTTTACATTTTTCGTTTGAGCATCTTTCTGGCCAGCCAGCTAATACGAACTCTCTGATCGGCTTCAGGACACTATCCTTGGTTGCGTGCTCCGCGATCAGTTTGGCTGCAATTGACAGTTCTAACTGGCATTTGGCTATCAACTGGTTTCCCATCAATTCATCTCTAGCCTCTTCCTGGTCAAACTTTTGGTCGAACGATTCGTCACTTGAGATGGGCAACCTCGAAAGCCCGTCTGCCTGGCCAAATTCTTTGGTGCTGCGGTATTTTATCCGAAAATTATAATTCATGAGTGCAACAGCCCATCGTGTTAACCTGCATGCCGCTGTCTGATGCACTCCCTTTTTCGAGCCAAATATCGATACGAGGGGCTTGTGGTCTGTGATCAACGTAAATCTCCGTCCCCATAAATACTTGTGGAACTTTTTCACGCCATAAACAATGGCTAAGGCCCCCTTCTCAACTTGCGCATAATTTTTCTGGGCAGCATTGAGTGTCCTTGACGCATGCGCAACAACCCTAACAGCACCATCAGTCAATCTATGGTAGATCACTGCCCCAATCCCTTCCTTAGAAGCGTCTGCGGCGAGAATAATTGGCCAGTCGGGATGGTAATGCCTTAGCAGCAATGGCGAATTCAACATCTTTTTTATCTTCTCAGTCGCTTCAATTTGCGGCTGTTCCCATTGCCACTGAACCCCTTTCTTTAAAAGTTTATTCAGAGGGGCACATAATCCCGCCAAATGCGGTAGGAATTCTCCATAATAATTACGCATCCCAAGGAAGGATCGCAATTGTGATACATTTTGTGGGGGCTGCATTTTTACGATTGCAGCAGTTTTCTGAGGATCAGCTCTTATTCCTTCAGCACTCAGAATACGTCCCAAGTATTCAATTTCGCTTTGCATAAACGCGCATTTTTCCTTCCGAATGCGGAAACCGTACTCTCTCGGTCGGCCTAGCACCTTATTCAATGTTGCCAGACGTTCCACCTCATTCTTCGCAATCAGAATAATATCATCTAGGTAGGCTGCCATCCGTGGAATACCTGCCAGCATGGTGTCCATGACTTTTTGAAAAATCGCTGGCGCTGACGCCACGCCAAATGGTAAACGATTATAACGGAACAAACCCTTGTGCGTGTTTATTACCAGCAATTCCTTAGAGCTGTCATCTAAATCGACCTGTAAGTAGGCATCCGAGAGGTCCAACTTCGAAAATTTCTCCCCTCTCTGGAGTGCCTGGTACGTCTTCTGGTCTTGGGATGGGATATGAGTCAACCACAAGTCTTTCGTTCAAACCCGCAGAAAAATCAGCACAGATTGGAATTTTATTATCCGGTTTCTTTGCTGTTACGACTGGGGCAGCCCAAGCTGAACGCTCAGTGGGGCTCAAAACACCTATATCCACATAAAAAGTCAACTCCTTCTCAACCGGACCTTGCATGGCAAACGCTAACGGAAATGGTTTCCGGAACACTGGTGTGGCCTCCTTCTGTAATTCCACGCGATCCAGGACTTTCTTACAGTGCCCCAATTCATTTTTGAATACGTCCGAATAATTAGTGCGCAAATCCTCCAACTTTTTGTTCGTGTCTACTGAACCTACGGTACAGATTAGCGAACTGAACGCATTCAACCCTCCAAAGGCACGGATTCAATCTTTACCAAGAACATTAGTCTTGCCGTTCTCGGCCACACGCAGCAACAATTCCTTCTTGCCCCTGATACACTCAACTGCAACCGTTGTCTCCCCCTTTAGGCGGACAATATGCCCTGCGTAGCTTCGTAAAATCACGGATGGCTTCCGCAGTTTTGGGCAACCGATGCTTCTCCAGCACTCTGGCTTTACTATGGTGACAACGGCACCGGTATCCAGTTCCATTTTGGTGGGTTTGCCATTCACCTTAAGGTTAAGGTATGCAGGGGACTCCTCTTTTACTGCATAAATACGGTCCGCGTGCATAGAATGTAGCTTACCCTTGCTCTGCCTGCGCTTTTTGTTCACTTCGCTAGATTTTCTTTCACACCCCTTTCACCACACTTTAGCTATATGACCCCTGTTGCCACGTTTGAAACACATCGCCTTTTGAAACCTACATTCCTTAGCAAAATGACCGATCTTCCCACAACAGCGGCACATCCCTTTTTGCTTTTCCCTTTTTTGCGCCTGAATTTTATCCACTTCATGATTTACCACCTCTCCTGCAACAGTGTTCTGAACATCCTCCTCAACTTCAAGTAGGTCCACCGCCTCGTTGAGGCCAATACTATCTCCAATAAGGAGCTTTTTCTTTACGCGTTCGTTGCGTATACCGTTTACAAACTGCACAGTCAGGACCGCTTCTCTATTGAAGGAATCAAAATTACATTGTGCAGCTGCATTCCTTAGTACATTCGCAAATTCCTTTGGCGACTGACCGTCTAACTGCATAACTGGAAGAATTTTGAACGCTCACGGGTCAAAATAATTCGAGTTCCAAACAACTCTTGCAGTTTTGACACGCACTCCTCATATTTAAAGTCATAGGGTGTCCCTGGTAGACACATTCTTCTCGATTAATCAAACGCTGTTGGTGCCAAAGATGCGATCAAGCAACTTCGTTTGAGACTATCCTGAGTCACAAAATTCATTTCCAAGTGACTACTAAACTGAAGAATCTATGTGTCCCATGGGTCTTCTTTGAGGTCAAATGTTCTGTGTGCCGTTACTGGTGCACGCACCATAGCTGTTGAGTCTCTGTTGCTCATATCAGCTCCACGCACACTACCGCAACAAGGAGCCACTGCGCAGCACGATAGTGCTCTCCTCACCCCTTTAGTGTCTCACGCGGGCTCACCGTGTTCTGTGCATTCGAATAAACGACTTACGCAGTACGTTTCGCGACTTACACCACACGATGTCCGTCGATTTCGCACAGCTTCGAAAAATATTGCGTGTCGACTGGGGCTACTAACGATCACACCGCTGTCGTCGATCCAGATCGCCAATTGCGACCGTGTCGGGGCGTTCAGAACGTGGCACAAGGGGAGAAAACGCAACTTCTTTACGACCTCACACTACTCGAATCACGAAACACAACGACTCATCAGCAAGCAAGACCGCAGCCTATTTATAGCCTCGGCTGCGGCCCTGAAGGCATAGGGAGGTCACAATTCACATGGGGGAGATATTACATCAAGATCAAACAAGCGTGAGCATACGACCTATTACACAAATGCAGATCACCAGTATCACTGCAAAACACGAGACTATTTGATCATCGTAGATCATTCGTTAACGTAGATCACTCATTAGCAAGATCACTCATTAACAGCCATAAACACCGCTTCTGAACTGATCTTTATCCTTGAATACCGGTGGTTTCGGATTTACTGCCAGAACCTTGCTGGTGTACTACTCGAAACTGCTCGAGAGGTTCAGTAACGAACAATTAAGATGCCGATCAATGAACGAACTGGCCTGACTTTACGAGCGCACGGCTACTTGCACTTCTTTGGTTCAGACAAGCTTCACCAACCTCTTCGTTGACCGGTCGCCAGATTGTCAATTATGCGCGCCATACGCCTTTCAACAGGGAATCGCCTAACTCTTCAAACTTCAGCAATCAAAACTTTACTTTTTTTTCCAACAATAATAGTGACAACTTAATATGTACCTGAACAGACGAGTACCCTAAGCCAATAAAACGAGATCTGGTGCGGCTAAATAAAGCTGAGATTATGGAATTCCGCCGATACAGTTATGAAAACATTGCCAGGAAATGATAATAAGACTGTTTAAAATCAACGATAATGACAAGCGAAGACGTTGAATAAATAAGTAACAAAAAAGCACGCCCAAAGGAGCAAAGGACGACAAATGAGAGACGCGTAACAATCGAGCTAGACCTAACCGCAACCGACTGCTGAAGGAGACGATGTGGCTGTTGAGTTATCGAGCACATTCTCACAGTGGCGCACGTTGCTGCCTTGAGACGCATTTTAAATTTCCGTCTATAGCAGCCCAATAACTCATTAATCTCTCTCGCGTAGCCCGGCTGAACAATGAGCAGGAGCTTTCCAATGCAAAAAAAAAGAAAAAGAAAAATCAACACACAATTCAAAGGTGGAAAGATTTTTAATTCTTCGAGAAACTCTACGACATGTGACGGAAATTGTGGGAACTGTTGAAACGCTCCCGAATTAATGGCTCTTTCACAAAAAACAATGCGAAATATGCAGGAAGTTAGCGTATATCATTCGACTAATCGACGAACTGAATTACATGAGCCTCCACCGCCCTGCTGGGATCAGCGCTGATGAAAGCTTTCCGACATACGCTAGTGCTGTAGGGTCGCTCGGAAGTACTTTCGGCAGGCTTCGAAGTTTTCGCTAAATTTTGGCACCGCTTAACTGCTAAACGAAAGCTGAGGTAATCGAGAAATTACGATTTTTCATCATCTACCAGTTCATGACTGGGCTGTCGATGGATGGAATTTTTAATTCAACAACCCACCTCATATCTTTTAGTTGGCTACCGAATAATAAAAAAGGTCCATCAAACTTTATATGATGCCCATTTTGAAATCATTTTCATATAAGCTAACGCGCATTAATTTCTCCAACAGCATTCATTGCATCAAAGGCCAAACGTTGGGTAGTGGGAATTCTCATTATATGAGGATGCATAATCTTCCATGCAATAATGCAACAATGGCCTACAAGGTGCGAATTACCCTCCTCATAATCCTCTATTGCTGGGTCCTTCCTCGCAGTCTTCCCCACTCCTCACTGTCTTGCGATAGAGGCCTGACAGTAAGAGCAATCGTTTCCGTACAATGTTGGTAGGAACGTTATTCGTCACCAGCTAAGCAGGCAAATGCAAATATTGCGAGGGATGCGTTTACAGCACTTCCTGTATCAAAAGTACTGATTATTTTATATAACAAAAATAGATTCATAGACCAGAGTGGGCAAAACAAACGAGCAGGTTAGTTAGCAGGTAGCTCATATCGCGCAGGTGGTATCACTGAACTTCCTCTTTATATACAGCAAAATGTTGCACCGTTTGCATGTCCCTCAAATTTCCTGAGAAACACAGCAACATCTATCTCTTCCTAAGCTCATGAAGCATTACAAACATTCGAATTTCTCAGTGATTTGTTCTCTTTGATAAAAAGCTGAAATTAAGGCTCCTTGATATTAGTTATGCAGGCCGCTCATAATAGCCATTTTAAACGTAACTAAACGGCTAAAACTATTGCATGATCTGCTGCACCACTGAGGTGTGTTCTACCGAGGGGAAAACTGGGACATTGGCGATGTGTTCCACACGGTCTTTGTAGTTCGTAACTTTGTAGCCTCTACAGCGAATTTGTGGTATGGATAAAGGAATTGAATTTTTATGGAGTGATCGATTACAACAAGTCCCAGATTTCGAGAAGAAGCTTGATACTTGTGAAGAGAATTCACCTGGTAATTTTATGACTCAGCATCATCGCATTAATGAAGGACTGGAGATTCAGTGCACCTGGTCTCAATCAAAGAATCTGGAACATAAGCTAATAGGCGGTTGGAATTTATATGCGATTTGTCAAAATCGTTTTGAGAAATCTTGTTCTAAAGCGAATTTCAAAAGGCTGTGATTTTCCAGGCAGTTGAAATGAGGGTATTATTAAAACTGATAGCGAAGTCATGCAGAAACATACGCCAAAGATCGGCATACTAAATGATGTAAAGGGTCGGTTGAAATAGAATCGAATAATAGTTAATGACTGAACCAAAAATTGAATAGAATTTCTTGCTACATCACTCAGTGATCATGTCCATACCCTCAGCATCTGAAAACATACGCTGAAGCCCGTTATTACTTAATGCGCTCTCTTCACTGGATCACTTCATTGGTTAAACCAACACACTGATCGTAGCAACCAGTTTATTTCACTCATGGTTCTCTATTTTATGGACTCTAGATCCTTTCTTTTCCCTCTTCCCTTCTTGTTATGCATTCAAAGTCACTCTGTGGTTGCGTGTTCGCAACTTCTATTTCAGACCTTGGCACATATGAAATACAATTTATTTCTGCAAATTTTACCGAGGTGATGTGACGCCGCAAATGACAATCAGTAGCAGCCACTTGCCTTCAGCATGCGCGGGTGGAGCAGCAAAGGAGAGACTCAATAAATAAATAAAGAAGGGCAAGGGGGTATCTTCATACTAGAAGATTATGAAAATGTCAAAAATTTCTTCTCACATCGAAATTTCAGTCGCTCTGAAGATAGCCGAAAAGTCGAAACATCACTGACAAATGTAATTTGCAAGCACCCATTGACAATTTGATTTCATTGGCGTTTCTTTCGACGTAAACTCCAATCAAATAGTTCATTCGTGAGCTGATGAGAGCTGAGCAAGGAAAGGTAGCGAAATTATTATTTTGCACGAACATAACCTTATACAAGCAACTAATAATGTTACTTAAATCTTAAACGTTCTGTTGGCAAAACCGAAGTGGGCATACCACCATCTAAAGCGATACGGTGCAGACGGTTGTGCAACATCGCAAAAGGCCACAGTTTTCGCAATGCGTCCATGTCACTGCAAAGTACTCATATATTCTATGGTATTGAAAATGACGAAGGTTCTTGGACGTGTGAAACATATAACTGAAACCTGCTGAATGTTAGGGTTACAAATGCGTTGAATATCACTACTGCTGCTGCGCAGATTGAGCGAATCACAGCAAAGACAATACGAAAATTTATCCGAAATTTAGCGTCCAGCTATATTCGAAGTAGTTTTTCTTCAATTCAAGTGAATGAAATTCGCATCCTAATGATAGCTACTGTAGACGGCATTGGTTTCCGCTGTTTATATATTGCGTTGATGTGACGCTTTCTTCGCTCACCAAATCCGTAAAATAGCCCTTGAAGAAGCAATGGATCTGCCGTTTTACATTCTATGCTTTATGAAATTGCAATGAAGAAAGCCGCCTTCTCTTGGCTGCAGAAATTAATGGATCTATTACAAATTGTTCGCAAATTTCTCTTATCTTTTCTTTAACAGATTTTCGCCCAATCCATTAGAAATTTCTGAATCGAGTGCAAAAAATTTTTCCAGTTATCCAATTGCCTTCAAATATCAACTGAGTGATTCATGTTTGCATGTTGCTGTATCAAACTCTTCAGTTAAATATTCCGTAATCAGCCATAGGCATAATTTCATGTCACAGTCAAAAAAAAAATGATTAAGGTTTCTGCAGATATGGCTTAAAATTAGACGTTTTTGGGCAAATTTAGTTGTTGATGCGGTTAAGCATGCAGGTCCCCCGCATTTCAATTTGGCTACCTGAGCAAATAAAAACTTATTCCTTAAAAGTGTCCTTTTTCGCAGGAAATTGCGCGTTTGGGCACACTGCCAATTTGCGTAGTTTGGAGGGCGAAGAGAAACAGATTAAAAAATTTTGGACGCTTCGGTCAGCTCGCGATATATAAATATGGATCGAACATCTCGGTCCACCAGGAAACAGAGAGAAGCCGTCTTCAGCAAAGTAACATATGTCTCCACTTTTAAAAACGGAAGAAGTTTTCATTTTTTATCATTCGAATAATTGTCCTTTCATTTATTGGAATGTTGAAATGTGGTTGTTCTGCACAACCGTTTCGTATATCTGTTCTCATCCGAGCAGTGGTTTTTACAACTATGTCAAATCGTTGCTGCACACGTTTATAGATGCCTATTTTCAGTGTGACGATCGAGAACAGAAGGTAGTGAGAATAATGAGAATTTTCGGAATTTCGGAGGTATAGGTAATGGCAGAACTTCCTATATATATATATATATATATATATATATATATATATATATATATATATATATATATATATATATATATATGCTGCAAGATTCAGTGATCACGAGACAAAGCCAGAGAGCACGGATGTTGCTATAATTACACGGTACTGAGCTTCACCAGTCATGTTCCATTTTTCATCATCTACACTGTGGGTAGCAATTTGCCAAAAGAATTCATGTAGTTAGGCGGCAGTCACTCTCTCTGCATATTTCGTGGAATTTTGAGCGCAAATCATTGCCGCAATCACATCCTCCTCTGCTCGAATTGCTTTTATCTGAAGGCATTTCGCTACATAAACCACACATTCCTATTCTATATCATTAATTTCTCAGTGAAGAAATTCATTTAGTTTTCCTTGTGCATATTATTGGTGCATGTGAATGAATTTGAAGGCATAGTCTTCGAAAATCTTTCCACTCGACGATTTCAACTTCAGCGCTAGATGTTCTAAGCTAAAGCACTTGAAATCAACTCCAATATTTGGTGATTTTAGCTTGAGCGCATGGTGATGTCGGATTCAGTGCTTCGTGATCTGTAAATGGATTTTTTTGTTCATCAAGTTGAGCGCGTGGTAATCTCAACTTGAGTATCTGATGATCTCAACCTGCCTATGCGATGACTACAACTCAACTGCTTGATTATGTGAGCTGAAACACTTGATGATCTCGGCTGAAGGACTTAATGGTCTAAGCTTGAGCGCAGATGCTTGATGATTTCAGCTTATGTACTTGATGACATCAACCTGAGCACTTGACGATCTCGGCCTGAATATTGAGGGTCTCAAGTTAAATGTATGATAATCGCAGGTTGTATACTCAATGATCTTAACTTGAGCACTGAATGGTCTAGACCTCGGTATTTCTTGGCCAGAACTCGAGGGCTTGATGGTATGAACTTGAGTACTTGACAGTTTCAACCTGGTCTAGTCTTGAGTACTCTTTAATCTCCACCCAATACTCCACAAGCTACAGTTCATCTTCCTTCGACCTTGCGCTATGTTTTTAGTAGCTCTACTCGTGCAGCGGAAGCGATAGTACAAAGGCATTCTTCGCTGGGTTTTCTAAGAGATGTATGGGTAGTTGTACAGGAAAATTCTTCTGTAGCAAAATCTAGCAAGGTCTGCCCCTTACCAGTCACCATGACGGTGTCCAAATATTGCAAGAGTTCCTATGGTGATGAGCACGAAAACACATGGTAATCTTTGATCAGCATTGCTACGTATTGCTGTACTTTTGAATATATTAATGGAAACGCCTGAGAGATGCTTATTTTTTCTAGAATGGAACAGTTTTGTAAGGAAATTCAACGACAGGGCATGGTTTGTGGACGACGATACTTCTGACGTATGGTGTCGTAATCGTTGTGCGGTGAACGTTTGTCATAAACTGGATTCAGCGGTAATGGGGATATGCGGTGGACTGGTCACTTGGATGCGTTGAAACCGGATCCGGGCGATGAAGAAGTTCGTAGCGCATCAACGCATCAGGCAATGAATTAGAACCAAGAATGAGATGAGTGTTCAAAAACATCTTCGAAGAGCTACTCAGTTTAGAAGTGCTAAAGTTATTGTTTTAATTTAGAATACTATTCAATTTAAAATCACGAAATTCGTTCCGCAATGGTTTAAATCAAATGAGCACATAAAAGTCCTTTACACAAGGAAAAAATCGCATTGAATCAAAGTAACTTATAGTATATTAATTAGTGCAGAATCATTTAAACCAATGGACGTTTTTATTCGCACAGCATGAAAAAATGCTTATTTATAGGATCACTCTCTTCATAATAGAAAAAGATGATTTCATTATCAATGAGGGCGCAACAAGGCAGAAGATCTACAAACATTGCGGTGAGGAATGAGATCGTGAATATTGATAGCATGACTTCATAGTTGTGGACAGAATTACGACAACTCTTTGCTGCTGGAAGAGTCCCAAGTAGTATATCTTATATCTTATACTTAGCTCCGGTATCACAAATAAGCTACCAATGTTAGCTGGAGTAATAACGGATATCAGTACAACGAATTTTTTTGTTTTCTATCATGTGCAAAGCAATCTTTGTGGTTGATTTCATGCAATTTTATTGCAACAGGGCTCCTTAGTTAAGGTCTACATTTGCTGCAGGCCCTGATGTTTCAATGAAAAATTTAGTGCAGATTTTTTACGCCTGAAGAATATTGTTGAGGAAGGAATGAAATGATAATTAAATGAAAAATAAAGCAGTGATAAAGAAATATGATGCTGTAGAGTGACCTTTTCGGCCATATGGCCTGGTCATTCATCATGGCCACTCCAAAGAAGTGTTCACAGCTATTTTCTTTTTCCTTTAGACTAATTTCGCTAGTAGTTCCTTGAAGAAATCATCAGCACGGTACCCTCGAATCATATAATATTACACTGCAAGAGCTTTATTAATGGCTGTTATGCCACACGACACACAGGAACTTATTTGCATCTTTCTGCAACATTTAGGGCAAGTTTCATACAGATCGTTCCATCAATGCACAAAAACGTCAAATCTATTCACATGTGCTATTCCTATGAAATTATAGCATTCTAAATATGGTTAATGCTGCCGATTGCTCAACAAAAAATTTCGGGATGAGAAATGAGAGAACAAAATTCATTGGCATTTGCGACATTAAAGAAAGTGCATAGGATAGTGCTGCAATTCGTGCAAAAATCATTCATTTGGATTTCGTCTGCTCCCAAAGACTTTTGGTATTTACTATTTGTTTAATTTGTCTTTTGTTTTTGCATCTTTCCGATGCTACTTGCAAGCGAAATATAACAATCGCTGTGAACAAATCGCTCGTTTGTCGAAAGCCTAAAAAATCAGTTTATCATTGAATTTCATCTGAATATATTAGCACCTCACCGCGAATAGCATACCGAGCGATGAGATACGATGAGTTTACAATGAATTGGCGGTCTTCGTGAGCACAATACAAGGCGACAGTTGAGATATTGTGGGTGGTATAGGACAGGATCGTTTCATAGGAACAATCGCCTGCAGCAATGCGATCACTAATACAACGCATAAAAGCGTCAATTGTGATGCGATTAGTTAAGACAGCGCAAAGCGTTCAGCTTGCCTATACCCTACTGGATTTGAAGTCCTGTTTAGAGGCGATCTTGTGGCGTCCGGGTAGAAAATACGTATATATATGACTTTTTTTACCAGCCGTTCTCAGACAGCTCACAGTCCTCCCTGTATTGAGTTCACATACAACTCTCTCCACTCAACTATGTTAGCGGTACGGTATTCCTTGATTTTTCATTGATCCCATTTCAAATGTAACGTTCATCTCAATGGTTTAAGATAGGAAGTCATTCAAAATAAAACTTTAAAAAAATTAGTTAAGTGTGATATTCAAAATTGCAGCCAAATTGGTACTCACTAAGGTCTGCGCGATAGAAGTGAACTTCCGAATATTTCTAGAGATTGAAATTAATTACTTTCGGATTTAAAAAATAGAAGTCTAATTACTCGAGGTAATGACAGTATTTTTAGCATTTTTGTATTCCACCTAAAAAAAATTATTGCTTGTTTTGCCTTCTCCAGTTATGAGGTGATCTCTGTAGATGATTTAGTTGCACAAACTGATAGTTTAAGCAAGGCTCATGGCCAGTTGCACTTGGCGTTGATGGTAACAGCAAAAGTCTGTTAACTGTGCGAGTAACCTTTGTGAGATGAAAAAAATTGTAAAAACTTCTATTTTTTATTGACTTCGTTCCACCCCTTTAGCAAAATGTTGGATTCTTCGCACGGAGTTTTAAGCACGGGAAAGAGATTTACTTTCGTCTTACCTCTCTACAGCTATTGGCAAAATTTGCCGCAAAATTTCACACGTTCTTTCAATCAATGTTATCACTTCTCGTTTAACCAGGATAATTCACCGATTTGCCTAATTTGAAAGAAATGACAGAAATTTATCGTGGTTATGCTTGTGGAGCTGGCAGCGCAATTTGTCGTATCTCAATTGCAGAAAGTTTCTTTACTGCTGATGTTGGCATCCACTAGCCTTGCCTGTCTCGGAGGTGGTGGCTGCTGCTGTGGTGGTGGCTCCGGTGGTGGAGCCTCCTGTGGTGGAGGTGGCTCTTCATGTGCCTCATCGTGTGCTGCCGGTGGCAAAGGGTATGTTATTGCATTGACTAATAGACAACAGAAAAGAAAATTAGGCTGTAATATCCTGAATTAATTATAAGTTAGCAGCAAACTGTCAAAAACCTGAATCTTTTGAAAATTTATTGCAGAATTTCAATTTGTTTGCTTTCGTAATGACAGTCTGGGAAGCTATAAAACAATGCCTCATTCTTATTGCCAATATTTATAGAGAAAAAAAAAACGGATAGCGCGTAAATGGCTTCCTCCATGAGAAACAATTCCATAGAAAGGAAAAACCTTCTGATTTAATGAATTTGGCCTATTTGCAAGTGAGATGCTCCAACAGTGCTATGAAGAGGATGGGTATAACCATAAAAGGTTGAGTAAGGAAGCAGACATTGAAGGTAAATAGTTAATAACTATAAAAAAGCTGGTATTTAGATACTCAGATATGCTGAATTATTGTGCCGTATTTCTCGAACGTTGAGGAGAGCATCTGTTCTAAAGCTGTGGCACTCCCGTTGCTCAGTTGTGCCTTATGTGAAGAGAATAACTCCATTTATATATTCTCTTTGCAACTATATTCAACTTAAGAAGAAAATGAGAACTTCCTCCATGGATTTGTTGAACGACCTCGACAAAAGTTTTAACTAAAAGCGTCCCGTTGAACATTATTTCTTCCAAGGACTTATATGAAACAGAGAACAATGTACTGGCTTTGCTTGAAACTAGGCAGAAGGCTTCTATTGTTGTTTTTTCCCACCACCGAGGGGAGTGGATTTTAATTGGAGAGGTGCTTTACCTTTGGCGAGCAGGGCCTACTAGATAGACCACAATATGACGTTTGCAGTGAAGCCCTAGGAAATGATCTTTATTTATTCGTTTCGTACTTTTAAGGTACGCACTACCCGGTGGAGGCGGTGGCTATGCTGGTCCAGGTGCCGGAGGAGGTTATGCATCACCTCTAGGCGCAGCTGGTGTTGCTGGGCCTTCTTTCGGAGCAGGTCCGGTAGGTGGAGGATCCTATGCTCCTGCACCATCATACGTTGGTTAACTACCCGCAAGTTTCACCTATCTATATAAGGGTTGTGACGAACTGTGCGTCTCATAAATTCCTCCTGTGAGGTCTTTTAATATATATTTGTTGTAAGTTGTGATCTCGGTGTTTCGTAACGTTAGATTAATAAATACTCATGCGAACTTTGTCGACTATATCCGGCATACATTTCCTATAACGGAACTGTTATCCACCGCATTTATAAACAAATAAGCGCTGTCTTTGAAAAATGCGATTAAAGGGAAAATTGGGATGAAAGATTTACTGAAACATGCAGAAAAGACACCAAATACACTTGCTTTCCTCAATGTTTAACCAAAATGAATTGTCTGGCTACTTATATCGGGCAAAATTATCACTAAGGATAATTCCTCTGCTCATTTGCTGCAGTGCGATCAGGCACATCTGATATTGCTGCAGCCATCAGCTTTGTCGTGTATTCACGTAGAGTAATTATGTATCTTCCAACAGGGCAGAGATGCAGCAAAGCAGGTGTAACATGAAGATTGAATATGTGAGATATAAAATCGAGCAATTTATGAACTTTTTGTTGGAAATGAGACAGTGACAACACTTGGTACGCGCCAATTAATAAAAGTTTCGGTGAATGCTTCCCGTAGGTCGCTATATTTTCCGAAAACGGGCGGTCGTTAAGGTGAAACATTGATGCCCTTTGTAAGTTTGAATTGCGATGCACCGTAGTCGCGATCAATGCAATATTGATTGGCAAGATGATCTTTGACAATTCTACCAAACACTACAAAAATTTTGCAAGGGAATCTTGCAATAACTTCTTCCTGAAAAAAAAATATCGCTTTGAAATTTTTAGACTATGAGATAGAGCGATGAATGCTGACGGATGTACTGGCTGAACGATATGCGGCAACTGATCATTAGCAAGGAAATTTTCTTCAAAATTGTATTCACACAAATCTGCCTATTCTACCCTGTCTGCAACGACTTCTATTGAAGCCGATCGTTTTCTGGATCAATTTCTCTTCAAAATTTTCAGGAGAAGATAAAATAGATAGTATGAAAGCATTTAATTGATCAATTAAGATGAGCTCGGGTTTTTTGCAATGTTTACGCAACATCGAGACAATTTTGCACAAGCGAACTTATAAAATCAATCTTATATAGGTGTCGTTGTTGATCACTAAGATGGTTGCATAAATTTTATTCATTTGCATATTCAGAGGATAGTGGTTCGTACAGTGGAAATGCTGTTTGTGGAGCTAATCCAAGCCATAAGCTGATCTTTCCACTGATAAAAAGTCATTCACTCGTTCGCCTAACACACTCACCCGTAGTCGAAGAACATAGTCTGTTCAGTTCAAAGGGAAGGAAAAACTGCTGACGCAATATAGCGCAAAAAATACTGTTCTCGTTCTACTAAAACAAAAAAAAAATTGCGAATACTGCTACTGTAAGGTCGCATTCCATTTGCAGACATACTCCTAAATTTCTAAACGTCGAGTTCTTCCTTCCTGACCGCCAAATTTTTCCTTCGCTTGATATTTTTCTTTCCGCTTTTTAATGATGTATTTCTGTGAAAGTTCACGACTTTTTTCCGCATTTTATACGCTTCAAGAAGAGTAACCGCTTTGTTGTTTGATACTGCAAATTTCACATTATTGCGACAACTTCACACGCCTTTCGATGAAACATCAAGAGACAACAAAGTGCTAGCGCATTTATCATGTGCACTTACACACAGGTTACGATTTAACTTTCATTTGCAGCGATGGACCGGTTTTTTTTTCGGCACCACCTTGCAAGCGCCTCTCAGCTCTTCCGTTTATGAGCGTTTTGACCTTCTGTTCTTTTATACAATTCGACAACATACCCAAGATGGCCGCTTGCTCAGATCGAATTTTTCCTTGTACATGGGTGGCATTCGCTTCTGGTGCTTCTATGGCAAGAGCTTCAGCGAATGGGAAGATGCGAATGAAATTAACTATCTCTGAAGACTAGTAACGAGGCTTGCAGCAATAAACTGCTATTTGATTCCATGAATCACTGTGAGTGTGAACAGCATATCCAAAAACTTCGATTGCTATCATATGGTGACACAGTACTCTATCTAACAATTTCTTTATTTGCAGACAAGCAAACGTTCAGTTTGGAGTGATGAATGAAAGTGGATATATCTGAAGGCCTCTTTTGAGAATATAGTAATAAACTCGTTATGCTTTAAAATATTTTCGTATGTTCGATAATAAAATATTTTCGTATGTTCGATAACTTAGTTCGTTTTCGAATGATTCTGAGTCTGAGTTATGTTTTCCACATCACTGCAACTGGCAATGAATGTGGCCAAACTATATGGTGGCTTATGGATGTGCCTTTGATTTATAAAGGACTCGACAACATTGAGTAAGACTTTATCACTCTAAAAGAAGAATTGTTGGCCTAAAATGATCTTACTCTTTAGAAAATCAACTCCTCAACGAAACTTCTCGGAAATAATATAATAAATGCAAAGAGAAGTTACCAAAAAAGGGCACAATGAGGTGTAGCCTGTTTTCCCTAGAGTACTGGAAGAAAAATAGAAAATGAGAAGAATCGAAAGTGCTGAAAACTTGCAGAGAAATAGGCCGCGAATGTGATCTGTGGTACATTTGGTAGTTTTCGTCATCGAAGAAGCGTTGTGAAGACCAAAAATGCAAAAGTTTTACTTCAGGAACAAAATATCAGTGGTATATAATCTTGCAAAAATTGAACAAGCGACCGTCTGAACGAACTTAACGCCTGCCTTTGTTAAAATTCGATGAAATTTGGCTCCCTGCAAATGAACCATTAACAGATATGGCGCATGAAGAAGCATAAGATCGGAATATTAACAATGAATGTTTAAGGCAACAATGAAAAAGAATTTAAAGCGGTGCTAAGGAATCAACAAACTCACTTTGTGCAGCACGATATATCGATAATGTACCGATAATCAGTTTTCCAGCACCATACTCGCAGTAGTTTTGAGCTCTCGTTCAACTACTGCTGGAAACTTCCCAAGGACAAAGAAAGAGAGAGCTGGATACCGCGTTGATTCGAGTCTCTTAGCTGAATATTAGTAGCCGAATACACCCCCTCAAGGTGATGGAACAAGAAGCTGTTTACAATTGGCTTATGTGGACGAAAAGTGATGGCGATTTGTCATGATTCTATAATGCTGAAATACTAAGTTTGATGAGGTGGAGCAAGCATAAGCAAATTGTGGCTAGCCGGCGCAATATTGTGAATTTTGTTTCTTACAAGCTTTCACAAACTAACATCGATATACTTTGGGGTAGCAAAATTGCATAAATGAATACATGTGTTGTTATTAATTTTCACGTGTTCACCGAAAAAAATGCTGACGTGCTCACTCTTTCTCGTTCCACTTTTTAAGACTAAAAAGTATTTGCAATCGCGCAATTCCTAGGTTAAGAGGTAAATTTATTTGATCATTTATGTATCACTTGAAGGCATTTCTGATCGTTTTAGTTCTCCATCGTATTTACCTCAGTTTTACTGAGTGCAGTGCAGTATTGCTTGAAATAGGAATAGAATGCAAGCTGATTGATTATTTTCGACATGACTCTTTCGCAATGTCATTTTGACCTCGATATGGTCTTCATCCATTTCCAAGCTGGTGAATCGATGCTTTCATTATATTTCTCAGTAACAAAAAAAAGTATATGTGACCAATATCTGTCATGGGCGATAGATAATGTTATGCAACAGAATGCAGAAATTAACTTGAAGAGAACGAAATGATGACATAAACGTTTGAAGATTCTCATAAAGTTGCACAATTTTGTGAAAAAGTTGCTCGGAGAATGCATTACGTTCTTTGTTGAGCATAAGTTTCAACGATTTAGCACGATAATCGCACGAAAATGCGAACATTTTAAGCTGTCCAAAGAAGCGGAAAAAATCAAAAAGCAATTGTGAGGCGTCGATGAATGAACATGAAAAGTTCTTTGCTTGAATTGAAGATGCGAGTCTGAAAGAATTATTAACTTAGCGAAGAAACTTAACTGAAGGACCGAAAGAACTGTTCAATAAGCTATTTGTTCCTGAAGCTAAACGCAGTAAAATGGTGATCTAGTCCATCATTCTCTCATTCACTCTATGTTGGCTATAGAAGCATTAGTGTGCATTCCGTTTAACGAAATAAATCATCGTTTTTACTAAATATCACCCATCGAGATTGTATCTTACTATTTGCAGTTTATTAGTGGTGCCTAGAGTGCTAGTAAATTTTGAACAGCACTACGTGAAGTGCTTCCATAGCTGAAGAAAACAAGACAGAAATAGGCTTCGTGCTAAAAAAAAAAGATTTGTCCGCCTCGTGCGCAAATCATTCTGTATTCAGCTCATTCAATTGCTTTCAAACTCAAATATTTTTCTTCGGTTAGATTTCTGCTCGTCTGTTAATGGATCCTAGGTTGGCGCATTTTTGCAGTTATTCGCGCCGGAGAAAACTGAGCACTATTCACTGATCTAACTCTATGTGATTCTCAAGAGTTATGATGCATTTTTTGAAATGGAAGAAAATGTACCATTGGAGATAGTATTAGAAAATGATTGGCTGTCTATGCTGTACTACGTTTACTAACGGTACTATACTATGCCATGTGTCCGAACATTTTTTGAAACCGTGCTGTCAGATGCTGAATACTTTAGGTTATAGTTGATCATATAATTGTTGAAACTTTCACTAACGTAACAGAACAGTTCATTACTATACCATAGTACAGAATATCCTACTCTACAGTGAAAAATGTCTGCAATAATATGCAATATATATTAGACTTTGTTTCTTACTGCGTTCAAAAACTCATTCCATTAGTGTGTTTGATGGCGGACTGCACAAGATTGTGTATTTTAACATCCGACTAAATTGCTCTATAGTGCACTATCAAAGCCAACCTATATTTCCGAAACGCTACTATAAGTCTAGCCAGTAAGACTTGACGACTCTGGTTTAAGCAGAACATCAGAGGGTAAACGTCTCATAGCAGCAGTCCACATTCATAAGCTCAAGTAGGAAGGCTTAATATCGAAGTCAAGCAGCTCACCTGCAAATTCTAAACAATGAGTTGCTTTACTCGTTGTATAGAATTAGCATGAAGTGCTTTACCTTATATGAAGCGAATGAAGTGCTTTACCTAATAGTATTCATGAAGTGCTTTACCTAACAGTATTTGAAAAATTAACTGATTCGTAAACTTTAGCGGTTAGTCCCTAATATTCGTATTTGTCATTGATGTTAGTGACATTTGTGTTTTTCAAGGACACAACCCCAACCCTGAAAGAATTCCTGCTTTTTTTAAACAGTTTAAAATGTGTTCTCATTCGTATAGTGCCGCGAGGTGGAACATGTCGGAAGAGGGTTTTTATTGCGATGAATGCTTTTCACTTCTATCGAACAAACCGGCATCGCAAAATTTCAACGAGCCGGTAGTAACATATTTACAAATCGTCTTACGACTGCTTTGAAATCGATATTTGTAGTAAATTTATATTGTCATTTGTGACATTTTCAACACCTCATAATCGAACTAACTTCTTTTATAGTAATTTTTTGATTGAATGCGAAATTTATAGGCATTTAGGATAGCTTTCAATTGAAACAAGTGCAAATCAGCATCTTCCACAAAATTCATGCAAAGAAAATGTGCAAAATTATTTCCATTATAGAAGAATACGAACAGAAGTACACTCAACAAAATTTATGTGTTCTTTTAACGAGCACAAATGAGGCAAAAATCTTCAGAGACAAGTGTCTCAGTAGAAACTGGGATACGTGAATTTCAAGCCCGTTTTCTCTTTACCTGATTAGAAATTCTTCTCAAAATGAATAGAAGATAACCATAGAGGAAAAAAAAAACGGCTGTCCAAATTCTCGACAGATTTGAAATTAAACGCATGTCAAAGCTTTTCCCTAAAAAATTTAGAATTTCTACAACGCTTCCATCTGCCTAGAAGCTCAAGTGGCTAATCGAACGGGATGCTCTGAACAATGTTGCAATAAAATTACAGTCCAAAAAATTATTTTAGCTGCACTTAATACATTTCAGAGGCATATATGCATTTTTTGCAGATTAGATCACTTGATCGCAATTCATTCGGATTTGCGGTCTGAGTTTTATAGACATTCAAATGACCTCTTCAAAGGTCATCCCGCTGATTAAGAATGATGAGAGTCTTTAGGAAATCAGTGAAGAAAATTTCCTCTTCAGCGATTCAAGAACGTCATCTGAAGGATGCCTTTAACCTGATTTACAAGCGGAAGCAATTCGATCATTTCCCATATTGATATGGGAACTTCAACAACCAACAATCGTCGAGGATGGCATGATTTCAGTCTCGTGCAATAAAAATCTTTAGCGAAAATTCTTGAAGGCAAGAATGTCGCTTTTGGACTGTTTTTCTATAGCATCGTTTTTTTTGTAAGGCGAAAATGCCGCTTCTGTAAGGATTTTTTTTTTTTTTGCAAAACAATGCCGTTTTTGTGATACTTTTCTTGTAAAAAACGTCGTTTTTGCAATGCTTTTTTCTGTAACATATGTTTTTGCAATGTCTACGATAAGAGTGAATAAATTTACAGATTTACACATGACACATTTGTCTGTTACACCGCTTTAGAGCAGTTGAAGAAATTTGCGATATCGTTTAGCAGCTTAATATCTTGGTTCTGACTCGATTTTGCATGCTTCATACGCATTTTTCCTTCCAACATTCCTTCTTTCGCTAAAAATCCTCTGCATGCGAATATAGATGAGGAAAGAATCGAGAAAAACACTACTCACTATAAGATTTTCCAAATAATCAAAAAAGTCAGGTAGCCATTGTTGAATAGCCACTATTAAATAGCTGAATTCATTCTGCGAATAGTCGAAAATTATGTGCAATAAAAATATCATATGTATGGCATAACGTCGAAGAGCTAAGAAACGTATTTCGTTTCAGCGAACAACCATACACTAGAGCGGACAACTTTTTATCAGTTCGGTACAAGCAACGCAACCAATTCACATTAACTACTCTATTAATATAAAATACATGACATCGTTGTGCGTAATTGCAATCGTGATCGAAAGTCGTTGACATCAAGCAAATCATCTATATAGTTGGACGCTCCTTTTGCGAGCTAGAAAAAAAAACAAAAAAAAACAACCGCATTTTGATTCAGCGAACAACTTTGCAATAGGTCAAAGAAGCTTCCAACAATTTAAAAAAAAAACAGCTAGCACTATGTCATTCGGTTGAACTACTTGAAGGTGGATTGCCTCGTCAATTATTTCAATAAAATTTTTCAGACCTTGAACGCAATAACATGTCCTTTAGATACTAAAGAGTAACCTTCTTGAACGAATGTTTTGATGTTGAAGGCGATAACGCGTGCGCATAGCTTATTTCACTGATACCGATTACTACAACACCAAATGTGCTTTGGAAGATTCCGTTAACATTGCATCAATCGACCTCCTTTTATATCAACTCACAATGGCCTGCAATGATTTAGACTCTTATTCGCAGTCTTCATAGGTAGTGTCTCAATTTCGAGTTAAGGCATCGTTGATTTCTGCATGAAATATTTGTATTGCTCATTCAACTGTTTCTTTTAGAGTAAAAAATATTCTGTATAATGAAATAGATAGTGAAAAGAAATGAAAAGCAGGTCATTAGGTGATTAAAACGTCATTTTTAAAATTAGATAGTTAATTACGATGAAATAGCTCACATCATTATACGTAAGTGGAATGGTAGCCGGAAGGTATGAGCAAGAAAATTATCACCTATATGATGGGGCGCTCAATTCTGCGAGCTAAAAACGCGTTCTGGTTCAGCGAATAACGCTGCAACAGGCCAAACAAGTTTTTGTCAGTTCACGAACCACTGTCAACGTTTCGCTGAGCTACGTTCGCATAGATCGCCTCATCAATTATGACCAGGAAGAAAACATAAAATATTAGGAGAAATAAAGTGGCCCTTAGATATTGGGCAGTGAATTATTATATATGAAATACTTTGCGAATCGAAAAGATGAAATAGGCGCAGTAAAGTTGGTTCTACTTTGACGAAGCCCGTAACTCCATATTATTGTTTCTGCTTTGAAAATTTTTCCTTACCACTAAATGAGTGGAAACTCCGATGAGAGTTATTTTACATACCGAAGCCTGACAAAATTTCTATCGCCACCAGCCGATCACTGAATCATTGTATGCGGTTGCATTTGACAAAAGCTCAAAACGCATGCTTCTGAATGAGTTTTCCATGTCACAAAGGATTGCATTCATTACTTTTTTTAAGTAGTTCGCTTTTTAAACTATAGTATCCTGCTGATAATGCCTACGAACAGTGTCTGGACCTAAGCAAGGAAACTGTGAAAGAGTAGAAGCTGTTCAAAACATTTTCGAAAAAAGAAAAAGTACAAATAAACTTCTGGGTTTTGTTCTGCACTGGAAAAAACCTCCCGTAAAAGAACGGAAATCCAGTCACAAAAACCACAACATGAAGTTTCTCCTCAAGGACAGATTTTGTGCGTGTACTTTTGCAAGCGTTATAATTCACAACCTTACGGTAATACCTACGGAATAGGAAAATCACATATCTACAACTGTATAAAATGCACTTTGTCGTTAAGGAATTTCTGCGAAAAGTAGCGAACGACCTGAATGTTTTGAAGGTTTTTTTTTTTTGTAACCAATGGAGGTGATGCATGGACAGATGTGGAAGGACAAAAGGAGTCGTCTTTTTTTGATTATAAAGGGCGATCCCGCGTTTTTTCTTGAAGGTCAAAGAAGAGCTTCCGGTGGAAACGAATCCTCAATTCTTAAAAAAAAAAAACTTCAAGATGCGGCAAGGTAAGAATGTTATGCTCAGGAGAGTTCAATACAAGGCAACTGATGACAGAATATTAGCACCAAAACGTAGGTGAGCTATTGAAAGTTGCTCTACTTTTGCTAATATGGTTCATCATTCGTTAAAACGTGTGGGATTTGATCAGTTTTATGCATTATTCCAGTTAAAGCATATTTTTTTCCGCCATGAACAGCTACCTTTTATGGGAGACAATATATTTTCAGCTACTGAATTCTTCATATGTATCTGAAGCCTACAACCCTCTAGATATCTTCAGTCGCTTGAATAAACTGAATTTTTGTTCTAACCAGACATTTAGCTAGAACGAAACTTTAAACCTGGTTCTGAACATATTTCCAGATTTGATCTTCAGAATATGTTTGAATAGCAGTACCTTACAATGCGGCATTTGCACACCAATCACGAATACATCAACACTGCCTTATTTTCCAATAGAACGTATGCAAACGACGAATAAGGTACTCGTCACGAGCTTATGAATGCTCTCTTCCATAGTTAGAACATTATATATATATATATATATATATATATATATATATATATATATATATATATATATATATATATATATATATATATATATATATATATATATGGAATGTCCTTGCCAAGCTCGAAGGCAATACATTTGACAAATGGGTCGCCTTTTATGATGATATTTTCAAGGGACGCAACCCAAAACTCATCTTCTAAGTTCGTTCCCAAAAAAGTCTGCTCCATGTGTGCTTCAATAGCAATTCTACGGAAGAATTGATGCTTCCGATGCGGTTTTATGATTTCTTCTTCAATGAAACGGATGTGCTGCTTCCAATTTGACTGTGAGAGATGTGGTCGCATCATTGGAATGCTGTTGCAATACAAGGCCGATTCTCGCAAAACATACAGGAAATGAAGTCATACATTTTTCGGGGGGAAAAAAATCGCCGCATTTTGCCATCGCAATCATGGCACATTCGATCTCAACTCCTTTCAATACTTTTTAATTAACCGCATCTAAATGTTCACGTCATGGTTATATCTCTGTAGTTATGCTGAACGTCCCTCTTTGTTGCAGTTTTCCTTTCATTTCATTTGTACTGTAGCAGTATGTAAGGTTGCTGTTATGCAGACAAACACATAAATATTTCACATTTTTGCTGCGCATTGACTAACTTACCTTGATAATAACGACTAAGGAACCGGAACTCCTTCAACCGATGGTTAGCAATGTCCCATCAGTTTTCAATTGTTGAACCTTGTACAGCACACTATCGTAGCAATGGAGCGTTCACTGAGATCGGCGAAAATTAAGCGTTTCACATGCAGTCTTTAGCTTCATTACTATGTGTTCTTATGGGCTTCACAAAGTGCAGTTGCATTCATTTCGGTCCTTAGAGTTACCATGCGTATGCTCATGTACAATGGGTTGACCACCGAAGGTGGTCGCAACACATCTAAAAACACCGCGACACCACTGCAAAGGAACTTTCGTCATGCTGTTTTGTATGAGACTATAGCACTCCGCCAACGGAATGCGAATATGAAAATGTTTGTGAATGGCGATTTCGATTGCTGGAAAATGAAGCATTCGGGGAATACATGTTTCCAAATGTTCTGGTTTAATTACCTTGCTTTTGTTCCTCTTCATGAAGATGTGACGGACTCTGATTTGTTATTCTACTTTTTTTTCCCTCGAAACGGCAATAAATGCTCTTGCCATTTCTTAGTGATACCACCTTCAATGTTGCCGACGTCCGTAGTATGAGCACACATATGCTGAAATACAAATGATATGACCGTTAAAAAATTCAGCTCCAAGGTTAAAACCTTGAATCTTGAATTCCATCTCATACAATTCATCTTGTATTAAGTTTTGAACACATTTTTTCGCTCAGGTGCAGTACATTTGGCTCCCCGAATGGCAAATGACAAACTTATGCTGTAATTTTGATCGCAGCTAAGAATACTGCCCTCATAAAAAAAACGAAAATTGCGAAACGTGTCGAAATCATGAGATTATGTGTTGCTTATGAGAAATACACGCACATTTTGAGCGCTCTTGGCTGGATCATTTGCTCGCTTCTGCGGCCTAGGGTTTTTAATTGTGCCCGGACACGAGATGAACTAATAGCCACACTAAAGGATCGCAGGATCGTGCGAATTAGACTAGTTTAGTGAGGACGCTCCGAACTATGCGGAATTGATTTCTAATATGTCGCAATGAAGTCTTGCATCCTCTGAGTCTGGTAAATATGACAGGGGTAGTGACGGAGACGAGGATCCTCACTAGGCAAGCAGCGCGCATTTTACTGCCATATTGTTCTGTTATTCTACTTTTCTTTGCTCCCTGCAGTATCGCATTAGTCAAGAATGCGGACATGCAGATTAATTGCTTTTTCGTTCCTCTTTATTCTTCACGTAGCAACAACTGCATACATTCGCATTCGTCGGTACCAGCTATTGGCACTCCCTTGTCCACTACTCAAAATTGGAGGTAGACCTGCATTTATGTCACGAATCATCGCTTGTTGCCGCCATCCCTTAGCAGACGAACTGTTCAGGAGCAATTGTTAACCCTGAAAATCCACTTCAACTGCCTTCTACCAACCCGTCATGGCTATATTGGAATTTTGAATTGTTGAGCTCTTGCACTCTTTACAGCGAGGAAATGCATACAATGCGATTCCTCTCCCCGCAACACTATTTGATGCTTCTATTCAAAATATCAGGCCTCTTGCCCCTCATACCCTAAGCCGCCCTTTTCCTCTGCCCAGAGCAGAAGGCCCCCATCATCGTGACAGACAACGTTGCCAGTGCCCAGAGATTCGGATTGCACCAGTGACTAGGGCAATACAAGTTTCACTGCGGATTCGCCAGGATATCTTGATGGGCGTTCAGTGTGAGCTCTGCAGAAAAAGTTTAGCCGAATATGTGTTCGCTTGCCTTCTCAGCTTAAATTTTCTTAATTTGTCTTCAACTCCTCCTCCCCGACCCTATACCTCACCCGCTCCCACCTGGAAGCATTCAAGGAATCCCTTTTGAAAAAAAAAAAAAAAACAGTTTCATGATGCTGGACTGACGAGAGCAATACTTTTACGAGAACTTTTTTTCTTGACGTTTTTAATATCTCGTTTCCGACTGCAGCAGTCATCCTTCGGAATAGTGCCTAACAAATCCAGATGTATGCAAGAGCCAACATACGGCGCATTTGAGCAGTTGCATTTTTGACAATTACGATTTTGCAAGTTTCCACTAAACTATCAAGTAATGCAAGTGAAAAATTCGATTTTTATTTCCAACAAATACTAAAATTGTACAATACACATTGCTAAATAATATATTATCTATTCAAAAGAATTTTCGCAGCATCACATACGTAGAGTAGTACAGCTGAAGATTGCATCGGGTAGTTAGAAAACGATTAGCGAAGATGCAAACATGGATGGTTTGAAGAATTATGAAAGGGTAGGGAATAGTAGACCACTAATTTTTTTGCGTTGTTACAACGACAACTCCCCTGAAAATACTCAGCTTTTCAATTTTTTTTCTACTGGAACCGTCACCCCGGAATACAGGATGAGTTCATTGGACAGAAAGTCCATCGAGAATAAGTGAGTAAAAATTTGGAATGTTTTTCCATACCTGAGTGAAATTACCATATTTGCTTCGACGCTGATCGGTTTCCTTCAAATTTTCAATGAGCTATGCCTAATGCGAATGACAATCTGGTATATCAACAAGTCTGGAAATGAGAATATTGGAAAATTCCGCTTTGGAAACCTCATCCAATCACAGTGAAAGCAATTCAAAGCGAAATTTCGATTTTACTATCTTCGGGCTTAGTTTACATTTTTTCCCGTTCAGCGTGTGATCCCGGTGTCAAACTGTACGCAGATCAAAGCAGGTGGTCAGGGAGGGCGCCAGGCTATTGTTCATTCCTTCACCTGCTCTTGTTCCGGAATGCCGAAGGCTTCAGACTGTTTATTCATCACTTCGCTTGCTGTTATTCCGAAGCGCGAAGTGGTGAGGCTTCTGCCGATTACTTCGTCTGTTGCTATCCCGGAGCGCCAAAGGCGCTAGACTGTGATCAGTTATATCCACTGCTGTCATTCCGGAGCGCGGAAGGCGCGAGCTTGTCACTCATCACTTCACCTGCTGTTGTACCAAAGCGCCGAAGGCGCGATGTTGTTTTTCATTGCTTTGCCTGTTGTTATCCCAGAGCGCAGAAGGCGCCAGACTGTGGTCTGTTCTATCGAGTGGTGTCATTCGGAAGCGGCGCAGGGGCGAGACTGCGTCTCATTTCACTAGCTGCTGTTATTGCTGAGCGCAGATGGCGCGAGGCTGTTGTTTATCATTTCGCTTGCTGCTATCCGAAAGCGCCAAAGGCGCTAAAATGTAGTCCGTTACGCCGACACCTGTTATTCCGGAGCGCCGAAGGAGCGAGTTTGTTATTCATCACATCGGTCATTGTTATACCGAAGCGGCGCAAAAGCGACACTGTTGCTCATTATTTCGCCTGCTGTTATTTCGGAGCGCCGAAGGCGCGAGACCGTTGTCGACTGCTTCGCCTGCGATTGTTCCCTGCTTCCACGGTATTATGCGCCCCCGCAAACTGTCCGGTCATGCATCTCTCGTCTGGATGGTGCAATTTTTGGGCAATCCACTCAGCGTCAGTCGCTGTTTTGACTGATCTGCTTCGAGAAATTGTGAGAAAGCCAGTATGAAGTAAAGGATACTTCAATAAAAAAGCTCTAGAATATGCTGGATAAAAATGATTACAAACAACTACACGATCCCACTTGTTACTTTATTCTGGAAGCAGTTGTGCGAAGACGATTCACGATTATGCCCTCAGGTGATCGCAGCCGATCGTTAAAATAAAACAGCAAGAGATTTACGTAATTTCTATTACATTCCATTTTTTACTTCATGTGGAAGCCGTTGGGATTCGAAACTTTCTACTCAAGCATCGATAAAATAGGTGATAACGTGGGCTTTTCTCTAAAAACAGCACAGCGGGTTAGAGATACAGCAATCTTCTACCCGCAAATTTTGTGACAGCAGCAAAGTTAAAAAATATGACTAAGGCTTCGAAGGCTCCCACAACACACTCTGACAATCGTTTACCAATAAAACCGCCATCAAGATCACCAACGGATGTGGACGAGGACGAAACCACATTTGTTGGGTATGGCGCTGAAGAGCCAACCCAAGATATCTACTCGTGACCTATCACTGCAGTGATCACGTTTGCCCGCGTAGTTGATACTCTTTGAGTGCTCTCAGCATAACGCCATTGATCTACTATTGTGCTCTTGGCGGTATCTGAGGTCTATAAAAGGCGGCTGTCAGCCGTCAGAGTCAGTTTTTTTTTTTTGTGTTCGTCGTCTCCACTCGTCAGCGTTGGCAAGCGGGTTTCGCCTTGTCCCCGTTAGCTCTCGTTGTTGTATATTCGTCTTGGGAGCAGTTAAGCTCCCCAATAAAGCGTTTCTACTATCTCCGCGTGCCGTACGTTACACCTCGGCCTAGCTCTACAAGTCGTCGATGCCCGACACCAGATACAACAACATTATAAAAAGCACCCCACCGTTTAATCGAGCACGGAGGAAAAAATCATCGCCGCTCTCCTCTACGCTTCCACATGTCACGGTTCCGACATCGTAAATTAATTGATTAATGAAGTCGAGGATATCGGATTGGTCGATAAAGGAGTCTTGCTACAAATGAGTGATTAGCGGTAAATTGTTCAAGAAAGTCAGGTGGAGCTTTGAGACAGAGACTATAGTGTGCACCAATCCTTGAACTTCACTGATTTCTCAAGAATTCAACTGGGGAAGAGTAAGGAGGACGTTGTTTGATGACGAGCTCCATCGAAACACAGAGCTATTTTTCTCGGAATTTTGGTAAGCGATAACATCAGCGCGCATTGTTACTAACGTGTCAAAATAAATTGTGCTTCAAGTTTTTTTTTTTACGGTGAGATCGAAAGTGACTGAAAGGGAAGGGGCGAAGAGAATGGAGCGAAAGAGTTCGTTTCATTATGTCTCTAAGCTGACGATGGCTTAAGTAACATTTCCTGAGTTGGTAGAAATGCACATCACATGTTGGAGGCGATTTGTTATTGTAACCACATTTTTGCACGCAAAAAATGCCGAAAGTCGAAGACCTAAGAAATCACGTCTACTTTGCACCAAGAAAGGAAATGAATCTCGTCATTCGATAAATAACGTTTGTAGTTTAAACGTCACTGAACAAATGAGGTCTGTAGTTAAGAGCACAACTCAAGATTTTCGAACGGCAGCAGAAATGCTGTGTACAAATTCTGACCAAATTTTCTAGCACCACATCGCTCCTCGAAAGTGTTTTCGCCATCCAACACCACTGAATGCTAAACGTGACTTTCGATTTTCCATAAACACACACTTAGAAACATTTGGTTGTTACATGCTCTCTCAAAATTTTAGTTGCAATGCATACTAATGAGGAGGCTGCGTTTGCGCAATTGCATATGTTTAAGTATGTGTCTGCCTGTCCGACATATTAAAGTGGGAAATAACCCCAGCTAAGCAGCCTTGAGATTTGACGGATAAAATATCCCTCTAACAATTATGTAACGTATAAGTTGATTATTCTGCATACACTTTGCAACCGTCTGGTTACATTTATGGACAATAACGTTGAGAAATTCACTTGTTGAGGATTGGCACAAACGATCGGGTCGATTAAATTATGAGCTGGTTTTCGCATGTGTTTTATTATTTACGGGTAATTTAAGATACTGCTAATCTATAAAGTGGAACAGCGAAAATGCGTATCGTGTCAGCTTCTGATTCGCTTCTTAATTTGCTCCAAAAAGAAAGTGAAGTGAAAAATTCAACACATTTAATGACAAGTTCATTTCAAGATCTCAATTGCTTTAGCCATTTTCAAAACTGGCGTTTTCGCAGATGTTTTCAACTCAGCAGACTGAAATGTGGTTATGAAGACAACCATTGTTAATGTATGTGCACAAAACTGGAAATATCACCATTGAAACTGCGAAAAATGTCACCGTTCCCAAAAAAAGATCACATTATGTCATCATTTCACTTCAGCTATAGATTGATACTTGTGTGAGGAAATCGTCATAAACAGAAAGAATGATGCTTGTCGTTGAAATGTATCGAAAGCGACAAAGCATCCACGTATATGCAATAGTAAATTGGCTTAAAGAAAATACTGATCAGTGAATGAGATAAGCTTTTAATCGGATGATCAAATGTGCAGTAATGATTTGAAAGCTTTTTCAAAGACATTCGATAAGAGCTCGATCTTTGAAAGCAAATTATGAAATGTGAATTAAGATGCTATGGAACAGGTCGTTGCTCTTTGAAGCGTTAGCATCAAAACCAGAGACAGCCAACGTCGATGCCCTTTCCGATGTTTCGCTAAACTAAAGACACCCCAAGTAAACTTTTTGCGTACGTGGAAGTGGAACACGAAACGGGATTAACATTGCTCGAAAAAAATCTGCGAAATATATTTGAATTGAGGCGCATCATTAAGGCGAAAATATATTTGAATTCGACATGTTCAAATTCAATTTTATCTCTATCCTAAGATCGCATTGGTCGCATCAGCCGCTGACATTTGTTGATGATATCATTGGAGTCTGTCGTCCTCAGTTGCAACGTTTTGTACAACTTCTTTAGATCTGGTTAATGTAGGCAAAATCACTCAGAATACGTTCATCTAAAAGAGTCTTCGTTATTCAAATGACGGAAGAAATGAACGGTTCACGTGGATGCGATTTCATTGCAACGATTTATGAATCTGATTTTTTCAGTGACAGTTTGATGAAATTTTCAACACTCAATGAAATTTTAATTCAGTAAATAGTCATTTACCCCCTCGTAGAAACAATTACATCTTAATTGATTGAAGTGCCTGAATGTGCTGAACTTTGTTGTCTCAGTTTCAGTGAAATCGAGCTGCATAACCGGAAGCATAAGAGTAGCGATATATATAACTGCGAACGTTAGCGTTGCTTTAATATAGAAGCTATAGAGCAAATGGTTTTATTGGTTAAGTTGGGGAGTGCAATTTTGAAAAGATTAGCCCGACAAGCTTGATGCGATGAAAGGTGTGAGGAAGTGAGGAGAGGATAAAACAACTTGCAGTAATGCTCTAAAATATGAATGAAAGAATTTCAAAATTTATGAAAATATGAAGGACGTTATGAAAGAGACATAATACTGAGCATGACAACGGCTTATTCAACACGTTCGACAACTTCTTCAAAGTTCTAGGTTGACTTTTTTTTGTTACATAGGATAAACGACTGATTGCGGGCCAGTTTTCGATTGTTTACTCAAAAGGGTGAAAACACAACTGAAACGGAAAATATAATCGGAGAAATGCTATATGCCTGGGAATGCTTTCATGAACTGGTTCGTCGATGAGCGTGAATTCACTTAATTTCACTTAATTTCTCATTGAGCAGCACTTTTACATTGAAATGATCGTCGAGCATTTTCCAAGAAGTTGCAGGGATCACTGATCAGAGGAGTTTGAGGGGGAAAGGGGTGCAGAGGATTGACAGGTTGACTAACATTCTCATTTTTGAGTAGTCAACGGATCGCCTCAAAAGGTTTTATGTCAAAATAGTTTGAGCACCGCATTGATGAGATAAAACAGCGGGTAAACCGAAGGAAAGGACACCACTCAGGACTTGTTGCATTGCAGCAACGATTTTTCTAAAATTCTATGATAAGTTAATAACTAAACAAATATATTATTGAACAAATAGATAAAAGAGAATAATCTTCAAAGAATGAATAAAATGAGTTAATGAAAGGAAATAAAATGTTCAAAGCTAGATGAACAAAATAAAGGAAACGAAATAGAGCGGACGAGCTGAAAAGGTGAAACAGAATAAGCAAAAGAACGGATTGAATGCATGGATAAATGAAATAGATGGATGAAAATAAATACAAATAAACTAATTAACTGGTGAAATAAATGAATAAATAGGTGGAACGATAAACAAATAAATAAATAAAAGAATATGAACAAATAAATGAATAAGTAAACAATAAGTAAATAAACAGAGAAATAAATAGATGGCTGAATAAATAAGATTATGCAGAAGGTTCAAATTCCCATTCTCCTTCTACTAGCACATGAAATTAAGGAGATGAAAATGAATACGCCAGCTAGAAATTCGAAAAGTATATACCTTTCGTTCCCTCTTCACCTTTCCATTCTTGGCATCGTCTGTTCGAAATGAGTTTCACTGCATCAGTGACAGCAAAAATAACAAGTAACAAATTATAGCAGACGAATGAGATAAGCAAAATGAAGTGAGGGCAATTAATTATCACCAAATTGGCGAGTTCCTTCGTGAGAATTACTAGTGAGCCTAATCCATCGGGTCGCTGATGAAGGCTCATTAATGACAGTTGGAATCGAATCTTGAAACCGTGCCACATGCATGGCGTCGCCACGGACCTATTTTTTTTCAATTCCTAAGATAACTCGCAAGTTATATTGCATACCCTTCACTCACATGTTGCTTCAACTCGACTTTTGCGCAGCAATCGCGTGAAAATGCGGGAATTTCATTCCATCCCTAGCCAATGTTGGCCATATTGTTTAATGGGGATACCTCAGAAATTTCCGGTCGAAAAAAAAATTTTTTTTTCTAAAAGATTACATCGAAAAAAGAGATTTTTCGAATCTGCCTACCGTCAGCTTACAGAACAATGTCAATAGAATGTGACCTTCACTCCTTGCAGCTGTATTTTAACAGCCTAAAAATTTTAAGCGATGCCGCGTCATGAAAAAAACCAAGGAAGTAAGTGCCATGTTGCGGTCACGTTCGAAGAAACGTGACTCAATGAAATACTGAAAAAAATGACTTATCGAAGTAAAAATGGGGAGAAACCTGAAACGAGTTAACTCCTCCCACCAATTGCCTGCCTGAATTGTTTGAAATCCATGCAAAATGAGTGCATATCGCGATCGTTGGAATAACAAACATACGAAAGGGTCAATCACATTGATCTTATTTAAATGTTGTTTCAAAATTACCAGAGGAATTCCTACTTCAGTGGGTTCAGACCTAGTTGTATATAGGATTTCAAGTGCAGTTTTGTCCGAACTAATATATGAACATGTGGAAATTTTTCCAAAAATATGAATTCATGAAAAAAGCGAACTAATGAGCAAAGTATGCTGATTGGGATAAAAAGACGACACCTCATCCTTATAATATAGTACTTTTTTGAGCGAAATACTTGATAGACGGCGTGAATTTGTATTGAAGAGGAACACTTCTAAACAGCACTGCACAAACCAAATTTTCATGCAGTCAAACGTTGCCTCTAAAAAATTTATGTTCACGCGGCTTCTCTTTTACGTCTTATTTCGTTCATATGCAATCGGTTTCTAAAGATTGCAATTGCATTGATTTTCAAATGTGTTGGTGTTCTATTGAATTCGTTAGAATGCATTCCATTGAAATTGTGATCTGGATAGATTAATGAGTTCTCCTTGAATTAGAAAGTGGTATTCCAGTATATGTTTGGCAGGCGAATATCGAGACTTCAAAAATTCTGGTCTTTGGAGTGGAACATTGAACACGTATGCTAGTGTAAAATTTCGTTTCAATAATAAATGCCACAAGTTGATGCTCGTTGAAAGTGAAACAACGTCAAAAATGCATTTTTGCGTTGCCGCAATCGGATAGATGAGCAGTGATGAAAAAAAAAACTTGCTTCGGCAACGTATTCAATAAGATCGGGTTGTGCTGTAATTTGGCGACTAGTAGTTACGGCAGTCCAGCCAAACGGCGTATAAAAGGACGTTCCTGAACAAATCAGTCTCGTGCTTCAACGTTCTATTTACCTGTACGGTTTACTCCTTTCACCGCCGGCTAATCAGCTTGCCCCCCAGCACAATCTCAGGTCAAGATGATGGCAAGTGTTTTTGGTGTTATTTTTTTCACCTCTATCATATCTTCTGATTAGATTCCTCCACTTCTGCTCTCATTGTTATCGCATTTAGTCACTATTTGGTATAGTGGTACAATGCTATGCCTTACTAAAAATATAACTAACTTTTCAAAAGAATATTCGGATCTATTTGTATGTAGCATGTTCAAAACGTGCAAGTTGTTGCGCATCCTAATTACGAAGCTTCTAAATCTTCGTATTGTCTATACTGTATCATCCGACTGCCTACTATATAATACTTTTTTGACCTGTTCAGCATAATTCTCAATTTGTTGCTGAAATAATTCCTGCGACAGCATTCTTTACAAGTTATGAAAACTCTTTATGCGACGTATTGCCCTCCCATATCTCATCTCCCTCCTCCTTCGCCAGCTATCTTTCACTATCAGCACGCTTTTACACAAGAAATATTTGAAAACTTCATCCGAACAGATAGGAAACATAGTCAAAATTGAGTCAAAATAGAATTTGATGTTGTTGATTATGCATTGATTAGGCATAGTTCTTAGATGGTGATGCTTGGCAAGAATTTGAAAAGCAAAACATCAATTTTATCACAGATTAGTTACCTGCTCAAATTTACGCTCGGTACAGTCTATCTCCTCTACGTATGAGAGCTTCATAGATGTTCTCCATGTCAACATGTTTGTGTGGCTTGCAGATGTATTTGACTGCCTACCTACAACCTCTTTGTACTCAACGAATCCCTAGGGGGAGGATGGGGGAGGGAGGTGGAGATAAATATTAATTTTATGGAAAGCCATGTGCTACAGAGATCTCGTTGAAAAACTGCCACAGTGAAGTGATGCGGTTGAAATTTGAACGAGGTTTGAAAAATATGCTTGTTTCAGAAGTGGGAATGATTTGGCAGTATATATGGTTGATCAAATTTTGGCTTTAGCTAGGTGCAAGTGGAGAAATAAAGCGCTATGTCTTGGCAAATTAATGTTATAGCGCACAGTATCAAAATTTGTACAATTCATAGATGTGCTGGCATGCCATTAATGCTGTAAGTATTATTACACAGCCATCAGAACCAAATGCTCCGGAAACATGGAAACTGGTTACGACTTTTTTGTTTGTCCGATCAACTTTTTTCATGGTGACAGCCCAAGAGAACTTTCGTTATGTTTGGGGAAACGAGCGGAACATTATGGAAGCGCGTCAAAAAATGCAGGCGACAGCGAAAAAGTATTAGAAGTTACATAGATGGGCCATCTTCACAAGTTTACAATTGAAGACTGAATTCAAAATATTAGCATCAGAGAACATCTCGGAGGTGCCACACTCTCGACGAAATCCCTTTTGACATAAACAACAGGTGAAAGAGCTGTGAAATGGTTAATCCACACCAAGGGAATTGTCCGATAACGTGGTTTTTGAGGTCATTAAACCATGATGCGTTTGCAGAAGCTTCTGTTGTTCCTCCTCCTCGTGACGCCATGCCTTTCTTGCTCCGGTGGAGGTTGCTGCGCGAGAGGAACAAGGACGATGCCCACGCTGGGAGGCAAAACGATTCCACTGGCTGGTGGTAAATTGATGCCGATGAGCGGTGGTGGATCACCCGTGCTTAGTGGTGGCATGCCTATGGGATACACGGCATTGCGCGGAAGTGCCATGAGCACAGATGAACTAAAGTAAGCTGCTTGCGTCATTTCCACAAATGTTGAATCTCTTTATCGAGTGCTAATTTAGAAAAGTTGCTTGCGAAGCATTTAAATACCAAGTCGAATGAGATTTCCCCATCATAGAAGGGCACTTTTCCGGAAGGTAGTAGCTGCTTTCCGGGTAATCCCACTCTATCTTCGCTGAATGAGCTGCTTTTGAGAGATGGATACATAGAAAGAATTACTACATCATTCGCAGGGCATAGTGATGCTAACATAACGGATGTATACTGTTGTGCAGTTATCCATTATCGCTTAAAGGTTAGTACACTCCAGCGTATTCTCATTTGGCAACTTGTGTTATGAAAATGAATTTAGGCGTGAAGATTTCCGTTTATTTCAGATCACCACGACACGAGGTTGAGAAGACAGCATAACAGTTATCGCTTGACACTGCAGATTATTCACGCCTAGATATCGTTGTTTAAATGTTTGTACAAACTGTTGGCTGTGCTGCGCCCGAAAAGGTTCACGATTAGTTCGAAAGTTTTGCAAGTATTCCATTTTAAAAGTTATCAGATCCTGAAATTTTCGAATGAAGAAAAACACTTAGATTTAGATCATTTTCCTCGATTCTCCTCAACAAATAATAGTTGCATTAGATAAAGCAAAAAAAAGCAATAATTTTTTCATTTATATCAAATATGTGGCGCAGTACGGCTTGCAAGTGAAGTATATATGCGTAACGACAAGATCAATCGACTACTTCATCCGAATATGTAAAACCATATAAAATTCAACATCCATTTTTGCTAGTAGCACAATATTATCTGTGGAGCGATACACTCACCACTCAATTGTTTTTTCATTTGTTTCTACATCAATTTATCAGCCGTGATCTATCTCCAATTTTCTAACTAGCCACTTGCTCATATGTTATTGACATATATATAAAAATGTCACAAATAATTGTTCCTAAGCACCATCTCATATAAATCGTTTCATATCAGCAACCATTCAACAGACGATTTGCATACTATTGCTCAAACATGGCCAATAAGATGTTGCTTCCGGTTACTACTCCAACCAGGTCACCAAGAGATTTCACCACAATACAAACGTTAGAACATTTTTAACTTGTCCATGAGTCGGATGAACCACAGAACGTTCATGTCTAATGCTCATGATGTTTTGCATAGTGAACGGGCTGTTCGTTTTCCTCTGCCAAATTTGCTCATCTCGACAAGCGTGCCCAGCAGTTACCGATAGACCTGAGAGTAATTTCAGTGGTTTGGAAGGCATACAAGTATGCACAACTTGATGCAACGTTGAATCAAGTCATCTGACCTCACCATACTGCGATACTCATTCTCAAAAATTAATCAATCCCGTGCTCCGTTTCAGCGGTTTTCGTGTGATCTTTGTGTTCCTAACCAAGTCTTAGCGGTTGACGCTAGCGGATGCTAGAACCGTAAGAAGGGGTAGGAAAGAGTGACAGAAAGGGGGGAGAGAGTGAAGGGAAGGGGTGAGATAGTTGGGCTGCTAAATGTTTGTTTATTTGCTTGTTTGCAAAGTCAGACAAAGAAAATTGCAGTCAGAGAATTAGTGAACACGTCAATGGTTGTGGCGTGCGTTGTATCAGTGCCTGCATTCAGTGCATGTTCTTTCTTCTTAATTAAGTATAATACCGCTCAGCGATGGCGCCGACATTTATGATGTCGTGGTCACTTTCAACAGCGCACTAGGACATTTTCTCCTTGGGTATTGAACCTGAAAAGAATCGGCTTTTCTGCTCGAGCTCAGTCTTGATCTCATGCTTCATGGCGATTGCAATTCGCGCAAATCCCATCGAATTTATCCGACCCACCAGCCGTTTTCATGCAAAAACATACATTTTTTAGAGGACAGAATTTAAGGGGTTACGATTTTTTGCAATAGCATCATTTGTTTCCGTAATGGTACTGAGAAAAGAATCGAGAAGTCTCACTTGTCAACTAGTTCAAGCTTCTCCACATGCTTTTTTGTTTCTGTCAGCAAGAGAGGTAGCGAATTTAACATATCGTATGATTTTGCAATTCCACTCACTACACCGACTAGCTCCATGGCATTCCCTATTAGTGTTGAAACATACGCAATGAGGCGCTCATATTTTAAGCGATACGGTCGTTCATGCAAATCTGCAAAACGTTTGCTTTATTTTGCAATCTGACCGATGTGAAATGATAACCCCACCTGATGCAGAATGCATAGCTAATTGACTTTTAAGTGCTTTCAAGCAACATCAAAATATTTGAAAGAATTTCTTTCCCTAAGGAATATGTTACGCACACCACTTTTCGTAACTGTGACTTCAGAAATTTCCAAATGAAGATAGCACAGAGCGAAATGGACAGACAGACGGACACATGCACACGTAAGTAGGCACAAACAAGTGTTCACAATTCACCGTATGATACTTTCCCACCTAAAGTACCGCAAGAAACTTTGACAAACTGCGATAAAATATGCAGTTTTTCAGTACATGTGCAAACTTGACTGAAGAGAATGCGACTCTGTTTACCGATGTCGAAAGATTCCGGAGAAATGGAGCAACTATCGATGTATTCCGATGTCTCACACTGCGGGTTCAAATACTTTCATTGTCCTCGCTGGAAGAAATGCTTCAGTAGGAGTAGCCAGGATAATATCTGATCAGTGAAGCGATTCCGATCGATATTCCAGGTAAAATCCATCCGCCTCCTCCTCGTCGCACCGGACGCGCAACCGAGGTCAGCAATGATCTCTGGTTAACGGCGGTTCTGGTTTTCGGTGTCACGCTGAGTGACGAACCAACCGGAGGATATACCTGTCACATCCAATGCCATCCCTTCACAGGATCAGCGCAATAGAACTAGGGCACCCCTTGTAAGCGACCCTCGCTGCATCCCCTTGAACGGCGCGAGAAGTGAGCAGGGGCTACTTGCCGGTGGACAAGGCGTGTTAAAAAAGCGAGCCCAAATACGCCTTGGTACCCTGAATGTCGGTACGATGAAAAAATGCAGCAGAGAACTGGCCGATATTTTGAAGTTCCGTCGAATGGCGTTGCATGCGTCCAAGAAACCAGATGGATCAAAGCAAAGGCCACGGAAATTGGAGAAGGGCACCAAGTATACTGCAACGCGAAAGAGAAGGCTTGATGTTGTCGTAAGCGAGAGTCTCCGTGATTCCATTGCCGAAAGTGCACGATTTACCGATCGGCTTATGTCACTGAAGCTAGACGTTGGTGGCAAATGTCTCCGAGTCATCAGTTGCTATGCACCACAAACGAACATCCCTAACGATGTGAAGGACAAATTTTTGGAAGAGCTTGGCGCTCAGCTGAACATGATTGATCCCGAAGAACAAGTTTTGGTAGGTGGTGATATCTGAAAGGGCACGTGGGGAAGCAGAGAGTTGGATATGACTGTGGTCAAAGCGGACAGAGGGTGCTGGATTGTGTACAGGCATTCGACACATTCGACTTGGTTGTGGTCAACACCTTCAAGAAGTATACACATCTCATCACTCATGCAAGTGGAGTACACAACACCAAAGTTGACTACTGGCTGACTCGGCGATCCGCTTTGAAATTCGAAACTGATGCGAAAGTGATACCATCAGTTGACATCGCCCTCAAAACAACGTGCTTGTTTTAAACGTCCAATTTGATCTCACAAAGCTGCAGAAATACCGTCGCTGCATTCTGGAGACAGTCGAATGGAGGCGCCTCTCTGAGCATAGAAATGTGCTTCAGGATGCTTCCAGGCAAGCGAAGATTAATTTCACTGGTGATGTCTGAAGTATCTGGAGTCAGATCGTCGGACAGGCACAGGGCGTGGCAACGAACTTCCCCAGCGGAACAAGATTTCTGCAGTGCACACATACACATGCTTGCGCAGACCCGCACACGCACACGCACAGACACGCGCAAGCACACACGCGTAAGCACAAACGTGCGCAGACCGGCACATGTACACTCACACACACACACACACACACACACACCACACAGGCACACAGGCACTAGCGCACAAACACACGCCGCTACACAAAATTGCGCGCACTCACACATGCCCACACACACGCATACACGCGCACAGATACATGGAAACACATCGGTGCACAGCAGACACACACGCGCGAACACGCGCACACTCATGCAGGCAGACAGACACGCCCACAGAGCCACACGCAAAAGCACACACACGTGCGTAAACGGGTGCGCGCACACGTACATGCGGGAGCGCACACACACATACGCATACTTGGATGCAAACACACCCGTGCGTACCACATACACACCCCGAAACACAAACATGCGCACGCAGTCTCGCGTGGACAGAAACACAGGCACACGTATGCGCACACAGGCAAACGCGCCCACAGAAACGCGTGCACACACATTCCCGCGTGCAAATGCACACACGTGCGCGCAGATACGCCCAAACACACGCACGCACACACGCTCACGATTAGGAAGTATGACCGCGGCTGATGTATATCTTCATCTACAGCCGCCAAGGCATGGTTAGAACATAATCCACACGGAGGAGGAGGGAGATCACATCAAGATGGACAGAAGTGTGAGCAAAACAACTTGTTAAACCAAATGAAGATTACCACGACCACTGAGATCACAAAAGCTCATTTGATCAGGGTGGATCACTCATTAACATAGCTCATTAAAACCCTGCTATTGCTGCAAAAAGCGCCAGAAACAGCATTTCAGGTATCAAAAGACTTTGCTTTGAAAGATTTGACTTCAGCAAGCAGAGATAGCGTTAAGTCATCAAACCCAAACACCAATTTTTCCTGCATTTTCCCTCCTTGAAACGATATCGTCGCATTGGAACGCCTTTTAAATTAGTTCTCAACATTTATTTCGATTACAACCGTCTTCAGTTCAGCTACTTTCAAATTTCTTGCACTTTGAATAATTTGCCAAGGAACATTTGTTCTGAGGCTATGCACGGCATCTACAACGCGTCAACCCCTTCGATGCAAAAGGCATCAGCTATCAATCCATCTTCACCAAGAGGGAAAGGAAACAATGTAATCAGCGAATATGAAAGATAAATCACGGGTTAATCACCAGAAATAACGGCGGCCTATTCGTGAAAATATTTTGCTGCGGCATTAATGTTCTCAAAAGTGCTTGTGCTGGGAAAAGGGATTATTGATTGCCCGAAAGAAAAAGCAACTTTTCCATGGAAACGCGAAGGAAGCATAAAAAAGCATAGCATGAAACCCCTACAAAAGAACTCAAGGGCTGAAGAAAAACGAGCGATTCCAAAAGCGCTCGCGTGGATATCTTGGTAGGTTTTTGCGAATTTCGCTAGTCATCTTGCAAGCTTTCAATGGAAAAACTATCTAGCAGTGTTCCTGAAGGTCTAAAGAGAGGCGCAACTAAGAATGTTGTGGTAGAATCATTTCGCACTCTCATCACATTACTGCAGAATAAATTCTTTCTTTTTCCTTTATTACTTTACATGGTTGCTAGTTTTTACTTGTACCGGCACGCTTCTATAGATTCTGTTAGCTGTCCAATCGCCGTGATCAAGCATCAGAAGATAAAAATTCTGTTGCAACTTTATCGAAAATCTATATCGCATTTTCTTAACGCTCGAAAATAAAGTTTATGGAATGATAAGCATAGAATGCTTTACCGATGCAATTTAGATGGGACGGGAGAGGTAAGTTTGTACTCATTCCCCACTCATCGTCCAAATCCTTGTGTGAATGGCATTTCCCAGCACGCCACTCATGGTAAAGGAACGAAGTTGTTGGAAACACTGATGCAAAGCATTTGACACTTCGCCACTGAAAGGTGCATTCGAAAATTATCAAACAACTCAGTAATCGAGTGGAGCTCATGTGCAAATATGTGGCCAACGTATCCAGTAGCTCAATTATGAAAACCTGAAAGTACATTGTACGATCATTAACATAGAAATGCAGTGTCAACTTCGAGGGATGCAAGACAATGAATAATGTCAGTGCAGAATAATAAGATGATAGGCCCAACTATGTAGCCATGCGGATGCTAAAAGTCGTTCCCGAACTACAAGGCTGGACGGCGTTTACAGCACTAGCTGAGAACGACCATTTAAAAAGTCGTAGCCCCATATCAATGATTTACCTCAAATGCCGCATTTTTCAGCAAGAAACTATAACTTACGAAGTGAATGAAACATTGTTAACGATCTTGTGTGAATCATGGCAAAGTGCCTTCTTGACCTTCCTATTGTCAAGAGCCTCTGTCTGTTCATTAAGGCAAAAAGCCAGCTACCACCGGCTGGGGAGATCACATTTATTCATTGCTTTAAAAAAATTTTTTGTTTGGTGCGAAACTTGAGGCTCTCATGGAGGATATCCTCTCCAACAATCTGCGATGAGCAGAAATAAGGCTTTTATGCCTCATAATTGGAAATTTCAGTTTTGGAACTTTTTTACTCCCAGGGCTAACCGTCGTTTCTTCTATCAAAGAGGGAAAATTAACCAAATCTTATATTACCATCCGCAGCGTTCCCTGACAAGATATTTCTCGAAATCATAAGGAACTCAATACTTTTCTTCTATAATATCGTGAAAATTTGAGCAGAAAAAAAGGTTTTTCACCCGTAGCTCAATCAGGTCCACAGCAGCATTAAGCAGTGAAAAACCTTGCAGTCTCAGTGCATTTGTGCATTGTATCTGAGCGCTCAAAACAAAATGGAGAGATCAGGGACACTCAAAGAGGGAGGAGGTGCCTCAAAAAGGAGGAAGCGCCTCAGAGATGGTTTACTGTCAATCTAAAAAAAACTTCATCGAATTTCATAATCTCATTTTCAAAACGCTTTACATATCAAGTTGAACAGCATTTGGAGTACTCTTTTAATATCTATTTGACTGCCTCTTGTTGCAACCTGCACTAATTTATGCGAAGCTGCGTGTTCTCTACTTAAACTTGCCGTCACATGTTCCCCATTTTGCTGTTAGCTCTCACTTACCATCAGCGCCCTTATCCAACCATTGTACTGTGAACGGTTTTCCAATTTTCTGTTCAGCTTTTGTTTACAACTACACAAAAAGAAAGCGAGAGAATCTGACAGTGCAGCAAGTTGAGGTAAATTTTGGCTATCCTTGTTCCAGCTCAGTTAGAGCTGCAATAAGCAATATTTAGAAAGCGGGAAAGCCGTTACTCTTTAGTGTGCTCAAGGTTGCGGTTGTCCAGCAAAAATGTCGGTAATACTGAACAGCAGCGTGAGAAATTCGAATGAAAATGTCGACGGTTTAGAGTCACACACAGTAAGGCCGTTGAACTTCTTTTAAGCAAAATTTGCTCTCTTGTAAGTTGCGCCGAATAACGGCGGCATTTGCAGATTTCAGGATAGCATTTGAGCTTTTTTTTTTTCGCTTGAAAGTCGGTGTGCTTACATGGCGAACCGTACATTAAGGAGTCAATCGAAAATGATAAAATTTCTGCTCCATCTTCCAAAAGCACCTGCCTCTGTTTGTATTCAAAGGCAACTGTGATTCTTCTGGTCCTTTCAGGATAGTATTGACGCTACCTTTCGCTCGTTGTAACCTCGAGAGGTCTTTTTTTCCAGCGCTCGTTTTGTCTACCACACCGTTTCTCCTGTATTCCAAAACTGTCGAATCCCATTTGTATTCTAAATGCGCTGTTACCGGTTGAAAGTATTTGCTGCCTGCACGACGCACAATTTTCCGCAGTCTGAGAATGTGTGGCAAATTCGAACTCACTGCAAGCATTTATTCTTATTTGACAAACTCTATGCACATGATATTTGAAAATTCTATCATGATTCTTCATTTTGAGGATCTCCTTAAAAATTCAAAGCAACATTATTTCGATGCAAATCCTTGGTACAACTGTTTTATATTCTCTAAAATTATAAGCCCTCGATGGTTGTCTCAGGCGATTTATGCTGTTCTCATCTCTCGGGTCAGCATTTAACTACCTCAAGATCTGGTTTTAAGAACGACAAATTTAACTGCTCAAAATCACCGACTGCCAATAACTGCCTACACTGAAGGATGCCAAACATGAGGGACGGTTGCGACTGAAACATCGCGTGTTTCTGGTAGCTTGTGTTTATGTTTCAGTCCGTAAGTAGGTAAACGACCGTGCTTAAACAAAATAGGACTATGGAGTTTTCCGAACAAACGTAATTCATGAGCATCGCAGTGCTGCCAATGCATGCTGCATGATTTCGCACTGAATAACGTTGTGTAATATACTCAAAAAACGTTTATTCCTATGACCATCGGCAAACTTTTTTATTTCGCAATTAGAAATTGGCTCGTCGAAAAGTATTTTCGCGTTTTCTTTTTGTTTGATAATTCTCATAAAACAACCTCTATAAGAAGTGGAAGCTACCATATTTTCCATAGGAATTTTTCCTGCTCGATAGCATCAAAAAGGTTCGGCGATTTTCTTCAAAATTTTTCTTTTTGTCATAGTCACGTGCTTTTGTTGCCGAAAGTTACAACTTGACGGCGATTTTTGCTTCTGATTTCTTTTAAACGAAGAAAATGACGTCATTTTTCCTTCTACATTTCAGCAATCAACAGTTTGTGCCAATTTTTATGTCTTCAAATATTAAACTCTTTATTGGGTGTGGTAATTTGGCAAACATGCGGCAACGCTAACATCTCATTGGTTTTCGCTTTTAAAAAATAATTAAAGGTGTACTATCCTATCGACAAAACACGTTCACTATTTAAAGATCTTACATCTAAGCGGCGCTTCATTCGAACTCTAATGTAAATAAGGTGAAATCATCTATTAACCGTAAAAACAATTTCTTTTCGGGGAAGATGCCAACATTTTAAAGCAGAACCATTTCAGCTTGCGTAGTTTAGGGATTTCTTAACCATCTTCTCCTAGAATTTCGATGACTTTCTGGCATCTATAGGTATAAAATTTGCCAGTTGCTGAGATATTCAGTTGTTCTTTCATTTTAAAGTTTTCCCGTCGCAAAGGCAGCAATGCTAGTACGTTTAAACATCGAAATATTATATTAAATAAAAGGCACTTTAACCATTTATTTTATCCAGGCTGAAGCTGATGAAGTGTTTTCCTCATGTCAGATATTCATGTATATTTCTTTGCTATTGTCGCTGCTTTTTCGCATAAAACTTTTTTAATAGCATTAAAAGTATGTGCTCGTTTGATCAGTAGGTTTTCTGACGGAAATTGCTCCAATATATTTAAATCAACTGTTCGTAAAAGTTAATGATTTGAGCATGAAAAAGTTCAACAATTATGAGTATACTTTCGGGCGACGATATCACTACAAACATGTCCGGCATTCCCCAAACGAAATGTTTTCTATGCTGGAACGTTGACATACTGCGAAACAAAAAAAGCACATTTTGCAGGTGTAGAACGTGCTTCGAAATTGTTTTTGCAGTGCTAAGCTGTACTAAATACCTTCTTTCAGTGACATTAATGCATTTCCCGAAGCAAACATTTGCCCTCAAGAATTGCCTGCCTATTTGTGCAATTACAAATGCAATATCCACATAAATTTATGTGTTAATATATGATTTAGAAATTACTGGAGTATATAATTCCTTCGTTTTGGGCGTCTGGTCGTCTATATTTTGATTTTGCATGTTGCATGTTTCAGATCGCATTGGCGCTTTCGTTTTGGTTGCCTCCATTTTGGGTTAAGTCGATGGTGTTATCACGAATAATTGTTTTCCGCAAGCATTGCTGGAGTCTCATTTTCCCGAAAGTTAATAAAATTATAATATTTGATGATATATATTTGAATGGAAGTTGAGTGTATGAAAGTAAATTCCATCAGAAATACGGCACACTTTGTTCCGTCTCGCGCTGTGAAGTTGATCGTCAATAGCTCAGCCAAAATACCATATAACCAATTTCATCCATAAATCCCACGTATACTTGATGCAAGATCTTGGAACTCATTTACATGTCGTTAGGTTTTCAGCTTATTTGTTCAATGAAGCAAATTTCTTCACTAGTGCAGACCCTCCTCAATTTCAATAGTCCGCCCGCTCTTCTGTAAATGGGAGTTGCTCATGCATAAACCCTCCTTTTGAACTGTTTATCCAATCCTTCGAAGGCATCACATCGCACAATACCCCGTCAAATCAGCTTCCTCACGAAATTTAATTTGTTTACTGACCGGCTGGAGTGGCACAGTCCCTGAGGACGTACCTTTGCCACGGAGAAAAGAAAATTCGGTGGCCTCGGTCGACAATTTCTGATGCCTAACTAGATTGCCTAAAGCTATAACTCTTGTAAAAATGTTAATGATGTTATTGGAATGTGGGACAGAGTGTGGTGGGGGCCTCCGCTCCAGTGCGGAAATTATGTTGAAGACCGCTTGGGGGGAGGGGGAGAGGAAGGGGAAGTTCGTTCATTTATTTCTCGTTGACTTTTCAGTTGTGGTGCCTTCTCAGACACATCGGCTCCCTCCGCGTCTCCCCGACTAAAATCTCTTCTCCAGCGTGCTACGAGACTATCAATCTCCGCAGATTTCTCGTCAGCAGCCGTGTGGAAAGCAATTCCCTGCTACTTTGCTCGCGGATTTTTTTTTCTAGGCACGTTGCGCCGAAAAATCGCTTTCGCTAGGTGTCTGTCTTATTGGAAACTAGGCTCTAATGTGTTTCGAGATTCACGATCTGTAGCAAAGTCTCTGTCGGAGACTCCTCAGTAGGAATGCCCTCCGTTTATTCGTCACGAGCCTATCCTGAGAAACCGCTCCTCAAGGAGGTTCCCTTGAGCGGAAACTTTCTCAAAGCGTTTTTGAAGTGCATTCACAGCTGCCCTTGCAATTTTGAAAGGTCGTTACTTGGAACGCTGTGAGTTTGCCCTTTCGACATATCGATCTGGTTTCATACCTTCGAAGTGAAGACCTACTAATCATCTGCATAGTATCCCGTCCTAAATGAATTCATTTCTGAACGAGGTATCTAGTTTGTGTTCAAAAGCACAAGCGCTATCTGTCACATCGCTGCGCAATGAAGAGGATTTTGTGCAATGCTTCGAAAAAAAAAAAAAAAAAACTGCCATAGCACAACAGTGAAGTTTCTCATGAAAAAGTGAATTAAATCTTTCCACATCCGGGATTGAAATAAAGCTGCCGATCAAACACATCTCAACATAGATTTAAATATAAGGAGTTCCGTATTGAACATGAAAAAGTAATGCATTTGCTCACCGGGAGTAATTTCTCATTAATATTTGCTCTAGCAAAGATTCTGAAATGCTCAAGCAGACATATTATTACCAAACACAAAGATGGTAACCATGAGTGATTAGCGGATGCAGTTTGCCGATACTTTAGGAATCGACACCGTTCATAATTTCAAGCTCACTTGATCCACTTTCATTGAAACCTCCCTGATGGTTTAGTGCATTGGCCACATAAGCCACTTCTTTTTGTGTATATGTTTTCTGCGCAGGAATTTCAACCTTCAGGTACGCTGAGGTATCGATTCCATCGATTTTTCTATGTATGAACGCAGGAAATACCAACAATTTCTAATTTTTGACCGATGCTCGGTCTGTTGTTATCAGATTGGTTGATCCACAAATAGATAAGGCGGGCGAAAAAAACTTCTACACTCATCATTGAGCACAAATGAAATTGATAGTTGCCAGCTTTATTAACAAAATTTATTGCCTTCCTAGAGGAATCGTCACGGTTGCTGACCTCACAGAGGTAGAAGAATTTAAAATTGTGAAGTTTCCATTATTCCCTTCGGTATACTAATATTTATGCCTCAAAAAGCAGCAGTAGAAGAAAACTTTTTTGAACCTTTTCGAAAAATTGCATGTTGCAAAAAAAAGCTGAAAAATTTCGAGAGATTTTTGGTAGAAAAAGGAAAATTCACAAAGATGTCTCACAAAAAAAGCATTTATACCATAAGTTTTTTACGTGTCTGTTTTTGTAGCCATCAACAAAGAACGAAATAGGTGAACCTGCCTCTACAGTGTGGCATTTTTTAAGCCTCAGTGCTTTCATCAGTTCATGATGTGATTATTCAGTTATCAAGTCACTTCAATCAGTGCACCTAATTCAAATAGACAAATGCATAAAATTTCCGCATTGAATGACCAGAAGAAAAAGCAAAAATCTGTTGGAAGAGGAAGAGCATTATTGTGCTAGCGAGTGCTTAGAAATGCCACTGCAAATGTCGAGGATATTAGAAAATGACAGAATGGCTGCAAAAAATTCTGTGATTTCTTGAAATATATTCGATACAAATAAATTCTTGAAAATTTGAGCACAGGATGTTCAGGGGGCAACTTGCCCGATCTTTTGACTATTTCCTTTTTCTTTCAATGCATTTGCCCATTATTCGGCAGTAGAAATTCGGGCGCTGTTTTCGCTCATCAGCTGTGTAAAAAATTCGGTTGTTGAGCGCCATCGTAATGCCAATGGTGGAGTACCCACTGGCGAGAACCCAACGATGAAAATATCGTGGGAAGGAACAGGTCGGCGAATTCCCCTTAAGGGGATCCTCGGTGGGGAATTTGCAAAAGGGCCTGGAGGCCATGTATATGCTGCAGGTGAGCATATACATGGCCTTCAGGCACTGTAGCAAACGTCTTTGCGCCACACGTTTGCTACAGAAAACGAAAAGAGCAGAAATTTCCTCAACAATCATGCTACTTTTCCGACGCTTATTTCCCATTCGATAAACGAATACGGTAAACTAAGATTGCAGAAGTGAACCAGTTTATGCTGTGAATGAAAAAAGTAACTTTGGTGTGTTAGATCATTAGAGTTTCGAAACGACGCATCTCAAGCACATGGCGCTAGAAGTGCTGAAAAAAGACCCCACTGGTTAGGGATGTAGAACAGGAAAAGGAATGTAAAATCTTTCTTATCAGATATGGAATCTTATTTACAATCGTGTTTTGATGTGCGCCACAAGCACATTTCACGCTCTCATACATACATTAGTTCAACATTCAGAAGCAAAAAAGTGTTCATCAAAAATAATGATCTTTTCCTGGAGTATTGGTAAGGAGTGGAACAGAGGCAAGCTGTGCAAAAAACATGATCACCCGCCCTTCGAGGAGAATTATCAGCGCTTTTCTATCGCATATAAAAGCTTCAGACCAGAAGGAAAAGTAACTTTGTTCAATTTTTCAAACTAGCAAGTGAGCGCTCAATTCTTGCATAACAGTGAACACCATGCCATCATTGGTTAGTATTTGCCTTTTGCTTTCGCAAGCTCATATATTTTTTTTTGTGCAGATATGTTGAACTTAAGGGCGTGAACCCAACATATGCAGTGCATTAATTGCGTCGGTGTACGGCTCAGTATTTACGTACTCTCCCATCATGCGCATTTCGTAAATTTGGAATTGCAAACGGCATTATTTTAACGTCGTGTTTCCGCTTTTTCCTTATATATATATATATATATATATATATATATATATATATATATATATATATATATATATATATATATATATATATATATATATATATATATATATATATATATATATATATATATATGGGTCTGCAAGCACTCGAAAACCTCTGAAACTCTATTTCCGGAATTTGTTAGCTGTAATTCAATCATATAATCCCTATAATCATACAATCACCCATAATCACCATTCGTCGCCACATTTCAGATCGATGTTTTTTCCTCTTAGAAAGGCTATAAAATTTTGGTCACTTTTTCACTTTAGATCACAGCAAAAGAGAAAAACGGATTTTCGTGCTGCATTTGTTGTTAGTGAAGAGTTCAGGTTTATTGTAAATATGAATAAAAAGCGTGTAAGGGGAGCTGCTACGATATATGCAGCAATGACTTCATATTCTAACTAAAGAGACCATTCCTACAAATTTCGTTTGTGTTAGATGTGATTTAGCTCACATTACTGAAGACTATTTTCTGACATCAAGAAATTTTCGGCCGAAGAAATGGGAACTCCACAATTTGGAGGGCTTTAAAGTTCCACTTTTGAAATCTTGGTAACGTTTAAATCTTGGTAACGTTTAAGGAATCACTCAGGTTGTCACTTTCAAGTCATAAGTGACAGCTGATGAAATCAAGGTAATGCAAATCATAAATGGTCGTCATGAATAATGCGCCAAAGTCTTTCTTGAAATCGGAAACGATTTCTCCGTTTCTATGAAAAGCGGAATATCATGATCCTCATAAGTAAGTTTGATAGAAAGCAGCATATATTTGACCTCGAAAACCATTTACTGCACAATCTGATCCGGCAAATTGGGAAATAAATCGATGTTTTGGGCAATATGATCTATGAATTATGAAATAAAAGGTAGAGTGGGATGAAGACAGCGGGCATGACTTGACAGGGAAGTTGTTTTGCGTCATTCTATCCTGAGGCTCCTGATGGTGCAAAGTTCGAGTTCGAGAGCGCCTTAATCAGGTCTCTGGTGCCAACGCAAGTTTCAAAGAAGGCGAAAGAATGGACGCAGCTGCTAAAATCAAGTTACTGTTCATTTGTAATTTATCGATCACGTGAATAGAGGTATTTCCCATTGATTTGTACAGAGCGGGGCCGAAAAAAAATTGTTCCATTTTCTGTCAGCGCAGGCCGAAATATCTGCTATTCGAAACTGTTCTCCCAATGCGATGGAAAAATGGACGATATAGCGTAACTATTTTATAACATTTAATGTTTATTGTATGCATTTCATCCTTTCGCAACTGTCATTTGACTTCTGTTAATCACATCACTTTTGCTCGTAACGCGTAAAATATAAACACCAGTAACGAATAACACATAGTGAACGAAATAAGCTTGAGAACGTTTAGCAAATACGATGCACGATAAACGAGTAACGAGCCCATTGCATACGTACCCGAACGTTGCACTCAAGTTGCAGTGTAATAAAATATCGTAGGCTGATGTGTTTGCAGTTCTCCAAAATGGCTATATAAGTTCCAGTTGATGAGTATTTCTTTCGCTGTGTTTTCGGTCATTTTTGGAATACGAACAAGTGAGGCGCTCTGTTCTATCTAACAAAATGCATACGGTTGGTTGCTCTCTTCATTCTGCGTAAAATAGCTTCTGATAGTCGTTCTTAACCTTCACCGTCGGAACAATTCGCAAGCCTTTTGACAATCGGATTGAAAAGGAATGTATGCTTCAATTGCAATGGGCTATTATAGTTCCGCTATCTCTTCATACAGTGCTGCACATTAAAACATTTTCTCATTGCAATCCATTATTTAGATGATGGTGAAGTATATACACATGCTCCTCTTCCCTTCCCTCTTTTCTTCTCATTCTCTACTTTAGCCATTTATGTTCTATCGTCTATGATTGAGCCACTTCTGCTGATCTTTGCACTGGTCTTAATTTTACAACAGATTCCTACAGCCCTTCATCTGGTGTTAAGCTGACATCATCAGAGTTTTGATAGAAACTATTGCGGCTTAATTTACTGCTTGCTCTGTCTAAAGGAGTCATTTTCGGCTTCAGTCATCTTTCTACAGAAAAATTCCGATGCAACGGGTCAACGAAAGAGCAGGGAGAATCGAAAAACATTTCAACATTTGCGCTGGGCAAGAAAATGCGCGTTTCTTACTTAAAAACTGCTACTGAGGCTCGTTGCAAAAGCATAAGACACTACATCAGCGATGATGGCAAACTCAGGCATAAAAAAGCTCACTGTTTCTGCCACCCGCTGCTGAAAATCTTCAGTTCTTGAACGAAGTTTCCTTCAGAAACTATGTGCCAACATGTCTCTCATTTCTGCTTAGCCGTATTAATTTTTTTAAAATTTTTCTTGCTATTTATCAAATCTAGTACTCCGAGCCAGTTCGGTTACTACATTTTTAACTACAAACTTCGTTTATCGACCTTGCGTATAGCTGGCTACTGATGGAATCTTTGGTTACGAACGTGCCCCTAGCGACCGATTGAATCAAACGTGCAACGGGAAAAAAATTTGTTGAACAGTTGTGACTAATCCGATTCTACACTATGCCCTGTTCATCTGGAAACGCGTATCTTCGTTTTGCAGTTTTCCAATTATCGCAGTCACAGCTGTCTTGCGTTGAGCGTATACGAGCGATAACTAAGCAAAAAATAAAATTTGGATGGCACTCAACTGCAGCGATATTCATTCAATTGTTAGAAATTATGGAGTTCTATTCACGGTTAAGCCATACTATAGTAATAGGTTTCAGCTGAAGGTGACTATAATTTGCGACTTTTTTCGATGCTACACATTGACTTCCTATAAAACGAGCGTACTGTACCGTCTTTTAGTCATTTATCTCCATGTTTTCCTCTTGAAGCCAGTTTTTTCCTCGCGAAAGCAAAACGCAGCCCTCGAACAGTCTATGCGGCTTGTGCCGCCTAGGTAACTATTTCATTTTGGCCACTAAAAACGTGATCGCACCTATTTCAAGTTATATATATATATATATATATATATATATATATATATGAAGCTGTTGGACAGCGCCAATCCAAGGGAAATATCTATGTGTGATGGTATTTTCGGCCAACCCTTCTGGTAAGCTCCACCCGGACCTACCGGTGAAATATGGAGCCGCCGGTCGTCGATCTCCTGTGCCAACTGTCAGACTTGCAAAGCGTCAAGCCATATTTCACTACGATGTCTCCCATTGGCCGATTGATGCTGCACTGAGAAAGACTCGCAATCCGATCATCCTTAAGTCTTATTTAAGAGATCTATTTTTTCCTCTTTCATTCGACGTTAATCAGTCATTCTGTACAAAGTTTTCATTCCGAGCCAGGGATAGCTACTTAAAAGAAAAGAGGATCGATATACAGCTCACATAATAAGAGCACTAGCTGTCCACGTTCCAATGCATTTGATGATGGCTACTCTCATATTTTGCGCGTGTAGATATCAAAGTTTAATCGAAAATTAAAGTGGCAAATGCGAATGTGAATCTCCGTTTCCTGCACCATTGACGTTCCTGCTATACAGTATTGCATTCAATTGATTAATGTTATTTGCTCTTCGAAAACAATTTTGTCTAATTTGCGTATCAACATCGTAAGGCGATGTGATTTTCACTTGTTTTATCAGTGCACTTAAACACAAACAATGCGTAGTGCTTCTTGTTGAAAGACAAACTTCAAATTTCAAATCATTCATTCTGGTCCTCATTTCGATGAACGCACAGGTTGGTGAGATGTTGAGGGAAAAAAAAGCTATTACCTTCCTCCGAAAGAAAATATTATTATGCGTGGCGGGACCGCAAAATTTCTCGCGATTTTGTTCTCTCTCTCACCTTGCCCTTTCCACCTCACCCCCCCCCCCTCCCGCGCCCCATAGATCGATACTTATGAAAGTAAATACGCCTTCGTGATTTGCAACCTTATTTTATCTAAATATCGAAGCCAAAAACGAACAAAATCAAAATATCTTCTTTTATGAATGCTTATTGATTCCCCCCCTAAGGGCAAAGCATTTCCATAAGAGAGGAGTGCATAATTTCTATTTCAACTTTGAAAGTGACAACAAATAATTCGATTTCTATAAATGGTTTCAGCAAAAATGAATGAACATTTCATATGGTGTCAGATTGCATAAGTGAGTTAAATTCGTCTCCAAGAAAGATCAAGATATATTACAGGAATGGCCGGTCCTTCACAGCTAGTAACAGAATGCATTATTGAAACCCAACAATACATTCCCATTTGTTTCTTTATGGTGAACAAGTAAAACAGTTTCATCCTTTCTAAGCATTGATGCAGAACTAATTGAAACGCTGAAATGATGCCACATATATGAGATCATCTACATGCGTATTTGAGCACTATCGATTACAATCTCCCTAATTCACTCACAATTTCAAAAATATTCCCAGTGTTGAGAATATATGATTGCAACAAATAAGTAGCACTCTACGTAATATGGCCCTTAACGCTTCCGCTTATCGATTTTGCAGTTAATCCTTATTGCAGAAGTTCTTCTTGCTTATGATGGTGCTGGTCACACCATGTCTTGCCTGCTTAGGCGGTGGATGCTGCTGCTGTATAGCTGGATCGAAGAATATGGCTACACGAGGTAGACCGATTCCTTTGGGAAACGGTAAAATGATGGCAATGGCTGGAGGAGGTGGTGGCATATCGTTGCTGGGCTCAGCAGCAGAGAAAGCTTTCGTTGCGCCACATGGTCTTGGTGGCAGCGCACCTGTTGAAACTCATGAAAAAGCGTAAGTTTCTAATGGTGATCTCAATTGTTAATTAATAAATGCCATATCGTTCATAGCACATTGCAGGAACCAGTAAAGCAAATACTTGCAAAGTTTATTTCAAATGAGTTCAGCGATTAATTAATATAGAGGTTTGCGCCCATAACATGCTCCGCACGAGCAAGGTTGACGAGGCAATTTACTGGCCAGCTGTTCAGAAATATGCAAACAAAATTGACTGAAAACACAATTGAATAGATAGCTACCTGAGATTCCCACAACTTTGCAAATTTCACACGTACACCTGATCGGATGAACAATGCTCAGTAATTATACAAACGATTGATACAAATATGAAAATGTACATAAAAACGAAGCAATGATAGCTAGTAGTGGGAAATCAATAAGGAAGCATCTGCAGGCTCAGTGCACAATAAAGGAATATGAAAAAGGTGTTCTTACTTGGTCATATTTTCGGCGTTTGCTGCATAGAAGATCCACTAGGCACAAATATTACGTTCATACCGTGCTAGCTAAATTTTCTACGAAAGTTTTGGTCCAGCGCGGTCAAAATTAACAATGACATTTCAGCAAATGCTTTGCACATAGTCCTACAAGTTCTTGATGAAAATTTTACAAGGCTTAGAGAATCTCACATGTCGAAATGTGATGGGGAAGTGATACTAGAATACACGAATCTAGCCCCTTCCCTTCCCTCCAGGGGAAGAGCGAGATCGTAACCTCAAGAAGCGGAAGGCGTCAGATATATCGCACATTCTTGTGACTTCGCTGAACTTCACTGAACCGGCAAATTTATTGTTAAACTTCCACAGCATGATGTTAAAACCAATGTTTTCGAGGTGTCCACATTGCCTCACAACTGACTGTAATTCGCGTGAGTGTATAATATCCCCATTTCCCATAACGCACTTTGCGCTGTAAGATTACACCTAGCGGTGCAGCATTATTTAACACTTTACCATTGTCGTATCGATTTCCTCGACTTTCAGCCACAACGCACATTTTTCTATTTTTATTTAGGGTAATTCCGTTGGCGATCGAAAAATCGAAAGCGTGAAGTCGTCAACAACAATCTCATAACGTCATTGCCCTACAAACATCATCGTTTATATGTTTGTATAAACTGTCCCATCGTATGTGGTGATGTCACTGGCCAAATCTGTAAGAATTAGCTGCTTTATTGGAGGGGGAGGACGAGACCCGGGAAGCAGTAATCTAATTATTGTTGATGAATTTGTGAAGATGAGTTACATTGATATAAATCAATGAACATCAACCAAAAATTTCTTCAGTTACCATTTTAAAATCGCTCCAACCCTTCATTTTTTAAACTTCGTCTCAGAAATCCACCCTCGAAAAAGCTCGGTTCTTGCTAATTCAGTACTTGTAAAACATTAGGAGTGAACATTAATGCCTCATTAAAACATTGAAGACCTAGCCAAATTTATATGCTCTGGCAGAAAACCGAGTCGGAAAAGCCGACTTTTTATTTTTAGAACATGTTTAGAATTTCTGTGTTCTGTATTAGCGGCAGAACAACGCCAACCTAAGAGAATTTGAGTCAAAAAGTTTCGTTGTGAGAGATTTCGCTGTGAGAGACCCCTTCATATGCGGAATCAAAAACTGCCACTATTACTTTGAATGTTTTCTTGCTAAAATTTTCGCTACATATCGACGAGTTCAGCATTTTTAATATGTTTATGCATGTTTTTAATATGTTTATATGTTTAGGCAAATGTTCGTGCTTACTTAATACGCTCTAGAATAGAACTAAATTAGAATGTTACTTGTCGAAATAAAAACGTAAATCGACGATTGCTGCCCACATATTGGATCGGTGTACTTGACAAGCCGTTGAATCAATAAAGGAATGTAACTACTCGAGCGAATGCCTTGCTCATAAAACGAAGAATAATATCTTTCTATCAAAGTGTCGCATTCCTCAGGAAACACCTATGAAATTTCTTCATACACCTCTAGAAGAAGAGCAGCGGAACGAGGTTCCCTTTATTTTAGAATGAGGAGAATGAGATTTGTTTCACAAAAGTCAGTACTCTTTACTAATGCGAAATTCAGTAATGGTTGGTAAAATCGGAGGTTCCTACCTATATGTATGTTAAATCACTGTGATGAGAAACATCATCCTTCACACTGATCGTTTCTTCCTGACCATAGCTGGACAGATGAGGAGACGTCCTGGATAGACTGGCATGATATGTGTTCTCTTGCAATTCCTGTAATAGTACCAGTCGAACTGCAAAGTAATCCAGAAACAATGAAGTGACGTATAATAAATAACATGGTCGCATGCATAACCGTATTGCGATGGAAATACATTCCTTTAGCAGAAAATTATCCACCATGCCCTATTTGCAAAAAATTTGCAACCACGCCTAAAAAAGTAGAGATTATATCTAGATATATCAGTGCGGGGTCTATATATGGGGTTTAATTACACATGCGTAGGAGCACATTTCATTACACCTGTAATATGCATATTACGCAAACAACCTGGTTGTGAATAGACATACACATGAAGCCATTAACTCGCATCCTATGAAACAATAAAAGGAAGCGTGCGAAACTTATGCCACAAGACGCATTTTCAATCCGTTCATCCGACCAACCATTTTCGTAACTTAACGGCAAAAACATGCGGGCTTATATATTGATGGAATAACTTGAGGAAAAATATCGGAGATCAATTTATGTCATACTCACAAACCGTTTTTAGCTTGGTTTTGATGATTCCTCACTAGTAAAAACAATACAGACAGACAGACAGACAGACAGACAGACAGACACGCATCTGTACATACAAATGCGCAAATGCGAAGTAGTTCGCAACCTGCTATGCAAATGCAAATATGCAAAAATGCTCTAACCACGTAATCGTTGTATAATATACATTTGAAAAGTTAAATCGCAAAATACGTATAAATTCCCATTTCACTTATAAAGACAGTAAGTATCCGCCGAAGAGCTTCTTTGTTCTTAATGTGAATCGATGTCGAAAGTTCAGTCAGTTTTCTCGTTTTCATTTATTAATGTACTTTTTTTTGAAAACAGAAACCGGCGACAATCGCAACGATGAAGCCAATATGATGACGTTGTTTCTTGCCCATCTTGCGAAATAAAAATCATCTGATGCCATATAGATATCATTTTCAGGGTCCTCATTTCATACTTTATGATTTCTTCTTCAACACCACTTCAAAAGTTCGTTTCTATATACGTCCTTAGTTTGCATTAAGCATAAGATATTATTTGTAGCTTCTTTTGCACTGATGTCGGAAACTTTTCGCAGAATAGATTTTGAAGAATCTCATAGAACTTCTCAAGTTGGCCACAGTTAATATGGCGTGCTCAAAGTGACGCACATTGTTGGATCGCTAAAGGCAGTCAGACAGCATCCCACCCAAATGACAAGAAAACAATTCAGCAGACGTCTCTACAGCCAGAAACTCTGGTCATGCACAAAATGCTCTTTTGTCACCAATAAGTCTGAATAGAATGAAGTGCCATACGAAATGCTACGAATAAATATTTTTTCCGATGAAAATCAGTTTTTTTGTTCATCCGAACGTTTGCTAATAATCCTCGCTAAGATACCTTATTCGATACGCGACCATAAGACGTCATATTTCGAATGTTCGACTTTTAGTTGTTTACTGTGCGCAAACTCAAAATGAGGTACGTCGAAGTTTTTTCCCGTTATTCGTTGTTAAGGATCGACACATTACTTCAGGAGATGCTTAATAGGAATATTCAGAGATTGCCCTGCATACAACTTTTCCCGCCCTTTTGTTATAATTTTTGACTTTTTCACACCTCATGTAATTTGCAACCACGCGAACCTTTACACTCGATATGAGCATTGCTGACCCCATAGATGGGACAAAAAATTGAAGAACAGTTTCTTTATTAGCCATAATAAATCTTTTTGAATGATCTTTTGTCCTCCTTATTTACCACTGATCATTGATTCTTAAAACAGGTTTCATTAACCCTTTGCACAATTAATGGCAGTTAATGCTCCATTAATGTTTCCTTATAGTAAATATGCAGCTTTGCATTCAAATGCTTTAAACAAACTAGTTTTACCTGTCCCATTACGCGTAATGCCATCTCATCAATCATAACACATACTGGCGACTGCTTCGTTAACCCCTAAAACATACCCATTTGAAATACTAGTATTTGGCCTAGGAAATCAAAATCGGCGAAGGGGCAAGTAATCCATGTTGTAGGTTTTCGCTAGGATTTAAAGCTGAGAACTTACCTTTCAGTTCACTAAACTTGAGCTCTAATATGCCTTAATTAGAGGCATTTGAGGAGAAATGCCAAAGCGATCCACTTCATCGCTGATTCTAACAACCAGATTCAGGAGAAAGACTTCACTACAAGGCACGCATCTACCAATCACGCAGATCTGATGTATTGACTTGAAGGAAAATTCGTTTCACTGTTATCAGGTAATCGAAATGCATTCAGAAGTGCTTTGCTAGGTAGCAATTATGCTGCAACGGCCCTAAGGCGAACCTTTATACATGCAAAAGAACAGAAACATTGCGGACATGAAGAACTTCAAGGATATGAGAAAAACACTGAATAAATTTGCTCGAGAATGAGCCCATCAATTCAAGAAACGCCATGCATTCCAAACGCATCCGGTTGGTGTGTAAGCAATCGAATGATCTTGTTTCGCGTCCCATATAAAGAAAGAAGATCCGCTCTATTTCCTCGAAGTTTTTGAAATCGATGAAAAATCCTGGTCCATCACTGGGCTCTGGATGCGCTTGAAGGGGTTCGGGTCGAAATGTGTGCGAGGGGCTAGGTTTCCTCAATATTTTCAACCGATCCATCCATGTTCTCTTCATTTACATCTTCAAAATTTGGGAACGAGTCCAGTAGCCTTACAATTATTTATATCTTGATATTTGTCAAACTTGCAAACTTCACCAAGAACACGTCATCTACACGTCACCAAGCCATCATAGTTGTTGCCAGCCGTGCCGCTCTGAAATCTTAAAGAAATCTTCAGTCGTTTCTTTCTAACCATCTCTTTCTCGCTCGTTCACCTAGACATCTTTCTATGAAAAACTGTCTATGATGGGCTCGACCAGAAGTAGTCATTTAATATCATAAAGGATCTGCTTCATATCATAAATTTTCTGCAACGAAAAAATGCAAATATGCTTAGAAAGGGTCAATATGAACCTTGCAAAGTGCGCGAAAAAAATTGATCTCTAACTAGAATGCACTCCTGTTTCCGCTCATGGAAAAGAAACATTCAAAGACCGTCTGTCGTTTTTTTCAAAATGGATAACCGTAATTTATGGCGAGGGGTACCAATTTCTGAACGATCATTTAGGTCAAATTTCAAGGCAAAATGGTGCGACATATGCGATCCTAATATTATGAAGCCATATTTCCACCGCTTTTTAATGTATCATGTTCCGTTGCTTTCAACGAATCGCATACGCTTTCTCTTGATAGAACTGATCAACGACGGCTGTCTCAGCTAAATTTTACACTGATTTTTTTCGCTAACGGTCATTTTTCAGCGCATGCAAAAGGTAGTCAATTGCTGACGCTTTCTTGCCGCGTTTCTTAGGCAAACTTCTAATTATCATCAATTTTTGCCATTCACACATCTGCATGACGAAGGTAAAGATATATTTCTCTCAGCCACCATTCAGGATGATTCTGGCGTCCGCCATAAAATTCTTAGTACCTCCTTTCACATTGGTCTGCCAAAGGCAGCCGCTAATGAACAATTTACTGCAATCACTCACTTGGTTTGTGGCAGTATATTTTCCCGCTAACGGCTGTTCAGCGGTATTTTCCGCAGTGTAAACGACGTACTTTACCGTTTCAAGAATTTCGGTTCAGGTAACTATGTGAAAAACTACTGTGGGTAGTTCAGGCGGAGCTATTTTTTATAACTCATTTTGCTTTATAACTCCTACTGCTCCAAGCGGAGTGTAACCACAATTGTTACACTTCGTCATTCTTTCCTATAAAAACGCCAACCAGTTCCAGCTGAAATGGTTTAATCCAGCACAAATTTTCTCACTTCGTTCACTTGCCACCGAGAAAAGCCCACCAACAGGAAGCATCACAATGCGACAATGGTGAATATCTTTTTTTATTTTTTTATTTCATTAAAAAGGAAGCCTAGAAATTGTTCATTTATCGTTTTGCCTTTTCATTTCTTTGCATCGCTCAACTCTGAGTTAATCATTTCCATCAATAATTAGAATCCTCTATGTTACTAGACATGTGTATTTGAAACGGTTGAATTGGATTGTAATTCTATAACTTCTCACTAACAAAAATTGTGTGAAAAAGGAACCGTTCATGCTTCGCTGTCTGAAGGAGTAGAAGCATTGGCAGAAACGGTACTAGCAACAGTAATTGTATAACAGGCGATGTTCATTATCAATAAAAACTGTAGTGATTGATTATGTAACGGGAAATGAATAGGACGCTTTTTTGCGTATGTTTATAGAGAAAGCACCGCTTTATAGATAACATTTGTATAAACGCAATGAGGAAATAATCTTCCGAAAGTTTTCTGCAAAACTTGAACTTTCCGGCTTACTCATGCGTACTAGAGACAAAAAGATCGCTCTTGATGCATCTCACATAAATTGTGTTGGTACGCGTTGCCGAGCATGTATGCAGGTGTATGTCCATCTGTCCTCTAATTCGATGTCTTCAGCTTATTGAAACTCAGCTAGAAGCATTGGTGATTATATTGCATACAATAAAGTAGCCCCTCCACAAGTCTTAATTTCATCTATAAAGGAGTTGTAAACGCATTGAGACGAAATTTGTTGTTTTAAATGTTGTAAATGCATTTGTGTTGTTGTAGATGCATAAATGAGAAGAAAAATTTGCATGCATTTGAGCAACTGCCGAGGAGCATGCTATAACCACCAACTTGGAAAAAATGACTTCATTTGAAAACTTTTGCGAGCGCTCGCTTCGATTAAAATTTCGACACAATATTGTGCATGCTTCATCATTTACTGACAGTTTGTACAACTGGTTGATTTGATAGGGCTGAGTGCAAAAATGCATATCGTGCCAGCTGCATGCTGCGCATTCCCACTTGCTGCATATTCTGTTGGGGCCGAAGGAAAAAACTCTGTGTGAAGTGAAACTTGCTGCTAGAGAGGTGTAAACGTTTGCTGCACATTCTGCGCTGCCTACATGATGAGTCGATACCTAACGCATTTTGCCAACAAGGTTCCAATTTTACGCCCACATTCTCGTACACCGTTTTCGCTTCCATTCTTCCTATTACCGCGTTTGGTACCACGATGCCGCTTTCTCTTCTAGAATATCGGTCCTTTTTTACTTACGATATAGAAAGAACAACCTTTGAGCACGTCAAAATTTTAAGGCACACAAACGTCTTAGTCACATACTTACAAAGCACGTGAAGAAGTATTTTCTTTTTAAATTTCCAGTGCGAAAGTGCATAGTTTTTCGCCACCAAAGGATCTAGGCAGCAAAATTTCCTTATCATAAGTGCGATGTTCTTCCTAGTGAATCTGGATTCTTGTGACTAGAATCTGATTCATGGGAAGGTTTGCTTCTATGCTTTAGGGCTAAAACGCAAAAGCAAGCATTTCATCCCTCCTTTTTACTTTCCCGCCTGTCTTTTTACCTCTCACAAACCTGGTCAACTACTTTACTTATCCAACTAATTCCAAATAAATTGAGGAGCTCAGAAGAAGAGCCAACATGGTACGCGCTTTTCCAACTTCCAATCGCGTCAACCTAAATGTCAGAAAAAAGGCATGCCATGCGGTGCATTCATACTTTAAGCGATGCAACCGTTTCTTGCACATCGTCTGCAAAAGGATCATTTCTCTCGCATGCTTTGGTTCCTACCTGAGTATACTCTAAAACATATCACGAGCAGTGTAACCTGCGACTTGAATGGCTATAAAACGCATCCTGATTTCTGGTATATTTAAACACTCATACATCACTTCAAATTTAATTAATCAGCTCCAAATTTAATACAGGACCACTATCCTGGATTTCGCCAGTGCAATCAAATTTGCGGCTCCAGCTTCAATGGTTTGCATAATACGAAGACACTGAATAAGGTGACATGTGATGCAAGTGCGAACACGCTGCATCCGATCATAGTGCGCTTTACAAATAAAAATTTAAAATAGCGAGAATTATTGATTTTTCAAAGTGAATTGGCCTCGCAAATCAATGTACTTACTTACTATAAAGTTATCACACTACTACGTTTACACTGAGTGCATTTTTAGTGAATTGTGTATATTCTTTATTATGTTCCATTAACTGAAGAATACTTCCAGAATTTGCTCTTGATAGCAGCAATCGTTGCGCCGGGCCTCGCTTGTTCCGGCGGAGGCAGTCGTCAACCATCTTGTGGGGGTTTCACTAATTTTGGAGCCGGAAGTGCGATGGGTTGTGTTGGCGGTGGAGGCATGATGATGGTGCCAGTAGGAGTGATTTACATGCCAGTGGGAATGGGTTACATACCAATGGGAGGGGGTTACACGCCAATGGGAGGAGGTAGCGTGCCAATGGGAGGGAGTGGCGTGGCGAGAGGAGGCGGATATGCGCCTCGACCAGCAGCTAATCGCGCAGGCGGCTATGCAGTTGGAGCCCAAGGCAAGGGCTGAGGTGAACTAGGCGGTGAGTAAGTTTTCACATTTCGTTTCGCTGCTTATAAATTCGGTGTTTTGTTTAGTTCCATAATTTAACTCATGAACAATTCAAAATTATTCAAATTTCCATGGATTTTATTCTTGAATCAATGAGGGTTCAAGGATAATCAATACGTTCTTCAAAATTTACTCGTCACTTTTTATCCTTAACAAGATCGCGTTCGGAAAAAAACGCCACAACAATGATTGAGTGGCCTCTAAAGAAATTTCACTCCTCGAATTAGGTACTTCAAGAAAAAATTCAATGGCAAAAATAAATTCTTTTCTTCTGAAATAAGAATCCTTTCACAATTTTACATTTTGTGAATGGGAACGGATATTGAATGTTTTGGCTTTCTAAAAAATTTTCGCGAGAATTTACCGAATTTCCCTGGATCGGCTGAATTAAGCTGGATCGATCAACACTCCATTCTTTCCAGCTTGATGGAGATTTTTGTATTCGCTCTGAAAAAAAAAATTTTTGAAAAAGGAAACGCTAGCATCGAATATTGATAGACAGGGAATGAAATTGTCTGACAGAGTATAGCAGCTTATATCGCATCCATATGAAGAAGAATAGCATTTTCTTTCCTTTATTTACAACTTCCTTTTATTCAAATATTTGTCCTCTCTTTGTATACTTTTATTATAAGCATCGATTTTACACGTTAATTTTCAGGATCTGATTTGGTGCTAGGAGAGGACATATGCGCCGCTGAACGATCGACAACCTATCAACTACAAGTGTAGACCATAATGTTCCAATATTTGTACAAATGGCCAGCAGTATACGTTTCAATAAATTAGATTTGGAATTCGTTGATTTATATATTGTCATTACAACTTGATTTCAATAGTTTATTGCTTCATATTTAGTTTTACTGAAAATATTCCAACAGAAAGAGTAGTGTCTCGTTCAATATTTTCACTATATTAGACGTTTATTAGTTCTTGAATAGTAAAGCTCTAAAAAAAACGAATTTAGGTCACAAAGGCTTTTTTTGGCATTAAGGAAATCTATCTGCTTTGAATCGCTTTCGTTGGTGACTATCATACGAAATAGCGTTCGGAGTTCAGGGCCAACCAATCCCTCCCCGCGAGGGCCGCCGCATTAAGATGAATTGTAAATTTTGAACCTCGATGCCCTCATTGCAGGAGGCTTCCGGGAAGAAATAATCCTCGTCCCCGAGAGGGATTTGCTGCAACAAATAATCGCTTGAAGAGGCCAAGTGGGTGCCCCGGCGGTTTTCGTCATCTTTGCGAGGGATGTTAGAAGCGCTAATTCTGCAGTCGCAAGCTCAAAAAAATTCTCCATTGAGTCACAGAGCACGAGCGAACTGCGTGATGCAGTGTCTTTGAATGATAGACACTGAAAGGCAACGTGGCGAATGTGTATCATCACAGAAACAGCAGTTTGTAGTGAAAGATGATATCGAGATAATATGGACAAGTCAAAAAGCATAACGGAAACCCATGATGTGAAATGGAAGCATGTCTCGAGAGAAGGAAAACACTCATAGCGTATCAAGAAGCTCTGCGACATAGCGTTAATGCAGACATGTGTAATCCACGCGGTGCTCGAAGAAAAACCTATTGCAGCTAGAGCTCTACAGTTTGCTGTCCCCACATTCCGCTTTTACTTGCCTTGCTTCTGGTGACCAGGAAATCTCCTTTAGTGGAGAAATAGTCGAATATACAACATAGCAACAATTCCGAGAGGCAGCTCCCGCTCGCCGGGACTGCACCGTTCCCGCCGGAAACTCTTAGAAGCCACTCCTCCTCCTCGGGCCTTCGCAGGACGAAAAGCTACACCGCCCACGCGGGACATGATTCATCACTTCACATGCGAGGGGCCTCGTTCGCGAGGACCCCTTGGAAACACTAGTACGACGACGTGCACAGAAGTTTAGTATTACTGTCCGTTAGTATGCGAAGAGCAAGCAGCTAGCAAGCTAGTTTATATGATTTAGTAGACTTTTCTTGCGCGCGCAGTATGACCATATGAAGAGAATAAGGCATTTTGCAAAAAATGAAACGTGAAAGGTACAAATCAAATGCGACTTATGACCACAGATCAGGTTCATTGTAATTTATCGTGGCCTATTCTGAAATTGTGTCCTTCTGCTTCGGGTACTCTAAATGAAAATTCTGAAGTGTTTTCTTTCGCTCAGGTAAGAAAGTTATAGTTTTTTCGATGGCTCTATCTCGCTTTCAACGTCATTGTGCGTCTTCAGTGTTTAAAAAAATCAACGCTTTCAGTAAACTGAACATTTTTAATGTCCCTCAATTAGCCTCTATTTGTAAATCTAAATTTGACACGGTGATCAAAATGCTCCAAATTTTCGGTTCTGCGTATCGAACTATGAAATCTAAGTATGCATTTCAAAATCATCTGGATCTTTTTTTCATGATATGTCTTTCAAATGCACTTAATAAACTGTGAATTGGGGCTGCTTTTCTCTGCCCTGCGGTGTAATCTGAGAGGAGAAAGCGATGAGCCCGACTTTTGCATGCTTCGATACTATGATATAAATGCATGCTAACTTCTACCTGGCAACCTGTGCTAAAGAATAATTCCGATGGAAAGCTTCGCAAGTTTGGGGGAAAAAAATGAGCAAATTTTGCTCAACGATCTTGGGGTGATGTACCCAGATTTTGAGAGGAGTGGAATTTTCAATAACTTTTGAAATATCAGTGTTGACACCAGCATTATGGAAGGGAAGAAACCTAGAAACTCGCGTACAGCATTTCTGAAGTCCTGGAAGAGTATTCGTCGCGCTATTCGCTATTTTTTTCCAGCAATCATTCAAGAACTCTTCACATCATTCAAGAAATTCAGCGAAGTTCATTCATTGATTGCAACGTCAATATAGCGATGCCCAGTGATGCATCCATGGCTGCACTTCTTGAGGTTCTACAAGAAACGTTACTTTGTATTGCATGCACAGTTTCAATTGAATTTCAGTCAGGCGCGACATTTGCAAGTTGCATAGTTCGATGCAAGAAGAAATCTTTGGAAAATTCGAGAGGCTCGAATTTCGAGAAAAGTACACTCTGAAATATTATTCTCGTGAATTTGGACGAATGAACTTGTCTGCTGAAATATTTAAGCATAAAGGCCAGTTTTAGTTCATCAAAATGTTGCCTCTATTTTTTCTCAAAAAATTGCTTCCTTCTCAATGAAAAATAAAAATCATGTGCATAAAAATTTCTTGTTCTGCCAAGTTTTTCACCGATCTCTCATCTTTCAAATGGGCACCTTTTTGCAATCAAAGACGTAATAAGAATAAGAATCTTATTTCGAAAATAGGGGCAATTTCTTACAAAATCACTCGATGTCATAAGGGATATGAAATGTTCTTCTACGCTTGTAGCGAAGATTCACGTCAACCTAGCGGTACACATGACTATGATATTTCATAGCCAGCATATTTACATGAAGCCTATCTGCTGTTCCAAATGCAGCTGGTCAATCATTTCATACTTTCGCCTCTACTTTATGAAACGATTTCCTTTCAGTAGCAGTGAGTGTAGAGGTTTTTTACAGAGTTGTGGGAAGAAAATAGGATGTCGATGACATTGTGTCAAACAACGTTGACCTTTTTAAGAAATTCCGTAACTCGCGGACGGAAACAGGAATAAATTTTTCTACGTTTCCCTCATACACCTCCCTTTGCTACGACCGAAAATGATTGCGGATATTTTTTTCGGATGTAGTCGTCAATTATGGCTTCCTTAGCGCAATTTTTCCTTGAATTTTTTATTGCACTTATTGCATCATTCAATATATTATCATCGGCATTTGTCGCCACTCCTATATCAATAAATATTTCGATAGTACGTAGTAAGTGTGCTAACGCTGCATTAAGAACTATTAAAGAGGGGAAAAATTAAACAAATCCCTGAAGGGAACAGCCATCTTTTCGAAATAAAAACTATATCAGGCTTTGCTTCTGTGAGCAAAATCTTCAGTTCCAGGAATTTATTGAGTACTACGCTAATTGCATTGAAGTAAGCACAGAAAAGAACCTCACTACGCTGCTCAATATGCACTTTGAGGCTGTCAGATAGCAGTCATCGTGCGACTCCGTCCTTGTCAATGAAAGGCACGGATGCGTTTGTAGTGATCGTCGAAAATGCATTTACCTTGTCATATGTCCACCGCATTGTCTCGATTACAAAGTTGCTACTACAAGAAATTTGTAAATTCTCTCGCTCGAGGTGGACTTCACTCCTTTTCTCCTGCACCCATCTCTACTTCGAAGGTGTGGACGTATCGACAATACGCTGCTTGTAAATGATATAGTCAGTTGTGGATCAGACTTCCTTTTCTCATATAATTTGTCAAGAGAATGTCTCGAATGAGAGCAATGAAGGAAAATATTTTTAAAGCGTGAAGATTCCTTCAGCCCTCTACACCCTTTAAAACCTCTATAGCATCGTGAACATTCCCAAAAATCACCTTTATAGGGCTGCGTTTGCTCTCATCACGCAGATCCATACGGCATAATTCCTTAGGAGTGACGTCGATGTCCAGCTTCTCAGATTGCACTGCCCGCAGCGACATGGTCTCGAGTACCGACCAGTTTGAGCAGTAGACTTGTTGACTCCGGAGAGCACGATCGATCGCTATCGCATTTCTATTTCTCAGCTGCATCAAGTGCCGACGTTGAAGACTGGCAAGGAGCGATTTTTGTTAGCACCTCTTTGTACAGCTCGAGGATCCTATCGAATAGCTGTCATTGCATCGCAAACATAAGTTTTTACACTGCAACCATGTGCTCCAAGTAAGGTGTCACGGTCGACGGAACCAACGGCTCGAACATCTCCGAGCGGACGATCTTGACGCGATCTTCTCAGGTATATCTGTATTGAGCAGAACATTGAGCGAAAATTCTGTCGCTCGCCAGATGCAAAATGGCGAATCTCGAACCGCCGTCAAAATGTCGAACGCTTCCAGCAGACAACGGCACGGCACAGCCGCCTAAGGTTGCACCAAAACTAAAGGACCCTCGCAACAGACAAAAAGACCCAGGACAGCAGACATTTAAAACTGTTTGAAGAAAAGACCCAGGTTTCACCCGGAAACAAATATCACAAAATGCATGTCGTCAGTTGTGCAGAAATTTTATATTCTCCGCTTTTTTAAAGCAAGAATGAAAAATATTCGGCGTTGCTTGAAGTTTGCATGGGTATTTGATTGCTCCTGTCAATAAATTTTCAGTAAATCTCTATGAGAAAATCGCTCATGAAAGAAAAGGCCTTATATTGATTGATTACAATAAGCAAATCTAGTTTCTCACACTATACGTTAAAATCTTTAAAATACACTCACAACATTGCGCTTCCTTTTGCACACGAGTTGTTTACATCATCGGAGATTTTCAACAAACATCATTTCATGTTCGATTGCGTCTCAAAATGTGATGACATTCCCAACAAAATAAGATGATCAATAGGCATTTCTTGTGGACATTTTCCTAGCATCCTAAATTCCTAACATTCTATCCTACATCCTAACAAATCGATTGGTCATCGCTTCTAATCATCTATTTGATTGTAGCGAAAAATACATGAATCATTTTTAGATGGAATCTATCTTTACTTAGATCGTTGGCTGCATATATTACGTGCATGTATGTGAGTAGTTTTCACACTAGGATATTTACCTAGGTAGGCGGAGCATGTAACAGCTTCCTCAGATCCATTGTCCACCAGCCGGCTCTTATATGGGAAACAACATTCAACGCTCTTTTCCACTGAGTTCTTCGGGTGGCGCATGGTCACATCCTTGACAGTTCCTTATTTTCATGATGCAAGTGGTTCGTTGTCTTCGAATTTATTTTCCATTTCTCTCCTGTCATTCGTTTTCTCTCCTGAAATCGGTTATTGGTTTTCGGCAACTCAGATGCCTATTAGTTTTAGTTTGGAAAATAAACTAGAAAGGCGGAGGTGCCTTCTGGTACAAGAGCTTTTGTTTTCAAGAAAAGAAACCCGATTTCCAGAAGCCAATGTGCTCCATAAATGATTCATTAATTCATTGCATCTCTATAAGCAAGTATTTTGAGCGCCATTTCAGAATGGATTAGTTTTGATAGCAGCATGAAGATGTGCCGTGTTCAATTCCTAGGCTTTGGATGGCGCATTGCAATTCAGTCTAGCCCGTGCGGCTAGCTCGTTACCATGAAAAGGATACTTCCTTTGGTGTGATGAAGGGTTGTTTCGCAGAAGATGAATTCGTTTCACAAACGCATCAACACTGCTTGATAAGCATCATCCAGCATTATTGCTTACGAAGGTATCCTTTGTAGTTAGACAGGCATGAAGCCACTGTTAGTTCAAATGCGCTCACACGAAACCACGTCACTGCTCAGGATGAAACATTAAATACTCCTCAACAAAACGCGCTCTTTTTCAACCGTTCAATGGCTGAGCTAGAAGTTGCTCTACAGCATTAAATGCTGACCCTAAATTTGAGACTGTGAAGAGGAGAATCTCGCTACAAAATCTCCATACTTTAACGGGCATATTTCTTGTATGCACTATTCTTATCGTTCAGGAAATCTTCTTGTATATAGCTGGAATAACATCTGCGCTTGGATGCCTCGGTGGAGGAGGTAGCGGATGTTGTCAGCCCTCACCATCAATGAACTGTGGCTTTAGGCCAACGTGCTCATTCTCACAATCAAGGTCAAATTTCTTTTTGATCAATTATTCCTTTGAAAAACAAACCGGGCATGCTTCACATTCAGAAAACAGCGAATTGCCTTCTGCCACACCTCCCATTTCACTCACATTTAGAAAGCACCGTCCGATGAAAGAGTGCTGAGAAGGCTATGAAATCGCTAGTGGGGCGCAGTTTTTCTGGATTTACTATCTGAGACGTGAAAAATACCGCTATTCATTTGATTATGAAGATTTCTATAGCAGGAATAGAAAGGTGAAATCAATCGCATATATGAAATGCAAATAGATGGGAGTCTTAAACAATCTAACGGATTTTTGGTGCGCAAAATGAGGGCACGGAAGCCAAGCACAACATGAGAATCTTTAAAAGGCACAGAGCGAGGCGAAACAATATTAATATATAGCAGCAAATTCGATATGTTTTATCTTTGGATTATATGCTTTCCTAAATCTAATTGCTCCCAGTAAACGGTGGTTTTCATTCTTGTGCACCTAATTTCCCACATTAAATGGGTCGCATGAATTAATAACGAGCTTTTTTTCACCTCTCGCACACTTAGAGAATTACTAACGTTAGTACTGATCGATAAGCTCTCTAATAAGGTTCTGATTTCTCCTTAGAAGGAGATATTTAATTAAAGAACGCGCTATTCGATGTGCAATTGCACTACTAAATTTTAGATAAGTTTATGTGCATGAACCATTCACATACTCCTGAGATATCTGCCGCACCAAGATTACTTCTAATAGTCGGTGTAACAGGTGTGATAGAATGGCACGTCAGCTTTAGCATCACAAATTTCCTCTTCAATTGTCAAGCAACTTTCAATTAAGGTGGCACCTCCATATTTTGAAATATTCTGCAACAGTTTTTTATTATTGGTTTTCTTCCCGTTTCTATGGGCAAGTTATTTTTAGCTATACATCATCATACGCATTTCCACATCCCAACTACGGTCGGTATGGACGAAATGGCTATCTGCCCCGTTCTCAACAAGAGTCAATAATCGCACCTGTCGGTGAGTTCGATGCCTCTCCAGGTCTTGGACCAACCTCATTCCACGAACCGCGCCACCTGCCACAATTTAATAGCCCCAGCGGACTGGATATTTATAATCCACCACGTTCATCCTACTCAGTACTCCAAATGAACCAAGTTCCGGTGACGTTATTTAATAACCCTCATCGAGGCCAGTTTCTTGACACATCTTATGCCCGCACAAGTATCAGCGACATTTCAGCAGCTTCATATCCAATAGCTCAAACACGTGAAAATAGTGCGTTATCACCATATGCAGATCCATTCACAAATGTGGACCAACTCTTGGGTCGCTCACGTGTGGAAAGTGAAATCGAACGAGTGGGAGGCTTTTCGCAGGAAAACCAGCAGGCCAATGAAGCACCCAAACTATCATATGAATCGTCTCCAATCAACGAACTCGCTCCATCTCTGCCATTCAGCGGTATAATTGCCAATAGGACAGGTATCGTTCCATCTACATTGTTAAACGTGCCGTCAGCAACCAATCACATTTCATCAATGCCACGACCTTCATTCAGTGGAAGTTACTCTACAGCTCAGTCAATCAAACCATCATCTCAATCAAATATTCTCCATACAGCTTGGCACACTGACTCCAAAGAACCTCAAACATCTATGGCGAGAGTTCCAAACGAATTCAGACAATCGTTATACGAGGATATTTCTCCCACAGAACCCTCTTCATCGTCCTTCATAAATCAACGAAGATATCCTTCAAATAGACAAGCCAAAGTGGCACTGCAACTTCAACATGCATCTATTTTTTCTTAGAAGCCTATAAAAAAACTCATGCATGACCCTCAAATTGAAGGGTTATGGCTGCTACGAAAGTAAATTTGTGTACTATTCAACAATACATGAATTTTTGAAAGTAGCAGCACTCAGCATGGATTTATTTACAGCCGACTTGCCAAACTAGATGACAGCATTACTGAAAAAAACTAAGTAAAATTCATTAGGGCTTCACACCCTATCCTCGAAGAAAAATCGTGAATTTCTCCTCAAAATGTGGCGACTGAACACGATAGGTGACCGGTGCTCTAAAATACTCAAACTGCAAGGTGTTTTTTTTGTGAGATCATCAGACCTCTCAAGGATCATTCAGTTTGACTGTACGTTACATGAATCGCTTCCGTATTTTCTTTCAGCGAAGTTACAGGCGAAGGATCGTGCCATATAGGCCGGCAACATGTGTGCAATTTTCAAATTCATTCCAAAGATGAACCTTTGCCTCTTTATAAGAAACCACTCCGATATCGCATAGTGTGTGTTCTTCTATGAGATCGAACGGCTGTGTAAACTATGTACCAAAATTATTGTTTGTGTTAGCATACATCTAATCAGCCGAACTTCAAATTGCCGAGGGGGATATATCGAAACACCTACAGTTCATAATAATGATGGTGAATTAGGCTGTAGGTGCAAACTGCACATTTGATAATGTGGACTGCATCTGCCAGTGTTCGCTGCGTTAGATTCTATGGTTTAAGAGTTTCAATTGCTATCTAGATAAATATGGATGAATATACACGCATAGTCATAACGAATTTTCTATAGAAACTGTAAAACGGCGTTGAAAGAATGCGGCATAAATGCTGCTCATTATAGAAAATTGAGGTGATTTGCACTGCAATTCTTTTAAAAAAACTACACAAATATATTTTCGCATTTATTCGTTTGTTGGTTAATAACTCGATTAATAATTATTAGTTTGCAATAAACTCTTCCTTGAAGCGATTATTTTTATTAGTTATTCGAAACAGTAAATGCAGTTATATTCCCACAATAGAAATATCTTCACCAAATTAGTCTAATTAAACACACATTTATTTGCATTGCAAATGACTATGCTAACAATCAATTTAAAGTTTTGTATTACCTTAAGAAGCATTTCATTGGAAACTATAAGAAAGGAAAGTACAAACTCAATGAAAGACTAGCAACCAAACATCGACGCATATTTTGTTTAATAAAATCCTATGTACGCAAAGTTGCAACATAACTGTTGCATACCAACATCATCACATTCATATTATATAGACTATTATGTACTAAATTTTATTTCACTGACATTACGAAAACTTTATAGGTTCTTATAGTCGTAATAAACGAGTTAGTGAATCCCTATGTTTTGGATATAACTGCAAAGTAACAATATCGGCCAAAAAGACAGAACACTCTTCTCTAGAGTTACGCTTTTCAAAACTCCTCAAATATGATTTTTCTCAGCAAGAAACGATTCATATGTCTACATTAACGCATAAACGAGGAAATGTGATTGGAAAAGTTGTTTATTTTTTGAACAGGTTATTTTGCACCAATGAGAGGACATCGTAACTAATCTTTCGACTGAGAACTAGATTGCCACCGTCACATTCTTCAATGGAGCCGAAATGTATGCGAGTAATGATGCGCACTGAGGTGATGATGAATGCCCCAAAATAAATTTTCGTGCTAAAATATGTTGGCCACCACTTCCGGGTTTTAGTTGTTTGATCAAGTCGAATTGAATTGATGCAAACATCGCCGAGTCGCAATTTCATTTGCCAATGATCAGTCATAGCGGTGCTAAAGACAATGGAATACTTCATGTAGAAAGAGCCTACTACGTTGCAACCGTCTGGCTATACGAATAGAAAATATCATCTAAGAAATGGAACAAATATCACTCACAGGATTCGATGAAACATTTCTACAACAGAGCACTTTTTTCCAAAGAGGCGTCGAAATAATTACGGCGAGAATAAAAATTTAAAAAATGGATTCCTCTTCGATTGTTATCTAATTGTCAGGCAGGCGTAATTATCTACTGAGATGAAAGCACACTAATGTTTCTTGTGCCAGGTGATTACGACAATAAGGTCATCACTTCATACACAATTTTGTCCTATCTCCGCCCAATTTTTGTCTTATTTCTGCCCTATTTTCAACAATTTATTCAGCTCAATATTGGTAGAAATTCATTTCGTCATTCGTGTTGTGTCCTGATTATTTATTATAAAGAGTATGCGCCAGTAACAGATGCCGATGCTGCAGTTTTCGCATTAAAAATTAAGTGGCTTTCTTGTATTTTAGAATATATGACTGCTTAGTTGAGCATTCGAAACAACAGGTCTTACGAATTCCAGCTGCGTTTCCAAAATGCCTCATTTTATCAAGCTATATCAGATAATATTCATCAGGTTATATTTACCAGAAAATGCCGAATTCATAGCATGCCTTCTAAAATTGTTTTTTTTTTTTGGTGGCCCGTTTGTGGTCTTACCTTTTTCAACTATAGCGTATGATTCGTCGGAAAATTAATTTTATTTTACTCTAAGTTCAAATTCAACAAATATTGTATAATCAGTGAACTTCCACAGCGAGATGAAGTCAGCATATATCGCCTTGGCAACGCAACATTCAGTGATCACTTACAAAGCGTTCTCCATAATCAGTTCCGATTACTTGCTTCTTCTAGATTTACACAAACGGAGGACCTGCCATGTTAGTCCAACGACTGATGCATTTCACGTTGCGTTAACATATGCTTTCTTGGAAAAGCGAACTTTCTTTTTTTAAAATTAAACATAGTTATATCCAACAATCCTTACCAATATTTGTATTAGAATTCATGACTTTTGTTCAAGGTACTCAACTGCTCACTTTGACTCCTCATCTCCTCCCCCCTTCTCCCGAGGTTCTCTTCAGAAGTTGGAAAACTCATTGATATTGTCCTGTGTCCCTTCTTCCGCTCAAGCGCAAATGCTTCTTTTGCAACTGCTTCTCCCCGCTTTCGAAAAACAATGAAAATTGTGAGCCAGGCGGAATTGAGTTCTATCTATGTGCATACGATCTTCACTGTTCTTCCCTCGGACAAAGGAAGAATCTATGAGGCACTATTTTTTTCTGTCTCATCATTCTCCGTTAATTTTTTCAGCCTGCAGTGAATATTTCCCACATGACAGAATCGTTATTTTGAGTAACATGTATAACTATATTTGCTATGAGCACTTTTATCACTTGCTATGAGCACTTTCCTTCGGACTTTCTTTTCATCCATTCTGTGCTAAAAAAATGTTAACACAATTCGATCGATACAGCGCAACGTGCTTTGAATTTTAAAGGCAAAATTTCAGAGCATTTAACTTTGCACTTAAATAAAATGCGGGTAAATTGATGCTATTTATTTCATAAAGATGATAAGATTATATTAATTGGTGCGCTTTCTCGTACTATCGTTCTAAAGAAATCATTCAATGCAGTCTATTCCGTTTTTGCAAAGAAAAACCTCTGAAGGAAGGAATCGTCGAAAAATGAGGTTATTTGATATTGTTAAATTGTTCGTTGGTTTGGCTTGATGCATCGATGTTGTCGAGTTTTTCTTTTTTGATTATTTATAATGGATTGCGATATTTGCATATTTTATCGACTTCAGGAAAGATGGAAAAACTATCATTTAGTAGAAAATGCCTATTAAGAGTACTACCTGCAAGGATGCATAAACGTAATCGTAACATCGTTTTCATATTGATTGGAATAGTTCTTGTAATAATAGTCGAGGAGATTCTCATGGCAAAATTACGCTCAACCTATCGTAATTTCTATCATGAAACGATTTATTCACCGATATACATTTCACGATTCAATGGTTAGTTGTTGAGTTAGCAATAATATTCTTTTTGCAACAATCGTTTATTTATTGAATAATTTTATCTCCTATATTTTCTAGTAGCATATTATTTAAAGCATCGCTCTAAGTTAACCTCAAGGATTCCTCAACATCGAACTGCCAATGTATCAAAATGGGAGCGCCAAGTAGGCAATAGTTGCCAAACTATCGGCTTGGGAGCGCTAGGTTGAAGGAGTTCTCAAAGCATCAGCTTCGAAGCTTTAAAATTGGAGGTAAATTTTGTCGTTATTGATTTATAAAACAATTCGTGAATCCTTGCAGTGGTCATTCGATCAAAAATTTTCATAAAATTGATTGAAAAAAAAGAAAGTTTACTGATAAAGTAATGCTAGTTTCTTCCTACTTGACTTTACTCTATCAATACTCTCTAATCATCCAACAACCTCCACCCTCCCCCCTCCCCTCATTAGAGATAAAATAAAATTCATTATCTCCTTGAAGTATAGTACTTTTCCCTATTGCAAACATAATCAAGATAAGATATCAATACTTACATGTTATTTGGCTGAGTAATTCTGTATTTTAGTTTTATTGATATTGCTTTCTTGTACTTAAAGAATCCCCCACTTCATGCTCATATCTTCAATAACAATCCGCATTTTATCAGTGGGAAAATTTGAAACAATTATATTCCAAAATTTTTCATAAATGACTCGATTTTTGGGTTCATCATGAAATGACTCATCGGAAAGATTTATTAAATTGCTTCTCATTTCCAGTGGCTTAAATTCTAATCAACAGCAAAAAAATGATCAAATATGAATGAACATATTTGAGTTTTTTTTTTTTTTTTTTGAAATCCAGCATGAGAAATATTAACACCATGCAAATGCTAAATATAAAAGCGCATTTCAGGCTTTATAAAACCACGTAATATCATGATATTAATTGTATTAAACGATTCCACAAATTATGACGAATATCGCATTGCATTGAAAACTTTTAAATGTTACTCCATCTATCATCGTTATCCAATGGCCATTGTCGACTTGGCCGCCAACAAAACACTTCGTCAAATATGCAATCAAAAAGATGTAGGTAAAGCGTTTTTTCAGTGTGAAGGTGATCTTTTCTAAGCATCTTTTATTGCATCTGGGATATATATATATATATATATATATATATATATATATATATATATATATATACATATATATATATATATATATATATATATCCCAGATGCATCAGACTGCATCAGATATATAACGAGAATTGTGGAGTTCCAAGAGGTGCAACGAGAGGTGAGAAATCGTTTTCTAATGATCCGTGTTCTTTCATTCTGAAGAGAATAATCTGGGAGTTCATGGCATTCAGCAGTTGAGAGCGCGAAATGGGCCACGAACTCATTCCATATGTCAAAACATAAGAGACTTAAAGTCATTAGAAAGTAAAGGAAAATTTGAACGAAAATGAACTCAGGAGGCTTACTAGGTAACACGAAAAAGTAGCATGATAAGATGATTTGATAATTTATTTGATATCTCTTAATGCTGGTTCTTCTATGGCAAAAAGCCGAAATTCTTCGCCCCATAAATGCCGAACAAAGAAGAAGCAGCAAATTACCGCAAAGAGATTTAGCGAGATTGTATGAATTTGCCATCGATGCGTCATGAATGAGAAGAAAAGCACTAATTCAAATAGAGTTTGTGAATCTATGTGCAAAGCGGCGCACATGCAGAAAAAAGAAGAAAGCGATGAAAAGTTAATGTTAAAGTACAGTTGATTGAGCAATGGTGATTTTTAAGAGGCCATGATGAATAGGCAAAAAAAGCAATGCAAAATTCACCGAGCTACTACTCGATGTAACTTTTGCTGCCCATATTACCTCAGAGTTCGTTAGCTTGAATAAAGGTATGGTACGCAATACCATAGTTCTTCACATAACAACATCTCACTTTGTTGACCGTATTGAAAATTTTACACATTCCCTGCATCACTCCAGTTCTATGCGCACCTGCACAAATATTCGTTCCCTGCTAAGTAGTGTCTCCTCCATAAAACGGCGAAATTATCAATGTTCTTCACAGAATACGTCTGCATATCTAAGGATGCTGGGTCAAACAACTGTGGGAAATTTTTCTTGTCTACAGCTATTTTCACGGAGGCTTCCGCAAGTTCAACGAAGTTAACTCACCTCGTGAGGTGATTTCACTTCTTTGCAACCTATGCGGCTCCAGAAAATTTGTAATCTATGATGCTAAGCGTGGCTACTTTACTACAGTTTATGTTCGCTCGTCATTGTGTAACGGTTCAAAAATTGATAGAAGAGCGCGTAGAGTGGGTTTTCTTCGTGGATGCCGATATGGCAGTTATCAATCCCAACCGGCTTATCGAAGAGTGGATCGATGATGATGTTGCTGTTATTTTATATGATCGAATAATGAATAACGAAGTTGCGGCTGGCAGTTACCTAGTCAAGTTTGTTCTTGAAATTCTCTTAGTTCGTTTATCTTTCATTCCTCATCTTCGAACATATCGTCCTATGGTTACTGGCAACTTTCTTCGATGCTGGAATTTCCTCTCTCTCTCATTCATGCTCAGGCAATGTTCAGACAGCATGAGCCTCTGAGATGGTCAAAAATTCCAAAGATCTCAGCGCAGTTTCTTCATAATCGTCGAGTTCTTCCAATGAAAAATGAGCAACTACTGATATGTCTCGGTATTTTTTACTAACTTCAGCGCGCCTGTTTTCTTAAATATAATCCGAGAATTTAGAAATTTGAAACTTTTGTACTGTCAGTTTTTTTAGGGGAACGAACTTAAATAATGGAGAAATGCTTCAGAAAGGAGGGATATATTGTGCAAAGAAATGAGGGAAAAGACGATGGGCTGGAAATATGTATTTCCACAAAATATGAAAAACAGGATGGATTTATATTCAAGAGGAGGACACACTAAGACTGAAAAATTACTTGGACGCTTTGAGAAGCTAGAAAAGTCATGCATCAAATTCATTCGTGACTGAAATTAAATTTAATCTTATCATTCAATTGTTGTATGATCTCAGTGATAAATAATCGATATCAGTTGATTTTTCTATATGCTTCTTTCGTACAAAATTATTGAGTTTTTTCTCGTTCGCTCTCCACCATCTATAGAATCACCTTAATGATGAATGTCTGTGCTATTATCATAAAAAATATTTGTTCAGGAATGACAACAAATAAGAACAAGCCCATTTTTCTAAAAAAATCACCCGCAAACTCCACAAAAATACAGGATTTATTTTTTCTGCAATAGCTCAATTGGTGGACGATTAATTCAGAAATCTGCTGGCAACAGTTTCAAAATCGGTTTATTGAGAAAGTTTTATAGTCGCTATCTGGAGAGAAAAGTTTCTAACAAGGATAAATTTAATATTATTTTGCAGGAATACAGACTATTCGAAAAATTTCTTACGTTTGTGGGCAAGTTACGATTTTAAGGTTCCAAATTCTTTCCATGGCACCGATAACGGCGCTCTACAGGTTTGAATTTTGCGTCGCTTGAAGGATGCTCGAGGCATTTTTTTAAGTAGGCTCATTTCTGCATACATAGATCTCGAGACACCCATAGTTAACAAGAATGCTTGTTGCAGGAGACGTTCAGTAGTCGATTTCCTTAGGTTTTGCAAACCAAGTTGTTGAAATGAATATAGACACTTGTTTTGTGATTATATGGGCATTGATTTTTTCGCAACTCCCACTTTTTTTCCTATCTTTTCTTTTTCTCCACCATTTTATATAATAACTATATGCACTTCCATTGGAAAACCGCATTGTTCCTTCTTCAATAGGTATATTTTCTCCTTTCTCATGAGCCGTCGCTGCCGAATCGAATTGCGTTTTCGTACTGATCGCTAGCAATGGAATATTACTGCAGATCTTTTTTTGGCTTCAGATACTATTATTGGAGATGATGGCACCGAGCAAGGTTGACGAAGCGAAAAGATGCAGACGTATATGGGAGCAATCAAGAAATTATGCGGTAAGTTTATGACAGCATATCCATTCGTCGAAACCGTTACTCACTTTCGCCGTGCTACTTATATAACGGACTTAACTAGAGCACCCTGTCTTCCTCACTGTGATTAACTACCCTTCGCTCATGTTTTCAGAGCCATTTTAATACTTATAGGATCTTTTTGTCTATGAGGCATGCGCACGCTCAGCTCTTGGAGGACGAAAGAAATGGGCCGCTCGGCTAAGTATATTACGAAAAGGTACCTCATGGGTACGCGATACATGGCTAACGAATTCCATGTGGAGCAATCGTGACTTTATTCTGCACGGTTGGAAAATGAGGCAAGTAAAAGGTCGTTGATACGCAGCTGACTTTTGAGGTAGTCTATGCGGATGACATTATTAGAACAAAATTATGCAAATTTTTCGTTCACATGCAACATCACAAATAACCATCTCATATTTGATTTTTCCTATCTCAGAAATCGGCGTTATGCATTTCTAATCAATTTTGCTGATAACTTTCTTTAGCGTCGACTCCATCTTCACGTATAAAACTTTTGCACTGTTTCTCTCGAATTTACCATTTTCGGCAAGCTGCCGCAAAATTTCGCAGCTTTCAAGAGGTAAAAAATTTTAAAACATAGTGAAAGACGCCATTCAATTTCAGTTCAAACTGATAGATTGATTCGAAAGCAGACATGCAAAGTGAGGCTGCGAGTTAGATCGCATGATCGGAGTTTGTGATTCGCCTAACAAAGATTTTCGGATTCGAACTGCGCAACAGATGAAAACATCATAATGAAGACAGTATTTTCGTTTAATGAGTCTCGGAAATATAAATTCGTAAAAACATATGACTTAGATTCTAGGAGTAATAGGTGTCAAAAGTTGCACCCAAACACGTCATGGACCGCATAAGGTGTTCGCGTTCATAGTGAGAACAATAGCTGCAATGGCACACCATTTTGGAACACAATATCTACGTCTTTTTCAAAGACCACACTCTGACGCTAATTTCGTCTCCCATTTTACTTACTTTCATTGTGGGTTATATCCGCTGTAAAGAAAACAAAGGCAAGAGAGCACATATCGTTATAATTGCAGTACAGTGGATGCGCCGCTGTTCGTTTCTTGGTCATCACCACTCAGTTCCCATGAATTCGATCCATTGAGGTGTAGCACCAAAGATGCGGGTCACAATTGGCACTATAAAGACACATTCGTTCGATCGGATGAGGAGATTGAATCGATGATAAATGAAGTCATAAAATTTTCGCATCGAACGTATTTGAATGACCTAGGCAAGATTGCCAGTCACCTATAATTATGTAGCAATTTTCTTCGTTTTCTTCATTTAATATTTCCTCGATCACTTCTAGCTAAAACTCCGTCGCAACAAAAGCAAAGTGAGCAATGATGATGTGCAAACATCGTAGATAAGAGTGCTGTCAAATGCAAAGGTAGAGTGGAGGAACCTGTAGAAGCAAATATAGTAAACCGATGTTTCAATGAATCTACCACTCAGCAGTACAAATTAGGCACTTCCCTCTTGAAGCGGCCATACGACGCTCACATGATACAAAGTCAGAGACTGGCAAAAAGCAGTGTTGTACTTTCATATTTATTCTCTCCATATGCCCTCCCTTTCCGCCAGCAGCAACATTCGCGCGCATAACTTTAGCCTTCTTTCTACGGACCGACAATATTCGTCCGCATGACCGTTTTGAAATACTGTGGACACTCTGAGACCCAATCGTGAATGCAACCGGCTTCCAAAAACTCCGTACACGGAGCTCATTTTGTTACGCAGCTGCATAATGAGCTCGAAAATCCGCTTGCAAACTTGAGAACTGAGGAAGCTTCATCGGCAGCAAAACAATGATTTTCGCCGATTAGCAGCTTCCTCACTGTCCTAACTGAGGCATGTCTCCCAAGTTTTGAAATTAGCGAAAGGCACAATCTCTCTGATTTCCGTCAAGGAACAATGGGGACAACTTTTCCGCGAAGCACATGCAGCATATCGCCACATATTCGACAAAACTGCTGGCAATCATAGCCGCATTTTGATATCGCGATGTGAAAATTCCTGAAAAGCAAAAGGAATATTTCACTGGTATTGCTTGCAGTAAACTCTGCAAATTCTTCACTCTTCCAACTGCGGTCTGTAGTTTTGTTATAAAGTTGCGAAGCGTTTTCCTTTCATTCCTCACGACCGGATTTTTTCATGTGCCCTAAGCCCCAAAATGTGATTCTATACTTTAAAGGGCACCATCTGTGCTTCTACGCTATATAACAGACACTAGGCAACCATCGCAACCATCTGAAAACACTTGCATGTTGCTGGAGAACTTAGAAAAGATTTTATCTCATTCTCTGCTAACCTCTAACAATGCATGAGACGGTGATGCCACCTTCTCATTGTTCTCCCCCTTGCCGCATTCAATGTCGGCAGTCTCTGGTTCACTATCTCCGTGAAAGCTAAACAATCCCTCTTCTCTTCTCATACCTAATATTGCTGCGATTCCGAAATAACTTCTCAAAGATAGACGACCACAATGACCATTCGTCCTAAGTGATAAAATATCGGATTTTCCGAGTAGTTCTCTGTATAAGTAAGATTCCATGGAGTTTGGGAATGGAAAGTGCGTTTCCCTATTCCCTTATTGTTGTCTTTCTGTTAGCGTGGCGTCTCAGTAATTGTAATCTCCAACCACTTCATCATTCGCTACTTCAAGCTTTCTATGAAAAGAAAAAAACTTATTTTTTCGAAGAAAAGTGATATCCGGTGCGATTTCGCAATTTCAGGGAATGAAGTTGATGACATGAGGAGGAATATAATATATAGCACTACTCGCTCCTGATTGCTATGGACTTTCGTGAACCTTGCATTTTTGTAGATGGGCACCATCTTTTTATTGATGCATCAAGTGTTTTCTGCGGATGCTACCACCGCTGTTTTTGCAAAAATTTTTCATACTCAACAGAAAAATTTATCAGACAATTTGTGGCGAAATAACTGAAACCTCGAAATTTGGTGAAGGCTATGTGCTGTGTCGTTCTGCTTTCTTCTGAATACAGGAAGCAGGTGAAATAAGCGTTTTTGCCAACTCGGCTTTCACTCTCACGCTCTATTGGGTCCTACGGACTGATCCGACAAATAGCTCTGATCGGAAACGCATTCCACTTGACATAAATCGTGAGAACATCATAACAAACAAAGTCATGGCAGCCTTAACGAAGAGGCGAGCGGAGGAAAACATAGGTAGCAAGAAATTTCATGGCCCGAGGTTTTCTCCCCATGGTTAAAGAACTCTGATGACAGGATATAAATGCACGTGGATATGATGCTGAGGGTGGGGCTCTGAAAAACATTTACCCAGCTGTTCAGCTAAGTGTTGCTGTAGAGTTCGTCTGGTGAAGACCTAGTCTGGCAATGTAAAAAATGTGTCGGTTCAATAATGAGTCATTACGGGGTTATGTGATGAATAGAAAAATGCTTTTATCAGATACTTTCTTGTGAATTAAATTGTTTGGTTTATTCCTTTCAGTCTGGATAAAATTAGCAATTACATCAAAAAGGCGTTCCATAATGGTCATTGATATATACGGGATAAACAATTCTTGTTATGGTCAAAGATTGATTCATCTGTTAAGAGGAACTCAACGTTTCATATGTTTCGTAGATATTCTCTGAGCATTATTCGTTGATGATGTACTGTTGTATTTTACGTTTTCTTTCATGTTCTAATTTTTGATACTTGATTATAATTAAGAGGATTGAAGCAGGACGATAATATGAGTATTTCGCTGATGATTATTGCTGTTTCATATCCCTTATGTGTCAAAGTCAACATAACTTTACTCGGGCTTAAAGAGATAAACGTGATTATATCCGTGATATTTCCTTCGCCGTGCCGCCGCAAGACACTTCGGCTAAGGCAGTCATCTTTCACAAATCGTCATAGCATTTTCAAAAATCTGTTAGTTCTCGTTTATTTCACCGCCTCATCAAAAACAGTGAAAGGAATGAATGCCGGCTAAAACAAGTGAAATCTATTGGGGAAGTTAAAAACAGAAACGTTGGAGTCTCAATAACTACCACTACTCGATCAGGAAAATTCACTGATTCACTTGTGTTGTGTTCAATAGGGATGACGCACAGTGTGTATTCTGTGTGGAATTTTCCACTGAGAAATACATAAGGCACAGGCAATCGGCTTGAATGAAACGCTCGTTCAGGTGTAATGTTAGTTTTCAACAAAATTTAGAGCATCTTCAGCAACATCCTAACTAAATGAGGAATGGTGTAATTCTCTCGTTTGTTATTAGCGTCGTTTAACATCTGCCATTTTTATATCAATCATTTTTACAAATATTTTCGATTTGATGAATTTTTGTAATTGTCTTTTTGTCTTGTCTTACAAATTTTCACTATGAATTTGTCTTATAAAAATTTTTGATGAATTTTGTCACTTTGTCTTATAAATTATATCTATAGAAAATATATTTTTTAATTTGCAAAAAAAAAAACGATTTGATGAATAGTTTCGATATTGTGTAGAACAACATGTCATCTAATTGTCTCATAAATTTTCACTATGAAAGGCTATCAATGCATTTCATGCTAAACTCATTTGTTCAACAAAAGCGTTATGCATCATCCCGTATGAGTCAGAGTGAAATTCATTGTAAATAGTGCATTTGTATAATAAACTAATAAATCTATCGTTGTTCTGTTGCAAATGGGCATTAGGCGATTTTTTCCCATCAGAAAGGAAGGAAATATGATGTGAATAAGTCAGCGTTTGAACGATGCTAAAACGTTGCAACAACAAGAGTTACTCATTAGTTTAGTGCAATCTTGGCCAGTCTTCTGAGCCAATCAATACTTCAAATCGGAAATAAGAGTCATAGTAAACTTTCATAATAGGTGATTTCCTGTCATAAAAATGATGATATTAAATGGAAATTTTGATAGAAATTTCTTGCTATTGAAGAACCATTCGAATTTCTTACCGCTCGAAAAAAATATTGCGGACCGAACTCGCAAGTATCGATGCACTCAGTGCTATTGCAACAGTTTTGCAGCATATTCGGCTTCGAACCATTGACCTGTTTGTTAAAACTGCCATGAATATCATCTTTAAAAGAAATGACTGTATTCACTGATTGAAATATAATGCGATAATTGCTTCACATCTAGTGCAGTGCTACGGGTCCCTTTATTTGTCTAATCACCTGAAAGGCTTTGCCCAGGTGCATGAGCATATCAAAGATTTGAAAGGAGAAGGCAGTGAAGGAATATCAGGATAAGCGGACAATATCCTACTAGCAATACAGGTTCCAAGAAATTCGTTCACTCATGAAAAGCAAAATGAAACAGCAAAAAGAAACGCATAGAGCATAAAATTAGAGATGAACCATGCAAATACGGTGGAGACGATGCCACGCTAATCTCAAAATGATTGGCCGAAAGCCGCAAACCGTAAGAGACATCTTAGATTTGTCGCAGAAAAACAACCGCGGATGATTTGCAACCAATCGTTAGTGGGAATAAGCTTCATAAACGAATCCTTGCCCCCATACCATTTATGCTACATTTACTTTTAATTACAACAGAATAAAACAGATGCAATAAGTTTCTTGTGCGAATACCGTCTGCAGTACGGCATGAAGATGATCTGAATCAGTAGAATTTTTTCCCATATCTAAAATCAGCTTTCATATGAGAAATTTTGCAGTTAAATAACATAATGACCGCAGACTCATTTAAGCAAGATCCTGATAGGAATGATCAATAGAGTGCAATCGAAGGACAAAGCGCAGCTTTAGAACGCTTCAAATGAGTCAACAAGAGGGAATTAGCCCACCGTCTGTACAAGATTATGGAACGCTGCGGAAATCTTTTTAGCTCTTTTGTTTTATATAATTACGAAAATTTGCTGCTTCATCGATCTAGCCACGTAAGCCTTGCTGTTTCAATTCACGAACGACAAAGTATACGATAACAAAACCTTCTGGATGCAGCTTCCAACAGAAAACGACCTCTCCTCCCCAGCTTTGTTAGGATCTGTAACAATTTCAATAAGTTCATGGAATCTGAAGAAATAATAAAGTGCTCATGTCAAACCGCGGTCTGAACGCGGTTTCAAGTGGATTGCAAAAATTTTTTTTAGTTGCGGCTTTGCATGCAAACAACCGACTTCCTTCGAACAAATCATTACTTCTCATGATTTCGGATCTTAGGGAACCAGCCAGGACCGTGAAGTGGGATGGAGAGGAATTGGAAAAAGCGAATGACATATTATTTCCCTGTAGAAACGGACTTGCGAAACTTTGGTCAGCAAGTTTTATCACCGAGTTTTTTCGTCGCAATCTCCACTCTGTAGTACTCTTCGATAGGTAAGCTTCCCAGCTTCTCCCTTTGCATCGTCGATACAGACGCTTTCTTTAAAATAAAAACTGCACTTTCGCGAAGGTGATCGTCCAAATGTCTCTTGTTTTCTTGGTGAGGAAAAAGGCTAATATATGAGTGATTGCTAAACTATCGAATAAAGGTCACTTTGAAATTAAGTGAAGTAAATCTTCATTCGAATTCTTAGCTTAGAAATACGACCTTCTGTTCGCTAATAAAGTTTTGCTGAGTAAAATAAAATGCACTTGCGCGGCAAGAATGTTATCAACATAGAAATTTTGTAGACCTCGGAACTCTCGTTTCCGATCAGTTTCTAGGAAACCCTCTGGAGGTGTTCCAGAAAGTTTTGTTACGATCTTGAAAAGTGCGACTTCAGAGAAGACCAAAAATATTACTGTGAAGTGTCACTTAAAACGTGGTTCTTCAACTCGATTTTGTAATGCAAATTTAGATCATTGCTGGATTTTGCTGTCATTTACTAGTTCTGCTTTGGCATTTCCTTGACTGCCATTATGGTTTCTAACCTTCTAGAAATTTTTTATGTGTTTCCATGTCCTTTTCTGCAAGTTTAAGGAAGTATCTGAAATTTCCACTCGAAAGTTTCATAAACATGAATACTTCAGAAATTTTTTTGCAATTTCTATTGTTGACAAAAGAAAGTAACATGCCAATCGCGAAACAATATGGATGTTGCATTTTGTGCATTCATATCTAGGACTTGGTCCTCGATCAGAAAATTTAGAACTTTTGCTTCTTCATTTGCCACATTTTTCATCCAGGACCCGGCCATCGATCCCCAATCCTGAGTAAGCCATAACTCTTAATATGGGTGTTCACTATGAACGAGTAATTTCGAAACTAAGAAATGTATAACACAGGAAAATGGGAAAAAACATTCGCCTCATAATCTCCATCCCCACTCTCCGCTCCATTTTCCTTTCTCCATTACACGCTTGCAACAATATAATAGGCTGCAAACCTGCATCTTAAGAAGTCTAATAAATTAGAACCCCAGTGAATGCGGTTAAAAAACTCAGTGCATTGCTTTAAATTTAAGTCATCGATTCGTTTTAAAGTGGGCTTAATCAACGTGCATACAACCGTAGACTATTCGAGCATGAACTCATTTGCCGCCGTGCTTTCACATTCTCATAAACAGCTTTTCTGATCGCCTGATAAGCAGGGGCTTGAGGTTTTAGTGCACTCCGCTATTGCATGAACAGCTGAGTGGGAGAAAATTCACATGATGTGCAAATAAGAATACGAAATTCAAAACTTGTGAATCGTTGTACCAGCTGATGAAAGGATAATCTCGGCAAATCATCGGTAATGTAAAAAACATTTCCAGACACCACAAACTTCCCATCCAAAAGAAATTCTTCCCCAACAATTTCTGAATTTATCATCACAAGGCATATAATAAAAATTTTTGCAAAAGTTATTTCGATTTGTTTACAATTTGTTTATGGCACTCTCTCCAACTCCTATATATTTATGTACGCTCATTCAGGTTCACATGCCTTAGCTATAACACTATAAAAACAAGAATTCCATTTCGTTATTGAGGTTTGTCTTGGCGTTGAACGTTAACGCAACATCTTGTGAAGTAGAAATTCGTATAGTGGCTATTCATATTTTAAAAAATTAACAAAACCTGAGAATTCATATGATTTTAAGTCCTATACGATGCGGTTGTCGTGAAAAAAGTGACAAGCAGGAATGCTAGCATGCGTGATGCGTTCCTTCAAATATTGCACTAAGTAGTATTGGTGATGTTTCATAAAAATTAAAGTTCCTCTCCTCGAAGAAATTAGTTTCCCAAGCGTGATGCAAGATTCATGCTGAATGTACTTCGAGAAGTCAACATTGATCGTTCGATAGCGATGAGACCGACGCCAACGATCGATTAAAACCGACCGATGAAAACGAAGTAGTGAATCAGACCATTATATCAACTGACATTAAACGGCCAACATTTCATATAAAAGTCGGCGGTCGTAAGTAGCAAATTAGACAAAGTCCTCTAATTCCATTGTGAGCTTCAACGGTTTTCATCTCTAAACGTGAAGCATGGTCGATTCAAGGCCGATTCTTTGTTTTTTAACAATTATACTTTTTATTATAAATCCAATATTTCCGCCTTTCGATTCTTTTCTGCAAGTTTTGCAATGTTTCATGTAATAAAATGTTCATGAGATTTAAAAATATAATTTCTAAGAAATGGAAATTTCCTTGATAGAAACATAGGTTAACCTTCGAGACTCCTTTAGCAATTGTGTGCTCATTGTACTAGCCGTCAAAAAAGTTTCTAGTCTGACGCATAGGTGTTTCTATGCTTGTGATGTCTGTGGGTTATTGCAACGACTCACTGCAGTCATGTGTTCGTTCATGTAAACATCTGTGGTGATTAGGGAGTTGGTCACTCAACTCCTAATGATCATTGATTGATGGCTGTCCGCATTGACAATGTTCCTTAACAAACACTGAATTAGGAGAAGTTTCTAGTAGTAGGCAGTAACAACTGCAAGTAGATGAGCATAAAATTGAATTAAATTAATGGTGAACATCGAGCATTAATTAGAATTAATGAATATTATAGTCGCATTGATAAATCCTCTTCGATTGAATGAATGTAGTAGCCATAATGTAACAGATATTATGCAGCTAATATTTGAAAGGCGATAGGAAGATATTCAGTTTTATGTAAGTTCGACAATGTTTCAAATGAACTATTTATTTACTGCTATATCTATGAGTTTAAGAAATGTCTATTAAGACAATAGCATTTAATGTAACGGTAGGAAATTGTTTTGAAACGATCCCTTGCACTTCAGGTTGGCTTATAACTGTTTGCAAAGATGAGAATTTTCACAGCGATCGTATTGACAATGGTGTTGGTTTGTGTGAATGCGGGCATCAACTTCTCGACGTGTGCAAGGATGAATACTCCGGGGCTCAGTAAGGCTGCACTAGGATTATGCATCAATTCATGCAAATTTCAGGTCGGCATTCCAAGTCAGTGAACCTGTTTTCAGAGATAACTAGGCTGAGTGACTGAGGTTAGGCTGCTGAGGAATTTAAATTTTCAAAAATTGAAGGAGAGCTTGAATATTATCGTGAATTTTAAGCTTGGCGGCATTTTTAAAATCTTTCTAGCATATTCGCACGGTATGTTTCAGTAGAAAATTATCATACACCTGAACATTCGTTCACGTCGCGGTGCATAATTCCATCAATACCAAAAGCATTTGAGTACAGCGAGTATGAGCACAATTCTTGTAGATTACTCCATAGCCGCAGATTGCTTTAAATTAAACAGTGTCATTTCATGAGCGCCTCATTTATTAATAAACCTCACAGATTATGATCGGCTTGTTCGCTTCGAAAATTCCCGCAAATATATATTGGGCAATGAAATGGTGCTCGAGCAACGAAACGAAGCAAATCCTACAATGCTTCCGACACTGTCGGGATGTGTTGCATTGGGGTGTTTGGTTCAGGCTAGAAAAGCTTCCGCTAAAATTTTTGTCAAATTATTTGCTTGTGCTTAGCAATATAACTTTTTCATGAAATGTATGAACAAATGCTTGAAAGTTGAGGCAGTTAAACAGGCCGACCGGTGAGCCCTTCACCCAACTATCTATGACCTGACTACCTGTCTGATTACTCTTAAATGGCTTCGATCAGATGAATACCCTCTTACAGCAACTATCAAAAAGTCATATATGCAGAACGGCATCTTTCACCTGGTAAGATCGCCTGTAGAAATCTGCTAGTTCCTACCAGGCCTAGAATTTAGTTCAGATGATTATGTCGGTGCAAAATGAAAATCATGTCGGAGCAACATATGTGCTAATTTTTTGGCTCTCTTAAGTAAATATAGCTCCATTTATTCCAAATTCGGTTGGTCCGGAGTAGTAACTCCCCCACAAACAAACACACATAGACACATAGGCACAAATATAAACACAATATAGTGCATTTGTGCAAAGCAAATATGCAAAGGCACACAGAGACGAACATCCTGTCGTTTTTTGTTTGCTTTTTTGTCTCATAATGCAACTTTTCACAAGGTCCACAGATTGATCGGAAATGCAACTATTCTACAATGAAAACAATAAAATGAATTTTTTTTTTCAGAAATGTGGCGCGGGGCACTGTGAAAAACGCGGTGGTCGTCCGACCTGTGTATGTAGCCGTTGTCCTATTGGAGGATCATGGCCTGGACGTAAATGATTTTTCAGATAGAAGATATGCTTGCGAAATTTGAACTCATTTAGTGCCATAAATGAAATTTCTGGCCGAATGAGTGATGTGATTGATGAAATGAAAGCAGAAAATACTCCTGATGAAATGTAATTGTAACATGTACAGGAAACAAAAATGCATCCGGAAAATCCGGAAAAATGTGTGGCAAAGAAAGTGAAAAAATAGATGATTTGCATATGAGAAAATGAGAGTTAAATTGTTTGTGGCAAATATCTCGCCGGTTACTCTCATTTGAATGGTTTGAAATGAAGAATCCCAACGTGCTTAGAAAGCTAAAAAATTCTTCCGAAGCGGTGCTGCACCTAAAATTGAAATCCCCACCACACCATACCAGCTTTTGATAGTGCATTCACATGCTGGGGTCCAGAGCATTAACGAACTTTTTCATTTCATCTTTTCTTCCTTTACACTGTTCTAGTACTTGTGTATCGATCACTGGAAGAAATCTGATAAGTCCGTGACAAAATTTGCTTCAGAGTGACTTCTTTTCATGAAGAACATCAAACATAGTGCCGTTCTTCAGAAAGAAAAATCTCTAGAACAGGTTGGAGAATTTAGTTATTTAGTAATCAATTTTTATGCACTGCATTTGCTTTTAATCCTTGCAATACGCATGAATGGATGTTGAAGCTAGCTAACTTTTGCATTTGACCGCTCCAGTCAACCACAACAAGAAATACCAATCCAATTTTTTAAAAATATTTACTCAATATTTCATTCTATGCAGTTTTCATTCCTCTGCTTTCACTTTTCCGTTCATTCTCCACATGAAATCTTATTTAAAAGAAGTTTCACTTTCCAATGTAGATGAAATTTTCAAAGACGAAAAATAAAGGTGTCAATGAAAAAAGATCCGCAAGCAATGCGAATATCTACTGATACCTCCATATCCTTCTTTGTCTCTGACATATGAAGATCACTTTATTGTCTAAATGGTGTAAACGGATTCTGCCATACTACACAAAAAGCATAGATAAAGTACTAGGCAATGCATATGTTGAAAGTAAAGGGCATTTTGAAAATGTCAACGGAAGAGTGAGAGTTTTTCAGGGGTGAAAATGAAAACATTTGTGGCACACCACAAATCTATGTTTTCCGATACAGCTGTGTGATATAAGAATTATGATGTTACATTACGATTTTATACCTACACTTTCCTTTGCCTATGTGCCACCAATATGCATTTTATGAAACCGAAAGTTAACCAACATAAATACACCGGTGACTCACATTATCACGCGCATACAACGACACACACTTCCTTGTCTACTCTGATACTTTAAAAGGTGAGTGTTTAATAGGTTAATTTTCAGGTTTATCACTCTAACCAAACGCAATAAGAATTGTGCCTGGAAAGAAATAGTTTGTCCTAGTTGAAAAGAAGGAAAAAATCAAGATTAGTTTTTGCGCTCATCGCTTCCGCCCTCACTTAAACTGTGACTGTTTCTTTAATTTTTGATACCGGACTGCAACAATAATGTGCTTTTGCTAATGATTTTGCGCAAGCGCGTGGCACTACGTCCGCTGTTCTTTCTATTACAGCTGAAAATATGCGAGGTCGTAGGTCAAATGAGCCCCCACTTATATGTATGGTGAGCAGCTCCTGATTTTTGGCTGTAACAGAGCTTGACCCCAGCAAAAATTGAATGTTGGATCAAATTTTAAAGACTGTTTTGATAAAGCACAATGAAAACTTTGAAGTGCATGTGGAATAAACATGAAGCTCAGACAACACGAAATTTTTCATCCATATTTTTATCACTCAATCGAAACTGCAGTTGGTTCCATTTCAGGTAATCACTTGACGTCTTTGATTAATTATGGGTCGGAAAATATTTGATGATTCGGTGGATTTGCTAGAAATTATTTCTTATTTTTTCTCCAATTCTTCTCCACCTATTCTCTATAGCGCGCATACGAGTATACTTTTAAATCGCTGTTTCTAAAGGCCTTCATAAACACAGTATCACACTTCTATGCCCATGGAAATCTCCGAAAAAAAGATAGGTTTTCAAATAGCGAAGGCTCGCTTCGAACGCGAATGTGCGCATGCGTCGATTATCTGGACAAATATCCCTGCTGTTCTTCATTATAGCAATAAGCATAGACCTCTTTACGCATATAAATATACAGAAATCATTTAATAGTAACACTAAAATATCTCATTCATCAAGCTGGCATTTCTTTGAGACCGGAAACCACAGGTGCCTCAGTTATCGACCGAATGGATGCAACAATATGATATCATGCAAACGAAATCCTAAATTATCCCCCGTCATTGCTATAATTTTTTGGTGTGACGAATAAAAAAACGGCGGATGCTGACGGAACCCATTTAGATATGCAAATGAAACCGCCTTGCACATGCAAATCTTGGAATGAATGTACGGCATCCACCAACATCACGGACACTGCATACACCTTCTACCCTTTGCGCCCATTTCTCAAGCGCTTCTTTTGAATATGGGACATGACCGAAGAATGAGAGCGATGAATTTTTGATAGAGAAATGAATAAAAAACTTATCAAAAAATTTTTGCTACCATACTTTTTAAAGCATGCCTCGTGGAGCACAGAACAATATTAATAATATAACCTCATTGTGTATGATGTTTATCCGAACGCAGAGATGCTAGAAGAAGCAAATAATATTTGCATAATAACACGACTTAAATCCTAAAAGATTTAACATCATTGCGAGAACAAAAATATCTAAGAAAAGGGAGGGGGGGGGGGGGAAGGGAATAGTTCTTTTAGGCGTTTCATAAAATTTATAGAGTGTTATTCTGAAAGGGGCTAGGTTAAAAGGTTGAGATGACTGTTCAATTGAATCCCAGCCATTACAATCTTAAAGTTCCATTCTTGAATTGTACTTGTTTCTGTTAAAGTTCAACAGGTAATTCTGATGAGTGCCCGACTGCTTTCTTTCGACTGTGAGCCTGATCTGAGCGTTGAACCTCTGAAACTTTGTTTCATTTAAGCTTAGTTGGGAATTTAAAATGAATGAACTCAGTTGGCTAGCAGCATCGATGATCATTTATTGTCCGTTTAATCTAACGCTCTCAGTTTGCAAATTTCTAGAAACCATCGTTGAAAATTTCCTTCTCAGGTATTTCCTTAAGGTTTACTTAACCCTGCTCAATTCGGGATTAACCTGGATCATCTACCGTGCTTCACCTGATTTAAACTTTGAGAGACTTGATCACTGCTGTGAGTGGTGGACTTCAAACTGGACTGATTTATATTGACGTTGCGGAAGCTTTTGATGTCGCTTTAGAAATTAGAAGCCTGTGGGATCACCAAGTCCCCCATGAAGAGGATTGAGGAATATCTTATTCGGAACGAATAAGACAGTTCGAATGATCTGTTCGAGATGAAGCACACCTCAAGAGAATGCTTTGGGCCCTTTTTGTTCGTCACTTCTGCTAACGACGCTAAAAAATGACAGGAGTTCAAAGATCAACGTAGATCTAAGGCGACCTATGCAAGCAAGACTATTGCTGAAGGTGTAAGCTTCAAACACTCTGGACGAAGCTGTCGAGACGATGAATTTTTAAGACTTGCAATCATTTCGTCCGACTCTGAGTGACCAATTTCTCTTCATTTCAAATTTTATCAGAATGCGGTTATTGATTAGAAAATTGCATTCGTTGCCTTGAATTTTACAAAAATTTTCGTTAAAATTTTCGAAAACTTCAGTGTTAACGGAAAATCATCAGCAGAACCTTTATATTCAACACCTAATGCACACCAAATAGTCATCTATTAATTTCCATAATTAAGAAAAGAACAAAAAGTTTTTCTTTTCTACGATCGATGTACCTGTGGTATCAAATGTGACGTTATAGAACACACGTGATATCATATCGCTTTTTCTTTCACTTTTGACGTTGGCTGTATGCTAAAACGTTGAATAGAAACATCCATCTCTTTGCTGCTGTCATTGACAACAACATAATAACGCTGCTAGGACGTTTACATATGTGCTACGCAAAAAAAGAAAAAAAAAAAACGGAACAAAAACAGAGTGCGATAAATGCATTTATGAAGAATAAAAGGCATAAGGATATGAATGAAGCACCTTCCTACATGGGAAAAACATAAACAGAAAAAAGGATGCTAGGCCTCTCAATTGGCACCTCAATGAAAAAAATTACCACAGAGGCGATGTGGAAGCTTAATTTGCAGAACATTCTCCCTATAGCGTGCATTTTTGTACTTAAGAAGAAATAAATTGTTCGAGATGTGTTTTTAGATCTGTGAGACATTTAAACACTTGAGCGATGTGTTTCAGTGAGATCTATTCAACGATAAATAATTTATCTCGTACTATTATTCTTAATCCAGCAATGAAGTGGTTGCTGAGGAGAAGGGAGGAGGAAGGCGGAATGCTGGACAGTGCGGTTGAGCGAGTCCTTCGAACCGAAGTTCTGTGAATTTTTGCAGCGAACTGAATGATAATGTCCTGAACAAGCGTCTCGCACCAATTCACACTAATGACCGCATTAACCAGCGAGGTGTTAAGATTGCATAGCTGAGGCAAACCTGAGTTTATCGACGTCGTCCGACTGCTACTAGTAAGATCCTGTGAGGGATTCCGAGGTGGCCTGACTTGACCACCCATGATGCATTCATATTTTGATTCCGCTGGAAAGAATAACAGTAGGAAGGAATTTTTGAAAAATAGCTGCCTAAAACGTCCCCGAAATTGAAGTTGATTGCCACCGACCGGAAAACATCAGTCTCTCAGTTTTTTGTCAGCCTGCAACCGACATTTGTTTTTCACTGGACGTCTCTGGTCAGTAACCAACCGACATTTTAAAAACTCATCCATCGGCAGTCCAAATATGGTTCTTGCCGAATGCGTTCGGTTGATAGGAGAACAAAATTAATGAAATGCCTTCTGGTTTAAACCAATCTCTGTGTATAACAAGCATCCTTCACGTCTTAGGCACCTGATTCTTTTTACACATTTCATCTGGACCGAGATCGCCTTGATAATGTACGGTCGTCCATCTATATAATGCGCAGTCCTGCGTATGCACCATTGATGCAACGCGTACGTTTCTATGCGTGCAGCTTGTACAACCCGCATCTATTAATACATACCCGTTGACCCTCCCTCCACGCCAAGCGTAGTACAAGTTAGCACGAGGAAAATGAAAACACATGTTTCTCCGAAAGAATGCGAAAGGTTAGTTTATATCAGATACCTTAGAGGCCTTCTCAGAAATTAGGCGTTAAGCTGGTAAAACAGGTCCAGCCCATCATTTGATCATCACATAAGCACGAACCGCGAAGTAGGCGAACAACGACAATGAGTTGTACTTAAATTCTCAACACACAAAAATTACCATTATTTAAAGCATTTTCGCCCGAATTATTGTTCGATTCGCTTTGATAAGAAATATTAGATGTGATATTAAATGATTTTCCACCAGATCGCTCATCGATATCCCTAGAAGTAGTAAAGTAGCAATCATGTACTGCAAATTTATTCCAATGAACATTCCTTATGGAAGCAAAAAGTACAATCCAGAAAGGTATATGCGGATGTTACGTTTATGATAAGCACCTCTAAGAATTATATAATGATGCCTCCAAAAAGATTAGGAAAATGCTTGTCGGGAAGAAGTCCACATATTAATTTTCGGACTATTTTGACATCTTTTCTGGTTTATTTTTAAGCCTATATTTTGGGATAAAGAAACCCAAGAATATTTTTGCAAGGCCCATGCATGATCAAGTTGAGGAAAGTTGAAGAAGATCGTATATTCTGCAGCATTCTACTTTTTGTTCTCGAGCAGTCGTAATATCTCCACCATTACATAGAAGTTGTTCTTGATGGTGCTGAGATGAAATCCTTGGTAACTGGTTCTTGGAATGTTGAAGGTCGATTGGCTGCAAACGTATTCAACGACACATAACACTGAGGCCTGTATAATTCTTAAGGTAATAGAGTCAATGCTATAAGGGATTTGTTTCATTGCTTTCGTCGATAGATCGTTGCTTCCTCCTCAAGTGAAACTCCGTCAGCTCGTGCGGCTTTAAGATTCACATGAACCTAGCATCCTTTTCAAACAAACCTGCTTCCGTCACTTTCCAGCAAAGAAAACGGGTCGTCGTCAGGCATCGACGACCTCGAACTAAAGTCCGAACGATTGCTACTGCAAGGGTTTGGTGAAGCCGTCCTGAAACTTTCGTGGCCAAAAGAATCTTGCCCTTGCCCGTGCTCTCGATCGGCACTTTCCTTGCCGAATTCAGATCCCGATTCTGAAGGACTATCATATATTAGACTGAGGGGATCTTTGCACGTTCATTGCTTCAAAAGAGTCCTCCCCGGTTCCTATTCTCCCTTTCCCTTCCCCCACCTTTGCCCTCCTCCATCTCCCGTCTATTCAATAAGACTACGATGAACTGTGAAAATCCTCGAGATTTCCGCACAGATATTCAAAGATTTGAATGAAAATCTTGCAGTGTAGGTAAAATTTCTCGACAAAAATTAGCTAGTTCTACCAATATCCCCATTTTGCAAAGAAATCTGAGTGTTGTGAGGAACGACCAAGCTGCAACTCCTCTCTCGCGCAATATTATGGAAACGACCAAACAGCGACTCTTCTTTCACGTATCGAGCTCAATGACATGTGTTCTTCTCTGCCCTGTCATGTTGCGCGCTTTCTCTGCTTGTATTGTTGCATGCTTTCAAACCCGTTTCACATTGTGTGCATTGTACTCAGTTATTTGGTGGTTTGCGTTATCGGATTGGTTTGGCTCATGGCAGTAAACTCATTACGTCAGTGCCGTATCCTATCTTACTTCAGTACAGTAACATTGGTCATAGGTGCAGTTCTTACCAAAATCTCGCGTTCCATTTGTTTGTTCGAGCCGTTGCGAAAATTGATCGTCCTCAGTACACTTTTCTGGAGATAGTGCTTTTGTCAGCTGCAATCATAACAACCTAACACATTCGGCACTTGCGCCCGGGAACGATAACATAGAACTTAGCTTATAGCTGATAACAGCGCCTAAATTCTCCCAATTTTTAGAAGAAAACAAATAAAAATGCTCAAAAAGCACTTTAAAGAAATATTATTGTCTACATGAAAACGAGAGTTACACAAGAAAATGAAACAAAAACAACCGATCTCGATGTCATGTTGTATAAACTTGTGTATGTCATTCAGGACATAAAAATTTTGTGAGGTAGAGCTTTTGCATAACTTCAAACGAATCGCGCTTACATCGATGCTTGTAATAATTTTGTCGAATTTCTCCTCGGCAATATGACGATCACTAATCGATGACCTTGTCGCACTTGTTGATAGGGAGAATCCCCCACATGGGTCATCCGACGATGACCAACTCCGTAAAGGCGAGTCCATAATCACCTCAGCTATAGGACGATATTCACCGCCTACGTCAACGTCATCAGTTGTAAGCAACTCCGAATGAGGCACGTGCATTAATACTGGTGACCTATCGCTCGACTCGTCCCTCAAATATGATGGCTGTAAAATTGCCTTTCAATTAATCCATGAAAGTTTCCTTGAAGATACTTTTATATAGTGCGAAGAAAGATTTTCGTTTTAGGACTGTTATGATTCACTCAAATTGCTGTTTGTGGTTTTTATTCATCTATCAAGTCGGACGTATTCAAACACCAATTCACAAATTTTTTTAAAAAAGAATTCTGGTGGGTGCTGAAGAGCCAACCCAAGATATCTACTTGTAATCTATCGTTGCAGTGATCACGTTTGCCCGCCTAGTCGATTCTCTTTGAGTGTTCTTGGCATAAGGCCATTGATCTACTTATGTGCTCTTGGCGGTATCTGAGGCCTATATAAGGCGGCTCTCAGCCCGTCGGAGCGAGTCTTATTCTTATTCCGTCGTCTCCAAGTGGTGGGTTGTTATACGTTAGTTTTCCCCAATCGACTTCGTCTAGTCCCCATCCAGTCATGTCGTTGTGCTCGTCTTGGCAGCCGTTATACTCCCCAATAAAGCGTTTCTAGTATCTCCGCATGCTTCACTTTCACCTCGGCCCCTCGGCCTCCCTCTTCAACGTCGTCGCTGCCGACACAACAAATTGGGGTTCAGATGCAACAAATTGTTTCATAGATCTGGTAGCAAAATTTTTCGCTTCTTTCCGCTTGCTCTTTTCATTCATCTTACCGACATTTCTTTCTGAATTGGAATTTGTTTGGAGAAATTTTCTAAAATTTTAGAAATTTTGTTGTAAGAAAACTTGCAGCTGTAACAATTCGTGCACTTCGAATAGATTTAGTACATAAGTCACCAACCTTCAGCGCTATCTTTCTCTTCGTCATGTATTTAAATAGAAATCACTGTTGTTTCACGTACGAATAAAACTTCCTACTTAAATGCCTACTCGTTGAACAAACTGAAGTTCCTTTTTTATTCACCCGATATTCAAATTACTGTTAAAAGGAATGACATCAAGTTTCGGAGACGAAAGAAAGGACAGAACTTTGTAGTTGAGCCAAACCTGTTCAAAGAACGAGCTTTGCGAGAATGCGCGTCGTGTTTGAGGAGGAATCCCGTAGTTGCTATCGTACGAATCAACTTCAGATGCCGTACTGCTCGTGCAATTTGACGTTGATGCGCTCAACGTAGATTCGCTATCAGAATTACCACTTCCTTGAATTTCCCATAGGCTCGAAAGATCTGGGTGCTTCGGTGATTGCACCTACCAATCAAGTGGTTTCGGTGATTTGAGGCGAATTTTGCATTAGAATTTCGAGATCTCAGAATTGCAATTCAAATTTTTCGATAGTTTTAGCTTTATGGTTCAAAAATCAGTTTCAGCTTTTGGAAAGCATTCTGTGATAAAATCCTCCTTGGTACTGTTACCCCAAACTAACAAAAGCGATAATAATATGAGTGATTTTTAAAAGAGCAGTTCCTAAATTTAGGAATTCTTATTCAAGTCGATAGCACCGCTATGAAATGCAGAAGACCAAAGCCAGAATAAAGCACTTGGCTAGTTTTGCGCTTGTAGGAAGCTACCAGATCATTCTTCTCCACTACTGTCTACCGCTCAGCAAAACACATCAGATAGTGATAGGCTTGGGTAACCGATTATGAGATCTTCTTAAACGAAATCAACAAATGCTTCAATTTCAGCTTCTTGAATTCTATGTGTGATTAAAAATGACGCCTAAACATGTGTTGCTACACCATTTCACAAAAGAAACGGCTGCCCATTTCATCGCCCATTGTGACTCTATGAAACAGCGCTGCTCTTCCTGGCATCTTTTTTCTGAGAGTGGCGGGACGGGGAGGGGAGGGGAGGAAGAGTCATGTTGCACAACTGATTCACTTTATATCGCCTTCGCTTTAAAACGGACTCATCACATGGATGTTAACCTCTGGGGCCTGATTATTCGCTGTTAGGACACTTTTTGGTTTTGCGCACATATCAAAGCGAGTGAGGTTTATCAAAATCCAACCGTTGGCTTTGTAGATGAAACAGCCGATTGAACTAGCGCCGGATAATCGGCCAATTCCCTCTGCTGTTTACTGTCGTCTTCTTCATTCGAAATGCTTTCTGGCATATTTTCCCTTATTTTAACTTTATCACTTGTAGTGATTCTCTGAATTAATTGTTATCTTCATTCGCTTTCATTTGAAAAATGTAGTTTCTAGTGGAGAGCCCAGCTAGTCTGCTGCTTCAGAAGGGACGAAAACACTTATTGAACAAATACTTCAAAAAAAGAAAAACAGCTTCTAGCTTCTTCTAAGATTAGAAAAGCTTTTGAAAATATGAGAGCAATTTTTCTGAACTGAACAGTGGCGTTTCATTGCAGTGAGATTAGATAGATCAAAGATCGTAAAATGTGAAACGAACTGATTCTGCGCCCTCATTGCGCTTCTGGATAATGCGACCACCAAGAATTTTTTCGATCAACGGAGAATAGCTGCCAGGTGCTGTTGTGCCAGATGCCCACACTAATTCCGATGACGAATTAAGCGTGTCTGCTGGTTTTTCCGCACCTCCATATTTTTTGATGCTGGATGACTGGAAACAGGCTTCATCTAAGTTCAGATACTAATGCCTTACAATTTATTTGTTTACTAGTATGCAACGTTTCGGTCATAGCTGGTAACTTTTGTGATAGTTCAATGACCTTTCTATTGCTAACATCAGGTAAATGGATAGAAGCCGCAGACTTCTTGATATCATTAGACAGCTTGCTACAGAGGCAACACTAAATCTTTCCGTTCCCTTCCCCTTTCCACACCGACGTAGCATCGCTAATCGATGGATGCATTTAATATTTCAACATAATACAGAAGACCGTAAGGGATTTTGGGCTTTGGCTAACGTTTTCAGCAGAGGGAGTTGACGGAGGTGGTAAGGTATGTGTATAGTTTTGGATGTATTTATAAGTTATGCGTATGGATGCATTTAAGAACCCAGGGAGCAGTGCTATTACTGGTAGTCGAGAGGGATACGAGGTGTAAGGTAAAGTGGGGAGAGTGTATGTGTATATACGTTTTCCGACACGGATGTATAGACGGTGTAAATTGCTATTTGGTTTGTACAAACATGCAACAGCGCAGTCGGTTATTCATTCGAGGGAGATCAAGTATGCGGATAAAGAAGGAGGAGGGAAGGTTCGATTTCTTGTGCGATGTATATGTGGTGTAGGGTGTGTGTGCGATCTGTGATTCTCTTTGTCTGTAGTATAGAGGGGGCGAGACCCCCATTTGTGGTGTATGGTGTGTGCGTTGGATGTGCGTGTCCACGTGTGTCTGTGCGTGTGGTCTGAGTGGAGTGTGGTGTGTGGTGTGTTTCAGTTTGTGTGTGGTACAGATTCCGTTTGACATGTGTGTGGGGGAAATGTCGTATGCGTGGTGTGTGCTGTGTGTGTGTGGGGGGAGGGGGGGGGAAGAGGGGTGAGGTGTGTGGGGTGTGGTGTGTGGTGCGTTTTTGTCTGTGTGTGTATGTTTTTATCTGTGTGTGGTAAGACCAGAGGGTGTTGTGTGATATCCACAAGAACGACCTACGTGGACCTAAGCAGCTGGTCAAGGCAGGCGGCAACCCCCTTACAGGGGAGTTACGGGGGGAGCGGAGCCCCCCTGTGCCTGGCATAAGTGCTGAAATAAAATCGAGATAAACAGTAGAGGTTCGTATCCTCAGTTCTACCTATATTCCTCATAGTTTCGTATCCTCCCTGCTTTCTATATGCTATACGTGTTCTTCGTGTGTCTCTTTCTTGGGGTAGTGTTTACCTCTTTATCTATATACCTTGAGGTGTCATTCTCTTAGGGCAGTGTACAAGAGGGTGTATATAGCATAGCACGGAGCAGTCGGTTACGCAATAGGAGGAGATGAGTGTACAGGTGAAGAAGTGTGGGGTGTTTGTGGTGTGTGGTGCGGGAGGGGGGTGTTCACGTCTACATGTCTATATGTGTGCGGCGTATGGGGCGTCGCGTGTGGTCTGTTTCAATTTGTGTGATAAAGGTTCCGTTTGGCACGTGTGCGTGGGAGGGTGTGGTATGTGTGGTGTGTGTGTGGGGGGGGAGGGGGGTAGAGGAGTATGTGCGTGTATGTGTGTATATGTGTGTATATGTGTGTTGTGTGTAGGGATGGGTTGTGGTATGTCATGCGTGGGGTATGTGTCGTGTGTGTGGTGTATGTGGGTGGGTGTGGGTAGACAACCGCAGGCGCAGGCGCAAGAGAGAGATGGAGAGAGACCGCGCGCGCTTCAGTGGGCGAGCGGTGCTGCTCACCAGGAAATAAATCGTCGCAATAAATGTGGAAATATGCAGTAAGAAATCGAGGTTCGAACAAGTGATTTCAACACATTTGAACGAGCATTAAAAGCTCTATCGGAATCATTAATAATCTGAGACAAATACAAGAACTTTTTCATAAGATGAATTTCTAATATGATGTGCCATTGACTAAATCTACAGCAATGAAATATATGTGATGCAGAGATTGACATATGTTAACATCGTTGACACATGCGAGCGACATAAGAAAGCAATCGCTCGCCGAATTACCGAAACCCCATGACTGATGCGAAGTGGCAACCGGTGTCATTTCTCATCAAGATCGCCGGTCTCTGCTGGAGAGGTGAAACAAACTTCTGAAATCTCAGACTTGATAGTGATCATGGCAAAAAGACACTATGTAGGTAGTGCAAGTTCTGTGCTGCTTGAATTGAGAACACGTAACAAGTGATTCTCTCTCGTTCTTAAATCTTCGTGAGTTTGGTTCTACTTCAATTGATAGCTTGTTGTGGAAGAAATCTGAGATGCGCTGTCTATGTCTGAGAGATGGCCAGGATAAAAATGTAAGGAATACAGCATGTCGAGTCAGATGTAGCTGTTTCCTCTATATATCCTTGTCAGTCGGAAGAGGCCAAAAACAAGGGGACATTTGCTCCCTGAAATCCTTCTCATCAGCTCTCGAAGGAATCTTGAAAAAGATCGAGGCTGCAGATGGTTTCAGTGTAGACGGCGAAGAATTCCAGATGCTTCTCGTTGCGGACGACGTGGTAATTGTTGCTGGCGGTCCAAAAAAGTTCCAGTATTCGCTGAACGAGCTCACCAAGAATGCCAAGAAAATTGGGCTCAACATTTACAACGGCAAAACAGCAAATTTCAATTCTTCCAATTGGGTGCATGTCGCCTTTGAGTCGTTTTTTCCTTCCCAATCCTGACGAGTCTATGTCGGAAAGCAAGTGTTGCATGCAATTAGCGTATGACAATGCAATTAACCACATGCTGAATGCGTCGGTTGGCTTTTCTATCATCAAGCGAATTTACAATGCCCATTATCGGTATGCCTACATGGGAAAGAAATGAAATGAAGGAAACCCAGAACTGTCGAATTGAAGAATTCTTAAATGGTGCACATAACAATTGCATGAAGGATCCATTCATAATGAGCCACAGCGACTTTAATGTAATTTATGAACGATTTCGTCAATTCATTAAATCGTCAAGGCGTGTCACGAATTCAGTTCTTAATAAAGAACAATGTCATAAATGCACAACTACAACGCATGATATAATGAATAAGGCGACACTGCAATTTATACTAATTGCACGTATATAAGAAATTGATCTTTTAGAAAAGTTCTTGTTTTTGTCTCAGGTTATTGATGATTCTGATAGAGATTTAAATGCTCTTTCAAATGTGCCTAGTCACTCTTCCCAAATCTTGTTCATTTATACACCTCCAGACCCAAACTTATCGGTGACCATGCAATTTTCGTCAATTGCACGTCATATAGGAAATTGATCTTATAGAAAAGTGCTTGTTTTTGTGTCAGGTTATTGATGATTCTGATAGAGCTTTTAATGCTCGTTCAAATGTGTTGAAATCCGTTGTTCGGACCTCGACTTCTGACTGTATATTTCCACATTTATTGCGACGATTTATTTCCTAGTGACCAGTAACGCGTCGCTCGCTGAAGACGCGTACGGTCTCTCTCCGTGTCTTGTGGCTGCGTGCGTCGACACCTATGGTGGTGGTGCGGTGTGTGTGGTGGTGTGATGTGCATGAGGCGTGTGTAGTGTGTGTGCGGTGTATTTGTGGTGTATGTGGTGTGGTAATATTGCTGGCGTGTGCATTGCTATTTTGCATAAGCCCATTACAATGGTGCGATAAAGGGGATACCTTGTCATTCGTCGTGTATGGATCAGTTTCGAGAGATTGGGTCTTATCATTTTTCTTCTCTCTTTGAGTGAGGTGCTTTTTTGGTGCGTTGTAGTATATTGTGATGAAGTCGGATCTGGCAATACTTCTTTTTACGCGCACTGCGTGCAGTAGGACTTCTGGGTATTGCGCTGAAGGTCTCTGCATTAATGTTTGCCGATATGTGAAAGTGGTTTTTTGTGTCTGTCAGTTTATTTTGATGTCGATGATGTACGTGAGCAGATGAATTGTTTCGTTTTTGTTTTCCCGCCTCTCATCTCTGCGACGCATCGAACGCACCAGAGTTTTATCAAAGGTGCGGTGTGTGTGTGGTATGTGTGTGTGGTGTGTATAGAGGGGGCGCAGCCCCCTGTACTCACTGGAAGAGGTATAGCGAGCGGCGAAGGCGTGAGTATGTTCTCTGCTTTTTTCTACTTTTCTTTGCGTGACCTGAGGAAAAGTGTCGCTGGTGAGATGTGTGCGCGACCACCAGCTCTCTCATTTCATATCTCAAGCCTAGATGGAAAAATTTTGATCCGGTTTTCTCCAAACTTCATATAAGATGAAGAAAAGTGTGTCTCGGTGTTGCTTCACGTGGAGAGATGCTGGTCTATCAACACATGTTCATAGGTGGAATTTCCAGCAATCCATTAAATAACCGTTGCTCACTAAATAAATAAACCATTAAACCAAAGAAACCATTAAATATAATTCACTAAACCAGAGTTAAACCATTGACCGACAGTTTGCCCAACCTTATGAATCTTTGGTTGTTTTCTGTGCCAAAATTGGGTTGAAGTGGCTTCATTTATTGACTTATAATCGTTGTATGAAGAATCGAGATCTGAATTCTTCATGGACCTGTCGTTTGCTTCTTTTTCCTCATTCGTTGAGCCCTCTCTTCGTATACCATCAACTGATGACTCCACAGCCAGAGGGCTGTGCTGAAATAGAGACATATAGAAATAACGTTTTTAAGCATTTTTATATCATGAATGTATACAAGTCTAATAAAAGAGAGCTATAGCTTACTATGGCGATAAGAAAATAGTTCAAAAAATAGATAACAGATATGTAAATTGCAAACCTCTGAACAGATATCCGTTCACATGTAGATGGATCTCCATTATATTCAAAATTGCAAACGTTCTTTCTGATAAGATTATTCATTTGGTAATTTTCAGTCATTTTGTCACGACTGTAAAATACCTTAAACTTTTAAGTCTCGATTTGTCACCACTTAGCAATATTCATAAACAACACAATTTTACGCGTTTAAATTCACAGATAATGCAGCTCTAAGGGAAGTTGAGGATTCCGTTGTCATCATTCTTCCCACTTCCTCTAATCTCTACTCCTTTCCACTTTCCCCATGCCCCGCTTCCCCGTGCCTGGCTGACGAAGAGTTTAGAAGAACATTGTGGCAACTGACCACATGTGTGTGGATATTGAATATTTCACTGAGAAAAAGCATGCGGCTGGCATGCAGTCTACGTATAGAGGAAACGATGAGAGAAGGCAAATACAACGCATACATAGATCGAGTACTTTTTGAATTATCAGGTAACCTTAATAGGTGATAAGTAAGTTTCACGGCCTTTTGTCGGGGCGCTCTTTCCGGAAGCAGATTGATATTCACGGAAACTTTGCACGTCAGTGCCACGTTCCATCCGTATAACCTAGAAATACTTTATACAATGATTACCACGAAACTGATTAATAACTGTGTGCAAGTCAGATAGGTTAAATGAATTACTTTCATAAATTGGAAACTGGAATTTCACTCTAAGGAAGATTCCGCTCAAATTCTACAGTTTCCTACTACAGACCAAAGAAAAATTTTATTTTAGGAGCGTTAAGCGTATCGTTGCGCTATTCCAACGGAGTCCCTTAAAATACACAAATAATTTTATCTTTAAGAAATCGTAGCTTAATATTCCGCCGGAAAATTCCTCACCTTAGATGAAGAACTCTTTCGTAAAGCGTTCTTGTTATTTGCGTCAGAAAAGCATACTTCGGTTTCTTCATCGTCCATTTTTACGCTTACCGTTGGTGTTGTCAGATCGCTTTCAGAAATCTCGGAGAAAGATGATGGACCTGTACCACTTTCAGTGTGAAGGGCGACTTGAACATCGACTGGAGGACCTCGCGTCATAATTGCAATCTCTTTCGATGAATCAAATGTCTTTTTGGAGAGTTCGCGATCTGTCTTCCCTTGAGGCGTCTTGCTTTCAAATTGTCCTACTGAAAGCGATTCAACTGCCCAATGACTCTTCGGCTTCGCACTCTTAAGGGATTTTTGTGTGTTGCTGGAAAATTTGTGCTGGTTTTGCGATAAATCCTGCAAGGTTTTTGCTGAGGTATGACAAAGAGAGAATAGGAATTTAATATTTTCGGATATCTTTTATACTCTTTTTATTTCTCTATTTCTTTTGTTGTTTATTTATTCAGGCATTTTGACATTATTTGGCAGTTTGCAAAATGCCACCGGCAAGGCCCTATCACATAAAAAAATAAACCAAGAAAATGTGATGGTCGCATTTTCCAAGAAGTTTCCGAAGGAAGTAACGGGCATTAACCTTTTATAATTCTCGATATAGTTTTATTTACCTATTGATTAAGGAAAGATATAGAGGCACACGATCATGCTATATAAATGATCTCGTAACAAATGCAACGCAGCATTAGAAAGGTATAGGCTTTGAAGGCCATGAACGAATATGTCTATGGAAAATCACATAGTCATAATCGGTTCCATAACGATTTTTTCTTCCTTTCGCCTTCCCAGTCAGTTTGTACCTTCTCAAAACTAATGGCAATATGAAGAAATCCTTTATGTACGTGAACTGATAAGAGAATATACGAAATCTCTAAGCCTTTTAATTGCTTACCGGATATGTTCCTCCGTCGTATCCATTTCTATCATTCATATTCGAATTTTCATAATGTGGCTTTGTTTTGTGTTGTGCGTTTTTCCGTACCATTTGTTCAAGTTTGTAAATTTGCATTTGCAAACTGAAAAATATAAGTGCCGTAACTTTAGCTATTTTAGTATCGAGGAGTTTTTTAAGTGTGCTAATGGGAACATAGTACTTAGGAATTGGCATTGGAAGAACGGCAGGGACGTCTGAAAGACCTAACATCTTCCGGTTGAATTTATACTCCTAGGCTCAATAATTTCGGGGTTCTTCGTCCTCCACTGGTATATTTCTGAGTTATAACTAAGCAGCTGCCATAAATATGCCCAGTTGTCAATATAACAGTGAATCGGTGACCGATAAATGCATGATGTGGCAAAACATATTTGTGATTATTTATGACATAATGCGGGCAATACGGAATTACGTATGTCCTCCGAGATCGGAATTTTTTTGTAATCAAGACGCCTTCGCAGCCCGCTTCAAGTTTCCAAGCATTTTCTCATTCTCAATCAAAAGGGCAGAAATATTGGTTTCATATTTGCAGTGGAATTTCTCAGGTCATCTTCAAAAAGTTTTCGTTTTTATCAGGAAAAACCTGAATCAAAACGTTCATGAATCTCTCTCGTTCGAAAATTTGAATAGGCTAAAGCGTTAACCTAAATGTAATGATCATCACAGAGTCAAGCTCAATGCAAAAAACTTAACTAGACATTTCAAACGATTACTCTCAATGGGCATGTTACAGGAATATTTCTGGAAATCTGGTCTTACTCAGATTTCACGTCGCTAAGTTGCCAAAATTCTGCATCATAGACATCGATGATCTTGCCAAGTCGAGAAAGATTCTCTTCGGTGAGGCGAATTTGTGAGCGTTGCGATTCGTATGTGTTCATTGCATTCTGGAGCTGTTCACGCAGCTCCTTTCGTGTTCTTAGCATTGGTTCGATATCAACCGCAAATCTCTCTTCTTCAGCAGCTTCCGCCTGCCGTAATAAATTTCCGTTCGTTATGGCTGCCGTTCGGATATATATATATATATATATATATATATATATATATATATATATATATATACGAACTCTCCTCATCCGAACTTCCTATCTTCAGAGGCGGTAATGATAACTATCCACCTTCGCAAGCTGTAACTTCTACCGAATTTTGGGATTCGGTTACGATTCTGATTACAACCGGAGCACAGCGTCTGTCTTTCTTATTAGAACTTTTGTCTAAATGAATTTGCTGCCCCTGGGCGAATTTCAAATCGTCCCTAGTGATGAAATCAGATGCTTAATGGAATGGTCGGAGAGTGGAAGGTCAGAAGCGCATCAAGTCATACGTCAGGATAAACGTTTATGTAATGCATTTTGAATAACTGGAATCCGCTTCTAATTGTGAAATCATCAGCGAGACAGGATGGAACTGAATTTTGCGGTATTTTATGCAAAAAAGCATTTTTAACACATTTTTCTTCATTGCTTATAGCACCTCTTATCCTTTTATTGCCTAAAATTTTCCGACATGCTTATAAATCTATAATGGAAATTGAAGCGACGATAATATTTTCATCAAAAATGTGTATTCGATGAGAACGGGATATTGTATCACTTATTCAGTTCCCACATGCTCGACAAACATTATATACCAACAATAAAAGTTCAAGAGGTTAAAGAACCTTGATAACTGTGCGTTCGGCTATAATGGATCGCCTCAGAAGATCCCACAGTTCACGACTTACAAGCGACATCTCATCCAGTACGATCCCCCACTTTCCGGTATCAAAATTCTTTAAAAATATCTCATTTACATTATCAGTGAATTACTTCATTCCATTACACATCTGCAAAATATTTAAAAATGCAACGCCTCACTAAAATAATATTGGCACATATTTTCTTTGCAAATGTCAAGTGAAGGGAAACCATAAACAACAATGCTGCTATGAGCGGACCTCTGCGATATGATAGGATGGCGGCTGATGTTGACGAGCTTTGCATGAGAATACCGAATCCTCATGAAAAAGGAAGAGCGACAGGATCGGAGCAAAGCTCGGTTGTTATGCAGTTTCGCATCCTATTGCATTCCAGCGTGTTGCACTAGAATCGCCAACCACTGACCGCATCGTTTCGTAACGAGCGACCGTATTTTCCGGTAGTCGGGTTTGAGATTGGAAGCAATTTTATTTGTAACTTCATTTTATGCTAGAGCATCGGAATCAAAGTGGAATACACATTAATCTGCCAATTTTTGGCTTTGACTTTCTTGGCTTACCACCTTTTCCTAATTTTTTTTTATAAACGCAACGAAAATCCACTTGCAAGTGAGCGACAAAATACGTGTTCGGGGGCAGAAAACCTTTTAAAGCGTCGATTCTATGTTGAACCATAAAAAGATTCCTCGGCGTTCCCATGTTGCGGTTTTGAACAGGCAGATGATTTTACAATGAAGTCGAAACACTCGGAAGAGGCTTTTGATTTCAAGTCTATACTGCTGTCATGATTCGAAGCTTTGAATTATAGGTGCACAGATATTCTCAATGAATTGTGCCTTCAACCGCTACACCGCTGACTTATGAAAACGCAATAGCAAGCAGTCTTTATTTAGAAAATAAACTCCAGAAGTAGGTTGGAAAACAGACTTCTTTCCTCCAAAAAAAACAAAAAATGTTAACATTGCTTTCACAGCACCAGTTGCTAGACACACATCGCCGACCAATGAAAAATTTCAAATTTCCATTTTCACAGCCGTTACGAAAAATCTGTTAAAATAGTCAGTGTGCCGAAACGACCACTCTGTGAGACCCTAAGCTTGGAAATTTTTCACTGACTCGAGAAGAGGCACTTTAGTTCGAGCCGCATCAAAGTGAGCATGACCTCTAAAAGTAACCTGCTGAGAGATGAGAATTGAAACCGCCTTCAGTCGTTCCAAATACGATCGCTTTTTCTCTCTGAGATCTGCGTTATGTCTTTCGTATTGATGACATTGCACGTTTTGTTCCTCGATCCTAAAAATCTTTGTCATATTTCCCGGATAACCTTTACGGAATAACTTTTGCTCTCGGATATAAACCGCCACTGCATCCTTTAAAATTTGAAATTTCAATAAATGTATTGGACCTGAGGTATTCTTTAGTGAGGTGATAGAAATAAAATTCAGTTTTTAACAAAATCTATAACATATTCACGAATTATTATCACAGTTTACGTGAGCTTATTGACCATCATTATTACACCTTGCTAAATATAGCGATAGCAATCATTCTCACTACTGGTTACGACTACTGTAGAACAGATGTCTGGAGCCTTCTAATTAACAAAATTTCTGCATTAGAGGAATGCGGAAAACGAGATCCTTTAAAGGTGTTGGGTATGGCGCCGAAGATCCAACCCAAGATATCTGATTGTGATGAAACATTGTAGTAATCGCTTTGCACTTTTTAAGTGGCGAATCATCACAGTTTCACACGCAATTGTTGAGTGGCCTTACATAATACCATTGTCCGTCTTTGTGCCCTTGACGGTATCTGAGGCCAATAAAAGGCGGCTCTCAGCCCTCAGAATCAGTCCTCTTCTGGTGTTACGTCACGCTCGCTCGTCAGTGTTTGCTCCCCTCTTGCTTCATCTTGGGAGCCTGTTTATATTTCCCAGACAAACTACTTATACTAGCTCTGCCTGCCGCACGACTTACCTCCAATCGACGTCGCAGGCGACACAGCAAACTGGTACACAGATACAACAAAAGGTATATACAATCAACTGATAGAGGAATATATAACGAGTTATTCAATTGTTATCATATCAATCTCCACTTTAACACGAATTTGTTGAAGCTCTTTAAAAGAAACTCCAACGGGGAGTGAAGGACGGGGTAGGATAAGATTTAAGGTTATTTTAGAGAACAATTAAAGAACTTGGAAGAAAGTAAAGAGACCAATGCTAAGAAATGCATTACGTTGTGAGAAGCTGGGCTAGTGTCCTCTCTTGTATGAAATATTCCTTCTCATGAAAATTTCATCGTAGAATTTCCTCGCAATGATCAACACCTCATAGTAAATAACCTCTCACTTGCGTAGCTTCTATAACTGACATCGCTCACTTCTAGCATCTACGATATACACAGCGTTTACTTTCTGCTTCTATGGCGCAGCCTACGCCCAGTACGATCATTCTTTTACACGATCTTGCATAACATCTACAAATCGAACTACTCTTCTCTATTACCTGCCTTGCTCCCGTCCCCTCCCCTCGCTCCCCCACCGGCACCCATTCCTATCTGCCTAGTCCGAGTATGTGCGCATTGATAGCGACCACAGCATGCGAGCTTACTTCTTCTCATAACGATCAATATCTGTTTCCAACTGTTTGTTATTGGCTCGTATATCTTCCAATATTTCGAGAGTATTGCCGAGTTCTTGCTTCAAATATCTGATAATGCCTGCCAGTCGCTTCTCAGCGAGCAAGATTTGACCATTTCCAGGATTTAAAGCTGCAAAAAGTGTTGAAGTTCAATGTTGTTCTCCAAATTATCTCATTCACTATGCTCTTTCAAATAACCTTCTGAACACGCAGAATCGAATATCCTGCTTATTACATTCGAGCCAATTGAAATTGCGAGGGTGACATTCGACTTTGATCTACAATTTCGGAATTTTGCTAGTCATTTTCAAGCGTTGCGAGTTGTGACCGAGCGAAAATAGCGAAATACCATTCTTGAATGAGAGAATATCGGTTTACTTCTCATAGCGAGCGACAGTGGTTCGCAATTGTTATAGGGGAAGGTGATTTTGCCATTTGTTGATAGTCACGCCTCATAAATGGAGTGGAAAGAGGTAGGATGGTAGTGTGGGTTGAGTTATGTCCACGTGTTAAATTCAGAACTTGCATTACTGGAAGGGCTGAATGGCCGCATCAGGCAGCAAACAGCTCACATCAGAACGCTTCTGAAGAGCACAGCCGAACTGTCAGGCCAACCCGCAGATTTTGTTTCTTGCTCTTGGGACTTTCAGTACCTTAAATCACCCTAACCGGAGAGCTTTCAGACCAGCTGAAGAAAAGTGGAACATGTGGAGTGGCATAACCCTCAAATTCAACAAAGATCCTCAAAGAAATTTTTCCATCCATCACAGAAGAAACATCCACTTGCAGCACCTTCCTTACTACCGCACCCTATAACAAAATCACTGTTTTACTGCACAGTATTAATCGCTGCAATAGACTTGATATAGCATGTTTCCTGAAAATCCATTGCATCTTATGATGTCATTTATCTCATCCAATCACAGATCTCATTCACCTTCCTGACAAATGCCATTAGGAAATCCCTCCATTCCTCACGTAAACCTGCCAAGGCAAATACGCAAATTTTCAAAGAGTCGTCACTAGGAGCCCTAAACAACGCCAACAATTCCCCCTCACTGCCAATCCTTAGATGTTCTTGAAGGAGATTTGTACTACCTGTTCGTTTACTAAATATTTAAACACTTCCACAGAAAGAAACAACGCACTCACATGGACCATTGTGAATGGCTTCAGGAAGGTCAAGCATCCCTGAAGGGGCAAGCGTACTTCTGATGCACACCGACATACAATATCACAAACATCACATCCGTCTTTCACGCTGCACTAGCATACAAATTTGGAGTCGATCCGCCGTTCCGAGCTCATTAGTAAATTTTCGGATAATTTACATAAATGCAAACCTCAACCTGCAAAACACCCTTCACGTAACCCTATCCATCGGCTCCGCTGATAAAAAAAAACCGATCCTCCGATGCCCTCTATTCTTGTGACCTTGAGCCGGGTCTCTGCACTCAGAGTAGCACCGTATCCGGGACTATTTCAATCTGAGAAAAAAAGAAGGTATGTGAAGCATGTGCGGATAGTCGAACCTAATAAAAAAAACTTTTATTCAAAGAAACAGAGGAAAAGCAAACGCGCGAAACATTATTACAATTGTAAAACATACAAAGAAGACTAGAGGCAACTCAGTCAACGGAAATTGAATGGTAGCCTACAGTCGGAATTTCAGGTCGTCTATCGGAGCTTCACGAAAACACTGAGGCCACACGGTGCCTTTATTGACGTGTCCTAAAAGCATGCGCATGTGCCGGAGTTACAAGGCAAGCCGAAGCACGAATCCGTGTTCGGGACACAGTTTTCCTGGTTGCAGAACTTCAGTAGCGCATCGAAGTGTGAATCGAAGCCGTTTAGCTTGAAGCCTGAAAGCACTGAATTGAGAAACTGTTATAAGAACATTCATCACCGAGAAACGGAATAGCGAGGAATTCATTCACTTTAGAACCTACAGAACTACCAATCCGACCACTTCTACAATCAATGTCAAACAAGCGTGACCTCACATCAGCATAAAACATTTACTTCTTGAGAACATGTTGCAATCTTCCTTCTACGTCGAAACCACCGAACTGCATCGTCCACCGCTGCAAGGTTACGTTTACTTGCGTTTCAAATGCACGATGATAGATAGGGTCTGTCAGGTTATTCTTCATTTGCAGGCTTAACACAGGTAGCTTATCCTCATTTAGGCCGTCTAAAGACTCAACGGCAAATACCCATGTGACTTTGCCCTTTTGGAAAACCTTTGATGAAAACCCGCGGATGAATGCTTAGTGAATAGTACAGCTTCTATGCGCCACTCTTGCTCCCTTCGTGCTATCCATATTTGCTACTATCGTCGAATGATCGACGGCTGGATATACAATATGAATAAAACATTGGCTACCAGCTCAACAAAAACCATTCTTCAGCATCCCTGAATGAGAAAAGTGAATATTTAGATGCGACTGACCCATCGATAGCGGCATGCCCGAAAATCAGGATAGTTTCTGTGTCCTCAGTTTTCCAGGAACATATTATATCCAGCGACACTACTCCCAGAAAACATAATGGGATTCAAGCACTGCTACGGCATAAAAGGTGCGTTAAGCAAATTAACCTCTGTCGCAATCACATAGCGTAGTCTGGTTATTGCAGGCACCTTTGAGTCCGCCGCAATCGGAATCATCATCGCACTTCGCAAGTGGGAGACACGCACCGCAATTACATTTGCCGACCGCGATTCCCAGACAAGTACCTGTAAATAGTCCCCCTCACTGGTTTAAAGTATATTACGTGGCATACATCCAAGTAAGCCTCCTCCATCTTAACGTCATGTACTTCCTTCCCAACCTCTGACAGGACTCGAGAATTTTGAGCTAGGAAAAAAAGGCCTGCAAATGAAACGCGGAGCACTCTCAACGGAACAACATGAAACGAGTGAACATACTGGTGACGAAACAAACGAGGTGCCGCAAGATCAATGCTCGCCTCCAGTCCGACTGCTGCACACAGCGTGCTTTACTGTCGGATATCGCTGGAAGAAGCCAGCCTGTTGATTAACATCGCAAAGCAGATCACCTTTGTGATCAACATCGAGCCGAATAGTATCGAAAATCTAGGATCCCAACCCAACCCTTCGAACTTTCCGTGAAAGAAACTGTAGGTTGCTATCCATGATATCCTTATCTGTCTTTAATTTCAGTAAGCATAAACCTCCAGAGCAATCGTCGTTACTGAAGCAAGACTTCGCCGGAACGCACTCCGCAGTCTCGTTGTCCTCAGCACGCGACCACTGTTGCTTGCATATCACTAAAAATGCATTCTTTAAACCACACTCGAAATAAATAAGATAACAATTCTACAATATATTACTAATTCTTAGATCACTACAACCTCAGAAATTCACATTAATGTTCTGTGCCAGCAAAACCACTCATTGAGACGCTTGATGGTAACGGTAGACGATTATGCCCGAATGGCAGCCGCGACTACGAGACTGTCACTTATTTCAGTAAACCCAATTCCCAACTTCGAATAGGCGTTGCCGACTTCGAATCTGTACGGAGCTCAACAGCGAATCCAACTCGCTGGCGAGACAGAATAATGCGGCTGTTGATAAATAAATACTTCAACGCCAGTTGAAGCACCGAAAAACGGAACTGAGTTCTCAACTACACGACAAATGAAAAAAGCGGCACGGTAACAATTCGGAGCTTTCCACAAAGTGACTTACTTAGAAACTCCAGGTGGTGAATCTGAAAACGGCACCTTGGTGCTTAAAACTGAAGGCCCGATAAAGCCCACTTGAAGCATATCGAAACAGCGGTGTTATTTCCTTCTCCTCTCCCTTCAACCCAAATAGAATATACGGAACAAGCTGCTTCATGTCCACCCACAGCACTGTAGCTACGACCAACTAGACGAAGACGAAATAGTGGACAAATCACCATCATCGTCGTCGCACCCACTCAAACCATCCAAGCCCGGCGAGTTCCACCCGAATGCTCCGAACATAACTGCAGCAAGCACCACACCCAAAGCAAGCCACGCTCTTCCCATCGCGAGTGTTCGCAAGAAGACAGCCTCGGCTACAAATATGCATACTAGTTAATAACGCCAACTGGCCACTACAAATGAAACGATGGCAACATTTCACCAAGAACCACATCTACTTATACCATTCTTGAATGAAAGCATTCGACTCCCCAACCATCAACTCAAATTCACGAGTCGGAAGCCTGAGCTCTATCATGCCGAACGAAATATAAAACTCCAAAAATAGAAACGCTGAGAGTTTCGCTTGATTAAAGCACCCATTACAACATCTTCGACCACATTTGCAAAAGACAACAAAGCCAACACGAACACAGCACCCGGCTTTACCGCACTCCACATCGCCCAAGACAGCACCATCAACAATAAACTTTCGTTCCAAGCACACTCAATTTGTACTGATGAATTTACTTACAAAATGCCTCGGAGGTAGATGCTTGTTTACCTAAAATAATTCTACGCACAAATCATTTTGATCTGCAAGACATCACTGCCGGCATTAGAAATCGCGATAGTCTTGCGAAGACACCACAGAAATTATTGTATAACGGTAGCGACATGTCAAGGATCACATTTTAAAAATCAATATGATTAATCCAAAAAGTGTAGTATCCACACCGTTTACTGTAGATAGTCTATACGTATACAGTAAGCATCCTTTTTAGATCGCTAAGTAATGGAAATTAGAACATAGACATCCGACAAATTGTTCTATATGATCTAAGCAGCATGACAGCAGCACAAAATATGGATTTGATCACTACGATACGGTAATATTTAGTAGATCATTTACGCATCATAATTGATGAGTAGATTTTCTTCGACGAATTAGTCTACATCAGTGCAGTGACAAAGAAATATGATAGAAATACTGAATAAATCAGAAAAGATACAAGAGCAAAGTGAAAAAGAGAAAGAAAAGACTTGCACCTAAACATTGCAAATAATAAATCAGAACTGCTCGGTTTATGATCATGATAGAATCTGACTTCTCTATGAACACCTAGTTTTTCGAAATTTATTAGTATTATAATATAAAATGAGTAAATCAGATGATTATTAAATAATTCCGATGCTATTAAATCGGCCGCGAAAAATGCTGAATTATTAATCGTATAAACTCATCGATGCCTTCCAATCGAGAAATGATATAGAATAATTCCTCTCAAAACGAGATCTTTTAGTGATTGATCAACGCTATTAGGCGGAGAGAAATTAGCTAAATTGTTGCTGAAACGATCGCTTACTGTTCGTCTAGAGTTTAGGAAGGTCTTTTATTCTCTAACATTTCTTCTTACTTTGTAATGTTCAGTATACTTTGCAATATAATGTCTCTATCAGTTTTTCGATTTTTTCTATTTTTATTGTAGAAATGTTTAGAGTGCATTGTGGAATATTGTTTTTATAACTGTTCCAAGGTCTCTAGGTTATTCAAATTTCCCGCTACTCACGTCCTTCCACAATGTTGCAGCACTATATACGACTAAATCTTGAAGGAAAGCATTGTTTTCGGTTCACGATGCTTGTTTTATCTGATTTTCTATAATTTGTTCACGGTTGTTTTTTTTATTAATTGTTGGGATGGGTGTCAATTGTTTTTTATGTGAAGTAGTTAGTGTAATCCGTTAAGACTGGTGGCGAAGATTCCAATATCCTCTGCTTTACTCTCATTTCATGGATATTGAAATATAACGTCCACTTACATCGGTTTTTTGTTTGAAGTTTGGTATTGCATCGGAAAGCTGATATTCTACAACACAGCGATTACATAGCTGATATTTTATAACATAGTGATGACCTCTCTAAACCATGGTTGTCTATAAACATCACCTGTGTTACCTTCGTTAACTTAAGCGTTCGATTGAATGCTGTTAAAGCTCTGTGCGTATCGCTGTGACCGTCGGGTTTTTCGCCATAAACATCCACACAATATTCAATTTTAGTTTATGATCAACTTGTATCCTTAGACATGTCCTTTACTAATTCACTGTTGTTTTTATACGGCACTATCCAATACGTTCATAGAGTATATTTTTAAGGAGTTTTGTCTCTGGAATGATGCGCGCATGTGGCTTCGTACGTACATTGTGTGCGGATGCTGTGGCAGGTACAAGCCGTGCAACAACCAGCGTACAGCCAATTTCCATTCCGAAAGCAATTAAGGTTGGTGCTAATTTTTAAATTCTTCTTCTTCATCTAGATAGCTGTTTTATTTAATCATCATCAGCTATTTTATTTAATCGTCATTCTTCTTTTAATTCTTCCATAAATGATGTTAACTATTAAATGGCCACCTATGTTGCGTTTCCGTATATTTTTTTCCTGGGCTCCACTATTTTACTTCTGCTGTCACTATGATTGAATAGCACTATAGAGTCAAAAAAAGTACTGCGAAGAAAACAGTTAAGAAATTAAATAAAATTTAAATTGTAGAAATGTGCATTAAATAAGCTTGCAAATTGTTTGTTAGTATTGAGAAATATGATCCCACTGTTCGCAAATTGTCGAGAAAAGATAATAAAGAGCATTAAATGTTGGATTTTTAGCGGACGCCAACCGATCTTCTCAGAGCGCTTTCAGATACAGTTGGTGTTGATACGACGGCACCTCATTTTGCTTTCATCGATGATCCGGCAACTATACCGACAACACCACAGACGCGTAAAACATATTATTTAGCAAAGGTATCTTCATCGTTTTAAATTTTATGTCATTCTTTTTTTCGGTACTAGTTTGATGAGTCATAGAATGTTCGAGTCGTTGAGAACTTAGGCGTATTCTCCTCTGAGATCGGAAGATCATTGTGCAGACGAACTAAGATTTGATGCTAACAGAGGTGTTTAAAAGCTTTTCCCTTTCTGCTACCAATTTCCCTTTGATTTCTGTGGGTTAGTTATTCCCAAACTTGATGATTATTGATGATCATTTTTTATTTGTAGTCTGCGTTCTCATTTCATCCACTCCCTCATTTTGGACTTCCTGGGTGCTCTTATTTCGAATGGCTCAGAAAATGAGTGTTTCATTTTTGGTGTGCTATATTAATATCTCTACTTTTTGTAGGAATTGGGTCGACGAGCTGCTAGACAGTTGGCAGCTGAATGGCCCACATTATTTATGTACGATCGAGATGAACCTCGACTGGAGGCATTTCGACCCAAATTGGCTCCCGATCCCTTAGTTGTGGAGCCGACCGAAGAGAATCTAAAAGATTTGATCGAAAAGAAAGAAGTTAGCAGTGCGGTGAAGCTTTACGAGAGGATTCGTGCTGAAAACATTGAAGTCTCTTGTGAATTGCAGGTAGGTGCCCGCTGCAATGTTTCGGCATTTGGGCAATTTTCCTGCAGCGTACGCCTCTTTCCTCTGAACTCCACCCTCACTTCCTCTTCCCCTCCACCCCCCTCCCCTGTACTAATTCGGGTGCTTGCAAGCTAACGGAAGGGCTGTTCATCTTTTATTGTATCAGTCTCATCTAGAACTGGGTTGCTAGATACTTCAACGTTGAAGCCTTATATAGTCCATGTTTCTGTTTAGTAATCATAGTGTGCTCTTCGTTTGCGCGTGCTTCTTATGCTTTGATGAAGAAAAGAAAGAGTGATTGTGAGCAAGTTCAGTTTTTTATGCAAATTTTTATTTATTGTGAACTTCTTTGAAGAGCAGTTGTTCAGCCGATCGTCTGAAAATTCGATGTTTCAGAATTGCAGAAAGTTGCGCATTTTCAGGCAGCTTAGACGATGTGCTTCGAGGTAGTGGAGGTCCTTTAATCCTCAGGAAAGGCTCCAATAATATTTATAATCACATCCTTATTCTCTCAAATAACGCTATTACAGATTATCTTCCTGCTTTACTCTGTCGTTAACTTATATGTGCACTTCAAATTGTATAACGGTTTTCTTTCAGATGGATCTCTTTCGATTAGTTGTTTATTATAATGGTGAAGATATACCGGCATCGGAGGTGGAAGAATGGCACGGATGGAGAAATTTTGCACCTGAATCACCATCACAGAAGTGGCAACAGGTTAGTTTGTCGCATCGTCGATTCATTCGTGGTTTATTGGAGATTATATAAGGCTAATTTTTTTCAGTTGATTTACAGATCGTTAACGTTAATGCAAAATTGTGGTACTGTGGTATACTACATTGGATATATTCCGCTCGTCTACGGTGATAATGTCTTCGTTTTCTGTGTTTTTCTGAATGTAGTTATAAAACTTTTTCATGCTTTGCCATCGATCGTTTTTTCCTTATTTGGAGTGCCCGGTGCATTACGGCACCGTATTTGAATATGCACGCTCATTCATAATCGCATTTTAATGTGATTTACATTTGATATTGTTACTATTATTACTATTATTATTGTTATTATTATTTATTATTATTATTGTTATTATTATTATTATTATTATTGTTACTGTTATTATTATTATTATTATTATTATTATTATTATTATTATTATTATTATTATTATTATTATTATTATTATTATTATTATTATTATTATTATTATTATTATTTATTTATCGTTATTATTATTATTATTATTTATTATTTATTTATTATTTATTATTTGTTATTTATTATTATTTATTATTTATTATTTGTTAATTATTAATTATTATTTATTATTTATTATTACTATTATTATTATTATTATTATTATTATTATTATTATTATTATTATTATTATTATTATTATTATTATTATTATTATTACCATTACTATTACTATTACTATTATTATTATTATTATTATTGAAGTGAATAATTTGCATCAACAGAATGTTATGCTTTAGTCTACTTAGTAACTGCAACAAGATGTATCACAAAGCAGTGATCAGGCGTGCTTAGAGAACAAGTGGTCATAGGCCCGGATATTAGACGCTTGGATTATTGACCACTGACTGTATTTATTCCTGCGGCTTGCCGTCATCGTTGTAATTTTCAACGAGAACCTACAACATTCCCCTCATATTCACAGCAGTTGTGAAGCGAACATGGTTTATGGTAGCACATTATTTTTGAAATGGACGTACTACATTTTACTGCTAAGTTCGAAAGAATGCATTTTTTCTACGCATCTTCTATCTTCCTTGCCATTCTCTTCTAATAATTCGTTGATAGATTACCTGAAAACGAATATTTCAGGCAGGTTTAGCTGATTTGCTATTCGAAGCATTGGACAAATCTGAAGAGGTATATACACTAATGATCTGTGGGCTGTGTAAATATCCAACTGAGGAGACCGTTGATCGTGCTATATCGCTGTATGATGTAAGTAATCCTGCTATTGGCTTTTTTTGGAATGAGATGATCACCTTAGTTAAAAGTAGCAGAATGCCGTTACCGCGAGAATGTAACTTTCATGTCTCAGCGGATATGGCCAGCGCTCAACAATTTCATATTTCTAGGATTCGAATTCGATTGATGGGGTTCCAGCACTATCGTACTTCTTTGTCCTTCAACTTGAAGTGGCAGGAAAGTCTTTCCATCGCCGAATGGCCAAAAACAGCGGTGCCATCCTTGTTTTGTGACATAAGCTTTCGTTTGAGGAGGAACGGTGCTGAAGATCTGCAATGGCACTTGTATGATTAGACGTTTGTACAGTTGATAATGGCCATTTATTATATTTGCTGGTTATCTTAGGGCGCAACGGCTTGCACTTCAGATTTCCGCGCAGTTTCATAATATTGCATTAACGGGAATTCTGCAGGTAAATATCTATATAATATTGCACTAAGTTGCATTATTGCATTAACTGCAGTAAACTGTTGCATTGAATGCACTCTGCTATTGCAATACATCGCCTTTTGCAAAAGCGGAATTGATATTCGATCGGTATCAATCGTTTTCTTTTGAGGAAATGTTGCAAAAGAAACAGCTTCCTTCGGTCGAAGCGTTCAGCGGCCTCATCCGTACGGCTCGTTCCTATAAAGAAGCAAAGGTGTATCTGGAGCAGATGGCGACATTAAGAGTTCAACCAACAATTGACAATTTTAATAGCCTCATGGAAGTGGCGCTTAAGGTACGCTTTCGGCCTGCTTTTAGGTGCTGCCTAAAATATTGTCCATTCAACGACTGGAAGAGCTTAGAAAGTTGTGATGCTGAAGGTTCTTCTTAGATCCTAAAACAAGAAGTGGCGCTGTACTTTTGGTTGCTTTTTTGAAGTTTACAATTCAGGGCAACTGTGAAATTTTATTTGCTACCTCTCTATCCCTTACTTTCTAATGCTTTCTATGAATACCCGCGTATAGTTGGCGCCCCTTCTTGAGGGCATATTGACTAAACAGATCAAGAGGTGAAAAAGCTTCAGTGATTGCGATAGCACGGGCAGTTGACCGCAGTGATGATCGGCTCAATTCTTGCATCATTGGTAGGATTGAGAGTACAAAAAACATATTCAAGACATTCTGTCGCCACCGTTAAAGTCATTACCTTTCCTTTTGGAGTTGCTCTTTCCCACCCCTTTATCTACCTACAATCTCCTGCTCAATTCTCGTATTCCCTTTGAAGTTCCCATGTTTTTAGTCCAACATTATGATTTCAAGGACGCAGAATTACGCTCACGTCGAGAGCAGATAGGGATGGTGTTGCGCGAGGCGATCTTTGCACGATGTGAGCCAACGTTGCGCACATTCTCGCTTGTATTGAAAAGCGTCGTTACTGAAGAAAAACGTGACCAGGTACATTTCCAAATTGTACTCGGCTATTCGAATTATTTCCTTCATTTCGGTTGTAGTATTTGTGATGAAAGGTAAAAGCACTAGACAGTTCCAACATGCTATGAAAAGTAGAAGTATACGCTTCGCGATCTCATTGTTTAAAGAAGAGAGGAGCGTGAGCTGCGGTCTGATTGCTCATCAAAAAGGTTGTTGTAGTTTCTGCTTTTGGATGCAAGACAATGAGGAGAATCTCGTCGTATCTTGCAGTACAATCAGAAATTCTCTACGAAAAAAACTATTAGATCTCTGAATAAAGGATGTTGGGCTGAATCTTCCTTGGCTATCATAATTTGTTGCGCTGTGAATCCTCCCTTCATATTTTACATATTAGAGCTTGCCAAAGTTTGCTGAATACGTTTTTAATTCGTTGTTTACTACATCATCTTATGGATCGTATCTAGGAGATCGCATTAGCATATGTGGAACAGATACTCGCGGAGTTGGAGAATCGGCCGACTGTTGAAGTTCGAGAACGTGGTGATCAGCGCTTCTTTGTGGATGCAATGAATGTTGCCTTTGCGGCGAATAATCGAACGGTTGCCGACAGAATTGAGGCATTATATCAAAGCGATAAAAATAATGCACAAATGCCGGCATTCACCGATGAAAGCTTGTTAGTTTTTCAAGTGGCTTTGTGTTATCAGTTGTGGAAAAATTTCATGCATTTTCTCGCACATGTGTTTTTCTAAATTTTGAATAATGAAATTATAGAGATGCTTCAAAGGGTGTGTGTTTTTGGCTGTATTCTCATGAATTCAATAACGAAAGAAACTATTAGATCTCTGAGTAAAGGATGTTGGGCTGAATCTTCCTTATCTATCATAATTTGTTGCACTGTGAATCCTTATCGCGGACTTTTTGAATCTGTTGTCGATGTTTTCAAAGATTCTACTCGCAGTATTTGATGCTACTCGCCAAACAACTTCCTATGGAAGAGTTGGACATCCGATATCGAGCACTTGTACCACGAGTAGTTGGCGTGAATAGGTCGTTGACAATCGCTATGATTCGTCGACTTCAGGTTTTTCGATTTTGCGTATCTAATAAATTATTTTGCAATATTTTTCGGTGGTTGAAATGGCGAAGGTGTAGGATTTGATATAAGTCGTTGTTGGAGGTTATTTTTTAGTGGAATGCTATTAAGGAAGTTTCTTGGTTCAACGAGAGACTGAAATGTGAGAGGAAGCTGCGTCTTTTCGTTTTGTGCTGGTTAATATTCTGATTTTTTCACGAAGACGACAAGCCGAAAACGTTCATTTTTAAGTCAGGCTATATAATTTATCGTCGCGAACCTCATCAGGGCCAAAATTTAGGCTCAAAATGCTCGAGAAAAAAGCGCCCTTCCGAGGGATTGGCTGGTATTTTGAGCTGCTCAGCGAAAGTTTAATCAAATGTGGCAAATAAATTAGTGAAATTTCTTTTTCATTTTGCAGCAACCAAATGAATTGCTGTAACTAATCTGCAGCTTTAAAAGAGAAATTTCTTCATCTTTCCTCATCTTTAGCCTAGAGCCCTATCCACAGATTTCTGCCATTACTTTTATTACCACTGCCAACGTTAAAAGACCGATATTTTCTGTCGTATTCGGCCTCGATGATGTCGAATATGTGGGGTGACTACCTGCGCGAATAAAATTTTGCAAATGAGGTGACCTCTTCTTTGTCGGAGACCGTTATTTTCTTATCCTGACCCTCTTTGAAAGTCTCAAGCGGGTATGAATGTTTCCTTTATTTCATGATCCTCCATGTTGCTATTTATGATTGGATTGTAGTCGGGCTAAGTTCATTTTTCATTCTAGACTACACCACGTTGGTCGTTGTTGGGGCGCGTTATTGAAGACGGCATAGCAGCGAGGCACATGACCGATTTAAGAGTCAGCGCCCTTATGCGATCCGTCTTACTTTCTCTCAAAATGCAGGTACGTTCTCTTGTTTGCACCTTCTCTTTCACTTTAGGTAACTTGTCCGGCCTAAAAATTTGCGATTTCGTTATATTGCTTATCAGGTCATTGTAAATTGTCTTCAAATTCGGCTCGTTACCAAACTTTTGCAATTTACAACTGGACTTCGGACGGCAGTTTGCAACTTGACGTCAGACCGCAGTTTGCAAATTCGCTTGCGAAATATTCCCTTCTCTTACTTCGCCTTCTATCGACGACTTTGTTTAACTTATCTTTTATATTGCACTAATTTGTTCGCTCTAAAATAGCAGTATAACATGATTTTTTCATTTCATATATTGTTCGATTTGCGTTTAATCGGTCGGTATTGAAAGTTTTTCTGGAGGTTTCTTATGTTGTTTATTGTTTCCGCAATTTACTAGTCAAACGGTTGTCGTTTCATTGTGAAAAATTAGTAACATCGTAGTTCACCTGCTAAATTTTGTGTTTGCTTATGAGAAGATTGTGGTGTTCTTTAATGCACGATTATCACTTGTTCATCTATAAAACAATTGAATAGCGTGTACTTAAGGAAATGACCATAGAGGAACGTGAGGAATGTGCAGAATTGGTACGACGAATGGTTGATATATGGCTTGAGTTTAGTAATTTCACCACACCGAATGCTTTACGACTTCAGCAAAAGTTGACACCGTCTACGGTAAGTGTTTTTTAAGCGAATTAGATATTTCGCATCATATTTGTAATTGTCTTTTTAAGATAGGAGAAAGGAGTGAAAGAGGAGACAGTGTGTCAAAATTTTTCCGGATCCTGATTTGATTTCTTCTCATTCCATTGGCATTTTTCGTAGCATTTACACCGTGGTATGTTTTCGTTAACATATGAAAATTTAAATATTGTGATGATTCGGTACTGAGGTTGTTCTCTTTTGCTAACTTTTGATTATCTTTGCTTGAACTGGATCGAAATAAGATCCACTTCAAATTAATTGCTTCCAAAACAGTGCTAAGAGCATGCGAAGTTTATATGACAATGCATATTGAAATAGGTCACATTGTTTTGTGTAGTCATAGGGTTAATAAGAGCTGAAGAAGACTGACTTGAAAAGGATGTTCGAGCAAGGGGAATGTGATTGACTTAGAATGACAGTTGGTTGTGTTCCTTTTTTAACACGCATATGTTTGCTATCTGAAGAACTGTATGGAAGTGATAGGGAATTGCTGTGTTCATGTGTTCATTTTCTAGGTTTCTGAATGTTCGTTGCTGTTGATAAAAATTGGTGATCGTGAGCGTGGTTGGGATCTTCTAAAATTGTTGCTGAATGAAAACGCGAGATCAGGGGAAACGCCTACCGTTACAGAATTCGGTAAACGCTTTCTTGCCGCCTTTTTTCGTTATCATTTTGAAGGAAATATGGTATCTTCTTAATGAAGAAGAGGATTTGAAAGCTGTTTTATGGTTGTTTTTTTTTCTTTCTCAGGAAAGTGTATTATCAGTTTCTTTCGCACTAAATTGAAATTCAGAATTAATATTAGCCATTCTTTTGATAGAAAATTTGAAACGCATTGCTTGTTATATGGAGCCCATTGTTTCCTCAAAACGATATTTACAGGTCTGAAATTGGCTCTAAGGAAAAACTATGAAATGTTTTTGATGAGAAGTGAGCGATATGCATGCATTGCCAAAGAGTTTGATAAGAGCATGCAAGATTCAGAAGCTACGCCTTCCCGAAGTTCTTGATTTGAAGGCTGCTCACTTGGGCGAAACGTAACTTCGGAGCTTACTGAACGATGTCGGTTGCTAATTGCTTGATGAAATAGGAGTAAGAGGCAAATTTTTATGTTAATGAGCTAATTTTTGATTATAGGTTATCCTCAGCCGTCAATTATGCGGTCATTAATGGAGGAGGCGTTACAGTATGGTGACTGGTTGAATGCGAGTCAATGTCTCAATATAATAGCTGTTTATTCCCCACAAACCCAACTTGGGCCGTTTATGGAGCAAATCATGCAGCGTTGCAAACTGACCGCTCTACAAAAACGAATTCTTAATAATTTTGTTCGTTTACGGCAATGAATATTTCCTGCCGTTTTATTGTTTTATATATAAATCGTTAGGTGAATATAATATTACATAAGTTGATTATATTTGTTGAGTTGTTTGAAAGCTCATATTGATAAAGTTTCCAGATCTTATTGCCGTCATTTAGTTGTTAGAAGCGTTTTTTAGTGGCTGAATAAATATTACAATTTTTTAAATATTTTCTTGTTGTCGTGATATTTAGGCGCTTTTTTTTCAATAAGATATGAATCTAGGTAATCGTTTTTTTTTCTTATTTTAATGAACTGAGGCGGTGGTGTTAATGAATTGACTCGAATATGCCCTTTTAAAAGCGACTGATACTGAACAGTTGTGCTTCTACTATCTTCATCGTAGTGAGGTTATAATATTTGGATTTTTTATAATGATTTTGTAAGCAGCGTTATTGATAAAGGTTTGATGAAATTTCTTATGAGGCATTTTGACATAAATCATCTATACGAGCGTGCTGCCGCTGAGATGTGCAAACACAGAGAAGTAACTATATCATTTGCATCACAGAGTGCAAATATCATATTTTTATTGTTGATCTCAGATAGTCTTAATGTTGATCGTAGGTAAACATTTATGGTAAATAGTTGTACACTCAGCACGTGAGTAATGCCTTACTATTATTAAATATGTCGATATTTAGCAATGTTAGTGTTATGCTCACAAAAAATCCTAGTGACTTGGTTGTTTATTGCTTCTGTTATAATAGCAGTGCACAAAAATTGAGCCTACCATTTCGGTGTTTAGTTAGGATGTTATCATAATGCAGTAGAAAATTTGAGCATATAGCTTCCTGAGGTTTTTTTTTTTTTTTTGATGATCCTATTTCGAATTATCGCTGCTTCTATGAGTAGTAACAAATGTCAGATATTGATATTTTATGAATGAGATATTACAGACGATTTTGTTTCCATTTCCCATCGATTCCGTTTATGTGAAAACCATTGAACGATTATGGATTCGATGCGAACTTTCTCAAGGATCATGATTATAACAAAACTATTGATATATAAGCCGTCTGCATAGTATATACCTTCAGATATAGTCTTCTTGCTACGGCGATCCTGCTCAAATCTTGTTCTCTTTTCTTGTGAAGATGCATTGCGTAAAGCTGTCCCCTTATTCTAAATCGAACTCCGGCCTTTCAAGGTATCTTCGTCCACTCATCTTACTCAGATGAGGTTTTCCTACAAATTCACCTCAGTTCATCGTCGAGTGTATTTATTCGGAAGCCCCACTTCGCAAAAGCTCCGCAGACTTGTTTCCTCTTAAATTCAGTAATTCCGTCATTCCTTCCTTTCGATGAGCTGGAATGCCACAACTCCTGGACAGGATTCTGGTTTCTAACGCGGTATGGTAGAGGTATGTTTCTGCACATATTATATCTGTCTGGAGGTGGTAAACATTAAGGATATATTTCAATATCATTATGTCATTATTACTCTTGTAAATGTTTTGTTAGAAAGTGTATAGTAAGTGTGTTCATATCGTTTGCTGTACTACGCATAAACATAATCATCGATCGCAGACACGTTAATCTTCGGACGAGGCAGTAAGTTGGTAATCGATTTAACGATTATTGATTATTGAGTTATTGTCTGATCAATCGCCAACCAATCAAATTGTTTATCATATTTATTCCTCTTCTCTCGATGTGAGCGAGGAGGGGAGCGGGAGGGGTGGGCTTTGGATGAGGTTTTACGATGAAGCGTCGTACAGTGCTTTCCTTTGGCTTTGTCAGTTGGCTTCAAAAACCAGTCCTTCATCGTACACGGCTAGTAGTGATTTCGGCCACGATTATGTGTCGATTATCTGTTGTGATGACAGCGTCAAGTGCTGGTTATCTGCATCACAACAATGTAAACCGTAAGTGGAAAAGTGTATTGTTTGCTCAAATAATTTAATTTCATCGGAATCTTATCAAGCATATAGTGTGTGAATCATTTTCTGTACTATTTTCTGCATTTTTCGCCTTCAATTTAAAGTAAGCTGAGGTGAACTAAAATATGAATTAAATGTCACGAATGATATCATACAAAATGAGAAAATTTTAATTGTAGGCACCCACCAAGAACGACTCAATTCTTTGAGGAGAGAAAGATTCATCGTAGGAACGCATATCATGGAAATTGAATTCCTCTAAAGGAGCTATCCGAATGTTTTTTTTAGTTGTTTATTTTGAATTGCGATTATTCTCACCATCACTAACACCTCAATTCGCTGTAAACTTCATAGCTATGTCCTGGCCGTGAAAGCAGCATTTTTTAAAAATCAAATGTATTTTATACCTAAACGTTTATCAGAACTTGCATTTATCAAATTTTCTTATTTCTTTTGAGCACTATAGATATCTTGACTTAGATAGTGAATTTGCAAAGGAAATTTCTTCGAGTGTCATATTCTCACTTTTTGAGAAATTTTTTTTTGTTCAAATATGTGATTTCTTTTGTTCAGCAATGCACTTTTTTCTTTATAGTTCATAGCCTTGAACCGATTCGATTGCAGTGCAAAACATTGTAAAAATGATGAACGCATTGTGTTTTACGATCGTTTTCTTGGATCTTCGTTTTGTTGATATAGATTTGAAAAAAATGTATTTTCATCGTTAGAAATATTCGCACTCTTTTCTTCCCTCTGGAATTGCTGAATATTGCTAAGCATTTTTTATAGTGTGAATTTATGCTGTTCACTTCTTTTTATGGAAATTTTTAAGTTGTTTATCAAGTGATAAATGAAATGTTATTAGTGAAAATTTGTTGCTTATTCATCTGGGAAGTTCGCTGAAGATTGCATATGATGTTGATAGATGCGGCTTGTTGCAGTATTCTATATGTTGATTTCTATAATGTCGTCTATTTATTCTCTTAGAAGTTTTATTATTTATTTATTTTGCATTGTGAAATTTGTATTGTGTGTTGTGGAAAGTTCTTGGAAAAACTGAATTGAAAATTGTGAAAAAAGTTCCCCATTGTTGGAAATATCGCAATCAACTAGCAAAAATTCGTTTGTTTTTCCCAAAATCTTTAATTCATAATTTCAAAAAATTGCATCCGCTTTCCGATCAATAAGTATATGCAAAACAACTTTCTTCGCTGAAGAGAAATTCCATTTTCGAACATTTTTCAGTTTCTTTCATCTGATCAAAATCTCAAAAATCTCAGTTAGTTATGAATATTTAGATGCAAGTTAAATTAGTATTCATAACTGATAGTTGCCTTTTTATGCGTCTTTCTGTTGCTTTTATATTTGCCTTTGTAGACATCCTTAGTGCAATATGAATGTGAAATTAGATCATCAGTACAAAAAAAAAAAAAAAATGAATTCCCTCTGGTTTCGGTTTAGCGACAAATATTTGCTTTAATAGCTGTTAAAGAAAGCACTCTGACTCATAGACTAGTAGTTCTGTTTGGCAATTGACGAGGCGGACTGCATTTTTTTTCGTATCTTCTGCATCGATCCGCCCCTACATTAATGATGGAACTGTAGTTCCTTCTTTTAATGGATTCACCCTATTGTGTATTTAATTGAAGTGCTAGTTAAATTGTCGAGTGCAATGAAATTCAAATTTTTCACATAGAAATGCTAGGCTATTTATAGGGCTAATTATGCGCTATTTACACAGATTTATTGCCTGAAAAAACAGTCTTGTTTGCTATACGTATGAAAGTTAAGTATTTTTAGTAGTTATTTTATAACTTTATTCAGAAATTTATTCATCCATTTGAATTGAATCATTTCATTTATGTTACTTTAACGTACCTGAAAGGAATGAATATGTTAATATGATTTCAATTTATTTAATTAAATGCTTTGATTTATGTAAGATAGTTCTTTGCATTTATAACGCATCATCCACCACTTCAAAGAGATAGACGTTTTCCGTTGAGAGTTGGAAATAACCACTCTTACTACGCGTAATGTCAACAATGGCCATTATGAATGACTGACTCATGAATAGATTCAGCATATATTATGTGTTACTTTATTGAAGATTTCTGTAAACTGAATGTGTATAAATTAAGGAAATAAACTAAAAATTCAACTCACGTTTGCTATGCTATACAACCATCCTTACTTGTTTCCAGAAGTCAATTTCAGATTGCGGTAAGAACGGCAACCGTGCACAAGGTGAATAATAGCTGAAAAGTTTTTCTATGAGACACACGTGTATATATTATACCTGCATGTTTATTAGCATCTTTATAGCGACGAAGAAGGTCATCGACGAATGAAACTACTTTTTCCTATTGTATTCTTTGTGAATTTGCAATGTACAACAATGGAGTATTTTTGTGGTCCAAAGAGCAATATATTTGTGCAAACGCTTTCGAAATGGTTCACAAATCCTTGCGACCAGGATGAAAGTAATTTTTGATGTTATACTTGAATATCTTAATAAATTCTCCAGAAATATCATTGAACCTTACGCATCGACATACAAGTAACAATTTCTGATCATAACACACCTTTCTAACTTACTTTATTAATTCTACAGTTTCAAAACTTGCTCCAAAATATTTATAAAATCTACTCCGTGCAATCATTTCGGAGTGAAACTAAATTTACAGCAAAAGAGATCTACCTGTCATCCATCTGTCCAACTCGTCATCAAACTATATCAGATAAAGGTGCTTCGGCAACTATAATTTCTTTTCTCTATAACGGAAATCAAAGCAATTTGGAAACCTCTTTCAAATTGTAGCGGAATAATTGAAATTAAAACGTTAATCCGATAAACATTCAGTAAACAAATGCTGTTATTATCACGACGTTTGTTACGATAATTGTGCCGTAACACAGCAAGCATGTGATGCATATTTCTGCAATTGCCTTCGACGGGTACCCTCGAACTTCTATTGCCGGTTGGTCCACTTTTATAAATCCATAACTTCCTCCCAAATATCATTGAAATGAGATTTTAGATATTACATGCTGATGAATATACATAGCGCAAAGAACCAATGGCCAATGGGAAGGGAACTTTTCGCCGATAAACTCCTCTCCTACTTTCCTTCTATCTGGAAGCTCTGTCTTATTGCTACGTAAATCACGCGCGATAAACTCATGATAGCCTTTTCAATGAACTCATAAAATGAAAAAGAGATTTTTTTTGGAATAACTTGAGCAACGGTTAATGCTTTTTTTTTTGTACAGTTATTAGTTGCCGTGTTCGCACTTCATAAATCTTTTTATATCTATTAACTGCACTCTTTATATCAGAAAGTTTCACAGAAATTTTCAAAAGAGAGGCCTTGCTCTATATTGATGTTGGTGATTTCGAACTGTCTCAAAATAGCGTTCAGTAATTGGCTGAACTTTTTATTTTTAAACAATGAACCAAATAAGCGCAAATAATGCTAGATAATGTTAAGTCATTCAGAAGATATTTCGTCGGTGACAAAATAAAAAACAGATAATATTGCTGCAGCCATAAATTATTTTTTTATCGTTGGATACTAAATGGGAACTTCAAGAGAATTGCTAAATTTATATTTTTTTTGCAGAAATATTGTGCAAGCTGGACATTGCAATTTTGCACAATTCTTTGGCTCACCATATAAATGCCCTAGTTATATGGGTCGACCACAGACGGATTTCTTATCTCACGCACCGTATCGTGACCATTCCATTCGGCCGCCTATTAAACCGAGGTTATGAAAGTAAATCAACTTTTTTCACAGAGTGGTAACTTTGTTCAGCGAACGAATGATCTAATTAAATCTATCAGATTCCACAAAATTTAACATAAATGCTAGGCTATTACAAAACTATCATTTCACATATTACCGATCTTGGTGGGTAACATCTGAAATGTTACCCACCTTTCAGGTGATGTCCATCTCTTAATTATTTCAAAAGATTTATTTCGTTGAAAAATTAATGTAAAATCGGAAGATTGAAGTTTAGCAATGTCTAGACTACTTGCCGCAAACCATAATTAATATACAGTAGGAGCTTGGTCAAATTTACATGTGGCTTCATTTATTGGCTGATTTGCACATTTCGGTATTATACGGTTGTTGGTCATGCGGGCTGGTCAGTTAGGACTTCATATTGAAAACTTGTTAGTAAAGGTCTAGTTATTTTGCCTTTTGAACACTACGATCACGTAAGATTTTGAAATCCTTTGAAATGTGAAATTTTATTGCACTATGAAATTAAATGGAACCTGTTTGTTTGATATGTTTTTTGGAAATTTTCATAGGCAAAGTGTGATGTACGATGTGTTGCAATGTTCGTCTTATATGTGCGAGTAAAATATTCTAATTGTTAAAGAATAGTACCATGCACAATGAAGGTATAAAACCTCCGTGCATACGATTGCACTGATTAGGCCTTTTCATAAATGAGAGTATGTCTGCGCTCGGAGTCGGGGATCCTCTTATCTTCTAAATAGAACTGCTCCGACGTAACGTTTAGTATTCTGAAGATGAGTTTATGTGAGCCTGAGCATGTCAATTCTGTGCTGCAAGGTTCGTCGAACTATTAAGAAAGTCGTATTATGGTGCCGATATCGACCATTTGTAAAGGTAGTTGACCTGTTCAGCTATATACCTGAATAGAAACTGAGGAGCAGGTGTCCACATTCGAATGGGACGGGGCGTTACGCAATTTACTACCGCACACACTTGGATGTATATTCGTTAGCCTCTTGGCTCGATTATATGCAAATTAACGCATTCGCCATGCATTATTTCTAACTTAGCCGCATTATATCGAAACAATATGCTAATTATACATTAAGTGATCGACGAATGGTAAGCGAATCTAGAATCTGTTAAAGTCAAACGTTGTGAGAAGACCTCGAATATGGGCGGCCACTTGAAAAAATACTTTAGTTGTCCCGAATCTGGAATTATACACAAGAGCTCAAATATAGAATCTGAAAGATCGGCGTAGTAAATGAAATAGCAACGGCATGCCGAAGTTTGCTTTAAAAATCTTCCACAGCTATGGAACACATATGATAGCAATGGTAAGATGCGGCAATTCTATTTAAAAATCTTCCACAGCTATGGAACACATATGATAGCAATGGTAAGATGCGGCAATTCTACCATATTTAAATGGATCGACGTCTCCGCGTCAATTTCATTGGTTTTATTTCTAGCATTTTTATTACGAACAACAATATTTTTTAAATAATGCATCTTTACTTTGCTTAAAATTAACGGCGATTGCATAATAACACCATCTTTAACAGGGTAGTTTCGTCTCACTAATAATGCAGATTGATGTTATGCGCACTTCGAACATGCATCGAAAGGTAACAGTCAGATATTTCATCTTACGGCGAAATGAAGGCCGAATATATTGGTCATGATGAGAATTTTTTTTCACCAATATACTGCAACTTTTTTCTCATCTTACAGTAATTTCTTCGCTTGTTGGAGCACTGCCCCTCCCCCCCCCCCCTCCACCTTTTGTTCTGTTTGTTGAATGGGATACGTGCACATTCTGCATGTTTAATCATGAAGTAGATCGAACTGTACGATTTATTATTGTTTAGTAAAATTATAGTTATTGCATATGATCACCGGGTAGAGGAACACCTTCTAGGCATCTCTTGAGGCCTGCCATCTTGTTTCTTGAGGTAAGTCAAGAGTTGAGGTAATGAGATTGAGATGGGATTTCCAACTGGAACTTCTTATTGTGACAGATTTGGCCTTTATTGTTCTTCCTTACTGCTCGCTGATTTCATTCATTTCTCTATCTTTAGCATTTTCGGCGAATAAATAAGGATTTGTTTATGCAAGTAATCTAGTAAGTCTCAACCAACATCCGAGCAGTAAACAAATACCAAATGATCTCCGCCTGTTCATCACTGAGATTTGGCGCTAAAATTACTGGAAAGTTTTAGAAAGCAGTAATTTTCAGCCAATTATCATTCGTCAAATTTTTTATCGCAACAATTCTTCCTTTTTTACCTATTTCAGGTAATTGGAGGTTTTTTGGTTATTCGTTGAAAAGTGTTAAACTTTTTTGACAATTATTTATGTTGGCGACCCTACTTCTAAAAATCATTTTAGCAATATTGCTCACTTTCCTTCCTTTAAGAAAAAACGGTTTTACTTTTATTAGCGAAGGGCGAAGGGTATTCTTCATAACATGACGAATTGAGATACCCTTATTGGCTTCTTAGGTAATTATCATTGTATTTACTCTAGTCTGCTAATATGTAATTGACTATATAATCGGCGACAAAAAGGGGAGGTCATCAAATAATAGTATTCGAATAACAGTATTATACAGACGAAACCAGCTCTCATTCTCACCCAATCTTGAACGACTTCACATAAAGTCGTTTTCTATACAATCCTCGCAATTAAACAATTCCACCGAATACAATGAAAAGTTTCGGAGCAAAAGACTCTTAACACGCTGAGAAAAGTTTGAAAGAAATAAATTAATGCTGCAAAATATTTGGCATCTGGGCATCTGCCTTCCACAGATTTTGATCAACCGTTCCTCGGAAGCATAACTCACAAAATGCGGATGAATGAAGGTGTCTGCTTCGGCGCGAATTTTTGCATAAAAAATGTTCAGTTGCAATTGCATATATATATATATATATATATATATATATATATATATATATATATATATATATATATATATATATATATATATATATATATATATATATATATATATATATATATATATATATATATATATATATATATATATATATATATATATATATATATATATAGGGAGAGAAAGAAAGAAAGAAAGAAAGAAAGAAAGAAAGAAAGAAAATAAATAGAATAACTTGAATGCATTGGTCTTATTACTCGCCCTCTTCACGACACATTTGCCGTGTCAATTATGCAAGGTTGATTTCTTTGTTGAAGAATTGCCATCACATGTTTGAATATCTCATTGAATACTGGCGTCGGCGCTCATCGGCAATTTATATGTTTCTTGTGTTGCATATATTATTAAGTGTTCAATGAGGGTGGTCACTGTGGTGGACAAGTGACAATCGCGTGTCCATTGTTGGCCGTTTCACTTAATGGCTGGTTGCCTCTTTATTGGAAACCACAAATCTGCGAGCAGATCATTCCATTTCCATTTGTTCCGCCATACCACATCTTTCGCCTACCATTACATCCCTGCCCTTTCACCGGCATCATTTTATTTCTTCGTTTGAGAAACCTGGAATACCTACCTATAGGTGCACATAGTGGTGCAAATTTTCGAGCTGACTTTGTGCAGGAGAGAATTTGTGTAGTCGGGGGAAAGCTACACAGTGTAGTCGGGGGAAGGCTATGCACTCTATTATAGCACTGCGCACTACCTGAAGAGCACATTTCGACTGAATGACCACGTGTCTTTCAAATTGTTTGCATACATAGGTAGTTGCTGACGTTCTTGCATTATACGCCATGAGACGTGCATAATGAAACATTTCATTCCGTCATTCCACCATTTGAAGTGAATTAATCCTCCTAACAGTTTTCATTGATTATATATGTTTCATGTCTTGTACTTCATTGTGCAATGCTGCATAGGTAAGTTGAATAAATGCAATGTTCGCCAGGAAAGTTGATAAGCTATGCACTTTTTGCGCCCACTAAAATAACCAGTCGCCTCAATTTTGAGAAAAACAGTTCATGTGACATCTCGGGTATGACTAAACTAAGCGATTTGTCACTTAAAAATAAGTTTGAAATTAAAACCTGGGCGGATTTAGGAAAAGTGGGACTAAGTTTGTAAAAAGCCGAACAAAAAGGTCGTCGTTTGCGAGTGTGCTGAATACTATGGCATTTATTTGAATAGTAAGAAAACTTAGAGGTTAAGTAGATGAGAACTGAATCCTCAGGCCGCTGAAGTGACTTGTATGATTTTGCTTACAAACTAGAGCGTCAAATGTGCTATTCATTGAAGCGTTGCTTCGGAATTGTCACAGTGAGAGGCGAAATACAAACGATCAAATTACGCAGAGGACAAGCAGTGTTTGGCTGCCTAAAGAGCGATTTGTTTGTGGTAAATAAAGAAGTACTCTGAATAATTAAACTACCTACCAAGGTAAACACACTTATTGTTGTCCATTTTGGATTAATCGAGATTAATTTTATTAAGGCGTCACTGATTTCATGTTCGAGTAAAATTGATAAGTAAATTCTGCGGCAAATCCATCCACCTGATGGGGTTTATTGGGGATGAAATTTCTTGTAAAAGTGGTTCGTAAATGCATTTACATATATTTCGCAAATGAAACTTTGAAAAAAAAATTGCGATCACATTCGGTTGCCGTCAAGATGTGCCATTAAAACATAATCGCAATGCTGCTATATGCGTGAAAGCGCTACACATTCCCCTTGAAGCTCATTGCGTCCATCGTTTTCTCAAGTATTGTTGTGTGAAGTATCGAATTCCCATTTCTCTTGGTACTTTTCCAAATTTTTAGCACTTCCCACCCTCATGGAAATATCTCGAAGCATTACGAAAATTTTATTATCATTTAATTTACGGTTGTGAAAATCAGCACATATTAAAAGTTATCTATTTTTTATTTTGGGCAATTTTTATATCGTGTAATTGGTTTCGATTTCCCTCCCATAACAACAACGATGCTTACGAATGGATGCGCTCGCCGGAGTTTTCAAGAGTGGGGGTATAGCTGAGGGGTAGAGCGCCCCATTAGGGTGGGAGAGGGCCGGGTTCAATTCCCCATGTCTCCATTGGTCGCTTTGCATTCACTGGTGGCTATTTTCCGTCCCTGTTCGCGAAGAGTAGAACTAGTTGTGCTTTCTCAAACGTTTCGTCGCCGTGCCATCGTCACGCACTTTTTCAGTTCTCTGCAGCGTAAAAAACTGGTCTGCCAGGTAGTGCACATAAGTGCATGGTTTCTTGATGATAAAAGGTGTGTGATCGGAATTGATCAACCGGTGACTAATATTTAGAAAAAAAGGAATGAAGTGTGGATTGCGAGCGCTGAAGGAATATATTCATAACCTGATTCCACTGATTTGGGCGATCCTAAAAATTATCTGCTACGTATGTGATAGCTCGATGCCATTTATAACTATCAGCTGTTATGAGCTGTTGCAACTCCGTATTTGCAATGGATGTTGTTGCCATATTGTAATCATATGCATATATGTTTGTTGCGCTTGTCTATCCGATAGTCTCATCACACCACTGAGACCATCATTATGAGAGTTGCCGGGTATCATCTATACCGGAAATGATTCTCCATATTAATTTTCAACTTAACCTATCATCTTCGAAAAGAAATTATAGGTATTCAAATGTGGTAAAAATTCACGCAAATTTTACCACCACTTAGAGACTTATAATTTGCACTGTAATGATTGGACAGTATAGTTCTTTTCCAGAAAATTTCTCATTTGAAAATAAAAACGAGTTTTGGATGTTTCGTGGTTTATTCGCATCTTATAAAGGCAGGTGGCGTGGATGTGGGATGCAAAAAGCAGGTAATATGCCACTCCCTCAGGCATGCTTATTCACTTGTTTGCTCAATGTCTTGTGAAGAGGTGTATGAATTCCTAGAAAATTGGTTGCAAATAATCTAATTGTGACGGTGCTGATGCGGGACCAACACATCTCATGATATTTTCATCACGGCCCCAACTTTGCACTAATTGGCTCCTCTCTGTCTTTATTCTCGAGTTGCTGCAGGATCGGGTCAAAGTGTTTGCAAATTATATACCTTCTGCGTGGAAAAATCAACTTCTATGCTAACGATATTTTTGGAAAAATTCGTTGAAAATTTTGCTGAAAAATGAACGCTTATTTTGTGTGCCAATTCCTAAAGACCTTAAATTGTGTTCGTTTCGAATTCTAAATTTCATTTTCAACAAAAATATTCAAAAGGTGATTTGATTCAGTTTAAGAGTAGAGCTTTTCAAATAAAATTTAAGTCCGTTAATTTCAAATTATAATCAATGTTTATGTCTATAAGTGGAAAATAAACCTTTGACGTCAATGTTTCATTTAGGCTGCAATTAACGAGCGTATTGTACGCCCTATTGGTCGAAGTGCAATGGTTAATCCTTGTAACAAACACATACTCATAGACGATCAAGTGCAAGGTTAATGGATCGAATTGCTCAACAAATATTATATATTTTATTGCAAAATTTAATATACTTTTTGCTGCCATTTAATAAAATAGAGGGCGTATTCTTAATATTTTATGGTCGACTGCCTGTGAGACGCGTCTTTTGGCGAATTTCTTAGTCTTATGGCTGTTGGACAGCCGATTGCAATCTATGAGATGGTGTTTGCATTTTGCATTTGCAACACATGCAACATTTTGCATTCATCATGCTAACATGCAACATTTAAAATGATTGAAACTCTGCTGAAATTTTGATGCATAAAATCGAAGCATTAGCCTCCATCATTCATGCACTTCACTCATCAAATTTCATCCTATATGCCTCTGAGGTTATGAAATACTGCTACAAAAATGCTCTATACACATTTATTTCAATAAGCCTGCCTCAAGAAGTTTTCTACTTCGTGAAAAAAAGCATTGAAAATCCTTTCAAGCATTTGCCGCACCATAATGTCACACCATTTTGAAGATACGAACGTTTTATTGCATCTTCATTTTTTTCGGTAATTTCTGCCACTAGCACACTTCTATGATAGATGATAGCAAAACTTTAAAGCATTAAAACTTTGTGAAAATCCACTTAATGCCAAACGGCTTCATATGAGGGTCACTTTTGCGCGCATGCAGATGGGTGACTTTGCACAGTCGGCGATTGGCTTAATAATCGATCGCGAAAGCACATAATTAGCATGTAATAATGGGTCGTACGGTGTGTCACCGAACACAGCATAAATCGATAGAATTTGAGCATATGCTCTAATATTGTCTCTTCTGAAAGCTCACTGTCAATTTCACTAGAAAATAATTGAAAATCGCCATATAACCTTCAATAAAATTTTCCCCTCAATAAAATCATTTCCTACTTGAAATGGAGAAAACACTGGAAGAACCTGAGTAGAAGAAATGTTTACAACGCTGTGAGAAGGTTCAGTAATGTACATTTCGCCGCAATCTTTTACTTTATAAGGAGAATTTTTACAGAAACAATTAAATATTGGCCTTCCTCGAATGAACGGACCCTTTAGGAGCTTATATGACTCACTGCAACTCAGTATAGACGCTTGATATTTGCCCGAAATTTTGCCGATAAATTTTTAGGGTGCAATATTGCTGATTCGTTTTGATGAATTAATGAAAGTGATTTTCATTAGATCAAAATACACAAACAATTTCCATTGAAATAATATTATTTTTTATCGTAAAAAAGTTTTGCTAGCATCATCTAGCTTTTGCGTCATTTTATTTCAATATTATGCGCATTAATTGCTGCGTCAGCTATTAGTTTGTTTAGTGCTTTCTCAAATGACAATAACGCAATAAAAGAATTCAATCTTTTTTTTTCACTTCCCTAAGTTAAAAAAACTTGAAAAGTTCATAAAGTGTTGAAAAAAGAGGAAATGGAATATATAATTAGAAGATTTAAGTCTATAATCCTCTCATAAAGCATATCTGTTCATTGCATGGTTGATTTAGTATGTTTCGTAAGAGTGAAATTCATTTCGAATAAGCAGGAAATGCAGTTTGATTTACGCCGTTTAGAGTGGTAATGTTTATCAGCTTATATTGTCGGCTTGGCAAGCAGCAGTCATAGTTAGCAGCTTGTTGTATGAATTTAGCCATGAAAGGGGAGGGTTAGCATCTGGCGCCTCCAAATGTGCATTATGTTTGCTAGTGGTGCTTGCAGTACACATGCAGGCAACCTCATCCTCGCCGTCGATCCAGCTACGTCTATTCATTAGCAATTCCTCGTTAGAAGGGGGTCTGATCTCATTCAGCTCACTGACCACTGTTCCATTACCGAGGCAACCCAACCTCCGCTCAGTAACCCAATCGCTTGTGAAGCAATTTTATTGCTTTCATCGTATTTCTTGAGCACATTATTGCGTCTTTATCCTTTCATGTGCGTTCACCACTACTTGTTATCTCTTTGTATATATAACGCCTTTTAGTTCACTAACAGTTGTTAAATTTTTTTTAAATTGAAATTTCTTCAGCAATCAGAGTTTTCACAAAAAAAATTTTTTTTAACTGACAGATGTTATCGCATCTTATCCAAAATATTCAATGGAATTAATAACGCAAAATTATTCTAATTTTTTATGAAACATGAACTAATGCTTTCTTTTATCCAGCAATATAAATATTATTGTTCGCGAAATTCAGAATTAAGTCAACAATCGTTAGAGTACGAGCATTGGTTAGACTTGACAAATTAATACCTCCTATTCAATATAATAGTAATAAAAACAGCAATAATGACGAGAAAAAGAACGAGAATAATAAAATTGATAGGAATTAATGTTGTTGCTGAAATTTTCAATTTTTACGGTTAAAGGGTAATTCATTAATCAGGTTATAAAAAAATTAATGAGATTTGCATGATTTTTATGCATTTTTGTTGAAAAAAATTTGGCGATATACTATGTTCCATTGCGTGTTGTACTTCCATATTGATGTATTTAAAAAAATTAAAGTAATTCAGCAGGAATTTAAAGAGGAAATTGAAATATTTCATTTGTAATCTCATTAAATGAGACATATTTTTACGCTGTTTGTTGATTGGAAAAGTGTTGGCTGCTGCAACGCTCTTCTTCATATTGTTTCGAAAATACTTTAAGAAATTCAAAATGTCACAATGGTGCCAGCAATCATTCCAAAGGTTTTGCAATTATTATTCACTATATGCTCATCATTGATGAATCCAGAAAATGTTGGCATGACAAGTTTATGTAATAAAGAAGACAATAAAAGGTTCCAGATGGTTGAGCGCACTTACAAATACGCACATCTTTCGTTATGCAGATGTCCACTTGAACTCTGACCAAGAGATATGAAATGTGATGGTTTCGGCTAATTAATCCGCTTGTTGGGGATTCCTTTGAGAGAGTTTTGATTTCTCATCCACTCCCATTTTAACTTCTAGATGAGGAAATTCCTGCATGTTTTGAGAATTGCACTAGCTTATTAAATCTTCTCCGAGGGTCGTATCTTCGAAACTGGCTTTTCTGTTCAAAAGGTCGAAATTTTATGCTTTATAGCAATGGTTAAAATCCTCAATTCTGGAATCTTTCTACAAAACTTCAAAGTCCACCGTAGTTGGAGAAGTTAAGGCGCTAAGTGGGTGCTCTTTATCACTTGTAAGAGCGCTAATACTGCAACGAGTACTTCAGCAAATCACATCGTTCGCATGTGAACGACAAATGCAGGTACCCACAGGCGTTTTATTTGTGCGTCTACATCGCTTCCATTCATGGATAATCTTTAACCTCAAGGAATACGCTGCGTTCACTCTTTCACTTTTTCTTTCTGTTGCTTTAAACATTACTTACAAATTTTCTCTATATCTGATATTGCTGCTCTTGTTCATTAGTGGCTTTATGCACTGAGGTAAGTCAGGTAAACTATAAATACCTGTACTGATAGGACTCTTTTTTCATTTACATGATACCCAGCAATCTCAAACGTATTACTGGTGCAGTTGCATGCGATTTCTCATCAATTTCCGACTATCAGAGATCGAAATTCTGATGTATAAGCAATCTATTCTCGAAAAAATTTCTTTAATCACGTTTTCTTGAATAATTGTGCGAGAAATTGTCTGTTCACGATGAACTGATAGATAAAATTTGAAAAAAAATTGAATATTATTACCGTGTCCTTCTCACATTAAAAATATGGAAGTTCCCATTTTGCGAAAATAGTTGCCTTCCTGACAGCGATGACGAATTTTATATCGTAGGAATTTTTCTACAATTTTTTATCTTCTTATGGAAATAATTTTACAATTAAGCAACCATATTTTTCGGTTTAATAACCATATTTCAGTTATAGTTTTATAATAAAATTGCTCAAACTTATTACTGAAACAAGAAAATAGTGCATTGCTAAAGGAGTTTTTTTCTATCAAAACGATTAAAAACTGCTACTTGTCATAGTTTCTTCCAGAAATTTATGGAGAATTAGTTACCCATATTTTTCCCAGAGGTATTTTTGGGAACATTTATGGTGATCGTCTCCTAAACGCTAGTGAATAATAGCGGGTTTATAACCCATAAACGAGTAAATTTTTCATTCGCCATGAAAACAGTAACTATACACTCAGCAATTTCTAATCTAATCGAGTGACTGGTCAATCGTCGGAGAAGTTTTAAAGATATGAAAAAAAAAAACGGAAAAAATAATTCCTATCTCTCCCTACATTCCTTTGTGTCTTTTTCCGTCCCGCGCTCTCTGCCTCACTGCTTCCCTTTTTTCCGTGAGCATGCTTATTCAATCGAATGCCGCATCGAGGTTAGTGTTTACGCGCAGCCACTTTGAGTACCTTCAATTTTATTCCCTCAAAGCTGGATTCGCGAATCGGCCTCACTTTGTTGACAGCTGTTGGTATTCGGATGGTGAGGATATTGTGCTGCAATTTGCTTATTGAATTCTCTTACAGCCTTCTTGTCTTTTATTTTTTCTTGCGGTGACTAGTTAATGAGGTTTGATCTTACGAAGAGTTACTCGTGAAATGAACACATACTTTCAACTCTAATTAGCGAGTATTTAATCAAACTTCCGTTGGGATGACTACCTTCATTTCAACACTGATTCCAGTTCATTCTTTCTTTCAAGTAGATCGATAGAAACGGATCGTTGAAGAAAGACAGCAATTGAGAGTTCTCAGTTAAGTTAAATGGATGATATCGTAGAAAGACGAACTCAACACCGAAAAAATATAAGTCAAAGAAATGCTCGTTTATGAAAATTATCTAAGAGAAAATATTCTCTCAACTTTACTGCTTTGCTTTGTAACAAACGATTCACTCTAACAACGCAATATGCTATTGTGACATATATTTCTTTTTCTTCTGCTATGAGATTTATAACAAAGATTTGTGCTAAAATAGCATCGTTATTTGTTATGTGAGATAATTCGTATTGATTGTGAAACGTAAGGCTGAATAATTGGTGAGCGTATTACTAACAAATTTATTACGTTAGCGATAATCTTATTTTAACGCTACTATGTTCCACCATTCTAATGCAATATTGTCTCACTATTCTTTACAAATGATATTCAATTACATAACATTGGCTTTTCGTTTATTTAGCCGTTAGCCATCCATTTTGAATTACATGTTTATACAATTTATTTTCGTTATTTAATTGCCTCGACATGCGCTATCTAACAAAAATTTTATAAAAAGTACACATTTGTTGGGATGAAACAGTGAGAACGAAACACAAATCGACACAGAAATCAATGAAAAATGCAAATATTTTCCTAAATTTAGGCGCTTAGAATTGATGGCTGCTACTCTTCCACTAGTCTGTATGAATATATTTGTCGGTTGTCTGTGTTTGTTTATATGACCTCATATGCAATTAGAATTCATCTGATCGCTTGCTTACTTATTTTCCAGTTGGATAAGTGTGCGTAAAATAACGAATATTTCAAGTATTGAACTCAATCCACGTTCTAGGCACTTTTCGTTTTCCATGCATTCTATCATTTCTTAAAAATATCTACGTTATATAACCGATTCTTTACATAGTTTATACAGATTTATCTTCTCTTCATTAGATGGTTTTATTACTGAACAATGGCTAAAAAAACATTTATAGCATATCTCTTTATTGGGCCAGCTTCCTTTCTACTGGAATCTTTCATCATCTTTTCGATAGAAAAATGAGACTCACTAACCATCAAATATGATAAGGTAATACCATATTTTATGGTCAGTGAGTTTCATTGACCAGAAAATGATGACTTGGCAGTCTAAAAGTTTTCATTCTAAAATCGGAAGGCTCGAATTACGATATATGGTAGTGAAAAATTTCCTTAAATTCATCTATAAATTGTCTTGTTGCTCTGTTGTACTGAAAAACCCCAAAATAGTTTCTTCTTTGATATTCCAGTTGAATATTCACAAATCTTTGAATAATGTTTTATGAAAGTAATATCATGCAAACAAAGAAATACAAACCTATTTGTCATCTTCAACGAACACAAAAATCGTCATCGAATTCATTTTTCATTCTCTGTTTTTATCGACTTAATTTCCTAGCAATATCCCATACTATATTTGCATAGCCATTCATCAATCACTTTTAGACAACCAAACGACAATTTATGAAAAGACCTGAAGGTACGCCGGAATCAGATTTCAGCGAAGAATATAGAATTACCCGTAAAGAGGTATTAAATCATCTCGTCTATTTACACTGCTATCGTAATTTCCTAACCACATTGTCCCATTTCTAGATGAATCATCGTTTTGTTTGAATGCAAACACTTAAATATAAATTTAACCGAATCAAACTTGCACATCAAATCTTTATAAGGAGTATGTTGTCCCTCTTTTTTATATGGAAGCCGCTTTCCTTATCTTTACAAAAAGGCATCTCTTGAGTTTTGAATAAAATATAGATGTTCAACTTCGTAAACTTCAACTTCCGTCGCTCCTTTCTCAAAAAAAGTGGGAAAAACTAATATGGAACCATGGAAGGCTAAACCATGGCGACATGAAAAGGTAATGAATGTCTCGTTGGCGCGATGATTTTTTCTCAGTTATGTTCTTGCCATGTTTTCGAATGCGATAATGTACGCCGCTATCTTTCGCTGTCGTCAATAAGGTGCGTTTTTGTGGGCCATAGTGTGTCGTTAGATAGACCCCATTCAAGCCAGCTGCCGCTTACTTTCTATTAGCTCGTGCAAAATTCTGCAGCCGGCTGTCGCCTATTAGCTAACGATGAAGGTCTGTATGCAAAATTGGTTGGCTCTTCTCCTATTGGCTTACTCATCTATTAATTGAGGTAATTATTCGTTGTATATGATATGTATTCTGCTACATTGGTCTATAAAGTAGGAGTTGGAGAGATTTTTTTTCAATCCCTCTACTACTTGTGCAATGTTGAATATTATATTTCATCTGCTTTTTGTTCAGAAAGTCACTTCCGGTAATTTTTTTTTTTTGAAATCCAACGTAATTCATTCGCAAGTCGATTTTCAATAACTATAAACAAGACTGTATATGTAATTTTGCAATTCATGCCTCTCAAATATTAGCGTTTTGACCACTGAGATCTTCTCTGAAAGATAGGCATTTAAATTCTAGGTGGCAGACACGGCTGTCAGGTAAGCTGCAAAAGGCCGGGTATAAATTACTCGGGTTTATTCATATTTGATCATGAAAAGTTCTGAGATAAACTTCAATCATATAGTTCAGTGGTGTATATCTATTATACTTTGTTTGAAAGGAATTAATATGAATTTTAAAGTAAAATTCTAAGCTGTAAGTGATGCTTATGATTATGTCTCATAAAAATATGGGAAACTGCCCCACCCGCCACTCCCACCTCAGCAGCAACTCAACAGGGGTGTAGTAATTTCCTATACTCGTTTAAAATGCGGAGCATCGAATCGAATTCTTCATTTTAGCTAAATGATGGTCAATTATTTCGTATGCTAAGAATCACATTCCTTTATTGATTGTGACTAGAGGACTATTAGCACTACTAACAACCTATTGCACCGCTTCAATTCGTTTGGAGTCAGAGATCTTCTTTAACAATATTTAATGTAAAACAACTTTGTAATGTTAAAAACTAATGAAGCGCAAAGTGGGCTTCACTTTAGATTAATGGACACTTTAAAGGTCAGCATTTCTCGTACTATTTGCATTCGTGCGTCACTCCCACCCCCCTCCCCTTTCTCATCTCACTGTCTCCTGTCTTCGCTCGCTTGCAAATTATTGCCTTATTTAAGTAGAATCCCCTGGAAAATTAAGGCAATCATGCAAGCTTGAGGGCTTTAATTCCTATCGAAATTGTTTATTCATAACCAATATTCCCTATAATTATGCTTTGCACATACAAAGCAAATCATAATCGCATTATATTATTGCATTCACTGAGATATTGCATTTGGTTGATCATTATTAAGCAATTGAATTATTAGACGATTCCAAGCGCAAGTATGGCATTTCTCGTGCAATCACCCCGAAATTATTATTTAATTCGAAATGCATACATTTTTTTTAGTATATATATATATATATATATATATATATATATATATATATATATATATATATATATATATATATATATATATATATATATATATATGAGAACAACAGTATTTTTATATTCGAAGCAAATGTTCATTTCTGAGCGTATGAATCTATATTTTATCTGTTATAGTGATACACTGAGAATCAGATTATCGCTGCAATTCATTTGTTATTCATTTTTGGAATTTTATTGGCGAAGTTTTTTTCCATAGTGCATTGCTTTATTGAAGGTCATAAGAAATGAAAGTGAGTAACATTCTCTAAGATCATTCGATAAAATCTTTGTAAATTGCTGTATATATTCTCTCCTCTCATCGAGTCTGCTATTCGCTTTCTCTATCTGAGGTCTTTTAGATAACAATCTTTAGAAATCTAATTTATTGAAATAATTAGTCTAATAATGTAGTGTTAAATTCAGGTAATAAAATATCCTCAAACGTAGCATTGTTGTGGAATGTGACTGTTAGATAGCCTTTGAGTTGCGTCATATATTTTCTTGTTGCACTGCATCCAGATCAACGCATGATCCTAGTTTTCTTTAATGTATTTCACTTGCAAATTGCACGCTGTTAATGTATTCATTGCCAAATCCTTCAATGATCCCTGAAACCATTGATATCATCGATTGTTAGAGAATTATTCTATTTCTTCCTTCTTTCGAGAAACTAAGCCTCAGTTCCCTAAGGCCTTCTGCATTTAGACACGTGACTCGACCTTTTTATCCTTTTACTACTTTTTTACTTTTTTGCTAGTTGCCTCAGAGTATCTCTTGACTTACGACTTTATAGCCTCTGGACTTATGCAATAATTTTGGGGTAGTGTCTTGCATCACTGGCCTGAGTTTTTACTATTAACGTAACTTTTTGGCTTCCAGAAAAATGCCGGGAATGTGGAATTGTTGTTATTTTTGTTTTCACTTTAGAGAGTTTGTCTAGACCATTTTTGAAGGACATTTGCCTTGGTAAATTAAGGTCATTGCCCTAAGAAATCGTTACCTTACAAGCAAAATGTCCTTATGAAAAACTTTCCGTTCAAAAATCATCTCATGTGATCTTCTACATTGATCCTTCTCGGTACTGGGTGGTCTCTAGAATTTACAATTTTTCTAGAAACTAATTAGTTTCTAGAAAAAATTAGTTTCTAGAAACTAGAAACTAATTTTCTAGGGCACAAAGAATAAGAACATCATGATGAAATAGTTTATATTGCACATATCCGATTGTCAATCATACCTCAATAATTCACAGTCGTAGCTGCACTGCTAATTTTTCATAGCTGCAATGCCTTTTATCCTAGCTGCACTGCTGATTTTTTATAGCTGTAGTGCTGATTTTTCCTGGCTGCAATGGTAAATTTCCTCGTAGTATTTGCAGAATACACAAAAAGCCACGTTTATCTAACGATCTTACATTCGCTATTGACAACGTTGATCGTTGTCTCTCGTATTTTGTTTCACAATTTATTTGCTCGTAGTCAATTGTTCATATTAGCGCTTTATTTTCACTTCATTTTTCTCTATTGTTTCAGTACTCTTTTTATTTCTTTTTTTTTCACCTCTCTTCACATATTTTCGTTTATTCAATAAACGTTAGATGAGTGCAGATGAAGCGTACAAAAATTTCTCTCATATTACTAAATTGTTTTGTGTCACTCGTTTTTATTTTATTTTAATCCATAAAGTGAATTAATTTCTTGCAGTTTTCAACCACTTCATGACGATCCGTTCAAAAGGAAACACTCAGTAATCTCGCTCTCTCTGGTTGCAAATTGCTGAACTTGTCTTGCTTCTTCTTAGTGAAGCAAATTTATCGCATATGCGAATGCAGTACAACTTGTGAGAGCCCATTCAAATAGGGAACACGAGAATTTACTGTTGCAATCGTCAACGCTATATAGAGAGAATCCAACCGAATTGATCATCTCTAAGCGACAGGTATGTGCATTTTATATTAAAAACAAGAAGAAATCAACTTTTTATTAAATGATCCTATGTAAATCACGTTAAATCACGTTTAACGTGCTTCATACAATTTGCATTCAGCTTGATTGGTGTTACTTGTTTATACGTTTTATTATGCGTACTTTCGAAATATCATTGAAATTTTGTATATGTTTAATAAATGAGAATAGGCGATAGCTTCAGAATGGGCTCTAGTGTTAAAACAGTGGTGAGTATTTGCTGTTTTAATTAAACTTTTTTTATTACTTAATTTTATTGTTTTTGCGAATTATTCATTCATAATTATAATTAATCCAACTGATCGTCAGCATCAATTTCATTTTTACAATCATTAACAACCTTCCATTATTTGTTAAAATGAATGACAGCTCGTCCGATATGCGCCATAGTAGTACGGTCGAAACGCGGCTCTACACTATTGCCCAATTATGGGATAAGAAACGGGACAATGAGAGGGTATTCCTATAGGGAATATGTTTGGTTACTTCTCTTAGTAAATCATTGTAGCGTTTTAGTTTGTGGCTATTGGGCAATTGCCAAATTGAATCCTCACGACTATATATGGGTTCGAAATTGGATATTCTTCTCTATGTTCCTATGAATTATTCATGAAGTTGCCATCTCCCTAAGGCTATCGACGAGTATCATTGGCAGTTGATTGACAAGCACCATTATTCGATGTTAGTGGAGAATTCGTATACCTAAGCATAGGTTCAAGTAATCTGAGAAGGTGAATTCGCATGCGAACTTTCAATGAACTATGATGCAAATGCAGACGGGTTCTCTATAACGAATTTGCATGCAAACTGTTCAATGCAATATGGCGTGAATACAAAGGGATTCTATCTCCCCATCTAATATTCGTTCGCTGCTCCCACAGCCAGGTGTTCGGCTTAGGATTTTGATGAGTCTCCGCTCTTCAATCCTTCTCAGTTTTGCAATCATTCTCCACATATTTCCGCCTAGATTCAATAGAATGAGATAAGTAGAGAAAAGTTTATCACTTCGTACAGAACAATTTTTGTACTTCGAAAATTGGCGAGCACCAAATTCACAAGGTTTATCCATTCACTAGATTCACAAAATCAACGGCTCGATCCACAAGATGGTGATTCTTATAATGCTTTGATTCTTTTTTTTTTTTTTGGAAAATCAGCCAATTGTTTTTGTGCATGTATTTTGTTACTACGTGCGATAAGGTGTATCAGCTTAAACTGGGCTATTTTTAACGGTTACAAGCCTATTAATTCATTGGTTTACAAAATTATAACTTTATGGACGGATTAATGCAGTAAAATTTTCTGCATTGGAAAGCATCGTAAATTAACGTAGTTTGCAGGACAACTGAAACTTCATAAACAACGAAATTAAAGAAATTTAACAATGCAATATTTTTTCTTTTCCGCGTTCATTTCCATTGATCCAGTTATCGACTTTTGTTAATTTCTTTAGAGGGCACTTTTTAAATTCAATTTCATGGCTAAATTTGCAAAAATGCACTGTTATTTTTTTATTGAAAGAAATTATGCAACGTTTACAAAATTCTTTTCAATATTTGAATAATTTTTAATGCATTGCAATTAATTTTCCTTGCACAATTGAAGCCCTATAATTTTCAATCATTTGCAGTTTCGAGATTTCATTCTATATGTTTTCGTCAAAATTTTTCTTTGTCTTAAGAAAGTACATCCATCATTCGAAATCTCTATTAATATCCGTTCATTGATGCATGAAAAATGATCTTTGGTCTATGTGCATTGGAATTGTAGTCGATGATTGAGTACACATTTGTGTTTGTTATGCACGAGTAAGCAATCCGCTGAGAGATTACAAAGAGGCAAACGAAGCTATCTTATGAATGAGCGGAAGTGCTCTTCGTGAAATAATTGACTTCGTCGCAATACGAAGCAACCGGCTATTGCTCAGCTAATGCTTTTATCGTCTGTAGATTTCTATCCCTTACCTTTCACTATAAGAAATCTCGATGCTCACATGTTTCCGCTACAAGCATTCTAAAAGTCATAAGTATTTTCAAAATTCTTTTTTTTAAAGTAATTCAGCAGTATTCCTAAACAATATCTTTATTGTATTTAACGCTAAAAAATTTACAGAGATGCTATTCGTCCTCTTTCATCCGCTGTATTCTTCAGCATACCTACATTTTTCCAAGATTTACTTTTCATTCCAAAAAAAACCACGCAACGCTTATTATTTGCCAATAAGGCGTTGTTTAGGCGTTTATATAAAATCAGTGGTTTAACGAAATGTTGCTCATTATTGTGTGAGTTTAGAAGTTTCTTAATCCTATTCAATATTTTCCCACGTTAAGTTGTGGAATTTCGTTAACATATCGCATAGAAGAATATAATGTAAATTTAGCTGCCATTTTTATTTTCTCATCAATTCGTTAGATGTCATCATTCTCATTGACCGTCGTGTCATTACGCATCAAGCTTAGAAAAACCAGAATTCTTTTCATGACGGCTGATTGAGCAGATACTTGCCAGATAGGTGTAAAAATAAAACCTTTGCCATTTCTTTTGAGTATATCAACAACCTAATTAATGCATTCCTCAATGTTTCATCTTAACAATATATATATATATATATATATATATATATATATATATATATATATATATATATATATATATATATATATATATATATATATATATATATATATATACCTTTTTGTTTATGTTTCGCTCAAAATTGTTCCAAAAATGGATCATGTGTTGAACAATAGGCGACCCAGAATCTCTTCACCTTCTAAGTCCAAATGCCAAAAATGGCATGTCCGAAAATGGTTTTCTGCAAAGCCGAAAAATTTTTACCTTTGAACATTTGCCTAAATAACTGAACTCTATAGACGCCTTTCTATTTTCGAATTTTTAACAAACAAAAAATTCAATTTTCTTGGATTTTCGGTGTTTCTATCCGCCCAAAATTATAACTCAACTGAAAAAAAAACGTTTCCTTTATTATATTCATTCTTATGAAAAATAGTTTGCAACAATTATGAATAATTTTTATGCAGATGTATCTTAGCACTTATTAATTATGCCATCCTTATACAAATATCGTCATTTCTTGAATAACATCGAAATTGATTTTTTTGAAACCATTTCTGACGGCTGTATGTTGAGAATTGCTGCATCTGATTTGTTCAACAATAAAACACATTTCAAAATCACAACATAGAAATTAATGTTCTCCCAAATGGTGGCATTAAGCGTCTTGATCGAGTTTGAAGTGCATTCCAATTTTTCCGCCTCTTAGACGCATTTCCTTCCACTTAGTGGACGTTCAGTTCCACTTTATCGTTGTTGTGTTTTAAGTGCTCTGCAATGACTCAAATATTTCCACGTGTTAAATAGTACTGCTTAATATGAGCGATTCGGAAAAGATTAATCTGGGGGAGAAAAAAATTTGGGAAGGATATTTTTTTATCAATCACTTGCCAATAAATGCAACCAATGTTACTTCCTCATAGTAAACATACAGAGCGATAATCGCATTGCGATCCATGTCAATATTTTCACAACTTTATCAAAATCAAAGAGGTGATATTTTTGACTAGTAGCTTGCGATCTAGGTTTTATTTAGAAATCCACCAGTGTGATCGACATAGTTGAAAGAAAGTGAGTTGTGAATAACGAGTTTATTGCAACTAAGGTAGTAGATTTCACTATGAAAATAACCAATGAACTGATTCGATGACTCTTTTTTCTATAACAATTTACTGTTTTTATAATGATAAAAAATGTGAAAATTGGAACTAAGTTTTTTTATAAAAACGATATCTCAAGCGTTCTAATTAAATTAAACTTTTTTGTCACACTTGTGCGCTGTATCGATAAAAACGTTATTCCGCATAATTCTTCGTAAAGTGGGTTATTGCCAACAATGATGCTCTAATTATGTCCGTTCGAATTCAACATTGACTGTCATAAACGGCTGGCAGCAAGTCGAGGTCATTATAAACCTGCTCCTCCACTAATTTCTTTTCGCCTTTCACCAAGCACAGTTCCGCATAAAATCAATCTGTACTGTGACAGGATTCTATGTAATCGGTTAGGAAATTAATTTAATGCAAAATTTATAAGTTCTAAATGAAAATTAGTTTCTATTCTTAAAGAGTATAAAAAATTCGGGAAATGTGGACTTATTTATTGTGTGAGTGCATCTATCCCATCTTCTAATCCGAAATAAAAACTAGTGAGGCGTTGAAATTCACTCATCTAATGCTGCTTTTTACGCCTTTAGTAAACTCATCATGAATCATACGATTGTATTTGTGAAATGCTTTCCTTATCTCCCCTTCCCCTCCCTGCCCGATTTTTTTTGGTGTTTCTGGTCGGAAACACATTATAAAGTCACCAAGGAGTTTACTTGCGAAAATGTTTTTTTTGTTGCTAGTTTGTTTTAATAAGTAAAATTGTATTGAAAATATTTTCGGGCTTGAATAACGATTAGCTTTTTTCATAATGATTTGCATAAACGAAGATTTTTCTTTATTCAAAATGCTAGCAAACAGAGTGAGGGAAAATCAAATTTTTCACTTAAGTTCGCAAGGGAATCTTGCTTTGTTTATTTTTGTATGACTGCCTTTCTTGGTTCAAACTGAGACATCTTCCAGTGAGAAGTCTAATTTTTCTCAACAAATTGAATAAGAAGTGAGCACGAATGCTATCGCTTTCCTTGATGTTTTATAAAAATGCTCTAATAAATGAATTATGACAAGGCATCGTTGAACAACACAGCACAATGTGGTTTTTTTTTTCGAGGAGAAAGGGAAGGGGAATTGAGTGTTATGCCTGTGATAAACATACGTTAAACGTTCTATTCCATGGAAAAAAAAAAAAACTTGCCTCTTCTTGTCTGACTGCGTGTCTTGTCTGGCTCTGTGTCTGTTCTCTGACACAAACTGTGATTATTATTTTGTAGGTTTTGTGTCTTCAATAAAGCAAGTTACGTTTTCTCAAAATTTCGATTCTATGAAAGCTCTCGCATAAAGAGCTACAATTTTTTGTTTGGTGTTCGCACCAACGCACCAACGCACCAACGGTCTGTTGTACCAAAAATGCACTGAAATAGCGAAAAAAAAAAATATAAATAGCGCATTTTTCAACTCGCTCAGCGAAAATTTCAGCTGAATAGATAGAAATCCTTTCCTGGTTAGGAAGAAGCCGACTGTGGCGGATATCAATAGTTCCTTGACCTATTTTAAAGCATCGGTGTCACCTATGCAACCGAGAATCCTCATAATCCTATATGATATCAACTGAAATGTCTTCACTATAGGAAATGTGGTATCGTAAAGCATAGCAATAACACAAACTTTCAATGCAATGTTTTCTTTCGGTCTTTACGTAAAATGGTTCTTTTTTGTGCGTTGAGAATTAGCCAACTGTTGCGTACGCTTTTACACCTTGCCTAAATCGTTTTTCTTAAGGATAAGAGGTTGAAGTGGAAAAAGATTACAACGCCCACTAGCAGCATCCTATTTCAACTTCACTCTTGACTTTGCTTCAGATGTGTTGCAGCCATTGTTCGGCTGTCTCATTGGTTTACTTTTTAGCTGCAAAGTAATCTCTTTTTTCTATTGTTGTTTAACATTCTAAAAGTGGTGTAATGTCAGTGGTTTTTCCACCAGCCTTTCAATTCAAGTTTATTTGTCTCGTTCATTCTTATTATAACAACGCATAGAAAAAATGCTCTATTTTTAAAACTCATCTGTTGTTTTGAAAGGTTTTGAAAGTCTTAAATAAATCACAGTGATTTTCAAAGAATGATTCCCCGATATTTTGCTAAAGTGAATGTTTCTACTCGAGAACTGCTTGAGTCGGGCCATTTGGTTGCATATCTTCTTATGTGCTGTATCTAAGAGGAAACATGCTAGAACATAGCATAGCTTTCCCCTCCTCACCTGAATCCTTTCCACGTTAATCAGTACTTATTTTCCCTTATTCGTTAACGATCAGGGGTTGAGAATCACCTAACTAGACGTAAGTCCGTTCATTATTGCCCTTCTCGTTCTGCTGCAAAATGACAAAAAGGTGCTATTGGAAAGTAGCGTGCCATTGGAATGCACTGAAGTAGGAATTCATTAATGCAGCTTTATTGTTTCGATGGAATCGTGATTTTTTTTTTTTGAAATTTCAGCTATTAAGTGAGATTTTTCCTGGCAGTCTTTGATGTATATAAAACATATTTTTCGACTGATTCAACGCAAATGCGATAAATTTCAAAAACGTTAGACATGACTGGACTTATTCGGGAAGGCGATACACGAAAGGAAGATAGTGAACACTGATTACGTTCAAATAGTTTTGGCTGGGCAGGGGTTAGATAAAGGTGTAATAATTCTTATGCAAATTGCTGTAGACTTCAAGGTAACTCTGCAGTGATTCAAAAAACTTACCGCAGCTGTACAAAATTATTGAAAATTGGTGGGATCGAGATTGTTTATAAATTATACAGCACAAATTCTTCCTTCAACCGACAGTCCCTTTCTTTATTTAATTATGCTTGCAGTTTGCTAAATATCATTGCTCTCGCCCATATCGAATGCCTAAGAAATCGTTTGCATTGAAAAGCGGTACTATCTTATCAATAGATGTTTTTCTGCTGTATGACGATTGTCAATCGAGTCTCCGTCGTTGTTATAGAGCTGCAACAAATGATTGCACTCTTGTGAGGGGCGTTGTTTTTTACACTGCAATTTTTTTTCTTCCGACGTTAAAGCGTTAGCGTAATATCTATCCTTTCAAAACATCCTCTCAGATTCATTAGGAACATGAGGTATTTTTGGAATATATATATATATATATATATATATATATATATATATATATATATATATATATATATATATATATATATATATATATATATATATATATATATATATATTTATGTATATATATGTATATACTAATACGAATGTATTTTGGTGTAATTATCAAAGAAGGAGCAATACGCAAACTTGTTCATTTATTGCCTATTATTGAAGTTATATGATTTCCACACAGGTCATTCTTGATGTCCTATATTCTTCGTTGCATCATTATCGACTTCTAATGCAAAACGATTCTCTTCGATGCATCTGCTATTTATTTTCGTCTTCTCTATAGGTTACGACGTTCCATTCATGTTCATCATTTCTCTTTCTAGTATTTCATAAAGTTTCCTTCATAAATACTTCACTAATTATTTGATTTCCTCTTGATTTCCTCGACCTCTGAAACAATTTTGTTATTCAAGGTTTAGAATAATAAAACCATGACACAAACGTTCAGTAAACCACTCAACAATGTTTGAATTTCTCTTTTTTAATTTATTTATTCAGATAACCTGCAATTTTTTCGAATTTTAATTTCTATTTTCTCTTTATTTATCATCCTTTTCATATGTTTCACTCATTCAATATATGTCATTAAAAGTTCTCATTTACCAATAGATAATTCTTTTAAAATATTATCTATATAATGATGTATGTGAATTGCCGTTGACTCACCACAATGCTCATTTTTTTCAGTCAATCATAAAATTATTCACTAAAGATGAGCGACTCATTCGTAATAAATTCCAAGAACATAACATTAATTTCGTTCAAATATTTATGCTTTAATATCATGAAATATCTAAATTTTTGTGGCGTTATGTTTCATAAAATTATCAAATTTATAAAATATATCACATCTTCCAAAATTTCTCAATTCATAGAAATTTATAGTTCGTCAGATATTCATGCTGCGAAACTGAAATTTCTGAGTGTAAAGTATTTTCATTTTATCAAAAATTTGTCGCTTGAGTAATTATTATGATTTTCAGTGTGAGATGCTGTATGCAAATTATGCAACTTTATGAAATATGCAGATTTTTTATTCAGTAGAAATGAAATTGCCGATGAATATTATTTTCCGATACGCATAAAATTCATCGGCTTATTTTTTCGAAACAAACAATGTGAAAAAAAGCCAGCCAAAGATTCCACAACTCGCTGCTTTCAGTTAACTGATCAGCATCAACGTTTTTTCCGCAGTTGAAAGAACTAATTTAGAGACTACTAAATTTATGCATTAATATCAGCGGTATTTAGAAGAATTCACATCATTTTTTGACAGTATTTTTCAGAATCGTTGGTTGTTATCAAGGACTCATGAATTTCTCTCAAGCAGGTATTTAAGTATAACACATTATTATCTTTCTCCTTGGTAGTTTGCTGTTGTTGATTTTCAAAGCTTTTCGCAATATTGTTTCAAAACTTCACTTTTCTTGAGTTTCAAAATGCGATTGTTGACATACATTTTCTTTCTTTTTTTTTTTCAGTTTGCAAAGCGTGTTATGTCGATTTGCGCACGAACAGTGTCATATCTGTCTGTGTCCGCGCACGCAGGAAAAGAGTTACGTCTGTTTGTGTCCACATGCGCACAGACAGAGTCGTGTCTGTCTGTTTCCGTACGCGCAGGAACACTGTCGAGTCTGTTTTTTTAGCATCTTCATATTGGAATACGCTGGGAGGGATTAAAGCTGTGAAATTTGGTGCACATAATCTGTCCCACATGTTCAGCCACTACACTAATTTCTGAACTTATTCGGCGAAGAAATATCGAAGAATAAATAACCTAAGAATGTGTTAAGACTTGCATAAGTTTTTGCATATGATAGAATCGTATTTTAGGTCGATCGGATTCATATTTTGCACTTTATAATGTTTCAGAAGATTCATATGAGCATGCGATTCTGTCATATGCTCTTATAAATTTAGATAAACCTTAAATGCGTTATTATTGATATTTTATTAACATTATAGTATAGTGAATGATTTAACAGGGGGCAAGAGAAACACACCTTGTGCCAATTCTATTGCCTAACTTTACCGCATCTCAATTTTATTCCGAAGAAACGAAAGTCGGCGCTCTGCACTCGTTTTTTCACTTTCGCTGTTGAAGGCTGCAATCATATTTGATTGTGACAAGGTCCCATGTGTGTATAGTTGTTGCATGTGTGCATGTGTGTGTACGTGTGTATGTGTATGTATGTATGTGTATTTGTGTGTGTGTGTTTGTGTGTGTGTGTGTTTGTGTGTGTTTGTGTGTGTTTGTGTGTGTTTGTGTGTGTGTTTGTGTTTGTGTGTGTTTGTGTGTGTGTGCGCGTGTGTGTTTGTGTGTGTGTGCGCGTGTGTGTGTGTGTGTCTTTGTATCTGCATCCATGTCTGCATTAGTTCTAGATGCATATTTGAGCATTTCTTCCAAGCTTCTTAATTAACTTGAATTCTTATTGCCGTCAAATAAGTTCATGTACGTCACTTCTAGACTCCTAGTAAACTTCCAGAGTGTTGTTTTTTTTCTGATTTATATAAATTTTGTCTATGTGAGATTAGCTGTTTGATAAAATTTTTTCCATATAGATTTCTATGATCGATTTGCGTATACGACGCTGATTTACAGTCATACCATCACTTAAGTAATAAAAATGTCATACCATCACTTAAGTAATAAAAATTGCCGTGCAAAATTATCATATTTCATCAAATATAGCCCGTAATTATTTGTTTCTTTGAATACCAACGACGTCAGTTACCAGCAAAATTGTCAGAAATGCGTGGTTGGTTGCAAAACTGAAGAGCATGAATTGTTGCAATTCTCTAGGGATGTATGATTGTAAAAAGCGACAGTCACACAGCCGAAAATTTTTCGAGGAATTTATTGTCACTATTCCATCATAAAAAAACAGTGCAAGTAATTTTACAAATGATTTGAATATTTTCAATTATTTTAAATTTAAGCACTTTTGCAAAGATTAAATATTTTTTTACAAATAATTTTGGACGAATGATTAGCAATGTTTTCGGTTATTTGCTTTGATCTTCGGTTGATTATACAGTACCAATTGGAGAGACTTCTTATCAAAGGGGATCATGCTGCTGCACTTTCCACTGATGGTATGTGGAATATCAAATACTTTCAAATGCTGTTCGTTATCTGCTGTTGCTAACTCCTTTGAAACGCCATCTTTTTTATCGAAAAAAAAAACACCAATTGTGAGAAAATTATTTGCTATTTCCGATTTCTTTTTCGAATATGGCATAATATTGTTATATTTGTGAAGTTTTGCTACTTTATATTACTTGATGAAGAATGTATCTATTGAATTTTTTTTGGAGATACGTAATCTGGATGCTGTTAAGAGTTCCAGGGATTTAAAAAGTTGTTTTTTATTCGATCATTATCCCTATCAAGGGTCAATAAAGTAAGTGCGCAGTCATCGAATCACATACTCATTTAATAAACTGCCCCATTTCTTTTCTTTTCATATTTATTGATAATAAAATAAAATAATCTAGAAATTTAAAGGTTTTCGACATACAGTCATTTCCGATTAGACGTTTACAACATTCATTGGCGATATTCAGTGGCTATATTTTTTCGCAAATTGGCGCAGCGATTCTTTATTTATAGCTTCAAACAGCCGTCACAATTTAAGTATTAAATGGCCTCTTCTGAATATCATATAGGCGTGTCGAATTTCGAAGTTTCCGTTCTTTGTGCGGGAATATATTTGAGAAAAATTCATCAATGAAGTGCAAAAAAAGGATGGTATATGAGGCATTTTATGTGCAGTTTAATGAATTTCTTTTCATTTTTCTGAGCGTTTATGAAAATCACTTTTGTAATGCAGTCGTGCGTTAAATTTAGCTTTAATTTTGCGGGAGATATAACTGCATATATTATGGAATAACAACAAATAATTTACAAGTAATTAACCTGGAGATGTACCTGCATGTATTAAGGAATAATAACAGATTGCTCAGAAGTAAGTAAACCATAACACATCCAGTGAAACAGGTAATTGAAGGATAGAATAGGAAAGTTCATTATAGTGGAAAGGCAATCAAAACATATTCGGGAACATAGGAAGGACTGAAATATCAATACTAATCAATACTAGGCAATGCGCCATAATAGATTTTGTTTTCCTACAGACGAAGACAGTAATAAGGACCAAATTTCTTATCTTTAATCAATTACTATGTTTTTAATCTTTAATCTTTAATCTTTAATCACGATGAAATTAACAAAATCTCACAAAATGATTTGCGGCTCATTTCATTTCTTAGTGCAAATGTAAACAACAAAAGCAATAATGCTTTATGTAAACAAACAATAAATAATAGTTGTTTATTTCTCCATCAATTTCCATGAGTCGCACTTAGCAAAATGTTGAAAAAAAAGCAGTTCGATCATATGCTTATAAAACAATTCACTTCGACTATAATTATTTCCTTGATTTTTTTCAACCAATTATTTGTTGATTTCTAAATCAGCATTCTCAAATTCTTTCCAATTGTTTAATTTGTCGTAGTATTTGATTGAGCATGTGTATCCATGCATAAAATTTCGAAATTCACTAAGGACTTTTTTCTCATTTAAAAGTTTACTTCAGATGAATTTCGAGTTCTAAGCAGACAATTGTTGTGCATATTGCAAGAATATTCAATAAATTTTGCATATGCAATAGCCGCATAAAATCGATTTTATTTATTTGTCGCTAGCAATTTCAACTTTCAACTGCTCATTTTTTTTTTTTTTTTTTTTTTTTGCTTCAACAACCACATTTAATCATTTGACAACTATAAAAATAGTTTTCAGATGGCTGACAAGAGTGATCTCTAAAAATTTCCTTGATTTGCTTACTCTTCAAATATTAGCGATGCGGGTAGCGAGGATTTCTCATCGGTGTTTTTCACTCACGTTTGAAATGTCTATGCATTTGTAAATTTTTTTGCGGCTTCTGATTGAAATTTTTTTCCAAAATTTTTCATTGAAATAATGCTCATTTGCAAAAAAATTCCACCTGAAAGAATCATTTCCAGCAGCATTCGACCGCGATTTCCTTTTCTTGTGTCGAAAGAACTGAGTGCTACTGCATTCACATCTCAACATCAAGTACTCCGAAATCAATTACAAGGGAGAGTTAATCAAAACGAACCTCAAGCATCTCGAAATTTGCCAAACATTTTTTTAATTTCATAAGCCATTGCATTGGGCAATTTCACTGACCTCTCTTTCTCCCTCTGTCTCTTCCTCTTGCCTGCCACCTTTTTTTTCTGTTGCTCTTCACCTAGTGCAGATCTGATTTGCTTTATCGTGAACATAGAACGATTGGGATTGCCTAGACGATTATCAATACGAATCATATGTTAGATATGCATTTTTGATCTGTATACCACCATTCGTATTTTCAAAAGTTGCAGAAAAGTGTTAGTACCCAAATTGGGGAATAGGGTGAATGCAAGTTGCGAGAGTACACTCATAAGTTCTTGTTGAATCAGGAGGTGAGTGTTACGCTAGGACAAGTTGCGGGCATTCGATTTATTCAAAGGTGTGCCCACTTGAGGTGCGCACTCACCGTTATATTCATCGTCAATGCTACGCACGTATGCGCGCGCACACACACACACACACACACACACACATACACACACACATACACATACACATATACACACACACACTTCAACGCACTCTCCCGCATCGACAAATTTCGCGCAGTCACCTGAAACCCGTCAGGTGCTCCTCTTCTTTTACTTAAACACCTTCTCAACAATTTGTTGGCTTTAAATTGTAGAAAGGAGCAACCAGATTTCGGTTACCCTATTTAATTTGATCACCGTTGACATCAGATAAAATGTACCATGTCGCAGTGCTAATATTCAAGCACTACCTATAACAATACTTTTGTATTTACTAAGAAAACGGATGCTTTATAGTACCACATTTTTAAGCTATTCATTTTTGTTATAATAAATTAGACGTCGTTTTGCAGACTGTAAGGAAATGTGTGCTATCATAACACACTTCGTTATTAGTCCAATTATTTCCTGTTTATTGTCTTGCAGCGCAAATTAAAACTGGTGACCACTTTCGCTATAGGGGACTTAGGTCATCGCTTCCAGTTTCTATAGCACTTTTATTTATTTCCATATTGATTTAACCACTAAGAACTACATTTTTATGTGTATTTCTTTCACCTTAATTGTGCCTCTTCATTCCTGTTCGTTTTTTTTTTCATTGAACATATGGATGTGCTTTCATAGATTAAATGGCTTTAGTAAAAAATAAAGCTAAATGCATATGTGGCAACCAATCATGCTCCGATTATTTAAAAATTTTAACCGTGAAAATAATTTCGAAGCAAATTTTTAGAAAATATTTTATTGAAGGGAATTTGGAAGAAATTTTTGATATTTTTCTCAATATGTTGAAAAAATTTTCATCAATAAGAAAAAACCGTATCTCGTAAAGTAAAGTTTACATTTGCTTTCGAGAAAGTCGCATCATTGCCAGATTATTGTGTACACATATTGTGTGCGTATCCAGTCGAGGCATTGCTGAGGGGTGTGCACTCATCATAGTCGTTTTTTACTCTTTGCTCAATGACACCTCTGCTTTTATGTCACTCAATGAATATGTAACATGCGAAGATGCTAAATGTCTTTTGATTAATATTACCGAAGCGAATTTAGTGATTTTTTTTAAATCATTTTTTATTATAACTTTCAGTTTTTATTCATTTCGTGAGCTGAAGCCATTGTTCGACGAAAACAGTCGAGGAAAACACAATTTGAAAGTAATCGAAAATTTAGGCAATGGTTACGAAATATTCAAAAAAATTCTCTGATTGAACAAAATAACGGTTGTTTTTTATAGATCGTGTAATCTACTAAAACCCAAACAAAACACTAATGATTTTTGAGATTCACTTTGAAAGTTTCGACCTATAAAGGTAACAGTTAGATAAGCGTGATGTCCTCATCCACTTTTCACTTTGGGCTTTTATTTACGAACTACGATAGTTTTTCTCCCAAAATATACGTGAAGCGTGCAATTTCACATGACAGATATGTATCATCATTGCTCTCTTTTTTTGTGTCCATAGGTTTATTGGTGGTTGTAAGCGTCTTAACTCGCAAAAAGCAGCTCTACTTCCTCTCTTTCATCAATCAAAATTTATTTCAAAAATTCTTTTTCGACGATTCGACCGTTCATCCCGCTTTCGTTCGTTCATTTCTAGCCTAAATTCAGTCAGCAAATATATTCCCTTCAGGATACGACTGCTTGATTTCATTTTATTGCTCTTGATGATCTCTTTTGATTGGCTACCGGTAAAAAGCATCTCTTTCGCATTCGCTTCATGGAAAATATTTCCTTGTTGAATTCTCGAATCAATGAATACTTTTGAAGAAGCTGGTCAATGGCTCAAAAGCGCAGATTGTGTGCATTCGTTATTGTCGTTGAATGTAAAGCTTGAGTTCATGAAGTCTGAAAGAGAAAATTCCCAATGAGAACCGCTAGTTAAAATACCGAATACTGTTTGCAGGAAGCAAAGTTCCAAGTTTGAATTGCAAAAACAAATTCAAAAAAGTTTTTTTCAAGGGAGTAATTTTTTCCACAGATGAAATTTTAATAAAGTAAGCAGCGCATGCAAAATGCTCAGTCAATACTGTAAATGAAAATTTTGACCAATGATGATCAAGTGTCAGGTCGTTGCAAAAATCAAATACGGTTGCAAGTGAATCGCGCACCTTACCCACCAGGCACAAGCAAGTGGCTTGATTTGCATTTAATACCTTGTTCATAGGCAATAGACAGTGCAAGTGTTTCGTGCATTAAATACTCATATATACCCAATAGTCATATTGATTGATTGATCGAATGGCATATTATGAGGTGTCACATTACTTGTCTGCCGTCTCACCAGGGTGCAATGTCATTTCTTCGGGGCGGACAAAACGCCGATTATTCAAAATGCCGACCGCGAAACGCGAACTATCAAAAATGCCGACCGTCAAAGCGTCAATTTGCAAAACATAATCTATAAAAATTTAGTAAGCAAATAGATGCTGGATAAAGAAGAGAAAGGCAATTGCTGTTAAAGTTTTTGAGTTAGAATACTCAATAGGCATCGAAATTTAATTAGGTTTTTAACTATATTGTTTGTGTTCATATAGTAGGTTATTTAAGCAGCTGCTTTTATTCCATATGCTAAAATATTTCACTATGCACTTCGCTTCGTTATGACCGCCTGCATGCAATATTTTCTTGGGCTCTTGCTATTGCAGCGGTTCCGGCATAAAGCCTTAGGCGAAAAGGATTGAATCTGGCACCAAAAAGTGCAAAATCGTTGCCTAGTACAACAACTTCATGCTTATCGATTAACTCTGCATGATTGTCGCCAACTTATCCACAGAAATTCACTTCAATGATTTCCTTCCTCATTTACCTTTAAAGTCGTTGAGTTCATCTATCATTTCATCTGTTGCGTTTTATTTTCCTTAAAATTTGATTATTTTCTTTAGTCATTTTCTCCATAAGTTCTCTTTGTTCCAGAAATCCACAGATTTCTGTAAATTCCACAAATTTCATATCCACTTTTCCATATTCTGTTTTTTCTACATTTCCCACATCCAAAATTCTAAACAAATTTTTCCATAAATTTTCTAAATGAAAACGATCAAATAAACGAGTACCTTTCAAGATCGTAGCTTTTTAATCGGCAATATTTTGTTTATATGACATTGTTGTTTGTTTGTTCGTTTTCCGACTGTCCATTCCTACAACTCTATACTAAAATTTACATTTTGTTTTATGCGGACACGCCGCTTTTATTTACCAATTTTTTTATTCACTCTGTTCCATGCTTATATTTGTTCAATATATTCACTGCTTTATTTCTATTCATTTTATTCATAGAAATTTCGCCATGGGAATTTTATTTCTAAAATCCTATTCTGTTTGTTCATAAAATTTCTAAAAATTAAATGCATCAATGAATTGCATGTATGAATGCTAAATATTGAAAAGCTATTATACCAGCACAATCCTCATCAAATAAGATGAATAAAGGACATCAAATAAGATGTTCGCATATTCGTTAGCAATAGTGCACTTATTATTAGTCATATCTGCTTTTGGCTTTTTCGGAAATTCAGGAACTTTGTGAGTATATTACTATTCATAAAATCTATCTTTAATTGTTCACTCTATTTCTGTCTCAAATTTTACTCCACATATCTCTTCCGTTAAACACGTTAATATTTTATCAGTCACCATTCCGATAATAATAATAGCAGCCAGTCGAAATACCTTTCTGTCGAAAGCCGACAAGAAGCTTTTTTTCGCAACGAAGACTCTAATAGTAAATTCGGTGGATGAAAACTAACCGAACATTCGGTTCATAACCGATTTTCGGTTAGTTCATAACGTTCACTATCTTGGGGACGAAATTTTCGCATTGGGCTTCTTGTCCGATTGCTATCATTTCTGCCTCTTCGTTGACCTCTAACCTCCACCTCTCTTCCTCCCTCGCTCCCCATTAGAATGGTTCTTAAATAGAATTTCTTTAAGTATATGAAGTTGAAAGTAAGAAACTTCGGCTGAAAAAAAAAAATTGTTTTGCACCAGGCAAACGTTTCCTCCCATAAATCAAGTTATTCTCCCCTCATCTAATTTTCTATGCTATATTATTTAAGAAACAAAACATATTCAACAATATTTTTTATTTAAAATTTTGAAGTATCATAAATAACTTATTATAGAAGTGTGAAAAATGTTGTACCGTTACCGTGTTTTCATGTCAAAAGTCGACAGATCATTTTGATTGTTTGATGGCAAAAAAAAAACTTTTGAAGGCCGTCAGTCTGTGGCATTGCTGTTTCGAAACTGACAAATTCTATTCATGATGACGCATTCTGATCGTGCATCAAAGCCAGACGCCTATTTTTTGACTTTCCAATCAAATGTATAAATCGATTCAGCTGTCACTAAGTCATATACGGTTACCCCCTATCGAACAACAAGTTGACAGCTCCATCTCACAACTAGCAAAGCAAAAATGATGAGCGCGCGCACGTTGAGAGCACTCTCACTCTACCAACAGTCTTCGTAGTAAAGCAGTCTTCATGTGCTTATAATTTTTTTTTTTTGACTATTATTATATTCGACTAAGCAAATACGTGAATTGCCTTTTCTGGAAGTAGTAATCGGATTTGATGCTTTCAGCATGGTTAGTTCTAGAAATTTTCCTCATGAAGTTCCAGAAATTTTCCTGCGAAATGCAGAATTTTTTTCAATGTGAATTAGGAATTTGTCTATGATGTCTCTCTATACGATGTACACATTTCGCTGCATAATTTTACTCCTCAAGCAACTTAGTATAAATGGAAAGAATTTTTCCTATTCCTGTCCTTTTATTTACCGTTCTGTCAATACTGTGAAAAATGCCACGTGAATACTGAACTCCAAAAAAGCTGGCAAGTCATGCCTAGGATCTTTTAATGTAAATAGACCGTCAAAGAAGAGAAATCAACCATAATATTTTCTTACTTACTAATATAGTATAGTTGTGGTGATGATTTCGTTCTCAGAGAGCAATGGTTGATGCGTAAAAGATCAGTTCATCTGTGATTTCACCTAGATATCACATTTAAGTATTCGTCAAGATGGATGTGTATTTTTTCATTTATAAATAATTTTCTCACTTAATCAATCCCTTTTTCTAATTTATTCTCTGCAATTATCTCTATTTTCTGCATTTTGCCTTCTTGACAAATGAACTTGAGTACTTTCATAGAATTTTCACTGTCTTCTACTTATCTTTATTTATTATCTCAACGTTTCCTCCGCTGTAATCTCTAAATATGTTATATTATTCTGTTATATTATTATTATTCTCTTTTATTAATCTCTCTATGATTAATTACACTGCAATTTCACTGATCATTGCAATAACGTCGTCCATACGGGATAACATAAGGTACGATGTCCTCAGAAATATTCTAGGCTCGAATCTCATAACGGCGATTCTTTCCAGTGCGAATCAGACTTCGTTTTTCTTATGTCAATTTTTTGCCTCATTTGAAAATTAATTAGAATTTGAAGAAGTTAGATCGTTTTCAAATTCGAATATTGAAGTTCTCTCAATCTTGAGCACTGAAGTTTTCAAGAATAGGATTTTCACTCAGGCGGTTAAAATTGCAATCAACTATTCAATGACGAATGCTCTTTACTTGCGAGATTCGAATGTTTTTCGTCACCTCTTTTCCGCTGTTTCTTTTTATTATAATGCCTTTGGTTAGTGCCGAAATTTCTTTTTATTAAATTTTTATGATTCATTATCTTTTTTTGCCTTTCTTTTAACAAAGCGCGTTCTCTGATGCTTTTTTAGTGCCATTCGTTCAGCGGTTATTTCTTCTCAAAATTTCAATTTCGACTCTAATGTCCCAAAATATTATGTGCAAAAAATTGCTTTATTTCTTCTGTTTTAAAATAATATTTTTCTTCTCACTTGTACCACTCATGAAAAATTTCCTAAATTTTCAAAGCACAAAAAACTGTAGAGTGAAGAGGAGTTTAAATGAAATCGAAAAATTCCACAATATCAATCCAGAAATCCACAGTCTTTCCGTATTTGCATTGTGCCTAAATTTTTTTGTCTAAGTGTTCTTTGTATAAAATCGACCGGTTGAATACTGAAACAGCATTCTATCACAAAGCATAAATTTTTTTAGCGAGCCAAATTCAATTTCAGGCGAATCTGAGCGATTCTATAATAATATAAGTGAGAAATCACAAAAGTTTTCTCGATACTGACATCCACTTAAACATATGTATGAATTGGAAAAAATTCTTGATATTTTTGCTACTTTCAAGGAGTGAGAAGGAATAGGTGGGGTCATTAATTTTTTTAGGTAGGTGAATCAAACCATGAAATCTTCATTTCTCTTACTTTCAAAACACCTATCTTTTTCATCTCTGACAGGAGGATAAATAAATATTGATAAATATGGAAGTGTTAGTTGCATATGTGTGATGCAATGTGTTCCTTCTTCAAATCAGCTCATATACCGCTCTCCTTCATTCCCCCATTCACCTTCTCCAGCGGTGCCCTTAACAATGGACGTTTTTTTAATGCAAAAATGAAGGCGTTTTGACAAATAAACGCTTTTTTTTTTTTCAAATTGCTCAATAGTGTTATTTGCTTGCACCATTGTAAGAGCATTTTTTTATTTTTTATTTTATTCAAGTACACTACAGCTGTCACTTTAAGTATTTATTTTCTCATGTCTTGATTTTCTATGTGCTTTTCACACCAATTTGTGTCGCTTCAACCGTTGCAATAATACTTCAAATGTTTTGCAAATACAACAATCCTTCTAAAGACGTCTACTTCTGTGGAAAGATGTGGATAGATTTTTCTTCTACCACGTGACACAGTCCTCTGACCTTTCTCTCCTTATCTTCGAGAATTTCAGTGCACAAGAGGCGCTATCTTGATATCATTCAAATTTCAGGAGTGTTGAGCAAGTCTCTAATGAAACGATCTTGCAGAATGCCTAGAATTTACGAATACTGTATAAACTGAACTTTTGGATTATTTTTTACCTCCTTATAATGTTTTTTTTTTGCTCACCTACTCTTAATAATTTTTATACCTAAGACTTTTTCTCTACAGTGGTTTATATTCATTGAATTAAATAACTTTTTTAAAGCAAACTGTCTTATGTTCCGCACACAATCTGTTGACTTCAGAATGTGTAGTTAAGCCGCTGAAAACCTCAACCATTAGCACGGAAATATTCCATTCATGACTCACCCCACTTGCTCTATTTTAAATCCTCGTCCATTTATTCAAATATCACTAAGCGTTTACGTATTTCCTCTTATATCGCTGACTTCTTCGCCCCTTCCTTATGGTTCCTCCTTCCATTTCAATTCTCTTTTTTTCTCAGTGAATATAATTTTCACTTCAACACCTTATATATGAGTGCTATCAATTTATATGAATACCATCTTTTGAACACTTAGTGTATCTAATATATGAGTACGTAGTTGTAAAAAAAAACCTAACATATGAGTACTATCTATTTCGATTGTTCTGTAAAGGAACTCAGAGAAGTGATATAAATGCGAATCTTTCTTTAACAAAATATAATTGGTTCGAAGTTATTAATAACTGTTTGTTTCCTTAATTTATAAGTGAGTAATCGATTGCAGGGTGGTGCATAAACGGGTGACGAACGAAGAAAGAGAAAGAGAGTGCTGAACAATTTAATTGGATCTTCATCTGGATGGATATAATAGATCGAAGGCATCCGAAACAGCGACGTGGTCCCTTTCTTCTTGGTAAACATATTTGCCTTGAACATTTCCATACAACTCATCTCATCCATAATGAACAATAATTTCTAATATTTACGGCTCAAAATTAAATGCCTGAAGTGAGTTTCTTGAAAACCCAATTTAGAGAATGTTTTCTCTAAAACGCTCAACCCCGATTTCAGTTCATTGTTTATATCTTCTAAAAACTCATCGTTGACCGATGTGCATTGTGCAGTACCCATTTTTTAATATCACATGTTTTTGATATTAATCACTTATGTGTGTGACTGTCTTCTCATTGTTAATCGAATTAGCAATTCAAAAAATGCCTTTGCTTTTTTTTTTTAACATAAAAACGTATGCATGCCTGCATCTATCTCTCATAGAGTTTCAAATCATAAACCGATAAAGCTATATTGTATAATTTTCGCTTGAGGCTAGAATTTTTCATGGCTTCGTTCTTAGCTTCCAATGGAGTCACCTACATGTTAAAGGAATCAATGGCATCCGAATGTTCCATGAAATAAACATCATCAAATTTCATCGTATAAGCAAAGCAGTTTCTAGGGACGTTTATGCTGAGAATTTGTTCATTTAATTTATTAGAAAAAAAAATGCACTATTTAATGGCAGTATTATTTTTGAGGCCTTTTGTAGATATTCAAACTCGTCGGTGGAATAGCAAAAAGTGCATATCACACTTGAGCCTAAATGCATTTCACAGCTTTTCTACAACTTTGAACTTAGCCTAAAATTCCGTTTTTTTAGTAAATCTCAATTTTCGGGACATTTCACGCTATTATCCCTCAATATGCAACGGTTGTTTCTTTTCTCGTTATTGAAAGTATGCTAACTTCCTTCTCAATTCTTTTGTTTAATTTAAGATTGAGCATTTTGTTGATAAGATAAATACACTGGGCATTATGGAGGAGAATATTACTCAGTGTCAAACTCATACTTATTGATTCACACATACGAATTCAAAATTATATCGAGGGAATAGATTTTAAAGGCGATCAAAAGGAGTGAAATTAAGCTAAATCAAATTGTTTGAACTCATTGTTCCACTGAAATTTTTTTTTTCACTAGTAATTTTATAAAACATTCTGGCTCATTGAAGGAATGGATATTTTTTTGCTTTTTGTGAACGAAACTTCTTTTTTCTTAACTATGCACATGTCTTTAAATATGTTTTTTAATACTTGTTAACACTCCAGTATGAAATTGTTTGGCTTTTCCTGTATAGATTTGTTTAGAAGTTCTGTTTCTAAAATAGGCGGAATTTAAGGCAAACAAGTATGAAAATGAGTGGTATTATGTAAAATAGCCTAGAGTAAATTATTGTGAACTAATCTACCGCACGAATTGACTGAATAACATCTAATTTCAATTTTACAAAAGATAGGGGAATTGGTTCGAATTTAAAGCTTTCTGTCGATTCATTGAAATTTCTTGCTCTCCTTCACGCAAGCAATGAGGAGGAAAGTTACGCTACGACGTTTAATGATCGAAGCGGAGCAGGAAGCATGTTTGTTTGTTTGTGTATTTCGATGCGTCGACCTATAATATTTCGTTTTATTAATGAGCTACACAAATCACTCGTTTCTTCATCCATTCATACGTCTCTCAGTATCTATTCGTTCTCAGCATTCTCAATGCTTTCTATATTGTATTTCTTTAGAAATGAAACCCTAATTTTTTAATATTGAACAAAATATTGGTCTTAATTTAATTTTAAAAGCCTATCTGCATTCGAAGGCAAACGCAATTTGCAATGGAAGGTTTGCTTTTTTTTTGAATAAGGGAAACCGAATGGTAGAGATTGCATTTACGATAGTAATTCGCATTGTATCGTTTATGTGCTGTTTTTTAAATGCTTGGCAATTTTGAGGTGATGTCTAGACACTGAAACTATGAAGTTAGTTTCATGGCCGAAAGAACTTCAAACCCCCCCCCCCCAGTGAATTTCATGGATGTGCTGAGTCCAATTTTTCCTATAATGTTTCGTTTCTAGATTGCTGAATCACACTGTTTAATTCAAATTTTACGAGATTTCCCTTTCATTGCAAATGTATGAATAATGCCGCAATATTATATTACTAATAATACTCAGTAGTGATGCTTTATTAGTAACTACTATTGCAGTGTGCTGCAATACAGGATTATTGATTTGTTAAAAGATTCATAGTGTTTTGCCTCAGATAATAGCACTAGGTGTAATCATGATGCTCTGTTCGATAACGCTACCAGATTTTATTACCAAAAAATTGAAACATTAACTGATTTAAAGAGCGCTGAAGTGAGCAAGAATAAATTTTCCGAAGTATTGCAGAATGTAACTTTTCAATATTAAGCAGATTTGATAAATAGTTATTTAGGTTGAAGAATTAAAGGAGGATGTAATTAATGATGGGAGGCAATGTTTCACTGAAGCAAAGCAAACTGACTGAGCCTAATCGCATGTGAGACTTGATGAAATTTAAGAATTATCTTCACTCACTGCATTCGTTTTTTTTTAGTTAGACGGGGGCATTTCATGCTCAGCACTCATCATTTATTTGTTTTTTAATATTTAATATGAAAAACTAGAAATCCTAAGGCAATTTCTTCACACGTTTTCTATTTGAGCGAGCTGTTCTTCAGAGGAAATATCTTCTAACCCTAAGTAAATGTCTAGATAATGAACGCAGCTCTTTCTAGAGGTTTTTGCCTAGTTTTTTTTTTTTCCTTGATATAAGCGAAATGACTTCATATTCAAGAGATTCTGTAAGCCTTTCAGCATAAACGTTATTAAGACACAGTACTTGCTTATTTACCCTTTCTATCAAAATTTTCATACATTAGTGCTATTCGAGCGAAAGTTGTTTTATGAACTTTTTGTCCAGCAAGATAATCGGCAATCATCAATAAATGAAGCTGAAAAGTGTGGCTTCAATATTATGGTGAAAAATATTTTGAAAAATTAAGTGGCTCATTCATCTATTTGACTCGTTGAGGGACTGCTGAACTCTTTGAATTACCTTTACGCATATTTTAAAAGATTTTTTATTCTTGGCTGCTAAATTATACAAGTTAAATATGGAGTTTTGGGGTTAGAGATGAAGAAATTATTGTAACTTCCCTCAAGCTTTGTTCTCCAATGTTGTATATAAATGTCTTTTGTCATCCATATTATTTAAACGTACAGCCTTCGATTAGAAGTTTTTGTTTTTCACTAATGTACATTTAAACGCGTTAATGAATGTTCGCTATGTTTTTGCATAATCAGTGGTCAGAATGATTACTCCCCACAGTAATTATTTTTAGAAAGGACAATATTTTTCATTGCTAAATTTGTCCATGTTGACCACTGATTATGCAAAAATTGATGTTTTATAGCTAATTCATGATCACTTTTCATAGATGATATTTTTTCTTTTCACCATTTTACTTTCATCGCAGATAAAACAGTTTCTTATCATTGATATAAGTGATCATCTAGGCTTTATCTATTGCGGTGTTGTTAACAAAGTAAAAGAAAATTACTTCGATGAGCACCGAAATGATAATTGCAAAGTTTTTAAATCTCCTATTTTTAGTTTTTGCTTTTGAAAGCCTAGAAAAGTTCTAAATCGTTATCGATTAAAAAGATATACAAGTGTTTAGTGCCAGCTTGTACATATCCTTTAATATGTAGTTTATTGGATGAATGACAGTTTAAAAAAAGAATTTCAGCTCATTTGGCGAGAGCACAACATTTGCGGTGCAATATTGTCCAACAGTTGTGTTGTTTTAAGACTGACCCTTTTCGGCATTTTTATGAGCTGCTCAGTGCTCCTTTGATGCACTCTTATTGCAGCATTCTTTGCTCCGACGTTATATTATTCGTTATGAGTGTGCTCTTTTGAATATATATATATATATATATATATATATATATATATATATATATATATATATATATATATATACAAATTATGCTTCTCTAAAACTGCATCATTGCTTTTATTGCTTTCACAATGACCCAGAAATTGTCATCATTTTACTGTCTATGTAGACACGCATGCCTAATAAAAGAAATCCTCCACTTTAGAGGCAAGTAAAACGGAGTTAACTCTCTGGTCGCATCTGAAGTTTTATTGCCTCATTTAGTCGTCAAGAAGGAATGTCATTCTCGTGTGAATGGCGCTCGTTTTGGATTGTGCGTTTATTTGGCTGTGTTGCGTTTATATGATGCCAGTGAGAGTGGGGAATTGGCTCTTAGACATTGGTATACCTCACTAATTGATGCTTTCCTCCCTGCTTATAGGAGATGGTTCAGTTGCCTCTTTTATTTCGGTTTTTCTCAGTCTCACTCCCACAAAAAGTTACTGACGGAGGTTGACGATTTATGTTAACGATGCATGATATCAGATTATCCCGGATAAACTCTCGCGTCTGGAAACGATCTCATCTAAGCAGTAGTGTGGAAGCATAAAGCGCGAGTTCTTCACCTCCATTTTTTGTCGATGAAAACTATGGATTTTGTGAAGAAACATTGGAACAGCTTGTTGCATTGGTGTTTTCTGTGTTTCCTTTTCTGTCGTTCTTCTTCTTGAATGCGTTATGTAGGTATTATTTAGTCTTTTCGCACGTCGTTCCTCCTCCCCCTCCCTCCCCCACCCTTCGTGGAAACTTCATGAAGCTGAAATCAAAGATCTTATATTGATCTCACCTTCACAACCTGCAAAAATTCGCGACCTAGTTAATGCATTGAAGTGTTATATGCTATGTAGAATGCGCTTCATCAATTCACTGTCACTTCCAGGTCAGGTGAATGGTGAAGATGTGGTTCGAGGAACGCAGCTGGTCTAACCTCAAGATGTCATCGCTGATTGTGGAAGAGTGGAGAGATTTGTGGTCGCTCAAGATCGACGTTATTGTCGCATCGCTTGCTTATGTTTTCGCCACAACGAACTTCCTCAACTTGCCAAGACTTATACTCGAGAATGGAGGCCGTAAGTTTTGATATATTCCTTTCAAAAAAAGAAGTGGAATATCTTTGTTGCGGCTTCAAAAATTTCTGAGAGTTAGCATGTGGATATAATATTTATCACTTAGAAATGTTGGGCTCTCCATCACTGAAAGCCGTACTAATAACTTACATCTTCTGCCTTTTATATGCAAATTTCTTGTCTACTGTGTATTTATTTCTGTACCAATTTGTAGGCCAAAAGTAGCATCTCTAAAATTCGACTGAGCTGTTGACTTTTTTAAACTAATTTTTTCTACGTTGTGATTAACGTTCATGAACGAATGATTTCAATTTTATTTCTTAAAATAATATTCGAAAACTTTTGCATGAAGCTTTATAAAGTTAGAATAATTGATTTTTTCGCGCTCATATTTGAAATTTTCAGTTGCATTTGTTGCTGCCTATGGGATTTCAATATCAGTTTGTGTTCTGCCAATTATAATTATGGAATTGTCAGTCGGGCAATTAACCGGACGTGCCCCTATTCAAGCTTTCCATAATATTTGCCCGATATTCAAAGGTTTACTGCTTGTTTATCTCCTCGAGTTATTAATCTAATAAATTTCTGTTAGGAAATATCGGCGCATATTTTTGTTTTCAACATATGACATCAAAGTTCGGAAAATTTGGGCTTCGTTGCAAAGGAAGTTGGATTGAATTTTTCCGACTCAAATCGTGTGGCGTTCATTCGTAAAGTATAATGGTGTATGTTGGGATTTGTTTAGATTTCGCTAGTATTGACGGATTTAAATACAGAATATTTCTTATGATATCATTGATTGGAACTGCATTTGAAATTTGTGATTTGATGAAAGGCGCGCTGGAATCGAGTTGAACGAGAAGGAACCAGATGGTTGTTGGCCCGAAATGAAAATGATACCTCCAATACCCCTATGTTCGGTGCCCATCACCTCCAATGTTGTACAAATAAAAATATTCTCTTTTAGTATGCCGCTCTATAGGTTCATGGAGGAGCTAATACATGGATGTGAGACGACTACATACTGCGCCCATAGCGTTTCCTGCCTTTAGGTCCGCTAAATTCTGATTTTTCATCAACAACTCTTTCAGATAGGTGACGGACAGTCATTTTCAGAATTTCCTTGTGAACTAAACTAAGCAACACTATCGTTTCAGGAGTCGGCTTGGCACAGATCATATTTTCACTCTTTGTTATGGCTCATATGGCCCGTTATTTGGGCTGGCTTATGCTTTATCTGTTCCATCTCTTCTGGGCTGTTTTGGCTGGTCGACCAGGTTTATCTCTCATACCACATTGTTGATCTTGAAATCTCTTTCTTAAAACCTAAAAAAGCAAATGATAAATGACCAGCAAGCTTTCTGCACCATATTGTAAAAGATTTCATCGGCTTTGAGAAACTTTAAAGGATTTTCTCTCTGTTACTGAAACTTTCATTTTTAGTATTTTCGAAATTTTTATTGTGAACACTTACCTATTTAAAAAAATACTTTCCTTTTCCGGTTCTTTTTTGGTACCTGTTTGTTCCGAGACAAATCAAATAATATTGCTCATAGCTTTTATGTCTCAGATATTTTGAGGGACAAAAGGTAGTTCCTTGAATGGTGGAGATACTTTCCAAATCTGTCTTTTAAACTATTTGATTTTGAATATTCGAGGAAACATCGGTGCAGTTATGTGAATTTCAAAACTGTAAAACCAGCACACTGTAGAAAAGGTGCAAATTTTTCTATAGAAAAGGAGATTAATTGTATTTCAATATATTGCAGTTAATGAGCAATCGTCTAAAGCAACCACTTGGTGTAAGTATATTGCGCAGTCTATTTATTGAACGTGATTATTTCTTTCGATGCAGCCTTTCATTTATAATTACAAAAGAATATCTGCCTAATTTCCTCATCTGATATTATTTCATTTAATTCGTCCGCTTATTTATGAACAAGCAAGTGCATTGCAAAAATATCTCCGCCTGCTGAAACATCATATCTTGATAGACGATAATTAGAAAAACTGGAATGCAGGAAGTTTTTCAGGATTGGTATTATTATTGATTAAATAGTTGACTCAAAATAAATTAATTAGCGTTGTTAATTCCAGATAGATGAAGTCAGATTAGCTGCTCATCGTTTCCGCTTTAATTCTGTAGGTACTCCTATTTAACTCGGTCATATACCAATGGCATTTCTTCCCGAGACATTCCTCGAATATGCTGTCAAGTCAATTTAATTTCAGGATTACCATGGTTGAATTGCAAGAATTTTCCGGAATTGCAAACGATTCCATGCCGAGAGGCTGGTTCCCTCGCTAATTTCACACATGACGCCACCACCAAATTGAGCACTATAAGTTCGCAATCATCGCTTGTCCAATTCATGACGTCAGTTTTTATAATATCGCATATCCGAAAAATTTTTTCTCAAGAATTTACAAAAAATATTTCATTCTTTTCAAGACATAGCGGCTCTTTTTCAACAATTATGTCCTACTTGAAAATTCTGCTTGAAATTATTTGTGGAATTTTTTTGTTTGCTTTATTTCAGAAATAATCCAAATTTGCTTTGAAATAAATACAAAAATTGTTTTTTTTTTGTATCGATGAGAGGAGATTCTAGTAATCATTAGCAACGTTTTCATTCTCATGGCTACAGAAAAAGGCGTTTATTTTTTATTACTTTTCAATTTGAATAGTGCAATAGTGTCTAGAAGTTCTACAACTCCATTAAAGCAGCATAGTAACTGCTAGAGCAGGGGGACTTACTTTAATGAAATTCATAGTTTCAGGGCATTGGAAAGGCCCTCAGGAAGTATTGCGGAAATAGGAGAGTTTCAAATATATATACTCTCTGCGGTGGCAGCGGTGTGGATTCTTGTTTTTCTCGCAATTTGCTTCGGTGTTCGATGGCTTGGGAAGGTATTACTTTGCTCTTTCATGGCATTTACATAACTACATGTCATTACATTTCATTCCTTTCGTCTCAGTGATTTTGCCGTGAAATTTTATTTAGCGCTGCATTTAACGCTATTGTAATTAAGGTGTGAAAACATGGGAGTTTGAATTTCATTGCCACAAGCAAGTTTCGTTGCCATTGAAGCGACATTAAAATATGAGAGGCATCATTTTTATTTGTTTTCCAGGTTTTTATTTCAAGTATTTCAGGTTTTTCAGACAGTAAAAACAGGTGTTATTGTTTCCCTGAAATCCACCATGTATTTGTCAATCAAACAAATATTGTACTCTTTATCAAATGAGCCTTAGTGAAACCTTCACAAAATTCCATAAATATTGGCACATCAGCTGACTACTTCTGCAAATAATCGTTGACGCATTCAGTCAGCAATTTTCGGCAATGACCATTTTCTGACTAGCTTGCGTTCATTGTTGTCGTACCGGAAGTGATTCGTTTGTCTTTGCTTTTAGAACTAATAGAGCATGGAGTATGTCCTTGAACGACCAATAGACTACTGCTTTATTGAATAGATCGGGTGTTTTGCTCGGGGATCGAATATTCATTCAGGGAACCGATTCTGTTTTGCTGAAGTATTGAATAGGTGCAGTGAACCATTAACACGACTCTATAAGATCTTCTTTCTGTTTGTTTTGCAGTATGATATTTTTCAATACTGATAACTAAACTTAAATGAGAAAGAAGTTATCTCTTTAAAAGAGGATGAAGACGCTAATTACAATGTTTTTTCACTTATTATCTATAATTTTTAGCCCAGTTTTAAATATTTTGCAATTTAAGGTTACTCATTTCACATTTATCTCGCCGGTTGTTATGCTTTCACTACTTTTGGTGAGAGCGTTAACATTAAACGGGCTTGTTGCGATTCTACAGAAATTCTACTATGCCACAGATTGGCAGAGGATGGCAGATTATATGGTTCGTTTATATTCAACTATTGAATATTGAAAATTACGAAAAATTGTAGTAGTCTAAAAATTGACTGAATCAGTGATGCGCTTGATTGTTATCTAGAGAGTTCCATTCAATTGCCATTCTCGTTCCCCGTTTAAAAAAATGCGTGCTATTTACTATTCATGTGGATTTCATTAAGCATTTCTAACATTGGTAGTAAATTGTCACTTTACTTTTTAATTGATGCAAGCTGTTTTTGGCTTTGAGTTATTATTTTATCATCCACTCAAAAATTTTTAAATTTTTATGTTGAATTTTCATTAGAAAACCTCAACTTGCGTAAGTAGATCGCGCCGATTGCTAAGATAGCACATTGAAAGTTTGCTTCATTCAGCAGTGCTATATATATTAGCTACAGATTAAATTACTGATTACTTTATGTCTCGGGAGTGAAAAATGAATATTGCTTGGCTTATGATTTCAGATTTGGAAGACAGCAGCCGAACAAGCCATTCTCGCTAGCGGTATCGGATTTGGTGCGTTCATCACAATTGGCTCCTATAATAAACGATCGAATAATCTTGTTGGGTGAGTTCTTACCTTTTAAAATTTCGTTTTCCTAATGAATTTTTCTTTGCGCCGATAGTCGCTGAGTTTAGCCATGCGTAAATACAGGAACGTACAATTTTACGCATGTATTTTATATGTACCTTGACTTCTTAATGTCTCTTGAAGCTGACCCATAGAGCTGAGTCCAAATACCTTTTTCACACCTTTGTTTGCTTGCCTCTATTTTTTGAAATTTGTCGTTAATTTTGGCTTTTCGATATTTTTGCTGATCTTCTTATGTCTGCTTGAATGATCTATTGGTGCTCTTAATCGAGTTCAATGCAATGTGGAATGAGGGTTTCGGCTGGGGGGTGGCAGGAGCTAGCAGCCAGGGAATACGTTAGGGAGACGATCTTTTTCTATACTGAACTAAAATTTTTCGATATAAAACTTTCCAGTAATATTGACTGGAACAGCAATAAATCCTCAGGTTACATTACATTCTAAGCACATTTTGCAGCACATTAATATTATCATTTCATATAGGAAAATGAGAAATGAGTCGCTATTACAAGCGCTGGCTTAATTCTTTGTTTTATGACATATATCCTCTGAATATATTTAACAATTTCTATTCTAGTGATACGTTTATCATTTTATTCGGTCATGCGATATTGACATTGATGCAAGTGTTAACGATCATTGGATTTGTCGGTCATATCAGCTCACGTACTGGAATTCAACCGATTGAACTTCTCGATAAAGGTGAAGTTGTAAAAATTGAGCTTGAATTTAATCAGCAAGTTGTGTGCTTTAATATGCCTTGTTGTTGCTTTGTTTTATGTCACATCTCATAAAAACCTTTTGAATAGTTCCACATTAATGAGAAAACATTTTCTCCATTTCATTCAAAGTTCAATTAATATTTTCAGGAGAAGCACAAATGTGGCACATCCTTGCTTATATGTCCTACGTGCCAGATACTCGAATTTGGACTGGCATCATTCTCTTTATGTGTATATTCGTTCTACTCAATATTTTCGTAAGCCACCTTAAATTTTCTATAGGATACTTCGATGCATGTTCTATTTACTTATTCGATTTTAGCACCAGCATAACGGAACTCATTTTAGCACCTGAGCATGTGCATAACGGATCTCTAATAGGTGGAAATCGAACGAGACAGCTGTTGATAATTCAGCATAATGTGCATAATTTTTTTATGACTTTCATATAGGAAGAGGCTGATATCGTTGATGTAGCATCCATGAGATATGATAAGCTGAACAATGACAACGTTCAGTAATAAGTATTCATTTCAGGAGTGCACTATAAGCATCCTAGATGAAAGCATGTTGGTCATGGGATTGAAAATGAAACTTCTTACGAATAGCGGAAGTGGGTGACTTGCAGAAACCATGAAGTTTCCATTTTCGAGTTTCTTGGAATGGGCAGAATGAGAAACGATTGAATGAAGCTTGCTTAAAATTACAGGTTTATACAACGCTGAAATGCACAAAAAGAAATCGATAGTCAACAGAGATTGGCACATATTTATAAAGATATATCTCTTTAATGAGCCTATTTTATTGCATACCTTTGCGTTATAATATAACGTTTTGACGTTATATTGAAGTTGTTTTACACTCTGGATGAAAGTGACATCATTTATTTTTTAGTACTTGTTGTCGTTGAACGTTCTCGCTGCAATGGAAGATGCGTTTGGTGAGAAATGGTCGAGATGCTTTCCACGATTTTGCCTTGCGATCTTTGTTTGCATTCTTGGCTGCGCCATTGGCCTTTATTTCGCTACGCAGGTTCGATTTGGGCAATTTTGTCCAATGATATCATTTTTATCTGTTATATTTCTTACATGTTTTTTTGTAATTATATGTGAAATATTTGTGCTAAGTCTTGCTTAGCATTTAAGACTACTTTACTTTCTGCAAAGCATCAGCTGTCAAATTTCTTTTTAGCTGTATTAAATTATATTTCAGGGAGGTCTTTATGCTTATGAGCTCGCTGGTGGCTATATGAAATACGTAACGTTGTGGGCGATTTTATTTTTCGAACTTATCGCAATCGGATGGTTTTACTGTAGGTTTTCGTGAATATTTTTAATCTTGTGATATCTTCAGTTGAAGATCGAACTATAATGTACTGTTATTTAGGTATACACAGAGCACAGAGCCAAAGACATTTTAGTCGTAGAATTCCTGATCGACGAGGTCTTCGATGCTAGGGTAGTTTGAACATGAGAGTTGGATTTCTGCTTCCGGACCAGCTGATAATTGGATTCCTTCATAATACAATCGAATTATCAGACATTTTGTAGCAATTTTACTCCATAATGGTAGTGCCAGCCGTGGTTCATAGAACCAACCTAAGAGGTGCAAACAGTAGATTTATAGTTGAATTTTTGTCTGCGAAACTTTTTGTTAAGTAGTTTTTAAAAAGAATTCACAAAGAGTTCATAAAATGACTACATTTTCGATGACTTTGTTCGTTGTTTTAGGTGCCCACAGACTTGGCAAAGATCTTCATACAATGCTGTCGAAAGCATGTTGCTGGTGTTTTGGTCACTTTTTGCTTTTCTTCACATACCTCCTCCCTATTGTTCCTGCTGTAAGTATTTCATGTAGCCTATATAATATTATTCTCTTCCTGTCTTTTATGAGAAATAATTTCAAATTTTATAACTAAGTGTAATATTTGTAAACGTAATTTTTCTCCTTATATTTTTGTAGCCAGCCAGTTAGGATTCGAGTGTGGTAGGCTAATTGAAAAGCATACTTTTAAATTCCTTTAGTGGGTTTGAACATTGCTTCTGCTTCGTGCAAATTTTGTTATTTTGTCAACATAGTTGTCGAATTTTTTGTGCATATTTTTTGACGACATTAGCGGTCTCGATATAGGCATCGGCTATGTTTCGCCTCAACCAGCCAAGAAAGTTATCCTTGAGATGAAGGATAGTTAAAACGTTGAAATCAAAGTTTGACATAGGGAACTGTACAGTGCTTTGAAAACTTGGTGATGTCCACATTGTCTCTTATATGGATATTATTTTTGTAGGCAATTGCCGCATTCAACCTGATGTCATACAATTATTCAATTTATTCATCGGGTGTGCATGAGTGGAGATATTCAGAGGTGGTTGGGTGGGTGATTGCGCTCATCCCTCTCATCCCTATTCCACTCCTTATGCAGTACACCATATGCAGGACATGTGTCAAAGGTCCGGGTGTTACAAAGTGGCAGGTATGCATCTTTCCTATTTTCTTTTATACTTTTTAATTGTTTTTTCAATATCCATAAGTCACTTCAATATCGGTATTCCGAATAATTTTATGCAAACGGTTGAATATAAGAGCACATTTCATAGACAAACTATCGCACCAGTTCCTAGAATAGAGAAAAAAGTTGAAAGATTTTAATGAAAAAGAGTTTGATTAGTTCGACTCTAATGTAATTTCACAACTATCCATGTGTGCAACATAAGGATTTGCTTTCTTATACACAAATCCGCAATGCATTCATCGAATTTCATTACTAAAATGTTTTTAAAAGGCTTACAGTAGATGGTTTTTTTCTGCTATCATTCCAGTACAAATATTAGCTACTGTGCACATAAACTCGTAGAGGGAACTTCTTAATCTAGAAAAGCTTAGGTAACGTTGAATATCATACAAGTAAGCTGATAAGCTGTTAAGCTAGAGTAAGTTAGAAGTTCCTTTTTTAGTGCGCTATAGAGAAAGTTTCAGAAGTTGAAGAATACGTTATCGTCGCCATTGCGTTATGAGGTGGTGAAATCATCACCGACGAATGTTCCTCGTTATGCAAGCACAGCGCCTGGTTATGTATTATTACCGCAGGCTCCACTCGCTGAGCCGGAAACATATAACGATGTATGTTTGAAATATGAAATTAAACAGGAAAAGAAACAAATTCTCGAATATGAAGGAGAAATTAATGACACTATCGTATTTTATGCTGACTTTACAGCGATTTGTTCATAATGACCTTGCTAGTTGCATATAATTTTATGATTTTGATATAAGAAACTCTCATGTGGTGCATTGATCATCCAATATTTTATGCCGTTATATAAGTGAACTGATTGAATTAGTGGAATTAGGAATTGACGTCTGCATTAATTAGAATTATTGGAGGGGACTAAAACACCAGAAAACAGTATACATTTATTCAGTGTTTTATTTATCTTTCTTTCAAAATATATAGTCCGGATAAAGATTGAATCCTCATAATTTTCAGAGTCGAAATTAATCACTATGCGAAACGTCGAGTAAACTTCTCCGAACTGCCAAAGCGTGATTCGTTTATTTGCTATATGATCAGAGTAATGCTTCAAAATACTCACTAAACGATAGTGTGCTCTGCCTTCCTCACTTTTCATCTATACGATTATTTCATTTGAGTTTCTTTTGTGTGACACTGTTATAATTAGTTGTTCATCCTGGAGTAGTTGCTTTCAATTCCAGGAAATGTTGGATAATTTCTTCATTAATACGTCAGATTCTTTGTAGATAGCGTACAGTGCAAGAATTAAATATCATTGTCTACTTTTTTTTTTTTTTTGATTGTTCGAAAATTTGCAAAGAAAACGTTTGGGAAGGGAAGTTTATTCTCAGGATAACGCATTAAAATATACGGCCAGTTTTCGTTACGAAATGAATTTATTCCAGTGATTTGCCTATACTTTCCGTTGCGCGTTTTTCAATCAAGTCCTCCTAATTCATGCCCCACTTAAAACAACATGATTCGGGCATTTGTTTATATAATGTACAAAAAACATCATGCGTTATTTTGTGTTTTCCCATTTTTCTTCTCTCATTTTGTCACTTCGCTGGCGATAGTTTCATTTTTATGTCATTCTTTTGCAAATTTGAATGCCAAATTTTATGCAAATTTCTCTTCTATTCCGATGAGGGAACATCACCTCCTATAAACTAGCACCAATGTTACGAAGTTGAGCTGTTTTTCGCTTCTCTTCTATTCAACGTTTTCATTTTTTTTTTTGTGTTGATAGTAAACGAGAAATCATGACAAATTGTTTCTTGCAGAATTATATAATTTTGAATCTTAATCCATTTCCATATAGTGGCTATTGATTTATTGATTTAATTCAAGTTGATCAACCACACCAGCTATTCTCTGAAATTTTGATTTCCAATTCAAATGTAATAGAGATATGATATGAATTGCTGCGGACGTAATTTGCCAATTTTTGCGAAATTTATTGAATGCCTTTACGAATGATTTATTAATGACGACGGTGATTTAAAGCATACAACGATATCACTGTTTTGCATTGTGTTGTTGAGGCAAATTATGAGGTGAATCTTATTTGCTAAAAAATCGAGAGTAGAAATGCGAATGGAACAAATTCACCCCAATCGTTGGCGAATGGGAGGGTCGTCAAGTGAATCAGATATTCAGGCAAGTAAGAGTTTTTTTTAATAGCGAAGGTGGAAGCGGATCACAATTCGCATTCAGTAAAATGGTATGTTCATCGATACTTAAAAAATTTCATGAATGACCATCTATACTTAGTGCACGTATGAATTTAATGGGATATTACGAAAATCATGGCCGAATTTTGAGCTTCGGTCTATTGCTTCTTTACAAACTTCAGAACTTTGCTTTTTCGTTCTAAAAAAAGTAAACTTTTTCTGTTTATTTATATTCCAACAAAAAAAAATCGGCAAATGTATATTAATGTGAAGGCGAAATTGCAGTGTTTTTCAAGATTTCGATTGAATAAAATTTGCATCATATTAATTGCAAATATTATAAGCTGAATATGATTGCTTTTGCATTGTAAAACTTTCTTCTCATTTCCTTTCTGGTGTGTTTATCGAAACAATTGGTTTTTTGAGGCTGTTTTGTGATTTTGTTGCTCTTGAAAATTTCTGGTTGACTTAAGATTGTCTTAAGAATTTATTGTTCTTATGTCATCATGAATTTTTACTACGTGAGCATTTCGATAACGTATATGAAAAGAAAATTGTCAACGTTTTGCGTGAGATGTCATTGAATTCAGCTCGAGGTTATTATTTTAAACATGTTGCTAAATATTGTAGTGTTTGTCGAATTGGCTGGTGTCTTATGCGTATTCGCTCAAAAGGCTTTGAAAAAATTTGGTGGATCAGAGTGAGGCGGTTGCGCGACTTGCTCATTTCTTCGCGTATATAGTGAATCATCGGGGTTGAAGTTCTTGTAGTTGCCTTTCTCGTTATGAGATGCAGTTTTCGTTTGGATCTTCCTCAAGCAACAACGTTTTTCAAAATGTCATCTTTTTTTTGTTTTCATTTTAGGTTGTTCCCGCTTTCAAACCCTTTTTTTTACTCGTGAGCCGTCGGTATTAACATTGATTATGAGTCAATTATCATTTATGTTTTCCTAATCAATAAAAAAATTTTTTAATATTTGACCATTTCGCATTGAACACTCGCCAGAAGTTCTTCATCCATTTCATCGTTCTGAGCGTACTCTGTTTCCTCGAGTACGTTTTTTCGAGAGTGAGGGGAGTTTTCAGAAGAAAATGCGTTATATCAATTCGGAAGGTTGTTGGTGTGAGCGACAGAAAACCGATCTAAACGCCGAATATCAACCATGAGCCTATACATTTAGTTAATATCAACGTGAATTGCATCTAAGATGTTGCGTATTGAAACGGTCGCAGAAGCAAGAATCTTCAAAAGATTGTTTACCTTCAAATGGGTGTTTAATTATTTATTCATTAGTTTATTATTTATATATCAAGTGGGAAACATAGAGAAAATATCCAAAAATAAATTTTAAAAAAGCGAGACGTTCGCAATGCTTCAATTCGGACGAATAGAGTAGCGACATAAATGCAGATCTAAACAACCAGCCAAAATATTAATGATGAAGGAGTGGATGCATTAACCATATCGGTGGGAAGCACATTCTGGGATGCTCCAGCACGGAAATGGAAACAGCGCGGATCATTGTTTCCGCTGCAACATTTTTTTGACCAACTTTTCTCTCGTCGACTGCTAAAAGGGACAAATTGAAATAACTTTGGCAGCGGGATGTCAGAAATCTGCACGTAATTTCACAGCAAAGAATAAAGTTAAAGTTAAGCCTAGACTATTCTAATGAATTGAAGGCAATAATTTTTAGCCTGATAGTGTAGTTTAGGTAATACGGGCTATAGTAGACTTTGCGAAAAGTAATAAAGGTGAAACGTTTTTGAGCATTTTTCAGATATCGAATACCGGAAACAATCTGATATTTAATAGCCTCAACTTTCACTCAGACGTTTCTTGGATTTACTACTTTCAAACGTTTGGAGATTTGAGTTGCTGTCGGCGTTAATAGACATTGTAAGTGATGTCAAGGGAATATTTTTCTGAAGAATTGAAAACTTCAGTTTGCGGATAAACTCTCACTAAACTTTAATTCTTCCGCCGTGAATTAAGTATGCTTGTGTTTCTCAGTTTTTCGAATTTATTACGTTTATATGAAAGGCTTGGCAAGTTAATTACTAATGTCAATATGTCAAGGCAACATTTTAGTTCATATTTTTGAAGAAAACACTTAGATATATCGATACAAATTTTATTAGAGAAAAATTTCAGTGCCTTCGAATTCTCTGTGATAAAACTTCAACTGCGCTGATAAATGTATCACAACAGTTGGGATAATAGTTTGCATTATTTGAATGATATTTATTCAATGATTATTCTCACAACTTTATTATTGGCCAGTCAATGTTTGACATTCTACTGTTCGAAATGCAATTTTCACTCTCAGCCATATAAGGTGAACAATTTTAAACGCTAATTCTAAATTTCACTCACTAAGAACCAATTTTCAAAAATTCTCCTCTAGCATAATTTACCATTCATTTACATTAAAGCCTGCTGTATGCACATAACGTTTAACTTCTCCATTTATTTTACGCCACTGAATATGGAACCACCCTCTACCAGAAAAAAAAGTTTCCAGGCATTTGAAGCACGAAATTTTTTCTGTAGAATTGGAGAGAAAACACTTCTGAGATGTAAACAAAGAAGTAATAAGAAACTTTATATCATCTGACTGGAAAATTATGTAGCAAACATGAGTTATATTTTGCAATCAAACCTCAATTATAAGTCGATGTTGGATAAACTCATTATTTAATTCGTTGATTGGAGATGAAACGAGAGAAGGAAGAAGAAATTGAAATGTTTACAGGACATAAGTTAGCAATTAAGACGAATTGAGCAATTTTCTCCACTTCACTCAATCAAAGCTCGTTTGCGGTTTTCTTCGCCCACTACAGAATACCACAGTGAAGCCATTAGAGAGGAATGTGTGTTGGTGGGATTGATAGGAAGTGATGGGAATGTGACTGTCTTCTAGTTCTTCGTTGATAGCCAATCATTGCATTCGTTTAATTCCAGGTCTCCTCACTGATGGGATTTGTTTAATCCCCGATCGAATGAGAAAATTACGGTAAGCATATGAACATTTCACCATGTTTCGCACATTGTAAATGTGATATGTGGGAGGCAGTGATAATTTAAAATTCATGGAATTGAATAAAAAAGGAGATGTCTAATGCACGAGGATAAAAATAAGGTACTTTCTTGTCGGCCATCAGTTCTAGAATAGAGGCAGACATTTTCTGTACCCGGTAAAATATCCCCACGGACGAGCCTAGGTCTATCTTTCAATCGAACTCATAGCTAGCTGCCCGATTACGACAAGCAGTCCCATGTAGCCGACTTTGAAATAAAATAATTGCTGAAATTTTTGAGAATTTGAAGTCAGTGCGAAATTATTAGGATACACAAATAAACGCAAACTTTCTCCTCTTCCTTTTCTTCAAGGAGGGTGGAAAACATGGCACATCTCCTCAAAAGACCATAAATATCCCTTGTTCCTTTTAGCAGTGATGTATGCACTCTATTCAATAATCGTTATGGACAATATACATTACTATTACGATGTTCTTCAGGTAAAGAGAGATGAGACACCTACTTGCGATACGTTTTCAGTTATATGGGGTCTAACAGTAACCCTTAAAAAAAAATAAAAACTTTATGTAGTAGAAGTCGATCAAACGCGAATATATTTTAGGGTCTAGAAGCAGAACATATTGTCGTTGGTGTCATAAATTTTATGCTGATTCTTACAGCGATTGTTCCATATACGATCATATTGATAGTAACGTTTTTTCTTTTATTCAAAAAAGAAAGTGATAAAAGTTACAAATTTTCGAAAAGTGGTGAGAGTTATAACTTTCAAATACCTATTCATAACTTTTAAAAGTTATGAGTGGGTATTTCTTCTTCTTATATCAGGAAAAATCGGAATAAAGAGCACAAAAATTCGAGAGTGCCATAGGTTTATTATACATTATGTATGAGTACCAAAGCCGTGGGTGGATACTGTATCATACATAATAATACTGTATAATATATAACAATCTACGGATCATAATGTGCTCAACTTGTCACTTAGGCAGCTACTACTATCGCTCCTCTTCCACTCACTTTTACAGAGTTTTGCATAAGTATATTATGGCGAATGTGGAGACTAATCATTCAACTTTTTTCGCATTTCTTCCTACCGTAACTGTTGTCTATCGCATCAGCAATCTTATCGAATAAATAGACAACATTTTATTCTTTGCTACTGCAATATTCCCTCAACGTATTGAGGGAATATTGCGTTTGATCGACTAAAAATATATTCGCGTTTGATCGACTTCTACTACATAAAGTTTTTATTTTTTTTTTAAGGGTTACTGTTAGACCCCATATAACTGAAAACGTATCGCAAGTAGGTGTCTCATCTCTCTTTACCTGAAGAACATCGTAATAGTAATGTATATTGTCCATAACGATTATTGAATAGAGTGCATACATCACTGCTAAAAGGAACAAGGGATATTTATGGTCTTTTGAGGAGATGTGCCATGTTTTCCACCCTCCTTGAAGAAAAGGAAGAGGAGAAAGTTTGCGTTTATTTGTGTATCCTAATAATTTCGCACTGACTTCAAATTCTCAAAAATTTCAGCAATTATTTTATTTCAAAGTCGGCTACATGGGACTGCTTGTCGTAATCGGGCAGCTAGCTATGAGTTCGATTGAAAGATAGACCTAGGCTCGTCCGTGGGGATATTTTACCGGGTACAGAAAATGTCTGCCTCTATTCTAGAACTGATGGCCGACAAGAAAGTACCTTATTTTTATCCTCGTGCATTAGACATCTCCTTTTTTATTCAATTCCATGAATTTTAAATTATCACTGCCTCCCACATATCACATTTACAATGTGCGAAACATGGTGAAATGTTCATATGCTTACCGTAATTTTCTCATTCGATCGGGGATTAAACAAATCCCATCAGTGAGGAGACCTGGAATTAAACGAATGCAATGATTGGCTATCAACGAAGAACTAGAAGACAGTCACATTCCCATCACTTCCTATCAATCCCACCAACACACATTCCTCTCTAATGGCTTCACTGTGGTATTCTGTAGTGGGCGAAGAAAACCGCAAACGAGCTTTGATTGAGTGAAGTGGAGAAAATTGCTCAATTCGTCTTAATTGCTAACTTATGTCCTGTAAACATTTCAATTTCTTCTTCCTTCTCTCGTTTCATCTCCAATCAACGAATTAAATAATGAGTTTATCCAACATCGACTTATAATTGAGGTTTGATTGCAAAATATAACTCATGTTTGCTACATAATTTTCCAGTCAGATGATATAAAGTTTCTTATTACTTCTTTGTTTACATCTCAGAAGTGTTTTCTCTCCAATTCTACAGAAAAAATTTCGTGCTTCAAATGCCTGGAAACTTTTTTTTCTGGTAGAGGGTGGTTCCATATTCAGTGGCGTAAAATAAATGGAGAAGTTAAACGTTATGTGCATACAGCAGGCTTTAATGTAAATGAATGGTAAATTATGCTAGAGGAGAATTTTTGAAAATTGGTTCTTAGTGAGTGAAATTTAGAATTAGCGTTTAAAATTGTTCACCTTATATGGCTGAGAGTGAAAATTGCATTTCGAACAGTAGAATGTCAAACATTGACTGGCCAATAATAAAGTTGTGAGAATAATCATTGAATAAATATCATTCAAATAATGCAAACTATTATCCCAACTGTTGTGATACATTTATCAGCGCAGTTGAAGTTTTATCACAGAGAATTCGAAGGCTCTGAAATTTTTCTCTAATAAAATTTGTATCGATATATCTAACTAAATATGAACGTAACATAAGTAGAACATTCATTAGGAATATGAACACCTGTAAGGCACAATTCATCAACATAAAAGTGTGGAGGGGGGGGGCAGGCCTATGGTGTAGATCTTTTCTTTGTTTTAGCTAGCTGACTTACATTTTTTCTTTCAGTTTCTTAGGCCATATTTTGTTATCAGTGCGATTGTTTCCCTTTAAAAGATGGTCTTCAATGGATTTTTTGATGAGTTTGATATCGGCTTCGAATAATTTTATGGACGTTTCGACAGGTTGGAACAAAATACGAAAGTGCAACGCGCGAAAAATATTAACATAGCGAATACTGAAACAGTTCTTCTTGGCTATATTCGATGGTTTTAAACGAATTGTTTGTTGAAATGCGATAGGATATTTGTTTTATTATTGTGGAATATTTTTTCAAGAAAAGGGACTGAAAAGGACTTGGGCGGCATCCACCAAAGCGGAAGAATATCGGTGTGGTTAAAAAAAGGTTTGTGAACCACGAACCAGTCGATCGGACAGGTAGCGAAAATACGCCGATTTCTGAACGAAAGAAGAAGAAGAGCCTCCTTTTTGCGGAAAGAGTGATGGAAAACGATTGAAAAAGAAGAGGAAGGAGGGCAAAAACTTGAAGCAAACGAGTAAAAGTAAAAATTTTGAAGAAATTGAAAGTGGGATTGAGCTGGGCAAATGCGTCTTTAGGGAAGGTTCCAAAATTGGCGACATTGATTGCTGTGGTAGAGTAAGGGATTAGATGGTTCACGGCTAAATGACATGTAAAAGATCATATCAACAAATTCTAGAGCAGTTATGAATATTGCTTATTTATGTGTATTACATGGAGCGTTGCACTATTTTATGGATAATACTGATATATTAATTTCGGCCAAATAAAAACGTACCATTTCTTCGAGCTCATAGCGGGAATGAAAGAGAGACATTTTTTTTTTTCAATTTGAGGTTAGTTGGATGTCTCCTTCGATGAAATGCAGCGTAATAGGAGGGGCATAAAATTTGGATGGGATAATTTATAAAAAGATTTCTATCTTTTGCGATATCTCAAAAATATAATGTTGACTGTTTAATTGAAGTGCTTTATAGCATTTCATGTGAAATTTAGATTCTTTTGAGTGTGAAATATGCTGTTGCGATGTAATTATACGAAAAAATGTAGGCAGAGGTAAAACGGTAATTAATGCTTATGAACTTTCATGAACATAGGAAGGTAATTGCAGCATTTATGAAGTATCTCTTTCCTTGGGAATTCTAAAGAGTTATTTTTTACTTGAAAGAACGTATTATGGCTTGAAAGGAGTAAGCTTGCGAGGTCGAAAATGGACAGGAGGTGGTTTTTTTATGCAGATTTTATTTATGAAGGGAATATTTAGTTATGAAGCGTTATTATGTGATCGCAAATACTCGTTATGTTGTAATGTATCGATTACATTGGCGTACAGCTAGCTAGAATCATGACGGTCTAATTGTAGATATTTCCTAGCAATAAGTATCGATGGTCTCTAGGCATGGAGCGGAGAATAGAGAATGAAGCACTTTAGCAAAGTATGGAAGAGAAATATGGAAAACTGATACTGGATTAATTCAAAGTTTATATACATCTATCCCATCGTTTTCAAATGGTAATCATTATTTTTGGGGGATGACATCCCAAGAATATTGTTCATAGGATCGCGACATTTTAGCAATTTTGAATATCAACCATTGTATAGCACAAACGAAGTAAAAGTAAAACTTGTAGTCAGAGCATTGATGCCTGAGGATAGATCTTTTTACGGCTTTCAGCGGTTGTTATGTTTGGTGTTCTTGCCTGTTCCGAACATTGAACTTTGTGTGTTGCTACGATATCTTATGTTGTTTTTATTTGTTGTTGAGAGGGATTTGTTGTTGAACTTGAGAATTGTTTTTCTTGGTCATGAGAAATAAAAGATAAAACGGTGCTTTATATTGTTTGGTCAATCTGATTATCTGTTGATTAAGGGATGAGTGAAGTTCTCTAAGAGGTCAAGGTTCATTCCAATTCTATTTGAGGAGATAAGGGTCTAATTTCATGAATTGATTTATTTAAAAAATCCAAAATGTCGGTCGTTCTCTCCCATATGTAAGGTTGAAGTTATGAAGGCTATAAAGTTGACGCAGATGAAACGAGATAAAACAAGGTTTTGTATCATCATTTAGAAATGCGTCAGAGCAACGCAAACAATTGACCAATTAACGTTTCATATTCTGCAGGAAAAAGCAGTGTGATGTGCTTTGTAGACGCCTTTGAAATGAAGGTGGTTCAGGTAGGTTAAATCTGTGTGCAACTTCCATGGAATGAAAGGTCCTTTGATTATGTTATGCCAAGACCTCTTTCAAGTATAGTGAAGAAAAAAACTGTTAGGATCGAATGATGTGGATCCGAATGCATGAATCCTATGTAGAAAACGTCTGATCCGATGCCTTTCTTCGATGTGGTCGATCTTGTTTTGTGATTTTCGTCGATCACGTTTTCCATTCGTTGATGGTTTTCACTTGAGCCTTTTAATGGGCATCGTTTCCAGACCACACACGTCGAGCGTTCGTTTATAAAGTTCTTCTAAGGAAAGCCGTTTGATATTAGAATAATTTAAATACACCTGAAGTAGATATTCGCTGATCAACGTGATCGCTATCATTGGAAGTCGTAAGTTGACGCTTGTTTGACGCCACTGCTTTCCTGAAAAATGAGATTATTGCAGTTAATCGTCATTAATCTCTAAATGGAATCTGCCTTCTGAATATACTCTACTATTGCCAATGCGAAATAAGAAAAAAATTTTCCTGAATCATAAATAGGTCTCTGTTCAATTATATAGCATTAATATTTTATAAGAAATCGAAGAGAAGCATTAGGATTGTATTGTACAGTCGATTGCAATTGAGACCGTTTATAAGGCATTTTTTCATTCAACGCAATAACGGACTTATTTGTTTTCACAGTTTGGATGATTCGAATTCACAACTAAGGAATTTCTAACTATTGGAAAAGGAAAACGCACAGTTTTATTTCATCGAAATGGAGAGGACTGGGAGCTCAACCCCCCTCGACCCCTTCTTTTCCTTTCCCCCCCCTTATGAATTACTATGTCCAAAAGTAGCTGCTGGAAATAATATCAACATTTAATTTACAATTTTTCGACAATTGCTAAGAACAATACTCTACCTTTTAGTTGATTTCCAGTTGGCGATACAATGGAGAAAAATATTGAATGATTCAAGTGAAAGTAAAAGTAATTGATAGAACCACTAAAGAACTCGGAAAATTTCTTTCGAATCGATCCGTAAAATTCTTTATCATTCGCAATATCCACATTAAAGTTTAATGATATGATAAAGCAGAGAAAGTCGACCTTCTCAGCAATATTTATGCGGCTGAAAATATTGTTGATGATTTATTTAGCAAAGTGAAATAGCGATGAGTTAAAAAATTACCAGGTTTATTATTATAAAAATTCACAGCAAACCTTTCGAACAGCTAGTTTAAAGAAATTGATTTCATTTCACTACTCATGATCGATGTTTTCAGAGTGGACATGTTGGCACTTTTAAACTGAGAATGAGGTTTGGGGTTATTTGTTTCGATGAACTGCTAGGAGCCAAGTAGGCTAATAGGCAAACGGCATTCCGTCCATATCATTCCATAAAATGTAGCAGTACCGTTGAGAGCATTTGCACTACGGTATCGCCAACGTGTTAGTTTTAAAATGAGATATCGTACTGGATTCTTCCACTCCAAGAATGTGACAATCGGTAGATAAATGTTTAAAATTCGTCGATATAACGTTAGTTGATAGACTTTTCCACGAAGCAATAAAGATGCATCATACCGGAGGGATTACCTAATGACACGATCTCTGACATTGTGTTGCTGTAAACCTAGCCTTCAAGCATTTTGACATGCAAGGCCCAAACTCTTTTAATATAGTGATTCCCTTCATGAAATTCTGGGAAATACCGACTCCTATGCTGCGTAATAGCGACGATGGAATATTTTTATTAAATTGCGTAAAAATGATTTGATTCTCGGATTGGTCGACAATTCTGTCGCTTTGTCGTTTAATTTCTCTTCGAAGATGAATGAGAAAATTGTTTTTTTATCTTAGCGCAAAATTTGAAACTTTTAATTTGAAACTAAAAAGTAGCAAGCATATTCTTTCGAATCAATGAAGCAAATTTCTCATTGTGGATGAGAATTTTAACAGATTTTATGGACTCAAATGATCTCAATTCTTGTCACCAATTTCCCGAAAAATCGGAACTTTGTGATATTCAAAAAAGGCTGAAATTTTACATGTTGTAAAGTGGTTGCATTCCTATTATGATACTGATAATGGAGCGAATATGAAGTTGCAGATAACATGCTTATGAAGGAAACAGAAAGTGGGTTATATAAAATTTGATTGCTAAAGGTTGCTGCGATTGAAATGTTTGAGGCTTATAAGAACATATTAGTGCTTGACGCGCGCTTTTGAATATTTAAAAAAACGTTTCCCGAGTGCCTTGTTTTTGGTTGCCAGAACTGTATAGCGGTGAAATTTTTTCGGCGGTGATGCTTCCTGATTTTCTTCCGCTTGCCACATCATTACAGGACCAGATGCGTTGAACTTATTCGTTTCAAGATGCAATATGCCTTCACATTAAGCGGCGAATTTGCAAACTGCGATGTCAGTCTGGATTGAAATTTAGTATCAAGCAGACCGGTGAAGCAATAAAATAAAATCACTCAACAGTAGAACACTGTGATATTTATTTCAGATGAGGAACAATTTTGAATGTTGAATCTAAAAAATCTTTTTGAAGAAATAGATCTTTTTGAAGAACAGTTTTGAAAAGATGAATCGGAAAAAAATTTTGAAGAGTTGAATCGGGAATAGAGCGCATTTGTTTGTAGGAGCCAGCCGCTGAAGATGGATTTACCATTTGACAGGAATTCCTCCAGTTGGTGTCTCATTTTGTTGCCAGCCTAAACATTGAGCCCAACAATATGCTTTAAAACTTCTAATATATCCCTAGTTATTAATAAATCGTCTAATCACTTATAAAGTGATTAGAGTTTGAGACGTTTAGAACCGATAGTTGTATGGAGCGGATTTGGTGAGGAGTTTGCATGTTTGTTTAGAAAATGAGCACAATTATTATAAGCACCAAAGTAGTCGACAAGCTGAAATAGTTCTAATCTGAAAATTCAAATTACCACATCCTATTGTTATTTTTCAAACTTACTCCACCTTACCAGCTCATCAGCTTGCTTGCACGATCCTTGATATTTCCTATGGTTTTGTAGATCAGTAAGTTCCCTTTAGTAGTTTATATGCGCAATAGCTAACATTTGTATTTCAATCATAACAAAAAAAAAACAGCCACTGTAAGCCGTTCAGATTATTCATAAAGTTCGATGAATATATTGCGGATTTTTGTATAAGAAAGCAAATTACTTATGTTGCACACAGTTGGCGAAATTACATTAGAATTGAACCAATCAAACTCTTTTTCATTAAAATCTTCCAACTATCTTCTCTATTCTAAGAACTCGTGCGATAAAGCCGCAGACAGACCTCTTATCTCGTACATATCTCATCAGGCAGTCCTAATCACCAAAAATCCACTACTAAATTGCGGACGGTTTTTGGTGCGAGTGCTAAAGATACGAGAGGTAACCCCTGAACAGTGAACTGTTCAGGGTCCCGGTGATGCCAAATGGTTTAGCAGCTATCTTGTGAAGGTTCCGAACTGCTGAATGCGTCCTTCTGGCCGATGTAGAAAAAGAGTTCCCGCAAATGGAGCTGAATGTAAAGGATCGCGAAGGCTTTTGTAGGTAAAAGAGGATGGTCCGATTGAAGAAAATAACATCGAAGTGTATCGACTTTGCAGAGTAGCATTTGGAACGATTTCTAGTCCGGTCCTACTTGCTGCAACTTTGACGAAACACTTGACCGAAAGTGGATCTTTTGAGAAATCTGTGAGTAGGCAAAATGTCATGTTGCAAGCAGAAGACTCGGAGACAGCAGTACGACTATGTCATAAAGGAAAAACAATTTTTGCAGATAACGGAATGAACGTGAGGTCATTTGTGTCCAATAACGCAGAAGTGAATGATGCTGTTCCTCCAAAAGATCGAGAAGAACTAAAAGAGACGAAGCAAGCTCTTAAGAATAATTGGCTGTTGAAGGAGAATAAACCAATATTAGGTGTAAACGACGAAAATGGTGCCGACAAAACCAAGCGGGAACTATTGAGCTTTGTGGCCTCTCACTTTGATCCTTTCGGATTACTGGCTCCGGTATTTGTCCCAGTGAAAGCATTCCTTCAACAATTATGGAAAAAGAAAAAGAAATGGGATAACTCATTGTAAGCAGAAGAGAAGTAACTAAGGGAAAGATTGGAGAAAAGCTGCAGCGATATGATAAAGGATATTCCTCGTCAGATATTCTTCCGCAGTACAAAGGAAAGATAACTTCGTTTTTTTGCCAATGTATCAACACAGCCTTCCGTCGCAGCGGTATACAGCTGTGAAGTCGTAAGTGGAGCGGTATTAACGAATTCAGTTATAAAACACGTCCACAGCCCGTGGAAGGAGCTTCTGTTTCAAGACTCGAACTGTTAGCCACCTTCATTGGAGTACGATTATTGCAGTTTCTAAAGAAACAACTTTCAATGGAGGAATAGAGAGCCATTACTGGAGCGATAGTAAATGTGTGTTGCAGTGGGTACGTTCAGATAAACAAGTGAATACGAGATTCATCGGAAACCGTTTAAAGCGAATGCGTAGTAAGGCGCAATTGTGGACGTACGTTCCATCGGATCAAAACTCAAGCCATATTATCGCAAAGGGCGTCGCTTCTGCTAAGCTTAAGGAAAATTCCTTATGGTGGCATGGGCCATCGTGGTTTAGGCAATCCGACGCAAATTGGCCGAAATGGGAGTTTTCGAATCCGCAACAGTGTATAATTGAAGCTTCGAAAGGAAGAAAAAATGAAAAAAAAAACTTATTTCCCACGCCTTTAGGATATTCTTGCTGCCCAAATTATTGACTGTTCAGCCAAGTATGCAATCGGATACTATTTCCCCGCTTTTCGCTCACAATTCTTGCTCATTGTATCGTTCACATCATTTTTATGGTTCATTACCGGTAGACGCATTTTCGCAATCGTTGGTTGATTCCTCATATTTTTCGTATGGACCATTCATTGGTTCCTAACATTCAAAATACCTTTTTTGTGTAGATCGAACCGGACGTGCAGGTCATCGTGGACGTGCAATAACCTACTTTACAGAGCGGGATATGGATGTAATCAGACCAATCGCTACCGTAACCACTCAAGCGGAATTTCCGGTGCCCTAATATACACTGAGAATGCGGAAGCTGGCTAGGTGAGTGATTTTCGGTGCAGAATTGTTTTATACAGTTCAATATTCTGTTAATTATTAATGACAATTTTCCACCGCATGCGTTGCAAACTTCTGCACAATATGAGCCGAAGTGGCTGTATATTTTGATTTTCGGCTAGGCTCATCTTTATTTCCAGTTCCAGCTTTGTAATGCTTAAAAAATCGGCCCTTTGAAAATCTATCGGTGTTTGCGTTCAGCAGATGTAATTCTTCTTAGGAGAGAATTTATTTGTGGATATGAAGTGAGGCTAGGTAACATAAGTAGAACATTCATTAGGAATATGAACACCTGTAAGGCACAATTCATCAACATAAAAGTGTGGAGGGGGGGGGGGGGCAGGCCTATGGTGTAGATCTTTTCTTTGTTTTAGCTAGCTGACTTACATTTTTTCTTTCAGTTTCTTAGGCCATATTTTGTTATCAGTGCGATTGTTTCCCTTTAAAAGATGGTCTTCAATGGATTTTTTGATGAGTTTGATATCGGCTTCGAATAATTTTATGGACGTTTCGACAGGTTGGAACAAAATACGAAAGTGCAACGCGCGAAAAATATTAACATAGCGAATACTGAAACAGTTCTTCTTGGCTATATTCGATGGTTTTAAACGAATTGTTTGTTGAAATGCGATAGGATATTTGTTTTATTATTGTGGAATATTTTTTCAAGAAAAGGGACTGAAAAGGACTTGGGCGGCATCCACCAAAGCGGAAGAATATCGGTGTGGTTAAAAAAAGGTTTGTGAACCACGAACCAGTCGATCGGACAGGTAGCGAAAATACGCCGATTTCTGAACGAAAGAAGAAGAAGAGCCTCCTTTTTGCGGAAAGAGTGATGGAAAACGATTGAAAAAGAAGAGGAAGGAGGGCAAAAACTTGAAGCAAACGAGTAAAAGTAAAAATTTTGAAGAAATTGAAAGTGGGATTGAGCTGGGCAAATGCGTCTTTAGGGAAGGTTCCAAAATTGGCGACATTGATTGCTGTGGTAGAGTAAGGGATTAGATGGTTCACGGCTAAATGACATGTAAAAGATCATATCAACAAATTCTAGAGCAGTTATGAATATTGCTTATTTATGTGTATTACATGGAGCGTTGCACTATTTTATGGATAATACTGATATATTAATTTCGGCCAAATAAAAACGTACCATTTCTTCGAGCTCATAGCGGGAATGAAAGAGAGACATTTTTTTTTTTTTCAATTTGAGGTTAGTTGGATGTCTCCTTCGATGAAATGCAGCGTAATAGGAGGGGCATAAAATTTGGATGGGATAATTTATAAAAAGATTTCTATCTTTTGCGATATCTCAAAAATATAATGTTGACTGTTTAATTGAAGTGCTTTATAGCATTTCATGTGAAATTTAGATTCTTTTGAGTGTGAAATATGCTGTTGCGATGTAATTATACGAAAAAATGTAGGCAGAGGTAAAACGGTAATTAATGCTTATGAACTTTCATGAACATAGGAAGGTAATTGCAGCATTTATGAAGTATCTCTTTCCTTGGGAATTCTAAAGAGTTATTTTTTACTTGAAAGAACGTATTATGGCTTGAAAGGAGTAAGCTTGCGAGGTCGAAAATGGACAGGAGGTGGTTTTTTTATGCAGATTTTATTTATGAAGGGAATATTTAGTTATGAAGCGTTATTATGTGATCGCAAATACTCGTTATGTTGTAATGTATCGATTACATTGGCGTACAGCTAGCTAGAATCATGACGGTCTAATTGTAGATATTTCCTAGCAATAAGTATCGATGGTCTCTAGGCATGGAGCGGAGAATAGAGAATGAAGCACTTTAGCAAAGTATGGAAGAGAAATATGGAAAACTGATACTGGATTAATTCAAAGTTTATATACATCTATCCCATCGTTTTCAAATGGTAATCATTATTTTTGGGGGATGACATCCCAAGAATATTGTTCATAGGATCGCGACATTTTAGCAATTTTGAATATCAACCATTGTATAGCACAAACGAAGTAAAAGTAAAACTTGTAGTCAGAGCATTGATGCCTGAGGATAGATCTTTTTACGGCTTTCAGCGGTTGTTATGTTTGGTGTTCTTGCCTGTTCCGAACATTGAACTTTGTGTGTTGCTACGATATCTTATGTTGTTTTTATTTGTTGTTGAGAGGGATTTGTTGTTGAACTTGAGAATTGTTTTTCTTGGTCATGAGAAATAAAAGATAAAACGGTGCTTTATATTGTTTGGTCAATCTGATTATCTGTTGATTAAGGGATGAGTGAAGTTCTCTAAGAGGTCAAGGTTCATTCCAATTCTATTTGAGGAGATAAGGGTCTAATTTCATGAATTGATTTATTTAAAAAATCCAAAATGTCGGTCGTTCTCTCCCATATGTAAGGTTGAAGTTATGAAGGCTATAAAGTTGACGCAGATGAAACGAGATAAAACAAGGTTTTGTATCATCATTTAGAAATGCGTCAGAGCAACGCAAACAATTGACCAATTAACGTTTCATATTCTGCAGGAAAAAGCAGTGTGATGTGCTTTGTAGACGCCTTTGAAATGAAGGTGGTTCAGGTAGGTTAAATCTGTGTGCAACTTCCATGGAATGAAAGGTCCTTTGATTATGTTATGCCAAGACCTCTTTCAAGTATAGTGAAGAAAAAAACTGTTAGGATCGAATGATGTGGATCCGAATGCATGAATCCTATGTAGAAAACGTCTGATCCGATGCCTTTCTTCGATGTGGTCGATCTTGTTTTGTGATTTTCGTCGATCACGTTTTCCATTCGTTGATGGTTTTCACTTGAGCCTTTTAATGGGCATCGTTTCCAGACCACACACGTCGAGCGTTCGTTTATAAAGTTCTTCTAAGGAAAGCCGTTTGATATTAGAATAATTTAAATACACCTGAAGTAGATATTCGCTGATCAACGTGATCGCTATCATTGGAAGTCGTAAGTTGACGCTTGTTTGACGCCACTGCTTTCCTGAAACATGAGATTATTGCAGTTAATCGTCATTAATCTCTAAATGGAATCTGCCTTCTGAATATACTCTACTATTGCCAATGCGAAATAAGAAAAAAATTTTCCTGAATCATAAATAGGTCTCTGTTCAATTATATCGCATTAATATTTTATAAGAAATCGAAGAGAAGCATTAGGATTGTATTGTACAGTCGATTGCAATTGAGACCGTTTATAAGGCATTTTTTCATTCAACGCAATAACGGACTTATTTGTTTTCACAGTTTGGATGATTCGAATTCACAACTAAGGAATTTCTAACTATTGGAAAAGGAAAACGCACAGTTTTATTTCATCGAAATGGAGAGGACTGGGAGCTCAACCCCCTCGACCCCTTCTTTTCCTTTCCCCCCCCTTATGAATTACTATGTCCAAAAGTAGCTGCTGGAAATAATATCAACATTTAATTTACAATTTTTCGACAATTGCTAAGAACAATACTCTACCTTTTAGTTGATTTCCAGTTGGCGATACAATGGAGAAAAATATTGAATGATTCAAGTGAAAGTAAAAGTAATTGATAGAACCACTAAAGAACTCGGAAAATTTCTTTCGAATCGATCCGTAAAATTCTTTATCATTCGCAATATCCACATTAAAGTTTAATGATATGATAAAGCAGAGAAAGTCGACCTTCTCAGCAATATTTATGCGGCTGAAAATATTGTTGATGATTTATTTAGCAAAGTGAAATAGCGATGAGTTAAAAAATTACCAGGTTTATTATTATAAAAATTCACAGCAAACCTTTCGAACAGCTAGTTTAAAGAAATTGATTTCATTTCACTACTCATGATCGATGTTTTCAGAGTGGACATGTTGGCACTTTTAAACTGAGAATGAGGTTTGGGGTTATTTGTTTCGATGAACTGCTAGGAGCCAAGTAGGCTAATAGGCAAACGGCATTCCGTCCATATCATTCCATAAAATGTAGCAGTACCGTTGAGAGCATTTGCACTACGGTATCGCCAACGTGTTAGTTTTAAAATGAGATATCGTACTGGATTCTTCCACTCCAAGAATGTGACAATCGGTAGATAAATGTTTAAAATTCGTCGATATAACGTTAGTTGATAGACTTTTCCACGAAGCAATAAAGATGCATCATACCGGAGGGATTACCTAATGACACGATCTCTGACATTGTGTTGCTGTAAACCTAGCCTTCAAGCATTTTGACATGCAAGGCCCAAACTCTTTTAATATAGTGATTCCCTTCATGAAATTCTGGGAAATACCGACTCCTATGCTGCGTAATAGCGACGATGGAATATTTTTATTAAATTGCGTAAAAATGATTTGATTCTCGGATTGGTCGACAATTCTGTCGCTTTGTCGTTTAATTTCTCTTCGAAGATGAATGAGAAAATTGTTTTTTTATCTTAGCGCAAAATTTGAAACTTTTAATTTGAAACTAAAAAGTAGCAAGCATATTCTTTCGAATCAATGAAGCAAATTTCTCATTGTGGATGAGAATTTTAACAGATTTTATGGACTCAAATGATCTCAATTCTTGTCACCAATTTCCCGAAAAATCGGAACTTTGTGATATTCAAAAAAGGCTGAAATTTTACATGTTGTAAAGTGGTTGCATTCCTATTATGATACTGATAATGGAGCGAATATGAAGTTGCAGATAACATGCTTATGAAGGAAACAGAAAGTGGGTTATATAAAATTTGATTGCTAAAGGTTGCTGCGATTGAAATGTTTGAGGCTTATAAGAACATATTAGTGCTTGACGCGCGCTTTTGAATATTTAAAAAAACGTTTCCCGAGTGCCTTGTTTTTGGTTGCCAGAACTGTATAGCGGTGAAATTTTTCGGCGGTGATGCTTCCTGATTTTCTTCCGCTTGCCACATCATTACAGGACCAGATGCGTTGAACTTATTCGTTTCAAGATGCAATATGCCTTCACATTAAGCGGCGAATTTGCAAACTGCGATGTCAGTCTGGATTGAAATTTAGTATCAAGCAGACCGGTGAAGCAATAAAATAAAATCACTCAACAGTAGAACACTGTGATATTTATTTCAGATGAGGAACAATTTTGAATGTTGAATCTAAAAAATCTTTTTGAAGAAATAGATCTTTTTGAAGAACAGTTTTGAAAAGATGAATCGGAAAAAAAATTTTGAAGAGTTGAATCGGGAATAGAGCGCATTTGTTTGTAGGAGCCAGCCGCTGAAGATGGATTTACCATTTGACAGGAATTCCTCCAGTTGGTGTCTCATTTTGTTGCCAGCCTAAACATTGAGCCCAACAATATGCTTTAAAACTTCTAATATATCCCTAGTTATTAATAAATCGTCTAATCACTTATAAAGTGATTAGAGTTTGAGACGTTTAGAACCGATAGTTGTATGGAGCGGATTTGGTGAGGAGTTTGCATGTTTGTTTAGAAAATGAGCACAATTATTATAAACACCAAAGTAGTCGACAAGCTGAAATAGTTCTAATCTGAAAATTCAAATTACCACATCCTATTGTTATTTTTCAAACTTACTCCACCTTACCAGCTCATCAGCTTGCTTGCACGATCCTTGATATTTCCTATGGTTTTGTAGATCAGTAAGTTCCCTTTAGTAGTTTATATGCGCAATAGCTAACATTTGTATTTCAATCATAACAAAAAAAAAAACAGCCACTGTAAGCCGTTCAGATTATTCATAAAGTTCGATGAATATATTGCGGATTTTTGTATAAGAAAGCAAATTACTTATGTTGCACACAGTTGGCGAAATTACATTAGAATTGAACCAATCAAACTCTTTTTCATTAAAATCTTCCAACTATCTTCTCTATTCTAAGAACTCGTGCGATAAAGCCGCAGACAGACCTCTTATCTCGTACATATCTCATCAGGCAGTCCTAATCACCAAAAATCCACTACTAAATTGCGGACGGTTTTTGGTGCGAGTGCTAAAGATACGAGAGGTAACCCCTGAACAGTGAACTGTTCAGGGTCCCGGTGATGCCAAATGGTTTAGCAGCTATCTTGTGAAGGTTCCGAACTGCTGAATGCGTCCTTCTGGCCGATGTAGAAAAAGAGTTCCCGCAAATGGAGCTGAATGTAAAGGATCGCGAAGGCTTTTGTAGGTAAAAGAGGATGGTCCGATTGAAGAAAATAACATCGAAGTGTATCGACTTTGCAGAGTAGCATTTGGAACGATTTCTAGTCCGGTCCTACTTGCTGCAACTTTGACGAAACACTTGACCGAAAGTGGATCTTTTGAGAAATCTGTGAGTAGGCAAAATGTCATGTTGCAAGCAGAAGACTCGGAGACAGCAGTACGACTATGTCATAAAGGAAAAACAATTTTTGCAGATAACGGAATGAACGTGAGGTCATTTGTGTCCAATAACGCAGAAGTGAATGATGCTGTTCCTCCAAAAGATCGAGAAGAACTAAAAGAGACGAAGCAAGCTCTTAAGAATAATTGGCTGTTGAAGGAGAATAAACCAATATTAGGTGTAAACGACGAAAATGGTGCCGACAAAACCAAGCGGGAACTATTGAGCTTTGTGGCCTCTCACTTTGATCCTTTCGGATTACTGGCTCCGGTATTTGTCCCAGTGAAAGCATTCCTTCAACAATTATGGAAAAAGAAAAAGAAATGGGATAACTCATTGTAAGCAGAAGAGAAGTAACTAAGGGAAAGATTGGAGAAAAGCTGCAGCGATATGATAAAGGATATTCTTCCGCAGTACAAAGGAAAGATAACTTCGTTTTTTTGCCAATGTATCAACACAGCCTTCCGTCGCAGCGGTATACAGCTGTGAAGTCGTAAGTGGAGCGGTATTAACGAATTCAGTTATAAAACACGTCCACAGCCCGTGGAAGGAGCTTCTGTTTCAAGACTCGAACTGTTAGCCACCTTCATTGGAGTACGATTATTGCAGTTTCTAAAGAAACAACTTTCAATGGAGGAATAGAGAGCCATTACTGGAGCGATAGTAAATGTGTGTTGCAGTGGGTACGTTCAGATAAACAAGTGAATACGAGATTCATCGGAAACCGTTTAAAGCGAATGCGTAGTAAGGCGCAATTGTGGACGTACGTTCCATCGGATCAAAACTCAAGCCATATTATCGCAAAGGGCGTCGCTTCTGCTAAGCTTAAGGAAAATTCCTTATGGTGGCATGGGCCATCGTGGTTTAGGCAATCCGACGCAAATTGGCCGAAATGGGAGTTTTCGAATCCGCAACAGTGTATAATTGAAGCTTCGAAAGGAAGAAAAAATGAAAAAAAAAACTTATTTCCCACGCCTTTAGGATATTCTTGTTGCCCAAATTATTGACTGTTCAGCCAAGTATGCAATCGGATACTATTTCCCCGCTTTTCGCTCACAATTCTTGCTCATTGTATCGTTCACATCATTTTTATGGTTCATTACCGGTAGACGCATTTTCGCAATCGTTGGTTGATTCCTCATATTTTTCGTATGGACCATTCATTGGTTCCTAACATTCAAAATACCTTTTTTGTGTAGATCGAACCGGACGTGCAGGTCATCGTGGACGTGCAATAACCTACTTTACAGAGAGGGATATGGATGTAATCAGACCAATCGCTACCGTAACCACTCAAGCGGAATTTCCGGTGCCCTAATATACACTGAGAATGCGGAAGCTGGCTAGGTGAGTGATTTTCGGTGCAGAATTGTTTTATACAGTTCAATATTCTGTTAATTATTAATGACAATTTTCCACCGCATGCGTTGCAAACTTCTGCACAATATGAGCCGAAGTGGCTGTATATTTTGATTTTCGGCTAGGCTCATCTTTATTTCCAGTTCCAGCTTTGTAATGCTTAAAAAATCGGCCCTTTGAAAATCTATCGGTGTTTGCGTTCAGCAGATGTAATTCTTCTTAGGAGAGAATTTATTTGTGGATATGAAGTGAGGCTAGGTAACATAAGTAGAACATTCATTAGGAATATGAACACCTGTAAGGCACAATTCATCAACATAAAAGTGTGGAGGGGGGGGGGCAGGCCTATGGTGTAGATCTTTTCTTTGTTTTAGCTAGCTGACTTACATTTTTTCTTTCAGTTTCTTAGGCCATATTTTGTTATCAGTGCGATTGTTTCCCTTTAAAAGATGGTCTTCAATGGATTTTTTGATGAGTTTGATATCGGCTTCGAATAATTTTATGGACGTTTCGACAGGTTGGAACAAAATACGAAAGTGCAACGCGCGAAAAATATTAACATAGCGAATACTGAAACAGTTCTTCTTGGCTATATTCGATGGTTTTAAACGAATTGTTTGTTGAAATGCGATAGGATATTTGTTTTATTATTGTGGAATATTTTTTCAAGAAAAGGGACTGAAAAGGACTTGGGCGGCATCCACCAAAGCGGAAGAATATCGGTGTGGTTAAAAAAAGGTTTGTGAACCACGAACCAGTCGATCGGACAGGTAGCGAAAATACGCCGATTTCTGAACGAAAGAAGAAGAAGAGCCTCCTTTTTGCGGAAAGAGTGATGGAAAACGATTGAAAAAGAAGAGGAAGGAGGGCAAAAACTTGAAGCAAACGAGTAAAAGTAAAAATTTTGAAGAAATTGAAAGTGGGATTGAGCTGGGCAAATGCGTCTTTAGGGAAGGTTCCAAAATTGGCGACATTGATTGCTGTGGTAGAGTAAGGGATTAGATGGTTCACGGCTAAATGACATGTAAAAGATCATATCAACAAATTCTAGAGCAGTTATGAATATTGCTTATTTATGTGTATTACATGGAGCGTTGCACTATTTTATGGATAATACTGATATATTAATTTCGGCCAAATAAAAACGTACCATTTCTTCGAGCTCATAGCGGGAATGAAAGAGAGACATTTTTTTTTTTCAATTTGAGGTTAGTTGGATGTCTCCTTCGATGAAATGCAGCGTAATAGGAGGGGCATAAAATTTGGATGGGATAATTTATAAAAAGATTTCTATCTTTTGCGATATCTCAAAAATATAATGTTGACTGTTTAATTGAAGTGCTTTATAGCATTTCATGTGAAATTTAGATTCTTTTGAGTGTGAAATATGCTGTTGCGATGTAATTATACGAAAAAATGTAGGCAGAGGTAAAACGGTAATTAATGCTTATGAACTTTCATGAACATAGGAAGGTAATTGCAGCATTTATGAAGTATCTCTTTCCTTGGGAATTCTAAAGAGTTATTTTTTACTTGAAAGAACGTATTATGGCTTGAAAGGAGTAAGCTTGCGAGGTCGAAAATGGACAGGAGGTGGTTTTTTTATGCAGATTTTATTTATGAAGGGAATATTTAGTTATGAAGCGTTATTATGTGATCGCAAATACTCGTTATGTTGTAATGTATCGATTACATTGGCGTACAGCTAGCTAGAATCATGACGGTCTAATTGTAGATATTTCCTAGCAATAAGTATCGATGGTCTCTAGGCATGGAGCGGAGAATAGAGAATGAAGCACTTTAGCAAAGTATGGAAGAGAAATATGGAAAACTGATACTGGATTAATTCAAAGTTTATATACATCTATCCCATCGTTTTCAAATGGTAATCATTATTTTTGGGGGATGACATCCCAAGAATATTGTTCATAGGATCGCGACATTTTAGCAATTTTGAATATCAACCATTGTATAGCACAAACGAAGTAAAAGTAAAACTTGTAGTCAGAGCATTGATGCCTGAGGATAGATCTTTTTACGGCTTTCAGCGGTTGTTATGTTTGGTGTTCTTGCCTGTTCCGAACATTGAACTTTGTGTGTTGCTACGATATCTTATGTTGTTTTTATTTGTTGTTGAGAGGGATTTGTTGTTGAACTTGAGAATTGTTTTTCTTGGTCATGAGAAATAAAAGATAAAACGGTGCTTTATATTGTTTGGTCAATCTGATTATCTGTTGATTAAGGGATGAGTGAAGTTCTCTAAGAGGTCAAGGTTCATTCCAATTCTATTTGAGGAGATAAGGGTCTAATTTCATGAATTGATTTATTTAAAAAATCCAAAATGTCGGTCGTTCTCTCCCATATGTAAGGTTGAAGTTATGAAGGCTATAAAGTTGACGCAGATGAAACGAGATAAAACAAGGTTTTGTATCATCATTTAGAAATGCGTCAGAGCAACGCAAACAATTGACCAATTAACGTTTCATATTCTGCAGGAAAAAGCAGTGTGATGTGCTTTGTAGACGCCTTTGAAATGAAGGTGGTTCAGGTAGGTTAAATCTGTGTGCAACTTCCATGGAATGAAAGGTCCTTTGATTATGTTATGCCAAGACCTCTTTCAAGTATAGTGAAGAAAAAAACTGTTAGGATCGAATGATGTGGATCCGAATGCATGAATCCTATGTAGAAAACGTCTGATCCGATGCCTTTCTTCGATGTGGTCGATCTTGTTTTGTGATTTTCGTCGATCACGTTTTCCATTCGTTGATGGTTTTCACTTGAGCCTTTTAATGGGCATCGTTTCCAGACCACACACGTCGAGCGTTCGTTTATAAAGTTCTTCTAAGGAAAGCCGTTTGATATTAGAATAATTTAAATACACCTGAAGTAGATATTCGCTGATCAACGTGATCGCTATCATTGGAAGTCGTAAGTTGACGCTTGTTTGACGCCACTGCTTTCCTGAAACATGAGATTATTGCAGTTAATCGTCATTAATCTCTAAATGGAATCTGCCTTCTGAATATACTCTACTATTGCCAATGCGAAATAAGAAAAAAATTTTCCTGAATCATAAATAGGTCTCTGTTCAATTATATCGCATTAATATTTTATAAGAAATCGAAGAGAAGCATTAGGATTGTATTGTACAGTCGATTGCAATTGAGACCGTTTATAAGGCATTTTTTCATTCAACGCAATAACGGACTTATTTGTTTTCACAGTTTGGATGATTCGAATTCACAACTAAGGAATTTCTAACTATTGGAAAAGGAAAACGCACAGTTTTATTTCATCGAAATGGAGAGGACTGGGAGCTCAACCCCCCTCGACCCCTTCTTTTTCTTTCCCCCCCCCCCTTATGAATTACTATGTCCAAAAGTAGCTGCTGGAAATAATATCAACATTTAATTTACAATTTTTCGACAATTGCTAAGAACAATACTCTACCTTTTAGTTGATTTCCAGTTGGCGATACAATGGAGAAAAATATTGAATGATTCAAGTGAAAGTAAAAGTAATTGATAGAACCACTAAAGAACTCGGAAAATTTCTTTCGAATCGATCCGTAAAATTCTTTATCATTCGCAATATCCACATTAAAGTTTAATGATATGATAAAGCAGAGAAAGTCGACCTTCTCAGCAATATTTATGCGGCTGAAAATATTGTTGATGATTTATTTAGCAAAGTGAAATAGCGATGAGTTAAAAAATTACCAGGTTTATTATTATAAAAATTCACAGCAAACCTTTCGAACAGCTAGTTTAAAGAAATTGATTTCATTTCACTACTCATGATCGATGTTTTCAGAGTGGACATGTTGGCACTTTTAAACTGAGAATGAGGTTTGGGGTTATTTGTTTCGATGAACTGCTAGGAGCCAAGTAGGCTAATAGGCAAACGGCATTCCGTCCATATCATTCCATAAAATGTAGCAGTACCGTTGAGAGCATTTGCACTACGGTATCGCCAACGTGTTAGTTTTAAAATGAGATATCGTACTGGATTCTTCCACTCCAAGAATGTGACAATCGGTAGATAAATGTTTAAAATTCGTCGATATAACGTTAGTTGATAGACTTTTCCACGAAGCAATAAAGATGCATCATACCGGAGGGATTACCTAATGACACGATCTCTGACATTGTGTTGCTGTAAACCTAGCCTTCAAGCATTTTGACATGCAAGGCCCAAACTCTTTTAATATAGTGATTCCCTTCATGAAATTCTGGGAAATACCGACTCCTATGCTGCGTAATAGCGACGATGGAATATTTTTATTAAATTGCGTAAAAATGATTTGATTCTCGGATTGGTCGACAATTCTGTCGCTTTGTCGTTTAATTTCTCTTCGAAGATGAATGAGAAAATTGTTTTTTTATCTTAGCGCAAAATTTGAAACTTTTAATTTGAAACTAAAAAGTAGCAAGCATATTCTTTCGAATCAATGAAGCAAATTTCTCATTGTGGATGAGAATTTTAACAGATTTTATGGACTCAAATGATCTCAATTCTTGTCACCAATTTCCCGAAAAATCGGAACTTTGTGATATTCAAAAAAGGCTGAAATTTTACATGTTGTAAAGTGGTTGCATTCCTATTATGATACTGATAATGGAGCGAATATGAAGTTGCAGATAACATGCTTATGAAGGAAACAGAAAGTGGGTTATATAAAATTTGATTGCTAAAGGTTGCTGCGATTGAAATGTTTGAGGCTTATAAGAACATATTAGTGCTTGACGCGCGCTTTTGAATATTTAAAAAAACGTTTCCCGAGTGCCTTGTTTTTGGTTGCCAGAACTGTATAGCGGTGAAATTTTTTCGGCGGTGATGCTTCCTGATTTTCTTCCGCTTGCCACATCATTACAGGACCAGATGCGTTGAACTTATTCGTTTCAAGATGCAATATGCCTTCACATTAAGCGGCGAATTTGCAAACTGCGATGTCAGTCTGGATTGAAATTTAGTATCAAGCAGACCGGTGAAGCAATAAAATAAAATCACTCAACAGTAGAACACTGTGATATTTATTTCAGATGAGGAACAATTTTGAATGTTGAATCTAAAAAATCTTTTTGAAGAAATAGATCTTTTTGAAGAACAGTTTTGAAAAGATGAATCGGAAAAAAATTTTGAAGAGTTGAATCGGGAATAGAGCGCATTTGTTTGTAGGAGCCAGCCGCTGAAGATGGATTTACCATTTGACAGGAATTCCTCCAGTTGGTGTCTCATTTTGTTGCCAGCCTAAACATTGAGCCCAACAATATGCTTTAAAACTTCTAATATATCCCTAGTTATTAATAAATCGTCTAATCACTTATAAAGTGATTAGAGTTTGAGACGTTTAGAACCGATAGTTGTATGGAGCGGATTTGGTGAGGAGTTTGCATGTTTGTTTAGAAAATGAGCACAATTATTATAAGCACCAAAGTAGTCGACAAGCTGAAATAGTTCTAATCTGAAAATTCAAATTACCACATCCTATTGTTATTTTTCAAACTTACTCCACCTTACCAGCTCATCAGCTTGCTTGCACGATCCTTGATATTTCCTATGGTTTTGTAGATCAGTAAGTTCCCTTTAGTAGTTTATATGCGCAATAGCTAACATTTGTATTTCAATCATAACAAAAAAAAAACAGCCACTGTAAGCCGTTCAGATTATTCATAAAGTTCGATGAATATATTGCGGATTTTTGTATAAGAAAGCAAATTACTTATGTTGCACACAGTTGGCGAAATTACATTAGAATTGAACCAATCAAACTCTTTTTCATTAAAATCTTCCAACTATCTTCTCTATTCTAAGAACTCGTGCGATAAAGCCGCAGACAGACCTCTTATCTCGTACATATCTCATCAGGCAGTCCTAATCACCAAAAATCCACTACTAAATTGCGGACGGTTTTTGGTGCGAGTGCTAAAGATACGAGAGGTAACCCCTGAACAGTGAACTGTTCAGGGTCCCGGTGATGCCAAATGGTTTAGCAGCTATCTTGTGAAGGTTCCGAACTGCTGAATGCGTCCTTCTGGCCGATGTAGAAAAAGAGTTCCCGCAAATGGAGCTGAATGTAAAGGATCGCGAAGGCTTTTGTGGGTAAAAGAGGATGGTCCGATTGAAGAAAATAACATCGAAGTGTATCGACTTTGCAGAGTAGCATTTGGAACGATTTCTAGTCCGGTCCTACTTGCTGCAACTTTGACGAAACACTTGACCGAAAGTGGATCTTTTGAGAAATCTGTGAGTAGGCAAAATGTCATGTTGCAAGCAGAAGACTCGGAGACAGCAGTACGACTATGTCATAAAGGAAAAACAATTTTTGCAGATAACGGAATGAACGTGAGGTCATTTGTGTCCAATAACGCAGAAGTGAATGATGCTGTTCCTCCAAAAGATCGAGAAGAACTAAAAGAGACGAAGCAAGCTCTTAAGAATAATTGGCTGTTGAAGGAGAATAAACCAATATTAGGTGTAAACGACGAAAATGGTGCCGACAAAACCAAGCGGGAACTATTGAGCTTTGTGGCCTCTCACTTTGATCCTTTCGGATTACTGGCTCCGGTATTTGTCCCAGTGAAAGCATTCCTTCAACAATTATGGAAAAAGAAAAAGAAATGGGATAACTCATTGTAAGCAGAAGAGAAGTAACTAAGGGAAAGATTGGAGAAAAGCTGCAGCGATATGATAAAGGATATTCTTCCGCAGTACAAAGGAAAGATAACTTCGTTTTTTTGCCAATGTATCAACACAGCCTTCCGTCGCAGCGGTATACAGCTGTGAAGTCGTAAGTGGAGCGGTATTAACGAATTCAGTTATAAAACACGTCCACAGCCCGTGGAAGGAGCTTCTGTTTCAAGACTCGAACTGTTAGCCACCTTCATTGGAGTACGATTATTGCAGTTTCTAAAGAAACAACTTTCAATGGAGGAATAGAGAGCCATTACTGGAGCGATAGTAAATGTGTGTTGCAGTGGGTACGTTCAGATAAACAAGTGAATACGAGATTCATCGGAAACCGTTTAAAGCGAATGCGTAGTAAGGCGCAATTGTGGACGTACGTTCCATCGGATCAAAACTCAAGCCATATTATCGCAAAGGGCGTCGCTTCTGCTAAGCTTAAGGAAAATTCCTTATGGTGGCATGGGCCATCGTGGTTTAGGCAATCCGACGCAAATTGGCCGAAATGGGAGTTTTCGAATCCGCAACAGTGTATAATTGAAGCTTCGAAAGGAAGAAAAAATGAAAAAAAAACTTATTTCCCACGCCTTTAGGATATTCTTGCTGCCCAAATTATTGACTGTTCAGCCAAGTATGCAATCGGATACTATTTCCCCGCTTTTCGCTCACAATTCTTGCTCATTGTATCGTTCACATCATTTTTATGGTTCATTACCGGTAGACGCATTTTCGCAATCGTTGGTTGATTCCTCATATTTTTCGTATGGACCATTCATTGGTTCCTAACATTCAAAATACCTTTTTTGTGTAGATCGAACCGGACGTGCAGGTCATCGTGGACGTGCAATAACCTACTTTACAGAGCGGGATATGGATGTAATCAGACCAATCGCTACCGTAACCACTCAAGCGGAATTTCCGGTGCCCTAATATACACTGAGAATGCGGAAGCTGGCTAGGTGAGTGATTTTCGGTGCAGAATTGTTTTATACAGTTCAATATTCTGTTAATTATTAATGACAATTTTCCACCGCATGCGTTGCAAACTTCTGCACAATATGAGCCGAAGTGGCTGTATATTTTGATTTTCGGCTAGGCTCATCTTTATTTCCAGTTCCAGCTTTGTAATGCTTAAAAAATCGGCCCTTTGAAAATCTATCGGTGTTTGCGTTCAGCAGATGTAATTCTTCTTAGGAGAGAATTTATTTGTGGATATGAAGTGAGGCTAGGTAACATAAGTAGAACATTCATTAGGAATATGAACACCTGTAAGGCACAATTCATCAACATAAAAGTGTGGAGGGGGGGGGGGCAGGCCTATGGTGTAGATCTTTTCTTTGTTTTAGCTAGCTGACTTACATTTTTTCTTTCAGTTTCTTAGGCCATATTTTGTTATCAGTGCGATTGTTTCCCTTTAAAAGATGGTCTTCAATGGATTTTTTGATGAGTTTGATATCGGCTTCGAATAATTTTATGGACGTTTCGACAGGTTGGAACAAAATACGAAAGTGCAACGCGCGAAAAATATTAACATAGCGAATACTGAAACAGTTCTTCTTGGCTATATTCGATGGTTTTAAACGAATTGTTTGTTGAAATGCGATAGGATATTTGTTTTATTATTGTGGAATATTTTTTCAAGAAAAGGGACTGAAAAGGACTTGGGCGGCATCCACCAAAGCGGAAGAATATCGGTGTGGTTAAAAAAAGGTTTGTGAACCACGAACCAGTCGATCGGACAGGTAGCGAAAATACGCCGATTTCTGAACGAAAGAAGAAGAAGAGCCTCCTTTTTGCGGAAAGAGTGATGGAAAACGATTGAAAAAGAAGAGGAAGGAGGGCAAAAACTTGAAGCAAACGAGTAAAAGTAAAAATTTTGAAGAAATTGAAAGTGGGATTGAGCTGGGCAAATGCGTCTTTAGGGAAGGTTCCAAAATTGGCGACATTGATTGCTGTGGTAGAGTAAGGGATTAGATGGTTCACGGCTAAATGACATGTAAAAGATCATATCAACAAATTCTAGAGCAGTTATGAATATTGCTTATTTATGTGTATTACATGGAGCGTTGCACTATTTTATGGATAATACTGATATATTAATTTCGGCCAAATAAAAACGTACCATTTCTTCGAGCTCATAGCGGGAATGAAAGAGAGACATTTTTTTTTTCAATTTGAGGTTAGTTGGATGTCTCCTTCGATGAAATGCAGCGTAATAGGAGGGGCATAAAATTTGGATGGGATAATTTATAAAAAGATTTCTATCTTTTGCGATATCTCAAAAATATAATGTTGACTGTTTAATTGAAGTGCTTTATAGCATTTCATGTGAAATTTAGATTCTTTTGAGTGTGAAATATGCTGTTGCGATGTAATTATACGAAAAAATGTAGGCAGAGGTAAAACGGTAATTAATGCTTATGAACTTTCATGAACATAGGAAGGTAATTGCAGCATTTATGAAGTATCTCTTTCCTTGGGAATTCTAAAGAGTTATTTTTTACTTGAAAGAACGTATTATGGCTTGAAAGGAGTAAGCTTGCGAGGTCGAAAATGGACAGGAGGTGGTTTTTTTATGCAGATTTTATTTATGAAGGGAATATTTAGTTATGAAGCGTTATTATGTGATCGCAAATACTCGTTATGTTGTAATGTATCGATTACATTGGCGTACAGCTAGCTAGAATCATGACGGTCTAATTGTAGATATTTCCTAGCAATAAGTATCGATGGTCTCTAGGCATGGAGCGGAGAATAGAGAATGAAGCACTTTAGCAAAGTATGGAAGAGAAATATGGAAAACTGATACTGGATTAATTCAAAGTTTATATACATCTATCCCATCGTTTTCAAATGGTAATCATTATTTTTGGGGGATGACATCCCAAGAATATTGTTCATAGGATCGCGACATTTTAGCAATTTTGAATATCAACCATTGTATAGCACAAACGAAGTAAAAGTAAAACTTGTAGTCAGAGCATTGATGCCTGAGGATAGATCTTTTTACGGCTTTCAGCGGTTGTTATGTTTGGTGTTCTTGCCTGTTCCGAACATTGAACTTTGTGTGTTGCTACGATATCTTATGTTGTTTTTATTTGTTGTTGAGAGGGATTTGTTGTTGAACTTGAGAATTGTTTTTCTTGGTCATGAGAAATAAAAGATAAAACGGTGCTTTATATTGTTTGGTCAATCTGATTATCTGTTGATTAAGGGATGAGTGAAGTTCTCTAAGAGGTCAAGGTTCATTCCAATTCTATTTGAGGAGATAAGGGTCTAATTTCATGAATTGATTTATTTAAAAAATCCAAAATGTCGGTCGTTCTCTCCCATATGTAAGGTTGAAGTTATGAAGGCTATAAAGTTGACGCAGATGAAACGAGATAAAACAAGGTTTTGTATCATCATTTAGAAATGCGTCAGAGCAACGCAAACAATTGACCAATTAACGTTTCATATTCTGCAGGAAAAAGCAGTGTGATGTGCTTTGTAGACGCCTTTGAAATGAAGGTGGTTCAGGTAGGTTAAATCTGTGTGCAACTTCCATGGAATGAAAGGTCCTTTGATTATGTTATGCCAAGACCTCTTTCAAGTATAGTGAAGAAAAAAACTGTTAGGATCGAATGATGTGGATCCGAATGCATGAATCCTATGTAGAAAACGTCTGATCCGATGCCTTTCTTCGATGTGGTCGATCTTGTTTTGTGATTTTCGTCGATCACGTTTTCCATTCGTTGATGGTTTTCACTTGAGCCTTTTAATGGGCATCGTTTCCAGACCACACACGTCGAGCGTTCGTTTATAAAGTTCTTCTAAGGAAAGCCGTTTGATATTAGAATAATTTAAATACACCTGAAGTAGATATTCGCTGATCAACGTGATCGCTATCATTGGAAGTCGTAAGTTGACGCTTGTTTGACGCCACTGCTTTCCTGAAACATGAGATTATTGCAGTTAATCGTCATTAATCTCTAAATGGAATCTGCCTTCTGAATATACTCTACTATTGCCAATGCGAAATAAGAAAAAAATTTTCCTGAATCATAAATAGGTCTCTGTTCAATTATATCGCATTAATATTTTATAAGAAATCGAAGAGAAGCATTAGGATTGTATTGTACAGTCGATTGCAATTGAGACCGTTTATAAGGCATTTTTTCATTCAACGCAATAACGGACTTATTTGTTTTCACAGTTTGGATGATTCGAATTCACAACTAAGGAATTTCTAACTATTGGAAAAGGAAAACGCACAGTTTTATTTCATCGAAATGGAGAGGACTGGGAGCTCAACCCCCTCGACCCCTTCTTTTTCTTTCCCCCCCCTTATGAATTACTATGTCCAAAAGAAGCTGCTGGAAATAATATCAACATTTAATTTACAATTTTTCGACAATTGCTAAGAACAATACTCTACCTTTTAGTTGATTTCCAGTTGGCGATACAATGGAGAAAAATATTGAATGATTCAAGTGAAAGTAAAAGTAATTGATAGAACCACTAAAGAACTCGGAAAATTTCTTTCGAATCGATCCGTAAAATTCTTTATCATTCGCAATATCCACATTAAAGTTTAATGATATGATAAAGCAGAGAAAGTCGACCTTCTCAGCAATATTTATGCGGCTGAAAATATTGTTGATGATTTATTTAGCAAAGTGAAATAGCGATGAGTTAAAAAATTACCAGGTTTATTATTATAAAAATTCACAGCAAACCTTTCGAACAGCTAGTTTAAAGAAATTGATTTCATTTCACTACTCATGATCGATGTTTTCAGAGTGGACATGTTGGCACTTTTAAACTGAGAATGAGGTTTGGGGTTATTTGTTTCGATGAACTGCTAGGAGCCAAGTAGGCTAATAGGCAAACGGCATTCCGTCCATATCATTCCATAAAATGTAGCAGTACCGTTGAGAGCATTTGCACTACGGTATCGCCAACGTGTTAGTTTTAAAATGAGATATCGTACTGGATTCTTCCACTCCAAGAATGTGACAATCGGTAGATAAATGTTTAAAATTCGTCGATATAACGTTAGTTGATAGACTTTTCCACGAAGCAATAAAGATGCATCATACCGGAGGGATTACCTAATGACACGATCTCTGACATTGTGTTGCTGTAAACCTAGCCTTCAAGCATTTTGACATGCAAGGCCCAAACTCTTTTAATATAGTGATTCCCTTCATGAAATTCTGGGAAATACCGACTCCTATGCTGCGTAATATTTTTATTAAATTGCGTAAAAATGATTTGATTCTCGGATTGGTCGACAATTCTGTCGCTTTGTCGTTTAATTTCTCTTCGAAGATGAATGAGAAAATTGTTTTTTTATCTTAGCGCAAAATTTGAAACTTTTAATTTGAAACTAAAAAGTAGCAAGCATATTCTTTCGAATCAATGAAGCAAATTTCTCATTGTGGATGAGAATTTTAACAGATTTTATGGACTCAAATGATCTCAATTCTTGTCACCAATTTCCCGAAATATCGGAACTTTGTGATATTCAAAAAAGGCTGAAATTTTACATGTTGTAAAGTGGTTGCACTCCTACGTTGGCGATACCGTAGTGCAAATGCTCTCAACGGTACTGCTACATTTTATGGAATGATATGGACGGAATGCCGTTTGCCTATTAGCCTACTTGGCTCCTAGCAGTTCATCGAAACAAATAACCCCAAACCTCATTCTCAGTTTAAAAGTGCCAACATGTCCACTCTGAAAACATCGATCATGAGTAGTGAAATGAAATCAATTTCTTTAAACTAGCTGTTCGAAAGGTTTGCTGTGAATTTTTATAATAATAAACCTGGTAATTTTTTAACTCATCGCTATTTCACTTTGCTAAATAAATCATCAACAATATTTTCAGCCGCATAAATATTGCTGAGAAGGTCGACTTTCTCTGCTTTATCATATCATTAAACTTTAATGTGGATATTGCGAATGATAAAGAATTTTACGGATCGATTCGAAAGAAATTTTCCGAGTTCTTTAGTGGTTCTATCAATTACTTTTACTTTCACTTGAATCATTCAATATTTTTCTCCATTGTATCGCCAACTGGAAATCAACTAAAAGGTAGAGTATTGTTCTTAGCAATTGTCGAAAAATTGTAAATTAAATGTTGATATTATTTCCAGCAGCTACTTTTGGACATAGTAATTCATAAGGGGGGGGAAAGAAAAGAAGGGGTCGAGGGGGTTGAGCTCCCAGTCCTCTCCATTTCGATGAAATAAAACTGTGCGTTTTCCTTTTCCAATAGTTAGAAATTCCTTAGTTGTGAATTCGAATCATCCAAACTGTGAAAACAAATAAGTCCGTTATTGCGTTGAATGAAAAAATGCCTTATAAACGGTCTCAATTGCAATCGACTGTACAATACAATCCTAATGCTTCTCTTCGATTTCTTATAAAATATTAATGCGATATAATTGAACAGAGACCTATTTATGATTCAGGAAAATTTTTTTCTTATTTCGCATTGGCAATAGTAGAGTATATTCAGAAGGCAGATTCCATTTAGAGATTAATGACGATTAACTGCAATAATCTCATGTTTCAGGAAAGCAGTGGCGTCAAACAAGCGTCAACTTACGACTTCCAATGATAGCGATCACGTTGATCAGCGAATATCTACTTCAGGTGTATTTAAATTATTCTAATATCAAACGGCTTTCCTTAGAAGAACTTTATAAACGAACGCTCGACGTGTGTGGTCTGGAAACGATGCCCATTAAAAGGCTCAAGTGAAAACCATCAACGAATGGAAAACGTGATCGACGAAAATCACAAAACAAGATCGACCACATCGAAGAAAGGCATCGGATCAGACGTTTTCTACATAGGATTCATGCATTCGGATCCACATCATTCGATCCTAACAGTTTTTTTCTTCACTATACTTGAAAGAGGTCTTGGCATAACATAATCAAAGGACCTTTCATTCCATGGAAGTTGCACACAGATTTAACCTACCTGAACCACCTTCATTTCAAAGGCGTCTACAAAGCACATCACACTGCTTTTTCCTGCAGAATATGAAACGTTAATTGGTCAATTGTTTGCGTTGCTCTGACGCATTTCTAAATGATGATACAAAACCTTGTTTTATCTCGTTTCATCTGCGTCAACTTTATAGCCTTCATAACTTCAACCTTACATATGGGAGAGAACGACCGACATTTTGGATTTTTTAAATAAATCAATTCATGAAATTAGACCCTTATCTCCTCAAATAGAATTGGAATGAACCTTGACCTCTTAGAGAACTTCACTCATCCCTTAATCAACAGATAATCAGATTGACCAAACAATATAAAGCACCGTTTTATCTTTTATTTCTCATGACCAAGAAAAACAATTCTCAAGTTCAACAACAAATCCCTCTCAACAACAAATAAAAACAACATAAGATATCGTAGCAACACACAAAGTTCAATGTTCGGAACAGGCAAGAACACCAAACATAACAACCGCTGAAAGCCGTAAAAAGATCTATCCTCAGGCATCAATGCTCTGACTACAAGTTTTACTTTTACTTCGTTTGTGCTATACAATGGTTGATATTCAAAATTGCTAAAATGTCGCGATCCTATGAACAATATTCTTGGGATGTCATCCCCCAAAAATAATGATTACCATTTGAAAACGATGGGATAGATGTATATAAACTTTGAATTAATCCAGTATCAGTTTTCCATATTTCTCTTCCATACTTTGCTAAAGTGCTTCATTCTCTATTCTCCGCTCCATGCCTAGAGACCATCGATACTTATTGCTAGGAAATATCTACAATTAGACCGTCATGATTCTAGCTAGCTGTACGCCAATGTAATCGATACATTACAACATAACGAGTATTTGCGATCACATAATAACGCTTCATAACTAAATATTCCCTTCATAAATAAAATCTGCATAAAAAAACCACCTCCTGTCCATTTTCGACCTCGCAAGCTTACTCCTTTCAAGCCATAATACGTTCTTTCAAGTAAAAAATAACTCTTTAGAATTCCCAAGGAAAGAGATACTTCATAAATGCTGCAATTACCTTCCTATGTTCATGAAAGTTCATAAGCATTAATTACCGTTTTACCTCTGCCTACATTTTTTCGTATAATTACATCGCAACAGCATATTTCACACTCAAAAGAATCTAAATTTCACATGAAATGCTATAAAGCACTTCAATTAAACAGTCAACATTATATTTTTGAGATATCGCAAAAGATAGAAATCTTTTTATAAATTATCCCATCCAAATTTTATGCCCCTCCTATTACGCTGCATTTCATCGAAGGAGACATCCAACTAACCTCAAATTGAAAAAAAAATGTCTCTCTTTCATTCCCGCTATGAGCTCGAAGAAATGGTACGTTTTTATTTGGCCGAAATTAATATATCAGTATTATCCATAAAATAGTGCAACGCTCCATGTAATACACATAAATAAGCAATATTCATAACTGCTCTAGAATTTGTTGATATGATCTTTTACATGTCATTTAGCCGTGAACCATCTAATCCCTTACTCTACCACAGCAATCAATGTCGCCAATTTTGGAACCTTCCCTAAAGACGCATTTGCCCAGCTCAATCCCACTTTCAATTTCTTCAAAATTTTTACTTTTACTCGTTTGCTTCAAGTTTTTGCCCTCCTTCCTCTTCTTTTTCAATCGTTTTCCATCACTCTTTCCGCAAAAAGGAGGCTCTTCTTCTTCTTTCGTTCAGAAATCGGCGTATTTTCGCTACCTGTCCGATCGACTGGTTCGTGGTTCACAAACCTTTTTTTAACCACACCGATATTCTTCCGCTTTGGTGGATGCCGCCCAAGTCCTTTTCAGTCCCTTTTCTTGAAAAAATATTCCACAATAATAAAACAAATATCCTATCGCATTTCAACAAACAATTCGTTTAAAACCATCGAATATAGCCAAGAAGAACTGTTTCAGTATTCGCTATGTTAATATTTTTCGCGCGTTGCACTTTCGTATTTTGTTCCAACCTGTCGAAACGTCCATAAAATTATTCGAAGCCGATATCAAACTCATCAAAAAATCCATTGAAGACCATCTTTTAAAGGGAAACAATCGCACTGATAACAAAATATGGCCTAAGAAACTGAAAGAAAAAATGTAAGTCAGCTAGCTAAAACAAAGAAAAGATCTACACCATAGGCCTGCCCCCCCCCCTCCACACTTTTATGTTGATGAATTGTGCCTTACAGGTGTTCATATTCCTAATGAATGTTCTACTTATGTTACCTAGCCTCACTTCATATCCACAAATAAATTCTCTCCTAAGAAGAATTACATCTGCTGAACGCAAACACCGATAGATTTTCAAAGGGCCGATTTTTTAAGCATTACAAAGCTGGAACTGGAAATAAAGATGAGCCTAGCCGAAAATCAAAATATACAGCCACTTCGGCTCATATTGTGCAGAAGTTTGCAACGCATGCGGTGGAAAATTGTCATTAATAATTAACAGAATATTGAACTGTATAAAACAATTCTGCACCGAAAATCACTCACCTAGCCAGCTTCCGCATTCTCAGTGTATATTAGGGCACCGGAAATTCCGCTTGAGTGGTTACGGTAGCGATTGGTCTGATTACATCCATATCCCTCTCTGTAAAGTAGGTTATTGCACGTCCACGATGACCTGCACGTCCGGTTCGATCTACACAAAAAAGGTATTTTGAATGTTAGGAACCAATGAATGGTCCATACGAAAAATATGAGGAATCAACCAACGATTGCGAAAATGCGTCTACCGGTAATGAACCATAAAAATGATGTGAACGATACAATGAGCAAGAATTGTGAGCGAAAAGCGGGGAAATAGTATCCGATTGCATACTTGGCTGAACAGTCAATAATTTGGGCAACAAGAATATCCTAAAGGCGTGGGAAATAAGTTTTTTTTTTCATTTTTTCTTCCTTTCGAAGCTTCAATTATACACTGTTGCGGATTCGAAAACTCCCATTTCGGCCAATTTGCGTCGGATTGCCTAAACCACGATGGCCCATGCCACCATAAGGAATTTTCCTTAAGCTTAGCAGAAGCGACGCCCTTTGCGATAATATGGCTTGAGTTTTGATCCGATGGAACGTACGTCCACAATTGCGCCTTACTACGCATTCGCTTTAAACGGTTTCCGATGAATCTCGTATTCACTTGTTTATCTGAACGTACCCAGTGCAACACACATTTACTATCGCTCCAGTAATGGCTCTCTATTCCTCCATTGAAAGTTGTTTCTTTAGAAACTGCAATAATCGTACTCCAATGAAGGTGGCTAACAGTTCGAGTCTTGAAACAGAAGCTCCTTCCACGGGCTGTGGACGTGTTTTATAACTGAATTCGTTAATACCGCTCCACTTACGACTTCACAGCTGTATACCGCTGCGACGGAAGGCTGTGTTGATACATTGGCAAAAAAACGAAGTTATCTTTCCTTTGTACTGCGGAAGAATATCTGACGAGGAATATCCTTTATCATATCGCTGCAGCTTTTCTCCAATCTTTCCCTTAGTTACTTCTCTTCTGCTTACAATGAGTTATCCCATTTCTTTTTCTTTTTCCATAATTGTTGAAGGAATGCTTTCACTGGGACAAATACCGGAGCCAGTAATCCGAAAGGATCAAAGTGAGAGGCCACAAAGCTCAATAGTTCCCGCTTGGTTTTGTCGGCACCATTTTCGTCGTTTACACCTAATATTGGTTTATTCTCCTTCAACAGCCAATTATTCTTAAGAGCTTGCTTCGTCTCTTTTAGTTCTTCTCGATCTTTTGGAGGAACAGCATCATTCACTTCTGCGTTATTGGACACAAATGACCTCACGTTCATTCCGTTATCTGCAAAAATTGTTTTTCCTTTATGACATAGTCGTACTGCTGTCTCCGAGTCTTCTGCTTGCAACATGACATTTTGCCTACTCACAGATTTCTCAAAAGATCCACTTTCGGTCAAGTGTTTCGTCAAAGTTGCAGCAAGTAGGACCGGACTAGAAATCGTTCCAAATGCTACTCTGCAAAGTCGATACACTTCGATGTTATTTTCTTCAATCGGACCATCCTCTTTTACCTACAAAAGCCTTCGCGATCCTTTACATTCAGCTCCATTTGCGGGAACTCTTTTTCTACATCGGCCAGAAGGACGCATTCAGCAGTTCGGAACCTTCACAAGATAGCTGCTAAACCATTTGGCATCACCGGGACCCTGAACAGTTCACTGTTCAGGGGTTACCTCTCGTATCTTTAGCACTCGCACCAAAAACCGTCCGCAATTTAGTAGTGGATTTTTGGTGATTAGGACTGCCTGATGAGATATGTACGAGATAAGAGGTCTGTCTGCGGCTTTATCGCACGAGTTCTTAGAATAGAGAAGATAGTTGGAAGATTTTAATGAAAAAGAGTTTGATTGGTTCAATTCTAATGTAATTTCGCCAACTGTGTGCAACATAAGTAATTTGCTTTCTTATACAAAAATCCGCAATATATTCATCGAACTTTATGAATAATCTGAACGGCTTACAGTGGCTGTTTTTTTTTTGTTATGATTGAAATACAAATGTTAGCTATTGCGCATATAAACTACTAAAGGGAACTTACTGATCTACAAAACCATAGGAAATATCAAGGATCGTGCAAGCAAGCTGATGAGCTGGTAAGGTGGAGTAAGTTTGAAAAATAACAATAGGATGTGGTAATTTGAATTTTCAGATTAGAACTATTTCAGCTTGTCGACTACTTTGGTGCTTATAATAATTGTGCTCATTTTCTAAACAAACATGCAAACTCCTCACCAAATCCGCTCCATACAACTATCGGTTCTAAACGTCTCAAACTCTAATCACTTTATAAGTGATTAGACGATTTATTAATAACTAGGGATATATTAGAAGTTTTAAAGCATATTGTTGGGCTCAATGTTTAGGCTGGCAACAAAATGAGACACCAACTGGAGGAATTCCTGTCAAATGGTAAATCCATCTTCAGCGGCTGGCTCCTACAAACAAATGCGCTCTATTCCCGATTCAACTCTTCAAAATTTTTTTTCCGATTCATCTTTTCAAAACTGTTCTTCAAAAAGATCTATTTCTTCAAAAAGATTTTTTAGATTCAACATTCAAAATTGTTCCTCATCTGAAATAAATATCACAGTGTTCTACTGTTGAGTGATTTTATTTTATTGCTTCACCGGTCTGCTTGATACTAAATTTCAATCCAGACTGACATCGCAGTTTGCAAATTCGCCGCTTAATGTGAAGGCATATTGCATCTTGAAACGAATAAGTTCAACGCATCTGGTCCTGTAATGATGTGGCAAGCGGAAGAAAATCAGGAAGCATCACCGCCGAAAAAATTTCACCGCTATACAGTTCTGGCAACCAAAAACAAGGCACTCGGGAAACGTTTTTTTAAATATTCAAAAGCGCGCGTCAAGCACTAATATGTTCTTATAAGCCTCAAACATTTCAATCGCAGCAACCTTTAGCAATCAAATTTTATATAACCCACTTTCTGTTTCCTTCATAAGCATGTTATCTGCAACTTCATATTCGCTCCATTATCAGTATCATAATAGGAATGCAACCACTTTACAACATGTAAAATTTCAGCCTTTTTTGAATATCACAAAGTTCCGATTTTTCGGGAAATTGGTGACAAGAATTGAGATCATTTGAGTCCATAAAATCTGTTAAAATTCTCATCCACAATGAGAAATTTGCTTCATTGATTCGAAAGAATATGCTTGCTACTTTTTAGTTTCAAATTTTGCGCTAAGATAAAAAAACAATTTTCTCATTCATCTTAGAAGAGAAATTAAACGACAAAGCGACAGAATTGTCGACCAATCCGAGAATCAAATCATTTTTACGTAATTTAATAAAAATATTCCATCGTTGCTATTAGGCAGCACAGCTTTACTCACCCCTCCCTCCTCCCCCCCTTGTAGTCACGATAAGCAAACAAATTTGCGAAGGAATTTGAGACCATTAAATGTTAGAAAGCTGGTAAAGAAGTGCTGCAGCAATAACGCTTATAGGCAGCGATCTATTTACCTGGTGAAAGAAAATATCTTCGCTATTTCCATACCTCAATTCGGAATCCGACTGTTAATAGAACATCGACTCCAGCGATAGTACAGCTAGAGTACAACCGATAGGAACTATGCAGTGGAGTCGACAGATCCAATTCCAACCTCTAGCTTAAGAAAGTGGTACTAAATAAAAACAATACATTACGGAGCACCTATATGCAAATAGGAAGCATTTACATGCAAATTTATCGAACAATGTGTACAGCAAAATTATACCTTTATGAAAGCATTAAACAATTTAATTAGCGAATGCTTTTATCTCCCTTTGCTATGGGTCGTAAATTTTCGAGTTCGACATTCTCGTTCGCTCGTCGATCCACTTCTTTGGCGTATAATAATTCCGCTTCGTTTACTTCCCCAAGCAACTTCACAACTTTCTTCTAAAAATATAATTTCAATACCAAAATTGGCTGCGCGAAATACCGAGTAAAAGATATGCAAAAGACTTTACTACCACACAGGCGAAGTCCTCATCTTTACCTATAAATGAGATATTCATTCATCTATTTCCGCTAAATTCACAATAAAGCCAATATCACCATTAACATCTTTTTCACATCTTAGTCTCTGAATAAGATAACCATACTCAATACAACGAAAGCAAAAAATATTCTTCAAATTTCTTCTCATTGAGCTTAGCAAAACAACCTGATAATATTTGCAAAAATTGCCTCCGATGTCCTTCTCTCAAATAAAATCAAGAATTCAAATATGAGTTTCAAACTAAAAGCACGAGGAGGTGGTCTTAAAAAAAAGGCAAATAAACACCAAAGCGAAGTAATTTGATAACTTACTCCAAGTTCGATTTGTTTTAATTTCCTTTCGAGTTCATTCTTTGATGTTACGAATAGTGGTCGACCATCTGAACTCGCTACTCAATATAATAGTAGAGAAAAAAATTATTGAAACATGCCAACGAGAATTTGGAAAAAAAAACAATTTTTTCCATTTAATCCCAACATTAGTATGTGGATTTCTCTGTGACAAGGAATAAGAGTAGACAGTAATAACCTTAAGCACAAGAAAGACCTATAATTGTTTAATGAAACAACTGAAGTAGAGTTGTAATACTTGAGCGTTCTAACAAACAAAGATCAACAACTAAGCTCGAAGTTTTATAACATACGGCAAAACGAGATAAGACATTTTATTGCCTTATAGGTAATACTGTTATAGAGAGATTACTGTAATGCACATTTCCAAATGACGCTACATTTCACCTGCATAGCTTCGAGGCCTTTTGGCTCTGTAGTCGATAGAGAGAGTATCGCACTCAAGGCAGCACCACGCAAATGTAGAAACTTGAAAAAAAGCCGTTTGAAAAACACTCCACCATTCTCTAAGAAAAACCAAATTGAAGCTACCAGTAGACAATTCAAAAATGAAACACTTTCAAATCTTATTTATTCAATGTTTCGGTAACTTGAAATAACAAGCTTCCACGTCACAAAAACAGATGGATATGGATATGACATACCTTCAAAGGTGAAATCAACACCGCGTTGCAACGGATGCACATGTGGGGCGCAATAAATCCTAAAAATAATTAATAAATTCCATGTGCATAATTTCTATTGACATAGGCGAACCAATCAGCTCAAACTTTTAAAAGAATTCATTTGCATATTTAATCAAAACGAGGCATATTGTCATATTCAATTAGTCTTATAAATGATTAAGCCCGTTACTTATGCAAATCCTCTATAAAACTTTGGTACATTGGTCCTCCGTAAGATCCTACAAAGTTGCATTTGCAAAGCTCATTCCAGTGCCATGTCTACGACCGTCCCTTACTTTGTTCAAGTTCAGAAACCACTGAAGCAATAGCAACAAAATTTCGCAGACACAATGGACACTATAAGCATAGTTTCGAAACAAACTTTAAAGATGGCCTAGCAACTTCGGAAAAACTAAACATCCACAGAAATTAGCATCGACTGTGCATCTGGTCGGTTCTCATTTTAACGCCGATTGGCTACCAAAACATGTGCAGAGGTGTGTCAAAAGAGCTGCCAAGGCAAGCGATCTTATATCCGGCTCAAGAACCAACTTGTTCCACAAATTTTCAAGTAAGTTGATTAAGCAGAATAATGCCTTCATAATTGATCCGGTCATCTGTACAAATTCCAAGCAGAGAAATAATTTCCCCTTCGTTCAACTAGCATAACATGAAAAACCAACGGGCGAAAAATACCGCCAAAACGCTGCTCTTCCTGCCTTCCTCAAGGGCGGTGTCTCCTCTTCTCCCATCATACGATCTTACTCCTTATCTCGGAAGTCAAACGACCTTGTACGGTCTAATCTCCTGGTTCAACGATGTTTGCGATGAATCCAGATTTATCCCCGACGGAGATTAAGCAAAGTCCGCTTCTTCAATGCAATTTACGATGCATTAAATAATGCATTCTAACTTCTGAATACACCACCTAAACGTGTCACCAGATTTGACGAGCAATCTCATATGAAAACAAACAAATATGAATGCACTTACGGTTCTTTCCACCACTGTAACCGACCCCTTGGTCGGGGCGCGCTTTTTGCCTTGACGGATCTTGATTCGGCAGCGAAATCAATCACCGTTGGCATGGGTCGTCTCCTACATACCACCCTCGTAAGGCGAATGCTCATCTATAAATTTAGCATTACGTTGTTAAGCTTATTCATAAACATACACCCACTTACTACAGATTGTAATGCCGATCCTTCAAAGCCATATCTCGTCATCAAAGCATCATAAGCATCCTTACTAATACTTGTTGGCTCCGGTATGCAAGCCCTCGTGTATACTTTTAGACGCTTAGATAAATGGTTAACCTCGAAGACACCGGTTTTTGATGACGCTTGCTTCAAAATGATCCTTTGTAAACGCTGAAATTTTCTTATAAATCACGGCCTCAACGGAGACGAACTGATATTGGATTAATGTATACAGCAAATGAAATTGTTTTTCTAAAAAGTTTCTCTCGTACAGTGCATACTGATGCAATTTGTAAGATACCTTCCAATTCTTTTCGAATACTTCATCTGTCAAAGATGACAAGATCCAAAGCAGCAACTTTTAAAAAATAGCATCAGCAACCTATACTAATACATCACCGCACCAACTCAGGCAAAAGAAAGATCTTTCATTTCAATCATGATACCTGTACCGCTACGTTCAACACCTGAACTCTACAATGAGGTACATCTAAAATACATACCTACCAACGTTACCTATGTGATCCCTCTCTCTCTTATATTAGTATCAAAGAACACATTTTCTTCGTCATCATAACCAACGAACAATCCATTCGACTGTGTGTGGGCTCGGCTCATAAAGACTAAAGAGTTTTTATACCTGCTGCGATATGATTTCCTTTTACGCTTGATTTGCTTCCAGCAATCTATAAGGCATTCTCGGGTCACACTCACGTTTTCTTTTCCTTTATTCTTTTCGTTTCCTTTATTAATTCTCTATAACCATCCTATGTTTCTTGAATATACTTACGCATACATTTTGCTTATAGAAACGTTGAATGAATAAAACATTAATTAGTAAATAAACAAATAAATAAATAAATAAATAGATAAATAAACTAATTAAGTTATCAATTAAACAGATAAATAAATAAGTAAATGAATAAATAAATAAATAAATAAATAAATAAATAAATAAATAAATAAATAAATAAATAAATAATAAACAAGTAAGCTTCCATTACCGCTTGAACGTAAGCGATCAGTTCAGTATAAAAGTAAAACAACATAAGAAATGAATCAATTTTTAATAGAATCAGAATGTGCTCACTGAAAAAATGGATTAAAAATAGCAATAAAAGCAATGCAACAAGACAACTGGGCCATTGAAGAACGATGAAAGAATGCGAACGTTGAAAGAAATGTCCTCGCATCAACGCAAACGACAATAATAATAGAACTCTCTCCTATTGTTAGTGCCAGATGTGTTCCACCAAATGCTTTACAATTCTGCAGTTATGAATGCAGTACCCATTCGCGAAACGTTTCCTTTAATTTGCATAACTAAACTAATCAGCAGTCTCGATGAAAAACCGCTCTTTTACAATAATCGCTAAAAATATCATCCCAGTAATGAAAATAAAAGTTAATCTTCCCTAAAAATGAAGCGAAAAAGTTCCTTCTTTCTTCTAGAGGATACTTCTTTTCTTTCTTAAAGAAAATTTATGAGAATGAAACGAATGAACTGCATGAAGAACGAGGAACGAAATAGATGAGCGGATGTATCACGATCCTCCGATTCAATTCGATATTTTCCAGTTATCTCAGGAAACTTCCGCCGGAAATAAACTTTCGAAATACAATTTTTCGTGACTCGCTGTTCGCAACATTTCTAAAAAACATCTCATTCGTCTCAAACGGCAATGCAACTCAACTCAAACTTAAAGGCTTCTTTTCATTGATATATTTACAATCCAAATGTAAATATCACCACAGCAAACCAACAGCAATAGATATGTACATTAACGAATATCATCAACGAAACTTTCAATTCCACCAATATGCTACAATCCCCACTTTGGCTTACTTGGGAAGTGGGAAAGAGAACGCGATTATCAGGCAACACCTCGAAGAAAGTACAAAATGAACAAGGACAAACGCACTTCTCAACGAAAAGGCGGTGATAAAAACGCAAGAGGTAAATTAAATGAAGCAAACAATCAAAATCAGTTCACCACAGCCTTCAAATCGGAACCAACAGGGAAGGATATGAGGTCATATCAACAACGAACGATCAATATTAAAACAAACATGACATCATGCCCACATTTTAATGAGGCTGTCCCAGCTGCCTGTCACCATTCGAGACGTTTCATGTGGATGCCATAACGTCGAGATAACGCATTCTTCGTGTGCCTTCCAACGTGCCACAATTTTATGATTTCGCCAATCCCATATAAACACCTTGCCATCTGCATCACCCGACGTCAGGAAACTGAAAACCAACTTTGCAATCAGACGTCTAATCCAATCAAGCGTGATCCGTGCTCAACAACTCTTCCGCAACTTTATTTCAACAGTACCTCTAAACAACGATCCTCACAACAGACACGGAAGTAACCTGGCCTCATAATACGACCTCACAATGAATAGTTAATAAATTGTGAAGGATAACCTATCGCAATGTTCTCAAGACAAACGAGCATAACTGTTAAATGCAGTTTCCAGTTAGACTGCGGTGCCTCTTATTAGGTGTGCTCGCGCCCCCTTTCCCCTCCCCCCCCCCCCCTCGGAAGGACGTACTCTATGATTTCTTCCGAAAAACAGTATCTTCTGGGGTGTCATGCTCTACTGCAACCAGCATCACAACAGGCTCATTAGCAAAGTTCACTTTAAACAGTCTACTCAAATTGGGGATTACTAATGAAATAACCGCAAAATGATAGCAAAGCAACGCTTATGAAAGAAAGAAAAGAATATTAAGGGATTTCAATTCAACGCAAATTCAATAAACCATAAACATATAAAAATTTTAAAAAATTCTAAAAGAAAAAGGTGGCGAACGATCAGAAGAAATGCTGTATGATTCTTGCCGACATTTCATTTGAAAAGAAGGCGCGAATAACTGCATAACACAGCTTTATGTTCCCCGCAAAGAAGGGAAACACTCCTCTATGGGGAATACAAAGCTGATCTATAGCAAGCACCATTCTCAATACTCTCAACGAAAACCTTTGAAAACAACTCTGATTTGTTGTTCTATATAAAAAAACATTGACCTTTACCTCATGTCGGGTGAGAAATCGACTGAGCATGCATATCCAGCGACGTTGTGACCCTTGAAGGCTTTCTTCTTTGCAAATCGAAGTTTGTCATCGATCAATTGGAACAAAACAATGCGATTGTCCATCGACTGACCCACTATCCACTTCTCTGCAAATTCAATGTTTTCCCGTACACCACCATTTGACACCTTCCAGGTAAAATGTGAAGAAAAGTGAACAATTTAGAGAAAAATATATTGAGAAAACATCAACGTCAAATCACTGATCCACAGTTTTTCACAGTACGATCATTGTTGGTTCAACCGATCCACTGGAACTGCCTGTGTTGTCAACTTCGCCCCGAACGCATGGGTTTTCAACCAACCTACACGCCACGACCCGCATCAGTCCTTTGAATGTCCTAAGCGCAGTATATGGGTTCGAGACATATAGTTGAAGAAAGTCTCATTCAGAACAATTATTTTCCGTTCTCCGATTATGGAATTGTATAAGCTTATCACTGTTGATATAAATGAAACCTGCATGGATTAAACGACAGCAAAAAAGAGTGTAAATCGCGGGTTACATTTAGTGTTTAGTTTCTCCATAACGATCAAGGTAGTCGGATAAAACCTGTAAAAAATAAGATAGCACCCAAAAGTGAATCCCATTAAAACAGCAATCAGAGTCTAACCAGTCGGTGATTTAGTCATTGTCGGTATGGAATGTAGACCCGCGTTCTGAATCAACTTCGTATCCACCGGTATTTCCCTATAAACAACATATTCTTATTGCAATACTCAGCATACAATTTCAAACATACTCCTATTGCCTCTCCACTTTGCACAATAACGAAACAATAAACATTTAGAATAAAAACTAAACGACATCCAAAATTTTGCAAGCCGACATCCTTTCCGAATGAGCTAAAAGGCACGATGGCAGCAACTGCTTCACACTCACTTTTCCTCCTTCCATAACAGCAAATGCAGGTAAACAATAGCAAATATTCCCACTGATTGAACAAAATAAATTAAACATGAAAACAGTTTCCGAAATACCAAATGACTATTAAGATTACAAACATCTTCCGTGCAAGAAAACATTATTCGATATTTGAAATGAGCTAAAACAAAGCTTTAAAAGGTAAGAGAGAAAAGCGAATACCACTAACCATTCCCAAATTCGGATCGACTTATCGTCAGAAGTAGAACAGAAGCGTCGATTTTTATCGAAGAATGTCAATGAATTGACGATACCCAAATGCCGATCATATTCCTTAAATATTATTACTACCTTCGCTCTTCCAGTAAAACTGATCGATGAGGGAATTACATCACGACTGCATCTGAACTCCCTCTCCACTCTCTTCAAAAAACACTACGCAAGGAAATCAACAAAATAAACTCCCTCTTCTTCCCTCCTTCTTCTTCTTTCCTATAAATCATTGTTTGTTGCTGCTTAACATTAAATTTCAAGGAGATTTTCTTCTTATTGCCCTTTCTGAATACTCTTCAAATTCTAACATTTTATGAAGATGGAAGCGAAAACATGCACACCTTTCAACAGTTCCAGGAAAGATTTTAACAAAAGATATCCAAAAATACCTGCATTATTTCGCCGGTTCTCGTATCCCACTGTAGGATTTTCTTGTTTTGCATCCCCGATAAGAACATATTTTGCTTATCTTCATCCGGGTTGAATTTCACGCAAAATGGTATATGTCCAGTATGGAATCTCTGCTTCACTTGACCTGAAACTTGAGTAACCTTTCGCAAAATTTAGTTGATAATAAGTCCGATGAATGACCCAATAGATTTCTAAACTAATCAGTGAACGTTAAAATGTTAAAGCTTATGATGGAAACTCTATTATAACTATCATTTATCAAAGAATTTGTCACTCGCTTAAAAAATTTAAAAAAAAAAGAGTATGCTACCCGTGGAAGTTACCTAGAGCAATAATAAAATTTTTAGAGCCCCCTAGACAGTATATTAGTCAACCGAAAATAATGAAGAAATTGACGACTTTCATCCCCTAGTAACCTCAGCGTTATTCAAATTATGCAGAATTAGGAAAAAAACAAACCTGTTTCCGTATCCCAAAGCTTAATGAAGCGATCGAATGATGCAGATAGAAATTCACTCCCATCGTTATTAAATGTTACATCTTTCACCGACATTTTGTGGCCTGCGTACGTGCGGATGACACTTCTTTTACCATAAACCTCCCACAACTTTACCTGCAATTTTTTAAAGGAAAATACACCTGCAACTCAGAAGATGCGATAAACAACACCATATTCCCTTACACCTAACCCCCCCCCCTTCAAAGCCCCTTAAAATTGGTCAACAAACTTATGAAAGATAATGAAGTGCTACAATGTCCACCAAAATATCTAAACAGTGACCAGAAAACACCTCCCAGCCTCCTTTCCTGCGCAAACACAAATACATGATCTAACAAATTTAAAAAAAGCACCTTAGAAACCAACCTGCGCGATTCGGATAATCCACCAAACTATGCCACAAAAGGCAAATCGATACCCAAACATCTTGGCTTACCGCTCTTCTCTATCAAATGAGTGATGAAAAAGGATCACCTTGCTATCCATCGAAGCACTTAAGAAAAGATGCGCACTCTTAGGAAACCATCTGATACAATTGATGCCCTTGTTGTGTCCTTTGTAAATATGAATCTGTTTCTTCGGGATGAAACACCTTTCGGGTACATGCTCTTCGCGCAGATTTACACCAATATACTGCGGCGCATGCATAAACGAACGTCCTTGATAGTCTTCTGGCTCTTTCACTGGAAAAAAAAAGCACAAATAATTCATTCAATAGGCTATTCCGTTGATCATTTCTATAAGATGGTTACCCCTGTCAGGCATTGCGATTTGCAAATGGTACGTTTTAAGGGACCGGAAACTCAAATTATACTACAATCGACCTCCACCCCTTGTTCCCGAATCATCGTCAAATCTGGAAAAAGCAACAAAGTGCTTTATATACAAGCAGTGCTATCACACATTTGGTTAAAGGTAAACGTATGTAAATACGATTCTAATGAAAATCATCCCTAACGAATAGAATATAAAAAGAAACTCATGAAAGTGAACAACGCAAAACTGGATAACTAACAAAAAGAATAGCCGCCGTAGCATTATCAATAACAACAAACGGATGGCACGTACTTAGAGTGGAAAGTTTGCCCACTAAGAACTAAAAACGCTTCTTCAATACTTTCTTTCCAGCGGTTGTAACTTCGAAGGCCGCTATCGCAAAAACAACCCATTTAACTTCAACAAATTAAGCAAATGCAATGCACTGCCACATTGTCACTTCCGTCTTATCAAGACTGACAATGGCCAACCCATACAATAATCTTCTATCAAAGCTTCGCTCCTATTCATTTCCTATATTCTCCTTGCTCAAAGACCAACCGGCTTAGCTTTGCCCTAGAAGACATTTTAAAACATCTGAAATAAAAGCTGTGCCAAACTCACAAACTAAACAGACACCTGTTCATACTCTCTTGTACCAGGTGCTTCGGACCAACGAGAAAAAGGGCAACTGCTGCGAAACTTTCGAATGCCGAAAATGAAGAGGGAATAAATTATAAGAAAGAATTTGCCTCATGCACTCTGCTCCGATCTTCCACAATCGAACTGCTTCTGAGATCGAAATATAGCTCGAAATAGATTATAGACATACATTTGTAGGAAAATGACTGAAGAGAAGTGACTAAAAAAATCTAACGATGTAGAGTCGTCGTTTCATCGAAATTGCCCTGTTGTTGTTGCTCGGCAGCTCGACGTCCTGCACGGCTATTCTTTTGACGTTTGCGTACAATTTCTTCCATTTCCTTAGCGAGTTCACCCTCTGGTTTCGACACTAATTCTTCGTTCTCAAATCGAGCCCACGGTCCTCAAATAAATAATCTGCTACTACCAAATCATATTTGTTTCTGATAATAACATCTAAGGAAACAATAAACGAAGCGAACTGCATCATAAATCATATATTGTGAGGATGTGCAAAAAGAAACAGTAAAGCGGCCATCTATAAGAAAAATGACCTCTTTCAATACCTATCATCGACTTTCATCCAGACATAGCTGAGCGAGGGAAGGGAAATAGAAGTCGGCTGCTACTGGCTCCTAATGCAAAGCCATTACTGTTTACTCGGTTACATAACTGACTCGCATTTGCTTCTTATCATTCAGCACGAATCGAGCAATTTCGATTCACTATATCCTGAACCTCACAATATTTCTCATAAGCCTCCCAAGAAGACGCATAACCTGGCCATCCAAACCTTCAGCCCTCCTCTTCCCCAATCGTTACAACTTATAGTCCACTGCCACTGATTCGTGTTCTTGTTACATGCCCGCACATAACATAATGGGGTTGGCGGAGTCGGAAATAGGAAAGATGAGATGGAAGCTGTGCGCATAAAGTATTGTTTGTAAACGGTGCATTAGGCCCTAACATTTGTGGCATTACAGAAGAGGAAGAGGATTCGCAGGACGAACCCTCTCTTAGCACCCATTACGAGTTATCAGTCCTCCCATCCTAACAGCACCAGGCGTCGATAAGAAATACCAATCAACCTGTGTAAACATATAAACATACCTGTATAACCGTTGACGTCACTCGAGTCCATATTGCGTACTCTTTTTCGTTTTTCGCCACCCGTCTTCTCTCCTTCAAATAAACTCGCGCCTTGTTTTTCCTTCGCCTGCAATCGAGTGTTTTCACCTCATAATAACAAATAAAAACTAGCTCATTAAAAAAAATGACTCAGGTTTTTCATCAAAGCTCTCTGTCAAAAGGAAGAAGAACGATCGCAAACACATCGTAGAACCAATACATTGTAAGTCCCACTCCATATTTTCTAAAGCTGAAATAACTCCAACCTTGTTAACCTTGATAGTCACCACTCCCTTTACGCAGTTCAAATACTGATTTGTTTTTGCATATGTAAAACTTTACACACAATTTTCGCATCCTATCATAAATTGATAAAGCAACTTTTTCTCCGGTAACCCACAGTTAAAATATTCGCCACTCGGAACCTCTTACTTGAGATCTTACCATAGCTTAGAATCGCCTGCCTTCAAGTCCAGATAAAAATCATTCAGAATTTTCTTCACTTGGACTGCTGACAATCATCTACCCCTTTCAACCAAACATTCACTCCGGTCTCCGCCCCATTCTCAATCACTAAACAGCTAAGTAATTCACCACGAATAAATGTTAAAATAAACAAAGCAAAAAATATGGTGCCATGGACATGACGCTCATGGTGACTCCGGTCAGTTATGACGCATCGTCGGAGATATCTCTACGGAGAATTTGACTTCAGCTTGAAGAAAAAATCGACTAACCTTTTGGATATCACCGACATATTTGTTGCTGTTATCGGCAGATGGATCGCGTGCATAGCCAAGTGTATCAAAAGCTCGGATCTGCTGCTCAAATTGGAAACTATCCACATGAGCAGGTTCCACGTACCCGGTTAGCGTATTCTTATAAGCGCTTTGATTTGCCGATTTGAATGGGTTGCTCGGACCCGCCTGGAACTCAGTTAAACTTTAACCAGCTCAGGAGGTAGAAAAAAATATATTAATGACTGATAGGGGGCGAGTAAAAATTGCACAATGACGTAATTAAGGCGGTATGACACGATTTTAGGGAGGACCAAAGGGATGCGCAGATGCACAATGCTCTACTCGGATAGATCAATGAAAGGTTTATTAAAGAAAAAAAGAACGGAAAAACATATTTTCGCATTGCTTAAATAAGCTAGAATGAGAAAGTGAATGTCATAGTTACTGCGAACGGCAGTGCAGGACGTATCACACCGAAGCTTACCGCACCATCCTTCTCGTCTCTAACACAGTGGGCAGCGAATCGGGAAAAAGCTTTCCACATCAAACCGGAAACAAGCTTCCCATAGAGCTTCATCGCACCATCCTTCTCATCTCTAACACATTATTAGACTGCCTAACACTGCTTGTGACTAGCAAAACAACGTGGCCATTATCATCGGCCCTCACCTATATTACTCTGAATTACTTGCAAGTATTTTGCTTCGACAACCTTTCTTTACCAAAAATTGCAATCTTTCCCTTCCCCCTCCCCTCATCAAAAAACTGCTTCCGTTCTACATCATCTGTGGTATTCACCTGGCAGAATTTCGCTCCCGTTTTCGTAGAAATGAAGAATCTTGCCTCTGCATTATTTACTAACCTTAAAAAATGCTCAACATTGAGATTATTAGTACCACAAAGGTTGCATTTATTTCTTTATTTACTTTAACATCCGAAAGTGGGGAAAAATACAAAAGCGTGTCAGCAAGAACAGCAAAGTGCAAAACATTTGCAAAGCTATAAATCAGACGAATAAACATTTAATATATACGACTGGTGGTAGTGTGTAGATTGAAACGAATTAGCCGCATTTTACAAGCTGAAAAATGGATGCATTAACGATATCGGCCGGAAGCAGATTCCAAACGCATACAATACGGAAGTGAAACTATGCAGAAGATTGCAAAAGATTACAAATTTCAATCACATTATAAATTCAGAAAGAATCAAATCAAAACCGAACCTGCGATATTCCAATGATTCCTGGTTAAATATTTTTTGCTTGCTAATATAATTGGGCTGATATCGACCACGGTGAGTTTTACGGAAAGCAATGCGGTTAAAGCGTTTCTGAGCATTCCCTAGCAGCCTCATAAGAGAAACCAAATAAGGAAATCATATAGAAATGCAGTATCCAAAAATGAGTCGGCAGTAGGTGATGAAGATATTTCGGTAATGCTCAATACATTACTTCGTAAAACGTTATTCCGGGGACAGTGGCACCATTGTATCCGGAACAATGCTTTATGAAATAATAAGAATGTGCTGTAAAGTGTGGAGAACACACCTCGAAATTTTCGATAACTTTCCAGTAAAAATCAAGTCTCGCAACCTCTAACTTCCTCTGAACATTTCCGGTCTATCGATGAAAAAAATCAAGGCCGATAGAGATTTTTCTTTTGTTTGAAATTTCCAAACTTTTTGAATCATTTGAAATATCATTTGCAAATCTACAAACTTAGATTATAAATAAACCTATTAAACGAGGAATATTTCAATATACGTCAGAAGAAATATCAGAATGTCCTAAATTATTCTGAGATCACTTCACTACACCGGAAGAAAGAGTTACTGCGAATGATACAAAAAAAAATACACTAAAGAAAGAAAAAGGGCTCATTCTGGTCATTTCGAACACAAGTTTAAAGCTGCCTATAGGAGATCAGCCAATTTCATTAAGTGTTTGTAAAGGTGAAAGTCTGCAACTTACGATCGGCTGAAAGAGCTCCTCATATTTTGGATTATAGTCGAGTTCTTTTGTTCGTGGATCAACACAAGCGAGACCACCGATGTCGTGTCTTGTTGCGACAACTGGAGCCATATCTAGTGCGATCTTCGAGAGGGCCAATGACTTACATGACTCCAACGCAATTGGCGCTCGCATTTTCTCGTCTTCGGAATCCGATTCAGCTCCATCACTACTAGCGGCATATTCTCGTAGCAATTCCATCTGAACACCAAACCGTTAAAGATGCACTTTCGGCTTTTGAATGCCTACAAATGTATTTACGCAGCAGTCGAAAGACCGCTTAAAAATAAACCCTAGGAAAGCGATCTCGTCGGCATATGTTACAAGACGGAAGAAATTAATTTAACTGGTCCCGCTACTCAACTACGAAATACAAGCTGACGAAAGCAACCTTGAATGACCTTAAAGATAGCCAATAAATTTTACACCTTACAAGAAAGACTGAAGAGATTCGGGAAGAGAAGTGGCAAGGAAATGTGGTCAAAGTCAGACGAAAAGCCACGATTCCCAACTTAATGATGCGTTCAATGTTCCCCTTTAGGTATAAAGTGTAGCGCAGTTGCGAACCGCGATACACGGACATAACTTCGCACAACGGAGATTATTTCTACACTCAAAATACTGCGAAAACTGAAAAGCAAAAAGGGCTGTGGTATCATTATGCAACTATTTGTTATGCAGTGCAACGGGAACGTCTAAAAACAATTGTTGATGCATTGATGCTCTGCTCTTGTAAAGTGGGGACTAGCAGAAAGAAAGTCAACCTGTATGTTCAGAACATCGAAAAAATTCGCAATGCCTGATGGATGGATGATGAAACGTGAGGATAAGAAGCTATATAGATTCAGTAAATCTCAACAAGCAATTACAGAAAAGCACAGCGATAAGACTGTCAATTAGAGTCCCTTTAGTTAACAGTTGAGAACGCTAAAATAAACTAAGGCAAGAACAATACTACAAAACTGGAAAGTTACCCGAAAAGTTTCCCACGGGAAATAAAACACCTTCCACAACAATTCAAGACAACATTTTTTGAAGTTCATCCATGTAACGGTGTGGTGAAAAATAACCGCGGAGGAGCAACTAATAACCGCAATGGAACCCAACTGTTTTCGTGAAATCCGTGCTATAACATTCGACGGTAGGTTATAAGATCCCCATGAATCTTAAAATTCGCACAGTTATTCCTCATAAGAAACCTATCTCAATGCTTTTCCACTCCCTTCTTCCGCTCATTCAAAATTTCATTTCCCACTTTTGTTGCATAACGCTCCAAAGCTACCGTTGTCTACAGAAGTTCTTCGTTTTAGGACCAAATAAAAAGTGCAGCACAACATCTAATCAAAAACTCCAATACTCTTGATCTAAATATCGCTAAACGCCCTACTTAACACCAAAAATGTCATGTTGGTGAATAGTACATGAACATCGCACATGTGAAGCAAATTTCTTGAGTCGATTGGTGTGCAACACTCATTGTCGATTCATTCTGTGATATCATTATCTTCTTGTGTGGTCTCCTAATTCGGTTGCTGATCTCATAATTTTAGAGAATGTCAATGTTAATTCGTATTGCTTTTCATAAGGTTGTCATCCATATTAGTCAGATTAAATCATCAAGCACATACTTGAATCCGATTTGATTCTCTCTTAGAAAAATTTTTACGGCTTTTTTTTGACATTTTGCTGCCTGAAATATTTCAGCCTAACCCTCTTCGTAATCATTGTGCGCATCAATTTCACCTCGTCAAAAGATATTACATCGCAAACAATGTTCTGCATAGTTCTGTGAGCGTGGAGTTTATTCCATAAACCTAGAGTCTATTTTATGAACTTTTCCTCCCTGCCCATATCATTCATGCATCCCCTCTCCCTCCCCCATCCCATCTTTTAAACTTTCGTTGAGTTGTTTTGATTGCCACACTATTGTTGCTTTTGCCTATTGAACCTTGAAATGTTTGTTGCGTGTTCACCCCGATCGTTTTTGCTTTCTTTTGTTATTTCCATTGTTTGCTTTGTGTTCATTTTCTAAAACGTTTTCTCGGCGTTCCAACTTCAAAGAATTGAAATATTCATGACGATTAACAAAAAAAGAACACGACAAAAATAAAATTAGCAATGATACAGAGTTTTACAAGGAGAATTAGCAAGAAAAATGTTTCATTGTCACTTTCGATATCGGATACATCTCGAGGTGAGTAAACGTGAATTGGTTATGACCTCTCTCGTTAAGCTGCCGGCTATATTTTTCAATTTTTGAAAATTCTTTGGCCGAGTGCCAATAAAATGGAAAAATTTTGGTTTCACATCTGCTAGACGAGATCGTTGGATGGCATACTGTACGGCTTATGATTGGTGTCGGCGTTATTATTATATTGTAAATTGTGGATCTATAACGCAGCAAGAAACTCCGTCGCTCATGTTATTTGACCTTTGGCACTCATGTCTGGCACTTTAGCACACCTTTGGGACGCATACCTGAAGAATCTCGTAATACAAGTTCCGCTCAGGTTTCAGGGTCGTGTTCGTGACGCTTGACCCCTCTGGCACCCATTACCTGAGGCTCAAACAAAACCCATTACTTCACTTCCACGATGAGAACACCATTTTATCAGCGAGCACCTAACCGCTTTGAATGTTTGCGTACTCAGCAACATAACGCCATTGAGATGTTTGGTACGCTTGAACGCCATTTGAAGGCTTGAACCTCTTTCTTTATAACTTTAGATGAAACCTCTTTGCAGTCATTCTCTTCAATGAGCACTTGAATTCCCCCTCTTCTGCTATATTTAGATCGGAAAAAACTCATTTCAGATATGAAACCATAATTTGTGGAAACAATTGTAATAAATGAATCTAAGAGTGAAAACATTTAATATCAAGAAAAGAACGAAATTAAAGATAAACGAGAACAGTGTCGAATTAAATTGCTTCATTTAATGATGACGATCGCCTATGTGGGGTATATTCGATGGGATAGAACGAAAAGAGAAACGAGAGTAGCGTCAAATACAACTTTGCATTTAAACTACACCTTCTCATGTAAATGATTAATAATATCTGTTACTTTTATTGAATATTCAATGAAGAAAAAAAAGGGCTAAAATTCCTTTGAAATAAATTACCCCCAGTATATGGTAAAAATTATAATTTTCTGGGGGTAGCCACGAACTAATAAAGGTAACAAACAAACCGTAATATCATCGACTTTCATATCTTCTATATGCACATGGAAGGTGAGACGTTTGTTTACTTCAATCGGCTGATATTAGATCCTGAGGCTAAGTTCAGGAACTTTAGCCAATTGAATTTTACAACTCGCATATAACGTAGAACAACTACCTGACAGTCGTGCATCATCAATACAATTTTACATCGAGAACAAAATAAAACTATGAAGCATTGCAACATTTGATAAGAACTATCAAAAAAGATAAAAAGAAAATAAAATAAAGTCAAATTAAACAATCTCCCCTCTTCATAATAGGCAGGTTAATAAAATGGGAACTGAAAGAGAAAGAAAGAGAAGAAAATGAAGCAATAATGGCGATGGGCACAATTGAGACACGAGAAGCAACGAGAGGTAACCACACGTCCCTCTTTAAATCACAGTGAAGTGTTTGAAACGTTCAAATAGCACAAATAGTGTAATTTATCAACATCAACACATTCCATATGAATAGTTTTTATGAACATAATAAACCCCACAATGAACATCGTTTCTAAATTTAATTCAAACTTTCACCCTCTCCCTCTTTTTCTCCCCTCCCCCCCCTCCCCTCCGACCTCCCTCCCCCCATTACCACCCTCTTTGTTCTCGGAGTTGTGTGCAAAAACTCCTTAGAAATATGCAAACCATTCTTGTGCATTTTGAGCACAATTTTTATTAACATTAAACTGGAATAGCCAAATAAAGGGACTTTGAACTGCTCAACGATTTAGAATCTACGTACGCATTCAATTACTTCAACAATTAAACAGGTAACATACACACCTTTCTCTATGCCGAACTCGTTTTATCACTCCGTTACTGATCACTACCTAGTATTATAATCCCCCAAATCTCATCTCACAACTTCAAAAAGTTCTAAGCAAAGTATCGACAAGAATTACCCAAACAATGCTTAACTCGTTAATAGCATTGAAATAAAATCTTTAAATAAAATAGCTTCCCTCTTTCTTCAAAAATAATACAACAAGAAAAGAGAGATAAAACGAAATGCTGAGAGAATACAGCAAGTGACAGTTAAATTAAAGAATAATAATTATATAAAGAAAAAAAAAAGTGTTTGCGTTAACTGGAACGCTTAAAAATAATGCAACTTTTAAAAAAAAGCATATTCAAATGAGACATAATCGGATGAACATTTCAAAAACGGAGACGCATCACAATATATTAAAGGAGCAGCAAATCTAAGGCGCACAATGTTGACAACGTTTTATTTGTAAAAAAAACAAAAAAAAAAACAACAACGCAACTGAGTAACGCATATTGCTTTATTGCCTTCAAATATATCCAACGTCGAATCTCCCGAATGCTAATTAATCGAGTTTATGTTTAATTTCCGATAAAAAGCCTCATTGCTACCTCGATTGTTTAAATAATACCAGCCTTTTTCGAAGAGTAAACAACCTTCCATACCTTCAAAGGTAAACAAACTTCCCGATCACCATTAGCGAAATGGCTCGGGCTCAAACGGTATCAATCATCTCGAAATGCAACAGTCACGTCAACTCAACAATGAAATCAAGAAAGAACGCCGCGCAGAGTGAAGAAAGCAGACAACATAATTAAATGAGCTGATCGACGCAATGCGCAAAATCTAGTTCCTATTTTCATAAGAGATGAGAAGGAAAATGAGGTCGCTAAAAATCCTGAAAATGACTCGTAGAAGGCACATATGGCCAAGAAACTGTACTGCACAATCAAGTATCATCGATCACCGACAATATCTTCACAAAGAGTTTCATCGAATTTAGCCGATGAGAAAATAACTAGCCACCATCGACATAACAAATGAAATGACAATGCAATTTAAAGAATCCTTTGATTTAGATATTAATAAAATTTGATGTGCCCCCCTCCCCCAACCATAGGAGTTATAAAGTAGCAAGGCTCTAAAACTATAAGCTATACTACAGAGGTGCTCTAATCGTATAAGCGGTCCCAATTTGAGCTATTTCAAATTCTCTTGACTGTCCAGAGATATGTTACCACCCATATAATACATATATTCTTCCGGCAATACATAAGAGTAAAGAGGCAGGCATAATAACAGAAAAGTTCCACAACTTCACAGTCAAACCGAAAAATTATTTTCTAAATTTAGCAGTTTGACCAAACTGATTGGCAGCATACCAAGCATGACTTCCTGATTGCACCTTTAACAATATGCCAACGTAACTTCCTGATCACATCTTTGATTAAGCTGGTTGGCAATATGTCAAAAATGACTTCCTACCTGTACCTTCAGCGATTTTATATTCGCGAGCGAGGTATGAAATTCAGCTTATAATACCTTTCCGTACCGATCGATTACAAAAAAACCCACCGCTAACTTCTTGTATATCAGATTAGTTTTAATGACCAAATTTCCTCCTCATCATTCAAATATAAAGAGAGCAATAAAACTTTGAATAATTATTTCATATGCATAACTCTTTAAGGATATCAAAAGAGGATACATGAAAGAGATATAATTCGATGTGATATCCATCACATAGCTATGACTGTAGGATCGACAATTGTGGTACACGAACTGGTGCTCCTCTGCGAGTCGAATTTCCACCCCTACCGCCACCACGTGGTCCTGCTAGACGGCGTCTAACCGGCATTGTACCTGATCCTATGCCCGATAAAACCGATGCATCGATACCCTTCAATTGCAAAACTATTTATACAATAAGTAAAAATGCAGTAATCGTGACTATAGACCCGCTTACAGCGGAAATGATGACACAGGTAAGGCAACCGATAAAAGAAATGTTCCGCAGGGGAATCCGAATTCGCAACGTTCGAATATACGGGTAAAAGTGTGCCAGAGTTAATTCATCTAACAAGAAAGGAAGCCGATAATCCAAACAAAATCATGCTTTGAATCAAGGAGTAGCTAGTCAACATTCGACTAAATGCCCTATGAAAATAATACACCTTGGAAGGTCCTGAAATAAGAAATAAAGAAATTTGCTTCGGTTAGAACATCCTTCAAAAAGGTAGCAGCAATAACGACGGAAACCTAGTTACCGATACAAAATACGCAAGGGCACCATGTACATCGTACCATAATAAAGGGACAGCTATCAGAGTACCATATATATTATCACCCATATATACTGTTTTGCAATACGCAAATAAAGGGGCAAGCAAGTTTCACCACTTTCCATGCAAACCCAAAAAATTACTGAGTGTCTAATGAAGCAAAGAATACACCGTTTACACGACAGAGCAAATTCAAAGGAGTCGATGACATCAATTTTCAGAGGAAACTCTGGGATAGAACTCACCTCTCACTCTTTTCTCGGCCTTCCACTGACTTACGAAAATATAAACTTAGTAACCCACCTGTGCTTTGAGTGTCTCCTGCAGTTTCTTATTCAAATCAGCTAGCTCGTCTGCAGAAAGTGCATCCGACTTCATACAGATGCCACCGTTCGAGACTTCAACCACATGTTTCTCTTAAATAAGAATAATAACACAACTGCAACCTAATTCAGCACACAAAAAATTGGAGTTGAGTTGAAAATAACAAAGATGTCACATTATTGAAATTCAAATAAATCATTTTCCAAAATTTGGGAAGGAAAAAAAGGAATGAAAGTTTCCTCAAATTTTCAAAAAAAAAACTTGAAAATTTTCTTTTCAGGTGAATTCAGGTGAAAAAAGACCTTGCAAGCTTTTGCCAAAAAAATGCCACGATGAGGATAAAAAGGGCGAAGTTTTAGCGAAGAAGCGATTCCACCGAGGAAACTAACTTCTGATAGGAGGATGGGGAAGGGATGAGAGGGACGAAAAAACTGAGAATTTGGAATTTGCGATCACACAACTATGATCGCAACACCTTGAAAAACCAAACGAAAGCTTTCAAATTGTGAAACCCTACTTAAGAGCCAATACCGTCACAGGAAAAAGTGAAGAAGAGAAATGAAAGTATACATGCTCAAATAAAAAGAAAATAAAGAAGAAATGCGATAGGATGTGAGAGCAAAGCTTGACCTCAGCCTGATCCGCAAATTACAATGCGATTAGAACTAGCAAATAGAGTGCAGGCGTTGTTGCATGCAACGGTGCCATGCAAACACGTGTGACGCGGACACCGCAAATGCTGTTCACATCCTATATTCTATCCCCAACTCTATCACCATCTATATAATTTACCGATCTCATATACCGCATAGCCGTATACCTCAGTTAACCAACGCAGCAGCACTAATACATTGCTTAAGCAAATAGATTTACCGAGTATCACATGCTGACAACTGAAACGACAAAACCCTCATGATGATCGTGTACGAAAGAGATACTTAGAGGACCGGCAAGGTGACCATCGGCAACTAATAAGCTCCTGTTTTCTAGCAAAATTAAACTCACTTCTGCAGTAAGTTTTACACTCGAAAACCAGCGCCGTGAAACCCGCAGCCAAATTCCCTTTTAAATATTTGGCACCATTTCTAGACTAATGAAGATAAAGCTGTTTTTTACAACATCAAAGGGAAGAAGGCAGCTTCATTTCTCCAGCTTGAACATACGATAACATTCCCCGCAGAGGAAAAAGAGAACCCATAGACGAAGCATCGCGATGATGAACAGATTTATTACGGCTTTATGAAAGTTTAGAAAAAGCTGGAAAAGAATGAAGCGTACTCATCAAGCAATAAAGAAAAGGGAAAAGAGACCGTTGGTGACGGGACTGACTTGGCCGAGACCTGAGTCCTCACCGAGAGAGCTAACAATGGACGAGTGGCTTGTAGAATGCTTTATTGCACATGCCGCCTGCTGCGTCGCCGTTGATACTCCCGTCGATGGACCGCTCAGCAAACTTTTCACGCTCACAACTGCAATAACTTCCCTCCGATCGGTGATCCAAAATGATTTAGGATAAATGCCATACCACTGTAGTCACTAAACGTAACAACGGAAAATTTTCAACCCTCCCCCCTCTCACCTCAGCTCAGGTGAACAGGTGAAGGTGCTAGACATCTGCCAATCTAAAATTTCAGCCATGGAAGCTTTACTTTTCTTTCATAGAAACAAATTGAAAAGTCTTACTTACCTTGTCCAAAATTCTTGACCAATTTAATAAGTGATGCACTGTCGTAGAGGAATCTATTAGCATGTGCGATCTCCCTCTCGGCAGCCGTCTGTGCAGTGAACATTACCACCTCATCACGAAGTTCCGCTTGTTCACGTTCACTCATCGCACCGATACGTAATGCACGCTCATACAGTTCACATGCCAATACACGACGTTCATTGAGTACACGTGCACCATCATCATGAGCACGCTTCAACTCGGCAAGAAGATGGCTTTCTCGATCAGCTAGTAGCTGACGAATACCCTCAAAGCACAGATTTTTTACTTGAAGGATAGAGAAAAACACAATAAATCAAAGTGGGCGATAAGTGGCTTAAGGGATGAAAGTCCTCAACTAGAAAGCAAAAGGTGAGAAGGTGGGACGCCCACATCACGTCACAAATATTCCGCTCAGCTCCATACCGATATTCTGGTATCCTCGTATAATTGCGATCCTTAAAAAATTCACTTTCTAAAAAAGTGAACTAGCCAGCTGAATTGAGGGATGACAAAGTATTGGATAACTGAGGATACAATAGTCACATGAAATATTCAACAACTAGAAAATATCTCTTTTCCATCACCACTCTTTTTTATTCCCTTGCTCCAGCATGAGTACATTCATCGTAAACCAAATACGGAGGTACATCTATCGCCCTCATAGCAAATTAATGAAACTCAACCTTAAGAACCTTACCTTGAAATCAATCCAACATCAAACCGCTTTTCTTCACCTATTGATTTTTAAAAACTTAAGAAAACGAGAATTGTTGGCTATCACTAAACACTTGAATATGCGCAGATTCGAGCCTTTAACTTGAAAAAAAAAAAACGACCATTATGAGTTTTTTTAATTGCTCATTTTTTGCTAGAAACATTACTTGTTTTTCCTCTGTACAAATTTGCACAAAGTTTAGACAAATACGAAAAATTTACTCAGTTTTTTATGACGCACCGAATGTATAATATGAAAAGATAGAAGGAATGAATGAAACAAACCTTAAACACACTGCGGACATTCTCTTCAGCCAGCGAGAGCTCGTTCTCGAACGCAGCCTCTATCTGATCGATCTCAACCCCGTGGCCCTTCAAGCTTGAGATTTCCGTTGAAAGCACTGAAACGATGCAAAATTACATCACTGCCCACATCTACATGTAAATATTTGCATGTCTATACCCAACAATGTATGCACCATTCAAAGCACAGCTCACTCACCAAAACTCGCCAAAAATGAAAGCAATTGATTTCATAGGTTATTGTTCAAAAGGGTTGTATTGACAACACACGCCCTCCTCTCCCCCCCCCCTCCCCCTTAGGTTTACTGTGAACGTCTCCAAAACCTGAACTACCATTCATGTGTGGAATATGTTAAAGTTCACTGCCCACGATTCGTAAAGCTGTGAGGGATTAAGTTGGGGTAAAAAGTTAGCAAAATGTGCACTGATTTTCAATTGGACAATCAAGTTCAATACTCCAGTAACTTCAAAAAAATTAAAGTAATAAAAAAAACTAAAGTTTCAGCACCTCTTTCAATGGCAATCAAATGATATTCTTAAATCAAACTAAAGTCAATGGTGAAGGAAATAATAATCACATCAATATCAAAGTTTCACGGATGCTTAAATACAACCATAGAGAAGAAAAGAAGGAGAAGGGGGATGGCGAGTGAATTTAACTCCGAAGAGTTTCTGCAAGGATTCTGCGGGAATCTTAAAAAGTAGTCATTCACATCCCCATCCCTAAGAATTACATCAGCAATGATTTCGTTTTTTCCATGCTCGGCGTCACTGTTGTGCTTCGCACTGTCTTTAACTTCAGCGTTTTTTTCCATGGAATATCCTCCAAGTTTTTATATGGATCATAACGGACTCTGTACAGCAGTACTGCCTCACCAAGAGATGGCGGAAAAGAACACCCGCAATAGCGATAAAACAGGCGTACTCTTTAATTCTTTCTAACTCATGTTTGCTTATCTTGTTATCCTCTTTCAATTTCCAAGAACCTATATTTTATTTAGCCAAAGCACATACTTTTATCCTTTTGGTCGTCATTGAGGGCATGGAAGTTGGTCAGATGGGATGAATTCGCCAGTTGACTGGGTACCAAGGAGGTCTTCTGATTGACCGCCGATGGTCGTGCATCGTCAACAAACACTGATGCCGAAGACAGTATCGCCGTTGATGCTGTTTTCACATCACCTTCAAAATTGGTGACGATATAAAAGAATAATTGCAATTTCATTTCAAACGAATGCCGAAGGATGCTTGCCAATAATTGTGCATTAATGAATAAAAAATAATCTTCTAAGCGGATTACATCCTTCGCAAACAATACCGAAGTGTTATGTCATAAATCCAAGTCGAATAATAACACAAAAAGACCAACCATTAGATGCCGGAGATGAGTGATCGCTGAAGTCAACATTTCCGTTGGATGCGGTCGTTGGTGTCGGTTGCTGCTTCGAGTGAGCTGTCTCCGTCGAAACCACCGGTACAGCTGATGCCTGAACTCTTGAAGGATATCAAGAAAGAAAAGAAAATGTCTGCGAGAATATAAAATGAAACGGACATACTGAACAAAGGAAAACTTGGATCATAGAGATACGCGCCCACTCACCCACGTTTCCCCTCATAGTTTCCATAGGATATAGTTTCGTAGAATGCTCTAGGCAACTGTGGCATTTCTCAAACTTTTTAGAGCTGCTAATTGAGGTAATACCTTTCATAAATTACGATGACAGCTGACTGACTGCGATGATGTTTTTATATGTGTACAAGCGTGCGTCTGTGTGTCTGAGTGTAGCGTACGTGTGGGCTTACACATGCTTTATTACAAGGAACCATACTGAGCCGCGCACGATCACGATGAAGGGAGGCAATGACATACAAAGAAAAGAGGCGACTCTCCAGGCATTTACACTTTAAATAAGTTGGGCTCCAAAACCCCGTCTCCTAAATAACATTACGCTTCATTCATTATCAAACTACTTCATAAAAGTCGCTCTTAAAAGAGTGACAACGGATTCCAATCAAAGCACCTTCTCTCCCCGTTCGTCATGTGATTAGGCAATTTTACAATAACAGAATTTTCAGGCTCTTTCCCCACCCACTGTACTGAGTGCGCCCGCTATGACGGTTACTCAGCAACTCTTCCCCAAAAATGGCGCATATGTCCAGGCATCACATCTGCGATCCATCTTAAACATTAATGCTGTTTTTATGACGTTTAAACGCGAAATGGCAATGGCAAAGTGATGGGACATGTCAGCGTTAGTGAAGGTATATGTGACAGCGAAGAAATCATTCCAACTCAAATAAGCTCTCCGAAACGGTTTTCTTCAAAACGAAATGTAAGAGAGAAGGAAACGAAAAGAGGTGATCCTAATTTACTGAAGTAAGATCGGTGATAAGGCACGAGGAAAGGTAAAATGAAAAAAGATTAGCAAATCAGCTGAGAATTTAGGTACGAGTTATGTGCAATGAAGTTCTTTCCGAACTAATAGCTCCCATAAAATTTTAATAAACATAAAAGATCCTCTCCAGATAAACAGTGTAATCAGGTAAATAGCAAAAACTGAGAGTTAAGCACTCCATGTTTTTAGTAGGAAAAGTTCAAACTCGAAACGAACCTTCTTCTTCTTTTGAGTCTTCTTTTTGCTAACGCTCGATCCGGTACGCTCCCAAGAATCCAGCGCACTCTGTGCTCCATCTTAAAGCCTTCTATACTAATAATCACTAACGAAATATAAACATAAAAGCATTAGCCAATAATAAACTCAATCATTTATATATTCCATTCGTATCGGATGTTGGGAAATCAGATTTTTTGAAATTTTTGGGCCTTTGTTCAATGAGTTTCAACACGTTTATTGCTATGGATATTGACCCGATCCTGATTACCTATTTCACTAAGGAAAAAATTTAAACCTGCCACGACACAGTCGGACCGACGAATTGAGGACAAAAAGTGCAGGTAGATGGATAAATATTTGATACAGAGCAACAAATAAACAAAACTTACCATCACAAAAAGCTTGAATAGTCCTGTTGACATCAAGGTCGAAGTTGTGCAATGCCAGAATTATATCATTTTTCGATGCTGAATGCACCACCTCGCGTACTCGTGCAACAGCCTCCTCCATACGTTTCTTCTCATTGCGATACTGAGCTGCAGCTGATGACATGCCTCTCTTTTAGATATAAGCCGGAAATCTATAATTCAAATCAACATATTTAATTGTGAGATATTCTAAAAACATTGTGCAAGTAAAAGTGTTTGCATGAATTCAGGTTATTCGAAGGCAGAAATTACAGGTATCATTCCTTCTACATTAATCAAAAACCGATAATACTTATATACCTGTATTTTCTGCGTTCAGCAACCGAATAAGACGGAAAGAATCATATCATTAGCACAATTAGGGCATTTAAAATATGTCCAATAATAGAGGACTAGGACAAGTTAGCAGCTCTTAACTAATTTAATTATTTAGCTCAACAGGAAATGAAGAAAAAACAATAAAAATAATCGCGGCAATATATTATCGACATCGTAAGAATGGTATTAGTAGAGAATAACATCCCCATAGTCATATAAAATAAAGCTTTATTGAGAGAAAAAATGCTTTAGTCTAATTAAGAGAGATGGAGGAGTGCTAGAGGAAGAGGTGGGGTGGGGGGGGAGGGGGTGCGGGGTAGAAGGGGAAGGAGAGGAAGAGAAAACAGACCTCAATCATAGCAGCAACTGTTACATGAGAAAGCTTCGTTAATAAGGGTGATTTTTAAAAAAACTAAATTTTGAAGGAACGTATAAATGCAAAGAGATTGAAAAATCCCGATGTACCAACACAAACAAAAATTCGGAACTCGTCATTTCTCGATTACCTTCGAAACGACTAAAAAAGAGGCACTGCTTATGCAGCAAAAACCGCATTCAAAAAATCCATGGCTAGTAAGTTACCTTCCTTCCCAGCCCCCATCCCCTCCCTACCTCTATTGCGAAGGAGTGGCTGGTAGATTCCTGCTACTCTTAGCCATCACATCGTATAACTCAGGTCTCTTCTAATCACCGACAGCAACAAATGACATCTGCAACTGAAATCCCAAAATACGGGAAAAAAGGGGGGAGGGTTGCTAGTCTCGCATATGTTCAAAATCAGTTCTCCTTATCGTTGATAAATGGCAGCGCTCAACAAAAAAAACAGGAATAAGATGATGAAAAGAATAGAACAAAGGAAGAACGTTCAAGATGAAAGATGGGTAAATTTGGGACGAAATAGAACTGCGAAAATCTTAAAGAGCACTCAGAAAGAGCCTAATGCGAATACAACTAAACGTCAAACCACAAAATGTTGAAAATCTCAAGAAATAGATTCCCAGAATTCTACCCAAATGGGAAAGTCATTACCACGTTTTGCAAAAAATAATACTTATTACCTGCTTTACTATAAAATTGCTAATTTCTCTTGACTGTCTCCTTTAGAGTGAAAATTCTTTCGCCTCAAACCCGCAAGATTCGATTATGCCGAAAAATGTGTTTTCCTGGAAACGATCATGTTTGTTTGGTCGTGGTATTATTGTAACGTAGACATCTTACAATGGAACTCGAAGAGAGGTAGCGATGAGGTTAGATGAGAGGATGGAAGAAAGAAGCGGGGAAGGGAGCAGGAGGGTGGGGGGGGGGGGGGGGGCGGGTGGAGGGGAGATGTGACCTCGCTGACCTTGCATTTCCGATGATCCGTATTCTAAATTACCGTTCACTTAACGCTTATCACGGAATAAAGACATATAAACGAGCTTTGCTCAACTCCTATTTTTATGACCCCCTCCCCCCTCCCTCTAATTAAAGATACAACCAACTTAGAGAAGGAATATGACGTCACAATGAAATTTAATGGCGACGTAGAACAAGCACAACCACTTCACTCAGGACAGACACCTCACAAATCCCGCAAGACATAGAACAATTAGAATCATACGTGATATATTTATTCTATCCAATCTAATTTTCGCATGCGAAATTTAATCGCCTCTCAAGTCTCGTATGCGAAATTTTGACGTTCAATTTTTTTCATGGAAAAAATCCTCCATTTTGATTGATCGAAGAGTAGAGTTTCACAGCACAAAAACGAATTCAGGTCCTCTCTTCTTAATAAATTTGTCTTAAAATCGTTGGATTTTGTAACATCTCCGACTTATTTTTTCCTTACCCATCCTCAGTTCACCCATTCCACCTCTCCCACTTCTCCTCTTACGCACAAAGAATATGTCTATTATGCGAAAAATATATTCGAAAGTTTCTTTTTTTTTCAAAACTTCAACATTAATAATAAGTATTAAAATATCTTGAAAAAATTGCTTCAAGCCATTGTTAGCAAATCTTACCGAAGTTTTCGATCATTCTACTTGAAATTTAGTTTTAAAAGAAATTTTTAAAAAGCGCAGTATTTTGATGTTAGCGGAAATGAAATTGTTAGACAAATTGAAAGGATTCAATTGTTCAATGAAAATATTTCATTGCTTAGAAAATATAAGCAAAACCTTATGAGGGTTTACGAAGCTAAAAACGAGCATAATTGTGCTCTATAACACAAACTTCTCTTTGTTTTATACGGGATCCTCGCGAACATTATACATACATTATATATATATATATATACATGTATACATAACTTTAAGGCCGTTTTTGTCATTATTGTACTCTTTAAGGACCTCTTTATTTTTTTTCAACGTCTTCAAGTGGAAAAGCATCGGAGAAAATAAAATATGAGAAAATGAGTTAATTAAGCGCAATTTGAAAAAAAAGTATTGAGTTAGTTATGATATCTGCACCACAACGTCCAGTTTCAAACTCATATCAAGCGAACCTGAATTTTATGCAAGAAATTAATAGTAATTAATAACGCATAATAATTCCGATTTTTAACTTCTAATTAATCTATAACCTCTTCTACTTGAATTTATTTATTTAAAGTATTTATTGTGCAATTTTAGTCATAATAACTTAAACAATATTATAAGCGTAGTGCTTGAATGGAACTCAAAGCCATGCTCTTCCATCCGTTAATTAGTGAAGGTATGTGAATAGTGATTTCACCTTAATATAGCACCTATTCCGTATTCATTCATCCCCGTCGTCACAATAAGAAACTCCACAGCTTAGAGCTTGTCATCTTTTGCATCTGATCACATAAAATGCACCAATAACAATACCTATCGCACATAAATTACATTTCCACCTAAAAGTTATAACTTAAACAAAACAGAATAAGCTGGAAGACGGCTGGCACGACGCGCTCGCATTTCTCGATATGAACGACTGTTTAAGGCGAAACCCCTTCAATTTATTTATGATTGCCTAAAATTCATTTCATTCCCATCCCGTAGGTGAATGAATTTCTCTTAAAAGTTTCAAGGTGTGAATAAGTTTATAAAACCTAAAATGTTTAGACAAGCAGCTAAAACCTCATCAATGCAGCTCTAATGGTCTATGAGTTGAAACCACCGAACATGAAGCCTGAATATAATGTTCTCATCCACCAGTTCTTGCAACAAAAAAACGCATCAAAGATTTCGGTATTTAGATACATACAGCATTACAGAAGGATGAGTGGAAATGAGAGTAGCAAGAGATAATAGACAGGAAAGCCAATATGACAAGTGCTTAGAAGATATTTATGTGTACAAGTGGAGGATGCAACTGTAAAGTTGATTCTCGTGTAGATGTAAAGGAGGAGAGGGAGGGCGGGGGGGGGGATAAGTGGCAAAAAAAAGAAAAAACAACGGTTGAAAAATCTGCGCAATGAAGCAAATTCACGAGAGCAAAATTTCTTTCGGAATAGTAATCACCTGAATTTAATTTCAGGTGTGCTTTTCATAGAAAAAAAAAACCATTAACCAGAGACTCACCCTGACTCCTCCACAATATATGATTTAATAAAATGCGCGATTCATAAGGAGATAATTTTAAGCTTTAAGTGAGAAAGTCGCATACATCCCAATCCCCCTATCTTCAGCCTGCATGCTCAATTAACTATAAACAATTACAAACAATGTGGAAAAAAATTGAAATAAAAAAATAAGCATTAAACATTTCTAGCATTAAAATATATTAGAAAATGAGCATTCGATTGTTAGCGCTTCATATTGAGAGATAAACGGCGACCAATGAGAAGCAAACAGCTCATGATAGCGTGGTCGGTGATTTGGGCGATTGCTGATTACACGTGAATTTCATGTGCAATACGGTTGTCCTCCTCGATTTGCACCGTAATGCAAACAAATCGAAATAAGTATTACTATTCGAGCATGATCTCCCTCCCGAAATATGCAGCTAATTGCAAATACTCATTTAAAAAGGATTACCAAATATCCGGAAATAATGCGGTTTATAACACAAAATGTGTTATAAACAGCGGATACAACACAAACTCATGACCGACAGATATAACACATTCTAAGCATATAACACATGAAGCACAACAATGGAACCTAATTTTTCCAAAAATGACTAGTGCGTTGTGTAAAAAAAGAGGGGTATTAAATGCTCATTGTGCTATAGAATATACATTATACATTGCTGCTGATACCACAATTGCCGTTATCCTTGACCTCTAAAACTTTAGAAAAAACCTCGTACTCCTCTCCTATGCCTGAACCAACCTCCTCCCTCTCTTGCACAAGTCTCTTTAAAACAATGAATAATTTATCAGCCTGAGGTTTTATTTGAGGTAATACGATATACTATCGCAGCGCGACCACTTAGGGAATTGAAACAAACATTCGCACAGATTGGTAGCTAACGTCTTGAGTTACTCGCTGACCACTGAACCGTGACGCCGATTCCAGCCTTCTTGCTTAAGGGATCCTACGATGAGCACTTTCACTTTCTTGTCTCGGCCAGTAACAAACCCTTAACCTGTCGATGACAATGCCACATGCGCTGCCAACAAAATGCATCGTGGCGCTGTTTTCGTCATGAACCAACATATATGTCCACAAAAAGCATGCGACGTGGCTGGTTTTGCGATAACGCGCAGCAACATATTATGAACATTTAGGTGTCGGTGGTTATGTTCATGAAGATGGAATAAACTAAAGATCGTGATGGAAAACGTAAAGGTAAAATAACGAGCGGAAGATGCTGATATTATTGTTGTGTGGTAACACTGATTGTGAGGCAACGTTCAGTTGAGAGGATATTGCAGGTGACCTGTGAACGTGGTGATTCAAAGAAATTATTCTCAACGCTTAGTTTAATAACAGGATATTAAACTTCCATCCTAAACTTATAGGAATAAACATCCTTTCAATGATTTCTGTGTTAAAAAAGATCCTTTTAATCGATGCAATTTTTCTTTGGATTTTTGAATAAAAATTAAAATATATTAATAAAAATTAAAATAAAGGGCAACAATAAAATATAATGAAAAATACCGTCGATAAATGTGATCAAACGTGTTGATTTGATTGTCTTCCTAAATCACTTATTTAAAATACTTTGTTTTGCATAATTGAGAGAACTGTTTCACTCAATTTTCTTTACATTTCTTTAAAATTAAATTATATGCGCTTAGTGAAATTGAAAATAATAGCTGAAAAAAATTTCTTCAATTCGAATCAATCGATGCATTTAATCGGCATCGCAAAATCCCCATTAAATCACCAACCATTTAGATCGTTTCCTATTTAATTATATATTCAACACAGTCTATATTTATATTACAAATAATATATGCAAATGAGGGAAGAAGGAAATTTGACAGAAAAAAATTCAAAGAAGCACGAATGAACATAAAATATTATTGCTAGTTTAGTGTGCTTTAGTGATATGAAACGTATCCATGCAACTACATATATATTCGATGTAATACCTGATGAAATTACCTTCTTTAGAGGATTCGCCATTGTGATAGCAATATCCCTTCCTCACCATTCGAAAATCCCGATTTATTTATCTCTTTTCATGAAAAATTATTTTAATATCAACTTTTTTGCAAATATTTTATGGATTTCATCATAAATTAAATTATTTTGCAGCAAAAAATTCAATTTGAATATTTCTTTCAAAACTAAAAAAAAAAAATCACATAATCCCATAAACATCAACAAGACAATTTGGCACAGCAAGAATGAAAGAATCCACCGATAAAATTGTTCAAATAAAAACTCCACGAAAAAGTCCAGGATGTACTTAAAACTCCAGGATAAATCGACTGCAATGTTGCTTATTTTCGAAGTAATTGCGGAAGCAAATTTTTCTTTTCTTTGAAAGCAAAAATCTTTTATGTTTGGAAAAGATGAATAAATGAGCCGAACCCGAAAAGCAATTCTTTGAAATGTTCAAAGAAATTATTTAAAACAAAAGTGGTGTTAATGTTCAGGTTAACTGAGTTAAGAACAACTCATTAAACTTCAATTCACTTCCGCATTCGCAAACAATAGGCCATTATGTTCGTGTAAAACGATGTTTCTTTGGAAGGATGAAATCTCGATGCATCGATGTAAATTTACCTGACAAAACCTTTAATCGTCTATTGGCTTACTTAATGATTTAAAATTTTTATTCGAAAGAAAATTATAAATATATCGAAAATCTTCCAAGGGAATAACTCTAAAATTTACACTAATAGATGACAATTTACTGATATGTTCTCCAAAAATTATGAAGAGGAGGGAAATAAAAAGAAGGGAAAAGGGAGGGGATGTTTAGAAAATGTGCAAAATTAAGTTCAGGATAGACACTTCGGTAAAAAGTTCGATACCCTTTCCGCATATATGTTTTTTGTAAGATATTCTTAGAAAATTTAAATCATTCATAACTTTAAATTCTAAAGATCGAAATTATAAGTTCTGACCTTAAAATCTATAAATGCATTAGAGGTTAAACTCTTCAGATGAATAGAGAAGATTCGAAAGGTGCCATAGAAAATAATGAACGCTCTACATAAAAGTACTCTAAGAATGACACACTTATAATCCCGCACCATCGTTTGATCTCACTTTAGACACATCAAAATGCATAGTATTAAAATTCACGCAAATATCAACTAATAAACGTCACACATATAAACAATCATTAGCACACCTGTCGTACTTCCGAATGAATGGACAGGTGAGGTAAAGGTGAGGAAAATTAATTACACTATAAGAATGAAGAAAACATCAGCCAATTGAGGGTGATAACATTCAATATTAATGACAGTCTACTTTTAGTCAAACTTCAAATCAAAAAGTAAATAATTTTTAGAATCATAATATGAGAAAAACTTAGTTCTTTCAGAGTTTTCCTCTAGAAATGTTCATTCTGTCAAACGGCTGGCAACAGTGTTTTTTGGGTGGCAAGAGTGTTTTTTTAATTTATTCTCCTCTTCATTCACTGATTACAAATTTCATTAAATGTCGTTGTTGGCATCCTTGCAGAATCACTACATAAAAGTTTTCCCGTTGAATCGCCTCAATGATCCGAATGAAACTTGCGGACGATACTGAAATATGATCGATAATTGGAATAGGGAAAATACGCGAAATTAAAAATTTTAATATATAAGCGCAGACTTATGTTCATATAACTAAAACTTTATAAAGATGAAAAACTCCTCAATTAGCACTAAAGAATTTTGCTATCAACTTTCCAGAAACGACCAAGCAAAACGAATATGCCTACCATAAATCGAACATTTGCATTTCCACTCGTCAAAACTTCCAATCTCACAAAATTTTAAACAGAAAAAGAGTAACAATAATGTAATAATAATAATAATAATAATAATAATAATAATAATAATAATAATAATAATAATAAACGCCATTACTTACACAATAAATAATCGCTATGCTTTAATTAAATCACTTTTAAAAGTTACATATATTTTTTACTTGAAAAGCTCAACCGCTTTTCAGTTCAAACATTAGAAGATACAAATTGAATGATTATAAAATGAAAGCAAATCTTAAGACGCATTCAACAGTCTAGATCTCCGCTACGAATAAGTGAAGACATCGGGATAAATATTACTAAAAAAGGGGACACAACCATACACAACATAAAACTACAGAAAAAATTAGCTATTCACACAAGAACAATACATGTTTATGAAAGCAGTTGAAATTCTTTGCAAATAACGGCTTAGACTAGTGTTTGGAGTTCCCCATCATCCCGCTTCTTCCCCTACTCCTCCCCCCCCTCCCATCCGACGGAGGCTCTCGTTCACGTGGACCCCTTTCAAATACTAGTTTAGATATAGCTGCTGAAATATTTCACAAACGCATCAAACTTACAGTGTGAAGGCTATGCGAACTGAAATATAAATAAGTGGGGAAAGGTAATCCTTACGCTATCATCGAACGAATCAAGATCTGTTTTTTGCCTACACTATATATTTTATGGTTGTGAATAAGCCTTCCCAACACTCTACAGCAGGATGGTAGGAACTTAGTGATCTTTAAACGACGGATGGTACACCCATGTCGCAGGAATGGTTGGTATCAAAGTTCGAGACCCTCGTATGTACAATATGATAGTGATTAGAGGAAAGTAAGAAATCATCATCCACCTACCTGCCTGTACAGGTGCAGTCATCTATACTGGTGTAGGACTCGTAAGCCTTAGCCGTAGAAATAAATGCCTAGCGCACAAACACCACACAGTGCTGAACAGCAATAAAATAGCGTTTTCCTCATATTGTTTCAATAGCATCTAGTGCGGTGCACAAGCACGCAAACATTTCCGCCAAAAATACCCAATCTTCGTTTAGCTGTCTATAGTTTTCAATCTTTTCGACGTAAATGACCCAACCTCCAAGCGAGTAACTGCAATGCTAATTCTAGCTTTGATGTTTCCCGACACTAAGGTAGGTACAGGTGTGGCATCACCGAACGAACCTTGACTTGCAAGAATACCTGCAACAGCGACAATAAATTCGCAAGGAAGCGCAAAAACAGATACGATTCCTCGGACGAATAAGAATTCCACCGGAAGCTGTAACCATATCATATTTAAATTGAAATATACAATATTTTACATGCAAAAATTTTGCTCATTATTTGTGTACTACCTAGCTAATATTTGCCGTGGTCTGCAATAGTCAAATCACATTTGCATTTAATGTGGAATTTCTAAATTCTTTGTAAAAAAAAAATTCATTATTGGATTACTGCAACGCCCTTATTCATAATCTATAAGCCTATCAGATGCAACCTGCCAAAAAGTTTTGTTGCAGACGTTTTGCAACTTGCTGACAGCTTCCAGCTCCGTCTTCCACGAACCCGGAGTCTGCTGGCAGTGTTATTGTATCCACACCCACTCCTCTATCTTTCAAAGTTCGACTGAATCGTTTTGATCTTCATACTAATGCTGCTCTTACGTATTGAACATTTGTTCGCCTAATCCTGTTACTCTTTTTTTTTCCTTTTTCTAATATTTTCCGTTGTCTGCTCCGCTATCCTCCTTGCTCTTCGTATTGTCTGCCGAGCTATCTTAAAATCTTTTGTAGGCTTTCCCATTTTGGGATGTTGCAATATATGAATAAATAAATAAATAAATAAATAAATAAATAAATAAATAAATAAATAAATAAATAAATAAATAAATAAATAAATAAATAAATAACAAAATAAATAATACTCTAGTTTCGATCGCTAGTTGTCTTGACCTATGCCCGTTCCGATTACCGACTTAAACGACAACTCATTTGTACAACCAACACAGACATACAGACATACACACATACAAATAATTTGATGCACGAGAATGTTCGAATTATAAACGATGTGCATATGTTAGATCATCAGTGTGCAAATCGGAAAAAAAGGAAGAAAGATTTTTGTTTATCGTCTCACATCCGTAACAAATTAGAGAATCAAAAAAAGTAATGCAGATCGCAACTGCACGCAAAGCATTTTTTGTGACGCTCATCAATGCACTCAGACGAACATATTGGTCATTTCCGCATATTGCAATGCTGCATTCTACACAAAGATTCCTCCTGGCAAATATTATAGAACACAAGGTAGGCATAAAGACAGGTTGGTATATAGAATTATTTCAGTAAACCTTCATCCCTCTCTTTGACTTAAAATTCCCTCGTGAATAAAATAATGATTTTCTACAGACGGACGAAAAACTTTTACGCTCACCCTTAGAAAAACCTTTGAACTGTTTGCAAAGCTCAAGCCATTTTTGTTTCTGTCAACACTTTCAACACTTCCATATATCTTTTTTTCGAACTGTTGCGCGAGTTCTAAATAGCTCTTCTACCTCTTGCCTCCACGTCTGGTTTGATGTGAGAGGATTCTGGCTATACATCGTCCACTTCAAACCTCCCAAAAGCGCAATTCATTGTGAACTAGCTGGTCTTGCAAACTGCTTCATTTTCTTCTCGGTTAAAGAAGGCCGTCGACCAAACTTAGCCTTCGATCTAGCTGGGACAGATATCAACAAATATCCATTACAAGATCTGATATGCAAAATGTAAGCAAAAAAAAGAGGAAAAGCTGCAATCAATCCCAACATGAAGCACGCTCCTTCCGAGATTTCTATCACCCAAAACATAAATTCTAAATAGTTATGAAAACATTCCTATGAATATTTCAAAATATTATGCCAGCATATATATATATATATATATATATATATATATATATAAAGTTTAGAAATAACGAATTCATTGACACTTCCATCCGCACGTGGAGCAATTCCATCCGCACGTGGAGCAATTCCATCCGCACGTGGAGCAACATTGTGACAGATATGTGTCAGAATTGCATATTGTCTGCGAGATACATAACAGACAAACCTATATTAACACACTAGCCACCGCCAGCCAGTCGATGGTACTGGACGACTGTTTCTATACGAAGTCAGAGCACCACCCGGTTTTGTAGTAAATAGTTAAGACCGACTTAGAGAGTACAGTAAACTATGACGTATTGTGTGCATAGAGCAGAGCATTAATATTGGCTAAGCAAGGATACAAGTGAGAAGCGCGCCAGCTGCAAAGGTAAGCAACTGCAAACGTGCCGAATAAAAAAACATCTGACACTAGCGACTGACTATAAAATATATTGCTGTCTGTTTGCTTTACTGTCGCTATGTCTGATGTTGCATAATTCAAGCCTCAACACATCTGCTTCTTTAGCTGAAGGTGAGAAATTGGGAGTGAAATATCCCCTATTCCCCCTCTTTATTCTCTCGATCCCATCCTCTGTATACAAAGTGAAACTTCAAAACATTCATGACACTTCCCGCAATTATCCTCTCTAATAAAAATTCGCAACTATCGGAAAAATTTCCAACAATATAAATAAAGTTTCTGCAACCTTTTAAAGCTTTACTATTTTTCCTGTAATTTTTCTTATTCTCACTTTCGAGGTACAAGGACAATAACGTCACCTTGTCCTCATGATGCGGGTAAACGGTCACACCACATAACAAAGATGACCACATTTACAATTAGATAGACCATCTTCATCCCTTCCGCGTACCCCTTAGCTCAATCGTTGGTGGCTGAATTCTCTTAACTCTTCTTCTTATAATAGCATTAGTAATACCCAAACGGTAAGGCAGCGACGAATCATAATAACCGAAAGATTAAACTGCACGATTGCAAATAATGGTGTTATGTGTGGTCATGATTCGTGGATACCTGCAAAGGATATGCACCATCACAAATCGGAGAACGAAAATACTTTCGCAATCGAGAAAATAACCGTAGAGAGAGGGAGAGAAGGAGAGAAAGAGAAAGAGAGCAAAGACCATCGATATATTCCACTGAACAGATCGATCGATTTACTTGGTCAGATTAAATCCATTGAATTTAAAATTAAAAAAAAGATTTACAAAACGTAACGCTTATACTATGATCACGAAGATTCCTCAAGAAAGAAATAACTAAAACAGAATCGACGCGATAAGAAAACTTGTTGCACTCGGCTCTAAAACTTCTAAAGTGCAATCGTTGTCGATTCTCTTTTGATCACTAACAAACAATTTGCTGAGGTCATTCTTTTAGAATTGGTAAAATATTTTCCAATTCGATCCAATACTACGTCAACTTGAGGTCATCAAGTCCGACTAACCGCTTGAGGTCATGAAGTTTGATTAACCAATCTCATTCATAGCGACTTAATAAATAGCGAAACGAATAAAATAAAATGCAAATGCGAGGAAAGAAAACATTCTCATCGAATATCGAAGCCAAAGAATTTAATCATTCATTTTTGCTAAAAGATTTAAATAATATAAATTCCTTTCATAGGACTAGATTAATACGCAAATGAAATTAATGAATGAATGCTGAAAAATGAATAAAAACTTAAATGATTTATTCAGTGCATTCAAAGCGATATCAACGGAGAGCTTTCAACAATCTTATAAATAATGAAAAGTTTCACCGAAGATACAACCACATCGGATGAATCATTGACGGAAATGTGGTTAACGAAAACCAAATGCTTACATAAGACAGCTCTCTCTCTCTTTAACTGTCTGTCTGTAATGCTCAACTGGAATGCACATCTAAAAATCATTCACAAAAAAACCCCAGTACCGATTGCACCACATCAACACCACACTAACACATCCGATGAATATACTCGACAAAAGATATCAACAAATCATAAAATAGTACATTAAAAACGATTCAGATCGCACGAGCAATATGTGAACAATAGACTATCATACGCTACCAAAACCATTTCTCATCAATTGGTTTGTTTTACAGAAAAAAAAAAAACCACATAAACTCTTTGTTGCATTCTCATCAAAGCCAAACATTTATATAAATATTAAATTAAAGCTTTCTAATTTCTAAGAAATTCAGGCTATACCTGTTTTCCCCTATCCCTTAAAGGTCCTACTACCCCCTCCCCTCCTAAAAAAGGCAAAGCAATAATCTACGATTACCTGTGATGTAATAGCAACGGTGTATTCGAATTTTCACAGGTAGACTATTGACGATTTTCTAAACCAACAGAAATGCGAGCAACCAAGGTGAGAGAAGACGATCAACGATGAGAGTGCCGACATAACAATGGAATTCGCCGACTGGTATGACCGTATTTGTATACGTCGATCGTCAAGAGTAGTGAAGGAGATGAGCAAAGAGCACCGACGAGGAAAGAGGGGAGAGTGCCGATTGGTGGCGGACACCCCCGATTGATTAAAGCAACGCTCTTCTAAATCGACCAACTTCCTAAACACTCGTGATCGCGGAAATATTTTCCCTTCAATTTGAAAGACCTTCAAAGATCACAGTTGATCATTCTCTTCCCCCTTTCTTCCTATGCTAATAGTGATAATACTGCTGAGAAAAATTAAATTCACTCAAAAATTTCAATATCACGTTTGATAAATGTGGAAACCGATTCGATATTTTAGGGGATCTTAAGCTGATTTGTTCTATTCACTATATTCATCTCAATCTTCACTATTGTTTGATTTTGCTCGATTTTTTCTTGATTTTCCCAGCTTTTATTTATTTTTTTTCTACATAAATTCGACACTCCGGTAACTTGATTTTTCCACGTATAACTTTCCCCATTTGGGCGGGTATAATCAACCACTAGGCATCACCTTCCCGTTCAATACCAACAAAGCAAAACCAATTCCCCTCTCTCCAGCGTGGTAAAAAAACATCATGGCGACGAATGCTGACTTTTCCCTCCCGCCCCCCTTCCTCCATTACCATATGTAAATGAAATTGATTATTTATTCAACTTGCTGCTCTGAATAGAACCGCTGGGGAAACCTGCAGTTGTAAAACGCCTCTACGCCCGTTACATCGAATACAATTATGCCATCTACTCATAAGGACTACACTTCATATATATATATATATATATATATATATATATATATATATATATATATATATATATATATATATATATATATATATGAGCGCATCCCGAAAAGATGCTCTAAGTATCTTAATCTATAAATGTTAACCATAAAAAACGTATAAACTTTTGCCAATCGCTGGGATATCAAGACTGGATAGACAATAATAAAAATGGGTTTTCTTGCAGATGCGATATAACACTGCAATCCCAAAATAAGTCAGAAATATTCTATAAAAGGTAAGCCTATGTTTCCACTATACAACATATGCTTCAAATGTTGCAAATAAGCGTCAATCACTACAACTCAGCCATCATTTAGCTCATTCTTAACGCCATCCACCTGAAACGACATTGATCTTTTCTTCATTCTAAACAAGCTGGTAAGCCTAAATATGCTCTTATGCAATTAGTCTCTTCCCATTTAACCCGCGGGGAGTGTAGATCAACCGGTCTCAAGAATGTGCAATAAATTTTCGGATATATTAGGGTGCCAAGAAGTTCATAAGAATTTAATAATAACAACCTGAAATTTTTTGCATTTCCTTACGCAGTGAAACGTATAACTCGAGCTCCAACGATTCGCAAGTTGTACTCAGACAATAGACAGACAAACCAGTACGACACACAGACACGATATTACTAAAACGCATTTTGTACTGTAAATTTAAATATATGCATCAAATATGAGAAATGACGTCAGCCCTAGGGCATTTGTACTTGTCTCGTCATCAAACGAGACAAGTACAGATTGGGACAGGCGGAACGTACCTTGCGGCAGAGATCAATAAACCTCCAAGAGTACTCAACAATTACCAGCAAATATTGCCTGTAGTGGTTTGTATCGAAACGATTTTGAAATAACTCCTAAAAAATTTTTAAATTTATAATTTTTTATTCATCACTTCAGAATGGCCAGGTGGTCACCATCTTCCAGGTGATCATCAACTTAAAATAGTGACAGCTTTCGAGCAAAGAGATGTCAGAAAGATAACCTTTATTACCATTGAAAACCAGGCTTCAATATCGAGCCGTCCTTGTGTCCTTTCATAAAAAATTTAGATATTTTCAAATATATTGGTGAAATTTAGTGGTAATCTAACTACTATTGACAGATTCAGGAAAGCTCTGCAACAAACATGACTTTCTATACTTTCTAACATAAAATCCTCTAATAAGGAATTTGATGGTGATCTAAATGCAGCGGCTTTCCTATTCATCCGAATATTTAACACTCCTCCCCTCCTCCTCTTTCTTCGTCTCATCTCTCCCTCTTCCTCGCTCCTCGTCCACCTTTCTTTCCCCTCTCCCTCCACCTCTTCCCTCTTAACCCATACAAGATCATCTCGATCAAAGCTGCTTTCAGAAATTGAGAATACCGAATAAGCAAAATATAAAAGATATTGAAAACCTTAGAAAATATCCCTTTCTAGATGTTATGTGACTACAAAGAGCCTCAAAACGAATGATGGAAAGGACGCGAATGTCGAGAAAAAAGAGATGAAATAATAATGGTTTCATTCAGAATTTTATTATTATTTATTATCATAACTAGAACTAAGAGACACTGCATTTCATATTCAGCAAGGTGTTAATCCTTATTAACAATTCATAATGAACTTTCAAATACTTCCTTAGAAGTAATTTGCATATAAATTAAAATTTACTGAGATCAACAAAATATGTGGCATACTATTCAACATTTCGAAAAACAGAAGTCACTTTGGATTCTCTCTATGGAGTGGAATAAATTATTTAATTTAAGAAATCAAAAACAGCGAGCATAATTAAACCTCAAATTTAAATCTGACTGTGATTAAGGTTGAGACCGGAACTGGGCTTAACCAACGATCACATGAGCATGAGTTAAATCTAAACCCAATCAGAAAAAGGACGTCCAAGAGGGTGAACTTTTAGCTCCTCTCCATATGATCATGGATTAAACCTGTCCAAGTTCCAACCGCAGCCTAGACCAAAAATAGGTTTAACCTAAACCTATGAAAGGTATTTACAGGTATATGAGCTAGAGGATGTCGACAGGACCATCATCAGAAAACGTGTCAAGAGGCGCCCTTGCCGCATCATTGTGTGCGATCGTGATCGACGTTGTCGAGGACATGGAATGCCCAACACCTAACCACTCCACCAAAACCACTTATCAATGTGCTCACAGAGAAAAAAGCCTTCAATTGAAAATATTTGCACAGAAAAGTGCATTGCATTTTCTTTATAAAAAAGATGTCATAAATATTCAACGAATATTTTTCAATGCAATCGGAGGATAGTTCAACTTGCATTGCAAAATGAGCAATGATATCTTCAGAGTGATATAATTGCAACCGTATTTTATGTTATTAATGCAATTACCATTGCGATTCGATTAATCATCGCGAACGAAATTAATGAATGCAAAATGTGAGCGATATTCTTCGAGCTGTACCAAGGTCGAACACGGCTTATATTCTCTCTCCCCCTTCCCAACTCAATTCGAAACACTATCCTATCTTCGAGATGAGAGAAGGAGGTATTCAACCTATCAATAATCCTTTTTAAAAACATCACTCGTTCGGTTCTATGAAAAGCTAGCATTCTCTTTGTAAACTGCAACCATTAAAATGAAAATGAATGCTATTTAATTGAAACCAAAAATAGAATATTTCTATACAACTCTTATTAACTAGCAATGATCATATCGAAGTATTAAAATGGACCTTAGATATACCATAAACTTCTATAAACACCGCTTTGCACACATTTATCGCTCCTTTATTTATACGGCAGCTGAGGCTTGCACCTGACGCCGGAACTTTTTGCCACCGATCACCGCACGTTCGCATCTATGCTCTTCATTGAGATACACCTTGCCTTCCTTATTATGTCTTATACACAACGGCCATCACTGGCCTAGCCATCTATCAGGTATGCGTTACGTGGTTTCAGTCAGCCGTGGTCGCGATCACAACTGTATATAACCCATCTCCATAAAGCCATGGGTTGACTTATTCTAATATATTATTTTTTTAAATTAAAATCATCGAAAATTTATTTCTTCCTCTTGAACTACTATTACAAGGCAGTAGTGAACAGCTTTGATGTGGGAGAAATTAAGCTATTCTATAAATCGATATGTTTCCTTCAGAAGATGTCACAATTTTCTTATAAACCACCTATATTTGTCGAAGCTAAACCATGAGAACCTCCCCTCACTCCCCCTCCCCTCCCTCTCCACTGCGTCCCTATCCTCAAACAGAACAAGACAACCTGGAAAAAGATAAAACTAGCTGGTTTACTGCCCAGGTTGACCATTAATGGCTGCTGAAGAATTTTAATACCACAGCAAGGTGGCCAATACATTTACTCCTCACTGTTAGTACATTAGGCAAACAGGGTGGAATTTCGCCCATTTGCCCGAATAAGCGGATGCGTTTTTTGGGTTCAAAAAAAGGGAGCAGCCAGGTCAAAAAGTCACAATCAATGAGTATTAGTTCGACGCTCGAGCTTAAGCACTACCTTACTTATGAATTAGCTATTGGCCATTGGAAGCTATACAAAATTAGATAAATTCCTTCGAAAACGACATGCATAACAACTAGAGAGAGTGAATGAGAGCAAACCTGTGAGTGCGTAACGCACTAAGCGCGTTAACGCCCAAACGGTGAGCACACTCAGTTGCCACCTTATATGTCAACAGAACACTCTTATCAGCATGGAGATGACTCTACAGGACGATTTTAAATGATGCACATGACGTTTCCTTTGTGAACAAGTATTACGTTTAAAAAATGAACATAGAAAGATCGTAGAAAAACATCAATAAATGTGACAGTAAGAAACAAGGGCGGAGTGAAGGAAGGTGGGAGTGAAATGGAGGAAGGTGGAAGGGGACTGAAAGAGATAAAAAGAAGAAGGTGGAGGGAGGGAGGGGTAGGAGGGAGGGAATTGAAGAAGGAAATGAAGCGAGCGATGCATCAACAATCAACGCCGTCTCATTTCATACTCAGTTGCTAGCCCATCATTCAAAAAAGTTTTGTGAGAAAATTGCTCTCGAAGATTTCTTATGTTAATACAAAATCATCGATCAGAAATGTATGCTATTCAGAAAAAGATAATCGCATTATAAAATCCACAAAGAATATGCTAAGATACAAACTACAAATGGAAGAGCGATGCACAAACGTCAAAGAATAGATTGTAAATGAAACAAACACCTGAAGGATTAAAATAGTTTTAATTTGAATTAATTCTTTAAATTAAATAATTAAGTTGAATAAACTCAGGTACGGGAAAATATCGACGCATATTTGGATAAGCATTGGTTGTGCTTTGGGTAATCAGGATGCAAGGTTATGTCATTTAGATATAGCGTTCTTTAAATAAACCAATTTAGGTTATAAAGCAATATAGCTAAGGAGTTGATTTAAAGATTGGATCACTGCTGCTCAACAAGTAGCTGAATGGGAATCGCTAAATATCAACGACGCATTACATGAAACTAATCGAAAAAAGTATTAGCAGATGAGTAAGTTCACTCAGCAATTTTAAATTTAAACAACAATTTGAATTTTTATTTAATATTTTGGTATTTAAGTTTTTTGATACCGCAGAGAAAGAAATTACTTAATGCCCTACAAGTGATATGAAAATTCTTTAATTTATATATTTATATGAGGCTTCAATTTTACAATATTGCCGACTAAAGAAAGCAATTTGCTAATGTTACTACTTAATTCGATTTACTTTGAAGTGAGGATATGTTATATAATCTGAAGTCAACATCAACGAAATCTCAACAGAAGATATTGTCTACAAACTGTATGATGATTTGTTGTTGCATTTAGGAGTATACAGCTGAGTGCTGAAAAACAAAGGTGATGATAATCACCTTATCTAGCTGGAGCCGCCGCCACGCCTTGATGAGAGCTCGTGAAGATCGTGTCTAGTGAGAGAATGCTATTACGGTGGGAAATATTTCTTTATTGAACACCTCCGTCTTGTGTTTATCTTTAAAAAACCTCTCACTAAACGTTCTATATTAATACCTTTTGAAAATTATTGATTTTAAAAGACACACATTCCTGGCAACTATAATATTACACTTCCGGAATATAGTGACAGTAAATCACAGCTGAGACGTGCTCACGTTGATTATTGAAGCTTGATCTCACAACCCAATCAACATCAATTATTGACGTATACACCTAGCAGATATGTGGCATTACCTGCAGAGCAAATATGATTGAACCTAAGCAACGAAAACGACCAACGAAAGAGTTCGGTCCCTTACAGCATCTGCCGGACACCGGATGCTTAAATCTCTCAAGAGCCTTATAAAATTAGCAAGAGGTGCTATTCTTCCTACAATACGCTATGTAGGTCTCATGTTGAACTTTATAAACATATCAAGTATAAGATCTGGTCAGGTACATTACAGAATCACCACAGTGTTGTCGACCCCCGATCCGACACCAATATTTTGAACACGCTTAATAGGATTTATTCAACGCTTTTCCTATATTTTCTTCCGCAGATTTACTTTCATTTACAATAATTTTGCATACAATTATTTTTGCATATTTATGAATATAAAATTAGGTGTTATAAATTAAATAATTTTAAGAAAATAAATACTGCACATATCAGTGCATTTTTGTCATTTAAAGGTGTCCATATAAGCGGTATAGTGCCCCTTTTTTTTTTCTTTTACTTATTCGGCATGAACGGTAAACATCGTATCTTTTTATGCTATCAGCGGTAATCAACATACCTAGCCAACCCTCTCAAAATTTGAATGCCTCCGCCTGATAAAGCAACAATGCCCGCAGGGCATTCACGACAACGTCATCATTCGGTACTTCTATGGAAGTCACCTTATACTTCGGCGACTACCTCTATCAAACACCTGCCGCGAACTGCCAGCTTGTTCACAACCCATCGCATCAAACAACCTGTTCTTTTATAGTTAACAAAACTAGATAAAGCGGCAGAAACTATGGCATTGCACAACAGTTCAATACATAGGGATGGCAAAAGAATTCTAGGCAAATGACCATACGTGGCGCTGAAGGAGTAGCAAATTCCCGTCTTTTAGGTATCTGAGAGGTAAGGAGATTGCCTCAGAATGCTCTGAGCAGTGGCTTAGCCGTGAAAAATTAGCGAATTTAAGGGAATAAGGATTGCTTTTTAGTTCTATTATAGCTGGATAGTGGGAGGATGAGTGCGAGCGCGGGGTTGAGAGGTAAGAAAAAGATGGGACGTTGCATGTTGTGCTGAAATTCAACAAAACTTCTACTTCTCCCCGCGCTTGTTAGACGCCTCACCACGATCCGCTTTCCAGAAATCCCGAACTTTGCAGCTGCTTGTTCCGGTCCATCCTCTTCCCTTATCCCCTTCATCTCGACAAAATGAGAAGGACATAAGCCATATGCTTTAAAAACAGAACACAAAATACATACATACATATGTTGATGCATAGATTTGATGCTTTCATAATGCGCTTTACAAATGCAAATTTGCAAAAAGTACATAACGCGCGAAGGGTAAATATTTTCGGCATTCTAAAACGATGTATGCCGGAAAATTTTTTTTCTTTCACTTCTATAAATCGTTTAAAAGAAAAAAGCATTATGACAGTTTAAGCAAACCAAGGATTCTGTTGAAAAATCACATGACTGCTAAAAGCACAACAAAACATTTGAAGAAATGTCATATCGTTTTAATCTTTATAAGCTCAGACCAGCTGCTTTGTTACTCCAGCATTGCCGCCTTTATAAGGGAAAGAGGAGAGAGAGGGGTAGGGGGATAGGTGAACTCAAACATTAATAATAAAAATAAATGATAAACAATCATAAGAAAGGTAATACGCTGACAGAATAAGGTGAAACTTTCTCATACAGGTATGCAGAAGCCATCAAAGATCGTACCAGCTGCATCAAACAGATGAATAAGCGACTGTCAGCAACGACGCCCTCCCTCTATACACTCTATACAGTTCAATGCGCCTATTTAGTGCATCGTTACATTCACAGTTACGCATCAATGCGTTTTCCCTACCACCTTCAAATGTTTTAAAGAACACCTTCAAAGGTGAACAAATGACTTGGTGATGAGTGAAAACTATGTCTGCTGACAGCATCCAACACCGACATTTATCAACTATTCGTACTAATGACATCTATATGCCTTAGATGTTAAAAAACAGTAAAACGATAAAAACAACCGACAATGTTAACGGCTATCTTCCACTTCCTTTCTCAAGTATAAGCATTCCCTACAGCGCAGCCAATAGCGCATAAACCATTTTGTAATTGTCTGTGTTTTTCGTAAGCGTCGTGCGCGGTATGTCTGTATGTGTCTGTTTGTGTAGTATGTATGTGTCTGTCTGTGTAGTACGAGTGTGTCGTGCCATGTGTATAGCATTCGAGTACCACAAAGTAAATCTTCCTCAAGTTATGCTAGAAAAACACCGATCCGCCCTCCCCCCCCCCCGCCGTCCCATCTCGATACCTCGTACTACCCGTCCTATCTTTAATTTACCTCCGCTTTCAAATAAGAAAAACAAAAACGACTCAAAAGACACGCCGAACATTTTGCGTCGCCTCATGCCTAATACCGCAGAAGATATTGTCGTTCGTATACGTAGTTCGCAAAACACTTTTATAAAAGAGAGTTCGTCTTATCTTCTATCGGTTCGCTTTCACAGCTAATTTACTATCAATGAAACTTTCGTCATCGAAATAATCTTGCAATGATTTTCTAATTGTGTGGTGAAGGTTCGGTTTCTAAGTCGTGCTGTAGAAGTGGGGGGAGGGGAGGAGAGGGAGAGAAAGGAAGCAGAGACCACTTTTTTAGTTTTACAGGCAGTAAACCTGTAAAGGGAATCTGAATCTGAATCCGGAGTCTGACGCCCGACGAGATGAAAGTTTTTAAACTACAGAAAATAGAAAGATGGCCAAATTTTTTGGATCATCATCAGAACTTCAATAATGGGTTTGATCACTGAGATGGCGGAGATTTTTTGAAGAAAATTTTCTGCATTTAATGAAAAAAAAAAGGATGTAAGGTTTGAGATAAATTTGTCAAATTTCATTCTAAAATTTCAACCTCAGTATTTAGTTGGTCATTTGGGTCATTTCCGCTCTTCAAGTAAGCGGTAGCCGTGTGGTTGATGCTCAAAAAACTTAGGGATCCATCTAAAACCTGGCACTAAACTTTTCGATCTTTATGCCAGACATATTGAGTGCAGTGACATCGGTGTCCAGCTAATTGGAAGAAAAGCAAAGGGGTGTGTCAGAGGGGGGGGGGTGATCTCAATAAATGGTACCATAATGTCACAATTGTTGCATTTCACATAGGATTCGGATGAGGCGAGTTGCACATTTTTTGCCGCGAATCGTTGCTCATCTTTCATTGTTTTTCGCGACGATTTTTATTTATATACTCATTTATTTATTTTTCAGGAATTTTCTTCAAGATGGCACTAATAATTTAAGGTGATGCAAATCCATCTCAATCTAAGGAATCTAACGATTGTCGCCGTTATCTGCACGTTTACTTTTATCGGTTATGTAATTTTAACTTCCGGTGAACGTTTCCCCGATGTGGTTATCGAACTTCGTGATGTTATAAGGTGTTTTTTGTTTGAATTTGCTACTTAAATATGATATTGGAATTAAGTGTTCTTCAATGAAATAAGAATATAAATTGATATTCAATAAAAAGTATTTTTTCCTGATAAAGTGTGGTGCGATGCTTTATTAAGATTAATTCACTAAAGAAAGTAGCGAATTGAACTTCATTGTTTTGAGTATTATGTTATGCATATATATTTGTACTTAACGAGTGAACAGCTTCTGCCACTTGTGCGGTGCAGTGATACGATAAATCATCAAATCGCTTGTGGATCACTCTTTGTGACAGGGTTCGGTTGAAGTCGAGGAACGGGTCCGTGTCGTTGTCAATTCAGCTCCGGATCTTCAAATCCCGTGTGGATTAATTTGATAGGGTTCGATTCGATCCGAGGATGGGGATCCATGTCGTCATCGATTCATCTTCGTTCACAGCCTCCAGTAGTGATTTAACAAGTTAGGATTTAATGTCTTTTATCACTCTTCAGTTACGCGGTTTTGGCTGCAGAAGTTGGTGGTCGTGGCATTGCGAAAGTGAACGAAGAACGTTCATTGGGGATCATCAGAAAAGGGAAAACGGCTGAAGGGAGAGATGAATTCCTGACGAAAGCGGATCTCGTCTCGAATTTCTTGATCCTTGATGCTTTTCGACGATTTCCTGGAATTCAGGTAGCTGTTTGTTCTCTACTTTAGTTTTGTTGCTTAAGCATCAGGTTTTTCTTTTGTATAAGGTTATCAAGTCGCATATAAACCTCTAGTTAGTGTTATACGCAGTGAGGAATACTTAAGAACACCCACGAAGGGAATGCGGAGAAGGGGAAGGGAAAAAAAGAAAAGGGTCAGGGAAGACCAGGAAATTTTAAAGGAGGTTTTTTCGGAAGGTCTTGGCAAGGGTTCGGAAACTGGCGTTTCATCAAATGCTGCTGAAAAGAACGATGTTTAATTTCATAGTGCCAGTCATCTATTTCCAGCTTTTAGAAGGTTTTTTTGTCATTCACAAATTGAAGTACACATGCGCTATTCCTTTCTTAGATGATTTATGGTGAGCCCATCCGTCCCCATTCCCCACTCACACCGTCCCCATCCATCTGTCCACCTCTTGACAATAAGTTTCATAATGCAAATCTGAATTTAGCTGACTTCATATGTGCACACTATTTGAAATAAAGCGTTGCATTTTTTGACGATTTCGAAACGAATGCTTTCCTTCTTTTCCAATGGTTATTGGGGATATTCGCGACTGCGAGTTACCTTCTTGAAGACTGCAGTTACCACTGAGGCAAATGGAAATTTCTTTGGAAACCCTTCGTACACATATGAACTTAACTAAATTACCTTCCAAAAGAGGTAATTTTACCTTCCAGACAAATTACTTCCCAGTAGAGGACAAATGGTACCTTTGGTATCTTTGGAGACCCTTCGTTTAAGTTGAATCCAGGTGCGATATGGAACCTGACAGAGAGCCGATGGTTGCTTTTCTTAAGAGCCACGCGTCTTCTTTCCTTTTTCATTTCCCAATGATTTATCAATTCTAATTTTAAAATTACAACAAAAATTGCAGGTGATAACAGAGGAAAAGAATTCTGAAGTACTGGACGCAGATGTACAAAGGTATCGTGCAGATAGCTATGAACTATGGCTTGGGGTGAGGGAGGTTATTGATAAGCTGCCATCAAGGAAGCTGAAGTTGTCGAAGTTGGCCATTTGGGTGGACCCTTTGGATGCTACACAAGAATTTACCGGTGTGTCGAATTGACTATAGCTAGATTGTTACATTTAATACGCATAATTAGACAGGTTGTATGCAATTATCAAAGTCACATTCAGTGAACGGGTATGTTTATTGCACAATACCTGAGGATTGGAGTTGTGGGCTCACTTAACAGACTTGTCCGATCGGCATCAATTATGGAGGCTACGAGAACGGCATCAACATCCACGACTGATCTGCTGCGATACTCTAGTTTTGTTCTTGAGCTTACGAATCAAAAATATGTCACTGAATATCCCCGATCAAATAGCGCCGATTTTCTGAGTATTCGATCCGTTTTGGAGATGGAGCCTATCCCATATCAAAAAATCACCTCATACAAAATTGGATGCTGAAATAGACTTTGTTGATTTACTGACAATCATTTTAACACTATTATTTTCTAATATGTGATCAACGCTGTAAGGTTTATTTAAATGTGTGCATACTTAAGTTTGTTGACCAAATTATAGCAGTGCCTTCAGTACGCAATGGTGTCCGTAAAAATTAAGGTCACAGATAAGAAGGCCATTTTCCTCTTTTGAAGGTGGATCGAACTTTAAATTGCTCTTTGATCCTTATACCAATAGCTTGTTTAGTGATTCAAAATATAATTGTCAAGAATTAAAATACATGAAAGAGATTTGCAGAAAGTTTATTGGAATATGTCACTGTGATGATATGCATCGCATTCGACGGCAGACCGGTCTTCGGTGTCATTTATCGACCATTCTTCAATGAAACAGGTTTGCTTTTTATGCTGATTTTAGCTATTCTCGCTTATTGAGATTTTTTTTTTCGCATAGTACTGAACGATTGAACAAGTTCCATTGAGTTGTGCCATCTCATTTTTATTGAGCCTTGTTTTGATATCCTTAATTCAACTTACTATTGGCATGGTCAAATTTGTGATCACTTTCAGCGCCGTGTTTGTTTACTCTTAAACTTGAAGTTTGTTTACAAGCGTCGTACAACTTCTGCAGTGCTAATTTTCTTCTCATTCGTCAACTTTTCATTGATTTATTAAAAAGGGCGTTGAGATTTCTAAACTTTTCAACATTTTCTAGCGATGAATTATGACTATTCATGAATATCAATCGGCAGACATAGCTGCATAGATTGTGTTGCTTATCATTAATATTAATAATACTCTAATTTTATCGATTGGTCTTTCAGTATTTGGATTGAATGGATATGGCGTAATAAATGCGAATGGAACGAAGTGGGAACCAATGATTTTGCAAAGTGCTCCTAAAAAAATATTAATCTCAAGGTCATTCAATCAATATTATCGCGATAGTGGTCATAGCTATTGTAAAATCGTTTTCGAGACCGATGATCTCACTTTTTTTCTTCTAATTTGTAGTTGATATCACCCATTATCAGATTGCTTAGATATGAGAGAATCTTGGTGATGACGTCATTAAGTTTTTATGATTCTATAGAATCGATTCACCTGTCGGTTTCACAAAAGTTTTCCATCGTAACTGCTCTATGCAATTCTTCTTTATAAGCGCACAAATTTTTATTTTTTTATTTTTATCAACTTTTTACCATCAACTATCAAATATTTTCCTCGTCATTGCTTTACATTTTAAGAGAGTGAAGTCTTATTCGAAAATTGAAGCGACATTGGAAATTTGCCAATGAGAAGTCATCAATAATTTTTTTTCGCACTTTTATAATCACCTTTCAAATTAGCTGTTTTTGTTTTTATTATTATTTCATCCAGGTAATTTATCATTAACCTGTGCAGGTAGTTAATATATGTCGCCGTACCCTAGAGGGAACAATCAACAGGTAACCGAACAGCCATTGATTGAAATCATCGGAAAGGGTAGCACATTTGCGTAGTCTTACTGAGGCATAGCTAGCCTAATACTGTTTTAAATTTCAGGTCACATGCGGGTTCTGTTGAGGAGTTGATTAATAAAACATTCGGTGAGGAGTATTCCATAGAGACGGCGGGCGGATCCGGATATAAGACGCTTCGTCTTATCAATGGAACAGCTCGTTAGCATTTGCTTATCACTTTCATATCAAATCGGTGGGACGCACAATAGTGGTGAGCGCTGAGAGTGGATGAGGGCAAACATGGACTTATATCTGCCCCTCTCTTTCGTCGCTTTCCATTTATTTGTTTTCTTGGATGTGCCATCGATTTTTTTCAAATTCCAGAAAAATTCAAAGAATTATTTTATGCTAAAAATGCACATACAAAAAACGAGGCGGTATGCGATGTGATAGTATCGCACGTGTAATGAATGAGGTGCTATATGGGAAGCGGTTCGACGGAAAGCATTTTTGAGTTGAATTATCGATGTGCATTGTGTCCGAAGAAATAACTTTTTAGCGATGAGCGTTGTATCAGAAAACATCCATAGAAACAAGCCAACTGTTTCTCACCTAATGGCGATTGCAGCACTGCTTCCTCAAGTAAGCTGGTAATGACCATTGGTCACTCAATGTGTCGCATAAATTGCACTCAATGTTTTCTTTGTGGTATTGCTGGATGTTCAAACATCTCACGAATAAAACTCTACAATTTATCGCGTAGTAATGACCGGAACAGTGGCAATTCAAGAAGCAGGTAAAGTGCAAGCTAAATCAGGGAGTTCTTTATGCGCATTTGTAAGAAGGCATGGATGAAGCGGTGAAGCATTTTGGAAGGTGCACGTCAAGTCATTTATGGCTACAGTACTGTTCACAGGGAAGTGGATTTTCATCTGTTTCCGAAACCGCGGAGCTGTTAGGTTTATCATAATAAGTTTCTTCTTCATGTAGCTGTCCTAATCACTGATAAAGTCGCTTCTTTCATTGTATTGTGGAATTAGCTAGTAAGTACTGAATGCAGCGTATGCGCTCATTGTTTAAACAGTGGCTTATTTGCAGTAAAGAAAGTATCGCTATTGATCGTTGAATTGATCGATGTTAATTTACAGAATTCTATTTGCATCGTACAGCAATCAAAAAGTGGGATACATGTGCCGCAGATGCGATCGTCACTGCGGTAGGTGGAGCTATGATTGACCTACATGGCAACCAGATCGACTACTCAGCCACCGCACCCGTTCGAATTGACGGGGGATTGCTTGTTGCGCCCAAGAATCCATTTACCTTGTTTCAAAGGTTGCGTACCGCGCTGTACTAAATCGACGGATACAAATTTCGCATTTGGGAAGGAATGGCAAACGGCGAACTGAACTTAAGTTTGGATATTTTTGTATGAGGAGGAAGCGGAAGAGATGGAAAGTGTTGTGAGGTCAGGACTCCTCATTTTCACTTTAATTAAGACTGTTTTTTCATTGAAAAGAGTATATTTTCCTTCATCATGATTATGAGCTTTCCGCCTCAAAAGTTGGTGGCATCTTAGCATTCATAAAGTTTAGAGAATTTTCGAATTTCAGGACTTGGTCGGTTTAATGAATGGATGCGAAACTTCTTTGAAATGATATGACTTCAAGCAGTTAAAGAGTGCAATAGAGTTGTCTTATTCCGTAGATTAGCAGCGTAACTGTGATATTACCTGTAATAATCGAACCTGTAATATCGCCTGTAATAATCGAATCTGTAATATCATCCTGTAATAACCGAAGTATCTAAGAAAGGCTAAAAGATTTTGGAGTAGAAAATAACTAAATACCTCATTTGTATATAGAGTTTAACCGCTATTATCTTCGCTATCAGTTCGCAGTTTATTAATATCAATAATTTTTGCGATTTCTGTGATATTGTTGATGTAGTTCATACTATTATTGTCTAGTCGATGGCCTAAAATGGGGATTGAAAGTCCAATTCAACGCTTCTATTTGTTTGTTTCGTGAGTGCTTTTTGGTTGAGGGAACGGCAGAATTTTTATTTATCCTCCAAATTGAGCCTATTCACTATTTATTACTTTCTAATTCCTTAGTGCAGAGTATTGCTTCATCATATTTTTCTCACATTGTAATTTGCCATTATTTATATATGGATTCGAGCTTCTTTATTAGTGAATAGATTATGCAGCGGTGATGAGATAGAAGCTTTTGAAGTCGTTTCAATTAACGTTAGTACGTGGATCGCTTGGATGCGAATAGGACACAATCATATTCACTACAGGTAATAAACACAGGTAACAACCTGTATTTGTTAATGATTTTCATTGGTCATTTTTGTTGGGGAAGGGGGGGGGTGAAGGAGGATGGCCCGATGAGTAAAGTTGCACTGATGAAGATTATTTTATCAGTGAAGCAGGCAGACATCGCGGTTTATAATTTATAAACGCATTAATGTTATTTGCATAATTATTGTAATGAAATATATTATATGATAGTCATTCAAATAAAGTCAGTGTTTTAACTGTTGCGGACATCTTGAAACGAAATGTTTTTGATCAGCAGATTGATATCTCTATGAAAATATGTCTTCTTCATGTCTTATTATCTTACCTCATTACCTTTAAATATCAAAAAGGTAACCGAATTACCTTGGAAATCAGTTTCTGCATATTTGCACTTCGCATTTTTCGTGAGACGATTGAATAGTGAATGAATCTTTCAATTCTATTTGACTTTCGAATCATTTCAATTGTATTCGTTGAAGAGTTTTTTTTTTTTAAATTTAATTTTGCAGTCATAAATGGAACCCTTCGGAAAGATTCCGTTGTGGTCGTCGTCCAATTCTCGATCATTTGTGTACCTATTGATTCGCATCACGTGTACTTCTTTCATTTGTAGGATTTTTGCTCTGGATGCTTCATTTCCCGCCGAAGTAAGTGAAAATAGAATGAGTATGCAAGATAGCGTGAAAGAATTTCAACGGGCTTTTTCACTAGTTTTAAAGCGTTTTTATATTATTTGAGTAGCGTTATCTCTTTCAATCCCCGTTGAACTTTCGCGTTTGAGTTCGATTTTGAAGTCCCTTTTCATTAAATGGATAGCTTATTGTAAGGTTTGCATATTTTAGTGTTATTACTCTCTTTTTTGATTGTTGCTTTTATTTTATGAGTCAATTGTCCACTGCTCATATGGATCCTTAAATTTGAGGCGATCCGCTAGGAGACGGTTTTAGGGAAGAATCTTTGTAACTGTATTTGGTCTACACCACCATACTTCCACTCTACCTGAATTGAATTTTTTTGAAAGATGAAGGGGACTTTTATTGTTACGTGGATGCATTTTGACAATTTCATCCTATAGAACGTGATCGTAATTTTAGTATTCATTCATAACAGCTAGCAAGGTAAAATTGCTTCACATCATACCTATCGAAACGTTCAACGTATCAAATGGAGAGAGGATTAACGGGAACTGGCAGTATTGTGGACGTTGTAGCAAGGTAGCAGAATTAAGCCTGAGAACTCGGTTTGAACGTAGATGCATCTGATATTCATTGATTGCAAATATCGTACAACTTGCCAATTGCTTTAATTAAAAGCGAATTTTGCCCTTGTTGATCTAATAAAGTTTAATTGTTGTGATAGGATAAGTAAAAGTATCGGTTTTAAGTTTTTGATTCCCAACAAACGATCGGAACGATCAGTCGACACACTGAGGTGGATCATGAAGGAAATCGAGAGAAAATTAAACGAATTGGCATTACAGAAGCTACGCATCCTATCGGAGTTCTTCAGCTTGAACTTTGAACTGCAGAAGACACTCGACAGTTTTCGTTTCAATCTCTCGAAGACAAAGTTTGTGCATTGAAAAATGCTGGATTTATGCTGAATTCCACGGAAAAAGGATAAATAGAAGTCCAATATTTTTTCTCTATTTTCTTTGTTTCAAAAACGTTTGATGAAAGAAGCATTCTTATGTGCGCTAGAAACAGCCGCTTTCATTTAGCATTCGCAAGGTTTCATTATATAAAATGCAGCCATTAGCCGCATTTATAAGTCATTGAAAGCAAAGACAAAATTTTAAGAAACTTTTTATCAGTAATGTTTGGTTTCATCACCAAAGTGAATTTACATACTCTCTAAGGCTAAGAACGTCGATCGTATTTTGTAGCTTTCATAAACCCTGAGCGTTTATTTTTGCGTTACGGTAGCGTTTGCATCGTTAGCTAACTCTCATTGAAATGCATCAATTTTTCGTACAACACTGGTATCCTGAAAAAACGTAAATTTGCGTTGTAGATCGCTTGTCGGGATTTCGAATGCAAGTGCAGCGATGATCGATAACAGAGAAATGCAATCAACGATACGGTATACTTCCGATACCCTTGGCGATTACTGTAGAAATTATCGAACACCACTAATAAATCAAACGAATAAGAACATATTAAAAAAATTTTTTTTTAAATTCAAAAATTTGCAGACTATTCTATCTATTTCGTTTTGTTTTAAATTATTGATTTGTTTATATTGTTCATATCGGTACCTTACTAATAAGGAAAGGTGTTGCAATATTCTGAAGAAATTCACGGACATAAGGCTGTATTGGATTTCAGGTAAGCATCTCATATCTCACCTGCACGGATCCCTTTTTCCCACTTTAATAAATCTTTTTTATGAGTGTTTCAGACCCCAAAAATTTTAGCATTCCATCACATGAGACTCAGACTATCTAGTCGACAATGAAGATCATTCAACGTCAAAAGTTATTCACATTGACATCTTGAAAAGTTTTCATTCGTTCATTTCGCTCAATGTTGCTGTCCTTTCCATTCGTTTTTTTTTTCGTTTTAAACTTTTTTTTCATCAATTTCCAGAATCTTACATTTACCCAAAAGTAAGGATGGCATTAAACGTTACCTTGGCTATATCTGTTGATAAGCTTTTATACTTTGTTATCTTTCATAATTTACTTTAAAAAAATATCAGTAAATGTCAAACCAAGCGTTGACTTTCTCGAAGATTCTTGTCGATTCTTCCATGATTTTGGTACGTTGTTTTTGTATTTTTACATACAAAGATTCCCTCTTGTTGTAAATATAAGCGAAAATGATTTTGAGTTAGGAATGTAATCAAATGCGATCTCATGAAATTTGGTTCTCGAAACGGAAATGTTTGATATGGTAATATGTAGAATTTCAGGCGGACCTGATGTTAAAAATATTTACAGCATTGATGTCGATGAAAAAGGAAAGTTTTCAATGGCGGAATGCAATAACGATACAGTTAGCAAACGATCACCGGAAACGATTAGGAAACGAATGAGATCGACGATGGAATCGACAACAAATAAAAAATCAATTGACAATTCCATTCGTGGTACCATATTCCGACCTTTTGGTGTACTTGAACCAAATAGCGCCAAAGCAGCACGTAGTGATATAAGACGTTCAATTCATTTAGCATGTCGTATTGCGAGTGTTAGAAGTGAGTTATTTCACGTTATAATGCAATATAACACACTGAGAGGAGAACTAAATCATGAATGTTTACCTGTGAAAATGGATGAATATTGTCACGTAAATGCGTAATTTAAGTCTATAATGCACTGGAAAATATGCCTTAGGACATGAATTACGACCGTTAATGAAAAAAGAAGTTGATGACTGGTTGGCGGGAGGCTTTTACATTACTGCATAACAGACTGCAGTCCGGTTGCACCGCGTGTGAATAAACTAGTGTACACCGTCCACCTGCATCCTTCATACAACCATCATTAAAAGCCGCCGAAGTATGTCTTAACGAAAGCGCTCAAAATACTCGCTGATGGAAGTTTTCCAGATGGGATCATCTCTACCTTTACCGTCAATTTGCATTCTCATTTATTGCTTCGCAGTATATTTTGAGGGATGTTTTAGTTTGTGCGAAGCGCGCAGTTGTTGCCGATAAGGCTATAAAGGGAAAGGAGCCTCCCACTTAAGAATACTGGCACGCGTAAGGTTGGTCTTCTTCCGGGGCATCTTACCCGAAATGCAAGTCTTGGGAATCTCTACGACAAGTGAAGTGGTGGAAGACAGCTCCAACAGGTCCGCTCACTTAGCACCATTGAACTAATTTTTCTCACGCTTCGATATATAGTCAAAAGCGTGCGCCCTGAAATGCTATGCCCAACTTCGGGTCCTATCATACTTGACAATGACACCGAATAGCGCAAATTCCACTAGTTCATATCGTACCGAACAGCTGTCATTAAGGTCGTGTTTAAAACGCTTTGGCCCATCTGTGGGTGCTTCGCAACGGTTTTTTTCCGTTTTAAGGTGCACATTATTTCAAGCTTGCTAAGTGGATCCTTCCTGAACTATAGTACCGCATCGGCTGCGTTTTGATTTAGAGCTTATTCCGACTGTGAATCGTATAAACGATGTAATGCCAACCTTTTTTCGTCCTTTACAAACCATCTTCATCCATATCTCAGTGTGTTATTTCTTTGTTTCGATGAGAATAAAGGTTTTTTTTCTTTGAATATTTGTGGTATCAGAAAGTCGAGCAGTTGAACTTTTTTTTATGTCCTTTGCCCACTTTAATAATCCTTTGGAATTACTATGCACTTTCAAACTCAGTTGTCTGAAAAATAATAGGAAAAGGCAGAGCGGAGGGCTATGTAGCTGTGTGAGAAAATCACTGGCGATCCATTATTAAGAGGTTGTGGTGATCATGTCCTGAAGTTTATTCATGAATTCATGAGAGGATATGATGAAAGGGATGTTGCTTCAGAGTATCTTTAAGGTTAGTAAACGGGTGAGGAGGACTTTTTCCTGGTTAGAGAAGAATATGAGGAATGACAATGAAGTACCCGGGGGAGGGAAGGGGAGTATAAAGAAAACAAATAAAATAGTTAGACAATGAAGAAGTGCGCAATGCATCGCCAAAGTTAACTGAACATTTTTCCCGAGGGAAGCTTTTTTTGCTTTTTTTGGATGGGGGGGGGGGGGCTGGAGAATAACGAAGAAAATCAACAAGGGCCAAAGAATGATAATCCATGCTCTATGTTGGAAGCATCGAATCGTACTGCATACATCTCAGCGTACATCTCACCTTGATAATTCGCATAAAAGTATGAGAAAGGTGGCCATAACATGGGTCCAAAAATCAGGAATTGTGGAGTCGTTAGTTTTTTCCCACTATGAAGCACGTTTCCCTTGATTGCAAAAAAAAAAAAAAAAAGGCCGTACTCATCGAAGCATTCAAATCGTTGCATTTAATGGTGAATTGATAGTGCCTCAGTGAACACAATCTACTAAGTTCTATGTTCTATTTCCTTATTCCTCAGTTATGTTTTTTCACCTATTTACGACTGGAATTTCAAGTAAACGATTTATTTATAATCACATCAAAATTTTATTCATGGAATTTTAGCCGCAATTTCAATTGTTTATTTATTTATTTGTTTGTTTATTTATTTTTCGCTTTTTGAAAAATTCTATAGGTTATTATACCAACTCTCATTTTTTAGGACCGCTCTTAGATCAAACACGCTTCGTTGCGGTAATTGCTAATAATGCAGCTGAATAAAATTAGTCTATACGAATGGTTGTGACGTATTATGACGTATATGAATCGGAGATTATAGACTTGAGAACGATGGTTAATGGTGGAAGAAAAAGAGAGAAAACATAAGCAAGCATCTGGCAGGAAATGACGATCGCTCGCTTACAGTTTGCTTGGGTGATACCTAGTTGAACTTGACAGATTTGGGAAGGAAAGGTTTCGTATGTCAAGGGGAGAGCGGAAGGGTTAGAAAATCTTTCGTATGTCATGAATCCTGCTCACATATTTAGAAAGACGGTGACATCGCAGTTTTAATTTTAGGTGGAATGTCGCATAGTTTTGTCATATTCGAACGAAGAATTTGGGGAGGGGGGGGGGGGTTGGAGGTGAAGGTGATGTGGTTGAGGGAACAGCAGAAATAATGATGTAACGTTCGATATGCTCACTACCAAATTTCAGTTCGTTCATCCTCATTGCGTTTAATTACATCGTTTTCATGCATTAATGAAACAGTTTCAAAATTTTATTTGCTTCTAGCGGAATCGTTTTTTTAAAGACATATTTATAAAAAATAAAGCAAAATATTTGAACACCTCAAATTGAATAAAGCTTGAAATCCTTGAATTCAGGGAATCCACAACATATCTATGCATCTTCTAGGGGATCATATTCGGATTCGTCCATACAGATTCATGTCCGTTTTGATAATTTTTGTAAACGGAACTCCAACGTAATTTCCAATCACAGGAAGAACATGTGGAATGCGTCACCTCAAATTCTTCGACGTACTATTTAATTAACTATTGGAAAAGACCTTTAAAGCAAAGCTGTAAATTTGTTAATAGCTTCCTGTTTTTTGAAAAGAGAATTGGTAGATTACTGGCTTCTCAGATAATGAATGCCAAACAGCTTCCTCTCATCCACTTTTAATTCAATTGCAACTTCCCTTAACGTGTGAGTAAATTCCTGTTTTTTTTTTCGCTTCTTTCATTCTCTTCTGTGTCTTACCAATTGTGTATTGCTGTTCTCTTTTCTGTTCCATTTCAATGTTCATATCAGTGTTCATTTCCGGAATTTTCCTGTATTCCAATTTATTTACTCTAAATAAATGCTCATTATTATTATTATTATTACATACGTTTAGCTAACCTTTCTTACGATCCAACGCTCCCTGTCCGTTTCATTTGTTAATTCCTGGATTATTATTGCTGTTTTTTACACTTTTTGTTTATTATTACTGTTTTACTATTACTGCTTCTGTTTATTACACTATTTTACTATAACCCATTTTATTCATTACTGATGTTTTACTTTTACTTTTTCTATGTAGTATTACTATTGTTGCAATTATTGTTGTTTTTCTTATTTTATGTTATATACGAATAATTAATTCTATTCCAATTATATTTGTGGACATAGTGGGAGGTAATAGGATTCTTAGTAAAGGTGTGAACATGACAGCTCATTATATACCTTAAGACATGATTTACAAGTTATGTTCAATGTAAGTACCTCGTCGATTACGTTCCTGCCCAAGTATGCATCGATCCTTTAGCCAAGAAAGGAATTTCAGGCGGCTGATTTTATTCCTTTGTGGCATTTTTCTACCACTTATCTCTTGCACGATATAGTTTGCATCCTTGGTCTATATTCGTTTTACTTTTATAACAAGAATTGAAAAATTCCCTACATGACTATAAATTCTTTTGAAAAAGTTGAAAAAAAAAGCATAAAGCTCTTAGCTCTGAGTTTCGTTTAATTATATGTTTATCTACTTTTTCGGAAAATAGACTTGAGAAATATTTAAACCTCGGGAATTAAAAAAACGACAGCCGATATTCAAGCTGCGTTTAGGTTGGGTGAATTTTTTCGAATTTTTTGGCGTAGAAAGATTAAAGTTTGTAATATTAAGTCACTCCATTTTGCAAACACTACAAAAGAAACAGGGGGATGCAATCAGTGCTTATCAATTCGTTATTATCATACTCACCCTTCTATATCTATCTTATATTTTTACATCAGTCTGACCACTACGACAGTCCATAATATGGGACATATACAAGTATAACATAATGCAGGTTTATGATTGAATTCGTTTCTTCACATCCAATAGCTGAGTACCCGTGTATTGCACAATACAAACAGGTTCCCTACCTGTATGCAAAAGTAACATATGCGAACATATGCTTTAGGCAAATACTATTGAATTGTTTCAAACCAAATGGCGTCTTTTTGTGCTAGTTGTCATTGAAACAGGTGCACAACTAATTTTTATTTAACTTGATTCATTTTAATCAATAAAGCATTCATTACGATTGTCTCTTCATTGTGCTCCCACTTCCGGTTGCAAGGTCGAGTGTAAGTTAGAGCTTACGCTAATCACCTTCTTGTTCGATGAGGACGAGTCCACTCACTGTTGTTCGGCTTGAGAGGAAGTAAAGTTTACCTGACTTCGTGCAATTCATATTTATAGGATAATATAACCTAAATTAATAAACGTTGATATTGCTAACGCCACTGACTGATGTGTCGAAACATATGAATTGTTGTATCCATTGCCCATCGAGGTCAATGGGTGCGTTCTGGGCGGGCCAAGGGAATGCCCCCTGAGGTGTGGGCGCATCGCTGTTCACAGCCGTTGTCCATCTCAACGGGTGAGCTGGCCGACTCGCAGTGTTTGCGCATCTCGCTTCTATTGATCGCCATTCCAAACATATATGCGTCTACGGTTGACTAGGTGTGTCTCCAACCAACCGGTTTTTATCCTCTCTGGTCTATGGGCTTAAAGATGTCCATTTCATTTAACTTTATGCTCGATATTCGTTGAAAACATTTTTATTCATTTATATTTATTGCCGAAATGTTGCGAATTGCTGTTTTTTCTTTTCTGTTCCAAGTAGAGCACATTGATTGCATTCGTGTCAGCCTTACTTATTGACAGCCTTATGGTGAATATAGGCATCATGTGTGCAGTATTGCACTTTCTTAGAGTCAGCCAGGTGATGAGGTATTGCGCGATGTCAATTCCATTTGGCAAAAAAAAAGACTCATTTTTGAGGGCTTTCGCTTGCAGCATTTCTTCACTTGCATGCTATGTGCTTCGTTAGCGGGCGTTTCTTGATGCGCTATTTCCTTAAGTTTCAAGCGAGCGGTTGTCGATTCTTGAGCGTCTACAGAAGAGTTGGCTACAAGGAGTCGAATCTTTGCTCTAGAAAGAATCATAATCAAAAAGTTCGCTGATCCTTCAGAGTCGAAGGTGACAAGAATCGGCTGTTGCTTACAGAATTGAAGTTCGGAGTCTATATTTTAGGCTTCGTTGAAATCGAAGTGCTAATTGAATAACATGCTGCATTAAATCGTTTACTCTATGGCTATTGATCGCTATACCGCTCATATCGTTCTCTTGTTATGACTGTGAGAATCAAATCACATTGCCTCAAGCTAAGTTCCCCAAGTTAGAGTTTTCCTCTGTTTTTTAGTAAATCGAAAATGAATTTTTTTTTGTGAAACTTTTTGCAGGAGATTTATTGTTGAGAGGGGTTTTGTTCGAGGCAATACGGTATTTGTTGGAAAGCTAACGTCAATAGTTCATTTCATATTAGAAAAAAGCGATTTGAAGAGGCCCATTTGTCTAGGTATTTAAACCGGGTATGCATCGTTTATCGGCATTAGGTGTATTGTCGCCGATCCTTAAAGACAAATCACGTTGAAGTGCTGAGATGGGCATGTCTTCGTTGACGAGAAATTTCATTTTATTTAGATTCATTATGTCTTCGATTCCATACCGCATCACAATTCGGCAATTCTTTTTCTCCTTCTCGAAACAACCACACATTAATTCTTTCACCTCTACATTTGGTAGTTACTAAATTATTTACTAAACATCAAATATTTAAAGCAGTCAATTTTGAGCAGTTTTATTTTTTATGTTAATAGTTATAACCAATTCCTAATGCTAAAATTATAGTTTTATTTTATCAATACAATTTCATTCGACAATCCAACCACCATATGAGTTTCCCTGTCAAGTCTTTTCTATCTCGTTGAGCCGGTGTGAAAAAATAATGCAATCCATTTCTTCAGGAAGATCTCCCTAAAATCTAGAAAATGTCGCGATTCCTTTGTTTTTTCCTATACTTTATGTTTTTTGGAAATGCGATAGGAAATGGAATTCCATTCTGTTCACTAAAAACCGACGTATTCCCGAAGGAGATATTAGGGGAGGTAGTTTTCACTTCACATTCTGAGGATGCATTTCAGGATCATTTCAGATTTCAGGGTTCTGAAAATCTGAGGACCTCAGTTGTTTATTTTGTCGGATTAAGTCACTATGCATAATTCGTTTCAAATGTGACTGATTTTCGGCCTCATGTTAATTCATCTCAATCCGGAATTGGGTGGGATGAATTCTTCAACCAATATCCCAAAATTCACCGTTATAAGCATTCGTTTGATATTAGCGAATGGTATTTCTTGAGGTCATTCCTGCATAAACGTTCTTCATCCAGCAGCGACGGTTCATGCTGATGCCCAAAGCAATGAGCAATCATTTTCAGTGATTATGCTCTTCATTTACACAATCATTGAAAATCTCGTTTTTCAATTGTTGATCATCAGGTATTGTGTCATGAAATAGCACAAATTGTTTATGCAAGGGAATTTGTCCGATTGGTCATATTGGCCATTTTGTAAGTTGCATCAAGAGGAAAAAAGAAACAGGTGGAGTGGATTTATGTCCTTCCAGCCGGGTAATTTATATTCTGACTGGGTAATTTATGTCCTTCCATCCGGGCAGTTTATGTTCTTCCAGCCGAAATGATAACATTTTACACTCATATTCGTATTACCCATGATTGCGGACGTATTATAGCAATTGATCATTGAATAAATAAAAGCGAATTTCCTCTCTAGATTAATTTTCTCTACCGCTGACATCTTTAATCCATCATCACATGCGCCAATCAATGTGTATATCCTGCTATATCTGTATAGGCAACTATTTGAGCACAAATAAACTAGAAAATTGTATACGCCTATAAAAATTGTAATTTTGACCATAAATTTATGCCAAATTTATGGTAATTCGGCGTTCCCCGTGATATAGTGCGATAGTATTCAGGGAATACCAGATATAAATACTTCCTGAAATTCGGTATAGGTGATATTGGTGTTCGCAATTGTAGGTATAAGTGAACTTCATGCCAGAATTGATTCGAATTTTCCTTCAACGTTGTAGTATTCCTTCGCTGCCAAAAAAAGATCACCTAGAATTGCAAATGGCATTCGCAGTGCATTGCAGCACAAATTTCTTGAACATCGCCGTAAAACTTTCATTGCGTATTGCCAGCTTATTCAAAAATATTGCACTCCATTTGGTCTTGTTATCTCATTGCTGTATTGTACTTCTTGAAAATATTAAAGAGCACTTTATTGATAAGGAGCTCTTCCAAGCTTACCTTTTAGCTCTTACCCACCGTTATTACTGTATGAAAATCGTTAACCTGCAATTTCTGGAATATTATTAAACTCGAAATTTGATTTGATCATCTATTTCATGATTGTGAGTAGTTTTTGCAATATCCGGCTCTCTAGTCTTCGAGGGAATCTTTGAAAGTGAACGGTGCGGAGTGAATATCCTCTAGCCAGGAAAACAAATGTCACAAACAATGTTTTGAATATTTTTTATTATGTTGTTGTGCTTACTTGTAATCTCTTCCTATGAATATCGTAAAAGCAAATAATATTGAAAATTTTTGTGAGATGCTTAAATCATTCTATTTGAAGTTTCATGTTTTCGAGTTCCGTATTGTTGCCATTTTTGCGATAGTCGTTTCGCAATTTATTTTTTATATTTTCTACTTTCAGCTCGTTTCTGCAATCGGTAAATTAGCCATCGATCATGCATCGATGATGTTTTATTGCCCTTCTTGGATTATTTTATGCCTTTCATGTATATTTGTGTATATATTTCCCTGTTTAAGGCACCAGATGAATAAATAAATAAATAAATAAAGCGCAGGGGAAGGGCATATTTATGCAGAAGAATAAATTATCTAGGGATATAAAATGAGGCTTAAAAAATATATGGTAGGATCCTTAGGAACTAATTCGTGTGGCACTTGTCAGGCATAATAAATTTTTTCCATCTATAACCAATAACCAATAAAAACTCTTTTAATAGGTTGTTTCCTTTTCCATGTTAGTTTCCACTTCATCTATAACCAATAACCCACCAGCATTTATATTAGTGAATGTTTCTATCATGTTTCTAGAAGTAATCGTTCAGGCCTTAATAAGGTAGACAAGGTAACGCTCATGTAATGTGTGGAATTTCGATCACATATTTCACTCATATAAGCACAAGTTTACTGTCAAGTTTATTTACAAGTTTATTATTAAGTTTTTTTTAATGTGTGTTAGCATAATTATTTGAATAATGAATGAGTTGTTGTAATGGACGATGTGAAACTCAAAGTTGCACCTAACACTGTATAGAGTTGCATAATCAGCAGTAGACGTATGACGATAATGGCGTCATCACAGTTATATTTCGAATGCCATTGTTAGTGACAGTATTGGTATTATTGGTATTTGTTCATCTACAAAATATCAACGGCATATCATAACTTAGAAAAAAATAGAAATAATCTGCATAAAAATATCATTAATTATGCATATATGCATATAAATTAATCGTAAGTAAACAGGTACATATCCGCTTCGGAAGTGAACACCACATACCGCTTTACATCATAAAATTCATTGCACTCGGAAGTTAGTTTTCCCATCTACAAACAGTGGCTAATTTGCATGGAATATACGAAATTCTTCATATTGCTTCGCAAACTCTCGTCGCGCTTCCGCACCATATAAAATTCTTTTCGTAATCTCGATTTGCAATGAATCTTTGAGTCCCCCCTCCCCCGCCCCCTTCCTGCTTTCTTCTACCCTTTCGTCTTGTCATCGAAAATTTAGAATCTTATAGATTTAATTCCACCTGATAGACGAGTAATCGAAGCGAAAAAGTTCTGTGACTTTGCATTGCGATGTACGTTTTGAAGTGTCTGCAAAAAATGCGAGTCGGGGAAATACGTGTTTCAGTGGAATCGTCGAGTTTCATCTTTTAATTGCCTGTCATTGCCCGCTGAATGATTCGACCTGTTGTTTTTGTGCACTTTCAACGGTATTGAAGAGCTTTATTGAATTTTCCTGACCGGATTTTGATGGTTCATCCTGTTTCGTGCAATGTTTCTGTGCATACCATATTTCTTTGTTTATAAAATGCCAGCCTCTAACGTTCACAACTTTCTGAAACGGAAGTGTAGAGAGTGGAGAGATAGTAGAACAGGCTTACGCAGCTCACAGCTCTTCCACAGAGGACATCTGTTCTAAGTGGGGAGGGATATGTTTGAGAAGAACTTGTAAAAGAGGTACATACTAACGGAAATATTTATTTTCTGATTGCTAACGTATTCTTGCGCATCAGATTTTCTGCCGGTCTCTCACTTCCCTCCTCCATCCTATTGATTTCTTGAAAAATTTGTCTGTTGGGAAATAGATGAGGAAAAACAATGTCGAAGAAGGTGCGAGCACTTTCACGAGCATAAACGTCCGTAGCAAAAACAATCTTCAAACCATCCATCCAAGGAAATGCGATCTGTGATATGATAACCTTTGATTCGTTCTTTTTTTTTAAATTTTCAGCTGAGTTTGTTCATTCACGTCGCAAATACGACCGGTAAACGCTGAATGGATTGAGAGTTTTCATGAATATGCAAATATTTGTCGCTCATAGTTACAGCTGTTTTTTTTTTGTGATCAATGGTCTAAACAGTTTGAGGGTATTGTTTGTGCTGCACTTTCATCAATGAAGAAAATACATCGTGCAGAATGTCTCTTTATTTTTTGCGACCAATTTATTGGAAAGGTTTTATATGCGTTATTATGTCATTTTAGGCCCTAAATGTCCTTACCTTTTTGCTTTGAGGAGAGCGTTTTGATGTTATCAGATAAAGCGACGACGTAAAGTTTTGAGTTTCTAATTATCCAACGCTAGGATCCAAGCCAAAGATGGGAGCGACCGCTAAATTTTCACAGACTCCTGAATTCATATTGATTATTACATTAATAAGGAGGGTGAAAGGATATGCATGGTCTATCCCTCCACCTTCCCCCTGTATGACTATGAGACCCGCGGTGCAGCTTGTACAGCTGTAATACCATCACAAGGTATGCAAGACCGTTTCAAATATTCCACTGTTTTGAAAAGATTTTATATTTACGTATGTATGTACGTTCGGATATCCGACCCAAATGTAGAAATATTATGCGGTGATTGCACTGTATTCCAGCAATAAAGAACCGTTTGCGTTGACGATCTTTTCTTGTACCTTTCATGAAATATTTTTCGCTTACCTGTCATGTTGCGATCCCAATAATATATTGTAGTTCGGGTACACACTTTTGCGGCAATATTTTGTCTGTTTTTCGAAGTATAGCCGTATAGTACCAGTTCCTTTCAGGAATGCATCGACAACTTTCAACCCTTCTCGACTTCGTTGTTTGGAAACGTTTCGTTAAAAGCCGGATCGAATTTCTCAGCATTTTAGCGCGGAGCGCTTTTTTTCATTTCTGAAATCTATTTCCGCAAAGAGACTCTTAAAATTGGAAGAAACGTGGATTTAGTAGAAGATTGTGAGGTGATCATATATGACTTGTGAGATAAAAGTACTCAGTGAAACTGATCGTTAAGCTCACAATGAAACATAACACAATCGATAATTTAGCGAACACTCCAATTTGGCATTTTATTCTTTATTGCCGTTTTATTCACACTTCATTGAATCTTACCTGAATTATTTGTGAGGTGTTAATAAGAAAGGTGTTCAACATATTTGCAACACCTGTCCCATTTCATATGAGAAAATGCAAAGCTAACATTCAGGTTTTTTTTGCCCAGTTTACTATAAAAGTAAATTCTCTTCTGTTACATTTTGCATTTTCTATCACAGTGGTAAAGAGTTGGGAATAGTGCTACATAGAAGAGCATTCAGGATTTTCCACTCTTCGATATTTTTTCCCATTGTACTTCCAATTATCACCGCTGTCTTTTTTCTACTTTGGTTATAATTTTAGCCATTTACCTTATTGAGTTTTTTCCATAATGAAAGATGAGTATATTGTCTTTTTTAAGAGTCTAAATCAGTTTGTATTTTACCTCTTCCTGTAATTATTAAACATTTCCTTCGCACAGGTATTATCAGGTTTATTGTCTTTTCATTGATTTAATGTAATTGCTATGCATATATTTCTCAACATTTACTTGTAAAAAGTTTTTTCTCCGCAATATAATTCTTTCTGTAAAGTCATTTTGGATGTTAGGAATCGATTGCGTCCTGTTTGGTGAAAAGAAGAATTTGAACCCGAGGACGTTCCTGTTTTTTTGCATGTATGTTTGTCAATGTTAGGACGTCTGTGAACACTTTTCCGCGTCTATCTTATCTCACATCAGATCTCGTTATTGCATATGAACATGAGCTTTAGATGCTTTCTTTTTTATGATCTTGTCCTTGCAAGAAATCTTCCTTCATTTGCCCTTCCGTTCGTTAATTCAATTCACAATTCTTTCGTTCTGCATTATTTATACCTCAGTAAAAATCCCTCCTTTTTTTAAGAAACGTGTTTTCTGCAATCTCTACCATATCTCATTGTTAGACAGTTAAGATTTGTTAGTTTTTTAACGTTTAAAGTTTATTGAATCTCCATCGGATAACTTCAATTCGGCTATCACTCACTTTATTCTCAGAGAGATTTTATTCATATGAACTCGTTTCGACGTTTTACCTTTTTTTTACTACATTTTTTTAAATGCAAATATTAATTCGATCTCGTTTTTAATCTTGCGAAAACTTCTAAGATATTTTTGCATATTATAATATCAGTAAGGTGAGAATGGCGTTCGGTATTCGGATGATGCGATCACAACTCTTAACTATATTCGCGTTGCTTCAAATGGTGAATGCCGATGTCATCGATGATATTAAAGAGATCAGGATCTTCGAATTGAAGTAAATTTTTTTTCGAATTTCTAATATTTTTCATAAACGTTCAAAATATTTCCCCTCTCTTTTATATTAATTTGTTTCTTTTTGATAGATTATTTCAGCATAGTTTCTTTCTGATTTCTTTCTTATTTTCAACGTTATTTCCGGTCATTTCCTTGCTTTTAGTTCCATTTCATTACCTTTAATTCCATTTCCCTCTCTTCAGTTCCATTTCTAAATCTGTTATCTATCCCACTTTGTTTTTATTGACTTCTCGAATAAAAAAAATCTAGGTACTATGTTAAAAATTGCTCCAGATCTAAGCGACGACAGTTCTTCTTGATTCCTCATCCCTTGTACAGTTCTGTTTGTAGTGAACTTATTTGAAAGTAAAGACTGCAGCTTCTACCTGATCTCTTATCTTCTTCGCAACACTGTTCCCCTTTTCGTCCTCTATCTGTGCAAAGAAGATTCATACGATGACATTAAGTCCTGCAAATAAAGGTGTTGTTCGCTCTTGTGGTAGAGCTGTAGCTTTGATAGAACAACTAAAGATGATCATGTGAAGTTAACTCTTATGCATGTAGTGGGCGAAAGAGTGTAACAGAAGAGTGATATTCTTTTGAAATTAAATAGTACAAGTTGATTGTATTCGATCGATGTGGTGTAGCAGGTTATCACCACAATAGTATGGGTTTGTCCTCTCTCTTAAAACCTTTCCAATTGACGTCTATGATGATTCGATTAGGAGTGAACACTTTACACGACGAAATTTCACACCCAACTCGTCGATGTTGCTCTATGTTTAAATAGCACTTTTTGAAACGAATCTATACTTTTATTTCGAACAGCAACATATAAAGGTGATGAAGGTGGGAGGTGGGTTCCAATGAGGGAGGAGGGGGAGGGAAGGGAATGGAATTGTAAAAAATCTCGGTTATTTCTAATTCCTTTCGAAATCATAAAACGGCTGAACTTCTTTCGTTGTCAACTGCGCATGCTAAATCGCTCGTTAGACCGTTATAAAATGACATGAGCTTGGCTATAAAGGCGAGCGAATTGCGCATATTTTTTTGCTATTCATTCTGTTTTGAATTTTATAAAGATGGTGAATGAGTTTTTCTACGATTTTTTAAAGAAAGATATGAGCATGGTCATTGCTGAACTCACTTCAAATGTCATTTACGCTTTCATTGTACCGCTCATTCAGGCTAATTTGCTTGAAGAAATAGGGGAATCTCGATTATCTAATTTATAGGTCCATTAGCTGGACTCTGAAGGTTGGAGAACTGTTTATACAGTGGAATTTCTTAGATTCTTTGTTGAATTTTTGCAGCCGATTCTATCTGTCTTAAATTCGGATAGGAGGTAGATTACCGCCACAATGAAGCAGCGTTTTTTTTTTCTAATAGCACCAATTTCAAACCTCATTTCTTGCCCTCTTCCCTCTCTCTCCGCTTCATCCTTTCGTTGTCCTCCTTGTCTCTCTACAAGGCTTTTGCCTTCTGAGAAGGTTGTTTTATATATGACTTTTGATCAGTTAGCTAAGATGTTTGTTTTAAAAAATTACAGGAAAATTCAAAGCAAATAAATTTTCAATAAGGCGGTCTTCAAATGTTCACTTTAATGTCTCTCTTCTCTCTTATTGTCGGTGTCATCACATTCATCGCTCAGTGTGACTATCAAATTCAAACGTCGATTGCGTATTCTCTCACATTTACCACTTTTTTTTAAATAAAAAAAGAATTTTTGTTGCGTTCTAATTCACCGGTCTTTGAGGAAATGCCGATTAGAACTGCTGATATCTTCGATCGATTTATTAGGTAAGCGGTCAATATCGATGTTTATATGGATATCTACAAAATGATGTAACCACCAGTGGAATGCTTATTTTGTGATTATATTATCCACGTATGCTTATGAACACAGTGATACCTGAAAATCAGGTGTATATAAATGTAAGTAGAAATAAACCAAAGAAAGCAACATTCATATTTGAGAGCTTAAGAGGTAATATCAACGCAGATGCATTCATATACCTGTGCAGATGTTCCGGTCTTTCGTAGTTTTGGCGAGTATTGTTGGAAGACTTGAGTGTACACTCTGAAATGAGTTAATGTTTCATTGTCGGTGAATTTTTGTATTTATTCGTTTTTTTTTCTTTTCAAAATAACCGCAACAAGCTTAATTGATCCAGTCACCACGTAATAATACAATTTAAAATCAGATAGGTTTTTCCGGGAAGGAAATCTGCCTTCTTGGCAGATCATTCCGACTAATTTGGATTTTTTTTTTAGGAAGAGCTCATTGGCATGCCCGATTATAGTCGTTGGAGAGCAATGTCCTGAAGAAACTCCACTCTACTACTTTAAGTGCTGTGGTGATCTGAATGGATCGTGCTGCTTCAGGTTACAGGTATATGAATGTTTTTCTTAAAAAAGGTTCCATCCTTATGAGTTATACTGCGATGAAGATTTTATGCTGCAAAAATAGTGCTAAGAATTGCGCCTCTGATGCAAAAGCATGTTCTAAATTGCATCTTCCCATTCGTCCGCATTCTTGGAATCACAAAGTTCCCTCTCGTTTCTGAATGCGGATTTTATTTTTTGATGAAATAACCTTCAAGAACAAAATCATTGTACTACAAACCTCCTTAAGTAAAGCTCATCCCTTTGCGTTTCATTTCTTCTATTCATAAATTGTACCACTGTAGGCAGGATTTAAGACCTCGAAAATTCATACAAGTTCTCGAACTTTTCTATAATCCTATTCGAGGTTTGGTTCTTATGCCTCACAACGTTCAAATGCGATTCGAAAAAGCAGTGGAATAGTCTGTTAGCTCTGACTGAATGCATCAACTCTCTTAGATGTTTTCTTGGATGTGTATGTTGGTGGCCTTATTTATTTCGCTAATATTTAAGTAGCAAAGCTGTTCGTGATATGATGACCCTTAGGTTAACGTATGATTTAACATTCGATTTTTTTCTCCTACGTCCTCTCCTACACATCGCTTCATCGAGGGGGATGACGCATTTTAAATTTTGGTGCTCGGTGTATCTATAGGTAATGAAAGTGACCGATCGGTAATAAGAGTGACCAGTGGTATAAAGAAAAGTTTTGGGCTTTCCATCATATCTGACTGCTTATCCCTCCACTCTTTCATTTTTGGTGATTTAATGCATTAAAGGAACCATATAAATTTCTCCATTTTTCCTTGCTTCATTGCGCAGTAAACAATCTTAAATTGCTAGCTTTTGTGTATTATGATTATTGACATCATATCGTGATCTCTAAATCAATATTCCATTTACAAAAATTTTCATCACATCTGAGAATCGAACCATCAACTGTGAAATTATAGATTCGACGCTATTTTTGACACAAGTAGCTGATGGTGTCATACTGTAATTCTGTTACAGTACGTCAATTGACACGTGTCGTACTATAGCAGAATTATGAATCACGATAATCATTTCTTCGAAAAAAAGAATGAAGAAAGATTTGTGATAATGTTTGAAAAATATTAGTAAATATTTTCAATTTTTGATGTAAACCGTATCGTTAAATGAGGGACATTCATTTATGAATCATAGCGATTGGTTTTTGCGGCGTTTCACATCGATGCGAATTTGAAATGATATGCCACTTTGGTGAATGAATGCAATTTATTTCTTTACCTTATTTCCGCTTTTGTAAATTGTTTCTTCGATGTGACGTTCGATTCAACAGTTTGCTAATGAATTATTTTTCAATTTTATTTGGTACCATTGACGAAAGAAATTCAGCAACGACGCCCTTTTTCGTATCTCTCTCCTCGACGTTTGTAGAAATTTCTGGTTTTTTCCATTGAATTATTTCTTGCGTTATATTTGTAAAAGATAATGTAAGGTTGTCAGGCGATTAAACATGAAGAATAATTCCAACAATTAAATGAGGTTGTTAGCAAGGTGGTACTATCTTATTCTCATATTTTCTTTGTTTATTCTAAATAAATCTTCGTCTTTGTGTTTGCATCAGTGCAATTAAAATGAATTCAAGTGGAATTCATTTTTGAAAAATTTCATATTTAAGTTATTTCTCAAATATTTTTCAATTTATGACTGTGGGTGAAGGATTTTATTTCGCTACGATTCATTCAATGATCTTTGCAGAGAAGAATTGTTTAAATCTGCATCTGTGATATGAGTAAACACTGAGTTATTTCAGGAGTGGGTAGTGGTACTACTGGTTATTATGGGAGTATTGATTGTGATCAGTTTTGTGGTCAACTTCGTCCGGTGCCTATTCTGTTATGGTCGTTAATCGATCAGATCGGATTGGATCGGTGGTTCTATTCTCTCCGAATAAATCGCCGTTTCTCAGTGCTCTTGAGGGTATTGCTTGAGCGAACTAGACCATTTGTTACACATCGCGTCGTTGATTAATTGAAGTGCAAATAGGAAGAGGAGGAAGTGTCAGTTGGTGAGGTCTATCTCAGATCTTCTAGAAATTTGCTAATCCTAAGCAGTGAGTTCAAGGGATGATAATTGTTTGGATAATGATGATACACAATGAAAACACAGATTCGCTTTCGGAGTTTAAACTATATTGGTACAGATCCCGCCGAAATTTTTCTATTTTTGCAATTTCTCGTTGTTTTTTATTCGCCATTCCACTGTACTTTCGAAATAAATACACTGACCTTTGTGTTTGGAGATTGTTGTATATCATGTATGAGATGAGGAAGTTGGATATCTATTTCGTTGTCCAGTGCTTATTTCTTTTTTTTTTCGATTAATTAATATCTTTAATCACTCATATCAGAATTATTAGTTCATCGCATATTCTTTAAGCTGTAATATCCAGAAAATCGAAGTCTAGGGGTTATTTTTTTCAGTCCTGAATCATTGATCTTATCTGAAGTGTGGGTTTTTTAAGAGTACGGACTGTTATCTTGCGGGGGAACGATGGAGTCTGAACTTGCTAGGGCTTCTCAGCGCTATATGAGACACAGAGATAAGCAAGCATATTTTTTCCCCCTTAGAATTTACTCACTAAAACTGCTGGTGCCTTTTCATGTAGTTTGCCTATGTTGTTTACGACGGTACGAGTTCCGTTTAATTGTTGATGTTTGCATTTTTCATTCAAATTTATGTATGTACAATTTCGTGTATAGTCCCAATTATGTATATGTTTTATAGTAATCCTTTAAATTCCATTCATTTAATTATTTACATTTTTTGATACATAATTTTTCGTGAAAATTTTAAGTCTCATTTTATAGAAAGGTGTTTTTTTGTGCTGAATAAACGACCCGTCACATACAAACGTTACTGCAAATTTTCTTTGAAGAACACCAATATATTCGCATACAGGAGATTATATAGCATAGAACTGCACAATTTGAAATACATAAGCAATCTTGAAAGAGGAGGAATGATGTTTTTGGTGAATAAAAGACCTAAGGTAATCCTTATCTAGTGGAAGCCATCTTCGATTCCATCGTCATATCTTAGATATGGGATCGAAACAATTTCTCGATCGATTGCATTAAAGAGCGATTATGATATATCAAAAATATTGCATTGAAATATTTGAAGAATTAAATTGATATATGTGTATCGTGTATCATTCTACAATACCTGCAGAGATAAAATTATAATTTCCACTCGCATATATTTCAATTTATATCGTAACTGCAATTCGCCGCATAAATAAGCTCATAACTTTGAGTTATCCGTTTAATTAGATTGGTTGCATTAATTTGTAGTACTAAGTTGGTGGGGTATTAATGCATGAATATTGATGGAGACCAATTGTAGGATTTAGGTTTGACACGTTGCTAAGTACTCAATTATTAAAATCTATGCACGAACTGAACCATTCAAACATGCTAATATTATCGCCAGAATAGTAATATTCAGCACTATTATATGGAATTATACAATCGAAATTAATATTTGGCACTTATCTATCGTGTTATTCAATTAAGTCTCATTTGAATATAAGCCGGATGTGGAAATTGAAATTCGAATTTTGCAGGAATTTAAGTTTCGATATACATTGCGAGGAAAAGCATGATAATTACTTCACCGTCCGCATATACATTTATATTTGCAGCACTGTGAATGGCTTTGTCAAATGTTTTAGCTTCATCCACTTTAATATTTCTGTCGAATATCCTTTATTTAATCCATTAAACCAATCGGAAAGCGAGATATATTCAATGAGAATATAAAATTTCAGGTTGATAGAGCAATAATTTACAATTCATCGAAAGAAAGTTTCGTTTAAAATGCCTTGAAAACTAATAGTTTCTAAATCCGCGGAGGAGAACCAACTTCTAGGCATATCAGCGAATAAAATATTCCTCTTTGTTGCCTTCCTTTTATATCTAAATAATATGAACTCCGACATTTTAAAAGTTCTCGAATAACATTTTTAATGAATACTACAACACCTCCGACTGCACTGAGTTAGATACTGGTCGTTACCAAAAAGGCAGGGTGGGCGCATGGGAGTCATAAAAACTGCACTCTGTCGTCGTATTTGAGGGTTTTCTCAAAGAAAGCTGCGAAACTCATTTTTGCTAGGTTATTACTGATTTGTGGGTGGCAATTGTTGTGGTCAATGCTGACCACCTCTTAACTAGACGATTGCCTTAGCAACGCGACCCAATGATTGGTCATTTCGAATGTTCTTCTAGCGATATATTTCGTGCCACTTGACAGCTCACTGCACTCGATTATCACTCACCGTGGCAACGTTTGTTGTCTTCAAACAGCTTCGAGCAGTTTGTTTCCGTTTATTTTCAGCTTCCACTCAAAATTTCCTCTTATAAACGTATATCTATGCCCGAAATTATATTTCCTTTTTATATCGTTTTATTCAAACATACGAATCACTCAGTATACAATATCATCTCCGCATCGCAACAGATAAGACTGACCAACAATAAGATCAGCACTGCTTCCAAGCTATCAGTTTACTTTCTTCCAGCTATCTTCCTATAGAAATCTTCTACCTTTATTTGAATATAAATTGACAAGTTGTAAATTCTATTATTCAATTTATTTTCATTAAAAGAATGTATCAGAATTATTAAGAAATGAGTCTGTATTAAAATTTACCTTCTTTTATCATTACTATTATCATTACTATCATTGAATCTCTTCCAGTCAATCAATGCAAATTGGTCAAGTAAATTATTTTTCACTTCAGGAATGGCATCGATACGTATATTGTCCTATCCTTTTCTATTTGTAATAATTGTATGTTGTACAACTTTATGGATTTTACATAGTTTATATTTTCTATTACGTTATGAAGATTCAGCTGAAAAAACGATTCTTTTAAGGTATGCTTGAACGATCTACGTTACTATTTTATATATTTAATTTAATATAAAGCAACCCAAAAATAATAGAATGTTTATTAATTTACCTCTTCTTTTAAATTACCTTTTATAACAAAATCAACATTTTTTGTTTTAGTTATTTATAAATGAAGCCTGCTATACAAGCACTTTTCTCCTCTATATAAATTAAGATAACTCTTATATTTGCTTCTTTTGTGGAAGCTGTCATCAGATTGAAGTGATTGCTGCCCATAAGAGACGTTGCTGTCACGGCTTCAGTATTTCTAAATGAAATGCACTTTCTTGATCACAGTTGATTGCATAGTAGAATTGAGAAGAATCACATAAACGTTCGCAAATAGCGTCCTTTATTTTTAAAATCTCTGGCAAGCATTCAAAGATACTGATAAATAATGAATATACTTTAATAAAGCCCAGGTACTATAATATAATGTAACACATTTAGTAAAGACAGTAAAAAAAATGTAATACAATGGCAAAGACCTAATTTATATGAACTTACCCTAGAGTGCAAATGAAGCTAAAAGCACTGCTTCTGTTAAAAGCACCTGCTCATTCAAGTCTAATATATTCACCAATATATCCTCATTAAGGAAACCATCAAAGCAATTGAGTTTTCCTGCATTGATCATATGCAACAGAATGCCGTTTTCTCAAGAAGGTCTTCGCAAGATTCCTTTACTCTATCAGGATTACATTATCAGGTATAATCCTTATTCCAATCTTCTACTAATTGTTCCGTCTGAATGGTTGTATAACAACTGCATTCTATTGTCCTCCACCTTCTCACATCCTTCTTTTAGTCCGTCAAATCTGCTCTCTTCAACATTCACTTCCATTCTATTGTTCCTGTATCCCATCCATTTTTCTCAGCTATCTGAAGTGCCTCTCGACTTAAACACATTATACAGTTCATTTTCGGCTTCTCATAGTGGCTAGATGCTAAATGCATAAACATAGCGCACCATAATAAATGTTGAAGTGTAAAATCCATGTCAAAAAGTTATTGATTAAAACGTGTGGCATCCTGTCATAGACATCCTCATTACTTCTTAGGTTACTACTCCACGTATTCAGAATATCTCAGCAGGTTGGTGAATTAACTCTCGCTCAATTTCTTGCTCCCATGGGCGTGCCCTGAGGCAATTTTATAGGAATTCTTCTCAGAACTCAGTATATACCTTCTATAGGAACAAGCGTGATCAAATTGTATGCTTAGATATCTGCATGAATGGGTGGATCCTTCACTTCGGCTTGCCGCCGACTATACACCTTTAAGCACCGAACAACAGATTCATGCACAACAACGCATCGCACAGTCGATGCCACAGTCTACACGCGCCAACACTCTGTCGGAAGCATTCATCCAGTGCCATAATCTCATCAATAGCTGTCGCTTCCAGGTTGTAAATGCTTTCACTAATGATTACTAAGGATGCAATTTTTATGACGTTGTACCTAGTACTTTTCGGCGGGGTCTTTAATTGTAGGAAAAGTTACCTGTAAAGAACTTCCCGAAGCATTTATATCCTTGAAGGCTGATCGGTCCTAATTTTATGGGCTTTCATAAGAGAACGTTCTGTTGTTTACATCTTGCAAAATGCAAAAACTAATAGCCGATTATTATTTACTATTATTATTATTATTAATATTGTTGTAAGTTACCTACACCTTTCTCAAACATTTTTTGATGATGACATAACGTGATTTTGGTGCAAAAGATTTAGCATATCTTTATGCTGCACAAAGGTGTTTCTTCAAATGCTAGGCAAGCTTTTGTTGCTTCAGGGACAAACAATGACTGCAGCTGAGTGTTGTCGATCTGTGCGAATGAATGTTCCAACGGTCAACGGAATATGTTGGAGCTTCAAGGACAAGACCCTAACTGTCAATAATACTGCATGGAGCAATGACTTCCAAATTACATTTCAGGTTTGCCCTTAAGCAGTCTAACAGCCACCAACAGTGAATAGTGCTACATTTCCCATAAAGGTACCATTCCTAAAAAAACAGTAAATCCTAAAAATAAACCAGTAAAATTCCATTTTCTAATCTCCATCTAACTTAATATTATTAACATTCATTCACAGTCCTTTCGTTGATACTCAAGAATATCCTCGTCTCATTTCACTTCCATTCAAGTTACTGAACAAATCATTAATTGAATAAATGCTTTCCTATTGTAGGGAGAGGATTGCATAGGTAATAGTCGATATAAAAGATGGTCGTGAGGTAGAGTTCTTGATTAATGCGTGAAGCATCGAATATCGAACACTATCAATGATGAAGATTTATCGGTGGTTCACATCTAACTTCATACACAAATATTCTAGATAGCGGAGAAATTCTTGCTAAATAACTTGCGCCCGGAAGAAATGCTTTAAGGAATGTATTATGATGCGAATACTTTATTGTACTTCTATTAATACTGCCCGATTGTCGCACTAGTAAACCTTTCAGTTTGTACGTGATTGATCGGTAAAACTGGAAGTATGAAATCAATTACTGTAGAGATGTAGTTCAATTCACCTGAGATAATTTGTGCACCACTAATCCTAAGCAGATTGTAGATTCCTCGTGATTCGTATTATACGACCATTCCTAGTACTTATCAAGGGATTGATGTTTATTTGGTGGACAATGTCGAAGATCAATGGAAATTAGCTGTTGGACTAACAAACCCATTAAGACTCATCGATAAGAAGGGTGTTCGCTTTCGTTTTCATAAAGAGGTCATTATTTCTGTCTTTGATTCCCTCTTCTTATTTATTCCTTTCAGCATGTATTAATAATAAGTTAAACTTTATTTGTAGTAAGTTTAGAGAAATCTGAGGCCAACAAGCAGAAAACATCAGAAATCAATTTTCAGTAAACTTATGGATGTTCGAATTATATTGCTATTAATAGTAACAATACGGCCCAAATAACAATAAGTAATTATAAAATTTCAAAAAGTATCGGAAGTGTTAGCACAATCTAAGCTTCTGCAATTCGTTGAAACGAATCCATCGCTTATGGGAATCTTCTATAAAAGACCAATTTTCTGACGCAAATGTTCATCTAATACGACTGAATCCTTGCATTATACGACCAGGTCGGTCATTAAATCTATGCATATACGACCGGTTATTAAATTTGGTTTTATTCAAATGCCCATACTTCCAAGAATTGCTGGATGAACTTGAAAGTTATTAACGCAGTTATTTTACGGTGTTAAGTGTGCCCACGAGATTTCATAAATTTGGTCTCTTACTTAGACGCATGAATGTACCTATACACACAAACACATACACATATGTGCACACGCACACATATATGCAAACCTAATATCCTTTGCGAATGTCAACTTAAAAAAAGCGCATAATTAGAATAAATGGCACTAATGGACAGCGTAATGATGATTGATTTTTTGTTGTGCGATTTTATCCTGAATCAGTGCAGAATCATAGGAAATGGCCAGACATGAGCTTTCAGCTGATCTGATCAACTCGTTTCACAGTCTGCCCACAAGAAGGATAAAAATATATGGAATATTAGCTGCTGCTTTTAATTGTTTCGACGGTCCGTGAAAACCTTTTGAAAAAAAATTTGTTTTTCTACGATTCTACAGACGTAAAATGCAAATCCAACCGAACCACTGTGCACATGCAGTTTCGAAATTGATTGGTGAACATCAGTTATGGTACGGCAGGTCCATTAGCAGTTTCTGTTCTATACTCCAAACTTCGCAACTTTGATTCATTTGCTTCCACAGTGAGATTACCCGACACATAGGCAGACATTAGACACACAGACAAACGTTATTATAATATGCTTTTCCATCGCAGGTTTACAGAATATCAGGATGCGATTGATTGCCCATTGAAATAATGTTGCACATTTTGTATTGAATTTCTGTGCATTTCATTGTGATCATCTGAACAGCAGTAGGCTAACAATTTAGGTGAGTACTGACCTCCGTAGAAGCGCTTGTGGTACAACATCGCGAAGTGCCCAGCGAGCCGATCAAATCGCATTCCAATCGAATCGTACTAAATTATTTCCATGCATTCTTATGGCTGTTATAAGACACTGCCAATGTCACCCTCTCTACAGCGAATTCCTCAACATCGATCCATCAAAAATGCGGTTTGCTTATTGATTCTTCAACTCTCTTTTTTGGATAATAGTGAAGTCGAAACCAATTCAATCAATGCCATTGGGAGGAAATATTATTGCATATTTATTAACAGACGGATAATAAGGCCTATATAATTATTTTATGTATTTTAGCATATTATAATAGTAATATTTCAGCAGCATAGCACAATTAGCTATTTAGTGAGAGCATTAGAAAAAATATCACTTTTATGCAAAAAGGTGTTTATCGCTGTTGAAGGGGGGACTTTTGAAGAAGGAAAGGATTGATGAAGTGGAAAAGACAAATCGAGAAGGTCGAAGTTTCGACTAAACAAAGAGGTGTTTTTTCCTCATCTCTTGAGGTTTCAACACCTCAGGATTTCGCGTTTAAAAAAGCACCTTTAACTGAGATATATTCCTTTCCCTAATGTTATTCAGCAGATCATTCACATTAGCAATGTGAAGTTAAGAATGATGTGAAAAATAATTGAAGCATACAAAACAGATAGTTCTATAAATATTAAGAGGATAGAAGTCATAAAAAGTCTATGTTTAAAAAAATTTACATTTCAAGAGACCTTTCACAGCAAATAAATAGAAGTGATGTGTGTACACTCGATTCCTATGACAACTGTGCTCGAGCGTTTGTGCAATTTGCACTGCGAAGTGCTCATAACGAACCATTACCTTCAAGCGATAGTCGGATATCAACCGATATAGCGACATGTAGAAGGTTACCTTTATTGTCCTTGACACCATTTACCTGCGCAGGATGTAGAAGGTCACCTTCTGCGAATCCCTAACATCATTCATCTGAGCAGGATGCAGAATGTTACCTTTTTTGCGAATCCTTAACACCATTTACCTGGATAATCCTTTAGAAACTTTTGAAACAAAATAGTCAAAAAGAATTCAAATTGTATTCGACCTAATCAGTTGATGCATATTACTGTAATAATTCAATCATTTAGGAATGCAACCGAAACCGGATTTCTTATTAACGAAAATAATTTACGTTCAGAAAACAATTAAAATTTTTCGTAACGTTTATATGCATTTATATTTATTACCTTTATAAGTGCGTTTATAAGATAATTAATTACCTTTATACAAAGAAGATGAAATTTGCATAAAACATTTGACTCCATTTGACTCTTTTTGACTCCATCTAAATCATCGATTTGAAGTTCAACTCCTCCAATTCTGTTTATTATGCAATAAAAGATTATTTCAGTCACAATCATATAGCATGTACTGAAGTGAAATATAGCGGAAATATCGATGATTATATTCTTCCACAAGAATTTCAAACAACGACGGTAAATTTAAAAAATTCCATCATAGATTAACTATGAAGCTATCACAGTTCCTCGACAAAACATTTCTATGGGATTTAAGCACTTTAAACTTGAAAACTATTAAAAAATGATTGAAAAGTATATAACTTATATTTTTATCGGATTCTCCAACTATTTTAAAGAGATTTGAAGGCGTTAATGATAGCATAAAATTCACAAGTTATTCAATTGTTTTTCAAAATGGTCATTGCAGGTGGACATGGTGAAATGGTCAAATGGTCAATGAGAGCTTTTCGCTGAATCTCTGCAATGCAATTAGTGGAATATGAGAGGGAATACGTTATTAAACTATGCTTCAATGTTTCCGATTAGTACAGTCGGTCTGTTTGCTAGGCAAAGTTGCAAAAAGCGCTTATCGTTGCAGTACATGTGGCGTACAGTCCCACTTGTATGGGTGTTGTGCCCCTTGGTACTATATTTATTTTTTAGTTTGACATGGAGATTCGCCTTTAAACTCAGAATGGAGATGTTTTCAGGATTTTTTCACCAGACTGACACTTGCATATGAAACGATGTTGGTTAGTGAACGGTTAACGAAAACCGATCTAAACATCTACGAGCTTATAAGTTTGGTTGGATATAATCTCGCCCTTTGGTTTAGCGTTGGACATGTTATTTGGTAAGAAGTTTTTATTTGCAGTGAATTTTGATAGCAATCAACTCTACACGCAGCAGTTTTCTCTTTGTAGTTTCTTAAAAAGATAGAAAAATATTTGAAAGAGCGGTTGAATATTTTCATCCTGAAGGCTAAAATGGTGTATAAATGAGCCCCATACATTTTCATTCAGGTCATTACCCATAAATGAAACCAAATTGTTCGTCGTCGATACATCAAACTGCAGGATGTCAAAATTTCGTAATGCAAAAAAAGTTTGATTCATTTATTTTTTTAACGTCCCGAGGAGTAAGAATATACAAAATTATGTGAGCATGAACAATAAAAACGAGCAATACGTTCGCAAGGCTACAAGTTAGACGAATAGACATTAGACATTTAATATATAACAGCAGCAATAGTGTGTAGATCGAAATAACTCAGTCGCAGCTTAAAAGCTGAACGAGTGTGTGAGTTGAAGATATCGGAGGGGAGCAGATTCCAGGCTCGTACAACAAGAAACTGGATACTATCCAGAAAGTTGTTTGTACCGCAACATCTTTTGGCGAGATGAAACTGTTGCGTACGTCGACTATGGGGAGGGGCAAAGTGAAATATTTCCGACAGTGGAATATCGGAAAAGCCGAACACAATTTTATAATGAAGAATTCAGTCAAAATTGAGCCTGTGTTATTCCAATGATTCCAAGCTAAGTATTTTTAATAAATTTTGCGGAAATCAGTGCGGGTGAAGCGTTTCCAGACATTTTCTAGCAATCTGACATCAGAGACCAAATAAGGAGACCATACAGGAATGCAGTACTCCGAAATGGATGAACAGTAGGTGATGAAACATTTCGGTAATGTTCCATACCTCTGTGTTGTAAAGCACCGACTACATGGTTTGCAAAAATATGGTTTTCAGGTCATTGTTCCGCATCTGTCACGACTTTTGTTCCGTAAAGCCGAAAGAACAAACAAAGAAGAGGAATAGCGTTGTGCCGTTGTTGGTGCAGCCGGAAAACCGGGGAAAGGGCGATACCACTCCAATACGACAAGTTGACGTTGAGTCCGTAACAGCGGAATCCGTAGTGCCTGCCTCACTAAAAGCTACCTCACCTATCAACGATCATGCAACGCCTCAAAAATAATATTACTGACTATCGTTCGTGTTCGTTGTTTATTTCCAAAATGCGTTTGTTTATGTTGCAAACGAGCTGTCACGATAGGCAATTTTGCATCGTCCCCCCCCAACCCCCCCCCCCGCCCTACCTGACAAGCTGTTCGCAAAAATAGATATGAAAAACTTGCACAAATAATTCGTTTTTCTGTCACCTAACGTGAGCGTTCAATCGATGTGGTATGCACGTGAATTTTTTATACTTTTAAATACCTGTAGGCCATACCTAAAGTTGATGGATCAACGTGAAAGGTAATAAGGTGTATCAATGAAATTTCATAGCTCTACCATTAGTGGTTTCTGAATTGGAACTACCGAATAGACAACGTACACACATTTATATAAATATGAACAGAAATAATATCTACATGATGCGTTTTTTTTAATTGTTTGAGCAATTTAACGTATGCTTTATAATTGTTTGATGGTTGTATGCAGAGAACGAAATAAAGGTGAAATAAAATTTGGAAAGGTATTGAATTTCACACCTGAGCGACTTGAAGATGAAATCTTTAGCAGTGACAAGCAGGTGTAGTTAATAATTTTTGTGCTAATGCGCCATTAGCAATCATTAAGGAAGGTGTTCGAGAAAAGTGCTTAAGCTAGAGCTGTCGAATTTTGCATGTTTGCTGTACTAGATTAATGCTGATTACGTGAAGCAGGTAAAGTTGATTAGGTCTCCTAGACGGTCGCTTCACATAGCATTATTCGGAAGGGAATAGTACAACAGTAGAGTGCCATCTGTATGCCTTTAGTAACACAGCTGTCTCATTCCAAATCATCATGGATTCGTTCAAAAGTAACGGGAAATCAGAGTACTGTAAGGAAGGGTTTACAGCTTATGTTATATGTTACCAAGTTGTAAACCTATACTGTACAATAATCAAGATGCAGTGATCTCCATTTGGCATAGGCTACTGTTGAACGTTGTATGGTTAAGCTAAGAAGTCACTGCCTTGACATATGATCGCTAAACCTGATCGGTGAAGAATATGCGATGCCACTCGTTTGCCCACATGCATCATCTGCGCTGCAGTTCTAGTCTCCGGCAATAAGATCCAGCGTTGTGACCAATTGCTTGTACAAGTGTCGTTCATTGGTTGGCCGAGGTGTGCCATTATCCATTATTTGAGATCTTTATGTCGGATAGCATGTATCAGTTGCTGCCATTCAAGGGATTAGTATATCTGTCGACGCACTGACGGGAATCAGATCCAAAAACTGAGATCCGAGAGTTCAGCGAGAGTGGTGTTTTCAGATTGCGTTGCAATTGGCGAAGTGCAACTAGCGAACTTGTCTCAATAGACAGTTGAGATAAGCAGAAATAAGTACCATTCAGTTCGGTTCCATACTACATGAAAACTATGAACCAAGACTTTTAGACGTCCCTAATCCACGCTAATATTGTTCAAAGTATGTTGTGCATTAAGCCTGCAGTATGTTACTTTTGTGGGATGTACTCACTGATAATAGTGTTAGTAAATCTACATTGTCGTCGTTCAAGAGTAGGTTAACTTATCTCGATCGCTAAACTGTTGCCGATTTCATCTATCGAATGTCCTATTGTTTTCGATAATCGTTGACACCTGACGGATGAAATATTTGTCGTTGTTTATTTATTGTTTTGTTTTTTTCTGCAGTTTTATTTCTTATATAGATGAAGTTATGTTTTCCGGTTACCACAACGTTGATATAAAAGGGTTGTATCGTCGGCAATTTTCCGCATTGCCATCTTATTCATCAAAACGTTCGAAAACGAAATACTTGAACAAACAATTGATAGCAGTTGTTTTCTAAGATTTTCGAGAGTGATGCCTTTTGTTTGTAAATCATTTTCATATTGCTATCGGGTATTTTGAATATTGCAGTATCTTTTTGCATTTTCTGGTGTCCATTCTTCTCTAGTGGACATTAGAAAATAAAGATGCCCATTGTTATTTTCTGATGTCCTCTTATCTTTTTGTGCCCATATGCAGCAAGCAATTTATCATTCTGCGTTCAAATGGCACAGCAATTTCACATCATATCCCATTTGCTCATTCTAAGCGTTGTAATCATTAAAACATTTCTCATATCTAGTCATTGAATCTATTAACATATCAGTGATAGTGATTCCTCTAAGTCAGCAGAATAACACCACCATAAACAACAATTTTAAGGGCAAACTCATTAGCATCAACGAGATATCATGAAGCAACTTCAAGGTATGATAGCGCGATGCTGTTACCTCTGATAAATACACCTGTAAAAAGCTCGCCGCTATGTATTAAGAGGCGCAGACGCACTTTCGTATTGTGTGTCTCATTGCTGCGTCATATTATTTACCTGGAAACATGATGTGGTTAGTGTCTACCTAGCACATAGCTGTGTCTTGATGTTTGATGCTAAGTCAACTCATATATTCAAGCAGCACTTTTAGTTCTCACTCTTATATCGTTTACTTTGCTTCGATTTGTTCTATACTTTCTATTTATTTCCGCACTTTATTGCTTCCAGTAGGTAGCGCACTTTTAGACAATCGAAAAATCCTTTAAAAGACGTTCTGGAAGGAATCGCCTCGAGTAACGACGTCTAGATCTTGCTTCAAGGTAGGAGAAGAGGACGGGGGGGGGGAGAAGGGAAGTTAACAAATAGAACTGATCTGCTCAATTTATTTGCTGTCCATGTCGTTCCCGTCTGGCATTTCTTCCCATATAACGGGACTGTAGTCGGCAAATTGTAAAGTTTCAAGTGGAGCATAGAGAAGTGCGATCTGACTGCGATGTCCGTTGCCCGGCGTTTGTAACCATTAGTTTAGCTACATTATTTTTGCATATTCATGTTTCCTCACATTCTTGCACATCCCTATCCTTCACGATCTCTACCATTTTTTTTCTCTTTTCTTCGATTTTTAAACATATGTCTACGTTCCCTACCTATGGTTGGAGATGTTCCTGTTGTTTCTTTGCATATTTATTTTGTTGATCACGTGTTCTATGCTTTTTTCGTTGTGAAATTAAAAATTTTCGTAGAAAATCAATTACACCGTTAGGATCAGAGCTGGATTTTTTAAAGATGGTGGTTACCACAAAAGTAGGTTCGTCCCCCGTTACACTCTTCGAAGCTTTTAGAGGACAGGTATCATAAGCTACAGTAGCAGCATGATTTCTGACTTTAAACCTTTAGAATTAAAAAGCCAACTTATCCAAATAAAATCTAGCACTGACGACATCACATTGCATGACTTGTTTTTGAAGTATACGGAGTGATTTTGTTGCATTCCAAATGGGCATTCAAAAATAGCTGCTATCTTCGAGTTCTTTGTACAGTCTACTCATAGCAATGTTTGTGCGTAAGTGAGCTGGCAGCTAGTGAGCTGCCACATTCAAGTATCACCTTCGTTTCCCTTTCTTATGTAGCGTGTATTTGTGACAGTTTTTCATACCCCTTTTTCCTCAAAGAAAAGGTCCTCTCTCTCTTTTAAACGATTGCTATTTTATTTCTCATCCACTCAAACAAATCAACCAAATCTTTCAAGTAGTTAACTTATTAGAAGGCTGTACGATCCTCAGATCCTCTTTTTTTTTATCCAAAATCGATAGATGGATATTTTATGTTTCTGTTAAGATATATTCTAATTTTCAGAATGTTTCACTAATATTGCACTAATTTCTTTATTTTATTACTACTAATGAAAGGATCTTTTCTAATTCAATTATGGACTAATATTGTTGCGAAAGTATTCTCGAAAGGTAATAAAACACGACGAAGGATTGCTCTATTGTTTTGTCTCTTCTCGGTTGTGTTGATTGAAGAAGCTTATATTGCAAGTGCAAGAAATGCCTATCGTAATTTCTATCGACGAACAGTGCCCGGAATTATTTACAAAAATCGTTGGAACGGTTAGTGACTTTTACCACTCACTAAAATCTTCAAAACGGAAGTATCTTTGATTCTTCGTCGTTAGTGACAGCCGCTTATTCTGACTAATCGTTGTGTTGTGCTAAAATGACGAATGATTATGACGAAGAATATTTATATGTCAAGAATTGTTTCCTTTTTCGATGCATAGTATATGGTTGTGTTTTTCTTTTTATTCATTCATGATCCTTTATATGCATTCTCAATACACCTTATATGCACTCAATAAGATGTTGTGCTATCAAATTATAGTTGTTTGGTCTTATTTTTCATTAAAAAACGCGAATAGGGAAGCAGACCCAAGAGGAAGGCTAAACGGAAAACGATTGGATACATCAAAATAAACCACTTACAAAATTGATCTATATGTCTAGCGATGAATTTGTTTTTCTACCTCAGTTAGCTGAATTGTTTTATTAACGTCATGGAAAAAATTTATGGAGAGGGGGAGGGTATGCGTGATTTCAATATGTGACAGAAATCCTTGCCAGCGAGAATTTTTTCTGCGCTACCAGAAATTTTTCCTTCTATTAATTGTTCACTGCAGATGTCTGTGCATGTCTGTGTGTCTGGTATGCATGCCAGACGGTAGGTTTCATCTAAAAATAGAACCAGTGATATTTAAATGTTGTGTTTGGGTCTCTGTTAATGGGCATTTTTTGGTGGACCTCAATACTGTTTTTTTCAGTTTCTTGCAGTTCATGCTCTCGGTACAGCTGAGCAGAGGAATGCTTTTCCACCTGGATGGATAGTTTCGTTCAAGTATCTCACTCGTTGACATAGTTTTAGAAGAGCTCTTATCGAAAGGTAGCGTTGCGATTATAACGGTACTTAAGGATCGTCAAAACTATGAAGAGTATCGGCTAGCTCAAGAGTCATTCGAATGTTATGCGATTCATCACAAGTATCCATGGGTGGTCATCGATCTTTCTGCCAATGAAACACTTAAGAGGTTGTGCCCACAAAAAGATGTAAGCTTTTTTTTTTCTGCATTTGATATATGATATCTCATTCCCGGTGCATATCGGCATATTATAGGTTTAGCTTATCCTACCTAATATTTTTCACCAATTCACAGTACCTGAGGATGAAAGCTACTGTCACAGAATTATAGGGGGAAAAATTTGCATATTACATTTCATGGTTTTAATCAACATTTTTTTTTGGAAACTTTTATGGTGTTTAAAAGTTGTTATTGACAAGAGAGAAAACGGCAAGTTAATGTTGGCCAGCAAGCAAATATTCATCGTTTTGCATTGATTACTGCGCACTCGGTTGTGGGTAAGCTCCGACTAGCTTGTTGGCTCCGATCAGCTGAGCCACCACGCCAAATACCCTCATCGCGACGAGGGTGGCGGAACAAATCGCGACCGTTATAAGAGGAAAACTGCGAATCGACCCGTCATCGTCCGACCGGCAGGAGACGAGCCTAAGCCCTAACCTTCACGCTACCGACCTGCAAGAAGTAAAGGTCGACCTGCAATAAGATGGTGCGACTCTCTAAAAAGACAACAGGAACCAATTGGATCAGAGAAGCATTGCATCAGAATAAGTAGAAGCGATGTGAAAAGAAATTCATTCGTAACGAACGCTCTATTGGTTGAAATAAAGAAATAAACATCTAGCAAAAAAAGTATGCACGTTCACTCATAACACTGCCTATGAATGCTTCAATTAGTTGGTAGGCTCGTCTTCAAAATTTATTAGTGATATAAAATGTTTGTAAGTGGAGGGAAGGGCGAGAGGTGCTAGTGCATTTCAGGATAAGGGGTTAAGATACCTGAAATGCGGGGTGGACCGATGCAGAGAGGAATGCATTAAGGATCGAAGGATTTGTAGAGGAGGTAGAGTTGATGTCTAATGCCTAAGAGGAGAATGCGGTCAAGGATTGCGCTAGAAACACAGACTCAAGATAAGAGGTTTCAGTTCATGTTTGCACGTCATTGTGTTGTGGCCCACATAATGGAGGATATTAACGAGCATTGGATTCTGTTTATAGACGCTGATATGGGTGTTATCAATCCAAATCATCTTATCGAAGAATGGATCGACGTTGATGTGGAAATTATTTTTTATGATCGCATCTTTAATTTTGAAATTATGGCCGGAAGTTACCTGGTCAGGTTAGTTGAGCTTATCATTTCTTTTGTCGCGCATTTATTCAAGTTTTTGAAATCGGCCTCCCTCACTCCCCTCTCCCTTCTTTTCCTCCTTTTGCCAGGCTACCTAGTGCGGCTTGTGTCAGAAGAACTGGTCTGTCTTTTTTTAAGATTCTGATCATAGAGGAGAGTGAATTAAATTTGCTTCTTTGATTTCTGCTATTCGTATTTACTAATTCGTTCGCTTTATTTTATAATGGATTTGATATCTGGATGAAAAGTGCTTAGAGATTGCAGTAAGTATACACAACGTCTATGTTGCGTTAGCGCACAGGATATTTCTTTGTTTACTTTCTTTCTGAACTCTCTACCTCGCATCGCATACCTCTTTCCTCGACCAAGATCGTGTCATAATGTGAGGCTAACCTCACTGATTTATGAAATGGATGGATATCTGAAATATGAAAGGCATGTCGGACAACTGAATACGTGTGCTTGCAGCGGGTGGGTTGTTTGATTCGGTCCTTTCTCGTAAACCACTTTGAAGGTAGCTCCTAGCGCCACATATATCCCTTTGTTCATATAGAATCCGCACTGGAGAGCGGAAACTGTTGAGAGTGACCGACATGAATGTTTAGATGCGACCAATAAAATGGTATTCTCAGTCATATGCATTTATTCTATTTATATTATAGTATTGTTAATATCAGTTACTTCTTGCTGTGTAGTAATGTAGTAACCATTGTTATATCACGCCTAATTAAGTTTTATGACATTATTTTATATACCAAAAACTAATAGTTAGTACAACTATAGTATTGTAATAGTTGCGTTACGTTGGTTATTGATAGCTTAAAAGAATTTCAATTCAACGTTGAAGGTTAAAAATATTTGGCCTAATTCCTCAATTTACGCTACCAAGTGCAGTTTAGTGCTGCCCGTTTCTTTTTTTTTTTGCTGAAATTTGAGATCGTTCATGACGTCCATCGATTTTGTCGGCCGTTTCTGATCGAATTTTATAGGAATTCGGATTATGGACGAAAGTTTCTAAGTTATTGGGCTAACTATGAGTATCGATTGCCTTCTTCTTTTCACGGATCCGACAATGGAGCGATACATGTATCATTTTTAGATTTATTTCTTTGCTCAATATCAATGTCTCGATTTGAGTCAAATTCTTAATTTCAACCAAACCCCTCCTTAACGTTGCCGTCTTTGGTGGACCCGTTAAAGCCTTTCCTGCTAATCGAACTTGAAAGCTTATCTCAGTGTATTGCATAAGCTTGCTCTACTATCTTCTGATCGAAGTTACAATGTATAGATAATTTAGACCACTTTGTATATCGGTCTTATCTCGTCGGTATATCCACCCGTTTAACAGGCTTTAGGAGATGTGATATGGCGAATGAGACTCGGTTTTCTGATGAGTCGAAGCTTTCGTCTAGATGATATTATTGTTTATTTATATTATAATAAATGCAAATCGAGAAGGATGTTTTAGTTATTAATTTTTTAAGGTTTTTTTCTGAATTGCTGTAGGATGTTTTTTTCAGAATGTCTTTATGGAATTGATGGTACCGCAAAAAGTGAACGAGAGACGAAGATGTGAAAAAGTATGGAATGTTTCGAAGTGAGTTTGCTTGATCACGATTCAATTAGTATCGTAAATTTTTTCGTTTTTTATTAAAATTCTAGTCTTTTGTGACCCTCGCCCAGCCGAGTCCTGCAGGTATAACCCTTATCGACGACAAGGTATCACTGATGGGCAGCAGATGACTATCAGGGATGGCAGCCTGGAGTGTACCCAGCACACGTTCCTAGTTCTTATAGGAAGCTTGACAGGGGAGGCTGGAAAACGACCCTAATAGAGAGCAACCCAGAATGCATCCAAGACACACTTCAAGTTCCTGTAGAAGACTTGGGAATGGACAGTGGAAATTAGAGAAGAACTCTCAGAGCGGTTAGCCTGTAGCGTACCCAACACGCAGTCTGTGGTCTCTGCGAAGAATCATCGTACCAACGAAAAATGGCTAGTAACGGACGCTAGAGGGAAATGTCGAACATTGCGTAGTTATAACGAGTCGGCCACTTATGTAGTTTTTAACCGTTGCATCATTCCTTGAATAGCTCACATGTGAACAGATGAGCAGATATAACAATATGCAATGTGGGGACCAAGACGAAGTTTGCATAGGACCTAGACCTGAAACCAGTACACTTCAAGGAGGTAGGCGGACTGCCATCATCTACAATCCAACTTGGCTTTGAGGACTCCATTTTCACAATCTGTGTATTCTGCCGTATTATGGTGTAATGTGGATAGTGTATTTCTGATATGTAATTTTGCGGCTCAGAAATGGCTAGAAAATTGGCGACGTTGATGCCATATTTTACCACTTGATGTTCTGAATTTTATTTCGCAATAATTTACTCTAATATCCTTTAATTATGTGGCACCGGTTGATAGTATATTCGTATACCCAAAGCTGCCTTATTTCCGTGAACGAAATAACCGTTTGTTATATGAACGGTGGGGGTAAATCCCTATCCTCGCAGCTGGTTCTTTTTTTTAATTGCTGGTTTTTGGATCCTCAGTGCCTTTATAGCTATAAGAAAAAGCGTAATTATTGGTGGCGTTTGGTTGATGTTTCCAGATCTTTTGACGATCTCTCCATATATGAGGCATGCGCTCGAGAAGTTCTAGGCGGAGTGAATAAATGGCCGGACAAGGCACTAGTTCTAAGGAAAGGCACCGCTTGGTCACGCGATACTTGGCTGACGAATTCAATGTGGTGCGAGAAGGATTTCGTTCTCCATGGATGGCAGAAAAGGTTTTTTTTTGATAGAATGACATTGGCTTCGATCGTATATGCAATGATATTCCTAAGATATCATGCCTCAGGGTGAACGAAATACTGGGCACTAGGCAGCTGGAACCCCCGCAAATTAGCCATGCACATTGTGTTTTCGGTAGAGAATCCCATTTTATATAACCTAATGAGGTTGAACTGCAAGTTTTTATTCTGCAAAACTCATCGAAGCTATTTTTTGCACGTAATACAGGAAGTTCATAAACCTCCTTGTCACTACTTATAAGTAGAGTTCCGGTGCATATTGATAGGTTTTAAGCGATAATTGCTATTTCCGATATGGGCATATGATATGCGACATATGTTATTATTGTTTATTATGCCTTGAATTCTAACAGTTTTCTGGCAGAGTAGCTGATCTCACATTTTTTTATTCGAAAAGGAAGAGAAGAAATGAAAGGTTCCAATCTACTTCGCAGGTAGGATTTGTCGGAAGTGCACCTGGACATTGATAGATAATTTTTTGCTTTAATTTTAGAAAAATGGATGCAGTAATGTTTGCATCATGGCCATCACCATTCACGTCAACTGCATTCAATATGTCCTTTTGTGGGGCAAAAGATGCAGGTCTTAACTGGAATTACAAGGATACGTTTATTCGAACAAAGAAGGAAATTGAAATGATTATTAATGGAGTTATTGCTGAAACGGCTATCTATTATAAGAATGCGCTCGATCGAATCAACAATTTTTTATAATTCTAACGGTTTGAATTTCTTTGTGGATTTTTATTTTTAATGAATTTTTTGAATCGAAATTGGCCTTCGATTTATAAAATTTCAGAAGAGGAACGAATTGGAAAGTTGCCATCCACTAATAATTCATTTATGTAATTTCTCTCATCCACGTTTCCTTTCCTCTTAGTTTTTAATGGAATTTTTTTGGATCATTGCATTATTGTAGATTCTCGCCGTGAATGATTTTAACAGACGATACTAATCAGCAATAATTTGTTCAGTGCATTTTGCTGCATATTTTTGTGCCAAATTTCTAAGAGTCAATTCACCTTCTGTCTCTTATCTTCAGATTGGTGGATTTTTCGAGTCAAATTGAGTAATAAAGCTATGAGACTATACGGTCTTATAACGTTCATCACTTATTTCGTGGGAGTTGTATTTGATTTCTTGCTTAATGCATACTTGTGTATTATATTTTTTAATATTCCTTCCTCTTTCTCTCTCCCTCTCTTTCCTTCCCTCTCTCTGCTTGTCTCCCCTCGCTAAGCTTACTTCCTCCCTTGATGCCTTTATTGCTAGAATTTTTTTCGTACGAAATTTTATTGCTAGGTACTAAACATTTAAAGAAACGATTTGGCTAGTTGGTTGCTTACGAAGAGAAGCATAAGGAGAGTTCTAAACGAAAATGAGATTAACGCTTTAAGATTTCGATGAAAGTCATCAAATGTAGAATATGTATGAGATAGAAAATAAAATAGTCAAATATTAAAAATCGGCGGATGTGGTGAAAATATTCATTTTTCTATCCGAACATAAATCAACTCTATACATATGCATTTTATTTTTTAATTGTTCTTTTGCCAATGTTTTTTATTAGGCCATTTCAATTTTATAATTAGAAAATATAAAAGGTGGGGGATTAATTTCACGAGTAACAATTTAAATTCAATTAATTTCATTCCATTTCAATGTTAGACGTAAATATTTTCATTATATATCAGAACTTATCTAGAACTGTCAAATATTTCGCTAAAATTAGCGATCACATAACGAGATTCCACAGCTTTTATGTTTTGAACGGTCACAAATTATAATCGTCTTAATTCATTTCCAGCGGTATCGTATATTGCGCCTTTCAAATTATTATTGTTGAGCCAATGATAAGGACTCTGGAATCAGATCACCGCATCGATTGATTAGTACCTGCTCTTCAAATTGTAAGGTGCATCGTAGCATTTCATAAATAGTGAGCCGTCAGCAGCTTTAATCCGAATTAATGATTAGCTAAGCGTTGTGACCTCGCTAGTTTGCAATAGAAAAAAACTTTAGCTCCGGAGTCGCTTTTAGGGAAATCTGATCCTGGGATCGACCACAACTATTTTGGCCATATTTAGAGCAGAATATCTGTCTCATCGTTTACTACATCATTTAAGCTTAGTTATCGTATTCATCTGTGATTCTCATTAAAAGTGCAGCTGAATGATTCGTGCCTGTGATATATCTTCCATTATTTGCATGAAATCTTTCGTACTTTATAATTTTTTTTTTTTTTTGGTTTATTAAAATCATATATGATATGTGACTATTTATTTTAAACATTTTATTTTGCTTCAAGCATCAGTCTTTATTATTTCTTTCCCTGTTGTATTTTATCACGTTCATAGTTTTTATATTGTTTCTTATTTTCTTGTTTCGTAGTTGTTGCGTTTTGCTATCACTTAAAATTGATAAACCCGGGGTGGGGGGGGGGGGGAGGGAGGGATAAGGGAACATAGTTCGATAATTTTGATATAGACCGGATATCGGTTTCATCTTTCTAAAATGTTTAATTGCAGTGCAATTAGTAGATTTTGGATGGATGGTTTTAAAAATTAATGAGAGGTTATTTGAAAACGAGAAATTTTTTAAAATTATTTTTTCAGCTTCGATCCTTCCCACTTTTGAATACTTCTCGTTGACTATAAACCCGGCAAAGCACCAAAATGGTCTAAAGGCTAAAGCAGCCATTTTTATAAAATTTACTCTCTATCCTTTTTTTTCTTTTTTTATTCACCGTATATACATTGTTTTTCTTCGACATGGACTAACTGTTTGTTAAATATATGTACTAATAATTCCACTCATTTTAAACTGTGCCTTTCTTCTATCTTCCTCTCTCCCTCTCTCTGATGTATCCTTTTCCTGCATTAATTAGAAACGTGTAGTGTACACTTGCTGCCGATATTTGAACATTTTCTTTATCTGTCATAAGTGCTCTTAGAACATCATAAAGGTTGAAAACTTTTGCTCATCAGGTTTTCTTTGTGGTTGGGGGGGGGGAGGGAGGGGATGGGAGGAGGGAGGCTGTAAAAGTTGTGTTTCATGTACAGTGTAGGGCAAGTAGGTGGTATTATTCGTGATTCATCTTTCTTTATATGCGTCCCTCGCTGTTAGGTGGCAAGTACACTTAACGTAATTTGATGACAATTCTTTAGAATATGGTGCATATGAAACTGCTAAGGGGCATATAAAACGAGAAAAGGCCATAGTATATGATAGTATAAACCTTTCCCCTGCTATTCGCCATGTTTCACAACAACGTTGCGCATGCCTTCCACAACTTCCGCTCATATCATCCCTAAAGATTGCAGTTTTCCTTTTCATGCTCTAAATATCTGCTAAGCGTTGATTTATTTGATCATTTCGATATAATTATGGGCAGTAAATTATATTTTCATTTAAAACTATGAACATAAGAAGGAAGCATTGTGTTGTTTTAACAATTTTTCTAGCTTGAAGAGTTCATTAATAACCTCATTGTGTTTCAATCCATAGATGCACTCATATACAAGCAAACGTACTGAATATTCTGTCAAATATGACGATCACGTCGGATTCTGTAAACCTTTTTGAGTCTATGAGAAATCCTGATTCAATCGCAGGAAAAAGAATCCACATGTTGAAGAAAGCGCGACAACCATAGAACACTGTAAGCAGCCAGAAGAATAAGTGAAGAAACACTCTATTTAAGGATTGAGGTGGTATTCGACTGTTATAGTTCGGTTGATCAAGTCACTAACATGTAACAACAGTAAGAGAGGCTCTATTAAAATTAAAAAAAAAAAAAGATAAAATGGCGCGCTTTCCTAAAAATCCAACCACGTATAGAAATCTCTATCCTCGTCAATTTGTTTTTCACCTGATCGGCTGACTCGAATTTGTATTTACAAATTCGATGCCATTAGGGCACCAAAAAAGCCGAGCAATCGATGAACCCGATTTATTGTGATGAATGATCGATGTTGCAAATGATTTTGAGGAGTAATGTAAAATCGACCCATGAAAAAAAAATCTGGAATTTTTGATTGCAAAGAATTATGCAGGAAAATTATATGGAATTTTCTTTTTTCGAATATTTCTTGCCTATACACCTTTAATTACCGCAGTTACTTTGATAATCCACAATTTTTTGTATATTTCTCAACTGCTAGCTAGAAGAAGGATATTTACATTGTTTGCTTTAGCGAATATATATATATATATATATATATATATATATATATATATATATATATATATATATATATATATATATATATTTTTTTTTTTAATAAAACTAAAATACAATATCTTCTCAGTAAAAATTTGCTCCAACATATGATAGGTGAAATCTTAAAATCTTCCAAAAAAAGTGTCATTATCAATGTGTATTGAATAAATTGAGTCTCGGCGATTTCCTCTAGCTCATAACACAATTGAATATCCACAAATAGAGATTGTTGGTGATTTTTGATTAATCCTATACGGATTGCAATTGTTGCTTCCGGTTTCTTTTACGTTGCCGCTGACTATAAAGAGATATTTCTATGACAGAAATTGTTTATTTGAAAATAAAAAACAATTGAAACATAGCATCAATTTCTACAACATTTATTTATGCAACGATTTTTATGAGCAATGGCAAACACAAGGCAACAATCGAATAATTTCTTGCAGTGGGCATCTTCTATAGATTGATTATTAACTAGGCACGGCATGGAACTATGAACTTTTGTTAGCGTAATCGAACTTAGGTGTTTCTATCAAATATAGAAAGCTTCTTCGATCTTGTACAAGGCAGAGTAATACGACTGTAACGCCTTAGCGGATGATCTACCGTAACACGTCAAGATAACTTTTGGGTCAGGAATTTATAGTCGCAAGGATTGTGGAATATCTTTGTTCCTCCGGAATGCGATATTAGTGCAAGATATTTTTATTCGGTATAACAGAATGTGAAATTTTGCTGTTGTAGTGGGGCAGGTTTATTGGTTCAGGTGTATTTTTTCCTGAAAAATTCCATAATCAGGTTCATTTTTGAGGATGATGATAACAAAGGAAATCACATCCCTACCTGTACAACAAACATCTTTTAATGCGAGCAAACGCTTCATTTACACTCTTAAGGCATTTATTGCAGTTATATGGAGGGTACCTGATATTGCAGGTATGGGTAATCCAAACTCAGGTATGGCATATCATTATGAAAGGTGAATGAATGTTCCACTACTCAGCGTTTCTTCTCTTCGCTACTATCTTCAAATGATTTTTCATGTCAGAGTGTTTGTTTCACCTGCTAATAACACCTTTATTTTACGAAGGTAAATGACTCTCTCGAAGTCGCAATTGTTAAATGTGAATAAATAGAGACGCCTTTATTTCTATAGTTAGTGATGATTCCCATTTCCGGTTTACTATGAGGTTCGTTCGAACCGAAATATCGCTATTTGCCGTTTTGTATATCCTGAACAGAAAACTGCCAAAAACCCTTTCCTTGTCAACATCAAACGAGTGTAGCACATCCTGGTATACGTTGCGTTTGTCGCTCGATATTTACGGTAGATTCTGGGATAATGTGGATTCTTCAACGTCCTTTCAGTACTTGCTATCAAGTATTACGAAGCTGCGAAATATTGAAAAATCGTGTTACTGATTTTCTCGTTGTGTTTTTCAAGGCTGTTTTATGTGCAGTGGATAGGGATTTCGGCATAGGCAGGGATACAATAGTGGGTGACTGTGGAAAACGACGAAAAAGTTGCCTGTATGGCGGATTTAAAACTCCTGAAGAAATTTGCGGCGACGCGACAGAAGGTTCTGCTGAGGACGGTGGAGGTGAAAATGCTGATCCATAGGACGATAGAGGAGCCTTCATGGGTAACTGTTGAGCATAAGGTGGTCGAGCTGTGCTAGGGGCGATCCTCGGCGGGCAAGGGCAGTATCCTGCATCTTTGCCTGGGATTCCTGGACATCCGGGCTGAAAATAATCCAGGCCGTCTCGAAAAGGAAAGCCGGGAACCCTACTCACGGCCTCTACCACTAAAATCTGCGCATGCTTCACCATTGTTATTTTGAGCATCGTCGAATCTGCAGAATATACAAAGATTAGGAAAACGTTCGGTGAGCTGTGTACATGCGATTGCTTAACATGCACCATTTATAGACAACAGTGATATTTTAGGTGACTTGTGCAGGGGGAGCATGCCAACGATGCTAATAGCTAAATGAGGTGACGGCGGTCTTCAACTTAAACCTGTGCCATATTGTGGAGTTAGAATAAGTTGCGCTATGCAAAATGCACCGGACCGTTGCGTTTTCTCGTTCTAAAGAGAGTTTCTCAACAGTTGGAGTGACTCACTGCCGAATTCCTTCCCCCTCCCCTCCTCCTGTTTTCCATCCTCTTTTTTGCCCATCACGTTTAACGCACCACAGAAATTATTAGTCAGAATGTACCCGTACCATTAGTAGTATTAAGCTGTTGGTATTTGTTTGGTAAGCATGAATGCGAAGTGGTTGGTGAGAATGAATTATTACTTACTTGATGTTCAATATGAAAACTAATTCTTTAGCTGTTGACTCTCAAGCTTTTTCCCCTCTTCGTGTTCTTCCTTCCTCTCTCCAACTTTTGAAGGTAACTATCGAAGGAGATGAAGATACGTACCGGTCCCATTGGTCCCGGAAGTCCTATTAACCCTTCTCGTCCTGGCGCTCCCACTGGTCCAGGTGGTCCCATTACCGCTGGTTCAGCGTTCGCGCCTGGAGCGCCAGGTTGGCCCGGCGGCCCCATAGGACCAGGCGGTCCCTTAGGGCCCCGTTGTCGTATTGCTCCTGTTCCTGGAGCGCCGGGCACACCTGGTGGTCCCATGCTACCTTGCGCGCCTGCAAGTACAGTGATAAGGCAAGAATTGACAAATTGGTAAAAAAACAAAGAGTCCTTTAAACTATTCAAGCGTTAGAGCCATACACTCGATAGTTGCAATACGTTCATTCAATGAGCTGTTTTCGAGCAATGCACTTTAAGACGAAAATGAATTTGCCCGTCTATGCTTTCCCTACTCAGCTTCGCCTGTTCAAAAATTTTATTGCACTTGGTGCAGCCATATAAATTTGCAGTCGTTGGGAATATTAGCATAAATAATTATATCTATCATAAACCTCAAAGAAGTACTTTCCTTATTTCATTTATAAAATATTTATGGAAATTCGAAATGATAGTTTCGTTTCAACAATATGTCGGCAGGTGATTCAAATCATACCCCATCAACACTTTCCAACATCTCAAATTATAACCCTAACTTAAGGGAAAGCAAAGAAATTGGCTGAATTTTGCAAATATTTCATAGAACAACAAATTTGTAGCCGCTATTTGAAAGTTAAAAAAGAGTTGTTGGGATGTTTACGAGCGAAAAAGTATCTTATGGTGGCATTTGCAATCCTGACCCTTAAAAAAGCAGAATAAGATAAACTGTCTAAGAGGAGCAAAACCATCAATGAACAACTATCACACCCGTTGCTCCTTCTGGACCTCGCATACCCGGCGGCCCGCATGGTCCTGTTTGTCCTCTGCTGCCAGGCAGTCCGTCTTTGCCCGGAAGACCTTGAGATCCTGGTGGCCCTGATTGGCCGGCAGGCCCTTGTGGTCCCTGCGGGCACGTTATGCATCTATGCTTACCGTCATCTCCATAGGGCATGCTACTACCATCTGTCCCTGGCATGCCGTCAACACCACGTCGACCAGGCTCTTGAAACAGCGCAACATATCAGTCAGTATTTAATAGTCAGTGCAATTAAAAGTCATTGAAATACTGGCAGTCTTGCTCATTTTACTTGTCAGTTTTTACCTCTCAATTAGGCAGTCTGTCTTTGCCCGGAAGACTTTGAAATCAAGCTACTCTTAGTTAGCAGTTTACTGGATCTAATAATGATTTCAGCGATATTATAACCGTTGTGGAACGTAGATTTCAAAATATATGAAGTTTTGAGTGAAGATTCAGTATTTGCATATATTGATGTAACGTTTGGATCGCGTGTAGTTTATAAAGAACTTTAGAAAATTCTTATCGAATTAGTAGCCTGAGATTCACTTCCATTTCGGGTAGGAGGAGAAGGAAGGGGTAGAGGGGAGGGTAGTAGGGGAAAGCATGTTTCCCCATCACTAACAGTCGGAAACAGAAGAGAATTGCAATCTTCATCGATTGTATCCGTATAAGTATTATAGCAACATTTGCGTCTTTAGACAGAGCTATTAAACATACTGTACCTTATATTTTTATCTGTTGAAGCATCCTGCCGATGGCTTTCCTGCACATCGGAACTAGCCAAACAATTGGGAAATTGTTCTTTCAATACGATTCGGAAAAAATCGGAAAATATACCAAACCTATTAGTTGATAATTGTTTGATTATTTCCATCAGTGAAATGGGAAAAAGCTTGATATGTTTTTTCTCAAATTTTATCGTTTAATGCGAAATTTTAGCAGAACTTTTCTGAAGGAATGTGCTAATTATTGAAAAGAATACAGTTTTGTAGAGTTGTTGAATGTAGTTAAAATTTTACGTAGAAATTTTCTTGCTCAACTTAATTTAGGTGCAGTGCTGAAACGTTCTCATAGTAACTACCTCTGTTGAAGCCAAAGAAGAGGATGAAACTTAGAATGATTTAATCTTAATATAGCGGGATGGTTGAGCTTTTTATGATTTATTTTTATAAACGTTTGATTTGTTGTGATTGAAAGGAAACAAGTAAACCTCCAGGTAGTCATGCATCACCTGATGGTCCAGGCGGTCCTGGAGAACAATTGCTTGGCTGAAGGCCACACCCTAAATGTGTTGATGAGTAGACCAGCGTAACGCAGAATACTTTAAGGTCGATACGTATGGAAAATAATGCAAGTGAGGATAACCGAAATACGATGCATGCAAGAAAAGGAGTCAAAAAAACCTGCCCTACATCCTTGCGATTCCGCTGAAAATGTGTCGGTTGGTTACATAAAATCTTCAATAAAAGGCTCCGGAGCATTGCGCTTTTCATTAAGTTATCGAATTTATTATTGCTCAGTTAGACGACATAATTAATAAGTGTAAATCTTCAATAATTGATCATAATTGTTCATCTAAATGTTGCTTAATTAATAATTGTTCAGTTACTGTCGAGATCTTGGTCGTCTTAAAGTCAGTCAACCTTATCGTAATTGGGGCTATGGTTTGTACCCTATATATAAAGAAGTTCATGTGATCAGAATTTATCTGACAATCCACGAAAATTTTCTTCGTGAAGCCACTAAAAATTTCTGCTGCATAGAACCAAAAAAAAAAAAAAACTGTATTCAATTCATAACGTACTTTGAGACTCTCAATATCAAAATATGGCTATATAATGAGCAATCGATTTAGTGACAAATTTTTGACGTAAAGTTTCACAACAGTTTTAGTGCAGTTATTATTTCACATTTAGAACAACTCACTGCAATTGGATGAAATTTCTTGAAGGTCAATCTGCCGTTTGTGACGGATTCTAGTTCCTTGAATGAAATCTGTGAAAAAACTCGTTGCACTCTTGATATGTTGCTCTCTGGCGATACTGTTTAGTGCCATCAAATCATTCCACGCGTAGTTTGAAAGCTCCTAAGAAAACACTTATAAACCTTAAGGTGGCTTACTGTTACCTCACTATCGTTATATTCAATCGTCCTGTTCAATAATAAAAGAACATCTAAATTGATAAGAACATATGTATGATAATTAGAAAGAAAAGCTGTGTGTTGCAGTAGAGTGGTAATTTAATAACTATGTATGAGCCATTATGCGGAAATGCTTTCATATACGAGTGACACAACTTTCGATTTGAAAAGTGAATTGAAAAATGACCATTATTTATCACTCAACGAATTGTTTACTCATTGAAAATTTGCTTAATACTAGCCTGTCACAAGTCTATTACAAGCATATAAGTTTTTTTGTCTATAACTATTATGCGAATCTATTGAAGCATTGAAAATAATATAAATATAATGAATAGAATCAAATTTATATTCGATCTTAAATGCACAAACTTTAAACTCGTCGAGATCATCGATAACCTCCACATAGAGTGCATCCAGATCTTTGCACAAATACACAACGACGAACAATGAACTGGCGATCACCGCAGCACTTGCAACCGACGAAATATTAACAACTCGACGTGTATTCATCCTGAAATTCTAAACGGCGACTAGTGTAAATTCAACGAAGGGAATAATGGGAATTTTTGCCGATTTTTTTTAGCACTGTAAAAATTTTTTTCTACTATTTCAATATCTTTTAAATGTTATATCTTGTATAGATATTTGCAAAATTTCTGTAGCTAATTGCTTAGCGAATTTTGAGAATAACAAGAATAAAATAAAATAAAATAAAATTGCGTAGATATCACTTGCAGTATTTGCAAAAAAATCCATCTCAAAAAGATAAATTGAACTAAAGAACATAGTGGAGAATATTTTCATCGAGAAAAATTTTTTGTGGAATATTTTAATATAAATTCTTATCGATGATTCTTTTCGTCTCGAATTATATGAAATTTCAATCAGATGGTAAATTTTCAAGGAAATTTCATAGGGGATTTGTTTTAATCTAATCAACGATTTGGAAAGTTTTCAAAGGAATTCACAGCACTCAACATGAAACGATCGAAATTGAAATAAAGCAATAAATGAAGAATTGTTCAACACACAACAAATGACATTGTGCAGCCACAAAGATAATTGAATGCCATTGTCTGTTTTCTTAGCTTTTAAATAATCACCGATGAAAGATAAAATATCTGGTTTGACAACTTTCCTAAGTGATCTTAGTAGACAAGCTTGTAGTGATCTGAATAGATAAGTTTTCTGTCTGTTTAGTCAAAAAGAATGCGTTTCGTTTGAAGAAAAAAATATTTCAGGCAATATGCTTAGTTAATTCGTCGAATGTTTTTTTTTCCTTTTTTTTTGTAGATGCTGAGGAGCACCTTTTTGTCAAACTGACCATCATTTGGTGCAAATTGTCAAGTCCTCAAATATTCGTTGAAATTTATTCTGCTTATTGACAGTTCCGCTTCATTTGCGCCAAATTTTTAGTATCAGTCACCTTTATCTTCTATATACGACTATATTTGCAATTGTAATTGTAAATATTAATCAATCATATAAATGAATTTATTACTATTCAACTTCTTTTTGTGGTGTTATAAAAATTCACCTCAATAATAAAATATATTTTCGAAGATAATTGGAGTGAAAATGATTTGAATTATTAAGCAGCTAGTAAGAAGAATGAAAGCACGTTTATTACCACTGTCGTTGATACAACAAGGATTTTATAGCGAAGTTTAGCTGGAAAGAGAATGTTTAGACGCATCGAGCATCAAAAGTCTCATCCTAATATGCTCCCATGTAGTTTACTCTCACTGTGTAATGAAAACTCTTTTCGTACTGATTTACTCTATCCGTATTTTAAGAGGGCTCTCATCTGAACGAATCATCCATCCTTGCTCCACTTACCAAGAAATACTCACTTTGGTACAAGGAATTTCTTGGACCGATGAATAACCTACTATGTCTAATGAAGAGGACAATCTTCTATTTCACGATTTCTTGATGCACACTTTTCTTCTCATTATGATTGCTCTAAAAAGGTGAGAAAAACTTATTTCTGAGGTTATAAAGTTTTTGAGCCCCTAAAGGGTTGGGTTATCATCTCAACGATATCCGAAGCAATCGGCAAGTAGCGCCACATAACTTGTGGAAATGGACAGCATATATGCCATAGATTTCATCGGATTTATAAAGAATCGTAAATACTGAATGAGGTACGGAAGGACGTACTAAGGTGAGGGGAAAAGGGGGTTGGTACTTCAATAAATTCTGTCGCTGCATGTCTACTAAAATAAAATCAACAAAGCATAATGCTTTCTGTGGCAAAAAATGCTTTAATATATGCGGTCGAATTTGTCGACTAAAATTGTATCACAATGGTGGATTTCCGAAAAGAAATCACTTCTTGTAATAGACGAAAAATTCTTTCTAAAACTTTCAAGAACAAGTTCTCTACGTTCAAGGTGCGACGTAATGAGCCGTCTATACTTGGCGGTGTATTTCGTTGTTGCTGCTAGCAAAAAAGAAAAACTCGACAATGTTTTCTCATTAAAGAACCAGTTTGCTAGCACAAATATGCCCAAAAAGGTATGCAACTTTTTTATGAGTTATTTTTCCTCCAAAAACCAATTGAGAATCGCTAGGGCGTTTCCTCGCAGTGTCTTTTTTTGTGCATCGCAATTTGCGCTCATTATAAAATTCTTGCACGCAAATGCACATTGCTAATGTCTAGAACATAAATGACTATTAAGATATCATTCTGCATGAATATGTGTGATGATTTCCTCAAATGAACCATGCTTACCGAGTAAATTTCATTATTAGAACAGCACTTCTATTCGCAGCTGTATCAAAAGTATTCTCGTTGCAGCATTAATTGCTTTAACCAATAATAAGCTTTTTTTTTTCTATAGGCATATTGAGGTTATTCAATGAAAACGACCATGGTTTTTGACCTGAGACTTTTCTTTCTAATGAGTGCACCATGCTTCTAGCTAACTTAAGTTTTAGCAAGGTCCTAAATCACAGATAGACAATTCTGGTATAAATGTTTCGTCAGAGTGCTGCAGTAGATCTCGCGAGGTAACTGAAGGTTAACGAAAAGTCGAACGTGACGTTAATGCAATTCATGTGCTACATTGGTTGTACTCTATCAATTCATTTGATAGTATATTGAAACTGGCTATGGTTGCAGAAAGGCTTCCATGTGAGTACGACGGTATCTATACCGCTTCAAATAACTATTACGTATTATCACAATCGTTACTCTATTGTCGAGAAAATATTCTCGCAAAATTGCAACCCTTGCAACTTCTTACAGCGTGCAAAATTGTAATGATGGATTTGTTGCAAGAATTTTTGTTCAGTGACGTCATCGAAATTAAATACTTATTCTTTCTTCAATTCTCAGATTTTGTTTACTCTCTCTTGTAGATTGCTCAGTGAAATTTTTCTTCGTTTATTCCTTTGGTGGTAAATCTCTTTCTTTTTCATCGGATTTTCTAGGATAAAATTGAAAGAGCAAGATGCACTTTTACCAAAAGAAACCTCAACATTAACATGAATAGCTCAGATGAATGCAATCTGTAGAAAATTTTATTTCAAACAGGCTCGTTCTCCGTTCGTTTAAACTCTTTTGGCTATATGACGAATTGCAAATAAAGAAGAAAAGCAATGTTAGACGTCTGGAAGGCAGGTGAAGAGGTTCCGAGGGTGCTTCTAGGCTTTGGATTTTCTGATCGGTTGCATTGGCATGATTTGGCCTAGTAGTTGCTGCTGTTTGACAGTGGCTGCGAATCGACGCAATGCTCTTGCGCGTTGCCTTGCATATGCCGACTCCATGTCGGAACCAGCGTAACTCGGTAGCTCGGCTGGTGGCGCAATTCCGCCTGTCCTTGGTGGGCATGGACAATACTGAGCGTCGGCACCGGGCTGACCAGGCGCACCAGGCTGCAAGTCGACAGCATAAAATAATATCCACAAATTGTTCCAACTTTACAACAGTTCATAGCCTTAACCGGCAAATACGGATATTATGTGTTCGAAGTGGACGCTACGTTTCTTCTCCCACTGGAAGTGCTTTCTGACAGAATTGTAACAAAAAAAAAAAAACAAACATTAGTGCGCCAATTTCTTAAAATTTATTGCTAACTTGTTTTGCTATATATCATACAATTTTCTCCTTTTAGTTTTATTTCACGATTCATTCACGTATTTATTCACTGAGCACTTCAAGAAATTCCATTGAATGGCATTGAGCATTTTGTTGTTCCGTTTAAGAAATATGACGAAGACCAAAAGACGCTTTTTAATAGATAGAGCTATTGCTGCACAAGGCGCATGATAGGTAAAAACGTTGAGCGAGTGTTCTTGTCCATGATGGGCAAACTGCCATCCCTCTGACCGAAATGAGTACGACTGGAGAGATTTGCTAATATGAGTTTAACAGGGGAGGAATAAACCCTTGCGAAGAGTCATTAAGGTGCCGAGAGTCCCTACCTTTGTCCTGCTTAGAATGTGCTTGAAATTATCCTGAATTTTCTCCACTAAGCTACATTGCAGTACATAGAAAGCTACGTTTCTTCTACTTGAGAATTTCGCATACAGATCTAGAAAAAAACACAAAATAAGTTGTATTCAGGTGAAAAGTTCAAAGAAAAGGAGTGGATTTACCGGTCCTTGTAGTCCGGATGCACCTGGAGGTCCCGGGCGTCCCGGTGGCCCGGGTGGGCCCATAGGTCCAGGCTGTCCTGGTCCCGCCATTTGCCCATTTGCACCTGACGCACCTGGAGGACCAGGAGGTCCTGGTGGTCCTCTCGGTCCTTTTGTGCCAATAAGCCTCCTTCCATTCTTGCCAGGTAATCCAGGAGGTCCCATCTGTCCAGCAGGTCCTGCATGGATAACAGATGAAGTAATGAAAAAGCGACTGAATCAATGAAAGATGATCTGAACTTTCCGTCTTTTGTGATTTATTCATTTGTCAAATTGATGATCACTTTTTTGATTGGTGGCGAAGTCGTACAGTGTTTTACACTGTCTGCTGGTAAAACTAGATACAAATGTCACGCTAATTGTTCATTTTCATTGATGTTTTATTTCAAGCAAGAGCAGTTACGACTGAAACGTTTTTATCCATCCTACCTGGTTGTCCCGGAGCTCCAGGTGGCCCAGGTGGTCCTGGCGGCCCCATTCCTCCGCCTCCATGGCCCGGCGGTCCAGGGCGACCAGGTGGACCAGGAGGTCCTGGTGGCCCGCTTGGCCCTTGTGGTCCGGGTGGTCCAGGTGGACAACTGACACACTCCATTGGCACCGGCGGTAGAGAAGGACCCGGCAGTGCGTCCAAGCCAGGTGGCCCATCCACTCCACGTGGACCAGGTTCTAAAAGAATACGGCGAATGAACCACCGGGCTTGATCGGTGCAAGAACTCATGTTAGTAAGTAGACTGCTTAATGGCATTGACAAGAATGGGAGTTGAGGGTGCTTTGTGGTTCAGCATTCAAACAAATCTAACATATTCTAGTATTGTTTGAGCATCTCAAATGAGCAAATTAAAGAGAGCCTATTTCTTCGTCTATTACTTCGCTTTTACTCGTTTTCACTTAAAAGAGCCTTCCGGCATCGTGCTAGTTCTATACAACCATCATCAGCTTTTAGTTTTAGCGGATTGATGCATTCAATAATTCTGTAGCCGCGATTCATGAATTTCACTGAAATTTCTCTATGAGATTTTTTAGCATTGTTTTTCCATAAAAAGCTTTCCATCCGGAAAATCTCACCTCCGGGTAATCCTGGATCTCCAGGTGGTCCAGGTGGTCCTGGTGGGCAATTTGCTGGAGGTGCAGCACACGCTGGAATATGAATTATTTGAGCAGTTTTAATCTATAATGAAAACCTTCAAAGTTATTACAGCAATATATGGAACTCTCCTTTTTTGTAACTAAGCAAGTATTTGTTTGTTTCTCTGTTCGTTGAAACAAAAAAGGTACTGAAAAATGCAAAAAGGTGGAACAATTTTACTACCTTATCGTACCAGGTATCGAAATTGCAATCTGACTCAATTTTATTTGACCTGTTCAAATAAAACCTTAAATTTACAATTGACTAAGCTAATCGCTATCTATTAAAATGGTCGTTATGATTTTCTATATGCTCAATTTCTTCATTGAAAAAGGTCTGTTCTGCGATGTCTCGACAAATTGTCATCATATGGAATTGATGTGTAATTGATGTATTTCACTAAATAAGTTAGAAAATAATTTCAAAGGTATTCGTTGATTTCATCAAAGGTACAATAAGAAAAAAAATTTAATAGCATTCGCTGAATTACTACTTACCACAATTGGCTTGCCTCTTAGTGCGCCCTAATGAGACGAGATCTGAGAAGAGCTGATTGGGAGACTTATCGTGGTTTCCATTAATCATTCCATGAACGCTCATGATCTCATCCCAAACACCATTGGCCAACACCTGCAATAATATTTCTCCGCTTTCAACATCTCAGTGAGTTTTCGTATGTATTGACTGAAAATATGAAAGTACTAAATACAAAGCTAATTTATTAGTCAATTGTATAAGTTTGAATAAATTACAAATTATATGAATAAAAAAGCGGAGTTTCAGTGGAATTTCAATGGAACATAATTTTTATATGAATGAACAACTCGTAGCGCTAAGTTTATCTTATCTAACAACCCTACTATAAATACTATTATTCATTAGGTTCACGTAAAAAAGTTTTCTTTATGCTATAAAAGATTTGAATAGGAATCGGATGGTTGGGAAAAGTTACGCAACAATCACTTCATTATTGTATATTTGGCGTGTTCCTTAATTCACTTCCATAAAGAAAAAAAATTCTTATCGCTAATAATATCGTTAAATTTGCCTTAAAATTGTCCATATCATTAAGCACATCGCTGTACAGAATGTTGAGGTCGTTAACGAGAACTCCAACGACGATTAGCGACCCGATGATAATTGCACCGCTCGCTGCCGATGCAGCATTAATAAACACTTGCGCCCCCATCCTAAAAAAAACCAGTGGAAAATTTCAAATCTATAATGATCTCAGTTTGAAGGAAAATTCGCACTAAAATGTAAAAACCTATGAAGCAAGAAATATATTCAGTCACATACACCAAATATCAAAAATCATCCAAGAAATTTTCTGTCGATATTTATTTTGAAAGGTTTCGAGTAAGCTAACTATTTGGCATTTTCACCTTTCAAAGTAACGGGATTTTCGTTGGCAACCAGCAAATCTGAGGACTTTCTAAAAGTAGCAAATCGTTCTTAGCAAATCATTCGATAAAAACTCTCACTACGATACACTAAATCACAACTTATAATCTCTGTCGAAAAAATAAGTGTACTCTTTCGTGGTGTTGCCTTTCGGCATAAAACAACGGAAAACACTATTATTATATTTTTATTGCGATTATTATATGATCGCAATAAAAAGGCAGCATTACAGTGATAGTGAGGGTCAAAAATCTCTTGCACTACTCATAAAGTTTTATGGAAAAGATCTCTTCATTCTCCAACCCCCCACCCCCCCCCCCCACCTCCTCCTGCACTTAATAGGGCAAGATAATTGATCAATGAATGCGAAAGAATACTTCCGCACTTCTTAACACCTTTAAGAATTTGGAACTTTAGCAAAGGACTTTTAAAATACGCATTTGATTTACTGGAGTTATTGGAGATAAACGGTTAATTCTGGTTGAAATCAATTCAGCGGAACATTGTAAACGAGCGCAAAATATTTCTGGTGAGTTCCTATGAGAATACCATCTTTTTTTCAACGAATTTTTCAAATTGTGGAAAAAAATCAATATGAGTCTGTATAATATTTTTCTGAGCTTTTTCACTGCAAATAGAAACTGAACACAAGAGATATTTCAGATGTCTCGATTACTTGACCATCTGAAATCTTCAGTCATCATATTTAGGGATGATCCTTACTCCAATAATATTCGTATCTGCGATATAATAATTGGACAGTATCATATTTCAAGGAGATTGTAGAGTTTGACCCAATTCGTCAAGTCGAAAACCAGCGCTTAACGCAATCAGGGTAAAGGGAGGCGGTACTGTAAATGTGAAGACGTATGTGTTGTGCGAATGCACGTTTGACAGCACCTTTTATGTGCTCTCGTGGCGGCTCGGCTTGAAAAGTCGGTTGTATTGCTTTCATTTAACATATTTTCTGCACTAGAATAAAAAGCTAAAAAAATCTTGACATAGTGGGTCACATAGAATTTGTCAAAAACATTTTCGTAACTTAAGCAATACACGCATTCCACCAGCCACTTCTTTTTTTTTCTTTCCAGCACCAATCATTTTCACCATTCGATCATCGACGAAGCAATCACCGATCAGAAATACTACTTGTGTATATTGTTATTAATTAATTCATCGATGAAATTTGCACATTTTATCCGTTATAGGAATCAGTTCAAGATACTGCTCTTTTGCTAGTGAACGAATATGCAATTGTTGCTTTATCCGTCCTCTAATGTTGTGGAAATTTGAACCAGCCGTCTGGCATAAACGTTTTCTAATTCAAGTTAACGGAAGTGAAAGATAAGTCCAGAAGATTACATCTCTAGCTCACTGAATTCATAAATCTTCTCGAAGACAGAACTGCCGCATCTCCTAAAGTACAATTTGCGAAGAAATTTTCCTAACATTGAAAGAATTTCTTCCCGATTTACTGGGATGGAGGTGAACTGCTTCTTTAAGAAAAGAAACAAGATTGAGGGAAAACAAGCAAAGCTTAGTTAAATTTTTTGAGAAAGACCACACGAAGCTTTCTTTTTCGATGTGCACCATTTACATTGTTCGTTTCAGTTGCTCAAAATTGTACAACCTGTAAGCTTCAGTGGTGGCAGTGGTTAGTAAGAGCTCGAGCCTATTAAGGTTTTCTGAATAAACATGGTCTGTCGCGGTCTCTTCCCGCTGTCTTGAGATATACAACATATAAGCTAAATTTATCGGAAGATATTGGGTGGGGGGAGGGGCGAGAAGGGTTGGGAGAGGCTTGGGTAGAGAATTTGTGAAATGTCGTCAAAATTCGTTACTGTGGATGTCTCTGTCGTTCTCTAATACTTAAAATTTTCATACGATTTGCGGCAGTGTTTTTAAATGAAAGCTTGATGAGCGTCATTGATAGTAAAGGAGGGATCAATGGGTTCAGGAGAAGCAGAGAAAGATAAGAAGCGAGCAGGGAGAACCAGATACGTTATGACAAAAGTAGGCTTTCCTAAAAGAAGATTTCTTCAAGTAGCGTCTATCGAAATGACCTCATAATTTCAAATATAACGCATCGTTTCATAGTAAATTAAAAAGCACTTGCTAAAGCAAAAATATAATATTGAAAAAATATACTTTCCATCTTTCTATTCCATCTTATCATAAACCTAAGGATAGAAACGTTTAAAAAACTCAATAATTCGTTCATAAAAACGGAAATTCTTGCTCTGAAAATCCACAATCGGTTGTTGTAAATTACGGTAGAAATGTTACACTTCCCAAGGTTTACTGCGTTAACAAATTGTTGGACGTAGTGTCGCAACTATTACACTTCAATAAAAAGTAATTTATTATGTCTAAGAGAATGTTAGCGAAGAAAGTTTCAACTCGAAAAGTTTCTAGCAGCAATTTGCAGAAAACTTTATTTCCTTCCTCGAATTTTTCAACTCTCTCAATATTTCTTGTCGTTCATTACCCTCTTAATTTTTATATTTCTACAAATCTGTTCATTTATTAAGAAATAAAGAGTTTTTGTTGTGATTTTTTCATTGATATATTAAATTAATCTTATTCTTCTCAGTGTTTTATTCAACAGATGAAACAGCTATTTAACGCTACCTAACCACAAATGGTTGAGACAGCTTCATAGTATGATGGCCTTGTTCCCGATCAAGAAGAACATCTGTAGAAGATAGTGCTTATAAAATAGAAAAAAAAAAAAAGAAAAAAATAGACGACAACTTCAGATATTTATTTTATATAAACAATTTTGTACTCATTCGCTTTTAAATATTTTATACTAAGCATTACAGTGAAGTGGTCAAGTGATGATGATTTAAAGTACCAATTGTCACATAAGTGTTGACGATTTGTTAAGTTTGAACTTAAGTTTTACAAATACCTTCAAGATTGTATATTTTTTGAGGACAGAGTGCATTGATCAACTTGAATTGAAAAAGCGCTTGTTGAAAAATTTCCAACTTTGCAAAATAGTCAGTTATACGCATTTTCAAACACAAAATTGTAGGATTATATGTGGTGCATAAGTGTTATGCATAATGAAGTTCATGTTTGTTGTTTCCGACTCATATTTCCGGAGCGCCGTTCCGGTTCCCTATTACATGAGCTGATCAGTTCGATTATAATTGAACTGAGCTAAAATAGATTATAATTAATGGATGGTATTTAAATTGTTCGTTGAGGGAAAATGGCATAATGTTAGCAACGCTGGTTATTATATTATAAAACAGCGGTGTTTATTAGCGTACATTCACTCTTAGATGCAGCAAATTTTTAATCCCTTTGTAGGTCGTTGAAACTGATGCCAATCTGACTAGCAGCCAAACGCTCACAAATTATATCCAGGAAAGTGATTGTCGAAACTGGAGACGTTTTGTTGAAATATAGAAATGGAAGGGTTCCTCAACGGAAGGTGGTGAGGATTCTGAGAAGGGATGGGCCAGACAAAAAGTTTTCTTGAAAGATGTTCGAAACGATGAGAACAAGAGTCTCGGCTACTGATGTACACGACGAACTAAGTTGAAACGGGTGGAATGAGATAAAAATACAACTAAGACTAAGACTAAGGTGCTTTGCCTACCTTGCATCATAATATATACCAAATTTTATCACAAACAATAATCGTCTACGTCTTCGTTTCATATTTGCGTCCATTAGCACTGCCTCTGATTTCGAATAGCCGCCGTCGTATCACGAACGACGATCGTTTGCGGAATCATCAGCGTTCCCTTCTCCAATTCGCATAGCCATGACAACATCATCTCTTCTCGTTTTCTTTTTCTTTTTTTTTCTTTTTTTTTTCAGTTGAATTCGCGTTGCATTCAGTGCATCGAGTGCAACAGTGATAGTCGTCATTTTCAGCGAGGAGGTGCTGAGTAAGAACACCACATATATCTTGGAAGGGGAAGAGGAGTGAGGGGGGGGGGGGGGGGGTTATGTCTGTGAGGAGAGTGCTCTGTAAAACCGACCTGTCGACCCGTTTCAGTAAGTTTTATCGACCACAATGGTATAATGTTGGACCACCATCGTCGACTCCTCACTAATCGGATCAATCGGCGAACGACGAATAGAGCAGTCGAACCGGTCCAATCGGTCGAATCTTACAGGAGCTCCGGTTGGAACATGCTAAAGTATGACTAATTGTCTCTTAAAAGAGACCACGGATTGCTCAGCGATTTTACTGTGCTACTCGGAAAAGCAGTCATTACCTTACGTCGTTGAACAACTTATCAAAAGAGACTCGTTGATTTGATTTCTGTGAAATTCAGCCTAAATTACCTATGTGATATGAGAATATTCTGTCGTTTTACATAATAAACTATAAAAGCAGTTTAACTTGTACCCAAATGCCCAATAACGGTATGGAGTTAGTGATTCTGATATCTGAATATACTTTTTCAGTAGTATAATTTAAAACCAACTTCTAGGTTTGATTCACAAATCCTAATTTCTGCCCACACATATCTAAACTACTTTTTGAGAGTATTTCTCTTGCTTTGACCTTTTTATTGATGAATTTTATTTAGAGAGAAATTTTTCATATTGATATTGAAAGATTTAAATTCATCATATACAGAAAATGTAATCCTGGTTCCCCGAAAGTAAAATTACCGCATTGACAAGTTAGCTTTCTATATTTTTATTGCTTAGATTTTTTTTTTTAAATACTATGAATGGATCTATCGTTTAATAGCCATGTTTGGAGGTTGTATTTGCTTTATTTCAATTGCTGCGTACTCGTTTCCCTTATTACTACGCAATTTGATGCAGTCTTTTGCTAGTTGAAAATGTTTGAAGCAGAAGACTGCTTGCGGGGTTCTTTTATTGAGGCTGAATAGAAGCACGAAACAGTTGATATGCTTATAAAAAGAGTTATTTTTACATAAAAGTCGAACACAATGAAGTGAACAACATTTTCCAAGTAGAGTTAAAGGAAGGGACAGAGAAGATGCGGTAAGGTTTGCGCAAGTCGAAATGGATGTTCGATATGTCTGCGAGACATCTAGACGGTCATATGTCTTCTGACCGGTTGCAATGGTCTCGCCATACGACGTGGTTGTTGCATACGTCGGGGAGCAGCGGCAACACGACGATGTGTACGTACCGTTCTTGGTGGGCAAGGGCAATAGAGTGCATCGTGACCGGATGCTCCTGCTGCTCCGGGCTAAAAGCTTATTGAAAATTAATCCATAAATTCCAACAATTACTTACTGCTAAGAGTTTCATATAAGCATTTGCATTCAAAGAATGCAAGAATAAGATTTTAAAAAACAAGTCGTCACATGACAATGCAAGGATTCGAGTTTTCTTTGCTTACAGGAACTAAATAGCGAAAGGAAAGGAGGATTCAAGAGGAAAGTAGAAAGAAAAAGGTGAACGGGCACTTAACGTTGAATGCTTTGAACGCGGTGACTGGTAACTGTTGAAATAATTGCCCTCAAAGTATTATAGGCATCGCACTCAAGTCATTTAACCGATGACGAAAGTGACTAATGTAAAGATTTGCAAAATTATGCTGCGCCCTCCAGAAAGGACGAAAATATTACAAGCTTACCAATCCTGCTGGTCCAGGTGGGCCAGGGGGTCCTGGACGGCCCGCTGGTCCCGGCGGTCCCATCGGTCCTGGTGCTCCTGGCATACCCATTGGACCATTTGGACCTGGCCTGCCGGGTGGACCTGGGGGTCCAGGTGGTCCTGGTGGGCCACGTCCACCAGCTCCCCGTCTTCCATTCTTGCCGGGTGGTCCAGGAGGTCCCATATTTCCAGGCATTCCTGTGTAATAATGTAAAAGATAAAGCACACTCATTTTAGCAAAAGATCAAACTTGCATAGAAATTAAAGAATGTGTGGCGTAGAGAAAACTACTACGACAATCATAGGCAATTTACGATTGTAGGTAGCCTCGCCAGCGTACGCAATTAAGGATGCCGTAGTGGAGATTTGAAAAAAAAATTCCTCAACTTCTGCAGAAAATATTTTACGTGACGGAACTTATTCTTCAACAAATTTGAATTGAACCATTTGAAAGCCTAAGCTAGTTAGTCTACAACAATAGCAAACAAAACTTTACTGTATATGCAGTATACCGTGCTAGTACATTACCTGGTGCCCCTGGGTCTCCAGGTGGGCCAGGTGGTCCCGGAGGTCCCATGCCGCCGGTTCCTGGACCTGGAGGTCCTGGTCGACCTGGTGGACCAGGCGGTCCTGGTGGTCCGCTTGGGCCTGGCGGTCCCGGTGGCCCAGGTGGGCATTGGACGCATCCTCCTCTGCTGCCAGGACCAGTAGTGACGCCGATACCGTCGGGGCCAGGTCTTCCGTCCACTCCCCGTGGTCCCGGCTCTGAAGATTGTTACTTGGTGAAGAAAGATAATCCTCATTGATAAACTGCTCACAATTAGAATGTGAAATGAAAAGCATTAATCCATTACTAATTTTACTTGAGGAGCCGATTTCTTCAAGAAAAACACCTATTCCTGAAAAAAGTAAAGCAGTGGAATAGTTTCCATTTATGCCTATAAGCTTTAAGTGTTCAGACATAATCGCCTTTATTAAGATTAAACTGATGTAATAGAATTCCGCAAACGATTTCATCAATGTAATTGCTATATAAAAACTGTATTTTCAGTTTTAAAAGTTTTTCAGTTTTAAAAATCCTTCAAAAAAGGCACTCACCTCCAGGTGGTCCAGGATCTCCCGGTGGTCCTGGTGGTCCTGGTGGGCAATTGGCTGCTCTTGCTGCGCATGCTGCAAAGAAACTTAGTTCTAATAAGCTCTTAAATAAAGAAAACAAAATTCTCATTGAAACGCGCATAACGGATCTTCCCTATAACGCGCATAACGGATACGATTATGAACAACTTCTTACCAGTTATTTTCTTCAAAATATTAGATGTTAATTTCCAAAGGACATGTCAGATCTCCGCATTCCGTGCTAAGTATCGGCACTTACGATAGAAGAAATGAAGCTTTATATTCATTTATCAAACTCACAGACTCGTATGAACAGATTAATTTGTTCCATGCTTTTATTAGCGATAAAGAAGATATAACTTACCACAATTAGCCTGTCTCTTAACACGCCCATTTGAGACAAGTTCAGAGAACAATTCCTTGGCACTCTTTTCATGCGCTCCGTTGATCATTCCATGAACGCTCATAATCTCATCCCATGCATCGTTCGCCAATAGCTAAATATTTGCATTCACATTTCAAATCGAGGTGGCAAAATGATCACTCAGAATTGGAACAAAATTCATGCCATCAAAATAGAAGTTTACCTTATTGTTGATGAAATAATTTTGCATAGCATAGTTTTGTCTTAATGCTTATCAATTCCACTCCTCAGTTTACGTTAACGAAAAAGTTTCTGGCCCCATTTCTTCGAGACACCATCAAAAACATCCAAACATTTCAAATCTCATATTTTAATTCAGCTAAAAATCTTCACGTTCTCTCTTATGCATTTATTGTCCTTTTAAATTTGCAATATATAACTAAATTAAGCATTTTTGTTTGAAGAAATCATTCAGATGGAAAGATGTTAAATGAAAGACGACCTTGAAATCATCCATATCATTGAGAACATCACTATAGAGGGTGTTGAGATCGTTGAAGAGTACTCCAACGACGACGAGCGACGCTATTATGACAGCGCCGCTTGCAGCGGAGGCGATATTTACGATTACTCGCGCCCCCATCCTGAAAGCACTTGTGAAATGAGTAAGAGAAGCACTCTTCAACAGAATACACGTATAAAGCAACTAAAATTTACTAGAATGGTCTATGTTTTCTTCAGAAAATCTATCATTAAAAATGCAAAGTTCTTTATGGAAAAAAAAAACTTGTTGGAAAAACTTTCATGCTTCCTAAGGTTATCATGATACATGTCTATGGTACAGAAGGAATACGTGCTTCCTCTTATTGAAGCATTGAGGTTTCTGATCAGAAACGCCACGATCGTTGCTGCCTGGATCCAGCATACTTGGCTTTGCGGTTGCTTTTTATACTCGGCGAGTAGTACAGTGTTTTAGTTGATCGAAAATATTTCTATATAACATTTTCTCATGAAGAAGTTCTCGAATATTGCATTTAGAAACGGAAAGAAGGAATAAATACAATACGTCAAACTTCAAGCTTTCAAATTCTAACCAGAAGGCTTCATTTATCGTCACCTAATTAGGTAATCTATTTTCTTCCCTGACAAGAAAAAAAAGATATTGAGGCGGGTGGGATCTGTTGATAGCGTTAAAATGCCGCAAACGCATGCAACGCGTGATTACAAAATGTTATGATGAAATCAGGCGAATACACATAGGCGCACACATATGAATTCCGCTCCCAACTAATTGCTGTGAGAGGAACAAGTTTTGAGCATTTATACTGTCCAATTGCTCGTATGGAATTGCTTTTATAGCCAATGAACCACCCCCTGTAAAAATGTTGCACTATCGTTCGTTGATTATTGTGTTTCCGGCCGAAACGACGCGACGAGGCACAAAAACGAATACAATTGGTTATAGACGAGAAAAGAGGTCTCTTATTGAACGTCAACTTTTTTTTTTCTTTTTTCGCTCTTTTCTGGTAATGAGCATCATACACAGGTTTTCCTGGCATATTTTGCATCCTCCAACTAAAAAACTCTTCACTTCTTTTTGTGTTCTTTACAACGTCGACAAATTCACGTTGTAATGTAACGCAATCGTTCCAACATTTTTAATTGCATTACTTCGACACATACCGATCAACCAAACGAAAAATATTTCCACAAAAATTTCTTGCACAAAAATATTTTAAAAGAGAACAATCATATGGGCGATAATTAGCATATAATAAAAGCGATCAGAATATAAAAAATCATTATAAGATGATCCCATAATGAAAACAGTTTTGTATAATTCTTTAGAGATAAGGTTTATTCTTTTATAATGCCTAATTGTATCAATTTTTCCGCTCAAAAATTTGACACAGTTTAGAGTCATGTTGGCAGTTTTGTAATCCATAGTGTACATCAGTGACTGAAGATGAAGAAACGAAAGAAGGATTTGAATTTATCAACCATATAGTGGAAATATTGGCTAGTAAGTTCCTTCATTTGCATCCTTCTATAGTGATAATGAATGAGATGAAATGAAGTGCGAACAAATGAGATGGACGCATTAAAGTGTCGGCACATGGAATCGGGCAGCTTTCACGAATGCTTCTTGAGGATTTGGCAATATATGATAGTTTCAAAAAATTTAACCCGATGGGTTTTAAATTTTTAAAATCATTTCGAGCAAATCAACGAATTCAAGAATGAATATTTGCGCATAAGTGAAGTCAATTGAAATGTTCGCATGAAATTTTGGTTCATATTTCGAAAAAAAAAAAGCTTAAATACTAAACTAAAATTAATGAAGAAAAAATAATAGAAAAGGCGAAGTATTTGTGTGGTTACTTGCCGAATATTAGTAAATGGGTATGCGACTACATCCTGTTCCATCCTGATATTCATTGAAAGTACCATCGTCAATGGTGCTCAATAAGGATTTCTAATGTCGTCTCTTCCAGATCATTTTCTCAGTGCATAGGTGAATGCACAAGGTGCATTAACGGAAGGTGTTTTCTACCATGCTGAAAGCTGTTGCTAAATTCTTCGAATTAGCAGCAACGCCATTTGGTGTTTTTAAAAAAAAAAATGCACTCCTTTTAAAGCATTCGTTGCCACTATTCGCATCTCACCAACAAATGCATTGCGCTATACATTCTCCGCTGAAAGCGTCAACTTCTGCAGGAAATTTTAACTTCCGTCTTCTGTTGCGCTTCTCCACTTTTATTTTGAATCACTCTATTAGGACTTGCCACCCCCTCCTCCATGAACTTCCCTACACGAATGTCACTTCCGGAATAAAGTCATTCCAAAGCTGCCACATCTTCGTTGTTCGTTCGCTGTTATAAATGCTCTGCTTTTGCGTTCTTGCAACCTTGCATCTGCAAAGTTCATTATATGACAAGAATCGTGTCTGTGAACATGTATGTCTGAGGGTCTGTGTCTATCTGTCGGACATTTCCATCTCGAGAACCACAGGATGTAAGATTGGTATGGATCGTTGGGTGCATTTACACAAAAGGTTGATCTCCTACATATCTTTTCACGTTGATCATTAACTACAGAAGCGATTAAAAGCGTTTGAAGGAGGAAAACAATTGGAGAAAAAAGAGAAAAAAATCATTTACAGAAGATCTACACCAGCGATCGGATCGAATAAAACATGAAAGCATTTTTTCTTACGTTTGTCATTTCTTGGTAACCAACAGAACTGATTAGTCAGGAGGGTGGAAATACAAAAAGTGCATGTCGTGCCAGCTTTGCTGGCATTCTTCTCCGCTATTTCGAGTAGTCTATAACATTAACTTAACTGTCGCCTACCGCAGTTTGACAAGGCGCGTATTTTTTGTGCGCATTCAATGTCAGCCTGAGTTTCGGAGCAGTGAAGTGAACAACAACGATCAAATGGGGTAGCAATGTGGATTTGAGGGCAGTATCAAGAATCACCGTCGAATTATTCGACTTGATCCTGCTAGTCAGGATTTGAGACAAACGTATGAACGTCGATGTACGAAGGATCCAACAAGGAAAAATTGTTAGCACATAGTTGCTTCACATATAAAAACAATGGATTTAAAAAAAAGCATCTATACAAATTCATTTCGCTATTTATTAATAATGTGATTCATATAGACTCCAAAAAATCAAGCAGCGCTGTCATATGTTGATCCACCAATATTTCAGTATTTCGTCGCAATTTTAACATGCATTTGATCCTCTTAAAGCTGCTATATTCAATGCGGATAGTAATTTAGTTAATAGAATAAAATCTGGCATTTTTGAGAATAAAATTTAAGGAAATTTTTAAATTTACCGTCCTTAAATAGCTGCTTTCTAAAAATCCGAAAATCTCGAAAATTTCGTCCATCTAAAATTTATTTCTTTTTCACAAACATAGTAGCGTTTTTCCTCTCCATTTTTAGCACAATTCCAAGCAGCCTATGAGGTTTATTGAGGTGTTGCGGATAAACGTTGATCCACCTACCACTAATGTTTGAAATTCCTTAATCAAGGCACAAAAAAATCTTCTCCAGGTAGCTGGCCTAAGCAGAAGACGTGCTCAAAACCGTGACGAACACAGCAACAGCACTTCCCTTTTTGAACTTATAGCGATATGCCGCTATGCATGTATCCAAAGGTTTAAAGTGATAATTCGATAGTTATGTAGTTGTAAGTAGGTCCACATTATTATCTCGCCTTTAAGGGCTAATTTACATAGCTATGGTATAATCCCATGAAATGTCAAGACAAACGATATCCCATGACCCCAATGAGTTTTGAGGAACTTATCCTCTATTTGCAACGGGCGAGGCAAAGTCCAGATAGGAATTATAAACTATAGAGTAGTTTTATGAAGGTATCCACAAATGTTAGAGTCATTTGAGGTAGCGAGAAAAAACCTTCAAAGTAGCCTTAGTTTTTCACTTCAAAGTGATCACTAAATATCAGGGTTATTTAACTTAGTCAAAGAAATATGAGAATGAATTCACGCAAGGTTTTTTGAAAGTGGAAGACCAACTGAAGGAAGAGAGAGAGGAAGATAGAGGGAAGAAAGGAAAAAATGGAAAGAGGAGATTGCAATATCAGTGCGCTACAAATAGCAAAAACTGAGTGGATGAAAGAGACTGAATGCATTTCTGTTCCCATATAACACGATCAGTCGAACTGTGATCGTCCGAGAAACTTACGCACAGCAAATTTTTCAAGCGTTCTTTTTAGTTCATGATCTGCACTGGAATTCGCTAAGAAAGCATATAGAAAATGTGCTAAGAATGAGGATTTCCATATGAAATTCCGCATATGACCGAAACTAATCAACAATCTGGCAGTAATAATCGTTTGAAAAACTTCTTCAATTAGTGACAGCTCGTTTCAGTGACGGCATTTGATCGAATGCATTAAGCCGTTCAACTGCAAGTGCGTTAATTTCTCGATTATAAAGATAATTTGCCTTAGTTTGAAAAAAAATCGATAAATCTAGTATTGCTCATTAAAATTACTGAAGAAATCGTTATGACTATACTCATATGGCGAAGAAGATCCTTAGCGGTGAATACTTCCTAAGAAACAATGTTGTTAGTCAGACATATTTCAAAAACATCCCTGGCAATAAATGATTAAGGAAATGAACATTTGAACAACGCTTCAACAGATATCTCGCCTGCATTTCTGCGCACTGAAAGTGAGACTGTAAAACAATCTGCTTTCCATTAACGTTTTCTATCCTGTAATCAAAAAAATATGCAAATATTACAATTTGGATTTGATTACCGTAATGCGATTTGCAAACAAAGCTATATCCTATCCAAAAATAGCTGATTACCCTGTAGCATATAGCATATAAGTTGTAATAAAATCACATGCATAATCCGATTACTGCAGGTTTTCATTTAGAGTGCTATTTGCATTGAAGTTCTAAAGAATGAAGCACAAGGAAAACGAGATCATTTCGTATAGCCTTTTCCTGTCGGCACATGAACATCTTTTGCCCTTTCTACTCGCCAATTTTTGGAAAATATTGCAGCCTAGCACTTTCAGCCAAGATTTGTAGTCTGTTATATTGGTAAATGCTAATGTCCAAGCTATGCTCCACTTTTCCGGTTAAATTTTGCCACCAACTAACTGGCAACCTACCATAGATCCGTTTTCATGAGGGATTATCAGAATTAAGGGACCAATTGACAGAAGTGGTTTTCTTTCATTGATCAGCAAATGCTGAACTTCCGTGACTTCGTGATTTCCAAAAAAGGTACTGAATGTGCCAAAATTGGTGCGTTTTAACGGATATTTCTGCAAAGCTTCTTAAATTTTCAACTGTCTCCAGTGGTTGTTTAGTACTTAATTATGACCCATTTTGTCTCAAAACTTGCGCTTGCTCCTCCTTACAACTGATGTATGGAGGTGAATCGTGGAGGAGGTCAAAATTATATTTTTTTGTAACTCCTGAGTTCCATGCTTAATCGTGGTTCAAGCATGTTTAAAGCATATATATATATATATATATATATATATATATATATGCATGATCCCGCGTTTTACATCTTAAAATGTGTAAATACTACACTTACTTTCAAAAACCGAGGCATCACTGCACTATAAAATTATAAACTATAATATGGTGTGAAGGGTATTGAAAGTAATGCGTTTATGTGGAAAATTAAGAATTGAGTTTGGCATTGAAGAACTTTCTGTGACCTTCACACAAAACTGGTTCCTGTGCATAACGTCGAATGCCATAAAAATTGACCTTTTGATTACGTGATTTAAAATTCCCTTCTCCATTAAGGTACCTGAGGGTGCATGTTGGTTGTGAAGTCTCGACGTTTGCAAACAGGGAGAAAACAATTCACAGAAATGATAGGAGAACACGACATTATGCACCTTCGCCCCAAAGTACCTGCTCCATAAAATTTATATTCATAAAAATTGATTCGTCTTAGCGGTAGTGGATGATACGCAAATTCAGCATGCAATAAATTTATCAGTGAATCTTGCTTAATCATGTGACGGAGAAATGTAGAAGTGGACTGCGTGCTATCCGCCTTGGTGCGCATTCCCACTTCTCGATGCCCTGCAATCTTTTCCACATATCACCCAATCCTTCTGAAGTATTAAAAGTGATTTTCCTGTTTTCTTTTGTATGACGGACTCAAAGATCCCTTGCATCCGTCAAGAAGAAAAAAAAAAGGTCTTTTAATTAAATCCATAAAATTTAAAGGCATACTATACACGATAAATCGACCTCTGCTCCCCGTTCCCATCGAAATTCAGGTGGATCCATCAGTTTTGGAAAAAAAGCTTCACTTAAAAGTGAATAAAATTAGGCATGTATTTACCGATAATTTCGTTCGTGTTATATGCCGATCAAGTCATACAGAACTTTTATAGAAAACTATATATATATATATATATATATATATATATATATATATATATATATTTACATATATATGTATAATCGGTTGGATAAGTGAAAGAATGAGGCATTATTGCGTGTTTTTCTTATTTGTTAACAATTTGTTAAATTGACTTGCGCGAATGAATAGAATTTATTCGAGATATATCGTGTCAACCCTTCTAATAATCTTCTCCGTCAATTTAATTGAAATCCTTTCAGTTAATCTATGGACAACGAACTCGAAAATTTCTTCCTCATTTCTTCAGCAGTGTCATGTTGAAAATGATAATTGCTAGTATTGCTTTTAGTCGCGTCATGACAGTGCAATTATTATGGAATCTTTTTATAGGTTTGCGAGCGTTGTAATAGCGGACGCAAACGGTTGCTAATTTTTGTTCTTCTCTTAGCATTTATCCGTGAAAAAGAAAACAATTTTTATTTCTTGATAAGCTGCTGCGATTCGTCTAAAATGAATTCGAACTCGAACATTTGATCTATCATTAGCCATTTCGTAATAAAACTTATTTTAGCAAGAAGATCTTGCATTGAAGAAATATCCTTTAGAAAAACAAAAAAGACAAGCGATTCTTACCTATTTTATATGATGAGTTACCTTCTCACTCAATGAAGAGAAAAAATAGATCAGCTAAGCGTCAGTTGCACTCGAGAGTATTCAAACCTCGAGCAAACAGCTTTTACTGCAACTCTACGGCTAGTGCGACGTATTAAGAGATGTGTAGATCTATGAGAACAATTCACTTTTATCGCAGCAACAACATGGTTCTCGCTTTTTCCCAGGTGAATGTGAAAACTATTCACGATGGTGTCATCTCCTGTTTTTGAATATTTTAGACGTTGTTTTTGCACAAATGTTTTTTTCATTTAATAAAACTGGGTTAAAAGTCCAATTTTATTAAACGAAACCTCGGAATGCTTGATGCCGAATCGGATAGAGATGCTTATGCTGACGTTTCGGATCCTTGAGCCATAATCGTATCCAAGACATCAAGCTTTGGTAGTTAAACCTTTTCAAACCAACGCTAACGATCGAATTTATTACATACCATAATGTGTCTGAAAAACAAAAATGTCGTCACCGATAAGTTTTCATTCAGGCGTGATTAAACGCGTATATCATATCAATGTTGAAACGGCAATTATCTACGTCTGCTAAGGGGATTTCTTAGTTTTCTAAATCTGATGAAGTGGGTAATAAATCCACTTGTTTGAGAGGTGATACGATTAGATGAGCAACCTTATCACTTGGAAGGTGTGAAATTTTTCGCAATAATACTCTAGCCGACAGTATGCTTTTCAACGGTTGCGAGACGCAAATTGCAATCTGTGAGGCTGCATCACCTCTCAAATGAAATCGATGCATATTCCGACGTCCGTGCATCACTCTTCATTTCTTTGCTTATGCACGTTTCTCGAGCATAAGTAGTCGTGACATGAACTAATCAGGTTGCAAAACCTATAAAATATTGAAAGATTTCCCTTTCTTCAGAAAATGTTTCTTTCACCCTGTCGAAATCAGTTTTTTTCGAAAGATGACATTCCTTTTATTGAATATTCTTCCAATCAAAATAACAATGAAATGTATGATCAATTTCTTTTATAATGCAGAATTTATATCTTCGAGAATCTTCGAGTTGATAATATGAGCAGATAATAATCGTAATAAAATCTTTTGAAATTAAATGACATTCAACTCATCGGCTGCTTAAAGTTCCTTGCTATTTCAATAGCTCTAGAAAGTCCTGCTATTTTGAATTCTTTCACGTCAAATACATATGCAAAGTCAATTTCCACATGATCCAATGTAATTAGCAAAACTCAACCTTAGTGCATACATAATAATATTTTTATCGTTTTCATTGGCAAAAAAATACATCGCTTTTTACCTCAATTTAATGCACTTTGCCGAAGGAAAGGAAAAAAATTGTGAAATAGGATATAGCGCACATTCGGATAGCCTACTTTGCCACGAGTTCGGTAAGTCTTATAGATATGCTGCAATGACAAGTTCTGTGACAATAAGTTAATGTGATAATCATCAAATATATTGAAATTATACCTACTCAATGCAAAATATTACTTTTGTACTTGTCATTTTTCTGGTAATTGAATTAACTGCACTAAACTTGAGTGATTAGCTGTTCATTTTATGTACTAACTGAATGGAGTCGTAGCTTTAATCAATTGCTAGGGTGACCGAGTGACCATCAGTTGCGCCCCCCAACCCCTCCCCCACTTATCACTTGTTTCACCTTGTTCAACACAGTTGAGTGAGTCAATAAGTCATCACTTAAATCGCATTTCTGCTGCTCGAATAAATTCCTATCACTTCACATCCACTACCCACAATTCACCTGTCGTTCGTGCACTAATCACCTTTCAAATCACAGCAACATATCACAAGGTGTAAATAAAACATCTTTTCACCTCATCTAACATTCCATCCCGACCGATGTATTCAGCACTATTCTCTACGAGTCTCATTGATTGAAGATGCTTCATTAAGGATATTACACTCGGTCACCGCTTCACACAAGCTTACAAACGCTTTGTTGCTGCGCGAAGGTACGCTGTTGGTTATAACTTTCATATTTTCTAAGTTCAAAAAATCAGTATACTGTAATTCAGTTCGTTGTAAATCTTTTGCATAATTTTGATGTTTTTGATAAACTTTTTTCAAATAGTTTAATCTACTGCCGTCTGATTCATGTTTTACAAAAAGTCATTCGTCCAGTTTTACTTAATCTTTAACACATATCGGTTAAACTTTTACTACCATCAAGATTCTAGCACATTTTCTTGTGGATTTCATGCATGTTTCAACAACAAATAATCTAATGCGTATTTCACTATAAAGCCGAGAGATCAAACGGCTTTCCAGCTGGTGAGTATGGCATAGCTCAGGTCAGATTCAACAAATAGGAAAAGATATGTGCAAATAAATAAAATAACACTTTTAACTCTTTTCCAAATTTTTGCTTGTAGAGCAAACGGCGATAAAGTCGCATGGCTTACATATGTCCAAACATCTTCGCAGCAATTTCAACTTCATTAATCAAAGTAGTTAACACCGCAAAATTGGGTTTGTATAATTTACAGGTAATTTACAATTTACAGCTGTTCACAGGCACAATAATGCCCCCTACCAGTACTCAGGTTAATTCATTACTTCAAAAGTAATTAATTTTATTTTAAAGTGTCAAAAATTAAGCATAAGTTTCTAAATTGTCGAATAAAAAACGAATATTTTCTAAAAGATATACGTTTAATTAGATCAATTAAAATTTGAGTGCATTATAGCGTGCTCTTAATTGCTTATTGGCAATTCATGAAATTTTTGATTTGATTATATTACTTTTATGAACCCTTTGAAAAATTTCGCAAATTATTTCATCTACGATAACATGCAATAAAGGAGGCAACTTGAATGTGGTTGATTCTAATCCATCATCTCTTAATTTAAAGTTTCTTTTGACCTAGGTAGTGAACCTGACTTCTTGACCCAGATCGCGAACTTGGCAATGACATTCAGCTAATACATACGAAATGTTAATTTCATTTCCTCGAATGCCCACAGTGTTAGCTAACCATAGTAGAGCTTGAGAGGTCAACTGTGCTTGTTGTGATCATCAACAAGCCATTTAGTACATCCCTTAAAAATTTCCCTTCTAAATCGTCACGTGCTGAGCATATCTACCATAATATGACTAAAAATCCTGCAATGGACTGCCTCACTTCGACGTAACGAAGAGAATCATATAGACAGAGAAAATTAATATCTATTAATATCAATATTTCCAAATTAACCTAAAAATATTTTCCATTTTCCAAGTGATATTATAAACCATCTCCCCAGCTACTTTCGAAAAAAAAGACAGAAAATGTTTCCAAAGAATTCTCTAATTGCATCATGAATCACCTTTTCATATTGAATAAAAATCATGAGGCCATAATTTTAACGAATAATGACTGCCCCTGTCATTGATTCTGTCAATA